>BSBN01000512.1:6278784-7757568 GCA_027924645.1 Cunninghamia lanceolata
TCTTATTCAAAGGATTACAAGGAAAGGCCTTGAAGCCTAGATGTATACAATGCTTTCAACTTCTTCACAACTAGCTCTATCTCACTAGTTGATGTAGATCACTTCAATTGAACCTAATGATGTCAACTAGATGTCAACACCTCACAATGCAACAAGGGAGCATCACCTTGTCAATTGAGGGAGCCTCACCCCAACACTTGAAACTCGCAGGCCTCAAGATCACAAGCATAAAGCTTTGTAGAGAGAAAATTCGCCAAAAGATAAGAAGATCAAATGAATGAGAGATCTCTTCCTTTTATAGGCCTTCCAAAAGTAATGAAGGCACGTTTTCCAAGAAGTATATTTAGGAGAATATTCCACTTGACAACTCATCTTGAGTTGGCAGTCTTACCCAAAGACCCTGACATGGATCGCAATGCTATCCCTCTGACCAATGAGAATTCAAGTAGTGTAACTACCTTATCCTCTTCTAGAAACACTTAGGTGCAGTTCTAGGGTTCTTCTGACTTGGGCACCAGATTTGGAGGATTTGCAGTGGTTTTGGCACCTAGAGATGGATTTGACATTTTTCCACAAGCTTATGTAACAGATGAAACTTCTAAGTGTTGGATTGACCCCCTTGGAAAGAGCGCCCATAGCCAGAGTATTTAAAACCTTGTTTTTAGTCCTCATCTTCACTTAGGCGCATTTGTGGGTAGAAAAGGGTATAGATTGGCGCCTTAGGAAGGATGTGGTCTTTCCTTGCTAAAATCTCCATCTCAAGTCATATCTGAGTCAAAAACACGATCTTCTATCAAGCGTCTTTCATCTTGAGTAGATTGAAAGCTCTTTTCTTACTTAGGTGCACTTTTGGACAAGTTCCTTAGGCGCAACATGGTGTCTGTGGAAGGGTGAATAGGCGCCTTCCCTTGAATGGCTCATCTCCCATGCAAGCGCTCACTTCTGGAGACATTAAGGTAAGTTTAGACCTCATCCCTACTAGTGCCTAGATGATTTGGAGAGTTTGGTGTCTATTTTATCAATGAGGCGTATTTTTGAGATAAAATGACATGGTTTTGGCACCTAGTCTTGGATTGCCCAATCTCCCTTAAGAGTGCTCATACTTGGAGTCTTTGAAATGAAACAAAACGCTTGTCTTACCAAGTGCCCTGGCTTCTTGAGGAGTTTGGAGATCATTTACCCACTTAGGCGCATCTTCAGGGTCATGGAGTCTTGTTTTTGAGCCTTGATATGCCTAGGCGCACATTCAATGTTGTTTGATCACAACTTGGCGCCTAAGATGATTTTTACTCCTTGAATACCTAACCTTGTTTCCTTTAGTCAATATTTCATCTCTGCTTTCCCAAACACCTCACATCCAAGTGGATTGGAAGCATCTTCTAGGTTAGGCGCACTTTTAGGTTTGAACAAGAAGGAATTTGCTCCTATACTTAAAATGATCATCCTCCATGCAAATGCTCACATTTAAAGTCATCGAGGTGAGTTAGAACATCATTCCAAGTGGGCGCCTTGATTGAATGAGGAAATTAGAGGCCACTTCTCCAATTAGGCGCATATCTGAGTAGCTACCACTAGGCACACATTAAGGTGTTGCAAGGAGGAAGTTGCGCCAAAAGAATTTTGAAGGATTATCTTGTCAAGTCTTCAATTCCTGTGGCATTTGGAGTAACAAACAATCATGCCTTGGTGAGCGTCTTGATTGGAAAACCCAAGTTCATTTTCTAGTCTTCATTCTTATCTAGGCGCACATTTGGAGGATTTGGTGTGGAATATGTGCCTAAGCTAAACTTAGCCAATTTCCTTTGAATTTTGAAGTGTATGATGTTTTTAAAGGTTGCTAACATCATCTCCAAAGATAGCGCCACTCCTTGACTGAATCAAACTCATGTCTTGACAACTTGATACTTGAATAGATGAAATGGCTTTCAGACTTAGACAATTTTTGAGTTTCTGACTTGGATCCTGCAAAACAATAGAATTGAGTTAGTCAAAACCAATTCATTCCCTCATCATTTAGAATTAGCCTCCGGGAATGAGGAGTAGGCTAATTCATTCTTCACTTGGTGTTTAAGCCAGAAATGGGGACATGACATCGATTATATATTATTCATTCCAATTAAAGATATGAATGATATTAAAATCCATATTAAATATTATAAATCGAATATATGTACATTAAATAATATATTTAAATAATAAATTAAATATTATATAAATCTTATATATTCTAAATCAATATTATAAATTAAATATTATAAACTAAAATAAATAAAATATAATATATAATATATTATTTAAATAATTAATAAGATATATTATAAATATAAATATAAAACATAAATAATAATAATACAAATATAAATATTATTATAAGTAATAAATATAAATTAAATCTTATTATAAATTAATTATTATTAAATATTATTATAAAACTTAGAATTAAGAATGACTAAATATAAGTCAAGTCTTAATTTCTAATATGATCTGGCCTTTTTAAGGCAATCGCTGCTATTAACAAATGCAGTGATGATCATTATAAAGTCAGCGATTCTGTTTTGGTAAGGCAGCAATGAGATTAAGTCTAGGCTGCAATCACATCAATAAAAAGGCAAACATTGTAAAGAAAAAAGGTTGCAATCTAATTAAGGGAAGAGCCCATATTATATGGGCCGATATTATTAAGCTAGTTTGTGATAAAAACAGCAAAGCATTTAAGAAAAGGTATGACTGTTGGAAGGGGTATACCCCTTAGCAACAGTCATACAGTTTGGAAGATATAAAAAGACCTTAGGGAGCAAGCATGTGAATAGCAAGAAGGAATTAGAAAACAGTATCATTCTATTTAAAAAAGATAAAAAGAAAGAGTTATATATTTCTGAACATGTGTCTCCAGATCTGCATAAGTAAGGGGAAGATATATACAGAAAATATAAATCAGTCATCCTCATACATATATATAGCAGCAGATTGGAACTATCAATCAAGCAAGTCATATAAACAATTGTGACACAACAAGAAGATATGTTGCCACCCCTGAACTGAACTATATTTATTCATGAAGAGATGATAGGTAGGAAAAATGCCCTCCATCATGCTCTTATCAAGTTATGTTAAAGGGATGATAGGTGGGAAGAATGCCCTCCATCATGCTCTCATCAAGTTATGTTAAAGAGATGATAGGTAGGAAGAATGCCCTCCATCATGCTCTTATCAAGTTATGTTAAAGGGATGATAGGTAGGAAGAATGCCCTCCATCATGCTCTCACTAAGTTATGTTAAAGGATGATAGGTAGGAAGAATGCCCTCCATCATACCCTCATTAAGTGATGATAGGTAGGAAGAATGCCCTCCACCATGCTTTCACTAAGTTATGTTAAAGGGATGATAGGTAGGAAGAATGCCCTCCATCATACCCTTATCAAGAGATGATAGGTAGGAAGTGTGCACTCTATCATGCTCTTGTCAAGATGTGATAGGTAGGAAGTGTGCCCTCCATCACACTCTTGAGCCTTGCAGGTGGACTTAAGAGGTGATAGGTAGGAAGTGTGCCTTCCATCACGCTCTAACTTGCGAGCATTCCTATGGGACCCATCAGAGGATCGACTTGAGGATTGGGTAACTATATGTTGAATTAAATATTGTTTATGCTATATCATTAATTATGTTATGATGTATTGATTTCATTATTATATTCTAATTTATTGATCTTTAATATTGCTAATGTCCCTTTCTAGTAGTTATTCTTGTGTGCAGGTTAAAGAACTCAAGGATATCCTAAAAGGGGATATTACAAGTGGTATCAGAGCAGTCATCCTGCCATCTTGTGAATCATAGTTTGTCATATCCCCATTGTTGTTAGCCTCAGTAAAGGCAAAGAACTAATCCATAGTATAAAGATACGAATGACATAACAATGCAGCGATTACCACTAACATAGTCAACAATTATATTCTAAGGGAGTTTAGCGGCAATTACCAACAATATAGGACTTTGAAGGATTGATTGAAGACAATAATACTCTTATACAAACAACGATTACTATAGAGTGATAACAATTATTGATTGGGCAGCGCTTGGGTTATGACTCATTGAAGAGTCACCACCTTACTTACAGGGATGCCCTTCTATCATAAGGAAAGAGTTTATTTATGGAGAAAGAGGAGCAGCGTTGAAGGGGGGAATTCATCAATCTCTCATTGAATAAACGGATCTTATGATCATCCTATTAGCATCATCTAAGAAACACAATAGAAGAACAGAAAATAGAGTTCTATTAAGTAGCAAAGCAAGATATTTTCTAAATAATAATGAAGATAATTCTGATATATAATTACAACAGCAAGAAGAGAATACAAGAAAAGATATACAGATTTCTGATTTTAATATCTGAGCATAACAAGAAAGAGGAAGATATATCGGAGATATACTTACATTTATATAGAGATCTGAATCTAATTGTAGGATTAAGTCAAGACAAAGAAAAATTAGTGTTGTCCCAAAAAGGGGACATTACAAGTGGTATCAGAGCTACGTCCTGCCAACCTGTGAGGATACTTTATGCAAACATATAGAAGGCCAAGAAGCAGCCAAGTGAGGATGAACAATGAATTGAGAGCCTTCATTGAAGCAACCACAAGGAATTTGAATGATCAAAATCAAGCCACTCAAGCACTTTTGCAAACCGTGCAAACTTTAAAAAATGATATGGAAACTCTAAAAGCACAAACAACTAATGGGAAGGAAGTAGCTTCTAATCAAGCTGAAAATAGCAACTCTTTGTCAAGTTCAAGGATTCCACTACCATCCTTCCTACCAAGTGAAGCAAATCCAAGAATGGAAAATGATACCCCCCAAAGCATGAGCACGGAAGACATGATGAGAGCTTATGCCAACTTAGAACCTGAACTAAGAAGAATGGTGTCCTTTACCGAATATAGCAATTCAAAAAGGAATGAGTTAACAAGAAGAGAGAAAAAAACCCGCTAACAAGGACTTGAAGCAAAAAGCCAACAAAGTCAATTTACCTCATTTTGATGGAACACATAAGTTGTCACCTCACGCATGGTTGCAAAAACTAAATGACTATTTTGTTCTTAACCCCATGACGGAAAGAGATGCCCTTCAATTCACCATCCTACATCTAGAAGGCTTGGCCTACGATTGGTGGCATCACAGGAAGCACACCTTGGGTCATGAAAACATTACATCTTATGAAGAATTTTCTAAAAGATTTCTTAAGAAATTTGATAGGAGACATCCCCAACAAGACTTCAAGGATCTAACCCTATTAAGACAAAGAGGAACAGTAGATAAATATGTGAATGAATTTGAGAAAATAGCCCTACGAGTCCCCGGAATGGAAAATCAAAGACTCACTTTCTTATTCATTCAAGGATTAGATGAGAAGCTAAGGGGACTAGTGGGAGCACTAAGACCCACTACACTCGATGATGCAATAGAAATGGCAACACAATTAGAGCAAAGCAAACCCTCTCTACACAAGGAGAGTTTTTCCAAAGACTTTACTTCAAAGGGTAAACCTTTCAAAAGGGAAGATGGACACAAAAACCATATCTTTCTTACCATGACCGAGAAGAGTTTAGAAGAAAAGGCCTTTGTTTTGATTGTAAGAAAGAATGGAAGAAAGGGTATATTTGTGGAAGAGAGGAGAGGATATGTTACAAATGCAAGGGAGTATGGGAACTAGGGCATAAATGTGGAAAACGAGCTCAAGCGCAAGTTATAGAAGTCATATCAAACCCAGACATACAAGAGGAGAACCAAATAAGTTCAAGTAAAAGAAGGAAAGAAAATTGATTCAAGGACCAAGCACCCAAAAGAAAAATATCGAGGGAAGCATAATAGCAAATAAGAGAGAAGATACTCATATGGGAGTATAATATGTTACCCATATTTGTAAGTAAATAATGATGTGATTTTGATTACACTATTCTACATATACCTTCACTATGATGGAGAAGAAGAAACAAAGGAAACAACGTGAGGGCCCTCTTCTAGGTACGCCACCCAGGGGGGACGTAATGAGCCCACATGGGCTAGAGGGGTTCTGCCTTCAGTATGAAGGGTGCTGCCTTTGGGCGTAGGGAGTGGCTACAAGGACACCTTAGTAATCTCGCTCTCCTAGCATGGCATATGTAGAGAGGGCAATCATGAGAATAATGGACTTCATATGAATGGCATGCGCCACATGAGTCCGAGGCGATCTATTATGAATGGCATGTGCCACATTAGATTGAAGGTACCTTATATGAATGGCATGCGCCACATAAGGTAAGAACAAATGGCGGACTTCATATGAATGGCATGTGCCACATGAGTCTGAGATCTATCATGAATGGCATGCGCCACGTTAGATCGAAGGTACCTTATATGAATGGCATGTGCCACATAAGGTAAGAACAAATGGTGGACTTCATATGAATGGCATGCGCCACATGAGTCCGAAGAGATCTATCATGAATGGCATGCGCCACGTTAGATCGAAGGTACCTTATATGAATGGCATGCGCCAGATAAGGTAAGAACAAATGGCGGACTTCATATGAATGGCATGTGCCACATGAGTCCGAGGAGATCTATCATGAATGGCATGCGCCACGTTAGATCGAAGGTACCTTATATGAATGGCATGCACCACATAAGGTAAGAACAAATGATGGACTTCATATGAATGGCATGCGCCACATGAGTCCGAGGCGATCTATCATGAATGGCATGCGCCATGTTAGATCAAAGGTACCTTATATGAATGGCATGTGCCACATAAGAACTATGACACTCCATATGAATGGCTTGCGCCACATGGAGACTAGGGAGGGATGGTTTATCCACCCTAAGACCTAGGAAATAATTAGTATATCCTTCAAAGAGACATTAGGGAAGTATAGAACATAAAAAGTTAATTTCATTAATCACAAAAATGCATGAAACAAATGCATTTCTATATTGGACCAATTCTTCCAAGAATCTCTTTTGAATTCTTCTCTTGATTTAAGTAACATAAAACCGATACTTATATTATGGGCCCATAACCCACAAACTCTCAGGATCATTCTTCATCTATGACACTTATATTTCATCAAGCACATCGCTATTCAAGCTTACCAAATCTTCTTTAATCCATCATATAGTCAAGAACATAACTCTTCTCGATTTTGAGGTCAATAACATATAAGACCGAATCTCGTAACCAAAGATCAAGATGCAACTTGGAATCTCAATACTCTCAAATCTTCTTAATCTATGATACTTGCATCCCTTCGTTATCACAAGTTCTCTTTCATGGAATCACAATCAATATCTCTTCACTAAAGCATGTTCAATCTAAACCCAAAACCACGATTTCGTCTCCACACATTAGGAAGTAGACATTAAAAGGTGCAAGGTAATGAAAGAAATTGTTGTCATTGCTTGAGGACAAGCAATCTTGAGAGGGGAGGCCTGTCATATCCCCATTTTTGTTAGCCTCAGTAAAGGCAAAGAACTAATCCGTAGTATAAAGATATGAATGACATAACAATGCAGCGATTACCACTAACATAGTCAACAATTATATTCTAAGGTAGTTTAGCGGTAATTACCAACAATATAAGACTTTAAAGCATCAATCGAAGACAATAATACTCTTATACAAACAACGATTACTATAGAGTGATAACAATTATTGATTGGGCAGCGCTTGGGTTATGACTCATTGAAGAGTCACCAACTTACTTATAGGGATGCCCTTCTATCATAAGGAAAGAGTTTATTTATGGAGAAAGAGGAGCAGCGTTGAAGGGGGGAATTCATCAATCTCTCATTGAATAATCGGATCTTATGATCATCCTATCAGCATCATCTAAGATACACAATAGAAGAACAGGAAATAGAGTTCTATTAAGCAGCAAAGAAAGATATTTTCTAAATAATATTGAAGATAATTCTGATATATAATTACAACAGCAAGAAGAGAATACAAGAAAAGATATACAGATTTCTGATTTTAATATCTGAGCATAACAAGAAAGAGGAAGATATATCGGAGATATACTTACATTTATATAGAGATTTGAATCTAATTGTAGGATTAAGTCAAGACAAAGAAAAATTAGTGTTGTCCCAAAAAGGGGACATTACATAGTTGACTTATGTGTATTAATATGTATACTCCGTATATTATGTCTTACTCGTATACTTCATGTCTCACGTATACTATCAACATGGATCTTCTCTTCTAATAATTTTATCCATCATTGATTGTCTCCACGCTATCTTTTCATCATCAAACACTTCTATCATTTGTGAAATAATCAAAGTCCTACTTGAAATTACCTTCTCTACAACATCATTAGATTCATCTCGATATTTCAAGTTGTCTTCATAATATTCTTTTCATCAATACTGCTTCATCTTGCGCAATCTTGGAATCTCAATGCTCTCAAAATCTTCTTTAGCATTGAAAATGTTGACTAAAACTGCATCTTCACCTATGATACTTGTATTATCTCAATCACACCATTGTTATGCAAACATCAAACAAATACTTACCTATACTTTTCAAGTATTCTCTTCTCTTTTCATGGAATCACAATCACTTACTCTTCATTAAAGCATATTCATAGTAATATTCATTCTGAATCAAAAACATGACTTCATCTCAACACATTGGAAGATAGACATAAAAGTGCAAGGAAATGAAAGAACTCATAGTGATTGCTTGAGGACAAGCAATCTTCAGTGGGGAGGGCTGTCATGTCCCCATATCGTTAGTCTATAATTGAATCGATTATATATTATTCATTCCAATTAAAGATATGAATGATATTAAATTCCATATTAAATATTATAAATCGAATATATAAATCTTATATATTCTAAATCAATATTATAAACTAAAATAAATAAAATATAATATATAATATATTATTTAAATAATTAATAAGATATATTATAAATATAAATATAAAATATAAATAATAATAATACAAATATATATATTATTAGAAGTAATAAATATAAATTAAATCTTATTATAAACTAATTATTATTAAATATTATTATAAAACTTAGAACTAAGAATGACTTTGAATATAAGTCAAGTCTTAATTTCTAATATGATCGGGCCTTTTTAAGGCAATCGCTGCTATTAACAAATGCAGTGATGATCATTATAAAGTTAGCGATTCTGTTTTGGTAAGGCAGCGATGATGCAGTGCAAGGGGTTCAACTCAATTCAATGGAGGCATATTTCACAACAATGGGCTCAAATGAGCAAGTTTCACAAACAACCTCCTTTAAGCAACTTCCTTCTTCAATGGCATAACTTGGTTTTCCAACTACTCTGACCTCACAAGGTTTCCAGAGGTCTCTTTACACAATCAACTAACTCATTACCAAAATCTGCCCTTTCCATTCTTGACCATATCACATATAGGCTGCTCAAATGCTAGTAGGTCTCCTAACCCTTTTTTTTTACCATATCTCTTTAAGACAACATCAAACCCATAAAAGAATTAGGTTTTCTGATACTCTTTAAGGCTTTACACAACATATCAAAGGCTTAGATAGGGTTGTTTGAGAACATCTCAACCAAAATTGGACTGATATGCTGAAAAGGAGGGGCAATTAGCCGTGTTTTACAAAGCATCACCATCTTAAACTCTCTGCCAACCCTAAATTCTGATGGACAGTCTTTAGTCAGGTCACAAAACATCCAAATCCACAATTCTTCACCAGGGAAACACTCACTAAGACACCCAACCACTAAACCCTCAATTAGGCTTATTAGACTTGGCTCCAATTAGCCAGCTTTGACATTCCACATAAAGAAGACTGCTCAAGCTTCAATACAACTTTTAGTGTCATTGTCAACACCTTAGAAAGTGACTTCACAAGGGTTTAACACCATTCATTATGGAATACAACAAAATCTTGCTAAACACAATCTTGTATGTGACTGTCAACTCTGTCATGACAGGACAGGGATTAGAAGTCCTCAAATATCTTTTGTTTTAACAACCACTAGTTTGGAAAAGGTTCTTAATGCAACTTGCCATCATTTCCCAAACAAATTCACTGATGATGGATACTGCACTTGTCAACAAACCTTCAAAACCTTCACTCTGCTGCCCTTACACTCTGTTACACAGTGGATACAGTCCTATGGCATCATGAAACTAATAACAAACCCCTTCTCCTTTATCTGCAACCTTGGAATATGTTAGGGTATACAAAAGGGAGCATTTTCATTCGACAATAGAACTTATCACTTGGTTTAGAATCAGAGAAACACAATTTAGGTTATTCACTGTTACCCTAGATAAGGGTTTCAACAGTCTAAAACAGTTTTTAGAAAATCGACTACAACTATCTTATTTCTCAATGAAATTGAAAGAAACAAGAAACATTTGAAAGTGGATTCATCATATTTCCATCTCAAGTCGACCTCAGACCCTGACACGTCCGTGCAGGGCTGTACTACTCAAAGGAACAGTAAGAAAACAGTCAAGTCTGCAGAGAACAGAGTTTCTAAGATTAATTTCATTCAAACTTGTCTTATATTCATCTTCAATTTGTCCTCAATACATCCACTCTGCTTTTCCTTGAAGCTCTAGGCATGTTTAACATGTTTTCAAAGAAACCCAATGGTCTCCAACTGACTTTTGAATGCCCTGACTGTTGGGCTTCCACACTTTGCATTTTTTACACCTTTACAATTTCATATGACTAAATAACTTCTAATTACATAAACTTAATGACATTATAAATTCAATGACTCCTAATTACATACTAGATGGTCAATTATGACCTCATGATATCTAGACTCAACACATGACTCATATTTACATCAACTTGACTCATATTTACATCAATTTGACTAAACTGACTAGGTGCTCCTGCACCATACTCCGGAGAAAACAAATTCAAGTCCACTTGAATAAGGAATATCATCATGAAAAACTTTGATAGTCTCTAACTGATGTCTTGCATTTCCTGCACTCCAACCTTCTTGAAACAAAGTAATGTCCGCTTCATTTTCACTCTTGGCTTTCCTAGCTTCTTGCTCATGTGCTTAGGCCTCTCAAATGTAAATAACTTCTTCTTATCTACATCTTTGGACACCTGTACTTGAATAGTGACAACATAAAAGGTAACTTGATCAGCAATGGGTTCTTTGCTCTCTCTTGGTGACCCCTGCAACATGACCAAATCAAACTGAAGCATCTCGGTGTGCAACTCTTCATTAGCAACATCAACGCCCTTCTTTGCTTGTTCATCTTGCTCAAACAACTCCTCTATTGCCAGTGTCATAGCATTCTCTTGTACTGATGTCTCAGTATTCCCATGGTTTGAAAAGGCTGTAATGTCCATAACTTCTTCTTCACCTTCCTTTGCTTGTTCATTACTTTTTCCCATCAAAGGTTCTTTTGTCTTCATTTCTGATTCTAATGCCTTCATGTGTCTTCTTTTTTGTATCAGCCTTTGAATAGGCCATTCAACTCTTCTCTTCTTAATTGTCAAATGCCAACTTGTGGCTTGCCTACACAACTGCTACAACTTCATTTGGAACTCTCATTTGTTCTTTCCATATCTTCTTCTATCTGTTTCAAAGCTTGTTTTAATTCTCTTATTTCTTTCTCAACCTCTATTTGCCTCATCTTTTCCTCTTTCCTCTTCCTGTCTTTTTCTTCTTGCTTCTTTTGTTGTTTCTTCTTTGATGAACCCTCACCCAACAAGTACCTCTTCAACAAATCCATTTCTCTTCTTCAAGCAAGTGTCATGTCCCCGTTTCCGGCTTGATCATCAAGTGTATAATGGATTAGCCTATTCCTCATTCCCGGAGGCTAATTCTAAATAATGAGGGAATGAACTGGTTTTTGACTAACTTAACCTTTTGTTTTGCAGGAGCAAAGTCAGAAACTTGAAATTTGACTAAGTCTAGGAGTGGTTTCATCAACTCCAGTGATCATGTTTTCAGGGCGCCTTCCTTGACAATTCAGGCTCATTTAGGCACCCAACTCCCAAAGTCTATTCTGGCACTCAGTTAAGCATCCAATTGAGGCGCTCCTTTCGATTTAACCTTCTCCATCCTGGCGCCCAGTTTTGAGTTAAGCTAAGTGGGTTTGGAATGCAGTTTCATGCTTAGGCGCCAATAGCAGGTTGAACTCACCTAAATGAGCGCCTTGGGTTTTGAAGGCAACAATCAGGAAGATGAAGTCATCTATTAACTAATTGAGCATCACTGGCAACTGCTCATTCACCTAACATATGTTTGTGGTCATTGAAAGAGCCTAATTGAGCTAGGCGCACTTTCTTACTCCCACAAAACCCCAGAATGCGCCTAAGGCGTCAATTCAAGTTTAAACACTCCATTTGAGCGCCTAGCATGGGTAATTGTTAGATTGAAGGCTTGGGAGCTAAGGAAAGTCACTTCGATGAATAATCAAGATCGAAATGAGAAACTCTTATCCTAGGCACAACATTCCTCAATTTTGGCATCCAGAAATCAAATCTATGTAAGGCGCACATTCTGGATAAAATGCTTCCATGTTGGCGCTTAGGATGAGGACTCATTCACATGGCTCATAACTTTGGAATGGATCAAGTTGAAGAATCGCCCTTGGGTGATGATCTCTCCAACTTGTATCAAGAAGAAGGGAAGCATTCTCAGTATTGTTCAGATAATCCAAGTTATAAAGTTAACAAGGAATAGAGCCAGATGACAAGGCGCCCTTATTGGTCTCCATCACCTCAAAAATGCGCCTAATGCAGTTGGTGTCAACTTCCCTCTTTCTAACCTTCAAATGGCGCCTTGAGTCAAAAAGGATTTCACTGAATAATGTTAATGTTTTGAGCATCAAACTCTGCTTGGCGCATACCTATGCTTTTGCAACTTCAAATTGGTGCCTAGGTTTCAGATATCTTCCTAAGGCGTGGTTCTGCTTCTCCATGACCCTGTTTTGGCACCTAAAACTTGGAAGGACCTTGAAGACTTGGATTAAGATGGAATTCACCTCCAGAATGTTAGGTGCTTGATAGAAGATAAGGGCGCTAGGGTAAAAGAGCTTCAAGAGTTTGATTGTAAGTGTGAATTGAGGTAATAGGCGCTGATGCCAGTTGGCATTACTCCAGACATGCGCCTAAGGGAGTTGCAAGTCCCCAAGACTAGTTTTGGAACAAGGCGCTCCATCAAAGGGTAAGTTGATGATCATTGGAAGTCAAGTTGTTTCAAAGATTCTTTGAGAAATCGACAAGTTGTAACCTAGGCGCCAAAACCCTTGTGAATCCTCCTAGCTGGCGCCTAGTCAGAAGAACACTAATATTGGACCTAAGTGAGTTTGAGTATCAATCACCATCTTTCCAACTGACTTATGAATGATCTAAGGGCATATAGTGTCATCAAACCCCACCAGGCGTTCATCCATGTCTCTGCCACTTCAAGGAAGCGCCCAGCTTAGGATGGCACCTATACTGGTCTCCACTCCATTCAATTGGCGCCTAGTGATGGTAAGGCGCAGTTTCATGAAGGAAGTATATCAAATAGGCGCCAAGACATGAAAATAGTATTAAACGCTGTCAGAGAACCTTCAATGAACATTCCTACAAGATGTCATGCATTTTAAAGTCAACAGAAAGGTTAGGCGCATCTCCATGCCTTTGCTACCTCAGTTGGGCGCCTAGGACTCATTGGGCACCATTCCATGTTTAAACTGCTTCCACTTGGCGCCTGATCAGAAGATGAGGTAGTTGTAACTACCTAAGCTCTCATTGGTCGACAGAATGTTTTGGAGATCCATGTCAAGGTCTCTAGATGAGCTTGCCAACTCAGAATGAGTCATCAGTTGGAATATTCCCTTGGATATGCTTCTTGGGAAATGTGCCTTGATTCCTCTTTGTGCATTGAAAAAACGTGCCTTCATTGCCTTTGGAAGGCCTATAAAAGGAGGAGCTCTCTCATTCATTTGGCATCGAATACTTTGGTGAATTTCTATCTGCAAAGCTTGTAAGCTTGTAATCTTGAGGCCTGCGAGTTTCAAGTGTTGGGGTGATGCTCCCTCAACAAGCAAGGTGATGCTCCCTTGTTGTAATGCGGGATGTTGACATTCAGTTAACATCATTGAATTCAATTGAGTTGATCAAATGAGGAAGACATTGTAAACATCGAGGCTTCAAGGCCTTTCTTTTGTATTTCCATTGAATAAGTTGTAACTTCATGCCATTGAAAGCATTATCCATGTAATAAGACATTGCAAGTTGATTGAATCAAGTAACAAGACAAGTACCCAACTCTGAGGTTGATTCTTTCAAGTAGTTATCTTTAATGTATGTCTTTATGTTGTTGAAGTAGTTGAAGAATTGATAGCAGGTAAAATTGTTTAAGGAAAAATTTTCGTAGGACTAGTTGGGTGTCTTACAGTGGTATCAGAGCTTGGATCCTGCCAGCCTTTGGGGGTTTTCATGCAAGAAGGTTATCAACAAAGTGATAGAACAAGGAGATACATTGCGCGTGAACAAAGAAGGTAGTTCCAGTGGACTCATCCTTACCCACAATAGGATACTCTTTCAAGAGCAATTGTAGCTAGACAGGCTAACATGGCTGAGGAAAGAAGAAGCAGAAGCCCACTGGGTGATAATGAACGTGCAGCTAGAGACATGTTTTTAAACATTGCTGCTGGACATCAACAAACAACTCTAGTATTGCAACAAATTTTACAATCCCTTCAAAACTTGAATCAGGGTGATGCAGCTGGACAAGGTCGTAAAGATGCAGCTAGACGTGAGAGACAAGAAAGACAAGTTGATGATGATGCTGCTAGTGTAGTAGGTAGAAGAGTTCGCACACGAACTCCTACAGTTGAGAGGCCTTTAAGGCCAACTTTCCTTCCACCACCACCTGAACATGACAATGAAGTTGATGAATAAGATCATAATAACTTCAAAGATGAGATAGCTCTCTTTGCAGATCTCTATGCCAGATTACCAGAATGTGTTCGGGAAATGATGACTTTCAACGAATATTGCCGACAGAAGAGGGAAGATACAGACAGGCGAGGTAGAACTAGAGGCTTTCGTCCTCGAAGGGATGATGATACAAAGGAGTATAAGGAAGCCTTAAATCAAGTTCCCATCCCTACCTTTGATGGAAGTGGTAAGCTCAGTGCTAGGGCTTGGGTAAACAAGTTGGATACATACCTTTCACTTAAACCTTTGACAGAGAAGAAGGCAATTCAATTTGCTACAATGCATCTTGAAGGATTGGCTTATGAATGGTGGCATCATGGCCTAGTCTCTCAACATCATGATAGGGTAAATTCCTATGATGAGTTTGTAACCAAGCTGATTTAGAGGTTTGATAGAAAAGACACTGAAGTGTATTATCGCGAACTAGCTCAACTCAAGCAAGAAGGAAGGGTTGTGTAGTATGTCAATGAGTTTTAGAAGATAGCAGTGATGGTCCCTGATATGACTGACCGAAGAATCACTATGTTGTTCATTGAGGGATTGAACAATCAGATCAAGCCATTGCTAAAGGTACAAAGGCCGGCAAACCTGGAAGAAGCAATTGACTTTGCTCTTGATCTGGACACTACTCCTGTCTACCAGCCAAAGAAGAAGTTCTATAAAGGAGTTAGCTCTACCCAAAGGAGACCCTCTTTTCCTCAAAAGATAACTCAAGGTCCATCTGCAGCCGAACAAGACGAGCTAAGAAGGAAGAAACTCTGCTTTTCTTGTAAGCAACCTTGGGAACTAGGACACAGATGCCTTGGTAAAGGTAAAACACAGCTGATTGAAGTTGTATCTGATGATGGAAGTGAAGAAGAGTCACTGAGTGAAGAAGAATCCACTCAGGATGAAGAGGAGGTACAACCAACTCTTAATGTTGTTTTGGAAGAAACATCTGACAAAATAACATTAGCAACTATCTCAGGAGTACCTAAGTATCATGCCTTCCGCATAAGAGGAGTTGTGAAGGGTCAGAGAGTCACCTGTCTCATCGACAGTGGTGCTACTCACAACTTCATAGATGAAGGTTTGGTAGCAAGGCGGGGTCTCACAGTTGAAGACTTCGAAGGATTTCAAATAGCTGTTGCCGATGGATTCCTAATGAGTTGTACTCGAAAAGTGTCCCAACTACAAATTCAAATGGGAGATTATTCTTTACAAGATGATTTCTATGTGGTTGGACTTGGGCATATTGATGAGTACTTGGAGTTCAATGGTTGCATTCACTTGGAAGAATAGTTTAGGACTTTCAGAAGATGGAGTTAGAATTCATACATAAAGGAAAGAAGATCAAACTGAAGTCAGTGTCTGATGGAAATCCCAAAGTTGTCTCAACAAAACGAATGGAAGCATTATTCAGGCATAATGACATTGAATGGGCAGCACAGGTTTGTATCAAGGACAACCAAATTCTCTCTACTGAAGAAATTTATCCTACAGATATTCAGGCAATGTTGGATAAGCATGGTAAAGTGTTTAGGGATATACCTCCAGGAATACCTCCTGATAGAGGTTTTGAACATGTCATCGAATTGGAAGATGGGGCGAAACCTGTCAACATTGCACCCTATCAGCATCCAAGGCACTTCAAGATTGAAATTGAGAAGACGATCAAAGAATTGATCGATATGGGGCATATAAGACCATCATCAAGTCCATTTGCATCATCTGTGGTGCTAGTAAAGAAGAAGGATGGAACAATGCGGATGTGTGTTGACTATCGCACATTGAACAAGAAGACCATCAAAAATAGGTATCCAATACCTAGGATTGATGAACTCCTTGATGAGCTGCATGGAGCAGTCTATTTCTCAAAGATAGATCTTCGATCTGGCTACCATCAAATTCGTGTCAGGGAAGAGGACATTCCAAAGACAGCATTCAGATGCCATTATGGACATTATGAATTTATGGTGATGCCGTTTGGGCTGACAAATGCACCAGCTACTTTCCAGTCTTGCATGAATCATGTTTTCAACAAGTAGTTGAGGAAGTACCTGTTGGTTTTCTTCGACGACATCTTGATTTATAGCAAGACATGGGAAGAACATCTTCAACACTTAGATGAAGTATTGAATGTCATGGAGAATCAATCTTTGTATGCAAAGATGTCTAAGTGTGATTTTGGCTTAAAGGAAATTCTGTACCTGGGTCATGTGATAGGAGCAAATGGTGTGAAAGTTCAAGAGGAAAAGATTGAAGCTATTCGCAACTGGCCAGTTCCCCGGAACGTATCTAAACTAAGAGGTTTCCTTGGCCTCTGCAGCTATTACAGAAGATTTGTTAGGGGATTCTCACAGCTTGTTGCACCCTTAACAAATCTAACAAAAAAAGGAGCTTTCATTTGGTCCATAGAAGCTCAAGCTGCATTTGATAGATTGAAGGAAGTAATGAGTACAACACCAGTGCTGGCTTTGCCAGATTTTACTAAGTCCTTTGTGCTAGAATGTGATGCTTCGGGAGAAGGCATTGGAGCTGTTTTGATGCAAGATCAACATCCCATCGCATTCGAAAGTAGGAAGTTGAAGGATACAGAAAGGTTGTACTCAACTTATGACAAAGAGATGCTGGCAATCATGCATGCCTTGGCCAAATTCCGCCAGTATCTAGTTGGATCTAAGTTTGTGGTTAGGACTGATCACAACAGTTTGAAATACTTCTTAGGGCAGAAAGATTTAAATGAAAGACAGCAGAAGTGGGTTGTGAAGATACAAGCATATGATTTCGACATTGATTATGTAAAAGGCAAGAAGAATGTGGTTGCTGATGCCTTATCTAGAAAACCTGTTGTTTGTGCCCTGAGCAAAGTTTCAGTTGATTGGAAGTCTCAACTTCTAGTTGAGTATTCCAAATCAAAATTTGCTTGTGAGATCATGGATGGAATCATTCAGGATGATAGGTACAAGGTGATTGATGAGATCATCTATTACAAAGACAGAATCTATCTGACTCCTAAATCGGAGCTGAAGCGACAAATTTTGCTGACATACCATGATGATCCACTTGCAGGACACCCTGGTTACTTCAAGACGTATAGACAGATCAGGGAAAGATTCACTTGGAAAGGTCTGAAGGTAGAAGTTCTTTAGTATGTCAGGGAGTGTCTGACTTGTCAACAGAATAAGTCCGAGCATACATTTCCAGCAGGATTACTCCAACCACTGCCAATTCCTGAACATAAGTGGGAGAGTATTTCTATGGACTTCATCACAGGTCTTCTGAAGGTGAATGGAAGAGACTGTATCTATGTAGTTGTGGACAGATTAACCAAGTTTGCTCACTTCTTTGCAATTCCAGTTGAGTCATCAGCATTGCAAGTAGCTGAGTTATTTTTTCGTGAAGTCTTCCGACTACATGGCCTGCCTAAAACCATAGTCAGTGATCGAGATAGCTGGTTCATCAGTGTGTTTTGGAGAGAGCTATTCCGACTGGCTGGAACTGACTTGACACCCAGCACTAGTTATCATCCTCAAACCGATGGACAGACTGAAATTGTAAACAAATGGCTTGAGGGATACTTGAGAAACTATGTATTTGATCATCAGCGTGCTTGGATTAAGTGGCTACATCTGGGTGAATACTGCTACAACACTACTTTTCACATGTCGATTGGCATGACTCCCTTCCGAGCTTTGTATGGATATGAAGCCGTTTCATTTGTTGATCTGGCATTGGATGATAGTAGAGCTCCCAGAGCAAGTGAATTGATGAAGGATACTCAAGATATTTTGAGAGTCCTTAAGGACAACTTGCAAAGAGCTCAAAATCAACAGAAGTTGTATGCCGACAAACACCGGGTTGAAAGAAGCTTTGAAATAGGTGACATGGTGTTTCTGCGCCTTCAGCCATATAGACAGAGTACTTTGAAGAAGTCAGGTGCAGAGAAATTGAAACCAAGGTTCTACGGACCCTATAAAGTGTTGAGAAGAATAAGGGAAGTGGCATATGAACTGGACTTGCCAGCAAGAAGCCGCATCCACAATGTGTTTCATGTGTCATGTCTCAAAAAGGCACTAGGACAACATGTGGTTTCAACTGATGAGCTACCACCACTTGATGAAGAAGGAATGCTTGCACTTGAACCTGAAAATGTGGTCGATATAAGGGAGAAGAAACTTCACAACCGAAGCATAAGAGAATATCTGGTAAAGTGGAAAGGGTTGCCCATGGAGGATGCTACTTGGGAAGGTGAAACGATTCTGGAGCATCCTAACCTTCAATTGCTTGAGGACAAGCAATCCTAGGAAGGGGAGACTGTCATGTCCCCGTTTCCGGCTTGATCATCAAGTGTATAATGGATTAGCCTATTCCTCCTTCTCGGAGGCTAATTCTAAATAATGAGGGAATGAACTGGTTTTTGACTAACTTAACCTTTTGTTTTGCAGGAGCAAAGTTAGAAACTTGAAATTTGACTAAGTTTGGGAGTGGTTTCATCAACTCCAGTGATCATGTTTTCTAGGCGCCTTCCTTGACAATTCAGGCTCATTTTGGCGCCCAACTCCCAAAGTCTATTCTGGCACTCAGTTAAGCATCCAATTGAGGCGCTCCTTTCGATTTAACCTTCTCCATCCTGGCGCCCAGTTTTGAGTTAAGCTAAGTGGGTTTGGAATGCAGTTTCATGCTTAGGCACCAATAGCAGGTTGAACTCACCTAAATGAGTGCCTTGGGTTTTGAAGGCAACAATCAGGAAGATGAAGTCATCTATTAACTAATTGAGCATCACTGGCAACTGCTCATTCACCTAACATATGTTTGTGGTCATTGACAGAGCCTAATTGAGCTAGGCGCACTTTCTTACTCCCACAAAACCCCAGAATGCGCATAAGGCGTCAATTCAAGTTTAAACACTCCATTTGAGCACCTAGCATGGGTAATTGTTAGATTGAAGGCTTGGGAGCTAAGGAAAGTCGCTTCGATGAATAATCAAGATCGAAATGAGAAACTCTTAGCCTAGGCGCAACATTCCTCAATTTTGGCATCCAGAAATCAAATCTATGTAAGGTGCACATTCTGGATAAAATGCTTCCATTTTGGCGCTTAGGATGAGGACTTACATGGCTCATAACTTTGGAATGGATCAAGTTGAAGAAGCGCCCTTGGTTGATGATCTCTCCAACTTGTATTAGGAAGAAGGGAAGCATTCTCAGTATTGTTCAAATCATAGTTGCAAAACTCGCATGAAACTCGCCAAATTCGCGAGTAATCGTGAGTCCATTCTGCTGCGGGTTTTTTGGTGAAAAACTCGGCCCGAGTTTTTGAAAAACTCGCGGCGAGTTTTTGATCAAAAAATCGCACAAAAATCGCCTGAACCGCGTGTATTCTCTGCAAAAACTCAGCGGCAAAAGTAAAAAACGTCATTTCATTTTCTTCATTCCACGAAACCCTGGCACGTAGTGGTGCAAAAGCAAAAGTTGGAAAGTTGAAGTCCTGGACTGTGGAATCGATCAAAGGTAAGTGAGTCAAACTTGAAAGAAGAGATTTTGGACGAGCTGTTAAAATTTATGCCGATATATCATATGATGGAATGATCATCATCACGAAATGATAAATCGATGATGATCGATTTAGGTTATAAACTTAAAAGGTAAGATTTAAAAAGACTGTATCATATGAAAGGAGAGATTTTGGACGAACTACCAAAATTTATATAAATTTTGACAGTTCGTCCAAAATCTCTCCTTTCATATGATACAGTCTTTTTAAAATTAAAATTAAATTTTGGCAGTTCGTCCAAAATCTCTCCTTTCATATGATATAATGACAGTGAATCGTGATATAGTCTTTATAAAATTTTGATTTTTTATTATTTATAAAATTTAATAATTTATGATATAAAATTATAAAATATAATATTATAAATTTTGACATTTCGTCCAAAGACTCCAAGAGTCCAAACTGTCTCCTTTCATATGATACAGTCTTTTCAAAATTATTAATTAAATTTTGATAGTTCGTCCAAAATCTCTCCTTTCATATGATAGTCTTTTTAAATTTTTGATTTTTTTATTATTTATAAAATTTATGACTGTATCATATGAAAGGAGAGTTTTTGGACGAATTGTCAAAAATAAACTCTTTTTTTTGTCTATGATATGTATTAAACAGTAAACTCTTAATTTTGATTCATATATGAAGGAAATCAGCAATGCATTCTACAATTTCAGAAATGTGTGTTTTTTAAGAATATTTCTAAAAAAATTATGTTTGCCGAGTTTTTGCCGAGTTTTTCGCCGAGTTTTTGGTGAGTCCCGAGTTTTTAAAAATTTTGGGTCTGCCGAGTTTTTGCCGAGTCCGAGTTTTGCAACTATGGTTCAGATAATCCAAGTTATAAAGTTAACAAGGAATAGAGCCAGATGACAAGGCGCCCTTATTGGTCTCCATCACCTCAAAAATGCGCCTAATGCAGTTGGTGTCAACTTCCCTCTTTCTAACCTTCAAATGGCACCTTGAGTCAAAAAGGATTTCACTGAATAATGTTAATGTTTTGAGCATCAAACTCTGCTTGGCGCATACCTATGCTTTTGCAACCTCAAATTGGCACCTAGGGTTCAGATATCTTCCTAAGGCGTGGTTCTGCTTCTCCATGACCCTATTTTGGCACCTAAAACTTGGAAGGACCTTGAAGACTTGGATTAAGATGGAATTCACCTCTAGAATGTTAGGTGCTTGATAGAAGATAAGGGCGCTAGGGTAAAAGAGCTTCAAGAGTTTGATTGTAAGTGTGAATTGAGGTAATAGGCGCTGATGCCAATTGACATTACTCCAGACATGCGCCTAAGGGAGTTGCAAGTCCCCAAGACTAGTTTTGGAACAAGGCGCTCCATCAGAGGGTAAGTTGATGATCATTGGAAGTCAAGTTGTTTCAAAGATTCTTTGAGAAATTGACAAGTTGTAACCTAGGCGCCAAAACCCCTGTGAATCCTCCTAGCTGGCGCTTAGTCAGAAGAACACTAATATTGCGCCTAAGTGAGTTTGAGTATCAATCACCATCTTTCCAACTGACTTATGAATGATCTAAGGGCATATAGTGTCATCAAACCCCACCAGGCGTTCATCCATGTCTCTGCCACTTCAAGGAAGCGCCCAGCTTAGGATGGCACCTATATTGGTCTCCACTCCATTCAATTGGCGCCTAGTGATGGTAAGGCGCAGTTTCATGAAGGAACTATATCAAATAGGCGCCAAGACATGAAAATAGTATTAAACGCTGTCAGAGAACCTTCAATGAACATTCCTACAAGATGCCATGCATGTTAAAGTCAACAGAAAGGTTAGGTGCATCTCCATGCCTTTGCTACCTCAGTTGGGCGCCTAGGACTCATTGGGCGGGCACCATTCCATGTTTAAACTGCTTCCACTTGGCGCCTGATCAGAAGATGAGGTAGTTGTAACTACCTAAGCTCTCATTGGTCGACAAAATGTTTTGGGGATCCGTGTCAAGGTCTCTAGATGAGCTTGCCAACTCAAAATGAGTCATCAGTTGGAATATTCCCTTGGATATGCTTCTTGGGAAATGTGCCTTGATTCCTCTTTGTGCATTGCAAAAACGTGCCTTCATTGCCTTTGGAAGGCCTATAAAAGGAGGAGCTCTCTCATTCATTTGGCATCGAATACTTTGGCGAATTTCTCTCTGCAAAGCTTGTAAGCTTGTAATCTTGAGGCCTGCGAGTTTCAAGTGTTGGGGTGATGCTCCCTCAACAAGCAAGGTGATGCTCCCTTGTTGTAATGCGGGGTGTTGACATTCAGCTAACATCATTGAATTCAATTGAGTTGATCAAATGAGGAAGACATTGTAAACATCAAGGCTTCAAGGCCTTTCTTTTGTATTTCCATTGAATAAGTTGTAACTTCATGCTATTGAAAGCATTATCCATGTAATAAGACATTGCAAGTTGATTGAATCAAGTAACAAGACAAGTACCCAACTCTGAGGTTGATTCTTTCAAGTAGTTATCTTTAATGTATGTCTTTATGTTGTTGAAGTAGTTGAAGAATTGATAGTAGGTAAAATTGTTTAAGGAAAAATTTTCGTAGGACTAGTTGGGTATCTTACAGCAAGTCCCTTTAATCTTGTTTCCTCTTGGCTTTGCCTCACCTAGGTCTCTTCTCTACCTAGTCTTTTGGCAACTAGGTTCTGTCTTCAACCTGCACAAACACACAAACACAAAACCAAACTCTCTTGCCCAGACCTTCTGAGCTCTGATACCAATTTGGTGCAATGCAGGGAGGCAATCCTTCAACAACACTAATCCAAGGTATTTCAATCCACTTTCCAATCACCAAAACACTATCTTGCCCCTAATCCACTATTTCACCATATTAGCCTTGTAGCCCTCTAGACAGTGTATTTTGAACATAACTTTCTGATTACACCACAGACCCAGAAACCAAAGGGTGTTTTAGATAACCTTTTGGACATTCTTTGACATATCTCAAAACCTCATAGGGTCACTTTGGACCATCATCTCCAAAAATTGACTGTCTCACTGTTTTAGGGCTCAATTAGCCCACTTTTACAAAGCAATGCCTCTTTAAATCTTCCCTCAACCCCAAAACTTGACTCACATGCCCTAGGTAGGTTACAAAAGGACTGAATCCACCACTTTCAACAAATGGAACAACCAAAAATCTATAAAAATGCCAAACCCTCACCCTAGGCCAAACTAGTCTTGAAACAAGGAGGGGTTAATGGAAATACCATCTCCAAACCTTATCAAACTATACCAACACCTCAGACACCTTGGAAAAGGTCTTCACTTACTTCCCAAACCATTAAATGGTCACTCACAATAGCATCTTGTCAAAACCCAATTCTCATACCTCTTTATTTGCTTGCAAACTAGCCAAAATCCACCTAGGGTATCATGATACTTGCCCTAAAATCTCATCTCTAGGTCCTGCAACTTACATAGAGTCAAAGATTATGTCGAAACAGACCTACATACCAAATTTTATGAGTTTTCACTGGATATATTCCAAGTTACACAATTTTCTTGCTCACTGTTTACCCTAATTTCTGAACTGGGTAGCTGGAAAGATTCAACCATTAGACAACTTAAACAACCTTTTCAAAATTGCTGGTAAGAACAAAAAACTTTTTACATTAAATTATCTTTCTATCCATATAGGTTGTAGGGCCGTACTCAACCATACAAGGCCGTACAACTCTCTGGAACAGCAGAAAACATGTAAAAAATGCAAAAATTTAATGTTTATTCATTGCTTGAACGTACAAAACTTCTTCCACACTCTTGTTTCGACCCTTTCAAGCTTATTTAAGCATATACAATGCCAACCCAACCGTTTCAACCAACTTTTGGAGTCCCAACCATTCAACTTCCTTGACTTTGCATTTTTTTTCACTTTTACAAAATGACAATTTTCAAGATTTTGACAATTTTAGCAAATTTGATTCCAAATGACTCAAAAACATTATGAATTGTCACAATGGACCTTATTACATGACAAAAACTATTAAACTTAAACCAAAAACCAAAATTGCCTCATGGAGGCTTGAACTTGACATGGTGCTCTTGCACCATACTCCCGGCCAAAAAGAAACTCAAGTCCCTTGAGTGAGGACCTGCAAATGCATGAGAACCTGCAATAATCTTCTTCATCTTGAACTTTGGTTTGTCCCTCCTCTAAATTGCCATCACAACAAGAAAATGATAGATGTCGTCCTTATTCTTTTGCCTTTGCAATGTAATTATGATCTTTGCACCTTTGTTTTCCTCTTCTCCCACCTGATATTTTGCCCCTATACTTGCTGCCTCATCATGCAAACTAATTTCTGACATAGAAAACTGATCAACATCTCCTTTTGAAAACAATGAATCAAGCACTATACCAACATACCTTTTAAACCAGTCTTGAGTCTCAAGGATCAATTCGTCCTTGACCTTCTCTTTATCATCATTTCCCTCCAAAATCTAATTGCTCTTCATGTTTGCTGTCATGGCATCTTCATGTCTTGAAGTGGCTGCATCCTCAGCTTGTTTGTTTTGTTCATCATCTTCCTCTGTCTGAGATTGCTTGTGTTCTTCCTCTATTGCTGTTGTTCTTGCTTGTCTCATTCTTCTTTGGACAATTTTGATGGGCCATGTAACCTTCCTCTTCACTGATAAGTGCCAACTGAGCGCTCTTTTGAGCAACTGCTCCATCTTATCTTCCATCCTTCTTCTCATCTCTTCCATAGCTTGACCCAACTTTTGTACCTCCTGCTTAAGACTTTCTAGTTCTGCCTTGACATCTTTTTCCTTCTTCACACTTGTCTCTATTCTCTTCCCAAACCATTAAATGGTCAGTCACAATAGCATCTTGTCAAAACCCAACTCTCATACCTCTTTATTTGCTTGCAAACTAGCTGAAATCCACCTAGGGCATCATGATACTTGCCCTAATATCTCATCTCCACATCCTGCAACTTACATAGAGTCAAAGATTATGTCAAAATAGACCTACCAACCAAATTTTATGAGTTTTCACGGGATATATTCCAAGTTACACAATTTTCTTGCTCACTATTTACACTAATTTCTGAACTGGGTAGCTAGAAAGATTCAACTATTAGACAACTTAAACGACCTTTTCAAAATTGCTGGTAAGAACAAAAAACTTATAAAATTAAATTAAATTTCTATCCATGTAGGTTGCAGGGCCGTACTCAACCGTACAAGGCCGTACAACTCTCTGGAACAGCAGAAAACATGTAAAAAATGCAGAAATTTAATGTTTATTCATTGCTTGAACGTACAAAACTTCTTCTACACTCTTGTTTTGACCCTTTCAAGCTTATTTAAGCATATACAATGCCAACCCAACTGTTTCAACCAACTTTTGGAGTCCCAACCATTTAACTTCCTTGACTTTGCATTTTTTTCACTTTTACAAAATGACAATTTTCATGGTTTTGACAATTTTAGCAAATTTGATCCCAAATGACTCAAAAACATTATGAATTGTCACAATGGACCTTATTACATGACAAAACCTATTAAACTTAAACCAAAAACCAAAATTGCCTCATCGAGGCTTGAACTTGACATGGTGCTCTTGTACCAAGCGATGACATTAAGTCTAGGCTGCGATCACATCAATAAAAAGTCCAACATTGTTAAGAAAAAAGGTTGCGATCTAATTAAGGGAAGAGCCCATATTATATGGGCCGATATTATTAAGGTAGTTGCTGATAAAAACATCAAAGCATTTAAGAAAAGTTATGACTGTTGGAAGGGGTATACCCCTTACCAACAGTCATATAGTTTGGAAGATATAAAAAGACCTTAGGGAGCAAGCGTGTGAATAGAAAGAAGGAATTAGAAGACAGTATCATTCTATTTAAAGAAGATAAAAAGAAAGAGTAATATATTTCTGAACATGTGTCTCCAGATTTGCATATACCCCTTACCAACAGTCATACAGTTTGGAAGATACAAAAAGACCTTAGGGAGCAAGCATGTGAATAGCAAGAAGGAATTAGAAGACAGTATCATTCTATTTAAAGAAGATAAAAGAAAGAGTAATATATTTCTGAACATGTGTCTCCAAATCTGCATAAGGGGAAGATATATACAAAAAATATAAATCAGTCATCCTCATACATATATATAGCAGCAGATTGGAACTATCAATCAATCAAGTCATATAAACAATTGTGACACAGCAAGAAGATACATTGCCACCCCTGAACTGAACTATATTTATTCATGAAGAGATGATAGGTAGGAAGAATGCCCTCCATCATAACCTCATCAAGAGATGATAGGTAGGAAGAATGCCCTCCATCATGCTCTCATCAAGTTATGTTAAAGAGATGATAGGTAGGAAGAATTCCCTCCATCATGCTCTTATCAAGTTATGTTAAAGGGATGATAGGTAGGAAGAATGCCCTCCATCATACCCTCATTAAGAGATGATAGGTAGGAAGATTGCCCTCCTCTCACTAAGTTATGTTAAAGGGATGATAGGTAGGAAGAATGCCCTCCATCATACCCTTATTAAGAGATGATAGGTAGGAAGAATGCCCTCCATCATGCTCTCACTAAGTTATGTTAAAAGGATGATAGGTAGGAAGAATGCCCTCCATCATACCCTCATCAAGTTATGATAGGTAGGAAGTGTGCCCTCCATCATGCTCTTGTCAAGATGTGATAGGTAGGAAGTGTGCCCTCCATCACACTCTTGAGCCTTGCAGGTGGACTTAAGAGGTGATAGGTAGGAAGTGTGCCCTACATCACGCTCTAACTTGCGAGTATTCCTATGGGACCCATCAGAGGATCGACTTGAGGATTGGGTAACTATATGTTGAATTAAATATTGTTTATGCTATATCATTAATTATGTTATGATATATTGATTTCATTATTATATTCTAATTTATTGATCTTTAATATTGCTAATGTCCCTTTCTAGTAGTTATTCTTGTATGCAGGTTAAAGAAGTCAAGGATATCCTAAAAGGGGACATTATAGTGAATAATTGTAAATTTTGTCTATAACTTAGTGCCTAAGGTAGTTTAAATCTTAAGAAGCTTCCCCTTATAATTTCAAAGGTATTACCTCACACACTTGTTAGGCATATTTTATACTTATTAGTTTTAGTTTGTATCGGCAAAGTATGTTTGATTAGTTGTATCGGCAAGTGTGTTTGTTAGTTGGTATCGGCGAGTAGTTACTCCTGATCGGTATGTCGTTGGCGACGGTTGGCAACCGTCCACAACCTATATATGTCTTGTCATTTCATTGTATCAGACATGGAGTTTTTGGGGTTTCTATTGTATTTGTTTGAATTAATATATGCAGTTGAGTTTCTGAGTATCAATTATATTTTCATTCTCGTACAATGTGATAGTTCAATTATCTTTCTTGTTTACTTTGAATGAAAACAATAGACTAATTTAGTAGTAAACAATTTGGCGTCGTTGCCGATACGGAGTCAGGTGAGAAAGGTGACAAGTAGTGAATGATGAGTAGTGGTTGATGAGTTGAATCGTCAAGGGAATTAATTAATTGGCGAAGAAGGAGACAATGGCGATGGAATTATAATGGGGCAACCGATTCATACCAACGAGGAATTAGAAAATAGAAGACAAGTGGAAAGAATAGAAGAAGAAATTCAAGAGGAACGGATGGGAAGCGAAAGAGAAGACAATGAACAAGAAAGGAACGATCGAGAAGATAATTTAACCCAAGACCTTGTCTTCCTGTGGCTGTTGTCAGTTGGACAGTACGTAAGAAATGAAGCCATCCGCAGGGATATTCTGGAGGACATCATTGGAGATAATTTGCAAGTTAACAGTGAGGTAGATAATCTTCTCAATCACATTTAGCAACTTTTGACAAGAAATTTAATAATCCTGTAAGACCTCTGAGAAGAAAGAGACAGAGAATTGCATCAACAACAAATACTCAGGAGGTATGAAGAACATATGAAACAAGTGAAGGAGCACGACGAGAACCACCATCGCACACCACACAAATGATAATTGTACAAGTGCTAATTCATCCCAATACAGCTTAACAAAGATAAAAATCG
Organism: Cunninghamia lanceolata; assembly: GCA_027924645.1. Classification (NCBI taxonomy): domain Eukaryota; kingdom Viridiplantae; phylum Streptophyta; class Pinopsida; order Cupressales; family Cupressaceae; genus Cunninghamia; species Cunninghamia lanceolata. The sequence continues at coordinate 6,307,327 of BSBN01000512.1, forward strand.
AGTACCGAGTGGGCAAGAAACACTTGAAGAAAAGTTAAGATCATTAAGATTAAAAGAAGAAGAAGAATGAAGGAAAAGATTAAAACAAATTGCCGGAGAAACAAATGAGAATCATGAAATATCAAGATACTATTGAAGCACACCACAGCCTCGTAGAGGAAGCCAACAAGGAAAATTTCAAAACACTAGTAGCAAACAAAGAAAAAGAAAAAGTTGATAATGAATTAATAGAGGAACTTGAAAATAGTATACACCGCATCAGGGAATTGTCAATATTAGAAGACGAAGAGCCAAGAACTAGAGGACCCGAGCCCAAAACACCCAGGCAGGAGGAGTACCGGAAGGAACCCGAGAAGACTTAAGGTGCAAGGGACACTGAAGAGGGATATAATGTCGCCTTTTTCGTGAACATCAGAGTTGGTAAGATTAGCCAATCATTTGACCCTCGTAGGCTAGTGTGGTGGATTAGAGGCTCTAGTTTGGGCATAATGGAGCTCTTCAGGTGGCGGTTGTCAGTGTTTATCTCCAGATCCTTTGTATGTTCTGAGGCATTGATATTCAAAGGTTTCTGGTTCTGTTTTGAGGGACTTACTATTTATGGTTGTTAGAGAGGGACCCTTACTATTTTTACTAAGGAAGTTGGGTGCACAGTGGATACAATGGTTAACTCCTAGGTTCAGACGGAATTGAGAAACAATAAGTTTTATGGAGTTATGTCATTTTAATTATTAACAAAGTAATACTTTATTAATAATTAATTATAAAGTGCATTATAGAGTTATATTTTAACTTTATTTTAATGGGGCCACTTTATGACTTAAAGTTAATTAATAAATGTACTTTATGTGGGCGCCTAATTAATGCTTTATATTAAAGTCAACATCAAAAAGCATTTAATATCATTTAATTGATTATAAAAGCCTCATGAGGAAATCGACCTAAGTTGGAGAAAGTATATAAGTCACCAAAAAGCAAATGGAAGGCATTATTTGATCATTTTACAAATTGAACTTGAATGTTTTGGAGAGTTTGGCTCTTGAAGGTGGAAACCTAGGGTTTTTAGATTTATTGGCTTTGGAGAGTGAAGTTCTTCATGGTTAGTGCTACCTGAGGGTGTGAGATATCACTTGAAGGCTGCATTAATTGGTAGCTTCACATCAGGAGCTACATTTAAGCTTATTTGAGAGAAGAAATTATAACCAGCTAGGGTTTGAAGACTATTTGCAGATTATAGGCATTTTGATCAAAGTTTGAAAGTCTATTTGATACATTTCTTCCATTTCCATCTACGGCTAGGGTTTGCAGGTTATTGTCATTGGAATCATTCTATGGTGAAATCGTGGACTTTGAGAGGACATATTAGATTATATCACTGCTCATTCATGTTTAATTCCAACCTTTTTTGGCAATTTGGGCACATATCTTCATGGGTGTTGAATATTATGTTTGGCGCATCATTTTGAGGCATTGTGAAATACATATCAGACGTGGGTTTTGCATATTAAGGGAAGATAGTGGCTTGTTGAAACCCTAAGTGCACTCCCAAAAGCTATCACAACCTTCTAGGGTTGGTGTGCTACCCTTGAGGGAGGTTCGTGGGATTGTTTGGAGCTATTTCAGTTTGCATACTTCACATCAGCATCCTGTATCAGACATCAGTCCTGTAGCAGCCACTTTTGTATTCCATTTTGGGTATCTTTCATCGTCATATCAGCAATACCTTGTATACTTCATGAAGGATTGATCACGGGTATGTCATACATTGTTATTTGATCAATTGGAGATTTATTTTATTGATTGTAATAGACTTATATAACCTATATCAGATCTGTCATAAGTGTATACAGAGTGTAATCGACATGTTATATGATCAAGAAAGGCATATTTGCAAGTGGGTTCCTTAATATATGAGTATGCAATCATTTATCTGTCATTTCTATGTTATTGTCTGTGTTTTGGCATTGAAACATCTTTCAAACCAGCATTAGAACACTCAGAAATTTATATCAGACTTAAGGAATTAGAACTTAGACACTTTTCACGCCAAGTGTTTGACGAAATGTTGCTAAGTATGGGAGTCCTATGTTGCAGAGTCTTCATCATTTGGTTGGGCAACTAAAGGTGAATGATAGTATGATTGCCACAACCATTGAGCATTTTGATGTTGCTCGTCAGATGTTGGCTACTTATGGTTGGAGTACTCCTATGTCAGATGGGCATTGTGATAGTGGCCTTTCCCTTGTAGAGATTCATGCACTCCGAGAAGCAATTGGAATAATGAAACAAAATTACCTACAGCTACTTGCTGACAGGTATTATCTTCTATGAGGCATTGAAGGGAAAGGAAGGGGAGGTTGATGAGCTCACTTATGAGCTTGAGGTGACCATGGACTTGTTGAAGAGCAGTCAATTGGCCCTTCAAGAGTCACAGTCACGGATAAAGGAGCTTACCGTGGAGTTGAGCTTGGCATAGTCTTCATCTACAGATACAGTTCAGGTTTCTATGGCAGCAATTGGTGAGGAGCATATATCCATGGATTATGGTTATGAGCAAGTTGAGGATGTGGTTACATCCATCACAGATACAGGTGCAGTTGATACGGATGGGATGAGTGAACTGGTTGAGAGTTGCAGAGAACCACTTGCTGCACCAAGTTCTCTTGAGGTTAGTCCCATGCCAGATGATGCAGAGCAGGTTATTGATAGCTCGTGTGATGAATTGGTGGATTCTCCAGAGAGTTGTGTGATAGATCACCACACTACTCCATCATTTTCACAGGAGATATGCAGGGCATCATCCAGTGGGGAGATCGGTTCTCATGTTGATTTGTTTCCCTCTCCTGGAAGCAAATAAGAGATTACATCCCATGCGGCTGATTTTGATCGACAACTTGTTGAGCCACAGAGTTGGAGAGATCAGCTAAAGGTTACGGGAAATAAGGTTGATTTAGCCTTATATCGTTTTTACTACACAAATAAGTTTGTTGAGTACCTACTTGAGTGTGCGGAGTTTCAGGAGAGTCAGTATGGAGCCACAGAGGGTACTCGCATTCGAGGTTTGTGCTTCATTAAGTGTGCTTTGGGAGCAATTGAAGATACTCTGACTTCAATGCTTCCTGATAGAGATTTTGTGATTGGGTTTGTAGAGAGGGTTATCAGAGCCCCTACCCAATCAATTATTCAGGATCAGAGACCAAAGCCATCTTCTGATTCTAGTGCTATAAGTGATGATGAGGAGGGAGTTATATAGGGCTATGATAGTCAGCCATTGACCGAGGTGGGATTTTTTTATCGCGACTGCATAATGAGGAGTGCTCATCACTTTTCTTTTGATCCACACACGGAGGATTTGATGATGCATCGGTGTGGATTGGCTCTAGGGTTATACCATCCTTTGTGGGATGGATATATACCATCTTCAGTAGATGGAGTTAGTGGCTACAAGTACTCGACTCACTTATTTGTAGGGAATTACTTGCAGAGTCAGCACATCCATGGGAGTCTAGCAGAGGATGGAGATAGTTGTTGTGTTGCAGACACTTTCAGATGTTCTTATCTCCACTCGATGGATGGATGTAAGTATTGATTGCATTGGGATCCAGGTGGTGACAGGGTTAGCACTGCAGTTTGGGTGGGTCCCATTGTATCGCTTCACCACTTCTGGCATGGTGAAGCTGGGATTAGTGTTGAGCAGTAGAGATCTGAAGATGTTCTACTTAGCAGGCTTCTATTCTAGGTTTGGGATCTATGTATATTTTGTTGGTCACTCTCCAGTGTGCTATGGGATCCTTCTTGTGCATCAGGGTTCCAGTCAGAGTTCACTGATGAGCATTGCAGCGTGTACATGGTGTGGATTGCTTATAGCTTCACTTTTGGTTCGCACGTAGATGAGTTGTTTCCGATGCACATTTATTGTGCGCATGAGGTGGACAGTTGGTCTGACATCTATCTTTGTGTAGTTGAGTATATGCTGGTGCTGCAGCAGTTGTGTTTATGTGTGGGACATTTCACAGTCTTCCTTTGGACCTCCGGTGGAGTGGACTTTCTTTGTAGTAGAGATTGCTTGGGGACAAGCAATTTCAGGGAGGGCGGACTGTAATGTCCCCTTTTTTGTGAGCATCAGAGTTGGTAAGATTAGCCAATCATTTGACCCTCGTAGGCTAGTGTGGTGGATTAAAGGGTCCAATTTGGGCATTATGGAGCTCTTCAGGTGGCAGTTGTTAGTGTTTATCTCGCCAGATCCTTCATATGTTCTGAGGCATTGATATTCAGAGGTTTGTGGTTTCGTTTTGAGGGACTTACTCTTTATAGTAAGTCAGTGGTTGTTAGAGAGGGACCCTTACTATTTTTAGTAAGGCAGTTGGGTGCACAGTGGATACAATGGTTAACTCCCAGGTTCAAATAGAATTGATAAATAATAAGTATTTATGGAGTTAGGTCATTTTAATTATTAATAAAGTAATACATTATTAATAATTAATTATAAAGTGCATTATAAAGTTATATTTTAACTTTATTTTAATGGGGCCACTTTATGACTTAAAGTTATTTAATAAATGTACTTTATGTGGGAGCCTAATTAATGCTTTATATTAAAGTCAACATCAAAAAGCATTTAATATCATTTAAATGATTATAAAAGCCTCATGAGAAAATTGACCTAATTTGGAGAGAGTATATAAGTCACCAAAAGCCAAATGGAAGGCATCATTTGATCATTTTACATATTGAAGTTGAATGTTTTGGAGAGTTTGGCTCTTGAAGGTGGAAACCTAGGGTTTTCAGATTTATTGGCTTTGGAGAACGAAGTTCTTCATGGTTATTGCTACCTGAGGGTGTGAGATATCACTTGAAGGCTACATTAATTGGTAGCTTCACATCAGGAGCTGCATTTGAGCTTATTTGAGAGAAGAAATTATAACCAACTAGGGTTTGAAGACTATTTGCAGATTATAGGCATTTTGATGAAAGTTTGAAAGTCTATTTGATACATTTCTTCCATTTCCATCCATGGCTAGGGTTTGTAGGTTATTGTCATTGGAATCATTCTATGGTGAAATCATGGACTTTGAGAGGACATATCAGATTATATATCACTACTGGTTCATGTTTAATTCCAACCTTTTTGGCAATTTGGGCACATATCTTCGTAGGTGTTGAATATTATGTTTGGCGCATCATTTTGAGGCATTGTGGAATACATATCAGACATGGGTTTTGCATATTAAGGGCAGATCGTGGCTTGTTGAAACCCTAAGTGCACTCCCAAAAGCTATCACAACCTTCTAGGGTTGGTGTGCTACCCTTGAGGGAGGTTCGTGGGATTGTTTGGAGCTATTTCAGTTTGCATACTCACATCAGCATCCTATATCAGATATCAGTCCTGTAGCAGCCACTTTTGTATTCCATTTCGGGTATCTTTCATTGTCATATCAGCAATACCTTGTATACTTCATGAAGGATTGATCACGGGTATGTTATACATTGTTATTTGATCAATTGGAGATTTATTTTATTGATTGTAATAGACTGATATAACCTATATTAGACCTATCATAAGTGTATACTATATACAGAGTGTAATCAGCCCTGTTATATGATCAATAAAGACATATTTGCAAGTGGGTTCCTTGATATATGAGTATGCAATCATTTATCTATCATTTCTATGTTATTGTCTATGTTTTGGCATTGAAACCTCTTTCAAACCAGCATTAAAACACTCAGAAATTTATATCAGACTTAAGGAATCAGAACTTAGACACTTTTCACGCCAAGTGTTTGACGAAATGTCAATCCATTCAAACTGAGTTTTTGGGACAGAATAAGACAGGGTTCTTACAAGGGACGTGGGAAAGACCCATACGTGGCCGAGAGTGCAAGAAAGGCATCGCAACGTCGAGGGAGAACTAGTCCGGTCAGGTTGAACGCACAAGGAGGACATCGGGCAAGAAATGTGGTGACTCTGCCGGGAAGTCTGGACATGGGAAGTCCGAGCACTGAGAAGCAAAAGTTGCCGAAGTTCCTTGGCAACGGATCAGGGGACCCGGTCTGACATTGCAAAACGTGCGAGACCGTATGGATAGCCAATGGACAGGACGACAGGTCCTATTGGTTGAGATCACTTCTAGCCACTTTGAGGGGAATTGTGATAGACTGGTATACAGAATTGGATGCCACATCAAGAGCCAATTGGGATGCACTGAAGAAAGCGTTCCAAGAAGAGTTTAAACTACTGTGGGATGACAATGAGATAGTGACCGAGATATATAATACAAGACAATGTAAACATCAAAATGTCCGAGCGTATAACCGAAGACTGAAAGAACTTCTGGTAAAACTGGAGAAGGAATCAACTGACGGGTTAAAAAAGAGATGATTCATTGAGGGTTTGATTCCCTCGATCAGGAAGAAAATGAAGATAGTACTGCCGGTATCGTACGTCGAGGCTTACAATTGGGCGATGGACATCGAAAGTGAAGATAGGATGTCAAGCCAGGGAAAGAAGAAAGAGGACGATGACAGCTCGGATGATAGTGACGAAGAGGAATCAAAAACCGTACAAGCATTAAGAAAGGACATGATCAGAATGATGAGGGAATTTAAAGCTGAGAAGGAAACAACGAAGGCAAGCAAGGAATTATGGTGCACGGAATGCAACAATGAGGGCCACATCAAAGCAAACTGCCCCAGGGAGATGTTCTGTGAAATCTGCCAGGTGATGGGCCATTCTATCAAGGAGTGCCCGTACAATTTGAAGACGAGGAGCACCCAGGTACTTTACACTCAGGGGGAACAATCTACCCCACCGAACACACTGCCCAAAACAAACAATCAAGATGCATCGCCTGGTGGGTGCTGCAATAACCGGAGAGGAGGCAACAACAACAACAGATATAATAACGGTGGGGGAAGAGGTCATATCCAGTACAATGCAAAGGGACAACCGATGATCGAATGTTGGCAATGCAACGAGTGGGGGCATTTTGCGAGGGATTGCCCAAGCAACAACTAGAACAAACCCAATGTAGTGTGCAAATTGTGTGGGTCCGGCGACCATGAAGATAATGATTGTCCAAAATAGAAAGGTACAGTGAATCTCATTCACATTGAAGAGGAGGATGAGGAAGTCTTTGCCATCACCCAAACACAAGCAAAGAAGGCACACTATCCAAACCCCCTAACGAAGAAAGAAAGACTCTGTGATGCAAGAAAGGAAGTAGAGATTGTCATGGAAACAGAATGAAGGGAATTAGACAAAAAGGCAACCACAACCCTATGATCGGAGTCCAACAGGAACATTGTAAGTCGGGTACTGCAAGCTACCGTACCAATCAAAATGGCCGACCTTCTCCAGAGCATGCCACAGTTACAGGTGGCGATATCCAAGGCAATGAAAGAAAACACAGATGATGGCAAGGCAGATGAGGATATCATAGTGGAACCACCACCGAGGGGTGAGCAAGTGATCGACCCGAGATTGTTGGCAATTGACATGGGGAAGAAACCGGTGGTAGTCCATATGGAAATCGGCGGGAGTTACCTGACGAACACAATAGTCGACAGAGGGTCTAGGGTAAATGTACTCCCAAAAGAAACATGGAAAAGCCTCGGCAAACCTATACTATGGCCGCAGAACTTCCAGTTAGTGGGAGTCGACTAGCACGGAATCAAGGCGCTGGGAGTGCTAATGGCTCAAAAGGTAAGGATCGGTACTCAACAATTCTTGTTGAATTTTGTAGTCATAACAGCACGGAATGCATCCTATGATGCATTACCCAGCCGAGGATGGCTAATAGCCGCCAAGGCCAACCACAACTGGAAGAAGAACACCCTGTCAATAGAAAATAAGGGTAAGAAGTTTATTATTGATTTAAGAACACAAACCGTCGGTGAAGAATTGGCATTGGACTCTGACTTGGATGGAGAGGAGTCATCAGTAGAAGGTGAAAGAGGGCCAATGGAGCCCTGACGATGAAGGGGTACTAGAATTACAGGAATGCTCGGGGGATGAGACAAACTCGTTCAGCAGGTTATTCCATTGGCAGATGGAGGATTATGAATTTTTTCAGCCAGAATGTAATATGATCTCAATAAAAGAAATTGGTGAGTGCTTGGGGACGACTAGTGAACCATTGGGCAATTTGCGGCCGACGAGTGAAAAACTTGGCGACATTGAAATAGCTGGTAAGAAGGAATTGACGAGTGACAAGGGGGAGGAAGTAACCCACACTTTTCTAGCCGCCTATGGGGAATACAAAGAAGGGAATGCTGAAATAGATAGCATGCCGGCACATCAGTTTGAACATGAAAAGAAGATCATGTATGAGGAACCATTGACAAAGAAAGTTAATCTAGGTGAGGAAAGTAACCCTCAGGTACTTCTCGTCGGAAATGACTGTGATCTAGTACTTAAGGCAGCAGCGTTCAAAATTTTTATGGAGTACAAGGATGTTTTTGCCTGGACATACAAAGACTTGAAGGGGATACCACCGGAGTTATGCGTCCACAGAATTCCACTGATACCAGGAGCATGTCCAGTGAGGAAAAGGCCATATAGAATGAACAAAAATTATGCTACCAAGGTGCAAGAAGAAATAGAGAAAATGCTGGAGGCCAGGATAATCTTGAAGGTGGAGACGAGTGAGCGGGTTTCACCGATTGTCATATCACGCAAGAAAGAAGGGGGACAAATCCGGATCTACGTCGACTTTAGATGCCTTAATGCAGTAACGATCAAGGATCCTTTCCCCATTCCATTCACAGACTCCATTCTGGAGGAAGTGGCCGAACATGAGATATATTCCTTTATGGACAGATTCTCGGGATATAACTAGATTAGCATTGCCCAGGAAGACAAACTCAAAACTACATTCGTGGTGGAAGATGGTGTATATGCATACAACTGGATGCCATTCGGTCTGTGCAATGCACCCACAACATTTCAAAGAATTATTTTGCACATATTTGACAAAATGTTGGTGGGAAATTTCAAAGCATTCCTGAATGACTGGTCAACTTACAGCGACCAGTAGACACACCTGAAGGCTCTCACTGAGTGTATGGAGCATTGCAGGTCCGCATGGCTGGCCTTAAATCCGAAAAAGTGTCGATTCATGGTATTGCAGGGGAAACTTTTAAGCCATATTATATGCAAGGCAGAACTAAAGGCAGATCCCGACAAGATTCGGGTAATTGTGGAGATGGAAGCTCCGGGGGATGTCACCGGGGTAAAATCATTCCTCGGCCATGTCAGCTACTACAGAAGGTTCATCAAAAATTTTGCTCAGGTTTCATATCCACTGGACATGTTGATGAGAAAGGGTGTGCAGTTTGTGTGGTCTGATGAGCAACGGAAAGCATTTGAAGAATTAAAGATGAGATTGATTAGTGCACCTATTTTGGCCTACCCGAACTGGGACAAGGAATTCCATGTGCACGTCGACGCATCAAACTTTGCAATTGGTGCTACTTTGGCACAGGTGGGATCCCATAGTCTTGACCACCCAGTATAGTTTGCCAGCCAACTACTCTCGAAGGCGGAACAAAATTATAGTACAACCGAGAGGGAGGCTCTGGGGATGGTCTATTCAGTCTAGAAATTCAGGCATTATCTCTTGGCGATGCCATTCACCTTCTACGTGGATCATCAAGCCTTTATGTATCTAGTAAACAAATCTATCATTCAAGGGAGAATTAGTAGGTGGTTGTTACTATTGCAAGAATTCACTTTTGCAATTATCGTACGATCGGGGAAGAGTCACATAATTGCCGACCAATTGTCTCATATTAAGTCAGGAGAACCGGAGGACGGAGTAAATGAAGACTTCCCCGACGCTCACCTATTTTAGATAGCAGCATTGCCACCTTGGTATGAGAAGATTGGTGAGTACGTCTCCACATCAACATGCCCTCCAAAGATGTTGGCTAGTGAGAGGCAGAAAATTGCACTCAAGAGCAAAACATTTCAACTAATAAAGGGGCTACTCTATAAGATGGGACCCGATCATATTCTCAGAAGATGTGTGATGGAAGAAGAAATAAGGTGTACTGGCAGAAGCCCATGAAGGACTCGCCAGGGGCCATATGGGTCCCAATGCCAAGGCAAGGAAGGTTCTACTCGTCGGTCTATGGTGGCCAACGTTGCATACAGATGCTTGAGAGTGGGTAATCCAATGTGACACCTGCCAAAGGGTAGGAAAGTTGTTAAAGAGAGATACATGCCCCTGTCGCCATCACAACCTCAAGAACTGTCCGAAAGGTGGGGACTTGATTTCATAGGACCATTGAAAGTCAGTCAGCTGCATCGATGCAGGTATATCGTGGTGGCCACCGAATACCTGACCAAGTGGGTAGAAGCAAGGGCACTGGAAGACAACACTACATTGAGTACGGCAAGATTCATATATGAGCAAATAGTGATGAGATATGGAATACCAATCCAACTGACGAGTGATCGTGCGGGACACTTTGTCAGCCACGTCATTTGCCTCATGACCTCAGAATCCAAAATCTTCCACACATTATCAAGCCCGTACTACCCAAGGGCAAACAGCGAAGCAGAATCAACAAATAAGGTACTCATCAGTAATTCACAAGTCATGCGGTATTGAAGGGTCCGATTGGGAGGAAAGGCTACTGACTGTGTTATGGGCCTACTGAACAACTTATAAAGTGACAACTGGACATACTCCTTTTCAGCTGATGTATGGTCAAGAAGCTGCAGCACCAGCTGAATACCTTGTACCAAGCCTCAAGATAGCAGTGGAAAATAGATTGGGAGATACAGAGAGTTTAGAAGAGAGATTATTCCAGTTAAACAAGTTGGATGAGAAGAGAATCTTGGCTCAGTGGTCGACAGAAGTTATGCAAAAATGGCGGAAGTATTGGCACGACAGACACCTCCGGAAGATGGAATTCCGACACGGACAATTAGTTTTGAAGTATAACAGCCGTAACAAAATCAAGCTGGGGAAGTTCAAAGTTCGTTGGTTGGGACCATTCAGAGTACGGGAAATGTTGGACAACGGGGCTATAAAACTTGATAATTTGGATGGAACTTCGATCAAGGATGCAGTAAATGGGTCGAAGTTAAAAATCTACAAGCAAAGAAGAGAAGAAACAGTGCAAGTAAATATGCTCAGATATGCAGTGAAAAACCAGTGCGGGATGGAAGGAAGAGAAGAACTACCTGGTGAAACAGAAGTAGGAAGCAAAATTGATGAAATGGTTTTTTCAAGCATGTACTTTGAACCAGTGACCGGATTCTTTGCACCTAAGACACTGCAAATAGGAGCCCGACAAGACATAATTGATGAAGATTATGGTGGTGCATGGATAATTAACAGGAAGATGAAGATGCCTGGAATGAATGGATAAAGGAATGTAATAAAGTGCGAGACAGATTTGAGTTTTTGTTACGAAAAGAAGTAAAGGACCTGCCAAAACGGAAATACTTGGCAGAGAGCATGTTTATCATCGAACGATCGCCTCATTGTGATGAAATTTGGGAACTAAGGCTGAAAAATCGACCAGATGGGGTACCTCATACACAGCTTCCGAGGAGTTGAATCTGGAAAGCCAAATACAGAAGCAAGAATATCAAAATGAATGCCGATGGTAAAACATTTCAATGGGTCCAAGAGCCGATGGAGTGGAATCTCAAGAGCATCAATGACAAATCCGCGATATTTGATTAGATATGTGAACTGGAAGAGGTTAACTGATGCTGCTCCAATGATTGTTTATGATAGAAAGGCTATCTGGAATATATTTTCCGCTACATGACCGAAATTGAAGTCTTAGAAGGAAATGAAAAAGCAGAGTTCGAAGCCAAGTCACATAAACAAGGTAAAGAAAAAATAGATTGAAAATTGAAAAAAAAAAGGTGAAAATTTTTTTAGAAAAAAAAAATATATATATATAAAAGCAAAAAATAGAAAAAGCAAAAATAAAAGAAAAATAAAGGGAAGTATAAACCTAGCATAATAAAAACCCAACCGTACCATTTTGTAAGTCAAGTCCATTGGTAGACCATACGAATTGGAGAGAGGAGAAACTTTGCAGAAGAAGTACGAACTTGACCATGCAAGTACCTATTCATATGCGTTGAAGTAGGTTAAATTTGTTGCCGTACGAGTGTTAAGAGGACCTCAGTACGAGTTGTGAAGGGAAGCCATACGAGTCAGGGTATTTTTTTGCCATACGAGTGGGGTTTTCTTTGCCAACCATACGAGTTAATTGCCACAGCCGTACGAATGGGATTTCTTCTGCAGTAGCCATACAAAATCTCCATCTCACCGTACGAGGAGTTCTCTGTGACGCCGTACAAGTTTTCTACCATAGTGCAAGTCAGGGTCAGTGCCATCAGTTTTAGCCGTACGAAGTAGGGAAGTGAAAAATATTCCAGGCCGTACAAGTTTACAAGAGTTTTTGGTTACGAGTAATCATCACCGTCCAAGTGTAGGATTAGCAGAAGGGAACCTAATGGTCCTAACTGAATTGTCTTTGGCAATATAAAAAGGTCAAGATGTCATTTTCACGAGCAAACATGACAACCAAAGCACAAGGCAGAGGAAAGCAAATCCAGATAAGAGGAGAAGCTGAAGGTAGAGGAATGGCAGGAAAACTGATTGTAGAGAAGTCTCCACCGAAGCATAGACCTAAGATTGATGAAGGTCCATCAAGACAGAAAAAGCAGTAGCCAAAAGGAAAAGGGAAAGAGAAAGAGAAAATCACAGCTGATTCGTTACAATGGGAAAGTCTCATAGCGGCAGAATGCAAGCAATGGTGGCATAACCATGCCGACGACCATCCCCTGAAGTTAGCACTAAGGAAGGCGAAGGTTGACAAAATGATATAGATGCTATATTTCAACTTCAGGGAGTTTGAAGCAGTGTTGAAAAATATGGTGGCCAATTACAATGCTTGTTCAAAACATACCATAATCAGGTTCATGAATGTAGCCATCAAAATCACATTCATGCCTGAGGACTTTGAGAGGGTGATGGGAGTTCCTTGCCAGGGATTCACAGTCGGCAAACAGAAAATGTCGACAAAACATAAAGAGAGTATAATGGCCAAATTCTGCAAGGGTGAATGTGATTTTGATGGCTACATTCATGAACTTGATTATGGTATGTTTTGAACGGGCATTGTAATTGGCCACCATATTTTTCAACACTGCTTCAAACTCCCTGAAGTTGAAATACGGCATCTGTATCACTTTGTCAACCTTCGCCTTCCTTAGTGCTAACTTTAGGGGATGGTCATCGGCATGGTTATGCAACCATTGCTTGCATTCTGCCGCTGTGAGACTTTCCCATTGTAACGAATCAGCTGTGATTTTCTCTCTTTCCACTAAACAACACTAAGTTGGTTTGAGTTGTCTTGAAAGAGACAAATTATAATGCTAACAATCATCAACTAGTATTTGCTTTGGTGCATTTATCACAACATATGAACACAGCTACATATTTGAAGCAAGTTAAGTTTCATTTCCATAAAAGCCAATAACTTAAAATTTTGGCAAAATCACTACTTAGTGAGTCTTGTGACCAGTTTCTCTTACATAAGATTGGTAACATATGACCACAAATTGGATTGTTGAGGATATATCCAAAAGGCTAAACTTGTGAAGATCACACTATCTTGAAAGAAACACGAGTTTTACATCCCTACCTTTTGCAGACAATTTGGGGCAAGAGAGTAGGAATGGGTGTTAGAATATAAGGCTTACCTTTGTAATAGTAGTGACTTAGTGGAGTGTTAGTGTTGCTATTATTAGTGTTTAGAATGTTGGACAAGTGTCACATTTATTTATTGTCAGTTATATCTCCCAAATTCTAGATAGGAGATGAACCTCTTTGCAATACTCATTTCAATATCTAATAATTTTATATTGTGTTAGTGGGATGGCCGAGTCGAAGCTTAGTTGATTATGCCAATAGGGGAACTTTCTAGTCTCATTCATGTTGTTGTCAAGGAATCTTAGCTGTCGCGTGAAAGGAAGGAAACTGTTGGTGTTGCCATTCTTAGATGTAAAGCATGGGATCAACAATAATGAAGGGCACAATATTTTACTAGTCATGGGTAGAAAGGGCAGATTCTTTGGTCACAAACGGTGCCGGTTTTTTTGCTTCAAGTTTTTAGAAGTTGCAGGACACTTAATGCTAGTTTTTAGAGGTCACATGAGTAGTACCAGAAAATCACGGGTAGGATTGTAGGTTACAAGTATGGGATTTGTAGAGTCAAAACGTGGCAGAAAAATCACATTTTTAGGGCACATGAGTCACAATCACAAGGGCATGTGAAAGTCTGCATAGCATGAATAGTATTTTTGAAAAGAGACAATATTCATAGTTCATTTCTTAATATGGTCAGCTGTTGCAAAGTTGTGGCTAGGGCATGAGCCAAATTTGTAAGCAAGAGATTTTGAAGCAATTTTTTTTTTTGGCAAGTATTTAAATTTATCAAACTCGAGTCTGTCTTTTTTGTAAAAAAATGAGTTTATAAAAGCCAGTTCTCAATTTTTATTTTATTTTTATTTTTGAAAATGGAAATTCCATTAGAAAAATATTTTGGGCTCAATTTCCACACTTGGAAAGTAAAAATCTTGATGCAGCTGATGAACAAGAATTTGTGGGGAATAGTAAATGGGAATGGGAATCCACCTACAAATGCAAATAAATTATTGGATTGGCAGGGTGGAGTTGATAAAACGAAAGCCATTATTGCTCTTGCTCTTTCTGATTCTAAATTACATCATGTACATCTGGAAAAATCATTCAAGGAAACTTGGGATAATCTGAATAAAGTGTTTGGAGCAAAAGTGGTTAATGCAAAATTTTCTCTAAAGCTTCAGCTTTTCACATTCAAGATGGCTGATGGAGTCATTATGTCTAGCCACATAAGCAATCTGAGATCTCTCCTTCGACAGCTAGCAAAAGTCAATGCTACGGTAGATGATGAGGATGCCAAAGCTATTTTGTTAAATAGCCTACCTTTAAAATTTAGCAATGTCATTTTTACTCGTAGTCAACTACCTTCTCAAACTTTGGAAGATTAGATTTCAGCTCTCTTAGTTTAAGAAAAGCGAACAAGTGTAGGAGATACAGAAGATGATCCTCAACTTGATAAAGACATATACTCAAAAAATAATCATAGAAGATCAGATAAAGACAAAGGGACATTGAATGTTACTACTGCAAGAAAATAGGTCATAGAGCTGGGAATTGTAGAATTTGAGCCAATGATGTTCTCAAGGGAAATCTCAAAGGAAAACCAAATGAAACTAATATAGCCATTGTTGAAGATCCTTTGGATGTTGGTAGTGGTGAAGAAATCATTGATGAAGATTATGTATTTTGAGAAGCCCACACTTTGAAGACAGAAAGAGATCTATTGTAGATGAAGCTCAACATGGATGGCTACCCAATTAGTTCAAAAGTTTATGCATCTTGGGAATAAAAGCCTCACGAGGGTCATGAGACAACTTGATGGAGCATTGTGAATGTAGTTCAACGTGGATGGTTGTCCAATATGCTGGTGCCTGAATTGACTGTCAGTTCTTGAGCAATTTTTATGCAGGCACCATCCCAAAAAATCCAAAAAATTTTCCAGTTTTGGCACCCCTTTAGTGTTTTGTAACATCCACATCATCTTTCTTGAAGGGGGGGGTCTTCATGTTTTGTCCATCGGCATGAGTTTGGAGTGTGTCTTGGCGATCATGATTGGTACCAATGGCGTATTATCCTCTATTGCTAAGACTTTACCTATCGGCGTAGGTGTTTTGTGGCTTGCCGACAGACTAGGTCTCGCCGACGAGGGTTTTGGAATGCTATCGCCAAGACTTTGGCTATCGGACGAAGTGTGGAGAGTTGGGCCGACAGGGGTACTCTGGCCGATGGTATGGTTATCGGCGTAACAAGTGATGTCGGCAGGTGAGTTTTTGGTTGGGCCGACAGTTGGTTGTCTGGCCGATGAGGGATGAAGCTATGGTTCATCGGCGAAAGTTGTATTGTCGGCCTAAGGGTTTTTTGTGGTGCCGATGGTGTGTGTCTCACCGACGGAGGTGGGAAGTGAAGGACCATCGGCGGGACTATTGTGATCGGCGGAAGTGCTTTTGGTTGCTCCGATGGTCTTTGTCTCGGCGACAAGGGGTGTGGAGCTGGCATCGGGGTGACGGGGAGGATTGTCTTGGCGACAGCAATGTCATCGGTGTGAGTTGTTTTATCGGCAAAGGAGTTTTGTGCTGGCCCGATGGTCTATCTCTGGCCGAGGGAGCGGAATGTAAGGTAGGCGTCGGCCAGACTTTTGAGATCGGCAGGAGAATTGTGGGGTGAGCCGATGGCATATGTCTCGGCGATGGGTTTTGACGAAGGCATGTGTGTCGAGCGCGGCAAAAGCGCTCGACACTTGGTATGTATGCGGTTATGCTTTTAAAACGCCAAAGCTGTCTCCACACCATGCATATGGGACTAATCCCCCTGCATTATTTGAACCTGCAAAGAGGCGTTTTGGCGGGAATTCCTTTTTGACGCACTGCGACAGTTTTTAGGTGACTGCGGGTGGTTGAGACCCTTAATGGCGACTGTGCTGGGGCATGGGCGAGTTGTTGCACAGTCAGGTACCGGATTTTTGACATGAAGACTTCCAGATAGTGGCGCTTGGCTCGAGGCTCCTCTTTGTCTGCTGCATTTACATTTTCTGAGCGCCATTCCTTCTGAGGACTATATCTGGCGGATTTTTTGAAATAATCATGTAATTAATTGCTGTGGTACACTTTCTGGCTGTTATAAGCAGACTGTGTTACCATTTTAGTGGTTGTTGAAAGTTGAACATTTTGGCTCTGTAACACAATACAGTCCGTTTTGGTTGCTCTATACAGCTAAACTTGTGAGTTTATGTATCTCCTGTTCTACGATTTGGCATGAATCCACTGATTTCATGGTTAATCTTATATGAATAATGCTATGTTTGTATGTGTTATGCTGATTCTGTCTCCAGTTTTGCATGTGTCTTTCTTACTGCAATAGGGATGCCATAAGTATAGACAGCTTAACACTCTGTATTGGGAGATATCTGTAAGGCAGGTATCACATGTGTATCCCCCTGAAATCCAGTTTTAGCTATTCATGCTGATCATTCACAGGTGTATGTCTACCGACTCCAAGCCCTGGATAGGCACCAATCTAGCTCTGTGTTGAGGTTATACACCATGTCCAGCTTTGCATCCAAAATTCAAATCAAACTATCTCATCCTTCCATCTGTTAGTTGTAGGATTAGGATTAGGAACCTCTGCATGCTCTCATACCTAACCAGACATTATGTCCAAGAATGTTGCCAACCTTGTGATTTGTTACACAAATCTTGGTCCATACATGAGAGTATTCTGCCTGTTGATGTCAAGTTAAATCCTTCTGTCATTGAGCTAGTCAAGGTTATACTTTTATCAAGTAGGGAAACCCCCCTTGGTGCGGCAGAACCAGAAGTGAAGGGGAGGAGCTCACGCAACCTCCTGTATTCAGTTGGCTGAATCTGCCTGTGCATTAAAACTGGCAAACCCTAATGCTGATTCAGAAGAAAAACCAACACAATAATTCAGGAGATTTTTCCAAAAAAAAGACAGCACAAGAAAAGCATCAAACGAAGAAGCAAGCGCACCCATAGATGGAAAACTTGGCGAGTACTTGCAAAAAAAAAAGGAAAAACGAGTTTTAGCAGAGTAAACTTGCAGGTTTTTGGTAGACGAGTTTTGTAGACTTTTCAACAAATTTTCTAGCAAGTACTCATCGATTACTAGGCGAGTTTGTGCACCTAGCTCACCTACACAAAACACACCCAACACATGCCAAAAATATGGAAAAAACATTGCAAAAACGTGAAATTAACACGGAAACATAACTATAAAAACCCTACTTGGGTATGTTCAACAAAGAAAGCTAGCAAAGCAATGACTTTTTCAAGCAATGAATTCTATCTTATGTCAAAAATGCACCAAAAATATTCCAAAAACATTTTAAAAATGCTGAAAAAGACATGATTTTTTGCCTTTTAAAAATTATGAAAATGGTGTGCGCCATAGATGAAAAACTCGCATGGAACTTGTGATTAATTGCGAGTCAAATCATGAGGCAAGTAACTTGCCAAAAAACTCGTCACCAAGTTTTATCAAAACTCGCGGCAATTTTTAATAAAAAACGTGTGATTCAACACCTAAAATCGCGATTCTGGGGCAAAAACTCATCCAATGTGAATTAAAAAAAAAATCACGATTTCATTGTTTCTTTAGAACAACTTTGGTCATTTCAACTCATTCTTGCTCGTGGGTTTATGTGTTTAGGGCAATGCCACGAGTTTAATAATAGTGCTTTTAAAACCTTAGTTTTCAAGTTGTGTAAATCTATGAGAGCCTTTAAGGCCTGAACATCACATATATTAATATATTTGATATTTTAATATTAATGATCAATTTCATCCTCTGCATTATATTTGAATGTCATTTTGCAATCTCCTTGGAGTATTGTTTCTTTCACCTTAGTTTTAGTTGAGACGTGCTTGTTGATGTTACAAATTTTAATTGTTATACATTTGTTAGTAAGCAGCTCTTAAGACTGAATCCATCTTGGCGTCTAGTGTGTCCACTTGCCTTTTCTACATTTGCTTACTCTTTTCCTTTAAAATTTTAAAGTTAATGTCATGATAGGAGAAGCTAGCACAAATCTAGAAGTTGGTTCTTAAGAATCTCACAATCTAAAGCTTCCTAAATTGTTGAACTAACTGTGAGGCATACTCAGAAGAAATCAGACAATTAGACTATTTTAGCACTCAACATTGGGCATAAAAGTTCAGATATATATAATGAAAAAGAGAAGTATAAAATTATAGAACTTTCAAAAACTCATGATAATTTATTTGTACTATTTAAAAAATTTATGTATTTTTAAATGTTCGATAAATTTGCCAAGTTTTTCCCCAAGTTTTTTCCAAGTCCCGAGTATTTAAAATTTTGGGTTTGCCGAGTAATTGTCAAGTTTGAGTTTTTCAACTATGGCGTGTGCCATGAAGGTTTATGTGGTTTTGAAGGTCTTCATTTGGTCTTGGTGGCAGGGGCTTTGCCCCTTGACCTTGCCTTGTATTGCAATAGGGAACGTGCCTAGGGTGATACCCTTAGACCTCGCGAGGGGCACTGTCCCTAGACTCTGTGAGGGTCGTTGCCCCTCCCCTCAACCCCCATTGGGGCACTACCCCTTGACCCCACAAGGGGTGCTACCCCTAGACCCCCGTTGGGGAAATTGGCACTCGATTCCGTGAAGGGCATTTCCCCCAGACCCTCGTGACCCACAAGGGGCATTGCCCCTCACCCCTGCGAGGGGTGTTGCTCCTCAACCCCATTGGCGGTGGTACCCCTTACATCCCCGCCAAACTCAAATACATTTTGTTGAGTCAGAAATTTTTGGTCTACCAAGTTCAAGTCAAGTCTGAGTTTGCGAACTATGAGCTCATCATTTCATAAAATTATGCGAAGTTTAAAAAGCGCAGGTAGAGTGGATAAAGTGCGCCTATGTGAAAGGCACATTTTTGAGAAGAAATTGTATCTTTTAGAAAGTGTAGCTGATGAAGAAAATAAAGCACATGTTTATTAAGATTTGACAATTCTAAATAAACAACAGCTAAGTCCAAAGAAGTGTGTTTAGCATAAAAAGAGCAAAAGCACATTTTACCAAGTTTTGGTAATTTAAAAAAAATGCAGATTAGGAAAAGTGGCAATGTCTATCTGGCATTTTGGATGCACATTGATTGTATTTATTAATTAATTGAAATTCAAAGTCATGTTATATTCTGAAATTCAATTAATTAATAAATACAATCAAATGTGCATCCACAATGCTGGATAGACAGTAGGGAAATTACCAAAAAAACAATAACTAAGACAAAAGAAGTGTGTTTAGCATAAAAAGAGGAAAAACACCTTTTACCAAGTTTTGGTAATTTTAAAAAAATGCAGCTTAGGAAAAATGGGCAACGTCTATCCAGCATTTTGGATGCACATTGGATTGTATTTATTAATTAATTGAAATTCAAAATCATTTTATATTTTGAAATTCGATTAATTAATAAATACGGTAAATGTGCATCCACAATGTTGGATAGATAGTACGCAAATTACCAAAAAAACAACAGCTAAGTTCATAGAAGTGTGTTTAGCATAAAAAGAGAAAAAAGCACCTTTTACCAAGTTTTGGTAATTAAAAAAAAATGCAGCTTAGGAAAAGTGGGCAACGTCTATCCAGCATTTTGGATGCACATTGGATTGTATTTATTAATTAATTGAAACTGGGGATGGTATGGGACATCTTAGGTAGTCTTATGTCATGTCCTCTTTTCAAGTGTAAGTCTAACGAAGACCCTTAGCCTATTTTCTTAATTTTACTGTAGGCTAATGGGGTGGTGCAAGGGAAATATTTTAATAATTTAACTTAAGTTGTCCAAAAAGTAACTTTTTGTTATATTGTAAAAAGACAACTTATGTTTTATTATTAAACAGGTTGTTTTAAAAAGAGGGACTTAAAAGTGTCGTTAGGAATGGGGTCCAAAAGTGGTCGGACTTTCTAGACACTTTATAAAAATTAAGTTGGAGGGAAAAAGGAAAATAATTTAAAATTGAATTATATTCCTTCAAAAAAAGCCTATATAAGGAGGGTTTGTGCATAGAAGATCTTCTTCCTGCTTATTATCAATTTCTATTGTCGTGAGAATGAACAGGAGTTTTTTTTCTACCCAAAGATGAAAATCCTCCTAGCCATTTGAGTAATTCCACACATGGATTACCAGGGTGTTGAGTGTTTGTAGCTTCTATTGTTTGTGATGAAGTTCTTCATTTGTAGTGTTATTATCAGATTTTGGTGGTGTTATGTTTGATGAGTTAATCAATATTTATTTGCTTGCAAATCTTATCGATTCATAAGGGTGAATGGACAATATTTTCTAAAAATTGAATTGGCTATAACAAGTGCTTTTATGCTGGTCGTACCTTCTTATTTTTCTAGCTGGGATGTTGAAGTGGGTCTAAGGGAGTTTTATACATGTGAATACCAGTCGTACCTTCCCTATTTGCCTGGCTATACAACTTATAAAAGGGGGTGAGTGAATTATAGGAGGAATCACATTATAAGGAGGGACTTAAGGGTGCTGTACCAACCTAGGGAGGTGCTATACAAAATTTTGGGTTGCATATTTCTAAGTTTTCAGGTGTGTAGAGAAGTTTAGTGGCTGACTTTTACAGTTTTAGCAGGCCATACAGCAGCAGGAGAAGCATTTGCATCATTTGCTGATTTTAATAATTCCAGTGTACTTGCTTCTATATGTGGTATCTCAATGTTTATGATTATCTATAATAAATTGGATGGTTTACCACCAGATTGTAATTGCATTTGATATTGTAAGAGGACCTTAGAAGGATTACCGTCAAATCTCATTTTATTTTCTGCATTTTCCTTGTAACAAAATTTGGATAGCCTAGCTGCCAAAGATTTGTATTTCATTTTCTACCAATTGACATTGATTAGTTTGGAAGGCTATGCTGCCACGACATTGATTTCCTTTCCATCATTGCATTCATTTTAGATTGTGCGGCTTACCGCCAGATAAAGTCCCAAACACTATATGCTCTCACCTTGCCCACATTGGGATTTTGGTGATCAGAAAGTGCGAGGGTTATGCATTTGCATCCTATATTTGTGAATTTTTAAAAAAAATTAGTTTGGGACATTACATCTTCAAAACAAGTTGCAGACCTCAAAACAACCTAGAAAACCTATTTTGGTTAATTTGTTGTGTGTTACAGGTAGTGAAAGCATCAAATATTGTGGTGAATGCTCCTTCTACCATGATGAATGGTAATGTATTGTGGTGAATGATCCATCTATTGTAGTGAATGCATAATTGTCACTTGTCGGAACTAGCGAAAACATCACAATTCGAATAGTATGTGGAATATGCAGGGTTTTGGTTGATCTTGCTTTTTGGACATTTAGTCTTCCTCTTTTAGAGGTTGGAGAGGCTATAGGAAAGGAAAGTGAAGTAACTTTGACAAGTTTTGAGTGTTAACTCAAGTAGAAAACTTCCACGTTAACATTGTTCTTGGGGGAAGAAGGTGAGAGTGCAAGGTTTGAAGATGCAAAGAAGGTTGTAGGTGTTAGGAGCTGGCATTCCATTATCATAGAGGTTTGAACATGCCCTAACGGCATTGTAACACCATTGTAACTTGGCTGAGATACTAGAATGAGGGGCATAATTTACTCTTGCTAGAACTTTCTCCCTAATTTATGGTTTCTCTAGGATATTCCTTTGTATGGTTTCTCTAGGATATTCCTTTGTATTCAGTCTTGTTTGTGTGTGATTTTCTACATACTTTCCTTCTGTTATGAACTTCATTCATGTTTAAGCATATAAATGAACCTTGATATCTGTACTAAACATTTAAGAGAGATAGATTATAGTGCATTAAGGGAGTGTTAGTGAGTTGGCATTGATAATCCATAGTTGATGAGCAGCGCATGAGGGATACCCTCCCTGTTTATGGACCACCCAACCCATCATAATGGAAAATAATAATAATAATTACATATTGTGATAGGAGTAGCACGTCTTAATTTTCATTGTCAGTCCTTTTGAAGTTTTATGTTTGTCTTTGATTTTGATTTTTCTATTTGTTTTATTATTGGCATTTTTTCATGCATGGAGCTAAAATATTTTGTGTCGGGTTGAGTACCTGTTTTATGGTTGTTGGGCATGGTTCTTTTGACATTGCTCTAGCATATGATAATAAATAGAGATATACATTTCACTGTTTCAGTAATTTCACATTTATATATCTAGTTGATCTCCAACAAAAATAGGTTAATAATTTTTTCTTTGAAGTTCAAGATGGTTGCTATGTATGTACAAGGTAAGATCTGAATGACAAACATACCATATTGTTCATTGAAATGCTAGATATGTGTTATTCATGTAAATGACGAGCATTATTGCAGTGATCATAGCATAATGTTTATCACTTTATATCATTAATTCTTCTTTTTAAGGAACGGTTTTCTTTTTACTATTTAGTATAATATACAGAATACATCCTTGCCAACTTTTATGAAAAATATCTTAGCTTGGTATATTCTATTGAAAAATATTCCAAGTAATGAAGGTACATTAATATACCATCAAATAAGATTTGAATGATAATATGACCAAGCTGTAGATTGTGGAAAACATTTCTTGCAAAATTTATTTCTAACCTTATTTACTGCTTTATTTTATATTATTTAATTTTGTTAAATTTTAATGGCAAGAATTTCTCGAAGTTATCTTTATAGCAGTATTATACTTATGATTTGTTGCAAGGGGGAGTCTCTTCAAAATCCTGCATAAGAATACACGGAGCTTGGGGTTAAGGCATCGTTTAAGAATGTCATTAGATGTTGTAAGTAGTATCTGGATTCAAAATTTTGTTGCATTATTCATTAGTTTTGATACCAATGTTTTATCTACTTATCTATCCAATTGATGGAAATTTTATCATATTTTAGCTCTTGGGATTTAATTCCTATTGGTTGTAGGCTCGAGGAATGAATTATCTACATTGTCGAAAGCCTCCAATAATACATCAAGACCTAAAATCATCTAATTTACTTGTTGATAAAAATTGGACAGTTAAGGTTAGTTTCATTTTTATGTTGCAGTATTATTAGTAAACCCTCAACACATTGCATTTGAATATAATGACCATGCTAAATGGATTCATGTTTTTTGTTCTTCTATTGAATAGGTAGGAGACTTTTGTCTCTCACAATTAAAGAATGCTACATTCTTGACAACAAAAACAGGAAAGGGAACTGTAAGAGATACTAAACTTTTGATTCATGTATGCTTCTTTAGCACACAATACTTTTGTTTTCTCATTAAAGGTTATTGGAATGATATTATGGTCTCCATGAAATATTCAAATACGTTAATATGGAATGCCTTGAATTAGTTTTGCAAGAGTTAGTATAGACATTACCAACGCCAAACCCATCCACGGGCATGCATTTCCTGATGTTTTGTCATCCTTCCTAGGGATTTAGCTTCACTAATTTGGTACTCCAACCAACTTGTCTGATCGGACTATCCTTTCAAACTAAAATTATTAAGAAGTATTGTAAGGGACTTAATCCAGGTCGTACTGAGGGCAAGGTTGATGATATAAAAGGCATTGATCTGAAACATTACCTCAAATTGGAATAATATATAAGAGACCTTAGTGTAGGCGTTGTCTTAAACTAGGTCGATAATGTAATGACCTCAATCTAGGAATTTCATCACTATGGTGAATATGTATGAAGACCTCCACATGGTTACAATGTAAGAGACCTCAACTAGGTTAAGATATAGAAGAACTTAGCTATTCATAGATATAAAACAGTGATTCCTCAGCTGAGTTAAGCCATGAAATATCTCATATGGGCTAAGATCTAAAGGACATGATCCAAAGCAAGAACAATATATTATTATTATTTGAAACTCCTTGAGCGTTGGGTGCTTGATCCAATGAGAGCAATATTTCTTTGCTATTTGAAATCCTTCTCCTAGGCGTTGGCACTTGATCTAATGAAACAATTTGAAATCACCATTTCCTTTGAGCGTTGGCACAAAACCCAATCAACACACAAACTTTTATTATTATTTTATCTCCTCCAAGGGTGGTGTCAACCTCCAAGTGGTGTTGAAAGGCTCTCGATGAAATATCTTTGAAAATGCAATTAAAGATTGGCAGTTTCTCTTGTGTCCACTTGGGATCAATTTGAACCAACCAATGGAATAATGAAAATACAATTTAAATATTGCATTTCCCATTTTTCCATTCTCTATCCTCCAACGTAGCTAGAAGAACATGATATTTTGGCTAGATAAACAATATCACTTAGCAACACCTAGCCAAAAATCCAACAAAAATCACTAGTTGAGCCAACATTATAGATTTCCATCCTTTAGAACCAAGCTCAAACCAAAATCATTCCCTTACCATAATTATTAGCCTACGGGAATGGTGAATAGGCTAATCATCCACTCCACATGTGATCACTCTGGAAATGGGGACATGACAGTCCTCCCTTCCCAGCATTGCTTGTCCTCAAGCAATCGAAGATTAGGATGCTCCAAAATTTGCTCTCCTTCCCAAGTAGCATCCTCCAATGGCAAACCTCTCCATCGCACCAAATACTCTCTAATGACTCAGCTACACAACTTGCGCTCCCTCATATCAACAATATTGTCAAGTTGTAAAATCAACATGCCCTCTTCATCAAGAGGTGGAAGATTTGGAGAAGAAACCACATGTTGTCCCAATGCCTTTTTGAGGCATGACACATGAAACACATTATGTATCCGGCTCCCTACTAGCAAATCAAGTTCATAGGCAACCTCGCCAACTCTCCTCACTTTCCTGTAGGGACCATAAAACCTTGGCTTAAGTTTTTCTGCACCACTCTTCTTCAAAGTACTCTGTCTATATGGCTGTAGGAGCAAAAATACCAAGTCATCCACATCAAATGTTCTCTGAATGCGATGCCTATCCACATATATCTTCTGTTGATTCTGTGCCTGTTGATTATTATCCTTAAGTATTCGAAGGATGCCCTGTGTATCCTGCATCAACTCCTTAGCTCAAGGAGCTCTACTATCATCAAATGCCAAGTCCACAAAAGAAAGTGCATCATATCCATACAAAGCCTTGAATGGAGACATGCCAATCGACATGTGATAGGTGGTATTATAGCAATACTCACCAAGATACAACCACCTGATCCAAGCACGCTGATGCCCTGCAACATAATTGCAAAGATACCCCTCAATCCACTTATTCACTATCTTCGTTGTCCATCTGTCTGAGGGTGATAGCTAGTGCTCGGTGTTAACTCTGTACCTGGAAGTCGGAATAGCTCACGCCAAACATGTTGATGACCCTACTATCCCGATCACTGACAATGGTCTTTAGAAGGCCATGCAATCGAAACACCTCTCGAAAGAACAACTCTGCAACCTGCAGTGCTGAATAGTCCGCTACAATAGCATAGAAGTGTGCATATTTGGTTAGCCTATCAACATATGAAGTGATCCTATTATAATGCTGCGAAACAAGTCCATGGTGCCACCAATCATAAGCTAATTCCTCCAAATGCATAGTAGCAAAATGTATAACCTTTTCCTCACTCATGGGCTTGAGTGTAAGAAAAGTATCCAACTTATTCACCCATGCTCTAGCAGTTAGCTTACCACTGCCATCAAAACTAGGGAGAGGAATCTTATTCAATGCACCCTTGTACTCCTTCGGTTGAGTAGGTTGTGCTCTTCTTTGCCTTGGATGTTCAACTCTACCTTTTTGCCGTTCCCACTTCTGACTCATGTAGTTGTTGAAACTGATCCGATTCCTTACATGCTCAGGAAGTGAATCATACTGATCAACCAAAGATATCAAATCTTCACCAAACGGGATCTCCTCTTCCTCAACTTGTGTCTCCTCAACTACCTCATCTTCTCTAGGAAGAAAGATAGGCTGCATAGGTCTATCAACTGTAGGTGTGTGTGTCCTCCTTGCAAAAGGTGACCCTGCTACACTACCAACACCTGTATTATCCTGATTATTCTGATTAGCTTGATTGTTGTTGTTCCTGTTATTACTCATCATAGCTTGAAATATCCGTTGAATATTCTCATTTGTCTCATGTTGTTGCACTGTCATCTGTCTCTGATTATCAATCATTTCCCTCAACATATGATCAATATCATCCTGTTGCGGATTACCTTGCCTCCTGTCTCCCATTGCACCTGTTCTTCTATGATAGTGATGTGGCAAAGGATCAATATAGTAGCTCATAACCCATAGGCTGGCAGGATCCAAGCTCTGATACCACTGTTAAATACCCTACTTACTCTAACTGAAATTTTTTCCCAGTATCTTTCAAAATAATAGCCAAATGATCAATTGAAAACACATAATAATATGAATGAACAATGGGAAAGTGAATGCCGAAGCCTTCAATTCTTATTATTGATTTTCAATGGGCAAATTACAAATGCAAAGTGGCAGTCTGTTGTAACAGCAGTGACTGATTTTTGTATTAGTCCATATACACATGAAATATATGATCAAATATACTACCAAACCCTAGCCTAGTGATAGGTGATGATATCCCACTGATGTAATTGCTCAATGATGCATGTAGAAGGGTTGTAGATGACCTTATAACCCTGTTGTACCTTCTGATATGATGCTGATCAGACTGTTGTCCCTGAATAATACTGCCCAGAAATATGTATGAAGCCAAAATTATGCCAAAAAGTGCCTCCAATGACTAGCGATGGGTCCCAAAAGGCAGCGATTGGGTTCTATTATGCTCCAAATGCTTCCAATCTTCAAAATCTTCAAAAGTATGATGCCTATAAAACCTGTTATGAATTTTCCAGCTTGCTGTTACAAAAATCAGAGTTTCATATAATAGCAAAATCACACTAAAATGGCTCTTGTAAGCAAATTGACTACCTTGGGAGTCTTCAATCATGAACAAGAGCTCCAATGAATATCAATAGCTTCAAATGCAATTCAGTTATCCTCAAAACACTCAATGAAAACCCGAAATTCAATATCAATGATGAAATCCTTATGATATCATCTCACAATAAGATATGGGATCATCTCCATATCAAAATCAAGGGATCATCTCCTTGAAAAATACTAAAAAATACAATTTCCAGCCAAACACAAAGAATATGAAAACTTACGAAGGGATCAATAGTTGCAAAATGATGGCAAATGGCTCTATTTATCCTCCTCTTGGCCTAGGTGTCCCAATTAGCTCCAATTTGCCAAATTTTGAAGTCCACCAATGAAATGCAATTCTCCTTGAACAATTTTAAATGCTTTTGATCAATAAAGTACAACATTTAAAATCATTCCTTGATTTTATTAAATGATTTCACCTCTCAATTCCAACGCCTTGAGTAATAACAAACTCTTGCAAATTTAAATGATTTTCTCCCTTGAAAGGCGATCCACGGTAGCGAATGAAACAATATTATTTTTAAATATTACCTTCTTGTGGTGTCGATGCTCTACTTGGGCGAATATTATCCATTATTTTATTCATTTTCCACTTAGACGTTGGGCTCATGATCCAAAGCAAGAACGATATATTATTATTATTTGAAACTCCTCCTTGAGCATTGGGCACTTGATCCAATGAGAGCAATATTTCATTGCTATTTGAATTCCTTCTCCTAGGCGTTGGCACTTGATCCAATGAAATAATTTGAAATCACCTTTTCCTTTGAGCGTTGGCGCAAAACCCAATCAACACACAAACTTTTATTATTATTTTATCTCCTCCAAGTGGCGTTGAAAGGCTCTAGATGAAATATCTTTGAAAATGCAATTAAAGATTGGCATTTTCTCTTGTGCCACTTGGCATCAATTTGAACCAACCAATGGAATAATGAAAATACAATTTAAATATTGCATTTCCCATTTTCCTATTCTCTATCCTCCAACGTAGCTAGAAGAACATGATATTTTGGCGAGAAACAATATCACTTAGCAACACTTAGCCAAAAATCCAACAAAAATCGCTAGTTGAGCCAACATTATAGATTTCCATCCTTTAGAACCAAGCTCAAACCAAAATCATTCCCTTACCATAATTATTAGCCTACGGGAGTGGTGAATAGGCTAATCATCCACTCCACATGTGATCACTCCGAAAATGGGGACATGACATTGGCACTGGATTTAAAATTTGGAAGTTTGCTATACTATTTCTTAGAGTCTTCTAAATTTCTCAATATTGTTTCAAGAGTTTTTAGGAGTTCTTTTATGTTTGTAATATTGGTTATTATCAATTCACCATTTCTTGCCTTGCCTTTAAGAAGTCTTAACCAAAAGTTTTCCTTAATTCCTGATCTAAGCAGTTTCGCTTCTAATACTTGTGTTTTTGATGTTTATTGTAATGTCTCCAATTAATGTTTTTTGTAATTTTCTGAATTTTGAACAAAATGAAAACTGAAAACACAAATTGGAAAATCAGATAGGTGGCTGGAAATGCATGAAATAAATCCCCATATGCTAATATAAACCATCATTTGCATGATAGCAATTAACCAATCATTTAGATGGTTAATATTATCAATTGTACTTATAGATTTATGGATGTACAATTGGATAAACCCTAGGTCAATAATTAAATTTAGATCTGAAAATGGAAATATTTGACATCAGTCACAATATCAACTCGAAACACCAAAATGAACCCCAAACTTAAATTTATTGCAAATCTTTGCTGCTGGGAGAATTTCAATGACAAATAGCAAATTATACATTGAATTTTAGATCATATAATTGTTACCTAAATTTCACTACTAGCTCAATCAGGTAGAGCTTTTCAATTTTTGAAGGAGAGAAAGGTACATTCTTATTTTTGCTGCATTATATCCATGTACATATATGGTACAAATTAAGATTACAGTGTATTGTTGCATTCAGATGCATTTCATATTTAAGAGATTGTACAAATCTTTTAAAAGATCAGCAATTTGTATTGAAAAAATAAGTGTATAAGGTCTCACACAAGCCGTGAGACTAACTGTTTCATTGCAAGTGACAAGACAAACTATACATTTATAAAAGAACTAAAAAACAAATATACATATGAGATAGGGTGACTCGTCATTGCCTGAATGAGGAGCCTTCATCCTGTTGCCGTGTCTTGTGTCATCCTGTATTGTCTGCGTGTCTCGCATCCAGCTGCTATCTCCTTGCTACCCCTAGTTATCTGCATAAAATTTTAGAAAACTAATGTTAGAGCAATGACGAGGCATTATACATCATATGATATACATCTATAAATATACAATTTGTTTTTCAGATGCAGTAAACCAGTTAGTGTCACAAGGACCTTTGAGAAGACAAATCAAGAATATTGATTGCAAGTCCTTGTTTTTCTTAACATGTTTGCTTCATGTGCAGATACAAGTGTAATTATGTTTCTGTTTGATTCATCAGGTTACATTATGAGTGGAGGAAATGTGGCTCCCACAAGGGTTGAGCCCAGTGCATAGACCTTACAGAACATTTCAGATGCAATATAGAAATGCAAAAACACAGTCCAAGGAGCATATTCAGAAGGCAGACCACAGCTGTCGAGCAATAACAGTCAGCAGGAAGGCAATCACATGCATAGCCATGATAAAGACAGTCATGAAGGAAAAGAGAGGATGGAGTAACCACCACACATCAGCAAGCACGCTGCCCAATTAAATGAAGAGATGAACAACAATAAGTGCTGTCATAGCATATAATGGAACAGCAGACTGTCATAATAAATGGACAGCAATCATGTAGGACAAAGGAGTAGCAAAATCCATGTGGACCATGACATGCAAGGTGGTGACAGTCAAGCAACATCAAGGAACATGCATGATAGGAAATGAATGAATGGGACAGTCAAGTTGCAAAGAACAGTCACCTTCAGTCACCTCTATCAAATTATTGTCACCTATGATATCAAGAGCAGCCACCAGCATGAAGACGGCATGAGGGTATTGTTTGGTGCATAAAACAATGTGAGAGAATAGTCACCATATGCCAAATACCAAGACAGTCAATGAAAGAGTACTTCAGTCAAAGTGAAATGTGAATTATATGTACACATTGGATTATGTATTTACTAAATAGGAATTCTTGGTTAGACTAGGCAAGAAGGTTTGCATTGTAGTCTGCATATGCTTCTACACAAGATCAAAGTCATCAAAGTAGTTATTCCTCATCCTATTATATTTTAATATTATATCTATGAAGAAAATAGGTGATGCAAAGAGGAGGAAGATGATAATGACCACAATGTTGTTGCTAAGTATGTTAAGGCCTGAGATATTATTTATGAAGGTTGCAAACTCATTTTATTTCACTGAGTACTAGTACAAGGGCATTTTCATAAGCTGCTTTACAGTTATCACCTTTATTTCCTTGGTTCAGTGGAGAAATCTAGCACAAAAGGTCAGCTAGATTGCAATGTATGCAAATGCAAATAGAAGACAATAGACACAGTGTTTTGTTGGCAAAGGAACAGTCATATCTTAAGAGCAGTCATATTGACTAAGTCCCACAGTCATATTGAACACCAAAGCAAAATAGATTGTCAAGTATGATGGGTCAGAAGTTTTAAAACAGTGATAAACATGAGAACAACCCTGAAGTAGGCTTGGGACAACTTGAGGTCTAAACAAGGCAGACAGCAGGATGATCAGTAAATCATTGAAATAAACAGTTTAAAGTTAGTGCATATCAGTCATGACAGTGGACAATGAAAAGCTTGACAGTGATATAAAGGCAGGAAGCCAGGAACATATCTTATGATACAGATTCAAGATCACTGCCCACATACAAAGGATAGATAAAAGGTAACAAGAATATACAGTGGTATCATGAAATGAGGAGGGTTTTATCATCATGTAGACAAGAGACACCCTGTGTGGAGTAGATATAATGAGGTATAAAGAGTAGTGCACTTTGTACACAATGAAAGGAGGTTTCAACAAAACAGTAGTGCAAAAAGATACTGGATAGCATAGTTGACCATAGTAAAAGCTTGAATAGTATCATGACAGTCTGAAGAAGAAGATGCTCAAATAGCTTGTGGGATTGATAATTTAAGGATAGCTGAAAAGAACTCGGACTTTGTACAATTTACTCACTAACACTTCTTCAATCAGAGAAACACTCATGGCAAGCAATAAGATATTATACAACAAATTCCCATACAAGATGTGATACCTCTTAACACCAATTGTTTTATCCTCAGAAAACTTTGTTTAAGACTTTGTCTTCTAATTGTCTCAAGAAGGTGGAGCTCTATAATGGTCAAAATGCTATTGTGGCTGTCAATGTTCATTATGGATATAACCAAGAAGACTCTCTAGTTTTAAACCATGCCTCAATAGATCGAGGACTGTTTCGAACCATGCATTTTCATACATTCACATCAGAGACTCATACATATGGCAGAAGACAAGTTAAAATATCGGAATCAGGGTCTTGTTCATCCTTTAACTCGACAGCCAGTTGCTAATAGAAAGCGGCATGGAGGTAAAGAATAGAAAGAAGGAGGAGGACTGAGTGAGAGCAAGCCAAACTCTTCTAGGAGGCCCTCGGATTCAAAAGCTGGCCTCAATTTATGGTGCCAACATTCAAGATCTTAGAGTCTCACTGCCTGAAGAGAATTCATATAGGTGAAGAATTATCTCTCGCTGAAAGTGCCATGGCCTCTTTCAGTTTGGGAAATGGTTTTCCGATATTTTGAACTGGAATATTTTGAAGAAGACAGTGTTTTTGTGCTCCTCAAGTCGATATCAGATTCACAACTAGATAACAACATTAATGGATTTAGCTCTGAAGATATTCCTACAGCTGATGGCACAGTTCGCATGGATCTCATGGGAGGTTTTGCTTTACAAAATGTAAACTCAGCACAAAGTTATTTCAGGACAATACTAAATTTAGACATCAAGATGGATTTTGTGCCCCCATCACTCATTAATTTTATATCAAGACAGCTGATTGGAAATGGTTATAAGCTTTATCAAAAGTCTGTTCATGCAGCAACCAGTGGTGATGAAAACTTCTGAAAGATCCTTGAGCATGGACCTATGTATATTCGCATACGGGAAGGATTACAGTCCCATGAGCAAATCAAAAGAGGAAATATTTCCTCCTCAACAAAACAAGAAGTAAAGGAGTCCAATAGCATTTCCACTAATGAGGTGCTACATAACAAACAAATTGGAGAATGCAAAACAAAAGGCAAAGCTGTATCTACAGGCTTACTTGATATGGCAACTCCAAATAGAGCATTTGCGTCGAGAGTAGAGTTAGTGCTCTCTAGAGGAATGGAAAGAAACCATTATGAGACATCTCCAGTCCCTAAACAGGGAATGTTCTGTCTAGAAATAAACAACATCAAACAACTCCAAATAGACGTAAATATGAGTTATATTGATCCGGAAATACACAGAAACCTCTAAAAGTCACAAAAAAAAAATTGAGTTTTCAAGCAGCTTGTTACAACCAGCTAAAGGAAAAAATGCAGATTTTCTTGATTAAAATGCCCAGAAATGCTCAAGGCTACGGCCACAAAGAAAATATAGATTCTCGAGTTCAGAAATGCACAGAGACGTTTATTTTTTGCAAGTTTTTTCAAGTTTTATCATGGCTGGAGCTCATTTTGAGCAAGAAATGAAAACCTCATACAGAAAAAAATGAAACCCTTTGAACTCATTTCACACAATATGCCCAGAAATGCATTAGTATTGCAGCCCCTGGCAGCAGATACAGTGAGAAACCAGAAAATGAGGGGATATCTATAGTAAAAGTGACTTGTGTTTTTGCCGAGTGCTATGCATGCAAACTCTCATTGTTTTCCTCAGCCAACCTTCCAACGGCGGCCAAAAAACACAGCAAATGCAATACAGAAGTTCACGGCCAAGGGAAAACCACAGAAAATGCATTAAAAAACTAGTCTAGATCGCGGCCATAATGCCCAAAAAAGGGTGAATGAGGTCAAAGAATTAGCCCAATGGATAGAGGAGTTACCTCGATTTTCTTGTTGAAAAGTGAAGAATGTAGACTCAAAAAGCCATTGAAACTGCAGAGAAGAACACAGAAGGAGCAAACCCTCGCATGGGATGGCGACAGCTCGATGGAGCTCCCCAGCGAAATCTCAAATCAAAATGATTTGAGTTAGGGTTTCAAACCCTATTTTGATATGCTCAAGTGTTCATTTTCTTCTTGTATTTTTGACTTTCAATTTGCAAAAATCATTAATATCCATATGGCGACGTGGGGAAGACTTCATATGTTCAAACCTAGTCATTGTGCATGGGGCCGTGAGGTAATTTTATGCCTTTTTAAGTCAAAGACAAAAACATTATGGTAGCATATGGGCCACGGGTATATTTTGCCAAGGCATATGGTGATGGAGTTATAAGGTGTGTCGACATAGCCATGTAATGCATTGTGATGATGCGAATGCATGAGGAGGCGATCTTTTTGCAAGTGCGGAGTCATGTTTATTTTTGCCTAGGGGTTATGAGGATGTTTGCTTTGTAGCTTTTTGCATAGTTTAGGAACAGATTAAATGTTGAAGAAAAATGACAAAGTAATTAGTTATGAATTACCTTATCATTTGTAATAAAACGCAAAGAGGCAATATTGGGCAGATTATCACAAACGACAAAGTAAGTCTTGTCGATTACTTTGTCGTCCTTTCACGACATTTAATTGACCCTAAATCATGCAAAATCAGGGAATTAAATGTTATGTCCTAAATGCCATTTTTCTGCATAGGTTTGTATAAATTTTAGATTGTAAAACATTAACTAAGGTGACGTAATTATAAATCACTTAGTCAATGTTAAATGAATGCAAAAATTGTGTATTTGTGCAGTTATTGTGAAAATATCAAACATTTATGATGCTGCAGGGGAGTTATTGCACAGATTTGACTTATTTTCAGTGGCCTTAAAGATCATTTAAAGGCATTCAAAGACATTTTCAGGTGTCTTTATGATAGTTGATGGCATGCCTTGACTATTTCTGCTTTGAAGACCCTTTTTGGAGGACTTTTAGCAGATATTTTGGGCACATTTATGAGATACACGAAAATGGAGATGGCTCATTTTTATCTGATTACAGCTCTTTGGAGAGTATATAGTCATTCATTTGACTCTTTGTAAGGAATTCTTTCCATATACATTCTGGAGTTAGTGATTTTTTTTGCAATCCTACTCAGTTTGAGTATGTTTTTGTAACTCTTTGGGCATATGAAATACAGAGAACACCTTGGATACCATTGACAATCAGATTTTGCCTTCTTGTTTTACAGTATTGGGTGTTATCAAGTGTTTGATCAGGTCATTTGTGAGGTAATTCATTTCCTTGTGACTGTCTTATGTTTCAATACCCTTTTTCTACAGAAGCTGTGTTTATGCAGGTTACAAATTGTGTCTTAGAGTGTTATAAGGCTTTAAATTGTGAAGTTTAGCTTCCTTTTTAAAGATTTTAATGCCATTAGGCCTCTTTGTGAAGTGTTTTTGCAAACATATAGTGATAGGTTGTGCAGGTTTACTTTCTGTTGTCTGTGGCCAAGTGTATGCAGGTCCGAGTTTCATTTACCTTATCAAGTTTGGTGAATCACCCCTATTTTTCAAGTTTTCCAGTCTTAACTTTCATTTTCAAAAGCATTCCTTCTCCTTTTTCCTCTGCAAGTCTAGTAGATTTTAGGTGGTTACCAGCTAGGAAGCCGGCCTTCTCCGGAGGTTCTTTCCATCATAGGTGACCCACAGACCTGGAAAGATCCCATGTTTCTCCAGATTGCGAAGTTTTACAACTCAGCAAGGGTGCAAATCTGAGAGACAACAATAATGTCATGAATTCAACTCACAAGTGCCTGTATGGATGGAAACCTGACTGTACCCTTCAAATTAATGATGTGAACAATTGTATGACACAGTTAAGAGTACATTGGTGGTAGAAAATGGTATGGACTGTTGTCAGTGATCAAAATTCTCTCCACAGAATCTCTCAATTGCTGGTACCAATAAAAATCCCTAAAAATGATGTTGGTCACTGCAACAAATGATGACTTCTGTTAGTGCCTGAATTGACTGACAGTTTTTGAGCAATTTTCATGCAGGCACTTTCCCTAAGTATCCAAAAAATGTTCTAAGTGTTGGACCTCCTCGGCATTTTTCAGCTACAGCATCATATTTTCTTCGAGGAGGAAGTCATCATCATCATGTTTGCTTCGATGGTGGTCAGCATCTCATGTTTTCTGTCGACATGTTTTTCATCAGGATCATCATATTTCAATATCGGGTGATGTTTGGATATCATCCTGATCCTGCTGATGAGCTACAGTGTGCCCTGATTTGCTTGCGGGGGTGATTTTTCAAGTATCCGGTGATCTTCCAATTATCACCTTGCCCTTTTATGATGATGATGTTACCCCGATCTCCTGAAGGGGTTATTCTCTGAGTTGTTCGACCTGACTTGTTTTTTCTTAAGGGTCGTCATCATCATCATCATATTTCCTGTTATCGCCGTGTTGCTTGCGGGGGTCATCATATTTTCTGCCTGCATGATATTTCGCCGGGGTGATATTTTTATCATCGGGTGATCTTGGTTATGATCATCCTGATGATGTTGTTGAAGAGTTCTAAGTATGACCTGATATTCACTGGGGTCATCATATTTTGAACGTCAGGATGATCTTAGTCAATATCATCCTGATGTTGTTGTATCACTTCATGTTCGTTGTTTTATCATCCTGATGATGCTGACGTCATTCTTACGTCAGGGTGATATCCGCTTTTCTGCCTATCTGCATCATGATATTTCCGAAGGGAGATATCCGCCTGTCGGCTTCGTGCATTATCTAGTGGGGGTGATCTTTTCAAATATCTGGCATATTCATCTATCACCCCGATCTTATAGTGGAGCTACAGTGCAGCATGATATTTGTGCATCAGGATGATATTTCCAAATATCCGGTTATCTTTCGAATATCATCCTGATGTCGATATGATGATGACGTCATCAAGGTCCGGGGGGGGTCATATTTCTAACACTGATCATCTTGTGGAGATCCCCCGATATTTGCAAACATGATGATGATGTCATCCGGATATGAGGAGGTGCGCAGTAGGCAGATATGCTGATGACGTCAGCAGGATATGACGGTGACGTCATCAGGATGTTCATCGGCCAGACTTTTGGTATCGGCTAAGCAGGAGGATGTTCCTCCGATGGATCAGGTTGTGCCGATGAAGGCGATTATCATGCAGGTTATATTGCGATATGATGCTGACGTCGGGGTGATATTTCAAGCGACAGGATATCATGCTGTTGGAGGATGATGATGAAGTCTTATACTAGTGTCGTCAGGAGCAAAAGCACCGACATTATATATGCTTGTGGCCTAGTATATAAAGTGTTGAAAAGGTCGCCGCGGGGTGCATGTGGGATAATTGATATCCTGCATATTTGAAATATCATGATGATGAATCTTGGCGGGAAATGGTTGCGATGCACAGTTTGACGTTTTCCCGAGGCCGCGGGTTGGTGCGCCATTAATGGCGAAGGTTGCAGAGGTATGGACGGATCTGGTACCCGATTGAAGGTGTACATCAACGGACAGTGGCGCAGGGCTCGAGATTTCTTCCTGTCTCCTCCCCTACCTGCTGCATTCATGTTTGGGCACCAATCTGGTAATGCGTTGAGCGCCATTTTTCTGATACTGTGTATCTGGCGGGATTTTTGGTCAACCATGTAATTAATTGCTGTGGTACACTACCTGGCTGTTATAAGCAGGAAGTGTTACTCATTTTTGGTTGTTGAAAGTTGAAGATTTTTGGCTCTGTAATTCAAAACAAGCTGATCTGGTTGCTCTGTACAGCTAAACCTGTGAGTCTATGTATCTCTTGTCGTATGTTTTGGCACGAACCCACTGATTTCATGATTAATCTTATATGAGAAATGCTATCTTAGCATGTGTTTTGTTAATTCTGTCTCCAGTATTGCATGTATTCTTCTTCTGAATCTGGATATTTGGGTAATGTTTAGATTCTAGAGCATAGAATTCCTATGTTGAATGTCTGATCTTTTAACTTCTGCTCAAGGGGTAGATTAAACTGTTTTTAGGAAGGGTATACTGCAGTAGGGATGCCATAAGTAGAGATAACTTAACACTCTGTATTGGGAGATATCTGTAAGGCAGGTATCACATATATCCCCCTGAAATCCAGTTTTAGCTGTTCATGCTGATCGTTCACAGGTGTATGTCTAATGACTCCAGGCCCTGGATAGGCACCAATCTTGCTTTGTGTTTGAGTTACAACCATGTCCAGCTTTGCATCCAAACTTAAAATCCAAATCAAAATCTAAAACAACCATTAGGACATTAGAATTAGTTTTAGGATCCTCAGTCCTCTGTCTACAACTGCAAATAGGCCCAAAGCTAGCCCCTTTGCTCTTATCTTTCAGTTTTGGTCTACTTACAGGAGGACTTATCTGCTTTCTGTCAGCATCCCAGCCTTTGTATGCATATCCTCATGGATGTTGAGTAGGGAATACCCCCCTAGGTCTTGCAGAGCCTGAAGAAGAAGAGGAGATAAAATACAGAGTCTATCTCCTACACTGTTGGCCCCTGGCCCAGAGATCCTGTTGATCACTGATGGCTACCTTGTAGGGAAATCTGGGAATAAGCGTCCAGTCTGGGAAAAAGTCAACAACTTCCATGCTGTATGGTTGCTCCTAGTCACCCTTAGAATGGTTTAGAATTGTTTATAAGTGCAGGTGCTCCAAAAATGGTAGGAAAATCAACAAAATTGTGGACAAGTTCGAAAATATTGAAATGAGATCCCTTGATGACAATAAAATATTTTCTTGCAAATCCAATCGCTAAAACTTTGAAAATGTGTATGAAATCGTCAAAATTCAGCTCCAATGCAACGCTTGTGTGGAGATGCTCTAGATGGAGATGAAGGTTTTCGTCCACAAAGCCAAAAATGGAAATTCAAGAGGGTTTTCGTCCTCCAAGATCTTTGAAACAGCCAAGGGTTTTCATCCTTGGATGTGAATTCAGACAGAAAGTTCCAAAGTGAAGAATGCCAAATGAAATCTTGATGATCAAATGAAGCCAAGTGCCACCTTTTTATTCCTCTCCAAAATAGGTCCTTGGATTTAAATTTCCCTTCAAAATATTTAAAAATACTTTTTATAATTGAGTTTTTAAAAACACTTTTTTTTTAAATTATTAAAATAATATTATTAAGTTGCCCCTAAAATATAAAATTACCGAGCCCAACTTAAAATAATATTATAATTCATTTCCCTTTCTTAATCCTTTAGCCTTCGGGAAATGAGGATAGGCTAGAGGTCTTCTCCATGTTGCTAATTCAAAAAAGGGGACATGTCATTTATAACTAACCAATGGCGATTCTTGGTGCAACATTAATGTGACTAAGAAAAGTATACTATAGTTGTTAATTTATAATCATATTGAATATTTGATTCACAACATTCGAAGTTGTTTCTGTATGATGTTTATGTGTCTTTCATTTCTTACTTTAGGAATGTGTTTCATTGCATAATTATTTAAGAGTATGTATACAAAAAATATATTGTCAGAGTTATGAGTATATTCAAATTATATTCAGTGGCATTTAAAGAA
Source organism: Cunninghamia lanceolata (assembly GCA_027924645.1). Lineage (NCBI taxonomy): Eukaryota > Viridiplantae > Streptophyta > Pinopsida > Cupressales > Cupressaceae > Cunninghamia > Cunninghamia lanceolata. The sequence goes on from BSBN01000512.1 coordinate 6,346,636, forward strand.
CTCAAAACATAATTACATCACAACATGTTTTGGTCTTCCTTATAAGAAGAGTTGACAACTTTTTTGGTCATTTTGCAGCCAAACTGGATGGCTCCTAAAGTTCTTCGTAATGAGTCATCAAATGAGAAGTAATTAGTCTGTATCTTTGATTAATTTGTTTATGGAAATATTTCTAATCTCCATCCATTGTTTAAGGTTCTTGGACATGGGTTCGTGTTACTTATAGTTTCATCAATGGTTGTTTTGTGTTTAAAGAATGCTCATAGTCAAGAAATCAACTCGTATTGGTGGTTTGTAACAGGTCTGATGTATATAGCTTTGGGGTTATTCTGTGGGAGTTAGTAACTAGTCAAATTCCTTGGGATAATTGTAATGCTTTGCAGGTATGCCTGGTTTTTTTCATTCTAATTAATTGGCATAGTCCATCCATTCCCTTATTTTAAATGCTCCCAATGTTCCTTTCTAATAAATAATGCTAAAAAATATGATGCAAATCCACTCACAACACTTTTGAATATGTTACTGGTTGTTTTATTTTTGGATTTTGCATATTCCCCTCATGGGGTAAACCTTCCACTTAGATTCCATCACAGAGGGGTATGCCACACTAGTGAGTTGGATGTTGTATCTTACCCAATTTAAACATTGTATCATGCCCCTTGGGGGTTTGAACCTAGGATTGCACATTGGAATTTCCGATTCTTTTACCACTTGAACTCATCCAATTTGACAAGTATCTATATTTTTGAGGATTAACAATCATTTAGTTCAAATGAAAATGCATTTAGTGGAGAATTCATCCCTAAAATTTAATAGGAGACACAAAACATTATGGAGAACCAACATAATGGAGTATTAAATATAAATTAAAATACCCCAGCAGAAAAGGTAAGAAGCCAAGCTGGCCTTAGGAGGGGAATGTGTATATAGGCCTTGATACTAAATACTAAGCATCATGTGGTTCTTCATGATTAGATGTAATGTTCCACCTCAAATTGAAACCATTTTTTTTTCCAAAACCCACAAAGTTTTCTAACTTCTATCAAGTAAGCATTTCGTCAAACACTTTGCTTTGGAATGACTCTCAAGTACATTCAATGTGGATCACAAAATAGTATATTGATATGTACTTGGATCATAAATCATGCATAACAATATTGTCAAATGCAAGATAGAGTTCAAACATTATAGCAAACAATTTTATGTCATACAAATAGGTAGTAAATATTTTCCATACAACAGTATACTGCTGTTATGATCAGATTTAGATATAAATCAGGCATACAACAAATTGTTTGTTTAAAATGGCTAACCTCTACAAGCTCAGAAAAGATGGCTCCAAGGGCTGCAATCTGATTTATATAGACCTGTAGCATGCAGAATATGATATGCTTGGTAATATGGACTGCTATAGCATTACCCAGTTCACTAAATCACTTCAACAGCTGTTGCACTATATACCAATTTGCAAAAAGGCTCCAATCTGCCAAGGATAGCTATGTATGATTGTGCCTAAGGTTCTGGAAAACCCCAGCCTTTCCTAGCAAGGTAGATATACTCCAAAAGCTCCATGTATTGCTAGCATAATCTCCTTAAACCCCAGCGGCCAGCAAGTGTAAAACATTCAACATTCAGCAATAAACTACGTCAACTCCCCAAATGCTACATGCACCTTCCATTACCTCTCATGAACCCATGGATTAGACAGCATTCAATATTCTTTGAGGCAGCGAACACATACAATGGAGCTATGACTAGCTAGATGTAATGTCCTCTTTTTCGGCGTGACCACTGGTGGAGGCCTAAGGGTCTAAATTTCATACTTCGGGAATTTTGGCGGGAAAATTGAGTATGGAAATTGACTTGTCATATTTTTCTCATAATTATGATGTATTTAATTTGCATAAAATAACTTGCCCTCTATGTAATGTCCCCTTTTTGAGCATGGAATGTTTATTGGTTGAGCTAGGACCTTGGAGGCTTGGAAAATGGAATGATGGCTCAACTAACTCTATTTCATTTGTATTTTTGGCTATTGTTATTTTATAATATTTTTATAAAGCCAAAAATAATATAATATTCAGCCAAGGCCAAATTAGAGGATTGAAAGATGAAAAGTTGGACGACTTAAAGATAGAAATTGGGAAAGTTGGAGGAGCAAACAAAATATAATATTTTTTATTATATTTTATTATTTTATTTTGCCCAAGGAAATCGGTGCCCATGGAGTGAAGGAGAAAAATAATTAAAAAAATATTAAAATATTATTGCACTAGAAAATCAACGCCTATGGAGAAAAGAAAAATAATACATACTAAAATAATATTATTTTATTATTTAGGTGGGACGTCCAAGTTGGAGGAATAAGGAAAAATATTTAATAAATATCAAATAAAATAAAATAAAAAGAAAATAATTAAATATTATTTTCTTTTGGCGATGGACTTCAAAAATAATAAAATAATGCTTTATTTGGGCGCCCAAGTTGAAAATATAAATGGAGGTCATTTGGAGCATTTTTGATATATATCTTGGTTATTTGGCATTTTGCATTTTGAGAGGTTTCTTTTGGCTGTAAGTGATTTTCAACTTGTTCAAGGACGAAAACCCTTGAATATTAGTAGTTTGGACAAAAACCCATTCCACCATGAGAGATGAATTCACTTAGAATTCATCATTGAGCATAATTGTAGGTTTTTGGAGGAGATATGGCTTCAAACAACTAGGGTTTCATGAAGATTTCATTTCCAACTAGGGTTTGAAGGGTTTGTATGGAGATTGAAGGAAGAATAAGGCAGATCGGAGGTCAATTTGATCATATTTTCATGTGTTGATGTCATACAAGGGTTTCTAGGTGGATCACCCTTCAATTGGAGGCATTTTTGAGGCTTGGCATCATCATTTGTTATTCTGATTTTTATTACAGCGGACTGGAATTGTGTTTTAGAGTTTGATATTATCATATTTTGGCTTAATTTGAAGTCTACAAGCTTTTTGGGTCAAATTGCACCACTTCTAGGCATAAGAGATTTCACAATTTGGCATAATTTGGCATGTTTGGGCATGATTTGTGAAATATGGGTTGTAATCAGCATAATCAGACTTCTATAGGTTCATATCAGATTCATATTTGAGGGTTTGATGGCATATTTTGATAGCATTTGATGATATTTAGCATCTTGGATCAAATCGCTCCAATACTAGACCTAGCAGCCAGCATTTGGAAGCATTTTTGGCACCTTTCAGCTAGGGTTTTGATTTCAGACTTTGCATCAGCACGTACAGATCAAAAATCAGACTTGTTTGGCTTCATTCATCCATTGGTTTTCATCATCTATTGGTTGGCACATGTGGTGACTGCATTGGGTATCCATTGTACATGTTTTGAGTTATCTTTGGACTCCATTTGCATTGACTGTGTAGTCTGATTTTCGTATCAGACCTCTTCATTTTGTAATCAGCCAACTACAATTCAATAAAGGAGCCTATCTATTCATCCGGGTACGTCTTTGTTATGTTTGCATTGATTTTGGATGTATATGTGAGCTGATATAATTACATTTCAGTCATCTTTTGGTAGTATTTGTTTGTCTTGTTGCAACCTTTCCATCTTGATGATATTGCAAACACAATAGTGAAAACGAAATTTGAAAACCCTAAATGAATTTCAAGAAAATCAAATCACAAAATTTAGGGCAGTGAAGGAAAAAAATTGGTTTAGATAAGACAGGGTTCTTACAGTGGTATCAGAGCTTGGATCTTGCCAGCCTATTGGGTTATGCAGCCACCGGAAGTTGGTCCACACAGGTATCATTATAGTAGGACAGGACAGCATACTAATCAGCAAGTAGAAGATAATCTAGCTACAGGTACACAACCAAAAATGGAGAGATGTAGAAGTGGAAGTCCAAGAAGGGATAACTAGCCAAATGTTGATGATTTCTTGACTACTTTTGTCCAACAACAATAGCAAATGTTTCAGCAGTTTTAGGACCGTATGATTATAGCCATTGGCCAATTTAGATTGGATCATTCACGATCAAGAAGGTCAAGAAGTGAGAGTAGTAGAAGACATACCAATACAGGTAGAGAGGCTACAAATACAGGTAGAGCAATTGCAACAGTTTCAGATAGAACAATCATCCAAAGAAGAAGAGGAAGAAGTCACGGATCTCACCGATGATATCATGGTTGCATATGATGAGTGCCACATACTTCCAGCTGAAGTTAGGACAGCCCTAAATTTGAACCAATTCATGAATCAATGAAGGGAAAAGAAGAAGAGCCAAAAGGAGAGAAGACCTAAAAAGGAACACAAAGAATTCAAAGATGCATTGAACAAAGTTCCTTTACCTAACTTTGATGGCAGCAATAAACTAAGTGTTAGAGCGTGGATACATAAGCTTGACACTTTTCTCACACTCAAGCCAATGAGTGAAGAAAAGGCTATTCAGTTTGCTACTATGCATTTGGAGGGTCTAGCCTATGATTGGTGGCATCATGGACTTGTTTCAGAGCGTCATAATATGATCACTTCATATAATGAGTTTACACGTAAGCTCATTACCAGGTTTGACAGAAAGTATGTGGAAGTCTACTACAGGGAATTGGCTCAATTGAAACAAGTTGGTAGAGTGGACTCCTATGTCAATGAGTTCCAAAAGATTGTTGTCATGGTTCCAAAAATGCCTGAGAAGAAAGTTACTATGCTCTTTGTAGAAGGATTGAATGATAGAATGAGAGGATTGGTGAAGGTTCATAAGCCTAAGACTTTGGATGATGCTATAGAGCTTGCACTTGACTTAGACACTTATCCTACATTTCAAACCCAAAAGAAAAGTTTCAAAGGCTCAAGTTTTAATCATAAAAAATTTAATCAACCTAAGTTTACTCCTCCTTTGGACAGCAAGGCGAAGAATGAATTAAGAAGGAAGAAACTATGCTTTTCTTGCAAGGAACCTTGGGAACTCGGTCATAGATGTCTTGGTAAAGGTAAAGTGCATTACATAGAGGTGATTGATGATGTGGATGATGATACTAGTTCAGAAAATAATCAAGGACAGCCAACACTAGAACTTGTAAGTGATGGTAACAAAGGGGCTAGGATCACTTATCTTTCAAGAGCTTCAAAGTATAATCCAGCTTTGATACCACTGTAATATTCCACCCCAAATTGAAACCATTTTTTTTTTCCAAAACCCACAAAGTATTCTAACTTCTATCAAGTAAGCATTTCGTCAAACTCTTTGCTTTGGAGTGAATCTTAAGTATATTCAATGTGGATCACAAAATAGTATATTGATATGTACTTGGATCATAAATCATGCATAACAATATTGTCAAATGCAAGATAGAGTTCAAACATTATAGCAAACAATTTGCTGTCATACAAATAGGTAGTAAATATTTTCCATACAATAGTACACTGCTGTTATTGTAATGTCCCCTTTTAGGGTATTTCTGATTTCTTTACCTGCATACAATAATCACTAGAAAGGGACATTAGAAATATTAAAGATCAATAACTTAGATAATAATTAGTTCATAGCATTATTCATATTAAATTCATCTATCATTCATATTAAGTTCATCTATCATAGCATAATTATTAATGAGATCAAATCATCATAACATAATCAATATTTAGTTCAATACATATATTAACAAGCACAAAGTATACACATCATACACGAAGCATACACGTAATTCACAGAGCAGACAGTCATTTCATGGTTATTCCCAATGGTCAACCACATAATGAAATACTATGAGAAAGCATATAGGGCACTGAGAGTCTATCCTCCACAACCAAGCCCAAGGGCGTGGTATGTCCATCTCAGATAATTTCACCCCTTGGCCCACAAGTGTTAGGAACTCTCGTCCACCCAACTTGGGGTGGCCTACTTGATGAAGGGACCAGTGTTGCTACTCGTTCCCTAATATGCATTTCACATTCATTGCAAATGTGATGGCTCATTTGGGTAATATAAAGTACCTTTTGATAGGTCTCAAGTTCGGTTCAAGGATAGTAATATATGAGAAAGCATATTGGGCGCTGCGAGTCTGTCCTCCTCAACCAAGCCCAAGGGCGCGGTACGTCCATCCTGGATAATTCCACCCCTTGGCCCACAAGTGGCAGGAACTCCCGTCCATCCAACTTGAGGTGGCCTACTTGAAGAAGGGACCAATGTTGCTGCTTGTCCCCTAATATGCATTTCTTATTTATTTATTTCTGAGTATGCCTTCTTGCTGTTAACACTTGTATAGCAGATGTATATACTTGATATATTTCCTTTTGCTTGATTCTTACATGACTTTCTTCCAATGAAGATAGCTTTCTTTGGTTGCTAATTGATACCTCAAATATTCACTTGTTTGATAGATTCAATAATAGAATCATAGAGCAATAAAATGATAGAATGATCCAATGATAGAATGAGAGAACAATAGAATGATGGATTAATAGAATAAGAGATTGATAGAATGACTGCAATAAAATAATTCTCTATTGTTATCAGTTATTGCATATATATATATATATATATATATATATATATATATATATATATATATATATATATATATATCTGCTGATCTATTCCTTCAGATTTAACTGTAAAATACCTTACTAACTCTAACTGAAATTTTTTTCCCAATATCTTTCAAAATAATAGCCAAATGATCAATTGAAAACACATAATAATATCAATGAATAATGAGAAAGTGAATGCGGAAACCTTCAATGCTTATTATTGATTTTGTCATGTCCTACGATTAATAGATTAGTCCATTCCAATTAAAGATTGGAAAGACCAAACTTCACAGAATCAGCATGGGAAATAATATGACTTTTGGATTGATCTATCTAACACCAAGTTGAAGAAGGCCTGTCATATCTCTCATACACCGATAAGACAAATCGACTCCATTTATTGTTGGCACTGCCTTTGAAAGCGATTACATATTGATGAGTCAGCGATCAGATAAGATAACTATTTATGTCAAGGCGTGTTTAGTAAGCGCTTGGAGATAAGACAGAAATCAGGTAAAGACAAAGCCATTATGGGCGCCGATTATGATTAAGTAACGATAATAAAAGATAGTATCAAAGGGCAGCAATGATCCATAGGAGGGACTCATCTCATCCCAAGCATCGAAGGTATAAAAAGAAGATCGAGCAGACTCCATGGGGCATCATAAAAAATACACATATGGTTATAACATCACAAAAGCATCATATAATCATCAGCGTGTCATTCTAACAGCATCAAAGCAATTTTGGAGAAAGAATTCAAATCATCTCTGTAAATACATTGATCAGCAATAGTTTTCTTACAAAAGACAAGCATCGACCTCTCAATAAGCGGCAGATCCAGCACAAGAGAAGCACTAAAATCACATTACCATTTCTGCAAATCCCAGATCAGCAATTTATTTATCATCCTTAAGTTATTAATTTAGATCAATATCAGCAATTCTCATTATCAAGTCTTCAGCAAATTAATATTATCAAGATCATCTCCAAAACAGCAACTTGGATATAAATAACTGAAAAATATCTCAATAACAGACATAATTACTCATTTTCTGCATCTAATAAACATTTAACTAAGAGGTTTATAACTCCACCACCTTAGTAAATGTTTTTACAATTTATAATCAAGACCTATGCAGAAAAATGGCACTATGACATAACAAGGATGTCCATACCTCCTAGAAAAAATAACACGACACATCACATCATCTCGCATCATGCCTATACACAGTTTGAAGCAATATATTTTCAATGACCCTTATACCTCCATATGCATCACCATGCCATTATTTTGCTTTCAAACCACATTGTTATTCCTGGCAACATCAAGTCTGACAGACATCATTATTCACCTTATATCTCCTAGCCGACATTGCCATTCTCTTGCACACCACCTTGTGAATCCCCTATGGTGCCTTGGCGAATTTCTACTCTTTACCATGTCTTTTAAGACATAAGGCACTCCCTATACATTTGCTTGCCTTTGAAAAGAAAATACAAGGCATAGAAGATGCCACGACCACATACATTTTCACTTATGTTATGTGAAAGAAAGAAAAGAGGGCTTCCCACGTTGCCACATGAAATGAATGCTTTCACAAAACAAAACATAAAGGAAAAACCTAAAAGGGAATAGGTTAGTCGACCTCTTTGCAAACCTAATATTCATTTCATTTGCATTTGCTTCTTTGGCCGTTAGACCTAGCTGCCGCCGCCTGAGAGGGTTTGAAGGCGAAATCTTCATCTCGTGGTTGTTTCGTAGCAGATGTTGGTCGATTTTGAGCTGATTTCTGAAGGTAAGTGGCAGTTTTGTATGTTGCAACTCCTTTGAAGTCGTTTTTGAGGCATTTCATGCCGTTTTGACTGTAAAATGATGCATTTTTTCTGGCGTTTTTGCTGTGCTCGCATTTTGATGGCTTTTATAGCCGCGATTTGCTGAATCTTGATGCATCTTTTTGGCATTTTCTTCCATGGCCGACCTTCTGCATTGTTTGCTGGCTGTGTTGACTATGAGGCCGCTGAATGAAGCAAAAAAAACGAGTTTCCACAGTCAATGACAAAGAACAGAGGTAAATCCGCCATTCCCTGAACTTCCTCAAATTTCTGAGTTTCACTTTGCTGTATTTCGCTGATATGAGGTCGCGATTTTGAACATTTACGGAGCCTTTTTTCATTTGAAATGACTGGAAACTTAGTATTTTCTGTATACATGCATCATTGGCTGTGTTTTTGAACTCCATTGTTGACAAACCAGCTTGAAACAACAAGTCATCTGTGCATTCGCAACTTGAAACACTGTATTTTCTGTGTGTCCAAACTTGTTGTTCCATTTCTGAGGTTTTTTTCTTGCAATGAGTTGAAAAAAGTACTATTTTCCCTTTATATCTGCATTTTAGACAAAAACTTGGAAGAATGATATCTATGCTTCATTGCTGTTCGAAAATCTGATAAGAAAACGGCTTCATTTTCTGAACATTTGTCTCTAAAATGAGTTGAAACCTTGATTTCTGAAAACTTGCTGTAGAAAACTGTATTTTTCTTCAAAAAACCGCTGCCAGAAAAGTATGTGTTTGACTGAGCATTAAAAAAAAACCCTTCATATTTCTGTATATGCATCAAAACAAACTGTCAGCTATGAATTTGCAACTTGAAAGTACTGTATTTTCTGTTTCTGTTGTCTTGACAGAGAGTTCAACTTCTATATTTTCTTATTTGCTGTTCAAACTTGCTGAAAATCATTGTATTTTCTGACGGTTATAACTCCATTCAACTGCCTTTTGGGTGATTTGAGCATAAGTTTGAAAAAGAATAACAACAAACCCTTGCATTCTTTATTTTCTGCTGTTTTTACTATTCACGGGTTTAGACAAAAACTTGGAAAACATCTATGAGTGCTGGCAACTGTCTTGATTGATTCTGATGGCTGTAACTACCTTGAAACTCCCTTTTTGTTGTTAACAAATTCTGTGGCATTTGAACTTTTAAGAAAATTGCATTTTCTGAGTTATTCGCTGCCGGAAGACAGTATCGGACACTTTCTGAGTATTTCATGCATCTTTTAGCTGTATTTGAACTCCAGTTTTGACAAAAAGCTTCATAAAAAAAATAGCAAGTATACCTACTGTTCGAAAACTGTATTTCTTTCTGAAACATGGAACTCAAACATTTGCATTTTCCTGCTATTTTCTGCATCTGTTGCTGTTTCATTGACAGACTGATTTTCATTACCAGTTTCCTCATCATCTTTAAAATCGTCATAAGCCATCAGACCAAAATTCATGTCCGTGCCAACTCCATTTTCTTCATCTTTGCAAATTGCTACCCCTTTTGTATACTCCTATAAACTTTAAAAGAGAAGTGCATGTTCTTCTTTGCAAATTGCTACCAAAACTACCAAAAGAGACCTTCATTTTTCCACTGTATTTGCTGTTAGCAGGCACAAACATGAACAAATTTGCATTTTTTGTTGGCTGTGTGCTATTTCTGTTTTCTGGTGCTTGCAGGCTCCTAAGACACTTCACCAATATCCTTATCAATGACTTCAGATTATCCTAAGAGTGGTCTCATTATGGTTGCATGAGCTTCGTACCTTTGATAGTTTCACTTGTCTTGCTTTGAAGAACACTCTCCAGGTCATTGCATCCTCTAAGACTTTATGATTGCATCTTATGTGAGGTATTGTGTCAACACTGTCTCATACAACTTTGTAGGGCTATCTTTTCTCACTGTCTTAGACTTCTTATGTTGCATCTTTGTCCTTTTGCTGCTATATGACTGTTGTTTCATCATACTCTGCCGCTCTGAATGAGTGACAAGGTGCATTCTCTGAGTTATGTCCTAAAATGCTGTTGGCTGTTCTTATCATGACATTCAGCTATTTCGATGATCTTAACTGGCATTCTTTACCTTGCTGTCCTGTCTTTGACTTTTGACTGTTGGCTGTCCTCTGTGGTTTGCTGTCCTGTGTGGTTACTGTTAGCTCTTGACAGTTGTATCTATTTTTCTGAGTTGTTACTGAGCTGGGCTCGACCCTTGTGGGAGCCACATTTCTTTCACTCATAACGTAACTGAATGAGTCAAATAGAACATAATGACATCTGTCTCTGCACATGAAACAAACTGTTAGAAAATAAAATGCAGGCTTGCAGTTGATATTCTTGATTTTCTCAAAAGCTTTTGTGATGCTAATTGGTTCAGTGTATTTGAAAACGCAAATTGTACGTTTATGTGTGCATATCATGTGATGTATGATGCCCCGCCATTGCTCTAACATCATTTTTTCAAATTTTTACGCAGATGACGGGGTAGCAAGGAGATAGCGGCTGGATGGGAGGGCAAGCCGACGATCTAGGACGACACAAGAGCGGCAACAGTCTGAAGGCTCGTCATTCAGGCAATGACGAGTCACCCTACCTCACATGCTATTTGCTTTTTGGTCTTTCATAAATGTACAGTTTGTCCTTTTCATTTTGCAATTGAATCAGTTAGTCTCACGGCTTGTGTGAGACCTTATACACCTATTTTTTAATACATATTACTGATTTTTGAAAAGAGTTGTACAATCTGTTGATTCTTTCTGAAAACATTTGAATGCAACAAAATACAATTTTATCTTGATTCGTGCATGTTTTTTTTTTTCACACAGCAGAAGTATATGTACCTTTTTCTCTTTGAAAACTGTAAAGCTCTACCTGATTGAGTTAGTAGCGAAATCTAGGTAACATTTTTGGCGACATCTGCTATATGTTTGCTTGCTAAACATCGGACCAGTTGCCTGAAGCTTATCCATTGGGCATAGAGTCACACACGTTTGACAAAAAACTGGAAAACACTTCCTTTACAAACTGCTGTGAATTATTACAGCTCTATGAGGACAGGGATGGTGTGTGACAGTAAATAGATGCATTTACTGTTTCACATGATGGTTGTCCCTTGATAAAGCTGTAGTACATTACAACAGTTTTAAACCCTTCCCAACCAGACTGAAGAAAACTGACAACTGTGCGGAAACGCACTTAGGGAAAAGAAATCTGCAACTAATCTATGGTGCAGCAGCACTTATTCAACAACTGAAACTTCATGAAATATGTACAAACAAGTCTAGGTCCTACCTCAGAAGCAATGTTTGAGGTGAATCCCATTGACTGGGATTGGCTCGACTTCACCATCCAGCTTAGATAGCTGGAAAGCATTATGCTGTTTGCATTCTGAAATAATGTATGGCCCACTCCAAAAAGCGTCAAACTTGGAGTGCTTCCCAGGTTTGCTTTTCAGCACATCCCACTTCAACACTATGTCGCCCTCCTGGAATGTTCTTGGAGAAGCCCTTTTGTCGAAAGACCTTTTCATTTGGGCTTGATGATGCTCTATGTTTCTCATAGCATCATTTCTGGTTTCTTCAAGCTCAACCAGTTGAGCTAGCCTTACCGTCATAGGGCCTTCCTCTAGCATGTCCAGCTGGTTTACCAAATCAAGTGCTGGTAACTCAAGTGTAATAGGAAGCCTAGCTTCCTTGCCATACACTAACATGAAAGGCGAATGTCCTGTCGACCGTTTGGTAGTGATTCTATCAGCCCATAGTGCTGATTTTAACTATGTGTGCCAGGATCTCTGGTTTCCCTCCATGGTCTTCTTGATGATCCTGATCAGGTTCTTGTTTGTAGATTCCGCTTGGCCATTGCCTTGCGGATAGTAATTTGAGGACGTATTGAGATAAATGCCACTCCTCACAGCCCAATCAGAAATTCTGGAACCAATGAAAGCAAGGGCATTATCTGAAATGATGGACTCAGGCACCCCAAATCTGATGACCAGCTCCTCATAAAAATTCAAAACAGCAGACTCATTAGCTTCCTTAAGTGCGACTGCTTCAGTCCACTTAGTGAAATAATCAGTGGCTGTAAGAACCCACTTATGGCCAGCACTGGATGAAGGGTTTATAACCCCAATAAAGTCTAAACCCCACCTCATAAAGGGCTGCTCCACCTGAATTGGCTGCAAAGGCAAGGCTGCCAGCTTTTCTTTTCCGGCAAACAGAGCACATTCCTTGCATTTTCTAACCCATAAGTGTGCATCTTTGAACAAACTGGGCCAATAAAAGCCACCTTTCATTACCTTAAGAGCTGTTGCTCTAGGTGAGAAATGGCCTCCAGCTGACCCTCCGTGAAACTCATGCAGAACCTTCTCCACTTGGTTAGATCCAATGCATCTCAGCAATACTCCATTAAAATCCTTCCTAAACAGCAAGTCATTAATGAGCACATAAGGTATGGACTGCAGTCTGAAATACCTTCGTTTGGCTCTATCCAAACCTTGAGGACACTCACCGGTCTGCAGGAAATGAACCATTTCTTGCACCCAATCAGCAACAGGAGCTGAAAAAGCTGTTTGTTCTTGATCTTGCATTGATAGAACAGCCTCTAGATCATGGTCCTTTTTGCTGATTACACCATCAGCAAGCTGTTCGCACAGCCCTTTTCCTCTAACCAGCTTGGTAACCTTAATGTCCACGTCATACTCCATGACCTTAGTCACCCAACCAGCCCTCTTATCACTGAGATCTCTACTTAGCAGAAATTCTTTCACGCTTGGATGAGCAACCATTAAGTTAATCTTGTTATTTGATAACATATGTTTAAACTTTTTCAAACTTCTTATAACAGCAAGTACATGCTTCTCAACAAAAGTGTACCTCAGCTCATAGTCCTTCAACGCCTGGCTGAAAAAAGCTAAAGGCTGTTCCATTTCTTGCTCATTTTTTTGTACCAACATGGCTGAAACAGAATCAATGTTACCATATGCATACAAGGTAAAATCCTTAGAAAAATCAGGATTCAGCAGTGTAGGTGCAGCAGCCAAAGACTCCTTGATAAGTTCAAAACTTCGTTTTCCGTCTTTAGTCCAGCTGAAAGACATGTTCTTTCTCAACATAGCAGTCAATGGGTTTAATAAATCAGCAATATCAGGGATGAATCTCCTGACGAAATTGATCCTACCAATGAAACTTTGCAGGCCCTTCTTGTGTGCTGGTAAAGGTAGAGCCAAAATTGCGCTTATTCTCTCAGGGTCAATGGTGATACCTTGCTTTGACACCACATAACCAAGTAATCTGCCCTCATGGACAACAAACACACATTTTTTGGGATTAAGTGATATCCCAAACTCCCTACACCTTTCAAAAATCTGTCTTAGGTGATTGAGATGATCCTTGGCCTCCTTAGAGAAAACAGTAATGTCGTCCAAGTAAACTAGGACGATCTTGTACATCAGCCCCTGAAAGGCCATATCCATTGCCTTTTGAAAGGTTTCTCCAGCATTGGACAAACCGAAAGGCATCTTTTTGTAAGCCATCGTCCCCCACTTTGTGGTGAAGGCTGTTTTGTATTGGTCTTCCTCCTTGACTAAAATCTGATTGTAACCAGAATAGCCGTCCAGCAAGGAAAACCTTTCTGATCTTGAAACTACCTGGAGTATCTGCTCCATGGAAGGTAAAGGATGACGGCCCTTCAAAGAAGCTCTATTTAAGTCACGGAAGTCCACACATAGCCTTATCTCCCCGTTTTTCTTCCTAACCGGCACAAGGTTGGAAACCCATGAGGTGTGCTTTATAGGAAAAATTATGCAACTCTCAATCAGCTTATTCAGTTCCATCTTCATGAGAGGCTCTAATTTAGGATTCAAAGGCCTCTGTTTCTGCCTTACCGGCTTAGCATCAGGTTCCAACTCAATAGTGTGTTGAGCAAGATGGGGGTCAAACCCCTTTAAATCGCCATATTCCCATGCAAAAATGTCACTAAATTCTTGGAATAGCTGAATAAATGCATGTCTTTCTTTTGCTGTACATACCTTGCCTATTTTAAGGAGTTTGCCCTTAAAAATCTCAAATTCTTCATAATGGTCTTGCTGGACCTGTAGGCTGGACCTGGGTTTTACAGCTTCATCATCAGTGTTAAAGATGGATTCTAAGGTGACCAAACCTTTTGGCATCTTGTTATTTTTCAGCTGAATGATTTGGTCACCATACTGGTGATGTAGCTTCCCCTGATTTGCATGAGAAAATTCAGCCTCCTCTCTTAAGAAGTTTACAATTTGCTGATCACTATCAAATACCTGCCAGTGTATGTTATTATCTGGCACAGCAGGTGTAACAACAATTTTGATATGCTGTTTTTCCTTACCACTACTGATTTCTTTGGGAATGTCAAATTCTGCCCCTACAGCAGCCAACCTATCAGCGTGTTTATTCTGATTTCTGGGTATGGAGATCAAATTGAAAGCATCAAAACCTTCCAAAAGGTCCCATACTATGTGCTTGTAAGACTTGAGCAGGTCATTTTTTGTGACATTGAGCTTTCTGACCTGATTTACAACCAATTCGCTGTCCCCATAAACTTTCAGACAGCCAATCCCCTTTTGTCTGGCCCATTCTAGGCCTTGAATCAGAGCCTCATATTCAGCCACGTTATTAGTGCAGCTGAAACAGAATCTGAACGCTGAATAGTACTTCTCAGCCTTAGGGGAAACAAGCATGCATCCACCTCCAGCACCATTTCTACTCCTTGAGCCGTCAAAAAACAGCTCCCAGACTTCGTTTTCTTGCTGCCCATTCTGCTGTTCTGCACCTTTTTCAATGTTGGGCAGAAATAAATCAGCCTCGTGCATCATATACACCCCCAAACCAACCTCGTCTAGGTGTTCACATGGTTCAACCACTTGGGTCTGGTCTGCCCATTCATCAAGAAGGACCTCTGGTATGCCTTCAATCAGCGTATTGCCTTCTTGAACAGCAGGCTGTTCTGTTTCTGATTCGCTTACAACCAAGTTGGCATTGACGGGGCGTGTAGTGTGGGGCTCAATATGGTCTTTGGCAATGGGCTCCGACTTGATAGTCACCTTAGTGCTGTACCTGGTTCTGAACAGCATATGAGACCAGTCTGAGGAGAGGTAACCTCCTATCTTTGCTGTAAAATCCCTTGATAAGCAAATGGCAAAATAAGGCGGTAAGTCAATAACATATATGTCCTGCGGGATAGAAAAATTTGGGCAGGCATGCAGAGTTAAACTTAGTCCTTTGATGACACCGACTGTGTTAACAGCGGTTCCATCCAGCTGAACAACTCCCTTTTCTAATGGCTCATATTCAATGCCCAGCGTATCAACAATTTGTTTGGGCATGACGGAACTGCTAGCACCTGAGTCTATCATGCAGTTATGAACTAGATGATCCCCTATGATCAAAGATACGTAAAAGGGCGGGGGTTTGACTTCTGCAGCTTGCTGTTCTGCATTTTTTTCAAGGTTATTCGTCAAAACAGCCTTGGATTTACCTACATCAGACTCTTGAGATAACTTTAGATTCGACAAGGCTGATTGTAGCAGGTCTTTTTGGCCAGGGATACTCAGGGAATCTCACATAGTCATAGATATATTTATTTTCTTCATATGTTCAAGTATATTGAAAGCAGATGTACCTGTTTTAGCTTGGTTTTTGGGGGCAGCCACGTCACCTTGAGCACAAGTTGGCCGAACTGATGGATTAAGCTGTTCCTTGCCTATCAAAGGCTGGTCCTTTGATAGGACTTGAGTTCTTTCAGCCTTTGATGGGTTAGAAACACCTTGATTGACGTTTGGCACTTGATGTCCATGAATTTGGACTTTATCAGCTTGCTGCCCCTCATCAATAGCCCTTTTCTTGCGGCGTGTATTGTCTGCAATTGAAGCACCAACCTGGTTCATACTGCAGAATTCTTCTCCCTGCCAGTTTAGGAGTGTTGTTTCATGTGCCTGTTCTCCTTGCTGCTGAACAGTAGGTTCTACAGGCACACTAGATTGCACTGTTGGACTGTTCTGAACCATCAGAGCTTGGTTAATCACCCCATTGGCACATGTACTCTGATTATGGGGCTGGTTACAAGGAAAGCACCAGTCATATTCTTGGGCAAAATTGTTTTGTGTGGGCACAACCTCCTTTGAAGAACTGACAGCATTTGGATTGTAGGCCTGATAAGGTCTAGAGTTAAACGCTGGCCTTGGACCTTGATTAACAGGCTGATAAGGTGGCTTATTTTGCTGATTTTGCTGATAAGTGGATTGGAAAGGGGGCTGATAAGGTCTGAAATTTTGACCTTGCTGCCTCTTGAGGTTCACAATTTCATTACCAAAAGACTGCAGCAGTCCTTTGATTTCCTGTAATTCAAAAGACTGATTTTGGACAGCATTTTCTGACTTATTTGGCTGTGCATTAGGTGCTGGTAATGCTGGCACAGCAGGTATAACAGCTATAGGAGGCATATGTATTGGCATTGGTAGCTGAATAGTTGGAAAAATTGGCAAAGGAGGTCTAGGGGCGATTTTACCAGCCTGTATTAGGCTGTTTTCAGCTCTTATGGCTATGGCATAAGCCTGAGGTAAGGAATTTCCTCCCATAGATTGAATCATAACAGAAATATCACTGTTTAAGGCTCTTAAATAATATAAGAAGGCATGGTCAGCTGTAGGCCTTACCGTTGGTGGGATTCTATCCCACGTTTTCTGAAAACGGTGATTGAAGTCTGACATAACTTCGTGAGGAGCTCTTTTTATTGTGGACAGCTGCTCCACCAATGACAAATGATCTGATTTGTCTTCAAAGAAATTGCACAACTCCTCTCCTAGACCATCCCATGAATCTATGGAGTTCACCGGCAAGCTTCTGAACCACTGCAAAGCCTTGCCTTTGAGAGAAGCTGCCAATAACCTGATTGCGACATTCTCTTCTATCACATGATGGACGGCACATAGGTTTGCAACGTCTTTTATGTGTTCAGCTGGAGTGGTCTGATCTTCACCATTAAAATATGGTAAACTTTTCAAGGCAGCAACAGGAATAGCATCATGCTGAGTTAAATCAGGGGGCTGCCCTGGTTGAATGCAACAAAAGGCTGATTTCTGACTGCAGGAATCATTGTAGCTGGGATTCTTGCGACAGTATGAATTCCAACAGCAGGAGGAGTAGACTTGGCTCTTCTTGAATAGACACGAGTTGTCTTGGATCTCTCAGCGGTTATCCCTCTTCTCCTAGGTGGAGATAATTGTAAATATTCAAAAGATGAAGAACTACTTCTGGTTTGTATCCTTCTCATAAGCAGAAATATACTGATTTGCTGAACCAAAGCTTAGAGTCGCCAGATATGCAGGTTTTTAACCTCTTACAGGTCTGAAAATCACTGGCTGCACATCAAAACCAGCAATAACTGAAGTATTTGAACTGTTTCTAATTCCACAGTCCCACCGGGCGTGCCAAAAACTGTTGTCTCTCAGATTTGCACCCTTGCTGAGTTGTAGAACTTGGCAATCTGGAGAAACATGGGATCTTTCCAGGTCTGTGGGTCACCTGTGATGGAAAGAACCTCTGGAGAAGGCCGGCTTCCTGCTGATACTCCACCTAAACTACTTCTACTAAGGTCTTTGCAGAGAAAAGAGTAAGAAAGATTACATGAAAATGAAACCTACTGTCTAAGGTGATGCACCAAAAGATCATCAGGAAACACACATGAAATGACACACTTCAGAACCAGTAATAATAAGAACCCTCACACAACCTAGCAAAATTCATAACCCTTGCATCAATGTTTTGTAAGAAGGCTAAATAACAACAGTCTTGTAATGGAGGAAGAGGTTTTCTCACTACCCACAAGCTGATTGTTATCCTTTGCACATCTCACAACCTGCAAAAATTATAAAAGAAACCCCTGCATAAAGGCACCAACATGAAAGACAGCTTCAAGGACAGAGAAACATCACCAGAATCTGTACTAACACTGAGGACACACAATATCAGAAGAAATAGGAAGGTATGAACTGCTTATTACTGCCAAAAGAGTGTTACAACACTGTATATCTCTGAGAAATGTGTTACAAAACTGTTCACCTCTGCAAAAGAACTCTGAAAATTACAATATACAGGATAGTGAATAGCCAGAACCCCTGAAAAATGAATAAGGAAGAAGGATATATACTTCCTAAACAGCTGCAAATAGATAGACATCCACCACCTCCATTCCCGTGCATCTCATAAATGCCCACAAAATATCTCCCTAAAATCCTCCAAAAAGGCTTCCTAAGGCATAAATGGTCAAGGGATGTCATCTTCAATCATAAAGGCACCTGAAAATGTCATAAAATGCCTTTAAATGCCCTCTGCAGTTTCCTGACATACGTCAGATCTGTGTCATAAGTCTTGCATTATCATAAATAACTGAAAAATATCTCAATAAAAGACATAATTACTCATTTTCTGCATCTAATAAACATTTAACTAAGAGGTTTATAACTCCACCACCTTAGTAAATATTTTTACAATTTATAATCAAGACCTATGCAGAAAAATGGCACTATGACATAACAAGGATGTCCATACCTCCTAGAAAAAATAACACGACACATCACATCATCTCGCATCATGCCTATACACAGTTTGAAGCAATATATTTTCAATGACTCTTATACCTCCATATGCATCACCATGCCATTATTTTGCTTTCAAACCACATTGTTATTCCTGGCAACATCAAGTCTGACATACATCATTATTCACCTTATATCTCCTAGCCGACATTGCCATTCTCTTGCACACCACCTTGTGAATCCCCTATGGTGCCTTGGCGAATTTCTACTCTTTACCATGTCTTTTAAGACATAAGGCACTCCCTATACATTTGCTTGCCTTTGAAAAGAAAATACAAGGCATAGAAGATGCCACGACCACATACATTTTCACTTATGTTATGTGAAAGAAAGAAAAGAGGGCTTCCCACGTTGCCACATGAAATGAATGCTTTCACAAAACAAAACATAAAGGAAAAACCTAAAAGGGAATAGGTTAGTCAACCTCTTTGCAAACCTAATATTCATTTCATTTGCATTTGCTTCTTTGGCCGTTCGACCTAGCCGCCACCGCCTGAGAGGGTTTGAAGGCGAAATCTTCATTTCGTGGTTGTTTCGTAGCAGATGTTGGTCGATTTTGAGCTGATTTCTGAAGGTAAGTGGCAGTTTTGTATGTTGCAACTCCTTTGAAGTCGTTTTTGAGGCATTTCATGCCGTTTTGACTGTAAAATGATGCATTTTTTCTGGCGTTTTTGCTGTGCTCGCATTTTGATGGCTTTTACGGCCGCGATTTGCTGAATCTTGATGCATCTTTTTGGCATTTTCTTCCATGGCCGACCTTCTGCATTGTTTGCTGGCTGTGTTGACTATGAGGCCGCTGAATGAAGCAAAAAAAACATGAGTTTCCACAGTCAATGACAAAGAAAAGAGGTAAATCCGCCATTCCCTGAACTTCCTCAAATTTCTGAGTTTCACTTTGCTGTATTTCGCTGATATGAGGTCGCGATTTTGAACATTTACGGAGCCTTTTTTCATTTGAAATGACTGGAAACTTAGTATTTTCTGTATACATGCATCATTGGCTGTGTTTTTGAACTCCATTGTTGACAAACCAGCTTGAAACAACAAGTCATCTGTGCATTCGCAACTTGAAACACTGTATTTTCTGTGTGTCCAAACTTGCTGTTCCATTTCTGAGGTTTTTTTCTTGCAATGAGTTGAAAAAAGTACTGCTTTCCCTTTATATCTGCATTTTAGACAAAAACTTGGAAGAATGATATCTATGCTTCATTGCTGTTCGAAAATCTGATAAGAAAACGGCTTCATTTTCTGAACATTTGTCTCTAAAATGAGTTGAAACCTTGATTTCTGAAAACTTGCTGTAGAAAACTGTATTTTTCTTCAAAAAACCACTGCCAGAAAAGTATGTGTTTGACTGAGCATTAAAAAAAAAACCCTTCATATTTCTGTATATGCATCAAAACAAACTGTCAGCTATGAATTTGCAACTTGAAAGTACTGTATTTTCTGTTTCTGTTGTCTTGACAAAGAGTTCAACTTCTATATTTTCTTATTTGCTGTTCAAACTTGCTGAAAATCATTGTATTTTCTGACGGTTATAACTCCATTCAACTGCCTTTTGGGTGATTTGAGCATAAGTTTGAAAAAGAATAACAACAAACCCTTGCATTCTTTATTTTCTGCTATTTTTACTATTCACGGGTTTAGACAAAAACTTGGAAAACATCTATGAGTGCTGGCAACTGTCTTGATTGATTCTGATGGCTGTAACTACCTTGAAACTCCCTTTTTGTTGTTAACAAATTCTGTGGCATTTGAACTTTTAAGAAAATTGCATTTTCTGAGTTATTCGCTGCCGGAAGACAGTATCGGACACTTTCTGAGTATTTCATGCATCTTTTAGCTGTATTTGAACTCCAGTTTTGACAAAAAGCTTCATAAAAAAAATAGCAAGTATACCTACTGTTCGAAAACTGTATTTCTTTCTGAAACATGGAACTCAAACATTTGCATTTTCCTGCTATTTTCTGCATCTGTTGCTGTTTCATTGACAGACTGATTTTCATTACCAGTTTCCTCATCATCTTTAAGATCGTCATAAGCCATCTGACCAAAATTCATGTCCGTGCCAACTCCATTTTCTTCATCTTTGCAAATTGCTACCCCTTTTGTATACTCCTATAAACTTTAAAAGAGAAGTGCATGTTCTTCTTTGCAAATTGCTACCAAAACTACCAAAAGAGACCTTCATTTTTCCACTGTATTTGCTGTTAGCAGGCACAAACATGAACAAATTTGCATTTTTTGTTGGCTGTGTGCTATTTCTGTTTTCTGGTGCTTGCAGGCTCCTAAGACACTTCACCAATATCCTTATCAATGACTTCAGATTATCCTAAGAGTGGTCTCATTATGGTTGCATGAGCTTCGTACCTTTGATAGTTTCACTTGTCTTGCTTTGAAGAACACTCTCCAGGTCATTGCATCCTCTAAGACTTTATGATTGCATCTTATGTGAGGTATTGTGTCAACACTGTCTCATACAACTTTGTAGGGCTATCTTTTCTCACTGTCTTAGACTTCTTATGTTGCATCTTTGTCCTTTTGCTGCTATATGACTGTTGTTTCATCATACTCTGCCGTTCTGAATGAGTGACAAGGTGCATTCTCTGAGTTATGTCCTAAAATGCTGTTGGCTGTTCTTATCATGACATTCAGCTATTTCGATGATCTTAACTGGCATTCTTTACCTTGCTGTCCTGTCTTTGACTTTTGACTGTTGGCTGTCCTCTGTGGTTTGCTGTCCTGTGTGGTTACTGTTAGCTCTTGACAGTTGTATCTATTTTTCTGAGTTGTTACTGAGCTGGGCTCGACCCTTGTGGGAGCCACATATCTTTCACTCATAACGTAACTGAATGAGTCAAATAGAACATAATGACATCTGTCTCTGCACATGAAACAAACTATTAGAAAATAAAATGCAGGCTTGCAGTCGATATTCTTGATTTTCTCAAAAGCTTTTGTGATGCTAATTGGTTCAGTGTATTTGAAAATGCAAATTGTATGTTTATGTGTGCATATCATGTGATGTATGATGCCCCGCCATTGCTCTAACATCATTTTTTCAAATTTTTACGCAGATGACAGGGTAGCAAGGGGATAGCGGCTGGATGGGAGGGCAAGCGGACGATCTAGGACGACACAAGAGCGGCAACAGTCTGAAGGCTCGTCATTCAGGCAATGACGAGTCACCCTACCTCACATGCTATTTGCTTTTTGGTCTTTCATAAATGTACAGTTTGTCCTTTTCATTTTGCAATTGAATCAGTTAGTCTCACGGCTTGTGTGAGACCTTATACACCTATTTTTTAATACATATTGCTGATTTTTGAAAAGAGTTGTACAATCTGTTGATTCTTTCTGAAAACATTTGAATGCAACAAAATACAATTTTATCTTGATTCGTGCATGTTTTTTTTTTTCACACAGCAGAAGTATATGTACCTTTTTCTCTTTGAAAACTGTAAAGCTCTACCTGATTGAGTTAGTAGCGAAATCTAGGTAACAAGTACATCATCTGAATAGAAGCCAAGTGTCTTCTCCCAATCAGTCATCCTCGCTTTGTTGGCGCCAAGGTGGACAGCAAGTGAGAATATACTATCAAGCTTCTCATCAGAAACATCATCTTCTTGAAAATAGAAAGCTTGGATTTGTTCTTTCATGTTATCAAGAGTCATCTCTCCAAATGGATTACATATCTTCATCAAAGAGGCATGTATTCCATCTTGAATCCTTTGAAGTACACTTCTTACTCTTGACATATCTGTTTCTATCTTATCTAGCAACTGACTTTTAATGCGAAAGCCATAATACCAATAAGTGAAGTCATATGTCTTACTTTCCTCAGTCACTTTAGCATGTATCAATTCATCAACTGAAGTCTCCATCAAGCTCTTTAAATGTCACAAGTATTGTTCTCTGATGTCTTTGAACTCAACACAAACTATCATCAATGCAAGTACCCTTTCTTTGAGATCAACAATCCTATCATACACTTGCATGATATCTTCCAAGTGTTTATATGTAGCTTCCTTTGATCTTTTCATCCAATCCCCCATTCTGTGAGATGAAGACTTCAACTCCTCAAGATGTACAACTGTTTCTGAAGGAAGAAGAGATGGAGGTGTAGAAACCTTGTCCTGTTGACGAATAGGATGAACCAAGTGCTGAATATACTGCTCTAAGGCTTGACACCTTTGCTCAGCTTTAATTCTACCTTTTGTTTCTTGTCTTATGATAGCTCGAGCATTATCAATTGAATCTTGAAGTTCTTCTTCTACTTGCATTCCAGTCAATGGACCCAAATTAATTGTATTGATGTCATAATCTTCAGGTGTTATATCTTCTATATTCTTCTCAAGCCTTGGAATTGCTACATGAACCTTCCTTATACCTGTTTCATTTTTAGTGATCTTTGAAAGGATAGTGGCTTTCTTCTTTGGTTTTTCATTAGACATGTCCAGAAGTAACTCATCAACTGGAAGAGGAGGACATTTCTCAACTTCATAATTCTCCCTGATTCTTTCCTGCAACCACTCCGGCAATGATGAAAGATCTTGTAACTGTTGTAATTGCTTTCCTTGTGCAGGCAATGATTATTCTTCAGCTTCATCCTTGTCTTCAGTGTTAGCTTCATCAATGATCTCAGTATCATGTGGACTTAAAGGTACTTCCTCAACTAGAGTTTCTGGAACTGCATCATCAACATGTATGACTATATCTTGATTCAATGGAGTATCACCTGGCTGTCTGGAAGAAGCAGTTTCAATACTTATCCTTTTCTTCTTCTTACTGGATTCTCCTTGCGCAGATTCAAGTTGTTTTCTTTTCTTTGCTTGACCTGAATCTCTTTCATTATCCTTATTCTGTGAACTTCTACCAGGTGCACTATGCTGTTCCTGATGATCAACTTCTCCCATTTTAGTATAAGTGAGTTTCTTACCCTCATCAAGCAATGCTTGTACTTGCTCCTTTATTTGCTCTTTAGTGATAGCAATGATAGGCTTTATTAATCCTTCATCATCAACCCTTTCTCTATCAGTCCAGTTGATATCATAAGGTAGGTTCCGGATCTTATTGTACTCATCACCCAAAAGAATTCTTTCATTATCTAATTGATCAGGAATCCTCAATATCTTAGTATTTCTCACTAAATCCCATTTCAACCTTGAGCACTTTTGCATCCTGACATCATCATCGTCAATAGCATTAGCCCAGTGATCTTCTAGTTGCTCAACATGTTTGTAAGAGGAATATGACTGCTTAATGGCTCCATGCGGATCAAAGTTCTCCCTCCTTGAATCATGAGGATGTAGATGATATGCTTGAAGTTCAACTTCTGAATGCTCAGCTATTTGAAGTGATGGACAGGAGTAAAACCTGCCAAGCTGAAGAAGAAACTGAACTTCGGCTTTTTTTCTTGCCCTTTGCATCTTATGAAACTCTAGCAACTATCTTGAAACCTCTAATAACACCATCCTGTTGGTAGGATATCTAGGCAGTCTGTATGGAAAGGAGGTGAAACCCTGAATTCTGATATAAGTGAACTTGTCATACTGGATGTAATACCTTCCATACTGTTTGATAAAGTTTCTAGCAGCACCTGTTAGTCTTCTATGCATTTCTCTTCTCAACTTTCTCACTATATGCATAGCAAAAGCATCATTGAACCTCTTGTAGTGATTGATGTTCTTCAAATGAAGCTGAGGATAACATTGATGTGAAAGAATCTATCCAGGCTTTGTACCTACTTCTCCTTTAGATGTTAAACCTTTATAAACAACATTTCTTGCCAGAATGTAAACAAGATAGGAAGTCATGAAGAATGTCTTTGTTTCATCAAACCTTTCAAACTGCTCATCGAGGCAGTGGCTTATAAGGCCAGCCCAGTCAACCATCTTATTCTTTGTAAACACATGATCAAAATAGGTGTACATCCATCCTTCGAAAGTAGATGATTGAGGCCTTCCTGTTACTCGATTCAGGAACATGATGAAGTAACTTATCTCTTGTTTGAAGTCTGCCTTGTGATACCTTGGATCTTCGGAGTTATATATTTTAATTGATAGATCTGTCATCCACTTCTTTCTCACTTCTTGCATATAGTGCTTAGGATCGCCTTCAAAAGTACACTGAGCAGTCGTAGGACAGATGAACACTCCCTTCCGGTTTGGGATGTTGAAGATCTCCTGGATGGCTTCTCTTTTCAGATAGGCAAGAACAGTCCCGTCTTCAGCTATAATCTGTCTCTTCTGTTTGTCATAATGCTGAACACATTCCAACACTAACTCGGCACTAGGCAAGGTCGGCGGGAAGCATGTTGCTTGTACAATTCCACTCTTTGCAATGGCCTTGATGTCTTCATTCCTTGTGATGGCGAGCAAGAGATCCTTCACCTCCTTGAGGTTGACGTGCCCCATGTTGGTGTCTCCCACGTTCTTCCACTGAGTTTCAATCTTGGAGTTAGATATGGTGGACTTGGCATCCATCTTGATCATCACTTGCCTCTCCTTTGCCGTCATGCCCATTTATCTACAAACAAGACTTGAATAAGCGACTTGAAATGATAAAATTGACCTTATAAACCTGATTTTAGATGATAAAATCATGAAATTCTGCAAAATTAAAACCAATGAAAAGGTAATTTATGAAATAAAGACAATGATTAAACATACCTTGTATCAATTTTTGATCTAAGAAAAAGCAAATTTCTAGATTTAATCAGTATAAAAACGGCAAAAATCAAAAGCAAAATGCCAAAATCAATATCCCAAACTGCAGGTCTGCCTTGAAAAATTAGCTTCCCTCCTTAAAATTTCGCTCCTCTTTAAAAAAATTCGCTGCCTTCTCCTCAAGAAATTTGCTGCTCCTCCAGATATATAATGTAGATTATAATTTAAATAAAGAAGTGCGCCCTTTATATAGCAAACTTTACTTTATTAAATGCTGGCAGCTAAGGTGAGGTCATCCTGTTTAGCATTTAATGCAATTATTTTCAAAATTCAAAATTCACTTACTTTGAAAGGCGCCAATATTGATATGAGTTTGTATAATAGGCGCCATAGGACTCATTGATGATTTTGTACTTGTAATTTGATAGAAAGTTTGGTTCTTAAGGCGCTCAAAGGTAATCACAGGATCAGCAAAAGGCGCCAATACTTGATGAGGGGTTGATCATCATCACAATCTAGGCGCCAACACCCTTCGTGCAAAGTCTTAGTTTATTAGAAAACTTCTAACACTGAGCGCTCCTTGGGGTCTCTGCATCTAGGTACCATCTCTATGATTTCAAACTTTCTTGATTTAAGCGCATGTGCTAGATTCAATGTTCTTATCCCTTAGGTGCCATGATGAGGCTATTTGAACAAGGAAGATACCAACATGAGATCCTTAATGCCTAATAGGTATCCAGAGTCCATTGAGACTCAAGAACTTCTTTAAACTTAATCAAACTCTTAGGCGCAATTATCATTGGTTTAGACTTTCGTTTCCATGCTTAGGCGCTCAAAGGTAATCATAGGATCAATCTTCCTCCTAAGCGCTCATACAGGATGGTTGTAACAAGGAAATGCGCCTAGCTCGCATATGACTAGTCCACTCCTCAATTTGGCATTTCTAATGTTTAAGACCCCTTAGGCGCTTTCTTGAGGTTGTTTTGGCTTTTAGGCGCACTTATGATGACTTCTTTGCTTACTTCTTCATTCCTTTAGGAGCTATTTTCATAATGATTCAAACCCCCTGGATGAAGGCGCCAAAATGAGATCCTTCGAAGACCCCCACAAGGGCACCAAAATGCTATGATTCTTACCTTCCAATAACTTTCAAGGCGCCCAACATCACTTATATCACGAATTCTTCCCTTTCAAAGCACTAAAAAGTGATCGCACCAACAAGAAGTGCATTCGAGCTCATTGTTAAAGCCTTATCCATTCCAAGAATTTTGGCACAGGGCGCTCCTCTTAGAGATTCTTATCTGGGCGCCAAATTAGATGTATTTCTACATGAAGAATGCCATAGTGAGCTATAAGGCGCGCCAAGGTAATTGGGCAATCAAAAGGACGGTCTTAGTGCCAAGGAGCGCCTAATCTCCCAAATAAAGGTGCCTAAGGCACCCACTCAATGAAGCTAATGGCCAAGGGTGCCCAAACTTGATTTGTTTCCCAGATGCCAAAAGATAAGTGAGGGCATAAATTGCGCCTTAAAGTTCAATAGATATGTATAAGCGCCTAGAAGACTTACTCCAAGTTAGGCGCAATCTGTGGACTTATTCCTTATACTAGGGCGCCAAATTAGACTTGAACATAGGGGAAGGGGCGCCTTGACAAAACACGGGTCATTCATACCTTATAACACATTCCTCTTCCTTCCAAGCGCCTAGAATGATGAACTAGGTGAAAATAGCGCCTTGCTTTAGATAGGTAATTCAAGATATTAAGTCCATCTCCTATACTTCAAGGGAAACTTGACTTCTCCGAGGCACATTTGAAGACTTCTTCAATCCTCTAGCTTACTCCACAACTTTAGGTGCTCATCTAGTGAAACTTTGATTCATTTTGCCTTAGGCGCTCACTGAAGATGCCTTGATGGTAATTTGGGGTGCAATAAGGCGCCTAACTCTAGACAAGTATGAAATGGCACCTAAGCTCTTCAGTTGCTCACTCCACGACTTCGTTCAACAAACTTGATCAACGCTACTTCCTGCCTACTCATTATGATAATTCATATGCTAAATTCAACGTTTCATGATCTCACCATTTAGGCGCCAAGAGAGGTTATTTGGACAAGGAGGGCGCCAAAAAGGATAATCTGATGTATAAAGGGCGCCTATCAACCTAAGGCAGAATTTTGATGATCATCTGAACATGAAAAAGGGGCAATTTCAGGATTTTTAGGACTAGATACCAAACTCAGTCATTTCAGGATCGCAAACATCAAGATCAAGTCATCAGAATGAGAGCACATGACACTTAGATTAAAATTAGACTGAGAATCTCCAACGAACCTCTAACTCTATAATGCAGTCAACCTAAAACATCATACAAGACTCAGGAAAGCACTGGAATCGAAAAAGAACAGGGGGTCCCCATATGCAATGGGGTGATGTGTGATTTGGTCACAACAGGCGCCTAGAATTTAGTGCCTTTAGCCAAATTCATAATTTTCAACCTCTGTTTGCAATTTGCTCCATTTCTCGTGTCGGCAATTGTTTCCTGACGTTGATTTCGACGTTTCGCCAGTCAACTGCCACCAGATGAGGGATGGAATGGATAGCCTGGGTACATCTGATGTGGATTCCATCTTTTCAGGGCCTGTTGACCAAAATGACTGCTTTTGTCCATCCCAGAACTAACCGACAGAGGTATTTCTAGCATTTTCTTGGAAAATGCGAAAAAAATCTAACACTGCTAAAACTGGGCGCCCCTAGCCTCCAGGGGCGCCTGGAAATCCATGCCTTAGTCAAATTTCAGGATTTTAAACTTTTCAACATATTCCAGATCCATCCTGCTCTGTTTCCCGTTCTTCATCAAATCAATGACTGTTCGTCAATTCTGCGTTAGCTGAACAGCCCTGCAAGACTTGAAACTGATCTCTGACATATGAACTTCTTCCATTGATGGGTTCGGAGCCCATGCTTCGCCTTCTGAAAAAAGCAGAATTGACCCAATAGAGAAAACATGATCTTTCACAGATTTTGTCTGGACCACCTTGATCGTGAAGCGAAATCAGCGAATCAGAATCAGGCACGACACCTGAATCAGAGATTCTATTTTTAGAAACTTTCTATTTTTAGATAATTTTGCCAGCATCTGTATCTCAAGAAACCCAGAAAAACCTAATTTGACGTCTATTTTTAGAAATTTTCTAAAAATAGAAATTTTGACTTTTTGACGAAAAATTTTCTAGACTTTCTCAAAATGCCTTAATGAAGCAAAATTTTTGATTGGGTAGAACAAGCCTTAAGGATAAATGAGGAAAAGTATATGGACTAATAATTGATTAGTGAACTCTAATGATGATATGAAAAGGAAAAATTGAATACTAATGTTCTCTTTTGTAAGTTGAAATTGTGCAAGGTAAAGAAAATTTTTGTCTTACTAGAAGGGGACATTACAGATTTTCAATGGGCAAATTACAAATGCAAAGTGCTGGTCTGTTGTAACAGCAGTGATTGATTTTTGTATCAGTCCATATACATATGAAATATATGATCAAATATGCTACCAAACCCTATCCTAGTGATAGGCGATGATGTCCCAATGATGTAATTGCTCAATGATGCATGTAGAAGGGCTGTAGATGACCTTATAACCCTGTTGTACCTTCTGTATGATGCTGATCAGACTGCTGTACCTGAATAATACTGCCCAGAAATATGTATGAAGCCAAAATTATGCCAAAAAGTGCCTCCAATGACTAGCGATGGGTCCCACAAGGCTGCGATTGGGTTCCATGATGCTCCAAATGCTTCCAATCTTCAAAATCTTCAAATGTATGATGCCTAAAAACCCTGTTATGAATTTTCCAGCTCGCTGTTACAAAAATCAGAGTTTCATTTAAAATCACACTAAAATGGCTCTTGTAAGAAAATCGACTACCTTGGTAGTCTTCAATCATGAACAAGAGCTCCAATGAATATCAATAGCTTCAAATGTAATTCAATTATCCTTCAAAACCCTCAAATCCTTATGATATCATCTCACAATAAGATATGTCATCATCTCCATAACAAAATCAAGGGATCATCTCCTTAAAAAAATACTGAAAATTGCAATTTCCAGCCAAACACAAAGAATATGAAAACTTACCAAGGGATCAATAGTTGCAAAATGATGGCAAATGGCTCTATTTATCCTCCTCTTGGCCTAGGTGTCCCAATTAGCTCCAATTTGCCAAAATTTGAAGTCCACCAATGAAATGCAATTCTTTTTGAACAATTTTAAATGCTTTTTATCAATGAAGTACAACATTTAAAATCATTCCTTGATTTTATTAAATGATTCCACCTCTCAATTCTAACGCCTTGAGCAATAACAAACTCTTGCAAATTTAAATGATTTTCTCCCTTGAGCGGCGATCCATGAGGAAATGATATTTTATCATTTAAAAAACCTTTTCCTTGTCTTGGGCGGCGATCCACATTAGCAAATGATACAATATTATTTTTAAATATTACCTCCTTGTGGCGTCGATCCTCTCCTTGGGCAAATAATTTCCATTATCTTATTCATTTTCCACCTAGACGTTGGGCTCACGATCCAAAGCAAGAACAATATATTATTATTATTTGAAATTCTTCCTTGAGCGTTGGGCGCTTGATCCAATGAGACATTTGAAATCATGGAATGTCCCTTACCTGTCAGGTTCTATGGTTGCTCGAGAGTTAAGGATTTTTTTGATATTTATTTTTTTGATCTTTTGGGGAAGGTTAATTTGCTTACCTTGTTCTCGAGTTTTCTATCGATTGGGTCCCTTCCCTCTCCTCTAGGGATGGCTCTTTGTTTGGCTTTACAGTAGTCTTTGAAAAGCACAAGCTCCCTCATTTCTGGTTCTAGCCTATAATAGGTTGCAACTATCTCATCAACATCCTCTACGGGAGGCCTATCAATATTACTTGCTTTCATAGGTTCTTCATTTGGGAAGAAATTGGGTTGGGTGGGTCTAGAGCTTGTGTCTTGTAAGGGTGTGGGATGGTTGTTCTCAGAGTGGTTAGAGATTGCTTCTTTTGTATTGTTGTTGTTCAGGTTTTGGAGGGCTTGGTTAGTTCTTTCATTTTGTTCTATTAGGGCTTGGATTTTCTTATCACTATTCTCCATGAAGGTCCTAAATTCATCTCTTAATGGGTCATCCATGAGGTTGTCTCCTAGGGTACTATTCCTAGAGCCCCTTCGGTGATAGGTATTCATTATTTCCCACGGGATGGCAGGAAAGATGCTCTGATACCACTGTAATGTCCCTTACCTGTCAGCTTCTAAGGTTGCTCAAGAGTTAAGGATTTTTTTGATCTTTATTCCCACCTAAAGGCCTTCTTGAAGTGATACCTGCATTTACCATATGCATACATATCCACAAGCTCCTATGTTAGCTTTAAGATCAAATATCCAAAAATCAGACATAATCATGATTGCAGTCTAGTAAACAAAGAAGTGTGCCAAGAGTGGATCCGCCCTGAAGCCCTTGAATAAAACTCGAGGTTGTTCATCACAATCCTTCTTGCCTATGGGCTTAGTACCTGCATACTCCACTCATGGCAACACCTCAGAAGACACTTGTACTATCAGGGGAGAGGAATCATAGAGCCCAAGTGGCCTAAGGCCTACCACCTTGTATTGCCCAACCCTTGCTCTGGGCCTATGGGGCCTGAACCTTAGGTGGAACCCCCATCCCTCCAATGTCCAACCCTTGTCTTGGGCCTGTGGGACAGAATCTTAGATGGGGTTTTTAGGCAAACCAACTTACTCCTGATTCCCATTTCCTGATAGAATTGCAAACATATAACAGACAATCTTAATCTAATCATAGAATATACAATATCAGTGATTCATTTGTGTTTGTATTCATTATCTTGGAAAGTATTTAACATGAGGGTATAATCAAATGAGCCCTACCACAGTAATGTGTCAGTGTACAGAAATAAATGTGTTAAAACATATATATATTCTAATTTTAATATCCTTCTATTCATGATGTATAACAATGCATTCTACAGATCTAACATCAATCAAGATAAATATAGTTTATTAATCAAATATGGATCCAATCTAATATTCAGGCATATGACAATGTATTCTAACAGACTTGGCATCAATCAAGATGCATACAGTTTATTAATCGAATAAGGGTGCAAACTAATATACATGATAGACTAGGGTGGGAGCCACAGTTATTGACAGAAAACCAAATCTATGCAAAGCCGTTCTATGGCCGATCAGGGAATACAGTCTCCCATATAGTGTAGAGTTCATTCCGCATTTTTAGTAAATCCTCCAAGTTTGATGTATTATGATGGAATCGACTATAGACAATGAGTCGGTTCAATGGGTATTGTTTAGTCTCAATCAAGCAATACAAGAGTTGGCTATAGAGGCCTAGATCACACAGAAAAACTGCCAGCAATCAATACGTCGGATTTTGGAAGAAATCTAGTATTAAGGCTAAGTGAGAATGTTCCCCTGGTTTGCTGCCTACACCCTGTTCTTCTTCCTTGTCCTGTCCTTACATCCCCATCATTGCCGTTGACAATTAGACATAAACTCACGTCCATTAAGAAGCGTGGCAACATCCCTGAAGGATCCTTCGATCCATTCCCAATTGCCGTTTGCTGCTAAGAACCTTTCATTCATATTGTTGAGTTCTTTTTTTGCTGCCATCAATCGCTGGAAAAATGTCTCTTTTTCCTTCATTCTTCATCAATCTCTTTAATATTTTGGATCAGGTGTTTACAAGGGTTGCCACCCAATGCTAACGATTCATACCATAATCTTATTTGTCTTTATGTGTTTTTTTTTTCTAACAATTCGACGGCTTTTCTCTTAATCACATTGTGACCATTTGTTTATAGTCTATGGGCGTCTCCATTGCTGCTCCTAGTAAGCGCTACCTTGTCTATACAAGAGTCTCAATGAAATCGTTTTCCTCTCCTATCGAACATTTATCATAACCTTTATTTAACTCATGAATCGCTGCCTTATAATTCATGTGGTCAACGTCTCTTGGCCACCTTATTATATTGGTGGTAGTAAATATAATAATATTGATATTTATTTAATATAATAAATATCCTCAATAAAATCATTTATATAATAATTTATAATATCATATTTATGATATAATATTTAATATTTATATTTATTGATCATATTACATATATTAATAAGATTATATATGCTTATTGAATCTTATTATAGGCACAATTATCATCAAAAGTGACTCACCATCTTATCTCGATGTTTAAATCTTTAATTTAAACAATGCCTTAATATCGGGACATGACAAATCACCTTTCCCTTTGAGCGTTGGCACAAAACTCAAACAACAAACAAACTTTTATTATTATTTTATTTCCTCCAAGGGTGGCATCAACTCCAAGTGGCGTTGCATGCTCTAGATGAAATATATTTGAAAATGCAATTAAAGATTGGCATTTTCTCTTGTGTCCACTTGGCATCAATTTGAACCAACCAATGAAATAATGAAAATACAATTTAAATATTGCATTTCCCATTTTCACATTCGCTATCCTCCAACGTAGCTAGAAGAACATGATATTTTGGCTAGATAAACAATATCACTTAGCAACACTTAGCCAAAAATCCAATAAAATCACTAGTTGAGCCAACATTATAGTTTTCCATCCTCTAGAACCAAGCTCAAACCAAAATCATTCCCTTACCATAATTATTAGCCTACGGGAATGGTTAATAGGCTAATCATCAGCTCCACATGTGATCACTCCGAAAATAGGGACATGACAGTCCTCCCTTCTCGGAATTGCTTGTTGTCAAGCAATCGAAGATTGGGATGCTCCAAAATTTGCTCTCCTTCCCATGTAGCATCCTCCAATGGCAAACCTCTCCATCGCACCAAATACTCTCTAATGACTCGGCTATGCAACTTGTGCTCCCTCATGTTAACAATGCTGTCAGGCCCTAAAATCAATATGCCCTCTTCATCAAGAGGTGGAAGATCTGGAGAAGAAACCACATGTTGTCGCAATGCCTTTTTGAGGCATGACACATGAAACACATTATGTATCCGGCTCCTTGCTGGCAAATCAAGCTCATATGCAACCTCGGCAACTCTCCTCACTATCCTGTAGGGACCATAGAACCTTGGCTTGAGTTTTTCTGCTGCACCACTCTTCTTCAAAGTACTCTATCTATATGGTTGTAGGCACAAAAATACCAAGTCATCCACATCAAATGTCCTCCCAATGTGATGCTTATCTGCATACATCTACTGATTCTGTGCCTGCTGAATATTATCCTTAAGTATTCTAAGGATGTCCTGTGTATCCTGCATCAACTCCTTAGCTCGAGGATCTCTACTATCATCAAATGCCAAGTCCACAAAAGAAAGTGTGTCATATCCATACAAAGCCTTGAATGGAGACATGCCAATCGACATGTGATAGGTGGTATTATAACAATACTCACCAAGATACAACCACCTGATCCAAGCACGCTGATGCCTCACAACATAATTGCGAAGATACCCCTCAATCCACTTATTCACTATCTCCGTCTGTCCATTCGTCTGAGGGTGATAGATAGTGTTCAGTGTCAACTTTGTACCTGCAAGTCAGAATAGCTCACGCCAAAACATGCTGATGAATCTACTATCCTGATCACTGACAATGGTCTTTGGAAGGCCATGCAAGCAAAACACCTCTCGAAAGAACAACTCTGCAACCCGCAATGTTGAATAGTCCACTGCAATAGCGTAGAAGTGTGCATATTTGGTTAGCCTATCAACCCCCACATATATGCAATCCTTACCATGTACCTTCGGAAGACCTGTGAAGAAATCCATTGAGATACTCTCCCACTTCTGTTCAGGAATAGGCAATGGCTAAAGTAGACTGGCGAGAAAAGTATGCTCAGACTTGTTCTGCTGACAAGTCAAACACTCTTTAACATGCTGCAGTACGTCATCTTTGAGAGCCTTCCATAAGAATCAATCTCGAATCCGCCTGTAGGTTTTGAAGAAATCTGGATGCCCTGCTAGAGGTGTGTCATGAATGGCTCTCAATATCTGCTTCTTAAGCTTTGACTTATGTACCAAGAAAATCATGTCCTTATAATATATCACATCATCAACAACCTTATACCTATCATCCTGAATCAAGCCATCCATAATCTCGCATGCAAAAGTAGATTTGGAATACTCAACTAAAAGTTGAGATTTCTAATCAGCTGAAATCTCACTCAAAGAGCAAATGGTAGGCCTCCTGGAAAGTGCATCCGCTACAATATTCTTCTTACCTTTCACAAACTGGATTTCAAAATCATATGCCTGTATCTTAGAGACCCATTTTTGTTGTCTCTCGTTCAAATCCTTTTGCTCCAAGAAGTATTTCAAGCTATTGTGGTCGGTCCTAACCACAAACTTCGCACCTACCAAGTACTGACGAAACTTTGCCAAAGCATGCATGATGGCAAGCATCTCCTTGTCATAGGTGGAATATAGGTGCTCCACATCCCTCAATTTCCTACTCTCATATGCAATGGGATGCCTATTCTGCATCAAAACAGCCCCAATACCTTCACCTGATGCATCACACTCAAGTACAAAGGACTGTGTAAAATCTGGTAGTGCTAATACTAGAGTAGTACTCATCACCTCAAGTCGATCAAAAGCTACCTGTGCCTCAATAGACCAAAGGAATGCCCCCTTCCTAGTGAGATTTGTCAATGGTGCTGCCAACACAGTTACCGGATACTTCACCCCCTCTTCCTTGGTACGTGTATTGCCGTATCGGATACAGATACTCATAGGATACGGCTCGGATACTTCTTGGATACCGTATCCAGCCGTACCCAAAAAAGACCCTATTTTTTTCCCATGCCAGATACATGCAGATGCAACATTCTCATGATATTTGTGTTGTATCCCAAAAATATTAACCTTAGAATGTTAAAAATTGCCGCAAGCAACTGTTCCATGTCCTAGCATGTTGATTTCTGGTTGTAGTGAACTAATCTGGACCAACACGCACATGATGGAAATATGTCTTTTTATGTGATTGTATATACTCAAATAATCACATTCATTCTAAAGTTGGAGATATAGTGTCAACAAGCAACAGAGGAAGAGGCAAATTTTATTAATTGGTGATACTTTTTTTAATTTTTGGTTTTTTTGTTTTACTTTACATTGTAAACTTTTATTTATTTATTAAGTTTAATACATTTAACTTTTTTTAAGTTTAATTTATTAATATATAATATATTTGTTAAATATATATTAGTTATATTAAATTTAAATTAATTAATATTATTTATTGCTAATCTATCTATCTATATATATATACACACATATATATGTCGTATCTAGCCGTAATATATAATATATTTGTTAAATATAAATTAGTTGTATTCAATTTAAATTATTTAATATTATTTATTGCTAATCTATCTATCTATATATATACACACATATATATGTCATATCTAGCCGTATCCATATTAGGGGTTTTGAAAATAGCTATATCCGTATCCGATACTTTATCGGTATCTGATACCGTATCCGTGTGCATGCAACTCTGGCTGCCAACTATGAAAAACCTCTAACAAACCTCCTGTAATAGTTGCAAAGACCCAAGAAACCTCTCAACTCTGAAATGTTCCTTGGAGTGGGCCAATCTTGTATTGCTTTGATCTTCTCCTCATGTACTCTAACTCCATTGGCACTAATCACATGCCCCAAATAGAGAATCTCCTCCAACCCAAACTCACACTTAGAAGCCTTGGCATACAATGATTGTGCCTCCATAACACCAAGTACCTCATCAAGATGTCGAAGATGCTCCTCCCATGTCTTACTATATATCAAAATATCATCAAAGAATACCAACAAAAACTTACGCAACTGCTTATTGAACACATGATTCATGCAAGAATGGAATGTAGCAGGCGTGTTAGTAAGACCAAAGGGCATGACAAGAAACTCATAGTGTCCATAGTGGCATCAAAATGTTGTCTTCGAAATATCCTCCTCACGGACACAAATCTGATGATAGCCTGAACGAAGATCAGTCTTAGAGAAATACACGGCCCCGTGTAGCTCATCAAGTAGCTCATTGATCCTGGGTATAGGGTACCTATTTTTGATTGTCCTTTTGTTCAGTGCTCTATAATCAATACACATCCGCATAGTACCATCCTTCTTCACCAACACCACCGAAGAAGCAAATGGACTAGATGAAGGCCGAATGTGTCCCATATCAATTAACTCCTTGATTGTATTCTCAATCTCAATCTCAATCTTGAAGTGTCGAGGATGACAATATGGTGGAATGTTGATGGGCTTGGTCCCATCGTCTAGCTCAATCACATGCTCAAAACTACGATCTGGTGGTCTACCTGGAGGAATGTCACCAAGCACCTTACCATGCTTATCCAATACAGGTTGGATGTCTACATGATACTCACCATTGGAAGAAGATTTGTAAAAAATAGAAACTTGGGCTGCCCATGCAATGTCATCATGACGAAACAAAGTCTCCATACGCCTAGCTGAAACAATTCTAGGCCTTCTATCTGAAAGTGCCCTCAAAATAACCTTCCTTCCCTCATGTATGAACTCAAGCTCCATCTTTTGAAAGTCCTATATGTAGCGGCTAAGAGACTGAAGCCACTGGACTCCCAAAACAATGTCAATCTATCCAAGTCCCACCATGTAGAAATCATTTGTCAATGTGTAGTCGCCCACCTGAATTCTAAGCTGAGATACCTTCTTCTGACAACTCATGGTAAAACCATCTGCAACTGCAATTGTGAAACCTGCAAAGTCCTCAACGTGTAAACCACGTCTCATGACTAAACCCTCATCAATGAAATTATGTGTGGCTCCACTATCCACCAAACAAGTAACTCGTCGTTCCTTAATGACTCCTTTCACATGAAAAGCATGATACCTAGGAACACCGGAAAGGGAAGCAATAGTCACTGAATTTGTACCACTTGTATCAAGCTCCAATGTAGGCTGCTCCATATGATCAAACCTGTATCATCATGTGTATCACTCTCATCATCCACCTCTATAAGATGTGCCTTGCCTTTCCCAAGGCATTGATGTCCTAGTTCCCATGGTTGCTTGCAAGAAAAACATAGCTTCTTCCTCCTCAATTCATCTCTCTCCATGGAAGAAGGATTAGACTTAGGCTACTGAAATGGTTTTTTCTGATTTGAACTTGAGCCCTTAAGAAGCTTTTCTTTTGAGATGTGAATGTAGTAGTATCCAAGTCAAGTGCTAGCTCAATGGCCTCCTCCAGTGTAGTTGATTTGTGAACTTTGACCAAACACTTGTTCCTATCATTCAATCCCTCAACAAACAACATAGTAATCCTCCTATCAGTCATATCAAGAACCATTACCGCAATCTTCTAAAATTCATTGACATATGCATCCACTCTACCACTCTGTTTTAACTGTGCAAGCTCACGGTAGTAGACTTCAACATCTTTGCGGTCAAACCTGGTAATGAGTTTATTAACAAACTCATCATATGAAGTGATCCTGTCATGGTGCTGTGAAACAAGTCCATGGTGCCACCAATCATACGCCAATCCCTCCAAATGCATAGTAGCAAAATGTATAGCCTTTTCTTCACTCATGGGCTTGAGTGTAAGAAAAGTATCCAACTTATTCACCCATGCTCTAGCACTTAGCTTACTACTACCATCAAAACTAGGGAGAGGAATCTTATTCAATGCATCCTTGTACTCCTTCAGCTAAGTAGGTCGAGTTCTTCTTTGCCTTGGACGTTCAACTCTACCTTTTTGCCGTTCCCGCTTTTGATTCATGTAGCTATTGAAGCTGATCCGATTCCTTACATTCTCAAGAAGTGAATCATACTCACCAACCAAAGATATCAAATCTTCATCAACCGGGATTTCCTCTTCCTCAACCTGTGGCTCCTCAACTACCTCATCTTCTCTAGGAAGAAAGATAGGCTGCATAGGTCTATCAACTGTAGGTGTGCGTGTCCTCTTTGCACGAGGTGATCTTGCTACACTACCAACACATGTATTATCTCGATTATTCTAATTAGCTTGATTGTTGTGTTCCTATTATTATTCATCATAGCCTGAAACATCCGTTGAATATTCTCATTTGTCTCACGTTGTTGCTCTGTCATTTGTCTCTGATTATCAATCATTTCCCTCAACATATGATTAATATCATCCTGCTATGGATTACCTTGCCTCCTGTCTCCCATTGTACCTGTTCTTCTATGATAGTGATGCGGCAAAGGATCAATGTAGTAGCTCATAACCCATAGGCTGGCAGGATCCAAACTCTGATACCACTGTAAAATACCCTACTTACTCTAACTGAAATTTTTTCCCAATATCTCTCAAAATAATAGCCAAATGATCAATTGAAAACACATAATAATATCAATGAACAATTAGAAAGTGAATACCGAAATCTTCAATGCTTATTATTGATTTTCAATGGGCAAATTACAAATGCAAAGTGCTGGTCTGTTGTAACAGCAGTGACTGATTTTTGTATCAGTCCATAGACACATGAAATATATGATCAAATATGCTACCAAACCCTAGCCTAGTGATAGACGATGATGTCTTAATGATGTAATTGCTCAATGATGCATGTAGAAGGGCTGTAGATGACCTTGTAACCCTGTTGTACCTTCTGATATGATGCTGATCAGACTGTTGTACCTGAATAATACTGGCCAGAAATATGTATGAAGCCAAAATTATGCCAAAAAGTGCCTCCAGTGACTAGTGATGGGTCCCAAAGGCTGCGATTGGGTTCTATGATGCTCCAATGCTTCCAATCTTCAAAATCTTCAAATGTATGATGCCTAAAAACCCTATTATGAATTTTCCAGCACGCTGTTACAAAAATCAGAGTTTCATATAATAGCAAAATCACACTAAAATGGCTCTTGTAAGCAAATCGACTACCTTGGTAGTCTTCAATCATGAACAAGAGCTCCAATGAATATCAATAGCTTCAAATGCAATTCAATTATCCTTCAAAACCCTCAATGAAAACCCGCAATTCAATAGCAATGATGAAATCCTTATGATATCATCTCACAATAAGATATGGGATCATCTCCATATCAAAATCAAGGGATCATCTCCTTGAAAAAAATACTGAAAATTGCAATTTCCAGCCAAACATAAAGAATATGAATGTAATATCCCCTCTTAGGATATTTGCTATTAATTCTGAATCTTACTTATCTCTATGTTTATTATGATGAATCTCAGTTGAATTCAATCATACAGCTCAGTAAACAAATGTATAAACATAACTGCACTTCTATAACAACAAGAATAAAATAGAATCGACTATTTAAATTAAAGATTTGAATATTGGCAGCCTATGGATTCAGATTTCAATGATAGATTTCAAGTATCAATGATAGCAATGGAAGAGGAATCAATTCATGCTTAGCTGTTATAAACCAGTCTTGCATTGCGGCAACATTCAATTACATGATATATAGTTTGTTGTTTCAGAAATGCATATGCTGTGACAACTCACCAATTTGAATGATCAATAGTTTTATTCTCTGATGTATGACACCACTGTAATATCTATTTACTCTGATAACAGATCTATGGTAGTTTGTTGTCCTTGAATGATACTCACAACGGATTGAAGGTCCTTGACATACTTATAAATATGAAGAGCGATTTCTTGTTATGTCTCTACAATGGGCCATAACTGCTTGTATAGTATCTTCAATGGCTACAATGCTAGCGGAGGACTTCCAAAGATGGCGCCTTTCTCATTAGTATCTACCTTCAAATAGGTGTGATTGCAATAACAACTCTTCAGAGAAATAACGACTCTTAATTTCAAGCTTCAATGTATATTCGTTGATTCCTGGGAATGCTGATCGCCTCACCACCTACGATTTATAATGTGTCTGTATTCAAAGCCTTCAATTATTCTGCTCCAGATGTGCGATGAAACCTTAGATGCTGGCCCACTAATGAAGTTGCCACCTCCAATGGGAAGTAAATATGCCTTCGTATATTCGATCCGCACCTCCCAGAAATGTGTCCATTGCTCAATCCTCAATAAAACAAACCATAATTGCTATTGCTCCATTCGTGTCATAATAATGCAAGGATCTTTGATGACTTTGCAATACAAAGGTCACCAACGAAGTCTCTCGATCAACCGGCGCCCAAGGAATCATACACGATCTCTACGGAATGTAGAATTTAGTCTTCAGGGCATCATTATTGCAGTTGGCCCGACTAGAGATAGTCAATGGTCTTCAAGCCTTCAGTGAGACAATAAACCCTCGATAGGAATGCAGATCCACGGCCTCCATAATCTACGATCAAGCAATATGTCTTTCTTTTGAATCAGCCACTTGAAATTGTATTCAACACGTTAACTCTTGAAAGATGCGATTCCTTATAACTCTCAAACAGATGCATCAATCCTCAATAAATCTGCGTGGCATATTGCTGGGACCCACGTCCACTAGTCTCCAGATTCTAATAATCTTAATTAAAGAGGAATACCTTCTGAAGTTTGTCAGAAATTGTCTCCTACTCTAATAACAACACAAATATCAACTTTGAACCCACAAATCTGAATTTTATAATGCACAAATAGGATCTTTAATTCAAACTCACATAAAACTCCATATGAAATACTAGAGAATTATATATATTTATATCGATTAAACTTGTAAATTTATATTTATTTATAAATCAATAAATTTGCAACAAAAGCCTCTGCATAAAACAATCTCTTCAAACAAGATTCTCAATGAAGCTTTACAAATGGTCTCCGACCAAATATCGAAAACGCAAATACAATGAAGCACAACTATGAAATCTGAGATAATTTCACCTCAAGGTTGGTAAGGGAGCATCACCAAACCAACAACTACCAAGGGGTCATTTCCTTGATACCGTGAATGCAAGGGAACATCTCCTTGACATCAACTGAAGTCAGAAATTAACTGAACACAAAAGACTCAATATATCAATACATGATCTCAAATGACTCCCAGGCATCCTTTTAAAACCTTCACAAAGTTTTTTGTGTACACGGTCACACATGAACCTTTTTAAATGCTTATACTTGAACTTTTAAATGTTTGTTTTTGTGTACACAATAACACTTTATTTTATAAAGTGTTTTAAAATTGACTCAAATAACTTAGTAAAATATTAATTTTATAAAGCAATTAAAATACTTTATAAAATTAATTTACAATTAGAACCTTTTAAAGTTACTTGAAAAATGGGGACATCACAGCCCTCCCTTCCTGACATTGCTTGTCCCCAAGCAATGGGAAGAAAATTTGCACTCAAACAATCCCTAGATCCCAAATCAATCGAGGTTCCTCGATCATGATCAAATACATCACCTCAAAGCTGCTGGTGTAGAAGATCCTAGGATGGCTTCTGCTGTCGCACAATGTTGCAAACACAAATGAACTCGTCCCTGTTACCTCGCTGTTATCAATCAAAACAATGGTATGCAATCTGAAAATGTCGTCCTAAATGATATGCAAAGTACCATCCTTAATGCATGAAGAAATGAAATCATCATTAGACCAATCTACAACAAGAATATATTGATCTCCATCATAGCAAACTCTCTGAAACACTACTGTAATAAAACTGAAATCACATGCTTCAATGTCCAACCATGAAGAAAAACCATCAAACCATGAAGAATGAATTAACAAGCAATCCATATGCTTCAATAAGAGAGCATAATCAAAATGATGTTGTATAACCTCAAGAGTAGGCTGATCCTCT
Organism: Cunninghamia lanceolata; assembly: GCA_027924645.1. Lineage (NCBI taxonomy): Eukaryota > Viridiplantae > Streptophyta > Pinopsida > Cupressales > Cupressaceae > Cunninghamia > Cunninghamia lanceolata. The sequence continues at coordinate 6,389,109 of BSBN01000512.1, forward strand.
CCTATGGAAACCAATGTATCATGAAAACCTAATTTACCTTCATCTTCATTTATTCATGAGCTGATATCATCATTGACTTGTTCCTTCATGTTTGGAATATTCACCAATTGACAAATCTCATTAACCTCATCTTCACAATGTTCATTTTCTAATTCATCTTCCCTTTGAATAAAGAGACTTCTAATGTGATCTATCTTTTTTTGTCTTGCTATGTTGATGAGATTAACCTTCTCTTTGACTTTTTGAAGGTGTTGTCTTGCATTGGCAGCCACCAACTTTGCTTCTTTGGCTCTTTGCATCCATTCTTTATTCATCTTTTCGGACCTCTTTACCTTCTCTATGCCAAAGTATACAAAATCAGTCCTCTTATGATTAATATCTTCATGTCTATCACTTGGTGTAGGGCTGCCATCAATAGGTGATATCATATTATTGACCACTCCATGATCATAGGCTGCTATCTCATTAGAATGATGGGACATAGTGCTGCTATCTTCAAACAAATCAGTAATGGCATCATGCCATTGTATAGTGTCTTCTTCATCAAATGCTGATCCAATGTGTGTCTCTTCATGTGAATCACATACCTCATGGCTGATCCTTGTGTCAATCATCATGTCCTCTCCTTCCATGTATGATTGATCATCAATAGTATGTCCTTCATCTTGTTCATAACAAACTAAAATTTCTGATTTGCTTTCAAATGTATAAACAATATCATTCACATCACAACTTGTCTCCTTATCAACATGAAGAAAAGATGAAGCAATGTTAAGTCTCATCATAAGAACCCATACCTTCATGTAACTGATCTATCATAGCTGATTTGTCTTCAACTTTCACATGCTCTTCATCTTGACTTGTAGATGTGTATGAGTCCATGTAATGCCTTGGTAAGGAATCTTCATACCGCTGCAAACTACGAGCTATCCTCTTTTGAGTCTGCATAATATCTTGCCTTATTCAGTGCCTTCCATGATTCCCATGAGACTTCTTTGTTCTTTGTTTCTGTTTTTGCTTCTTCATGTATGTTCGATGCTCCATATATTGCTCAAAGTCTAGATCATTTTTGACCTTATCTGGAAGTGCTCTATACTCCTCATAAGCAACCATTATCTCATCAACAAATTTAGAAGCCATAATATTGAAATTTTCAGACCCAAACAGGCTGGCAGGATGAAGGCTCTGATACCACTGTAATATCCCCTCTTAGGATATTTGCTATTAATTCTGAATCTTACTTATCTCTATGTTTATTATGACGAATCTCAATTGAATTCAATCATACAGCTCAGTAAACAAATGTATAAACATAACTACACTTCTATAACAGCAGGAATAAAATAGAATCGACTATTCAAATTAAAGATTTGAATATTGGCAGCCTATGGATTCAGAATTCAATGATAGATTGCAAGTATCAATGATAGCAGTGGAAGAGGAATCAATTCATGCTTAGCTGTTATAAACCAATCTTGCATTGCAGCAACATTCAATTACATGAGATATAGTTTGCTGTTTCAGAAATGCATATGCTATGACAACTCACCAATTTGAATGATCAATAGTTTTATTCTCTATTGTATGACACCACTATAATAGCAGTCTACTTTGATAACAGATCTGTGGTAGTTTGTTGTCCTTGAATGATGCTCACAACGGATTGAAGGTCCTTGACATACTTATAAATATGAACAGCGATTTCTTGTTATGTCTCTGCAATGGGTCGTAATTGCTTGTATAGTATCTTCAATGGCTACAATGCTGGCGGATGACTTCCAAAGATGGTGCCTTTCTCATTAGTATCTACCTTCAAATAGGTGTGATTGCAATAACGACTCTTCAGAGAAATTGTTGGTTTTTGCTTCTGAATCAGCATTAGGGTTTGCCACTTCTAATGCACAGGCAGATTCAGCCAGCTGAATACAGGAGGTTGCATGAGCTCCTCCCCTTCACTTCTGGTTCTGCCGCACCAGGGGGGGTGTCCCTATTTGATAAAAGTATAACCTTGACTAGCTCAATGACAGAAGGATTTAACTTGACAGCAACAGGCAGAATACTCTCATGTATGGACCAAGATTTGTGTAACAAATCACAAGGTTGGCAACATTCTTGGACATGATGTCTGGTTGGGTATGAGAGCATGCAGGGATCCTAATCCTACTCCTACAACTAACAGGTGGAAGGATGAAATGGTTTGATTTGATTTTTGGATGCAAAGCTGGACATGGTATATAACCTCAACACAGAGCTAGGTTGGTGCCTATCCAGGGCTTGGAGTCAGTAGACATACACCTGTGAATGATCAGCATGAACAACTAAAACTGGATTTCAGGGGGATATACATGATATCTGCCTTACAGATATCTCCCAATACAGAGTGTTAAGCTGTCTATACTTATAACATCCTTATTGCAGTATACCCTTCCCAATATTCAATCTGAAAACAGTTTAATCTACCCCTTGAGCAGAAGTTAAAAGATTAAACATTCAACACAGGAATTCTATGTTCTAGAATCTCAGACATTCCTTAAATATCCAGACTCAGAAGAAAGATACATGCAATACTGGAGACAGAATTAACAAAACACATGCTAACATAGCATTTCTCATATAAAATTAACCATGAAATCAGTGGATTCATGCAAAAACGTACAACAAGAGATACATAAACTCACAGGTTTAACTGTATAGAGCAACCAAAACGAACTGTATTGTGTTACAGAGCCAAATGTTCAACTTTCAACAACCAAAACAATGGTAACACAATCTACTTATATCAGCCAGAAAGTGTACCACAGCAATTAATTATAAGGCTTTTACAAAAATCCGCCAGATACAGATCCTTCAAAGGAATGGCGCTCAAAATTTATTGCTGCAGAGACAGAAAGTAGACAATGGTGGCCTCGAGCCCTGTGCCACCCTCTGGAAGTCCTCACGCCAAAAAAAAAATCGGGAACATGACCGTTTAACAACTCACCCATGCCCCTGCTACAGTCGCCATTGATGGCTCAACCACCCGCGGCCATCGAGAAATCAGTCGCAGCAATCAAAATGAAGTTCCTGCCAAAATGCGTTTACCACAGGTTCAAAATAATGCAGGGAGATTAATCCCACATGCATGGTGCAGAGACCACCTTAGTAGTTTAAAAGCATAGTCACTTGCATAATAGGTGTCGAGCGCTTTTGCCACGCTCGACACACGCTCCTTCACCCAAAAGCCCATTGCCCAGACCCAGGCCATCGGCCAACTCCCAAATCCTCCTGCCGATCTATCAAGTCTCGCCGATGACACCTCCCGAAAGCCTACAACTTCCATATCGGCCAGAGAAGAACCATCGGCCAACTCCACAAAACTCATCCCGACATCAATAGTCTGGCCGATGACCACAAACTACACTCTGCACCCCCGTCGGCGTGACTCCCTCCATCGGAGCATCCAAAAATCCTCTGGCCGACCTCAACAGTCTCACCGACCGTTTCACTACATTCCCCTCATCGGCTAGAGACTGACCATCAGGCTAACTCTCCAGACTCCCACCGACAATACGAGTCTCCCCGATGGCCACCAAAACATACTTCGTCGGCCAGACAACAACCGTCGGGCTAGCCCAAAATTCCCTCGCCGACATACTAAGTCATCGCGATGGTTCACTCCAAACACGCCCGTCGCCAAGACATAGACCATCGGCGTAACAGAAAAGATGCTCACCAACAACACAACTCACGCCGATGGACCCTGGCCTCCTCCTTCCATCGGTGTGACATACACCATCAGGCAAGTCAAAAACTCTTTGGCCAATCGCACAAAGTCACACCAATGCTCGTTCCAAATCCCTCCATCGGCGATATCAACACACGCCGATAACATCCATCGGCCAAACACAAATGAAGCCTGCCGACGATGAATATCACACCGATGGCATTTCCATCGGCCAAACCAAACACATCGGAGGGAACAAAAAATAGCTCGCCGATGATGCCGATCACTCCGATGAACCAAAAACATAAAGCTCCGAACCTTTGAACCATGAACCGGTTCAAACAGATGGTTCAACCAAGAAGTTCAACACCAAACGGAGCACTTCAAAAAGAATATTTGCCGAACACAAACACAAAGCCTTGAACCGTTGAACCATGAACCAAAAGGGTTTAACGCGGTGGTTCAAAACGATGGTTCAATCATAATCTGAGCACTCAAAAAGAAGTTTCGCTGATAGAGAAAGTCACAGCGATGAACAAGGAAACTTAGGGCCCAAAAAGAAAAAACCCTCCAACATCTGCGCTCAGATCCAAACCAAAATTAGTGCCAACAGAAATGACGACTCTTAATTTCAAGCTTCAATGTATATTTGTTGATTGCCAGGAATGTTGATCGCTCCACCACCTACGATTTATAATGTGTCTAGATTCAAAGCCTTCAATTACTCTTCTTCAGATGTGCGATGAAACCTTAGATGCTGGCCCGCCAATGAAGTCGCCACCTCCAATGGGAAGTAAATATGCCTTCATATATTCGATCCGCACCTCCCAGAAATGTGTCTGTTGCTCAATCCTCAATGAAACAAACCATAATTGCTATTGCTCCATTCGTGTCATAATAATGCAAGGATCTTCGATGACTTCGCAATACAAAGGTCTCCGACCAAGTCTCTCGATCAATCAGCGCCCAAGGAATTGTTGGTTTTTCTTCTGAATCAGCATTAGGGTTTGCCACTTCTAATGCACAGGCAGATTCAGCCAACTGAATACAGGAGGTTGCGTGAGCTCCTCCCCTTCACTTCTGGTTCTGCCGCACCAAGGGGGGTGTCCCTATTTGATAAAAGTATAACCTTGACTAGCTCAATGACAGAAGGATTTAACTTGACAGCAACAGGCAGAATACTCTCATGTATGGACCAAGATTTGTGTAACAAATCACAAGGTTGGCAACATTCTTGGACATGATGTCTGGTTGGGTATGAGAGCATGCAGGGATCCTAATCCTACTCCTACAACTAACAGGTGGAAGGATGAAATGGTTTGATTTGATTTTTGGATGCAAAGCTGGACATGGTATATAACCTCAACACAGAGCTAGATTGGTGCCTATCCAGGGCTTGGAGTCGGTAGACATACACCTGTGAATGATCAGCATGAACAACTAAAACTGGATTTCAGGGGGATATATATGATATTTGCCTTACAGATATCTCCCAATACAGAGTGTTAAGCTGTCTATACTTATGGCATCCCTATTGCAGTATACCCTTCCCAATATTCAATCTGAAAACAGTTTAATCTACCCCTTGAGCAGAAGTTAAAAGATTAAACATTCAACACAGGAATTCTATGTTCTAGAATCTTAGACATTCCTTGAATGCCTGGACTCAGAAGAAAGATACATGCAAAACTAGAGACAGAATCAGCATAACACATGCAAACATAGCATTATTCATATAAAATTGACCACGAAATCAGTGGATTCATGCACAAACGTACAACAGGAGATACATAAACTCGCAAGTTTTGCTGCACAGAGCAACCAAAACCAGTTGTATCTTATTACAGAGCCAAAATGTTCAGTTTTCAACAACGTCAAAAATGGTAACACAGTCTGCCTATATTGGCCAGAAAGTGTACCCGTAGCAATTAATTACATGGTCAAAAATCAAAAATCCGCCAGATACAGACTCCACAAAGGAATGGCGCTCAAAAGTTATTGTAGCAACAGACAAAAGAAGCCTCGAGCCCTGCACCACCATCTGGGAGTCTTCACTCAAAAATCGGGCGACATGATCATGTGTACCATTGCCCATACCTCTGCACCGTCGCCATTAAAGGCCTCAACCACCCGCGGCCTACCTGGAAACCATCGCTGCGTTCAAACAGAAGTTCCCGCCAAAATGCACTTTACTGAAGTTTCAAATGTGCAGGAAGAATAGTCCCACATTGGTGCCGCGGAGACTCCTTCAATACCTTAAAAACATGGTCGCGAGCATAATAGGTGTCGAACACCTTTTGCCACGCTCGACGCATAAGCCTTCTCCAAAAGCCCATCGCCAAAACCCAAGCCATCGGCACACCCCAGAATTCCCCTTCCGATCACAACGGTCTCGCCGACCGCTACCTTCGCTTCCCCATCGGCCAGAGATGCATCATCGGGCCAACCATCCAAACCTTCGCCGATCTCATCAGTTACACCGATGAAGCCACCGCAATCCCCTGTCGGCCAGACCAATACCGTCGGCCAAGCAAAAGATCCCTCTGCCGATAGACCACACTCTCACTGATGCACCAACGAATTATACTCTGCTCCTTCATCGGCGAGACCTCCCACTGTCGGCCCACCACAATCCATCCTCGCCAACAACACAAGTCACGCCGAAGACCATACACAACACTTCCCTTCATCGGCCAGAGATTAGTCTATCGGCCAACCATTTCACCGTTCACCCGACAATACAACCCATGCTGATAGACCTTGGCTCTTCCCCTTCCGTCGGTGTAACACACACCATCGGAGCATCCAAAAAGCTTCCTGCCGATTTCAAAGGTCACGTTGACGACATCTTCGCCAGCCACACACTGCTCCTCCATCGGCCAAACTCCTTACATCGGCGGGCCACAAATTTGCTTCGCCGACAACCAAACACACACCGATGGACATCTATCGACCAGACCAAAACAATCGGAGCACTCAAGAAATCTTTCGCCGGTGAGGCCGATCACTCCGATAAGACCAAAAATGTAAAGCACTGAACTGTTGAACCGTTGAACCACGAACTGGTTCAACCCGATGGTTCTGTTGGTTTTTTCTTCTGAATCAGCATTAGGGTTTGCCACTTCTAATGCACAGGCAGATTCAGCCAACTAATACAGGAGGTTGCGTGAGCTCCTCCCCTTCACTTCTGGTTCTGCCGCACCAAGGGGGGTATCCCTATAACTCAAGATGTAACCTTGACTAGCTCAAAGATAGAAAGATCTAACTTGACAACAACAGGCAGAATACTCTCATGTATGGACCAAGATCCGTATGATAGATCACAAGGTGGGCAACGTTCTTGGACATATATGTCTGGTTAGGTATGAGAGCATGCAGGGGTTCCTACTTCTAATCCTACAACTAACAGGTGGAAGGATGAGATGGTTTGAAATGGTGTTTGGATGCAAAGCTGGACATGGTGTATAACCTCAACACAGAGCTAAATTGGTGCCTATCCAGGGCTTGGAGCCGGTAGACATACACCTGTGAATGATCAGCATGAATAGCTAAAACTGGATTTCAGGGGGATACACATGATATCTGCCTTACAGATATCTCCCAATAAAGAGTGTTAAGCTGTTTATACTTATGGCATCCCTATTGCAGTAAGAAAGATACATGCAAAACTGGAGACAGAATCAGCATAACACATGCAAACACAGCATTATTCATATAAGATTAACCATGAAATCAGTGGATTCATGCCAAATCGTACAACAGGAGATATATAAACTCACAAGTTTAGCTGTACAGAGCAACCAAAACGAACTGTATTGTGTTACAGAGCCAAAATGTTCAACTTTCAACAACCTTCAAATGAGCAACACAACCTGCTATATACAGCAAGGAAGGTTCCCAACATTAATTACATAGTTGACCAAAAAACCCGCTAGATACACAGTATCAGAAAAATGGCGCTCAACGCATTACCAGATTGGCGCCCAAACATGAATGCAGTAGGTAGGGGAGGAGACAGGAAGAAACATCGAGCCCTGCGCCACTGTCCGTTGATGTACACCTTCAATCGGGTACCAGATCCGTCCACGCCATCGCCCATACCTCTGCAACAATCGCCATTAATGGCACACCAACCCGCGGCCTTGGGAAATGCAGAAAACTGTGCGTCACAACCATTTCCCGCCAAGATACATCATCATGATATTTTGAAAATATGCAGGATCGAATTATCCCACATGCACCCCGTAGCAACCATTTTAACACTTTATATACTAGGTCGCGAGCATATATGATGTCGGTGCTTTTGCTCCCGACGACACTAGTATAAGACCTTCATCATCCTCATCCTCCAGCAGCATGATATCTTGTTGCTTGAAATATCACCCTGACATCAACATCATCATCGCAATATCACCTACATGATAATCGCCTTCATCGGCACAACCTGATGCATCGGAGGAAGATCCTCCTGCTTAGCCGATACCAAATGTCTGGCCGATGAACATCCTGATGACGTCACCGTCATATCCTGCTGACGTCATCAGCATATCTGCCTACTGCGCACCTCCTCATATCCGGATGACGTCATCATCATGTTTGCAAATATCGGGGGATCTCCACAAGATGATCAGTGTTAGAAATATGACCCCCCCCGGACCTTGATGACGTCATCATCATATCGACATCAGGATGATATTCGGAAGATAACCGGATATTTGGAAATATCATCCTGATGCACAAATATCATGCTGCACTGTAGCTCCACTATAAGATCGGGGTGATAGATGAATATGCCAGATATTTGAAAAGATCACCCCCCACTAGATAATGCACGAAGCCGACAGGCGGATATCTCCCTGATATCAGCATCATCATGATGCTGGAACAAACATACATCCGGGTGATATTCAAATATGAAAATATCACCCCGTCCTTCGGAAATATCATGATGCAGATAGGCAGAGAAATAGATATCACCCTGACATAAGAATGATGTCAGCATCATCAGGATGATAAAACAACGAACATGAAGTGATACAACAACATCAGGATGATATTGACTAAGATCATCCTGACGTTCAAAATATGATGACCACGATGAATATCGGGTCACACTTAGAACTTTACAGCAACATCATCAGGATGATCTTAACAAAGATCACCCGATGTTAAAATATCACCCCAGCGAAAGATCATGCTGACAAAAAATATGATGACCCTCGTAAGCAACATCAGGGTGATGTCTGGAAACATGATGATGATGACCTCCTCCAAAGAAAATATGATGCTGATGTTAAAACATGCTGAGGAGGCCCAAAGACTTAGAACTTTTTTGGATTTTTTGGGAAGGTGCCTGCATGAAAATTGCTAAAATAACCGACAGTGAATTCAGGCACCAACAGGTTCAATCGAGAAGTTCAATGCCGAATGGAGCACTTCAAAAAGAACATTCGCCGAATCACAAACACAAAGCCTTGAACCGTTGAACCCCAAACCAAAAGGGTTCAACACTAAGGTTCAACGCGATGGTTCAAACATCAAAAATAATACTCCACAGGCAAAAAAGCTTCGAACCATTGAACCTTGAACCAAAACAAAAAGGTTCAAGCGGGAGGTTCAACGATGCAATATTTGCGCAAGGCAAATGCATAATGCGACCCATTAGAAGAAAAATGAACCTCGAACCGCTGAACCATTGAACTTAGAGAAAAAGGGTTCAAGTTCAAACCAAAATGTCGAAGACACAAAAACGAACACATGCCGATGGAGAAAACATGAAGACCACCTCCTCAAGAACTGTGATGCAGATGCTGAAAAACACTGAGGGGCCCCTAAACTTAGAACTTTTTTGGATTTTTTGGGAAGGTGCCTACATGAAAAATTGCTCCAAAACTGGGAGTCAATTCAGGCACCAACAGGAATCATACACGATCTCTACAGAATGTAGAATTTAGTCTTCAGGGCGTCGTTAATGCAGTTGGCTCGACTAGAGATAATCAATGGTCTTCAAGCCTTTAGTGAGACAATAAACCCTCGATAGGAATTGTTACCTAGATTTCACTACTAGCTCAATTAGGTAGAGCTTTCCAGTTTTAAAAGAGAAAAAGGTACATTTTACTTCTGCTGTGTTAAACCCAAGCACATTTCATACAAATCAAGATGAAATTGTAGTGTTGCATTCAGATGTTTTCAAAAAAACTCAAGAGATTGTACAAATCTGTTAAAAGATCAGCAATATGTATTGAAAAAATAAGTGTATAAGTTCTCACACAAGCCGTGAGATTAACTAGTTCAATGCAAATGAAAAGACAAACTATACATTTATACATAAACTGAAAAACTGAATAAACATATGAGATAAGGTGACTCGTCATTGCCTGAATGACGAGCCTTCATGTTGCTGCCGCGTCTTGTGTCGTCCTAGCTCGTCGGCGTATCCTGCATCCAGCTGCTGTCTCCTTGCTATCCCGTCATCCGCATAAAATGTTGGAAACCGATGTTAGAGCAATGGCGAGGCATCATACATCATATGATATATATTCTATAAACATACAATTTGTGTTTTTAGATTGTAGTACACCAGTTAGCATCACAGAAGCTTTTGAGACGACAAAGCCTATCAACTGAAAGCATGCATTTATTTAACAGGTTTGCTTCAGGTGCAGATACAGATATAATTACGTTTCTGTTTGATTCATCAATTACGTTATGAGTGGAGGAAATGTGGCTCCCACAAGGGTTGAGCCCAGCTCGGTAACAATGAACAAATGCAAAAACATAACTCTAAGAGCACATTCAGAAGGCAAATACAGCTGTCAAGAGCTAGCATGCTGAGTGGGACAGCAAACAATCAGAGGAATCCAAGCAAAGCAGGTATAAGGTGGTGAATGCCAGCTAAGATCATAGGACAGCCAACACTCAAAATAGGACAGCAAGGTATGATGTCATCGACAGTGAGAACTGTCGAAACAACGATGACAGCCAGCAAGAAATACACAATACAAGGAGCATTCATATGAGCAGTATACAATGGAAGAGCTATTGAAAGATTATCTGAAACAGCTGACTATCAGAATAAAGACAGCACAACAGCAAAAAGACAACGATCATGATGAAAAGAACAGCATAAACAACAGTCACAAGGCTGCATTCAGATGATATTTGACACCCTATCACTCCTTCAGAACAGCAAAGATCATTTGGAACAGCAGATTATCATAGTAAATGGACAGTAAATAATAGAAGGGCAGGCCTAAATAATCAACAGCAATAGGACGCTATACAACAAATTCACGTGCAAGATCTATAACAGTCAATTATGGACAGTGTTGGGGGTAAGTGATCACAGTTTCATTTGATACTATGTGAACTAGATATTCCATGAACATCACTTTCACTTTGTTGTGACAGTCACATGAAGCAGATCAGCTTGAGACACAATTGAATGGAGAATATCAGAACTCTCTGAAAGAGAATTAACGACGATGGAGTCTCAACATCATACTACAAGCACCCAGAAAAAAAGACAGTTTTCAGAACAGCCGACAAGAAAAGATACAGTTTTGGATAACAAGGCATGTATATCATTGTGTCAAGTTGTTTTTGTCAAGAATAATGCGGTGTTTCAAGTTCACATACACAGAATCCTCTAAAATCGAAAATAATGGAGTTCCAATTCCAAATACAGCAAGAACATGTTGAAAGAAAATCACTGAAAAAATGAAGTTCAAGATCATGCTACAACTGACAGAAAATGCAGATTTTAAAGAACAGAGGTTATAATCGAAGGTATCCCAAAGGCTGAGATGAGCACTTAGTGTACATACAGCACTCATATAACATGGCCATCCATTCTTCAACAAATTTGTCACTTTTTGAGGCATATTTTGGTTTTCTGCCACCAAACCCACTTGATGTTTGTTTGGGACAGTCAACTAAAGGGCTGAAATATATGGATTATGAGGTGGGAAAAGCCCATAAATTCATGGAGAAAATCAGGGAAAATACACCTCTAAGCTAGCTTAAGTATAAAGGAGCAACCATTATCAGCACGAAACAGATCACAAGTTCCATGCTAGTGACATGGTTTGGATTTATTTGGGCAAAGGCCTTCATGGAAACTTAAGCTTCTGCAATATGGTCTATGATAAAAATCTTCTCTGTGATAAAGATTGACAGGTTACGCTTGTTCGAGCTCTCCATGTTAGATCAGGAAACAACAAGTGGTGCTACCTCCCTTAGATGATTTTGCACCTGAAGAGGAGTTGGAAGAAGACTTGCAAAAGGTAGAGACAAAAACAAATGATTTTCTCACCTTGATCAGTGTTTGAGGAACTAGAAGGCTTTTGAACATATCAATGGCATCGAAAGTGATAATAATGTTACTAATATGACAGCGGGCAAACTAATAGAGGACATACAATATAGTAATATATTGACAAGCAATGAAGACATTGAGACTCTATTTTCCAAACTGGTGATGGTAAAGAATATGGCGATTCAAACTACAAACTGCAAAGTTTTCAACTTATTTCAAGAAATAATCCGCAGAACTGTCAAAATCGCGGCCCTAGGCAGCAAGATGAGGTGAAAAAATTCAGAAAAATAAGGTTTTTTGTAGTTTTGCAGGAACAGTATGCTCAGTTTTGATGAAATCGTGCCTTAGCACTGTCAGAACACAAAGTCTTCAACTCATTGCAAAGTTTAATGCTACAAAATGCTCAGAATCGTGCCTTCTGGCATCAAATACACAAGAAGATCTCAGAAAAGAATGAAGTGAAGGACTTACCATTGTTTCTGCAAAGTATTGTGTGAAAATCACAGAGATTTCCTCATATCAGCTGCCAACAACAGCCTCAAACACCAAGAATACGATGATAAGGGTCGGCCATTCAAAAAAAACAACAGAAAATGCATGCAATAAACAAGCAGAACGCAGTCAAAGAAGAGGAAAATCGCCCAAAATCGATCAAAAATGGAGTTAAAACTTTAAGAAATGCAACTTACCTTGCACTTCACTTCAGAAATCGACCGAACTCTCAAAAAACGGCCCATTGTTATGACTTTTTTTACCTGCAAACCCTCACGGCAGCGGCCAAATGCGAACGACCAATGAGAAATGCAAAAATGAAAGTTTTTGTTTTTAGGTCTTCTTGCTTTTAGTTCGCTTGAAACCTAATTTGCCTTGTTTGTAACTTTCCATTTTATTGCAATATCATTTTTCTTCATATGGCGACGAGGGGAAAACAAATGAGAAAGGGTTGTAGTTTTTATGATCTTTGTGTTTAAAACCAAGTCAAATGTATTGTAGGAAATGCAAAGTTGAGGGTATAATGTACCAAGGGTGTGTTAGGAGATATAAGGTTGGTAAATGTGAATAATGCATGTAGTCCAAGATGCATGTTGGAGTTATAAGGTGGGTCAAAATGTGTATGGAGAGATGTGGTTTGAAAATGGCATGGTGACGTGTTTTGGGAGTCATAAGGGTTATTTAACATAGATTGCTTCAAACCGTGTAGGCATGACACGAGAGATATGTGCAGAAACGGAGATGGCTCAAGGTGATAAGACGTGTTGACATGGCCTTGCAAGATGATGTAGATGTAAATCAGATCATTTTTGCCTAGGACCCAAGGTTTTGTCAATTTTTGCATAATCAAAATCAAGGAAATAAACGTCATAAATATCATTATTTTCTGCATAGGTCTGTAATTTTGAATTGTAAAACATTTTACTAAGGTGGTACAATTATAAGCCTCTTAGTTAAAAATGTTCATTACATGCAGAAAATATGTCATTTTTGTCATTTATTTGCAAATATCAGATATTATGATGATGCAAGAGGATGATGACACAGATCAGAAGCATTAGAGAGCACTAAGAGGTATTTTATACTATTTTTAAGTGCCTTCATGATGGTGGATGACCTGCCTCCACCATTTCTGCATTGGGACCCCTTTTTGGAGCAGTTGAAGGGGATATTATTTTACTGTTTCTGAGATACACGGGAATGGAGCTAGTGGAGTTAGTGGAGGTTGATCCTTGTTGAGTGGAGTTGGTGGATCTTTTTTGAGTGGAGCATGAGCTGTTTACAGCTGTTTGAGCTGTATATATTCCTCTCCCTTGATTAGTTTTAAGAGGTTCTGGCTGTTCACAGCTCTGTATATTGTAATTTTATGAGTTCTTTTGCAGAAGTGAAGAGTTTTGTAACCCATTTTCAGAGATATGCAGCATTGTAACACCTCTTTGGCAGTAATAAGCAGTCTAGACCTTCCCATTTTCTTCTGATATTGTGTGTCCTTGTGTTAGTACAAATCTTTGTGATGTTTCTTTGTGCTTGGATTTGTCTTGCATGTTGGTGCCTTTATGCAGGGTTACATTATTTTTGCAGGTTGTGAGTTGTGTAAGTAATAATCATCAGTTTTTGGGTAGTGAGAAAACCTATTTCTCCTTAACAAGACTGTTGTTATTTAGCCTCCTCACAAATTGATCATGCAAAGATTGTGATTTGTTGGGTTGTGTAGAGGATCTGTTTATTACTGGTTTTGTAGTCTGTCGTTTTCTGTGTATTTGCTGATGATCGTTTGGTGCATCACCGTAGACAGTAGGTTTCATTTTATGCACTCCTTCTTACCCTTTTCTTGGCAAAGTCTTAGTCTAGGTAGCTTAGGTGGAGTACCAAGAGGAAGCCGGCCTTCTTCGAAGGTTCTTTCCGTCACAGGCCACCCATAGACCTAGGAAAGATCCCATGTTTCTCCAGATTGCCCAGTTTCACAACTCGGCGAGGGTGCAAATCTGAGAGACAACAGTTTTTGGCACCCCCGGTGGGACCCTGAAGTCCAGTTTTACACATTTTGTTACTGCTGTTTGGTGTGTACAGCAGTAGTTTCAGCCTTGTAGAGGTGTTTTGTTTACACATCTGGTGACTCTGGCGACTCTAGCAAGATCATCTACTGGTTTCAGCAGTTCAAGTGCTAGTATGTTTTAAATGTTAATCAAGAAAATGTACTCTATTCTGATTTTTTCAGCTTTTTTAGTGATAGACATGTCTATGTTCTATGGGAATATGCCTTATCATCCCCCATTTCATGAGAATGATGTTCATACCACTTATTATCAGCCATATCAAGCAGAATATGCTGCTGGTTTTTTTCCCAAATAACTTACCAACGGCAGATTATCAGCATAATCTTCATGCTTACCACCCTCGCACCCATGCTCAGCTTTCCTAGCAACCTATTCACGCCTATAGCCATTCACAGGAAGCTCATTTTGCTCAAGACCAGCTTAACTGCCCCCTGAATCAGCCTCAAGATGTTACCATCAGTATCAGGGAGGTAGCGTTAAATTTGCAAAGGGAATTCAAGGCTGTCACAATAGAGCAAGAGTATAGTTTGCAGTAGGAGGAGCTCGCTTATCAAGCTCATCAGAGAGAGGTGGAAGCACAAATGTATAAGGAAGAATGCTTGAGTAGGCAAATTGCTGCCAAGGAAGAGCAAATGAGGCAATTAATAGCTCGAGTTCGACAGCCTAAAGTCCAAAGCCCTTCTCTTCCTAATCTCGTGCAAATCCGCACTTTAGGTCAAGCTGAGCCTACCAATGCACCTTCTCTAAAGTTTGATATCCCAAGTTTCAGAAAGCCTTCTAAATTTAAGATTCCAAATTGGAAAAATCTTCCACCAAACACCCAAACGGAACCATGCTCTAGCATCCAACTAGCAGAAGAAGAGCAAAAGAGTGTTTTGTTGGCTCCTTTTCAGAACTTGAAAACTCAATCAGCTATTTGTTTTCCGAATCCATTCTTTGAAGAAGAGGTTCCTAGGTTCAGAATACCAAGCTTCAAGCAAGGTGAGTCTCCTAAATCTCCTAAATTGGATATTCCAAGTTTTAGAGGGTCTCATCCACTGAAAGAACCTATAGAACAGCCTGTATGTCTGCAAGAGACCAAGCCAATTCCTCAGTTTTCCTTGTCAGATCAACCTTCCTGCCCTTTTACTATCCGTCTTTGTCCAGGTGGACCTATTGTCTATCAAGATAGTTGGTTTAATGGACAAAAGAATGAGTTTCCTAAGAAAATAGAAGGACCTGTTGTTCATGAACCTATATGTGTTAAAAAGGAGGAGAAATTAGACATCTTGCAAGAAGTAAAGGAACATGAACAGCCAGGATAGTAGGTTGAGGAGCTTGAAAAAGGGATTAGAAGCAATGATTTCCTGTTTTTATTCGATGAGCTCCCTTCTTTTATCGAGTTGAATGAACAGGAAGAGGTTAGACAATCTGATGAATTGCTGACAGAAGACAATCAAGTCTTGGAGCAGCTAAAACATGAAAATAAACATGAGGAAAGGATGGTTCATGGGCAGAATGACAAAGCTCATCTAGATCAGGTGCAAATTCATGAGTTAGATGAGGATATGTTTTTAGGGATCATTGACGTTTTTTGTGCTAACATCAATGATAGGCTAGTATCTTCTGAACCAGTAGCATGCAATCAGCCTATTCAGATCAAAGAGGTAGGCATTCTGCCATCTCATTCATGTGAAACAATTCTTCCACATCAGATTGAGTTTGCGATGGAAGATGAAACAACAGTTTTGGAGGAAGGACATCTTACACTACAAACAAGACATTCCAATCAGCAAGATGAGGAATCAGCAATACATGAGCTAGAAGCCAGCAACGAGAGAGTGGCGTTCATCAGTTCAAACGGATGTCCTATCAGACATCTTGCTCAAGTCAGCCCTAACAAGGTGTTATCAGTCATGTTCGCACCTGAAGAGAAGACTGAACCCAAGGAGCAGCTTGTTCAATCTGCCTACATGCCGCAGAACAGCAACAAGCATGATCAGAATGATGAGGTAGGTGGATTCGTTTTCCTTCTCCAAAGCTCATTTCAGCAGTTGATAATGTTTTTGTCAATTATTCACCTCCTGGAGACTATTTCTGAGCATGTAAGATATTGTACATTGTTGAGAATGGGTAGCTATTTCAAAGAACCAGTGAATGGTCATGTTTGAGTAGCACCTCTGCTAATTAGACATAGGCTAGGTTAAGTGTTAGTTGTTGAATAAGCACTGCTGCACACTAGATTAGTGGTAGTTTTCGTTTCCCTAAGTGTGTTTCTACACAAATTGTTCGTTTTTCCGGGTCTAGTTGTGCAAGTTTTGAAACTGCTGTAATGTATGACAGCTGTATATAAAGATAGCCATCATATGAAACAGTGAATACATTTACTCACTGTTGCACATCATGCCTATCTCCGTCATAGAGCTGTCATAAATTGTAGTAGTTTGCTAAGGAGGTGTTCCGGTTGGTTATTCCCTCTAACGCATCAAGTAAATGCATCTTCTCAGTAACAGTGTTTATTCACCATCACTGACCATACCCATGCACTTAATGACTTAGAAGAGTTAGCAGTTTTGAGGTTAGTTGCAGAAAGAAAGGAAGTGTTTTCAAGTTTTGTCAAGCATGTATGACTCTATGCCCAATGGATAAGCTTCAGACTACTGGTCTGATGTTTAGCAGGCAAACATATAGCAGATGTCGCCAAAGATGTTACCTAGATTTCACTACTAGCTCAATCAGGTAGAGCTTTCCAGTTTTAAAAGAGAAAAAGGTACATTTTACTTTTGCTGTGTTAAACCCAAGCACATTTGATACAAATCAAGATGAAATTGTAGTGTTGCATTCAGATGTTTTCAGAAAAACTCAAGAGATTGTACAAATCTGTTAAAAGATCAGCAATATGTATTGAAAAAATAAGTGTATAAGTTCTCACACAAGCCGTGAGATTAACTGGTTCAATGCAAAATGAAAAGACAAACTATACATTTATACATAAACTGAAAAACTGAATAAACATATGAGATAGGGTGACTCGTCATTGCCTGAATGACGAGCCTTCGTGTTGCTACCGCGTCTTGTGTCATCTTAGCTCGTCGGCATATCCTGCATCCGGCCGCTGTCTCCTTGCTATCCCGTCATCTGCATAAAATGTTGGAAACCGATGTTAGAGCAATGGCAAGGCATCATAAATCATATGATATACATTCAATAAACATACAATTTGTGTTTTCAGATTGTAGTACACCAGTTAGCATCACAGAAGCTTTTGAGACGACAAAGCATATCGACTGAAAGCATGCATTTATTTAACAAGTTTGCTTCAAGTGCAGATACAGATATAATTACGTTTCTGTTTGATTCATCAATTACGTTATGAGTGGAGGAAATGTGGCTCCCACAAGGGTTGAGCCCAGCTCAGTAACAATGAACAAATGCAAAAACATAACTCTAAGAGCACATTCAGAAGGCAGATACAGCTGTCAAGAGTTAGCATGCTGAGTGGGACAGCAAACAATCAGAGGAATCCAAGCAAAGCAGGTATAAGGTGGTGAATGCCAGCTAAGATCATAGGACAGCCAACACTCAAAATAGGACAGCAAGGTATGATGTCATCGACAGTGAGAACTGTCAGAAACAACAATGACAGCCAGCAAGAAATACACAATACAAGGAGCATTCATATGAACAGTATACAATGGAAGAGCTATTGAAAGATTATCTGAAACAGCTGACTATCAGAATAAAGATAGCACAACAGCAAAAAGACAACGATCATGATGAAAAGAACAGCATAAACAGCAGTCACAAGGCTGCATTCAGATGATATTTGACACCCTATCACTCCTTCAGAACAGCAAAGATCATTTGGAACAGCAGATTGTCATAGTAAATGGACAGTAAATGATAGAAGGGCAGGCCTAAATAATCAACAGCAATAGGACGCTATACAACAAATTCATGTGCAAGATGTATAACCGTCAATTATGGACAGTGCTGGGGGTAAGTGATCACAGTTTCATATGATATTGTGTGAACTAGATATTCCATGAACATCACTTTGTCACTCTGCTGTGACAGTCACATGAAGCAGATCAGCTTGAGAGACAGTTGAATGGAGAATATTAGAACTCTCTGAAAGAGAATTAACGACGATGGAGTCTCAACATCATACTACAAGCACCCAGAGAAAAAGATAGTTTTCAGAACAGCCGACAAGAAAAGATACAGTTTTGGATAACAACAAGGCATGTATATCATTGTGTCAAGTTGTTTTTGTCAAGAATAATGCGGTGTTTCAAGTTCACATACACAGAATCCTCTAAAATCCAAAATAATGGAGTTCCAAGTCCAAATACAACAAGAACATGTTGAAAGAAAATCACTGAAAAAATGAAGTTCAAGATCATGCTACAATTGACAGAAAATGCAGATTTTAAAGAACAGAGGTTATAATCGAAGGTATCCCAAAGGCTGAGTTGAGCACTTAGTGTACATACAACACTCATATAACATGGCCATCCATTCTTCAACAAATTTGTCACTTTTTGAGGCATATTTTGGTTTTCTGCCACCAAACCCACTTGATGTTTGTTTGGGACAGTCAACTAAAGGGCTGAAATATATGGATTATGAGGTGGGAAAAGCCCATAAATTCATGGAGAAAATCAGGCAAAATACACCTCTAAGCTAGCTTAAGTATAAAGGAGCAACCATTATCAACACGAAACAGATCACAAGTTCCATGCTAGTGACATGGTTTGGATTTATTTGGGCAAAGGCCTTCATGGAAACTTAAGCTTCTGCAATATGGTCTATGATAAAAATCTTCTCTGTGATAAAGATTGACAGGTTACGCTTGTTCGAGCTCTCCATGTTAGATCAGGAAACAACAAGTGGTGCTACCTCCCTTAGATGATTTTGCACCTGAAGAGGAGTTGGAAGAAGACTTGCAAAAGGTAGAGACAAAAACAAATGATTTTCTCACCTTGATCAATGTTTGAGGAACTAGAAGGCTTTTGAACATATCAATGGCATCGAAAGTGATAATAATGTTACTAATATGACAGCGGGCAAACTAATAGAGGACATACAATACAGTAATATATTGACAAGCAATGAAGACATTGAGACTCTATTTTCCAAACTGGTGATGGTAAAGAATATGGCGATTCAAACTACAAACTGCAAAGTTTTCAACTTATTTCAAGAAATAATCCGCAGAACTGTCAAAATTGCGGCCCCAAGCAGCAAGATGAGGTGAAAAAATTCAGAAAAATAGGGTTTTTTGTAGTTTTGCAGGAACAGTATGCTCAGTTTTGATGAAATCATGCCTCAGCACTGTCAGAACACAGAGTCTTCAACTCATTGCAAAGTTTAATGCTACAAAATGCTCAGAATCGTGCCTTCTGGCATCAAATACACAAGAAGATCTCAGAAAAGAATGAAGTGAAGGACTTACCGTTGTTTCTGCAAAGTACTGTGTGAAAATCACAGAGATTTCCTCATATCAGCTGCCAACAACAGCCTCAAACACCAAGAATACGATGATAAGGGTTGGCCATTCAAAAAAAACAACAGAAAATGCATGCAATAAATAGTCAGATCGCAGCCAAAGAAGAGGAAAATCGCCCAAAATCGATCAAAAATGGAGTTAAAACTTTAAGAAATGCAACTTACCTTGCACTTCACTTCAGAAATCAACCAAGAAATCAACCAAACTCTCAAAAAACGGCCCATTGTTATGACGTTTTTTTACCTGCAAACCCTCACGGCGGTAGCCAAGTACGAACGACCAGTGAGAAATGCAAAAATGAAAGCTTTTGTTTTTAGGTCTTCTTGCTTTTAGTTCGCTTGAAACCTAATTTGCCTTTTTTGTTTTTAACTTTCCATTTTATTGCAATATCATTTTTCTTCATATGGCGACGGGGGGAAAAACAAATGAGAAAGGGTCGTAGTTTTTATGACCTTTGTGTTTAAAACCAAGTCAAATGTATTGTAGGAAATGCAAAGTTGAGGGTATAATGTACCAAGGGTGTGTTAGGAGATATAAGGTTGGTAAATGTGAATAATGCATGTAGTCCAAGATGCATGTTGGAGTTATAAGGTGGGTCAAAATGTGTATGGAGAGATGTGGTTTGAAAATGGCATGGTGACGTGTTTTGGGAGTCATAAGGGTTATTTAACATAGATTGCTTCAAACCGTGTAGGCATGACACGAGAGATATGTGCAGAAACGGAGATGGCTCAAGGTGATAGGACGTGTTGACATGGCCTTGCAAGATGATGTAGATGTAAATCAGATCATTTTTGCCTAGGACCCAAGGTTTTGTCAATTTTTGCATAATCAAAATCAGGGAAATAAACGTCATAAATATCATTATTTTCTGCATAGGTCTGTAATTTTGAATTGTAAAACATTTTACTAAGGTGGTACAATTATAAGCCTCTTAGTTAAAAATGTTCATTACATGCAGAAAATATGTCATTTTGTCATTTATTTGCAAATATCAGATATTATGATGATGCAAGAGGATGATGACACAGATCAGAAGCATTAGAGAGCACTAAGAGGTATTTTATACTATTTTTAAGTGCCTTTATGATAGTGGATGACCTGCCTCCATTTTTGCATTGGGACCCCTTTTTGGAGCAGTTGAAGGGGATATTTTTTACTGTTTCTGAGATACACGGGAATGGAGCTAGTGGAGTTAGTGGAGGTTGATCCTTGTTGAGTGGAGTTGGTGGATCTTTTTTGAGTGGAGCATGAGCTGTTTACAGCTGTTTGAGTTGTATATATTCCTCTCCCTTGATCAGTTTTAAGAGGTTCTAGTTGTTCACAGCTCTGTATATTGTAATTTTATGAGTTCTTTTGCAGAAGTGAAGAGTTTTGTAACCCATTTTCAGAGATATGCAGCATTGTAACACCTCTTTGGCAGTAATAAGCAGTCTAGACCTTCCCATTTTCTTCTGATATTGTGTGTCCTTGTGTTAGTACAAATCTTTGTGATGTTTCTTTGTCCTTGGATTTGTCTTGCATGTTGGTGCCTTTATGCAGGGTTACATTATTTTTGCAGGTTGTGAGCTGTGTAAGTGATAATCATCAGTTTTTGGGTAGTGAGAAAACCTATTTCTCCTTAACAAGACTGTTGTTATTTAGCCTCCTCACAAATTGATCATGCAAAGATTGTGATTTGTTGGGTTGTGTAGAGGACCCTGTTTATTACTGGTTCTGTAGTCTGTCATTTTCTGTGTATTTGTTGATGATCGTTTAGTGCATCACCTTAGACAGTAGGTTTCATTTTATGCACTCCTTCTTACCCTTTTCTCGGCAAAGTCTTAGTATAGGTAGCTTAGGTGGAGTACCAAGAGGAAGCCGGTCTTCTCCGGAGGTTCTTTTCGTCATAGGCCACCCACAGACCTAGGAAAGATCCCATGTTTCTCTAGATTGCCCAGTTTCACAACTTGGCGAGGGTGCAAATCTGAGAGACAACAGGAATGCAAATCCACAGCCTCCATAATCTATGATCAAGCAATGTCTTTGCTTTGAATCGGCCACTTGAAATTGTATTCAACACTTTAACTCTTGAAAGATGTGATTCCTTATAACTCTCAAATAGATGCATCAATCCTCAATAAATCTGCGTGGCATATTGTTGGGACCCACATCCACTAGTCTCCAGATTCTAATAATCTTAATTAAAGAGGAATACCTGCTGAAGTTTGTTAGAAATTGTCTCCTACTCTAATAACACAAATATCAACTTTGAACCCACAAATCTGAATTTTATAATGCACAAATAGGATCTTCAATTCAAACTCACATAAAACTCCATATGAAATACCAAAGAATTGTATATTTATATCGATCAAACTTGCAAATTTATATTTATTTATAAATCAATAAATTTGCAACAAAACCCTCTGCATAAAACAATGTCTTCAAACAAGATTCTCAATGAAGCTTTACAAATGGTCTCTGACCAAATATCGAAAACCCAAATACAATGAAGCTCAACTGTGAAATCTGAGATAATTTAACCTCAAGGTTGGTAAGGGAGCATGTTGATGATGTTTTTTGGACAACACAACAATAGAATAAAATGCCGAGTATCTTATCCTCTCTTGATCAAAGCTTGATGTTACCTAGATTTCACTACTAGCTCAATCAAGTAGAGCTTTTTTAGTTTTAAAAGAGAAAAAGGGACATTTTACTTCTGCTGTGTTAAACCCAAGCACATTTGATACAAATTGAGATAAAATTGTAGTGTTGCATTCAGATGTATTTTCAGGAATTAAGAGATTGAACAAATCTTTTAAAAGATCAGCAATATGTATTGAAAAAAATAAGTGTATAAGTTCTCACATGAGCCATGAGACTAACTGGTTCAATGCAAAATGAAAAGACAAACAATACATTTATAAAAAACTGAAAGATGAATATGCATAAGAGGTAGGGTGACTCGTCATTGCCTGAATGACGAGCCTTTATGTCGCATCTCCTATCTTGTTTGGCGTATCCTGCATCCAGCCGCTGTCTCCTTGCTATCCCGTCATCTGCATAAAATGTTGGAAAATGATGTTAGAGCAGTGGCGAGGCATCATACATCATATGATATACATTTTATAAACATACAATTTGTGTTTTCAGATTGTAGTAAACCAGTTAGCGCCACAAAAGTTTTTGAGAAGACAAATCCAAGAATATCAACTGCAAGCATGCATTTATTTTTCTAACAAGTTTGCTTCATGTGCAGATACAGATGTAATGATGTTTCTGTTTGATTCATCAGTTACGTTATGAGTGGAGGAAATGTGGCTCCCACAAGAGTTGAGCCTAGCTCAGTAACAATGAACAAATGCAGAAGGCACAGCTCAAGGAGTACATTCAGAAAAAAACAGATACAGCTGTCAAGAGGTTTCATACTGAGTAGGACAGCAAACAATCAGAGGAATCCAAGCATACAGTTAGCAGGCCTCAAAAATACTCAGCATGGATTAGAAATACATTCAAAGACCTAGAATGCAAAGATCCTTTTAAGAAGCAGATATAATAGCAGTACAGTAATAACTATGCCAAATGCTAGGTTTCTAAGATAGTCATAAATCTTGAGGGAGTAGTCAACAGTGAAAAGAAGACTTGGAAGATGCCATACTGTTAGACAGAAGACTAAGAAACACAGTTATGTAACAAGGAACAAGGAGGAGGAACAGTCATAGCAGCAAGATGACAAAGATGCAACATTTGAGGTTTGAGATAGTGAAGATAGGGTCTTAGAAAAAAAGGAATAGTCAGCACAGGACAAGTGATGAACCTTTCAAAGAGTAAAACAGTATAGTCAACAAAGAGGACAGTCATCAGTAGTGGGACTGTTATGGTTTCAAACCATTCATAGAGGTGTAAGAATGACAACAGTCATGTTAAGGTCTACACAGAAGGCAAGGTTTTCAAACGTTTACCTAAATGCTATAAAATCTTGCCTTCATAGTTTGGAGGTTGCATGAAGAGGTCTAAGACAGTGAGAAAAGATAGCCATACAAAGTTGTATGAGACAGTGTTGACACAATACCTCACATAAGATGCAGTCATAAAGTCTTGGAGGTGTTGGTTCTTTCCCAGACTGGATGCTTATTCCCAGATTTCCCTACAAGGTAGCCATCAGTGATCAACAGGATCTCTGGGCCAGGGGCCAACAGTGTAGGAGATAGACTCTATATTTTATCTCCTCTTCTTCTTCAGGCTCTGCAAGACCTAGGGGGGTATTCCCTACTCAACATCCATGAGATACGCATACAAGGATTGGGATGCTGTCAGAAAGCAGATAAGTCCTCCTGTAAGTAGACCAAAACTGAAAGATAAGAGCAAAGGGGCTAGCTTTGGGCCTATTTGCAGTTGTAGACAGAGGACTGAGGATCCTAAAACTAATTCTAATGTCCTAATGGTTGTTTTAGAGTTTGATTATGATTTTAAGTTTGGATGCAAAGCTGGACATGGTTGTAACACAAACACAAAGCAAGATTGGTGCCTATCCAGGGCCTGGAGTCAATAGACATACACCTGTGAATGATCAGCATGAACGGCTAAAACTGGATTTTAGGGGGATATATGTGATACCTGCCTTACAGATATCTCCCAATACAGAGTGTTAAGTTATCTCTACTTATGGCATCCCTACTGCAGTATACCCTTCCCAATGTTCAACCTGAAAATAGTTTAATCTACCCCTTGAGCAGAAGTTAAGAGATCATACATTCAACACAGGAATTCCATGTTCTAGAGTCTCAAATATTGCTTAAATATCCAGACTCAGAAGAAAGATACATGCAATACTGGAGACAGAATTAACAAAACACATGCAAACATAGCATTATTCATACAAGATTAACCATGAAATTAGTGGATTCAAGCCAAAACGTACAACAAGAGATACATAAACTCACAGGTTTTAGCTGTACAGAGCAACCAAAACGAACTGTATTGTGTTACAGAGCCAAAATGTTCAACTTTCAACAACCTGAAAAATGGTAACACAGTCTGCTTATAATAGCCAGAGAGTGTACCACGGCAATTAATTACATGATTATGACAAAAATCCGCCAGATACAGTCCTCGGAAGGAATGGCGCTCAGAAAATGTTAATGCAGCAGACAAAGGGGGGCCTCGAGCCACACGCCACTATCTGGAAGTCTTCATTCTCAATCAGGCAGCCTGATCACTTGTACCATCGCCCATACTCCTGCTACAGTCGCCATTAAGGGCCTCAACCACCCGCGGTCGCTTGAAAACCGTCGCTGCAGTCAAAAAAGAAATTTCCCGCCAAAATGCTTCCTCGCAGGTTCAAAACATACAGGGGAATAATCCCACATTGGTGCCGCGGAGACAACTTTGGCACTTTAAAAATATGGCCGCATGCATACCAAGTGTCGAGCGTTTTGCCGCGTTCGACACACGACCCTTCGCCCACAGCCCATCGCCATGACATACATTATCGGCCCACCGCACAGATCTCCTGCCGACCACAGCGGTCAGGCCGATCACCTATCGTAATCCCCTGTCGGCCAGAGAATACTCCATCGGAGGACCCTTCAAAACCTTCGCCGATCACATCAGTCTGGCCGATGGTCCTTCGCTTCCCACCTCCGTCGGCGAGACACACACCATCGGCACCACAAAAAACCCTTAGGCCGACAATACTCCTCACTCCGATAGACATCCTCCAAGTTCTCATTGGCCAGACACATACCGACGACCCCCCGACGGCCAAACTCCTCGCTCCCATCGGCGAGATCAACACCATCGGCCAAGCCCATGAATCCTTCGCCGACCGCTCAACTCATGCCGACGACACTTCCACCTATCGCCTCCGTCGGTGTGACCAACACCATCGGAGCAACACTTCAAACCTACGCCGATGCACCAAGTCACCCCGATGGCACTCCTGATCGGGGTGACTTCCCTCCATCGGCAAACTGCAAAAAACCTCTGCCGATAAGCCAAATCTCGCCGATGAACACATGACTCACCCCCTATCAAGCCATCGGCCCAACTCCTACCGATAGCCCGCCTCCATCGGCGAGACCCCAACTGTCAGGCCAACACTTCTCCATCCACCCGATAGCCAAAATCTCACCGACGACCACTCCATACTCACATATCGCCAAGACATGGAACATCGTCACCCCGACATGCCGAACATCAACTTCATTGTCGGCCAGACTCCCAACCATCGGAGCAACAAGAAACCCCTCCGCCGATAACAAAAGTCACGCCGACGAACGCAAACATACCTCGAATTACCATCGGCTAGACACTGCACATGTTACATCGACGAAGGCACAAAACACACCCCGTCGGGGAGACCTACCGCATCGGTAGAACTTGAAAAACTCCAACCGATAGGCCAAGCTCATGCCGATGAAGAGGAAAACCTAGGGTTTGAAAGAAGAAACCCTCCACACGCAAGCTCAATCTCCAGGCCAAAATGAGCACCAACAGGAGGATGCAATGACCTTTCACAAACGTGACTGAAGTTTCATACCTTAAAAAACTTTGGAGGGTTAGTATATGTTTCAGTCAATAGGCCTGTCAAATATTGGAAGTATTTTGTGGAAGTCTGCCTTTAGTTCTTAGAACAGTCCAGCAATTGTATGCAAAGATACTAATAGAAGTAGAGTATAAGTAAAGTTATTAAGAGTCAGTCAAGGTGGATTGTTCAATACCTTTTGATGTCTCATGGTTGATAATCAGCAATAAGATTGAAGAAGGAAGCTTTAAGTAGTCTTGATGCTTTAGAAGATTTAGAAGATTTAAAAGACCCCTGTGCATGCCATGGAAAATGCAGTAGGTTTGCATAAGGTACAACAAAGAGAATACAGAACATCTTCTATCACAGAGTACCCTGCCAAACAGATAAGTAAAGACATTGACAAAATGTTGCCAAGACATGAAAAAGGTGGAGACAAACTTCCTAAAAGATAAAAGGAGATTGTTCTTCAAAACAAGACAAGTGAAACTATCAAGGGTACAAGGCTCATGCAACCATAATGAGACCACTCTTAGGATAATATGAAGTCATTGATAAGGGTACTTGTGAAGTCTCTTAGGAGCCTGCAGGTTGAGAAAACAGAAATCAGCAATTTGCAAAAGAAAATGCAAAGTTTTCATTTCTTGGTCAAGGCACAATTATTCAGAATGCTCAGAAGTATCTGATAAGGTCCAGATTATATAAAAATGAGGAAGAAAAGACAGTTTCAAGTTTTATAACAGCCTTATCTTGTCTTCTATCTTCATAGAAATGCAGAGTTACAGTAAAAAAGACCAGTGTTTTCATGGTTCCAAACCCTTGATCATGGCAAATTTGAAACTGGTTCACAACCAAAAAAGCAGAGAATATACAGTCACAGCTAAAGAATTTGCTACAGCCAGGCTAAAATGCAGAATAGAAAGGAAAAGCAATTTGCGCCAATAACAGAAAATGGAGTTTTGGTTCTTTTCAAACAAGCAAACAAGGCAAACTTGATGTTTCAATGCATTTTAGAATGAAAGTGACAGAAAAAAATGAAGGTTTTCTAGTTCATTGCAAAGCAAAATGATCATAGATGTTGTTTTTTATCTTTTGTCATAAGCTCAAGTTCAAACAGCAAGAAATAATGCAGATATAAAAGAAAAGTACAGAGTTTCAGCATTCATATGTTCAGAAATATGGCCGACATTGTGTCTTCTGGCAGCAACAGCCAAGGAAATTGCAATTTTCCAAGTTCCCTACCAGAAGACATTCACATGCAGCAACAGAAAATGAAGTTATTACAAGAAAAATACTCATAGCATGTCCAAATCGCGTGCTGCTGGCAGCGAAGTTGTTTGTCAAATGGCTCAACAAATGGAGAAAGGTCAACAGATAACTTACCTCTGAATTTCTGACATTGGTTGTGGAAAACATCAGGTTTTCTTTTCCTCATATCAACTGCCAACGACAGCCTCAACATAGCCGATGAACACTACAAAGAGATCGGCCAGTTAAAACAGCAAAAAATACAGCATTTCA
Organism: Cunninghamia lanceolata; assembly: GCA_027924645.1. NCBI lineage: Eukaryota > Viridiplantae > Streptophyta > Pinopsida > Cupressales > Cupressaceae > Cunninghamia > Cunninghamia lanceolata. The sequence goes on from BSBN01000512.1 coordinate 6,417,198, forward strand.
CAGTTAAAAAATGCGGCCAGAAAGCCACAAATATCAACCAAAAATGGAGTTACAACCTCAAAAATTGAACTTACCTTGCATCTCACACAAAAATCGACCAAAAATCTTCCAATATCAGTTACAAACGATCCAGGAATTAACGAAAAATGCTGCGGTTTTTGCTTGCAAACCCTCATGGCGGCGTGGTAGGGAGAGGTCGACAATGAACAAGTGCAAAATGAAATCTTTTAGGGTTTCCTTCCTTCCTTTTAGGTCGAATGACCTATTTTTGTTTCATCTTTGATTTTGCAAATAGTCATCCATATGACATGGTAAACACTTGCAAAGTTTTTCAAACCTAGCGATGCAAAGAGGGGGTCGTGGCATATTTTATGCCTTTTGTTTCCTCTTCAAAGCCAAGTAAAATATATTGTAGCAAATACAAGGTCAAAGGGGATATTTTTGCCAAGGTAGTTTGCTAGGAGTTACAAGGTGGGTAAATGATGTATGTAAGACTTGAATGGTGGGAGATATAAGGTGGTATGGAAATGAAGTGGAGGCCACAAGGCATGATGATGCATTTGGGAGTCAAGGTTTGTTTTCAAACTATATTGCATTAAACCTCCAATCGTGAGTAAATGTGTGTGATAATAGAGATGGCTCGGGGTTGTGAGGTGTTTTGTCATGGTCTTGCAATATGAGTGAATATGCAGATGTGTAGAATTATGTCATTTTGCCTAAGAACCAAGGTTTATTTTTTGTCGATTTTGCATAATCTAGGGGTAGATTGAAAAAATTGTAAACAAACGACAAAGTAATGATTATAAATTACTTTATCGCTTGTAATAAAATGCAAAGAGACAATTAGGCAGTTTATCACGAACGACAAAGTAAATTTTGTCGATTACTTTGTCGTCTTTTTTACGACATTTAATCAAAACACCTAAATCATGCAAAATCAAGGATTTAGAATTAAATGTCAAAAATATCATTATTTTCTGCATATAGTTGTAAAATATTTACTAAGGTGGTACAATTATAAACCTCTTAGTTAAATGTTAAGTAAATGTAGAAAATATGTTATTTTATCATTTATTTGAAAAATCAGATATTATGATGATGCAAGAGGATGATGACATATGCCAGAAGCATTAGAGAGCACTAAGAGGTATTTTATACTATTTTTAAGTGCCTTCATGATAGTGGATGACATGCCTCCACCATTTCTGCATTGGGACCCCTTTTTGGAGCATTTTAAGGGGATATTTTTTCACTATTTCTGAAATACACGGGAATGGAGCTAGTGCAGTTGGTGGAGGTTGATTTTTTTGAGTGGAGCATGAGCTGTTTACAGCTGTTTGAGTTGTATATATTCTTCTTCCTTGATCAGTTTTAGGAGGTTCTGGCTGTTCACAGCTCTGCATATTGTAATTTTATGAGTTCTTTTGCAGAAGTGAAGAGTCTTGTAACCCATTTTCAGAGATATACAGCATTGTAACACCTCTTTGGCAGTAATAAGCAGTCTATACCTTCCCATTTTCTCCTGATATTGTGTATTTTCAGTGTTAGTACAAGCCTTTGTGATATTTTTCTATCCTTAGAGTTGTATTGCATGTTGATGCCTTTTTGGCAGGGTTACATTATTTTTGCAGGTTGTGAGCTGTGTAAGTGATAATAATCAGTTTTGGGTAGTGAGAAAATCTATTTCTCCTAAACAGGACTGTTGTTATTTAGCCTCCTCACAAATTGATCATGCAAAGATTGTGATTTGTTGGGTTGTGTAAGTGATTTTGATTATTACTAATTCTGTAGTGTGTCATTTGTCTGTGTATTTTCAAATGATCGTTTGGTGCACCACCTTAGACAGTAGGTTTCATTTTATGCAATCCTTACCCTTTTCTCTGCAAAGTTTAGTCTAGGTAGTTTAGGTGGAGTACCAAGAGGAAGCCGGCCTTCTCCGGAGGTTCTTTCCAACACAGGCCACCCACAGACCTAGGAAAGATCCCATGTTTCTCCAGATTGCCCAGTTTCACAACTCGGCGAGGGTGCAAATCTGAGAGACAACACTTCCTGAATGCTAAATTATATGATCAAACAAGAACGCTCCAAGGTTCCTTTGATGTCAGGTCTTGACTTGTACGTGGATAGACTTAGTGAATGAATGTGATCTTGTTGGTAATCACAAAGGGACTTACACAATTGTTCAAGCAACTTTCTTGTTTCACTTGCAAAAGGACAAACGCTTGGAATTTCTAAGTGCTACAACTTATGGCATATGATATTGCAATGACGTTCTTGATCCTAATTTCTAACAAATTGTTGATAAAAAATTGCAAAAGATGTAAGGTTCGAAGAAACTATTCTAATCCTATATGGAAGAAACGATTATTGATCAGGTGAAATCAACCGACTTTGCTTCGCCAAATCAAACAACTACACAAAGATGATGCAATCTTCTAAGGTAATGTAAGATGTTCAAATCACTCGCGTTCATGAAATATCAACAAACACAAATAATTGAAGTTAAGCTCGTTTGAGTTCAGTCTAACCATGTACTGCAACTTGCAAGCCACAAATCACAAATGGTATGAACATAAAGATTTCACCACAAAACAATAACAATTACTTCCATCAACTAACACTCGAAAATAAAACTTATTCTATGCTTGAGGAATTGGAAACCATGCAACACTTGAAACAAAAACAATATCACCAAATCAATGAGTTTTGTATTATCTCAAAGAGTTCTTGCAACAATTCTCCAAAGTCTCTCTCTAACTTTACAAATGAGAGCAAATGAGGCTTTTATAGCCTTCAAAAATACATGAAAGTCTAGGATCAATTGGCAAAGCCAATGGCCTAGATTGCGCCACATAAGTAGTTTGTTACAACAACCTTCTATTTTTAGAAAATAAGAGAAGGAATGAAGGCATGCTTTCCAAGAAGATGAGCTTGAAATAGAATCTTTGGAGCATCCCAAGGTAATCGCCAACTTTAGGTTGTTATTTGTGTGCATACATTGAATAAAGATGAGTGAGGTGGCGAAAGATGATAGGACTAATGACGTGTACATGCCACCTCAGCATTGAGTGAACCAGTTTGCTTCTCTTCCTATTCACACTACTTTGAATGCTTTCCCAAATTGCAAATTTTTTGAACTTAGGATTTTCAACGTTGGAACTTTGCATCTTTCGAACTTGCAAATTTGGGAATTTGTCGAATTTCTTCAAATCATTCTTCATGCCTTAGTGAAATTTACAAATTACTTGAAAATCTTGATTTTTGAAATTTTTTGTCTTTTGTGAGGCTTCAACTCTGGATGATGCAGGAAGATGTTATGTACTTGCATTCTTGGAGTAGATTTCATGATGGATTCCTTATTCTTTTGGTGCATGAAATAGATGACACTGGATCTTGAAATTGCAAATGAATTCCTGTACAAGTGAACTTGAGTTCTTCAGAAAATTTGTCACTCTTGCGATGTTATAATTGATTGGAATTCTTGAATTCTTGTGCAGGATCTTGGAAGTGGACTTGATGAAGTTCTTCAATGGAAATGTGATGATGAACTTGAATTTTTGATGAACATGCAAGGTAGAATGATATTCTTCACTTTCGGATGATTAGGCTTACAAATTGATGAAGAAGATCTTGTCCCTTTGGTGAAATTTTCCTCTGGAAGTTGGATGATGGCAGACTTGATGATGATAATGAATTTCTTCTCGCTCCAGCAATGACATTCTCCTCCGGATGCATGATGATGAATGAGCTTGATGACACTTCAATCCTCTGAATGCTCCTCTGGATGACTTGCCTCCGCATACTTCACTCTTTCACTTGATCTCGTCTCCTTCAAAATTCATCGCCAACCTACAAGCAAAATACCTCAAGTCAATACATTAACATGATACATGATATAAAGGAATTTTCACCACTAATTCACCTTCCTCACGAATGTGGGACAAATAAAACAATTTCCATATATTCGCAAGACAATTTTCAATTTAAGCCGACTTATTCAATCATGCAAAGTGATTTTGTTTTTTCTATGAAAATTTTCAAAAGTGGAAATTGTTTGGGTCTAAGTAATATGCACCCTTCTAGGGTGCAAAATGCAAGCTCAGAACATTTTCCCATTTTGCAACTTTAACACTTAGAATTTTTTCTTGTTTTCTCCTTCAATTTCTTCTCGATGAACTTCAATTGTAGTATTGGCTCTTGTTTAAAATGCAATCATTTCAAAAGCACTGATGTTTGAACAAGTCCCCTTTTTGGTCAATTTTTTCTCCTTGCATGGGCGCATATTGCAAGGTCCAGAACAATTTACGACTTGTAAACATTTTCATCTTTAGTTAACATTTTTCTCTTTCAAAATCTCTCCTTTGGATAAACATCTTCACTTATGTCTACAATCATGCCTTGATGTTTTCTAAGAAGTACAAGTCAATCATTAGATTTTCAAGTTATTGCTTGACATTTTCCTCTTAAGAACCTAGGGCGGCTTTTGCATGATGTAGAACAATTTGCGCCAATTTTCAATTTGGAAACTTAGAATACTTTTAATCTTTTTCTTCCAATTCTTCTCTGCTAGGCAAATGATGACATGATATCTTTTGTTTGAGCAATTTAAACATCTTCTATCCTTCTCCTTAGGGTGCAAATTGCAAGCTTGAGAACATTTTCCTCCACCTTCCACTCTTAGCCAATTTCAAGATTTCTCATTATTTTCAACTTTTCATGATTTTACTTGCATTCATATGAATTTTGACTAAGGAAAATAACTTTTCATCATTTTGACCTCACAATCTTCAATTCACATTGGGCGCATTTTACATGTCTATGAGGATTTTCCAAGGGCGCATATTGCATGCTCATAGGGAATTTCTGCCCTTTTACTTGATCATTACTTAGTCAATTTCCCCCTTCAAATTTCAAACTTCCTCACACTTCTCCCTTCGCTAGGCATCTTCCTCAAATGTTTCTAAGTCTTTTCCCTTTTGGTGAATTTCACTTGATAGTTGAACCACTTAGCATTTCTAACATAAATCAAGCCCTCCTTCCTAGGGCGCATTTTGCATGCTCCAGAGCATTATGCGCTCTTTCCTTTTGATGAACATTTTACTTCATACACTTTGATCATGGCCATCAAACATTCCTTGTAACTCCTCAAGGCAAGCTTTGATCTCTGATATTTCTCACATTTGACAAGTTTGCCCAATGCAAACCTTGGGCGCAAAATGCATGGGGCAGAACAGTTTCCCCATTTTGCATCCACCATAGTCAATTCTTGAAGTTTTGTCCAATTCAATTTCTCTTCTCTTGGCGAATGATGTTGGAAACTTCTTGCAAGTTTATGAAATCATTCTAGCATGATCTTGAAATCCTCTTAACATGAATTGAATATCTCTTTCTAGGCGCATATTTCTCTCCAAAGAGAAATTTCCTTCTTTTGTCTTGAAACTTAATCAATTTGCTTGATCTTCAACTTTTGGCGAGTGATATGGGGTGTCTTCTCTTTCTTCCTATGAAATTGAATCATTTTAACATACCTCAAAACACCTTATATTCTTCTCCTCAAGGCGCAAATTGCAAGCTTGAGAAAATTTTCCTTACTCTTGTCATTCAAAGGGAGGGCAGATTTTGCTTGTTTGAGAACATTTTCCACCTTTTGGCATTCAATCATGACTTTCATCTTTCAATTTTCAAAACAAGGTTGAACTCTTAGGATGTTTCACACTTAGCTAATTTTTTGCCTTGTAAGCTCATAGGGCGGATATTGCATGGATGAGAACATTTTGCATCTTCTTTCCTTGATGAACATTTCAACCTTGTGCATGTGATCATGACCTTCATCTTTCAAACACTTCGCCAAAATTTCGTGTTGCAAGCTTGGGCAGAAATTGCATGCTCTAGAACATTTTGCACTCCAAGGTAGGCAGCTTTTGAAAGGTGCAGAACATTTTCCTTCATTTGGCACTTAGGTTTTTTCTTCAAATTTCAAATGTTGAGTGAATCTTTTACCTTGGACTTCCTTCATCGCCTTAAACATGGATTGAGTTTCAACATCCCTTACACTTCATGCATTTATTATGAAATCACTAGGGCAGATTTTCCTCTTGTCTATGCATTTTCCGACCTTGATCCACCATACTTAGCTAAATTTCTCACTTTAATCTTAGGCACATTCTCCCTATTAGTGAGGATTTTCCGGCCTTATAACTTAGTGAACTCAAAACTTCATTGTTTCCACTTTCTCAAACAATCTCACTTGCATATTAAGGGGATTCATCATTTCGCAGTCTTAGTCTTGCAACCTCAAATACTCATGAGTGCATTATGCACCTTGATGAACAATTTCCCCAATTTCAAGTTTAGATCTTCTTCAACTCCCACTTGTTCCTTTTCTTTGTCTCTAGGCATTGTACTAAAGGGAAGGGCGCATTTTGAACATTGGAGTGGAATTTCCGCCTTTACCACTCTTGCCTTAGGCAATTTTTCATCAAAGCTTCATCAAGTTGGAAGTTGTTCTTTCTCCTTTTTGATAAGGAATTGGTGACCTTCATTTGCCTTATGAATTTTATCCCATTTTGTCACCTTTCACATATTTGTAAGAGTTGTTGAGTGGGCGGGTTTTGAAGGGTGTAGAACATTATGCACTCTTCTTGATGATCACTCCAACCTTGTGCATTTGACCAATCTTCACTTTCCTTCCACAACCTTCAAAGCAACTTGGATGAACAATACTTCATCTTAAACAATTTTACTTCCTATGAACTTTTGGCACACATTGTTGAGAACAATTGGCAACTAGAGAGGGCGGATTTTGAAGAGTGCAGAACAATTTCCTTCATTTTAGCACTTCAACATTTCATCAAACTTCAACCTTCTTCAAATTCCCTTAAACAATTTGCCAAATTTTTTCATGTATTCTTATGAATTTGTCTAAGGTAATCAATGTTTTATCATCTTCATTCCAAAGGGGAGACCTCTAATAAGGGCGCATATTGCACCTTGCAGAACATTTTCCACACTTTGAATTTTTTGCGATTTTGCAAAATTTTTTCTAAGTGTTTGAACAATCTTCATTAAGAGAAAGGGCTTTCCATCTTCAAGTTGCAAAATGTTAAATCATAATTTTCTTGTGAAAACTCCCCTTTACCCTAGAGTGCATTTTGCAAAGCCCAGAACATTTTCCTCCGTTTGCATTTTCCTCTAGCTAGGGCGCAAATTGCAGTTGTGAGAACATTTTCCCCACTTTGCATTTCCCAGACTTAATCAAATGTTGAAGCTCTCACCTTGGGTGCATAATGCAAGTGGCAGAACAATTTCCACTATTGTCAACACTTAGTCAAATTTTTAAAGTTTGATCCTCTTTGTTACACGAATTGACGAAGCCACGTTACTTCACTTGCCTAGGTTAACCTCAATGTTTCTCAGTTGTCTGACAGATGACCTTTATTTGCATGGAAATTGAACAAGACTCAAAACTAAACCCAAAAACTACTAAAGCAAAAGCGAAAACTTGGGGGTCCCCATTTGCAATGGGGCGATGTGTGATTAGGTCACAACAGAGCATCACCAAACCAACAACTACCAAGGGGTCATCTTCTTGATACCGCGAATGCAAGGGAACATCTCCTTGACATCAGCTGAAGTCAGAACTTGACAGAACACAAAAGACTCAATACATCAATACATGATCTCAAATGACTCCCAGGCATCCTTTTAAAACCTTCACAAAGGTTTTTGTGTACATGGTCACACATGAACCTTTTTAAATGCTTACACCTGAATTTTAAATGTTTGCTTTTGTGTACACAATAACACTTTATTTTATAAAGTGTTTTAAAATTGACTCAAATAACTTAATAAAATATTAATTTTATAAAGCGATTAAAATACTTTATAAAATTAATTTACAATTAGAACCTTTTAAAGTTACTTGAAAAATGGGGACATCACAGAAACTTACCAAGGGATCAATAGTTGCAAAATGATGGCAAATGGTTCTACTTCTATTTATCCTCCTCTTGGCCTAGGCGTTCCAATTAGCTCCAATTTGCCAAAATTTCAAGTCCACCAATGAAATGCAATTCTCCTTGAACAATTTTAAATGCTTTTTATCAATGAAGTACAACATTTAAAATCATTCCTTGATTTTATTAAATGATTCTACCTCTCAATTCCAACGCCTTGAGCAATAACAAACTCTTGCAATTTTAAATGATTTTCTCCCTTGAGCGGGAATCCATGAGGAAATGATATTGTATCATTTAAAAAACCTTTTCCTTGTCTTGGGTGGCGATCCACACTAGCAAATGAAACAATATTATTTTTAAATATTACCTCCTTGTGGCGTTGATCATCTCCTTGGGCAAATAATTTCCATTATTTTATTCATTTTCCACCTATACATTGGGCTCATGATCCAAAGCAAGAACAATACACTAGTACAAAAACAGCAATATGTGATTAAAAAAATTACTAAAAACTGCTTATAAATGACTAAACTTGGTCCCGTGACCATTAGTAGTTTATTGCCAGTCATTTATAACGTGACCAAATTTATGACATTCATTTTTAGTCATTTATTGGTTGTTTTGATTGATCAATTTGGTAGTATATTTAGTCATTAATTTAGGCATTGATTGTTGTTAACTAGTCATTTATTTAGTCATTGTAATCATTAATTGCGGTCAATTGGTAGTATATTTAGTCATTTTATTCAATTTGGTAGTATATTTAGTCATTAATTTAGTCATTAATTTAGTCATTAATTTAGTCATTGATTGTTGTTAACTAGTCATTTATTTAGTCATGGTAGTCATTTATCTAGTCATTGTAATCATTAATTGCCGTCAATTGGTAGTATATTTAGTCATTTTTAGTCAATTGGTAGTATATATAAGTTGTTGAATACAAAGCAGATTTTTGTTTGTAATAATGCAAGTAGTATGTGCAAGTTGAATCTTATGATTTCATTGCTCAAGACAATGTCTAATAACCTTTAAGATTTATGTGTGAAAAAAATGTAATGGTGAAAGCTGCATACTTTTGTTATAAGAAATCTAAGTATGAATTAAGTTAGAAAAAAAATTTAGTTGTTCTGTATAAAGAATAACATTTTGCTTCTCTATAGACTGTTGCTGCAAACTGTTGTACAAGTAAATTCCAAATGATTTATATTCCTTGAGTTTGCTTACAGGGTAACCCCTTCGAGTTGGGGTAGTTTACATGTGTATTTGCAAAGTTGTCAAATGCCTCCACACTGATCTATAAAAAAATGGGGGGGAGAGAAGCTAGATACAATGAGATTTGGAGATAGTAATAAGTAACACACAATCATGGGTTGAATAACAGCATAACCCTTATTGCATTTGGCATGAACCCCAGCCTGTACATGGTAGAAAAATAGTGAAATAGTAAACCCCCTTTCTTGTACTCCTGCATAAAAGAAAGAGAGAAAAGGATAAGTAAATAAGTAGAGAGAAAAGAGAGAAATTGTAAAGGATCCCAGCTACAATCCAAGCCTAAAATCCAATCTGTTTTTTTAGGTATGAACTTCTGCACCTACAATCCAAGCCAGGAAAACATTTTCTATTCAATCCACCTACAAAATAAGCATCTCACTTGTCAGATTAATACCCAGAAATAATTCTAGCAAATGAATGGCAACAGATTTGAACCCAGATTCATAAAGCTCATAAGAAAGGAACGCTAATCCAAAACACTTTAAGAAAAAAAATTCTTTGCTGCACTGTCAAAGTCTATAAATCTAGACACTTCAGCCATCAAAATATAACTGACTTGTACTGATTTTTATATAAAAATTGTCTTATTTATGAATCAAAACGTTTTAAGAAGAAAAATTAACAAGAGTGAATATAATATCCAGTCCAAATTTGATTTGTTGATGTATAAAAATACTTAAAATTTTAAAGCTTTATTTAAAATTTAAATATTTTTAAAAAATAAAAAGACTAAATATAGTAAAATAAAATAAACCTGACAAAAATCAAAATAAATGGCAGAGTTTTCAATTTTTAGACTAATTTAAATCTAATCAAATTATATCATTTCATAAATTCTTATTTTTTAAAGGAAAAATTCATATTTCTCTACATGTCAAAAAAAACACAGAAAAACAAAAAAAAAACTCAACCCCTGTTAAAAACACAAGCATTCAACACCAATGATTAAGAATATATAACAAAAACAACAATCTTCAAATCATAAACAATAACAAACAAATGCTACAGTTCATAACCAGACAACTATAAACAATAACTACAAACCAAACGAACAGCCAAGGCCATGGCGAATATCGGCCCACAACAATGTCAAACTAATCTGTAAACTAGAAATACTTGTAATCATCGCAGAAAATAAAAGATAAAAGCACAAAATAAACAAGTCAGTAAATACCGTCTGCAATATTGTCGAGGCAGAGCAGGCAAAGGGTCAAAATCATTCACAGCTCCATTCATTCACAGCAAAAAAGAGAAGTCGGGATTGACAAGAGTAAGAAAATAAAAAAGAGATGAAACAAAATAGGTTAGGGTTTTGAGCCTTTCCGAGTTAGGGTTTACCTTTAGGGTTTCGGGCGCCAAAATGAAATGGAGGTGAAATGAAATATGTATAATTTTGGCGCTTAAAATAGGTTAGGGTGAAATGAAAATTTGGCGCCCATATTATTAAATATATATAATATTATATTATATTATTATACAATATAATTTTTTTTTTTTGTTCCATAAGAGAGATTTTGTATATTAAACTGATCCAAAAAAATTACATATTAGAGTGCCATTCAGGCAAATGTCTGAAACTAGAGCCCCAAACTGAAAGTTCTACCTAAAACCCTATACCATCCGATCCAAACCATGCAGGGTCCAAAATTGTAGACCAAAAGGCCACACAGGGCCATAAACAAACAACTGAGATTGACCACGCAGAGCCCTTAACCCTCTACCCAAAGCTAAACCAGATTATCTACAAACCCATCTTTGAACCAAACCAAGCAAGAGGGCAAAACCTTAATCTGAACTTTTAAATCAAAATTTTGGGGCGACTATACGATCCATACATGAAGTCCACCAAAAACATACAGAGATTACCCGAAAGCCAGAGGAAGCTTGTTGCTCGGAATTACATGAAACCCAATTTGGAAGCAAAGGTCTGAAACTGAGGGACCCCTTCAAACTGACTACCCACCAGCTCCAGGTGCAACAGTTTCTTGAGAAAATTCACCCCAACCCCAACCTGTCCTCTATGTTCAAGAAGGACCATTCCTTTTAGGTCCAGAAGAAAAGGAAAAAACTTTATCACTTTGTCAGGATCCTATAGACGGGGAAAGTCACCGAGCTGAGGAATCCCCAACCCCAGAGAAGCTGCACCAATGACATCCTTCAAACCAATGATTAAATCAACTTTGAAGAGATTTCTTACCAACTACTCTGAGATCTCCTTGGAGGTGCCGGCGTCCAAGATGGCTGCTAAGAACCAAGAAACAATGCTAGTGTCCACCCTGTAAAATTCTCCTCCCTCCACAAATCTTTTACCAAGAATTACCTTTACTGCAGCTATTGTAAGGTCGTCATTGTTTCACAGTATGCGCTTCATTCTTTGGTCTGTTATCTTCCCTTTGAACGCCATCTATCTGACCGAGCTTTCTAATTGGATCGGAGTATCCATCCCCAAATTCACCAAACCTTCTATCGCCACTCGAACCACGAACCTCATTCTTCCTGCCATTGAAGCCGAGGTGTAGAGCAAACAAAACTTGTGACTGGAAATGCAAATGAGGAATGAAAAGAGAAGAGACCACTTTAATCCCATTCAAGCCCCTTCAAAATGATGAAGTTTCTAGATAGCATGTCCAAAATCTAACGCCAAGTTAACTACTCATGATTACCAACATGCTTTGAAATGACTGTCCAACTCCACATATCTGCTCAGGCATGCTCAACATTCACTAATAATAGCAATATTCAATTTATATGACATCTTGCAAACACTTGATCAACTTCTAAAAGGGGTATGTTCCTTCCATCGTGGCAATCCAAATGCTGACTCAACTAACCCCCGGACTTTCCACACCCTTTTGTGTGAAAGTTGCCCACCCTTCCTCCACTTTATATAATATAAATATTATATTATAATATTATATAATAATAATATAATATTATATATATATATATATTTTTGGTAAGTGCTACCAAAGGGGGTAGCTCCCTCTATTAATTCAAAAGAAAATTACATCTGCCATACAGCTTCAATGGGACAGAAGCCCGACACCATTAGCAATGTCAATCAGCCTTGTCACCACACTCTCCTCTAACAGATTCTGATTGGCCTCCACAAATTTTGTGAAGTCACTGATCTTTATGATCTCTTCCAATCAAATCCTTAAGCTCCACAGTGAGAGAATCAGCATCAAATACTTTAGTTTCCTCAGGCTGCTCAAAAGAAGCCCCGAGATTTGCCAAGTGATCAGCCACTGAGTTGGCTTCTCTGTATATGTGAGACAGTGAGTAGCCTTCCATCTTTTGTAAGCATTGATCAATCCATTCCAATCGGCTCCTAAGTTTCCAGTTTTGAATTGCCATCTTCCCAACAACATTTATGTAGATTAGAGAGTCACCTTCTATGGCTGTCGTTTTTACACCTTTCTCCAAGTAGAGCTCCAGACCTCTAGCCAGCGCTTCAAGCTCCGCTTCGTTGTTGGTAGCCATCCCTATATTTCGTGCCAAAGCACGAATACACTCCCCCTGCCAGTTCCTTATGATGCAGCCAATACCTGAAATCCCTAGATTACCTTTCGATGCTCCATTAAAATTCAGTTTGAAGCAATCCAAATCCGGAGGCACCCACCTAGCGTCAACCCTGATACAGCAGGCAATCACCATATCAAGATTAGGGGTCTTCAAGCCCGACCAGGCCTTTTGTAATGAGTTGTCCTAGTTGGAGAAGCACGTGCCTTTCGGTCTATCCCATTTGGCATTCAGTAATTCGCACATCCCTGATTCGATCTTCTTGATGATTTGCTCCACAGTTTGCTCCGTGTCACTGAAAAGCCTTCGGTTTCTCTCTTTCCACAACTACCACACAACCATCACAGGAGCAGTAGTCTGTAATGTCCCCTTCTAGTAAGCCGAAATTTTTCTCAACCTTACACAATTTCAACTTAGTAAAAGAGAACATTAGTATTCGATTCATCTTTTATTTCAATATAAATTCATTAAGACTATCACATATTAGATTATATTCACATTAAGTTCATATATTTGTTCGTGATATGACTTGTGAGGGACTTATGTTAGACTCTTGCGTTAACCAGCTCTAGATCACCAAGTATGATTTCATTAAGGAAATAGTTCCATCTCTTACGAAGGCCCAAAGGTTTCACTCACACATGGAGTCCCTCACCATTTGGCTCTTGGGATTTCACTCACACACGGAGTACCTCATCCAGACGAGAGTCACCATCCGTAGAGCAACTCTTACGAGTTCTCCTAGGCCCAAGGATTTCACCCACACACGGGGTTCCTCATCACTTGGTCGAGGGACTTACATCCAGTCGAGAGATACCTAGGCTAAAATAAACTATTTCAACTACGTCATACCTTAGAGGTGATAGAGGGGTTAATGGGAGAGTCTGAGTCAGCTCCAAGCATACCACCAACTTATCTTTTTATTTGATTTAATAAATATCATAATTGTTCTTATTGGCATTTAACACAAGATGCCTTATATTAATATTGATCATATATCATTACATTTATTCATTATATTAGTTATGCACATTCATAGTTTTGTCTAAGTTAAGTGCATTTATTTATATTAACATCATAATTATATCAATTAACTTGACAGTCCATTTATATTCATATTATTCTTCTACAACATTTATATTGCCTAACCTATTAATAAGGAAAGTGCACGTACCTCTTTATACTACTTGTCTTGTTGAATCTACTCACTGGATTCTATTCTCTTTTGCCTATTCTTTAATATTTATATATTATAATATTTGTTATAATATTAATAATATCTCTATATTGTATTATTATATATGTTATTAATATTATTGTATATATATATTTATATATATATATATATATATATATTTACACCCACATATATAGATATATTACATCTTAATAATTAAATATATTAAAATACTTACCTGCTATTTAGACGATCTGTAGGTACCTTTTTGGATGCGGTAGATATTTATTCTCTTCCTTTTTCTATTCATTTCCCTTTTGTTAGAGGGGCTGGTTAATATTTATTAGTTTGAAGGGATGCAATTTACCACCCGTCACCACCCTTAATAAATTAATATTATTAAACTTTGATGATACTTGATATTTGTTTGTATTAGTTAAGCACTCCTTATTATGAGATCGACATCTTCTCAAGAGGCTCGATTCCATATATGAATGCCCTTATATTATGCAATGAATAAATATATATTTACTATTATACATTATTATTATTATTATTATTATATTTATTTTTACTTGAATAATTCCTCCCTATATATATTTATGATATCTTTTCTAGTTATGACTCAAAAATATATATAAATATAATGCGGATCTAAATATATTTATTTATGGGATATTATTTATTTATTGCCCATCTTCTTTTCTTTCTATCCCAGAGCCTTTATTTATTTCCCTTTCAAGGGATATTTATTATGCCTGGTGGTAAAAGACATACTTGCCCTTTTATAATTTTTATTACTTTATGTTATTCCCTTCTATGAGCTATGGTAAAACTAGTTCTAACCATACGTAACTCCCTTAACATAGTTTATTTATATTATTTGTATTTATATTATATCATTTATATATCATTTATATTATAAATAATATATTATTTATTTTATATTATTTATATTATATCATAATAAATGATATAGGATTTATATTATTTATATTTATATTATAATATAAGATAAATATAAGAATATTTGTATTTATATTATTAGATATATTTATAATATATTATTATTGTTTACATGTGTTATTTATAAATATAATAATATATATCTTGTTAATTGTTTTAAATAAATATTATTTAAATAATACATATTAATAATATATTTTAAATAAATATATTATATATTCTATTTTAACTAAACAATTCAATTATAAATCATTATAGGGACATGGCATAGTCCAGGCATCTGCCCAAACACACTTCTTGAAATCGACAGGCCAACTACCCAAGAAATCCAATAGATCTTTCTGTCTGGCTATTGACCATCCGAGTGAGTGACACATCCAATCCCAACATTTTGATGCATAATCATAATTCAACAGAAGATGATCAACAGTTTCCTCATCATTGTAGCAAAGTGGAAAACTACTCGGACCATGGATGCCAATCGAGTGCAACCTCTCTCCCATCAATATACACTTATGAAGGGCAGTCCAGAGAAAGGCGCTGGCCTTCGGGAGGACACACTTCGCCCAACACACCCTCATGGGCCAATCTATACTGCCCCTCTGGACACATTGCAGCTTGTATCCCAGCTTAGCCGTCTATTCTCCTAACTTCGCACCTGCCCAGATGATCTCATCCTCTATCAAGCTGATTAAAACTCTTCTTGCACCCAACGCAACTTTTAGCAGTGCCTTGTCTTCCTTAGGAATATTGTGTTCTTCTCTATCAATCCAATCCACTGTCGAGCACCAAGCATCGATTCCTCTGAGAACATAGTCCGCCACCTTACCACCCTTGGTAGAAATAATCGACGACAGCCAATCCCTATCACCAAAGGTGGATGATAGCGATTCATGGCTGTCCCATGAATCGTGCCAGAAGTCAGCACGCTTTCGATTACCGATCCTCCAAGAAAGATGATTAGTGATCAAATCTCTGCAACTCCATAGAAAGCGCCAAACCACCGAGCCTCCATTGGAATTGGCAAGAGTTAAGATGCGCTCTGGTGTTTCTTCATCTAGATACTTTTTTCGGATAATCTTACACCATTGATTATTTGGATTCCTATATAATTTCCAGGACAGCTTTGCTCCAAGAGCCCGATTCTACAGCTCCATATGCCTCAGACCAGCCCCGCCATCTTCTTTCCCTTGACAGGCCATATTCCAGCTGATCAAAGGGATTCGTTTTGTGTCTCTAGCCCCCTCCCAAAGGAATTTTTTCATGAATCCTTCGATTTCTACTACCGCCTTATTTGTCATGTCAAAACATGATAGTATAAACTGGCACAACAGCCAAAACAAATTTTATCATTAGGATCCTGCTTGCAAGAGTCAACCACTTACATTTCCAGGCATCCGCCTTTGATCTGCACTTATCTATTATTTTCTGCCAGTGATCTGTCCTGCATGCGCCTTGAAAAAGGGGGGTGCCAAGATGTTTGGATGGGAGACCCGCCATCTTAAAGCCTAACATTTCGGCTATCTTCTTTTTTACTGTACCTTTTGTATTAAAAAATAAATCTAGGACTTTTCTTTGTTAAGAAATTGTCCGGAGGCGTCAAAGTATGTATCCAAAGCTTCTTTTATTACCTTAGCCTCCCTGATCGATGCTTCACCAAAGAGCATAGTGTCATCGACGAATTGGGAGTGAGTCACAGGGTCCAGTCCCTCTGCAATACCAACCCCTTTCCAAATCTTGGAGGCTCTCAAAGACTTGAAGTGCCTACCCATTACCTCTGCCATTATTACAAAAAGAAATGGGGAGAGAGGGTCACCTTGACGGAGACCATTAGTTGCTTCAAAAAAACCACAAACGGATCCATTGACAAGCACTGAATATCTTGGAGTAGCAATGCAAAAACGAATCATATTAATCCATTGAGAAGAAAAGCCAAAACGTACCAGAACCTCAATAAGAAAATCCCATCTAACACGATCATAAGCTTTGCTGACATCAAGCTTAATTATCATACTTTGAAGCCTCTCCGAAGTGATTGTATGAATGGTCTCCGTGGAGGTGATAATGCAGTCAATTATTTCTCTCCCCGGAGTGAAGCCATTCTATTCTTCTGAAATTGTGTCCAAGAACCTTCTTCAACCTGTTTGCTAATACTTTAGCTAAAATTTTGTAAATTGTATTGCATAGTGCAATTGGCCGATAATCAGAAAAGGACTTGCACTCAATTTTCTTGGGAATTAAAGCAATAGCCGTGTTGTTCAGATCCTTAACAAATCTTTGCTTCCTCCTAATATCCTCCAAAAGCAATAACAGATTGTTGCCCATGAAATGCCAGCAGTTTTGGAAGAATTTGGCTGTCAAACTATCCGGTCCCGGAGCTTTATCCGGTTGCAGACCAAAAACACCCGCCTTAACCTCTTCAAGAGTGAAAGGAGCACGTAACAATTCGTTATCGGTGTCTTCCACGCAGTTCGGGATACAAGAGAGAATGGGCGCTTTTCATGATATCATCGCTGCTCTTGAATGATCATATATATATATATTCTATTCATTTGTATCATTGCTGCACTTCACAATTCTGCTCATACATACATTCTTCTTCACATAAACTCCATAATTACATCTGCTCAAATTCTTTTTGTTATTCTGCTTTTCATATGCTTTAAACCAGAATGAAATTCATTGTATTTCCTACCTTCTAACTCCAACCTTCCATACCTTTATATACCCTATCGCCTACATGAAGGGAGGCGACTCTTTCTTGAAAAGAGGTGATTACATAGAGAGTCGGCCTTGACATAGATTAAATTTAATTTATTCAAAACCTTCCACAATGAGCACTTATATCAAGAGGTCGGCTTCTTTATTTGTTTTTATCCTTCACCAAGGATGTGCCATCATATTGGATCGGCCTAGACAAGAAATTAATTTATATAGTATTTTCCAATGGTGGCGCCATTACAAGGAAGAGTCGGCCATGAGAAGGATTGTAGTGCTGCCTTTAAAAACAAGCCTCTGCCATGTATATAGATGAGGCCAGCTATGTAGAAACTATAGTTAGAGTGCTGACAACTTTTGTAATGTCCCTTTAGCAAACATATTTTGAGAAAGGGACATTGAAGTTATGATCAGATTTATATATAAATCAGGCATACAAGGAATTGTTTGTTTAAAATGGCTAACCTCTTACAAGCTCAGAAAAGATGGCTCCAAGGGCTGCAATCTGATTTATATAGACCTGTAGCAAGCAAAATATGATATGCTTGGTAATATGAACTGCTATAGCAATACCCAGTTCACT
Organism: Cunninghamia lanceolata; assembly: GCA_027924645.1. Taxonomy (NCBI): domain Eukaryota; kingdom Viridiplantae; phylum Streptophyta; class Pinopsida; order Cupressales; family Cupressaceae; genus Cunninghamia; species Cunninghamia lanceolata. Next base: position 6,435,394 of record BSBN01000512.1, read on the forward strand.
AAACCATTTCAACAGTTGTTCCACTATATACCAATTTGCAAAAAGGCTCCAATCTGCCAAGGATAGCTCTGTATGACTGTGCCTAAGGTTCTAGAAAACCCCAGCCTTTCCTAGCAAGGTAGATATACTCCAAAACCTCCACGTATTGCTAGCATAATCCTCCTTAAACCCCAGTGGCCAGCAAGTGTAAAACATTCAACATTCAGCAATAAACTACCTCAACTCCCCAAATGCTACACGCACCTTCCATTACCTCTCATGAACCCATGGATTAGACAGCATTCAATATTATTTGAGGCAGTGAACACATACAATGGAGCTATGACTAGCTAGAATAGCTGCGGCTAGCTAGAATGAGTTGCACCCACCAAGGAGGTAGTTGCGCCTTGTTTTAAAACCACTCCATAACTCTTATTGCCCTTATAGACGCTGAGGTGCTCAAATAGGGTATTGAAAACCCTCATAAAAATGCAACTCAACTTCACTGAATATTCAATACAATCTGCTCACAAAATATAAGTTTGTATTTTCAAAGTAACTCTTTCAAATTTATCAAATAAATCTCCGGCAAAGCAAATACTCCAAAACCTGTAAAGTTATTTCCTTCAGCACACCAAAAAATCGGCAATGAAAGCACAAATACGAACCCTGCTTGGATCCGCCTCTACATCAAAAACAAGGGTTTTCGTCCTCATTTCAAAATCTTTGCAGCGTCGTTGCGATCACTGGATGGAACCGCTCAATGGAAGACAAAGGGTTTTCGTCCTCAGCTTCGAGAAACCATTGGGGTTTTCGTCCCGTTGGTAAGAGTTTGGCCACAGGGACAAATCTCCAAAGAGCAATAAACAAACTTTTGAATATCCCAAATGAGCTCACACAACCTCCTTTTATACTTTTTTCCCACCGACCTTTCCAGAAGCTTTTATTTTTTAATTCACTTTTTAATTAAAAGCTCATTTTTTACTCCAAAAGACCTTTTTATCAAAATAATGATAATATTTGATTTGCAAGGTCCCAATATTATGTGTCCATGATTTAAAACTTTTCATTCCAGTTTCGACGAGCTATAACACTAAGGTGCTTTTAAAATATTTTAAATAATATTTAGTGACCTTAGTAAAATAATTAAAATAAACCCATTAATACACCCATTTTGCGGAAACTGTCGGAATGCATCGGAATCGAAAACTGACTGCACTAGAGTGATCCCGATGAAGAATAATGATAAACGAAGCCAACTGGGCGACTTACTATAAATAGACGCCCTCTCCGAGATTCTTGGAGAGCACACTCAAAGCCGGAAATCACCCCGAAAAGTGGCATATGAGTCCTCCAGACCACCTGCGTTCAATGGAATCATCAAATAACTCCTCTGATAATGTTGACACACATCCACAAGGTCAATGCCAACTGCAATGCAAGAGAACCCGAAAATGGGGACATTACATTAGATCACATGAATAAGGGATGTGGCCAAGCTAGCCTTAGGAGGGAAATGTCTATACAGGCCTTGATGCTAAATACCAAGCATCAGTTGGCCTTTATAATTAGATTGCGAGAAAGCCAAAATTTTCTGAAGGGGCATGAGAACTAAATCATGCTCTAAAGCTGCGAACTACAAACAAACTAATATTCTAGGATATCTAAAATGTTTCCTAGAAGTTTTTTTTCTCGATCTGCAACTTCAAGATTGGGTATGTTAACCACATGAAGAAAAGTTAAACTAGGAACATACTGTAATATCCCTCTAAGGATATTTGCTAAAATTTTGATTATCTGATATGATTTGCAATTTTTTTTTTTTCCAATAAAACCCTAGGACTGATTTCTTTCTCTGTTTCAAGCAATTATGGATAGCGTGCATATATGTATACAGGATATCATATCAATGATGAATCTTTATGAGGATAACTTCAATCATATATTCCTTCAACAATGAATGACACCAAAATGCAAAATATAGAAGAAACACATATGATGTCTTAGTCAACAGCCTGCTGATACAGTTTATATTGACTTGGAATGAAATCAGACCAATTTCAGGGTTTTATTACAGCCAATACATTATATGAACTGCTGATACAATTTCAGAGTTGAAATCATTTCACAACATACCAGCTGACTGACAGAATACAAGATAAAAATGATACCAGGTCTGCTGAAGCTAAATCGACCTCTTGTGATGATGAAATACAGTGCAATGATGATTCCAGTCTGCTGTAGCTATCTGAAAATGCTGATCACAGTCAACAAGTATGCTGGGTCCCACGAATTCCTTCCATATAAGAGTCCTTATGACATTAAATCTCTAACAATGAGCATCTCCAAGGTGAGTGATAAAGTTATTAAAGTCCTGAAGGAGTTAGGACTCCTCAAAAGCCAATGAATAGTTTAAAAAACCAAAGATTTATCAATGTTTGCTGACTGGATTCTGTATGTCAGATCTTGTCCCCCACTTAGGTAGCAATACAAATATATAAACTTAAAACCCACAAAACTGCCTTCCCTTTTTGCATAGCACTACCATAAATATGGTATTCCTTCAGCCACGATTTCCACTTAATAATCAAGATCTCCCTTTTAATTGTATTGCAGCTAGCTCTAATGATTTTGGATCCCACTAAAATAAAATGAAACTTTTATAGAGAGTTCGAACCTTTTGTTTGGACAAGCATTTTTAATTAAACTCCATGCTCACACTAGGTCCCATATTCCACTATCCAGCATATAGAAAAATCTTTAATAAGTTTCAATCACTCTTTTTGAGACCCACGATACTTCTTGAAGCGGTCTATTCAAAACCACACTGCGATTGTGAGTTGACCTGCGATCCTCATTCCTTCATTATTCTCATTTCCCTTTTATGTATAATGCTCAAACAACCTGCAAACAACTTCACATACGATGCATACAAAATATATTTGATATCCTTTGCCTTCAACTCTACGTAGACTGATAAACTTGGAATTATGAATATCCTTTGACAGCGATCATGTAGCAAAGAGCTGAGATACTCTGAAAACCCTCAATCCAATCTACAATTACCACAAATTTATATTTGCCTGCAAATCAATAAATTTGTGAAATAAAACCCCGCATGCATTTAATTTGCAAACCCTCATAATAATAACAATACCAAAAACATCATGAAATCCAATGGAACAATGCTTTGAAGCCCAGTAGTGAAATCTAAAATAATTTCACCTCAAGATTGGTAAGGGAACATCACCAAACCGATAATTATCAAGGGATCATCTCCTTGATACCATGAATGCAAGGGAACATCTCCTTGAACTCAAGCTACTAGTCTTCAAACCAAGAACATACAAACTCAACATACTTCCAAATGAATCCCAGGCATCCTTTTAAAAGCCTTCACAAATTAGGACGGACCTAATTTTATTAAATGAAGGTTTCTGTGTACACGGTCACACTTGAACTTTATTAAATGATTTTTTTTGTGTACACTAACACTTTATTGACTTAAGTAACTTAATAAAAGTATAATTTTATAAAGTAATTTAAATACTTTATTAAATTATACTTTTATTAAGTTACTTAAATTACAATTAAAACCTTTTTAAGGTACTTGAAAAATGGGGACATCACAGCCCTCCCTTCCCGACATTGCTTGTCCCCAAGCAATGGGAAGAAAATTTGCACCCAATCAATTCCTGGATCCCAAACCAATCAAGGCTCCTCAAACATGATCAAACACATCACCTCAAGGTTGATGGTGTAGAAGATCTTGGGAACGCTTCCACTGTCGCACAATGATGCAACCACAAATGAATCCATCCCTATTCCCTCGCTGTCATAAATCAGAACAACATCATGCACACTGAAAACATCATCCAAAAAAATGTAGGAAGTGTCATTCATCATGCGAGAAGATAGGAAATCATTGTTAGACCAATCCATATGTTGTGTCAAATCATGAGTAGGCTGATCTATCTCTTCAATGAGGACTAATGTCTCATGCAAATCTGATTTGTCTTCATCCTCATATATCCATGTGTCCATGACATTATTTGCTACCTCCATAACATCTTCATGTTTCTCTTGAAGGCCTTCAATAGGAGATGTAACCACCCTCACTTCCTCATGAATAGGGGCTGCTATCTCATGAAAAAGATAGGATAAATTGCTGCTGTTCTCAAACAAATCAAGAATAATCTCATTCCATTCTATAGTGCTGTTATCCATATCAAACCTCAAATCTTCTCTATCAAAGGCTGATCCAAAATGTCTTTCTCTATGTACATCACCTATGACTTCATGAGACAATTCATTACCCATAACTATCATAGATTTGGATGCTATTTCATGATTATGGAAGGAAATAGAACTGCTGTTCCAAAAATCAGAACTTTGATCACATACTTTTGAAGTGCATTCATCAAAAATCTCTTCATCAATTGCTGGCCCAAAAATCTTATTCTCTCCAACTGTTTCATGGCTGCTATGAGGTTCTTCATATCTTGGCATCTCATCAAACTCATCCTTATGAAGTCCTTCAAACATTTGCTCAATTTCCCAAACCTTTGCAATGTTTTCTTGCTCTTTAATAGAAGCTGCAACACATGACTGATTTTCTGATTTTTCTTCATGTATAAGACGTGTGTCATCATTGGAATCATCCATCTTACTTGTAGAGGAATCAATACCATCATTTGCATTCATGCTAATGCCATACTCATGTTCTTTTGTTGAAGCCTCAAGTGATTCTATCTCTTTATCATCATGCTTCTCAAATTCCTCATGGAGACTTTTGACAACTTCACTTGTAGATACCTCAAATGAGTTTCTTTTATTCTTCTTTTCTTTTTCTTCTTGTGCAAATGACATGATGGTTGACATTAAACTTGTTGACATTTGTTGTTGGGATTGCATATAAAACTCTATGAGATCATTCATGCCCTTCATAATCTCTTGTGTAACTCTATCATTAACCTTCTTGGATGAACTTGAACTTGTACCTATTGATCTTGTTGAATCTCTAGAATACTTAGGCTTCCTTGAATCTTCATACTGCTGTGAACTACGAGTCTAGCTCTTTGAACTCTTCTTATTTGAAACCCTTTCCTTTGTTGGTGAAGGAGGAAGGAAGGTAGGTAGCAATCTACCATCTCTGATTCTAGCCATTGATGCAAACTGCTGTATGACTGAAACAATTTTTGATTTTTCCCCTCAGGCTGGCAGGAACATGGCTCTGATACCACTGTAATATCCCTCTAAGGATATTTGCTAAAATTTTGATTATCTGATATGATTTGCAATTTTTTTTTTTTCCAATAAAACCCTAGGACTGATTTCTTTTTCTGTTTCAAGCAATTATGGATAGCGTGCATATATGTATATAGAATATCATATCAATGATGAATCTTTATGAGGATAACTTCAATCATATATTCCTTCAACAATGAATGACACCAAAATGCAAAATATAGAAGAAACACATATGATGTCTTAGTCAACAGCCTGCTGATATAGTTTATATTGACTTGGAATGAAATCAGACCAATTTCAGGGTTTTATTACAGCCAATACGTTATATGAACTGCTGATACAATTTCAGAGTTGAAATCATTTCACAACATACCGGCTGACTGACAGAATACAAGATAAAAATGATACCAAGTCTGCTGTAGCTAAATCGACCTCTTGTGACGATGAAATACAGTGCAATGATGATTCCAGTCTGCTGTAGCTATCTGAAAATGCTGATCACAGTCAACAAGTATGCTGGGTCCCACGAATTCCTTCCATATAAGAGTCCTTATGACATTAAATCTCTAACAATGAGCATCTCCAAGGTGAGTGATAAAGTTATTAAAGTCCTTAAGGAGTTAGGACTCCTTAAAAGCCAACGAATAGTCTAAAAAACCAAAGATTTATCAATGTTTGCTGACTGGATTCTGTATGTCAGATCTTGTCCCCCACTTAGGTAGCAATACAAATATATAAACTTAAAACCCACAAAACTGCCTTCCCTTTTTGCATAGCACTACCATAAATATGGTATTCCTTCAGCCATGATTTCCACTTAATAATCAAGATCTCCCTTTAAATTGTATTGCAGCTAGCTCTAATGATTTTGGATCCCACTAAAATAAAATGAAACTTTTATAAAGAGTTCGCACCTTTTGTTTGGACAAGCATTTTTAATTAAACTCCATGCTCATGCTAGGTCCTATATTCCACTATCCAGCATATAGAAAAATCTTTAATAAGTTTCAATCACTCTTTTTGAGACCCACGATACTTCTTGAAGCGGTCTATTCAAAACCACGCTGCAATTGTGAGTTGACCTGCGATCCTCATTCCTTCATTATTCTCATTTCCCTTTGATGTATAACACTCAAACAACCTGCGAACAACTTCACATACGATGCATACAAAATATATTTGATATCCTTTGCCTTCAACTCTATGCAAACTAATAAACTCAACTCTGCGCAAACTAATAAACTTGGAATTATGAATATCCTTTAACAGTGATCATGTAGCAAAGAGCTGAGATACTCTGGAAACCCTCAATCCAATCTACAATTACCACAAATTTATATTTGCCTGCAAATCAATAAATTTGTGAAATAAAACCTCGCATACATTTAACCGACAAACCCTCGTAACAATAACAATACCAAAAACACCATGAAATCCAATGGAACAATGCTTTGAAGCCCAATAGTGAAATCTGAAGTAATTTCACCTCAAGATTGGTAAGGGAACATCACCAAAGCAATAGTTATCAAGGGATCATCTCCTTGATACCATGAATGCAAGGGAACATCTCCTTGAACTCAAGCTACTAGTCTTCAAACCAGGAACATACAAACTCAACATACTTCCAAATGAATCCCAGGCATCCTTTTAAAAGCCTTTACAAATTAGGACGGACCTAATTTTATTAAATGAAGGTTTCTGTGTACACGGTCACACTTGAACTTTATTAAATAATTGTTTTTGTGTACACAATAACACTTTATTGACTTAAGTAACTTAATAAAAGTATAATTTTATAAAGTAATTAAAATACTTTATAAAATTAAATTACAATTAGAACCTTTTAAGTTACTTGAAAAATGGGGACATCACACATACTAGCTAGATGAAGGAAAGATTACTACTAAGCAGAAATGTATAATGAACAAACTTGCTTTATTTCCCAAGACTCAAAAATAGGTTTGTTTTATCCCACAAAATAATCTTGTTTTAATATTCAAATCATTTAAGTAGATAAGAATATTGATCTACAAGCAAACAAAGAAGCAATGATCACATAGGAATCAGGTTGGCACAATTTAAGAGGCATGAATCGATCAATCAGAACAAGCAGCAAATTGGAATCATGCTGGAAACATACAGTAATGAAGACAAGCTCACTTACTAGGCCTGAAACTGCAGAAACAGCAATACAGCATGACTGAGATAAAGTGAAATCAACAATATTATGACTAAAATCAGCAAATCATCGATGATGTGCAAGTTGATAAATAAAATTTATGACTGAGATATGCAAGAAACCTGTCAAAACAGCAAAGATAGGAATGGAAACATGCTAAGTTTGCAAAGACTAAATAGCTAGTTTGCATGCTAAGTTACAACCCAGATGAATAAAATGGCATCAATACAAAGCTTGACACTCAGTATTTGTTGGTGTTTCAATTCGCACCTCTGGAATGTGAGTTGGAAACGGACAACTATGCACAGATAAACTACTCTCCTATTATGAGGGGGAGTTCCCTTTTTGCTGATGTTCGCTTGAAAGATAAATGAAACAAATTTGCTTATCTTTTTTTTTTTTATTCTCAGCTGCAACCACAAGGTTATAAAACTCTAAATCACTGCAACAGAAGTTTTTCCTTTTTAAAACTTCTAACTACAGCTAGGCCTAAGCTAAATGATGCTTTTAATCACCTAAGTAAATTCAGAGCAAAGGGATTAAAAGTTAACAAGGAATGATTTGTTTTAACCTAAAAGATTTAATAAGCTCCTTCCAGATTTACATCAGAAGAGTCATTGTACTTTAAGATAAAAGCTAAAATAAGATTATACAAACCACACATCTGACGACAAAACTAGATGATCTGAGATAGAAAATCAAAGCAAATGGCAGGCATGAGACTTCTATTCCAATATCATAAATTTGATACAACTCCAGGACAACAATATTGTAGCAAAAGGCAGGCATACAATACGCGATCAAACACTGGAAAACAGATATCACAGAATGAACGAGCACTTGGAATAACAAGTTCTGCAGGCTAGAATAGGCACAGCAAATTTGTTATCACAATTACCATTACCTACAATAGGCAAGGTTGCCCTTATTTATACTAAATCAAAGGAGTAGGGAACCCTAAAATCTTCTTGATTTATCCCACCTAACTTGCCAACTCGCAAGCTTTATTTCTATTTTAAGACAAAGATTACAACTAACAAATGCTTTAAAACAATTTTCTTTAAAGCAAAGAAAGCTCCAACTATTACAAAGTGATTTTTACTATTTTAAGGATGGATAAGCTTTGGATGAAAGCAAATGCTTTAAAACAAAAAGCATCTGAGTTAAAGCTACTTTCTTTTGAGTCACATCTTCATCTACATTCTTGCTTTATTGGTGATGTCATCCATTAATATTCTGGGAAATAATATCTTCTAAAAAGCGAGTGACCGCATCTTTGCCAGGAACACTGATACTCTCTAGAATGATATTCTAATTCTCTAACATTTCTTCACCATTTGCAAACATCTGAAGGAATTCATGAACTTCGCCCACAGCCTTATCAAACTTCACTGTCATTGCGGCAAAACAATCCATCTTGCCGGCACTGATATCACCATTAAAATTGTTGCGGACGAGAGTCTGGAATTCTGTCTGCACCTCCCTGAGATCATACAGGGTACCATCTTCTTTTTCATACGATCATGGGATTTGAGAAACAAAAGATCTGACAAACTTGAGAACATTTACCACCTTTTCTTTCCACTCTGCTAACTCTGAGATTATATTGTTATAAGTTTTTACTATGAAAAGATACTGTGCTTTCCAAGTAGAAACAATCTTCTTATCTTCAGCTGAATCAACAGAATTATGTGCCATCTTCAATTTAGAGATAATGATCTCAAACACCAGTCTATTTTCAGCCATAGTCTGTTGTAACCCCTGGATGCCTTGACGCAGATCATGAGTGTTATACTTTAATTGATAAAACTATGAAAGTACAATTCTCCCTTTAGTCACAAATTCTTCCACCCAATCCTTCATGTGCCTCCCATAGATGACCAACTAACTGAACTGTTGTTGATCGGCCGGTGATCCCAGATTCGGAGGAAGCAATAAATCAACCTGTGATGTGCAATGAAAAAGGTTGGAAATGTACTGCCGCAGCTGCCTAACCTCAGCCTTGAGGGCTGCTTTGTCTTCTCCATCCTTCAACACCCTCTCCTTCAAATTATCTACTGCAACCTCGAAGAGATTTACATCTGTATGCCGGGTACTCCTACCAAGATTAGCCTTGACAACCTTGAAGTCATCAACCTCAATATCATCAACATTTCTATCTTCTGGCGGTGTTGCAGTTTCAAGGATCATTTCTCCATCCACATTCTTTTCAATATGAACTTGCTTCTTAAGTTTCCTATCTGGTGTATCTTGGTAGATGCTTTTAAGCTCTGTCAAGTTCAACTGATATGAAGGCTTTCTCCTCTTCCTTCCCAGAATGTTTTCAAGCCAAGATGAGCCATCTTCTCTTGGAAACTCGATTCTAACTTCATCAACTCCTGGTGAACCAATATGTGTCTCAGATTTATGAACCGGCGAATCTGGGTTTGAATCAATGTGAATGGGAGAAGAACTTGGTGAAGAAGGTGGAGAAACATGAAGAGAAGGCAATGTTTCTACATGCGGTGCTGGTTCAGTGGGAACTTCTGATGCAACTGCTGGTTGTTCCTGCTGAATATGAACTAGAGACAACCTTTTTCCTCTTCAACTTGGCCATCTTTGTTCCTTTTGAGAAGACATTCATAGCTTTAACCCTTTGTTTTGGTTTGGAAGTGGAAGGTTCTGATGGTTGAACAATTGGCGGCTCTGCAACCGGAATGGGTTCTTTCCGCTTATTCTTCAAGAATATCAAACTATTTTTGACAACTCAGCTCGTTCTTTCCTCAATCAAGATGTTCTCTTTGACTGACCAATTAACTAGTGGCAATGGTTGTTGCTCAACCTGATCTCTGAAATATGTGGGAAGTAAAACTTTATCATCATCTGACAAGCCCTCTACATCTTCTGACAAAATATCAGCCAGTTGCCGAAAAGTAAACCTGCTATAAGTATGTAATGTCCCCAATTGTCCTTCCGCCAAAAGGATAATTATTATTCTAATTATTTAATGTTACTTGGCAGAAAATGCTAAGTTTAAAAGGTAATATTAAATAATCATATCAAAAGGTTATAAAGTGACATGATAGCTTACTTTTATAAAGTCACTTTATACATTAAGTGAAGGCGGGAAAATAATAAAAGTTCTTTTGAGAGAAGTAATATGAAGAGACAAAAGGAAATAATTATATTCCTCTCAAAAGGTTATAAAAGGACAATGAGAGCTCATTTGGAGGCATGCTGGGAATTTGTATTTACTCTGTTGGATTGAACCTGCGTGTTGTTCATTTTTCCTACCTTCTTGTGGACAGAAACCGACTCGAAGAAGATTAGTTTCGGTAGTGTGATATCTACCCTAGCTGGTAATGGTGGTTTCTACTTCAGGGAATCACATAGAGCTGAACAGAGAATGATAGTTGTTGTGTTTTAATATTGTGATCCCTTTGAACAGTGAAAATGCAGTTTTGGTATGATAAAGTACATTTTTAATTCATAATTTGTATTGTTTAGAGTGAGTTTGGTATGGGCCGCCGTACACTCCATGGTCGTACATGCTAAAAACTTATGAAGTTGATCAGAGAATATTAAGATTGCTTTGACATTTCCTTATGTTTGCATTATGATTGGTAGGCCTAGACAATCATTTTGGATCTGATTTTTAGTGGTCTGAATGTGTTTTGAATTTTCTATGGTGGTGTCCGTACTTTATGAGTCGTACCAGCTGAAATTGATCGATCCATCTCATAAATTATTATCAACTCCTTTGTAGTTACTATTGATTGTAGTTTTTTTGTATGGTCTAGGCGATCATTTTGAATATATTTGGCAGTGTTTTGAATGAAAGATTCATAAGTTATGAAATAGCCATACCCATGTGTCGTACGATGTTGTCTGGAGTGGTCAATTCAAGTGGAAATTAGATCTTGAAACTCTAGCTTCCTTTCTTGTTTGCAAATTGAAAGTTGAGCATAAACAAATATATTGGGACTGTATGCAGAATGATTGATTAAGTTTGGAAGTTTATTTGGCTGAGTCCGTACTTATACTGCCATACTAGCTGGATTGTGGTTGATGCAAAGTAAAAATTATTAACAAAGTCTCTGCCTTGTTTATGGATTGTAATGTTTTTATGAGGGTTAGACTATTCTTTTGAATCTATTTAGCAATGGTTTGGAAGTGTATTACATCAGCTGTGAATATAGCCATACTTCTTGAATGTCGTACGGCTCTGGGCATGAGATATTAAAGGCTGATGTTAGTGTTGTCAATGTTTATGCTGTGTAAGGTGCTCAGAATTGTTAGTTAAGGTTAGGAGATCAGTTCTATGGTAGTTTTGGTGGTGTTATCAGTTGTGAGTGAGTTTGTGTTTGCTATCCCTTCCATGGCTGCCATACAGTCTTAACAGTCAGCAAAAAATGAAAATAGAGTAATCATCCAGTTTGACTCTGATTTTCAGTCTTGATCAGTCAACATAAATGAGACATTCTTCCAGTCAAGGACAATTCTGAGTTTCTGAAGTACAGTGACAGCCAACATTTTTCAGACTTTAAGACTTAGTCAGCTGTTGAAAGGTTTATGTTATCATTGGAAATGCAGGGGATAATGTGGTATAGGGTTGAAGTATGACATAGGATGGTCTGAGATGAGTTGATGATCTTTTCTCAATGCAAATGAATAATGTGTAGCCTTGTTATCAGCTACAGCAGTGCCTTCTTGTGTCTTATCAGATATGGTCAGCTTAGTAGTTTGAGATAGTGATGCTAATGGTTTATGGAGGGCATTCCTGTGTTGCAAAGATCTATTGAATGTGGTATGATGATGACATTTCTAAGTAGTTTCAGTTTGATACATCATATGTAATCTTTCTTATTGTTGCAAAACATAATAATCCCCTCGATGGTTCAACCGCCAGTGTGGGCAAATTGGATCTTTATGTTCCATGTTATCTCTACCCACTGAACAAGTGGAGAATACCCACTGAATAAGTGGATGATTTTTATCTTTCATCTTTGCTCTTATACCCACTGAAAGGTGGTGAATTCCCACATCATGTGGATGCCTGCCATAGCGGATGAATTGTATTTAATTCTTGCATAATTGTTTAATGTAGCCAATCACCGTATGCTCTCACCTTGCCCATTCAGGATTTGGGTGATCAAAAGGTGTGAGGCATTTAGTTGGCTTGTGCAATTGATGCTAACACTGCCAATTCCTTGTATATCATTTTGGAAAAAATTGGGGTAGCATCTTACAAACTACGTTTCCGCATTTCAAACTCATCTACATAATTAGCCCAGAAATCTTCAATTGCAGGTGCATGTACACAATTTTGACTAAGGTGTGATGCAAAAACACCATGTGGATCATATGAAGACCTCCTGTCAAAAAGCTTAAGACCATACTTGGACGATTCACTACCAATTACTTTGGCATCTGCTCTAGATCCGCATCTGTAAATACCCATTCCAATTGGAAAATTGAAAGCCGCCTTGCGCCTGCTACGCAGAAATGTATGAACTTCATAGGCTTGCCTCAGAAATTCCATGAATGCTACTTCATCTGTAGGATATCTCGGCAGCATGGCTGGCTCTCCTGAGAAGCCATATACTCTGATGTAGGAGAAAGTGAGAAACTGGATAAACCAATCAGCCCATTCCGCCATCACCATTCTGGCATCAGCTGAAAACGTATATGCAACTCATTATCCAGATCTCGCATTGCATACATAAGGAATGCATCATTTACCTGCCTATAATGTCGCTCAGCCTGAGAAAATTCTAACTGCGGGAAATGATGATAAACATGTTGAATACCCACAATTCCAACAATATTCAAACCTCTAAATTGACCCTGAAAAGCCATTAAATATACAAGGTATGACATCATGTGGAATTCATGAGCCCTTTGAAAATCAATTATTTGTTGGTGGAGACTATCACTGATGAGTGCCGACCAATCATAGTATTCAGTTCCATCAACAATCTGGGACATGATGTAAAACATCCAAAGTTGAAATTTGTTAGCATCTACTTGACTTGTGATCCGGCTTAGCAGAGTAATCATTATTGCATGTTCTTCCTTGAACTCTCCACGTCCAATATTTTTTGGCATGACGTTCTGCTTTTCTTTCAACCACCTCTGAGCAATCTTTTTTCGATACTTTTCTTTATCATTCTGCCACACCCTTTTGCATTCTTCAATCAAAACAACCAAAGTTTCCCTCCATATTTTTATTGAAAACACTTCTCAATATCATTTGACCTAAGACTGTAAAGCACCCGTCCATCTGCTGATTGGATCTCTCTTGTGACTGAATTGTAATGCTTCATACAAGCAATTATGAATTCGATACTTTGCACTGTGATGAGGAATGAAGCCGCTACAAGTAACTCGGAGTGATTCAGATTCCTGATAGCGTTGTTTTCTGCATCTTCCAAAGGATGCAAATTGAACACTAGAAGTACTTTATGCAAGTCTGTCTCGAAAGTTCTCAGGTAATCGTGAACCAACTCCGTTTTAGGCTTGATGTCAACTGGAGAGTACTGCATACTGAAAGATTTGAAAAATGACTGTGAACACGCCTATGTTGGAAAAATCTTAGACAAAAGGCTGAAAATTCTTGCTGATTTCTTCTAAAAAGCAGAAAGTGAGCAAAAAAGCTGGCACATGGGTTTTGTAGACAATTCCGTTTTGAAACGACCCAGATCATTGGATTTTGAAAAAGCGGAGGATTTCCCGAAAAAACAGTGTTGGTGTTTCAATTCACACCTCTGGAATGCGAGTTGAAAACGGACAGCTATGCACAGATAAACTACTCTCCTATTGGAAGGGGGAGTTCCCTTTTTGCTGATGTTCGCTGAAAAGATAAATAAATTGAACTTCGCCTATCTTCTTTTTGATTCTCAGCTGCGAGCACAAGGTTATAAAACTCTAAATGCTGCAGAAGAGGTTTTTTCCTTTTTTAAAACTTCTACTACAACTAGGCTTAAACTAATGACGCTTTTAATCTCCTAAGTAAATTCAGAGCAAAGGGATTAAAAGTGGATAAGGAATGATTGTTTAACACAAAAACTTAAGCAATTCTCTCCCAGATTAACATCACAAGACTTATAGTACTTTAATGATGAAAGCTGAAATGAAAGCTACAAAAGCCACACATCTGACGACGAAAACTTGATGATTCGAGATAGAATATCAGAGCAAAATAGACATGAGACTTCTATTCAATATCACAAAGTTGATACAACTCCAGGACAGTAATACTATAGCAAAAGGCAGGCATATAGCAAGCAATCAAACACCGGAGAACAGGTTACATAAAGTGAACAGACACTTGGAATATCAAGATTTGCAGGCTAGAATAGGCACAGCAAATTTGCTATCACAATTACCATTTACTTACAATGAACACAGAGTGAACAAACACTTGGAATAACAAGGTCTGCAGGCTAAAATAGGCACAGCAAAGTATGTTATCACAAAAGTCGATCCCCTACAATGGGCAAGGCTGCCCTTATTTATACTAAAATCAAAGGAGTAGGGAACCCTAAAATCTCCTTGATTAACCCTAACTTGCCAACTTGCAAGCTTTATTTCTATTCTAAGACAAAGATTACAATAAACAAACGTTTTAAAGCAAAGAAAATTCCAACTATTACAAAGTGATTTCTTTCTAAATAAATAATGGATGAGCTTAGGATGAAAGCAAATGCTTTAAAACAAAAAGCATATGATTTAAAGTTGTTTTCTTTTGAATCACATTCTCATCTACATTTTTGCTTTATGGTGATGTCATCCATTGATATTTTTTTGTTGATTTCTTCTAAAAAGTAGATTCTGAGTGAAAAAAACTGGCACATGGGTTTTGTAGGCAATTCCATTTTGAAGCTGTTGGTGCTCATTTTGACCTGGAGGCTGAGCTTGCTTGTTGGAGGGTTTCTTCTTTCAAACCCTAAGTGTTCTTGTCCATCGCCAAGACTATTGCCTATCGGCAAAGGATATTATGGTTCCACCGACGGCGTTGGTCATGCAGATGGGGGTAAGTCAAGTGTTCATCGGCAAGATTTGGTGTATCGGGCTAGCATTGTTTTGATCTGCCGATGTGAGGAGCTTGGCCGATGAAGAATCATCGGCGTGTGTTTGGCCGACGGAGGGATGAAGCCATGGTTCATCGGTGAGAGTTGTATTGTCGGCCTAGGTATTTTGAATTGTGCCGACGGTGGGAGGCTTGGCCGATGCGATGTCATCGGCGTAGGTCTCGCCGATGGAGGGGAGCATGGAGTGGTCATCGGTGTGAATGGTATCATCGGTAGAGGATGTTTCTGCTTGGCCGACGGTTGAGGGTCTCGCCGACAGAGGATGTGTGTATCGGGGTGAGCAGTGTGATCGGCCAGGGAGTTTCTCGTTGCTCCGATGGGTAATGTCTCGCCGAGGGAACGACTTGGCAAGGAATGTGAAATGGCCATCGGCGTAACCTTTGACATCGGCGTAGGTATTTTGTTGCTCGCCGATGGTTTTGGTCTCACCGACAGACAAGGAATGTGAAATGGCCATCGGCGTAACCTTTGACATCGGCGTAGGTATTTTGTTGTTGGCCGATGGTGTTGGTCACACCGACAGCGGAGTATGGAGTAGCGATCGGCGAGACAACTGGAGTCGGCGGGAGATTTTTGAGGAAGGCCGATGGTATATGTTTGGCCGATGGGCTGTGGGCGAAGGCATGTGTGTTGAGCGCGGCAAAAGCGCTCGACACTTGGTATGTATGCGACTATGCTTTTAAAGCGCTGGAGTGATCTCTTCACCGTGAATGTGGGATTATTCCCTTGTATATTTTGAACCCGCGGTTGAACGTGTTTTGGCGGGAAATCTTTTTTGTATGCACCGACGGTTTTTTAGGCGACAACGGGTGGTTGAGACCCTTAATGGCGACTGTGCTGGGGCATGGGCGAATTGTTGCACAGTCAGGTACCAGATTTTTGACATGAAGACTTCCAGATAGTGGCGCGTGGCTCGAGGTTCCTCTGTCTATTGCTGTAATAAATTTTGAGCGCCATTCCTTTGAAGGGTCTGTATCTAGCTGATTTTGATATTTTTGTCATGTAATTAATTGCTGTGGTACACTTTCTGGCTGTTATAAGCAGGAAGTGTTACTCATTTAGTTGTTGTTGAAAGTTGAACATTTTGGCTCTGTAACACAATACAGTTCGTTTTGGTTACTCTGTACAGCTAAACCTGTGAGTTTATGTATCTCTTGTTGTACGTTTTGGCATGAATCCACTGATTTCATGGTTAATCTTGTATGAATAATGCTATGTTTGCATGTGTTTTGTTAATTCTGTCTCCAGTATTGCATGTATCTTTCTTCTGAGTCTGGATATTTAAGCAATATTTGAGACTCTAGAACATAGAATTCCTATGTTGAATGTCTGATCTTTTAACTTCTGCTCAAGGGGTAGATTAAACTGTTTTCAGGTTGAACATTGGGAAGGGTATACTGCAGTAGGGATGCCATAAGTAGAGATAACTTAACACTCTGTGTTGGGAGATATCTGTAAGGCAGGTATCATATATATCCCCCTGAAATCCAGTTTTAGCTGTTCATACTGATCATTCACAGGTGTATGTCTACTGACTCCAGGCCCTGGATAGGCACCAATCTTGCTTTGTGTTTGTGTTACAACCATGTCCAGCTTTGCATCCAAACTCAAAATCATAATCAAACTCTAAAACAACCATTAGGACATTAGAATTAGTTTTAGGATCCTCAGTCCTCTGTCTACAACTGCAAATAGGCCCAAAGCTAGCCCCTTTGCTCTTATCTTTTAGTTTTGGCCTATTTACAGGAGGACTTATCTGCTTTCTGTCAGCATCCCAGCCCTTGTATGCATATCTCATGGATGTTGAGTAGGGAATACCCCCCTAGGTTTTGCAGAGCCTGAAGAAGAAGAGGAGATAAAATATAGAGTCTATCTCCTACACTGTTGGCCCCTGGCCCAGAGATCCTGTTGATCATTGATGGCTACCTTGTAGGGAAATCTGGGAATAAGCATCCAGTCTGGGAAAAAACCAACAGAAATTGGCGACTCCGCTGGGGAAATTGTGAAAGAACCCTGGTTTTCAAAAGAAAACAGTTCCTAGTAATAGGTGGCGACTCCGAAGTAATCTCCCAACCGGTCAAAGTAAAATTTATATGCAGGGGAGAAGATCCCAACAAAATCCTTTATTTGAAGAGTTACCAGTAACAAGAAGAATGATGTACAGAAGAAAGGGAGCTGTCTCAGTTAGTCATGAGGGTTCCCCCAGAAAAAATGATGATATACAAGATAACCCTAGGCCATCAGGACAGCATGCGCCCTACTTTTCAAATGCAGAAGCTGATATTCAGGGTGCATATGAGAGGCAACAGGGTGGTAACATGAGAATGAGGTCAGAGGTGTTCCAAGAACGCCCATTTCTAGACCCTAGTGAAAGGTTTGAAGAGGCAGAGTCTTTGAGGGATGATGAAGATGATGATCAGAATATGGTAAAACCATCCTCCTCTAGGCCCAGTGAGGAAGAACTAGCTGATGAAATTAGGAGCTTAAGGGCTGAGTTTGAATATCAGCAGGCAATATCAATCAGAGATGACTTGAGGAAGAAAGTGCAAGCTTTGAGGACTGCCCAGAATAATTCAATTCCTACCCTTGAGAATGCAAATGTGCAGAGACATCAACAGAGAAATGAAGTGCAACATCAGCATAATGATGAAAGACAAAATGTGAATGATGCTAGGATACCACTGAATAATGTAAGAAACCAGAATGCAAACAGAAATATTAATATTAATCAGTTTGACAGACAGCCAATGCAGTTAGATAGATTCAGACAGCTGGTATTTGATGGTATTCCTGGGTATCCTAACCCCATTGATAAGCATCTGAGGCTGCAAGTGCCTAAATTTTCAGGAAACAACACAGTGTCAGGAGAAGATCATCTAAAAGCCTTTCAAAATGTCATGGATAACTTTGAGGTTGAACATGAGGATGTTTTCATGAAGTCATTCATGCAATCTTTAGTAGATGAGGCAAGGGAATGGTACAAGAATCTGCCTGACAGGAGTATTTCATCATGGGATGATTTTAAAAGGATGTTCAAGGAGCAATATGGTGACAAAACTGACCCTAGCTTTTTTGTAAATGAGTTCACCAGTATCACTAAAGGGTCAAATGAGCAGGTTGCAGATTTTAATGCAAGATTTACTAAAGTGTTAAACAAATTGCCACATCACATGAGGCCAAATGAACCAATGTGCATAATATTGTATATCAATGCCTTTGATGCAAAAACTGCATATGGATTAAGAGATAAAGGTCCTGCTACTCTCAGGGATGCTTTCAGAATTGCAGTGAATATTGAAAACAACAGGAAAGCATCGGGCAAGACAAATAGAAGGGATGATATAAAAATTCTGCAGAATCCAAACAAGCCTCAGAACACTCAAGGTAATACATCTGCTCCTGAAGATAAGATAGACAAATTGGCAAATGTTGTTAAGGACCTAAGCTATAGATTAGCTAGAAGTGAAAAAGGGATAGGTCCTGATAGGCAAGTCTATCAAAGGCAGGAAAAGAGGCCATCATTGCATGATATGCCTTATAATACCAATTGGCATGATGGTAAACCTATATTCCCACGTAACAACACAAATCAAAGAGCTCAACATGTCAAAGAAACTCCCGATCCTCTAAAGAAAGCTGTAAATATTGTTGATGATGCTCCATGGTGTATAATTTGTCAGATGCCACATTCACAGTCACAGTGTATGATTGCTCAGTCCTTGTGTGATAATACTACATCTTGTAATGAATGCAATGAGCCACATTATGTGCAAGATGATGATGTAAATATGATGTCCATAAGCAATGGATACACTCTTTATGATGCTGATGAGAGTACAAATGATGGAACTCAGGGCTGCCAACAGTTCCCATATGATGAAGATGATGAAGTTAACTATGCCTATGCTCAGAACTCACACAATTTTCTGAGTAACTTACAACGACCTTCTGATGAGGAAATTAGGGCCTTCACAGCTGCAGCAGTTGCTCAAGTCAAGAGCAACTACAATCTCAGAGGTAAAAATCAGGTAAGCAGCCCACATCAGCCAAAAGATGTTACTATAGGACAGCCAGTGCATGGTAATAAGGGGATGGAATTACAAAAAAGGCAGTGGGTTAATAATAAACAGAATTTCAGACATAGAACAGGTCATGAATCCCAAGGACCAGAAAATAGAATCCCTCAGGCTAAAGATCAAGGTAAAGGTTCCCAAGACAAAAATGATGATCAGGGAACTATGAAAGTAAAAGCTAAATCAGTTCAGGATAAAAACAAGATTGTGGAGCAAGCTACAACTGTTATACAAAATTATGCTCCATTTGATATAGCTCAAGTCCTCTCCCAGGTAAAAGTCTCTGTTCCACTTATGGAACTGATGAAAGTGGAAGAAATTAAGAATAGGACAATATCCCTAATTTCAGGGGTACCTTTTCAAGCTAAACAAAATGCTCAGACCCAGGGTGAGAAACATGTCATATGTAATGAAGAAGATGAGGCTCCTGAAATCTATTTAGGAGTGACTATGACAAAGTGTCCTTCACAAGTGGAACCATTTTATGTATCCCTGGTTATAAATGGAAAAATAATCAGAAATTGTATGCTTGATTCTGGAGCATCTACAAATGTCATGCCTTTGGCCATCATGCAACAAGCTGGATTGAAAATTGACAAGGCATGTGGAAAATGTTATGCTATGGATGCCAGAGAGGTACCGGTTATTGGAATCATGAAGGATGTAGATTTCAAACTGGCAGCATTTCCTGAGAAAAGATATAAAATGAATATAACAATGGTTGACATCAAGCCACAGTATGGTATGTTGTTGTCAAGAAGATGGGCAGCACTAATTGGTGGAAGTATGCAGCTGGACCTGTCATATGCCATGATTCCAATGAATGGCAGGGATGTTAAGCTAATCAGAGAACAAAGATCATCAGAGACAGTGGAAGACCAAGAAGCAGAGGAACAGATATGCTTTGTAAACACTGACTGTGATAACTTCAAGGTTGTCTCAGATGATAGAGAAGATAAAAAGAAAAATGTCTGCATTGAAGAATTGGATCAGCAAGGTTTGTGGACCATGTTTTTTGATGGAGCTTGTGCAAAAGAAGGCTCTGGAGCTGGAGTTGTTTTCCTGTCTCCAACTGGTAAGCTCCTCAAATTCTCTTTCTTGCTGAGGTTTGTTTGCACAAACAACATTGCAGAATATGAGGCTTTACTCTTAGGCCTAAATATTGCTCTCAAACATGGAATCAAAATGCTAAGAGTATTTGGGGATTCTGAGCTGATTGTATCCCAAATTAGAGATAAGTATGCTTCAAAAAACAAAAGATTGAAACAATACAAGCATGCTGTTTGGGATACCATTGAACTTTTTGATGCATTTTCAATAGGCTGGGTAGAGAGATCAAAGAATGTTATGGCTGATTTCTTAGCTAATGTTGCAATAAGGCCAGATGACATCACTCTGTCAGACGTTACAAATGTAGAAGTTAAAATCAGGCCTGCAGTACCAGAAAATATATGCAGTTGGCAAGTGTTTAATGATGATAGGGACTTGTTAAAATTTTTGCACTGCATAGATGAATATGAGAATCAAGAAATTGATTTCCAAGCTTTTGTAGAGACTATAGATGGAAAA
Organism: Cunninghamia lanceolata; assembly: GCA_027924645.1. Classification (NCBI taxonomy): domain Eukaryota; kingdom Viridiplantae; phylum Streptophyta; class Pinopsida; order Cupressales; family Cupressaceae; genus Cunninghamia; species Cunninghamia lanceolata. The sequence continues at coordinate 6,456,516 of BSBN01000512.1, forward strand.
GAAACTCTTGTGGGAAAGGAGATAATTCAGTTGAAGACTAATAAAATCCCCAGAGGGTTAGTAGCTTTGGAAAGAGCTTTTGACAGTAGAGATAAATTGGTCACAAGGACATCTCCCACAAATAAGGAAGATTTAGAAGAGATAAATTTAGGGACATCTCAGGCCCCTCAGAAGGTATACATTGGTAAACAGCTCAAACCACACATTAGGAGTATGCTGATTGCATTACTGAAAAGGTATAAACATGTTTTTGCTTGGTCATATGAGGACCTAAAAGCCTACAGGGAAGATTTATTCCAACATGAGATCCCATTGAAGCCGGGAGCTAAGCCATTCAAACAGAGGCAAAGACCTATTAATCCTACCTTGGCTCCAAAGATGCAGGAAGAACTTAAAAAGCTTAGGGAAGCTGGAATAATTGTGCCAATCAGGCATTCAACTTGGGTGTCTAACCTTGTCCCAGTCAGAAAAAAGAATGGTGATATTAGGCTTTGTGTTGACTTCAGGAACTTGAATGTATCCTCTTTAAAGGATAACTATCCACTGCCTAATATGGAAGCTATGTTGCAGAGAGTGACTGGTTGTGAACTCTTGTCCATGATGGACGGATTTTCAGGTTATAATCAGGTGGAGGTGAAGGAATCAGAATAGTATAAGACTGCCTTTACCACTCCATGGGGAACTTATGTGTATGTTAGAATGCCCTTCGGACTAACCAATGCAGGTGCTACATTTCAAAGAGCAATGGATGTTGCTTTTGCAGGGTTGATTGATTCAATCCTGGCTGTGTATCAAGATGATCTGACTGCTTACTCAAAGAAAGAAGAGCAGCATTGTTTGCATCTGGAGCAGATTTTCATAAGAGCACTAGAGTATGGTATTTCTTTAAATCCAAAGAAATGTGCCTTTGGGGTAGTTGAAGGAAAGCTCCTGGGACATATTGTTTCCAAGGATGGAGTCAGGATAGATCCAAAGAGAGTGGCTGCTATTGACAGAATTCAAATGCCAAAAACTGTAAAAGGAGTTCAGTCCTTCTTTGGACAGATAAATTTTGTTACGAGATTTGTTCCCAACTTTGCAGAAACCACAAGGAACATTTCCAAGATGATGAAGAAGGATGCAACTGTCCACTGGGAAAGTGAAGCAATTGAATCATTTCAGAGTATCAAAGAGGCAATCAAAATGGCCCCTGTTCTTAAATCTCCTGATTTTTCTGGCCATTCCAATTGTTTTCATTTGCTTCCTTTCACACTGTTGCTGCATGTTTGCTACAGAAAAATGAAGATGGTTTTGAACAGCCCATAGCTTTCTTCAGTATGTCCTTGCAGGCTTCTGAGTTGAAGTATGATATTATGGAAAAACAGGCATATGCACTAGTCCGAGCCATCAAAAGTTTCAGACCATACTTGGTAGGATCATATATAATTGCATATGTACCCCATGCAGCAGTCAAAGACATATTCACTCAGCAGGAGGTGACTGGAAGAAGGTGCAGATGGATAAACAAACTGCAAGAGTTTAACATAGACATACAAATTACCAAGTTGGTAAGAGGACAAGGATTAGCCAAGATGATGGCACAGTCAAACTTGGAAGCATGCCAAGTTAATGTAGTCCAAAATGAGAATGTAAATGTATCAAGATCTGAATGGTACAAGGACATTATATACTACTTGCAAAATCTGAATTGTCCTTCCCATTTCAGTGACAGTCAAAAGAGGACTTTAAAGTTACATGCAATCAGGTATGTTATTGTTCAAGGTGAGCTATACTGGAAAAACCCTGATGGTGTGCTGCTGAGATGTGTGGATGAGGATATGGCTAACAATGTTTTGATTGATATGCATAAAGGATTGTGTGGTGGACATTACACTGCCCAAACAACAGCTCATAAAATTCTCAGAGCAGGATATTGGTGGCCCACTCTCTTTTCAGATGCACAAAGGTTAGTGAGGAAGTGTGACCCTTGCCAAAGATTTTCAGGAAAGTTGAAATATGATGGTGCTTTACCCCTCAAGACTGTAACTGTGGATGCTCCATTTCAGCAATTCGGAATTGACTTCATAGGAGAAATTGCAGACAAATCAAGTGGGGGACAGTTGGATTTTGGTGGCAACAGATTACTTTACCAAATGGATTGAGGCCATTCCAACTAAGAGAGCTACAAGTAAGGTGGTGACGGATTTCATGCTAGAAAATATTATCATCAGGTTTGCAGTACCATTCAAGATAGTCACTGATAATGCTATGTGCTTCAGATCAGGTGAATTTGTTGATTTTTGCAACAGGTATGGGATAAATCTATCATATGCATCACCATATCACCCACAAGGGAATGGTCAAGCAGAATCAAGCAATAAAAGCATCATGAAAATTATCAAGAGGATACTGGACAAGAACAAGAGAGCTTGGGACTCAAAATTAAAATTAGCAATATGGGCTGACAGAGTGACAGTAAAAAAGGCTATTGGAATGTCACCCTTTGAGCTAGTATATGGTGCATTAGCCAAATTGCCCATGAACAATCTCCTACCAGTTTACAAATTCATCCAAGAAAATGATGAGGAGATTGAAGACTCCATGACAGAAAGAGTGAATCAGCTGGTTGCACTGGATGAAGACAGAAGGAAAGCCCACCAAATCAATCTCAAGAGACAACAAGAGGTGAAATATCAGTTTGACAGGAGAGCTACTAAAAGGAAATTTCAGGTCAATGATCTGGTGCTCATATGGAATGCAAAAGATCAGGACAATGGTAAACATGGTAAATTCGAACCCTTATGGATGGGCCCATATCAGATTTGTAGTGCTCATGGGGAGGATTCTTATTTCCTCCAGGCCCTAGATGGTGAAGTTCTGGAATTGCCTGTGCATGGCCAATTCCTTAAGTTCTATTTTGCATAGATGACTTGTCGCTGTGCACATTTGTAAAAACATGTATATAGTGTAAATGTCTTGTGCAGTTCGTGCTTTTTGTTTTTTTTTGCCTGGTCTGCCCGGAGATCTAGTTCTCGCTGCAGGTTTTCACCTGCACGTCCCCATTCGGAGCCAGTGTTGGTGCTCATTTTGACCTGGAGGCTGAGCTTGCTTGCTGGAGGGTTTCTTCTTTCAAACCCTAAGTGTTCTTGTCCATCGCCAAGACTATTGCCTATCGGCAAAGGATATTATGGTTCCACCGACGGCGTTGGTCATGCCGATGGGGGTAAGTCAAGTGTTCATCGGCAAGATTTGGTGTATCGGGCTAGCATTGTTTCGATCTGCCGATGTGAGGAGCTTGGCCGATGAAGAATCATCGGCGTGTGTTTGGCCGACGGAGGGATGAAGCCATGGTTCATCGGTGAGAGTTGTATTGTCGGCCTAGGTATTTTGAATTGTGCCGACGGTGGGAGGCTTGGCCGATGCGATGTCATCGGCGTAGGTCTCGCCAATGGAGGGGAGCATGGAGTGGTCATCGGTGTGAATGGTATCATCGGCAGAGGATGTTTCTGCTTGGCCGACGGTTGAGGGTCTCGCCAACAGAGGATGTGTGTATCGGGGTGAGCAGTGTGGTCGGCCAGGGAGTTTCTCGTTGCTCCGATGGGTAATGTCTCGCCGAGGGAACGACTTGGCAAGGAATGTGAAATGGCCATCGGCGTAACCTTTGACATCGGCGTAGGTATTTTGTTGCTCGCCGATGGTTTTGGTCTCACCGACAGACAAGGAATGTGAAATGGCCATCGGCGTAACCTTTGACATCGGCTTAGGTATTTTGTTGTTGGCCGATGGTGTTGGTCACACCGACAGCGGAGTATGGAGTAGCGATCGGCGAGACAACTGGAGTCGGCGGGAGATTTTTGAGGAAGGCCGATGGTATATGTTTGGCCGATGGGCTGTGGGCGAAGGCATGTGTGTCGAGCGCGGCAAAAGCGCTCGACACTTGGTATGTATGCGACTATGTTTTTAAAGCGCTGGAGTGATCTCTTCACCGTGAATGTGGGATTATTCCCGTGTATATTTTGAACCCGCGGTTGAACGTGTTTTGGCGGGAAATCTTTTTTGTATGCAGCGACGGTTTTTTAGGTGACAACGGGTGGTTGAGACCCTTAATGGCGACTGTGCTGGGGCATGGGCGAATTGTTGCACAGTCAGGTATCGGATTTTTGACATGAAGACTTCCAGATAGTGGCGCGTGGCTCGAGGTTCCTCTGTCTGTTGCTGTAATAAATTTTGAGCGCCATTCCTTTGAAGGGTCTGTATCTAGCTTATTTTGATATTTTTGTCATGTAATTAATTGCTGTGGTACACTTTCTGGCTGTTATAAGCAGGAAGTGTTACTCATTTAGTTGTTGTTGAAAGTTGAACATTTTGGCTCTGTAACACAATACAGTTCGTTTTGGTTGCTCTGTACAGCTAAACCTGTGAGTTTATGTATCTCTTGTTGTACGTTTTGGCATGAATCCACTGATTTCATGGTTAATCTTGTATGAATAATGCTATGTTTGCATGTGTTTTGTTAATTCTGTCTCCAGTATTGCATGTATCTTTCTTCTGAGTCTGGATATTTAAGCAATATTTGAGACTCTAGAACATAGAATTCCTATGTTGAATGTCTGATCTTTTAACTTCTGCTCAAGGGGTAGATTAAACTATTTTCAGGTTGAACATTGGGAAGGGTATACTGCAGTAGGGATGCCATAAGTAGAGATAACTTAACACTCTGTGTTGGGAGATATCTGTAAGGCAGGTATCATATATATCCCCCTGAAATCCAGTTTTAGCTATTCATGCTGATCATTCACAGGTGTATGTCTAGTATCTACTGACTCCAGGCCCTGGATAGGCACCAATCTTGCTTTGTGTTTGTGTTACAACCATGTCCAGTTTTGCATCCAAACTCAAAATCATAATCAAACTCTAAAACAACCATTAGGACATTAGAATTAGTTTTAGGATCCTCAGTCCTCTGTCTACAATTGCAAATAGGCCCAAAGCTAGCCTCTTTGCTCTTATTTTTCAGTTTTGGCCTACTTACAGGAGGACTTATCTGCTTTCTGTCAGCATCCCAGCCCTTGTATGCGTATCTCATGGATGTTGAGTAGGGAATACCCCCCTAGGTTTTGCAGAGCCTGAAGAAGAAGAGGAGATAAAATATAGAGTCTATCTCCTACACTGTTGGCCCCTGGCCCAGAGATCCTGTTGATCATTGATGGCTACCTTGTAGGGAAATCTGGGAATAAGCATCCAGTCTGGGAAAAAACCAACAGAAGCAACCCAGATTGTCGGATTTTGAAAAAGCGGAAACTTTCCCGAAAAAGCAGCAAAAAAGCAGATTCCCGAAAAAAGCAAAACTCCCAATCTTCAAGAGGATGATATTCTGGATGGACCCATCTCAACGAAAACTAAAAAAACTTTGGTCCAATTTCTGAAAAACAATCCCCTAGAAAAAAGGACCCTGAAAAAGCGTGCCTCCTTGCTTCCTCAACCCGAAACTATGAAGAACACTGAAAAAGCACTTCGTTTGGGTCTTCGAATTTTCATTGAAAGAAAAATAAAATTCCTTCCTCTAGATGCAACCTACAAAAGATAATAAAATAAAGAAGCCAAATGCTTGTCTTTATAGATCTTTAGGGCAAAAAAGCAGCTTTCTTTGTGAAAGAGTAAAACTTGGATCTCATCCATGAAGAAAGCAACTTTTAAAGCACAAATTCAAGTGGATGTCTTCGAATAAGAAGAATCCCTATTTTGTAGCTACCTATGGCTTCATATGTAAGATGACAAAAAATATCTTCTTTTGATGATGTCATCGAACACGCGAGTTGAAAGAAGTGTTAGCCATTTTTTCTTCGTTTTCGACACTTTTACACTCGTTTTGACTCAAATATGGCCTGTCTCCGACTTCAACAAGGTGGCAAAATGTCACCGTTGACTGAAAAAGCTGACTGATCCTAACATTTTAGAGATTGATCAACTAAGATTCCATCCCCAGCCTCGGATTGACGATCTGACATCGTTTGACCTCTTGAAAACTTCCAACGGACGAAAATCGGGAAACAACTGGCAGAAAACACTATCATATCCGAAAATTTTCTATCTCTAGGCAAGTTGGGCACCCCAATCACCTGGGGTGCCTGGATTCTCCAGCCTTAACCATTTTTTTTGAAAATTGCAACTTCTTCAATTTTTTGATTTGCGTGCGCGTTCCGGTGGTTGAGGACCCCTGTTTGGCAGTTTATTTCTGTCTACTGGGACAAAACTGAGTTTGATGATCTGGCAGATAGGCAGGCCTGATGAAAACTGAGCTGACTATACTCTTTATCTGCCTCGGGAAACGTGCCAAACTGACCTGCTCTGAACTAGACCGGACTGATGGAGGGAGATTCACGTTTTTCGAGGAAAACTCAAAATTATTCTAACTCTAGTGAGTTTGGGCACCCCAAGTCACCTGGGGCGCCTGGTTTGCCATGCCTCAGAAAATTTTCTGAAAATCTCAAATTTATTGCCATTTCTCGTTTTCCGTGCCGACAACCTCTGTTTGATCTTCGTTTTCGGTTGTGCAGACGACTGTTGAGGGAGGACGGAGGGTGATCTAAGCAGTTTGAAGACATCTGTGATGAAATCCCATCTTTGACTGATGATTGACTGAGTTTGACCAAGTTTGACCAACTGGTAGGGGGCTAACGGAAGCATTTTTTACGTTTCTTGAAAAATGTAAAAAAAAACTAACACTGGAGCAGTTGGGTGCCCCAAGCCTCCTGGGGTGTCTGAAATCTTCATACTTAACTATTTTTCTGATTTTCCAACTCTCATCTACAACTTGCTCCGTTTTGCGTGCTGACAACTGCTTCTTGATGTCGATTCCGATGATTCGCCGATCAACTGCCACTGAATGGTGAATGAACTGCATAGCCTGGGTACATCTGACGAATTTTCTAGCTTTTCAGGATCTGATGATCGAAACTACTGCTTTTATGCCCACCGAAACTGACTAACAGACATACTTATCACATTTTCTCGAAAAACGTGAAAAATTTCTCTGGTGGGATTGGGTGCCCCAAGTCACCTGGGTCACTTGAAATCTCCAGACTTAGTCAAATTTTGTTATTACCAGATTTTCACTTCGCTTTGGATCCATCCTGCTCCATTGTCTGTGCATCGTCGAGTCGATGACTGTTCATCGGTTCTACATTGTTGGAATAGCATTGAAAACTTGAAAACAAGCTTTGGCAGATGAACTTCCTCTGTTGACGACTAAGAGCTCATGTTTCGCCTTCTGATAAAGCAGAATTGACCCAGTAGAGAAAACTTGACCTTTTGCAGATTCCGTCTGGACCATGCCGATCGTGAAGCAAAATCGACCAATGAAAATCAAGTGCGACACTTGAGTCAGAGATTCTATTTTTAGAAAGTTTTGCCAGCATCCATATCGCAAGAAACCCAGAAAACCTAATTTGACGTCTATTTTTAGAAATTTTTTTTTTTGACTTTTTGACGAAAAATTTTCTAGACTTGTTCAAAATGCCCTAATGAAGCAAAATTTTTTATTGGGTACAACAAGCAGCAAAAAAGCAGATTCCCGAAAAAATAAAATTTCCCAATCTTCAAGAGGATGAAATTCTGGATGGACCCATCTCAATGAAAATTGAAAAAACTTCGGTCCTATTTCTGAAAAATGATCCCCTAGAAAAAAGGACCTTGAAAAAGCATGCCTCCTTGCTTCCTCATCCGAAACTATGAAGAATGCTGAAAAAGCACCTCATTTGAGCCTTCGAATCTTCGTGGAAAGAAAATAAAAATCTTCCCTTTGGATGCAACCTGCAAAAATAATGAAATAAAAGAGGCCACAAGCTTGTCTTTATAGAACTTTAGGGCAAAAAAGCAACTTCTTTGTGAAAGAATAAAGTTTCAATTTTATCCATGAAGAAAGCATCTTTTAAAGCACAAATCCAAGTAGATGCCTTCGAATAGGAAGAATCCCTATTTTATAGTTGCCTATGGCTTCATGTGTGAGATGATGAAAAATATCTTTTTTGATGATGTCATCAAACACACGAGGTTGCAAAAGTGTTAGCCAATTTTCCCTTTGTTTCGCCACTTTTGCACTCGTTTTGACTCCAATATAGCCTGCCTCTGACTTCAACAAGATGGCAAATTGTCACCGTTGACTGAAAAAGCTGACTGATCATGGCACCTTGAAGATTTATCAACCGTGATTTCATCCCCAGCCTCAAACTGACGTTCTGACGGCAAATCTGACTTCTAAAACCTGTCGCCAGACGAAGATTTGGAAAGCCTGCAAGAAAACACTGTCGGTCATGAAAATTTCTAAGGCATGAAAACTTGGGCGCCCCTAGCCTGCAGGGGCGCCTGTTTTTTTGTGCCTTAGCCATTTTTCCAAAAATTTCAAAATTTTCAATTTCTCAATTCCCACGCGCGTTTCGGTGACTGTGGACCCCTGTTTGGCTATCGATTTCTGCCCGCTGGAGCAAAACTGAGTCTGATGGTCTAGTAGGCAATCAAGCTTGATGGAAACTGAACTGATTGTACCCTCTACTTGCCTCGAAAAATGTGCCAAACAGGTCCCCTGTGAATCTCACCAGGCTGACGGAGGAGGAATTGTTGTTTTTTGAAAAAACATGGAAAATATTCTAACTCTGGTGGGTTTGGGCGCCCCTAATCTCCAGGGGCGCCTGGAATTCTGTGCCTTAGAATATTTTTTATTTTTTCAATTTTTCTTTCCATTCCTTGATATTCGTGCCATCAGCTCCTGTTTGATCTTCGTTTCTAGTCATCTGACTGACTGTTGAAGCAGGACGGGAGGTGATCTGAGCTGTCTGAACATACCTGATATGAATTTCTAGCTTTTACTGTGGCATTTCGACTGAGTTTGACCACCCGAAAAAGAGCTGACGAAGGCTTTTAAACGTTTCTCGAAAAATGCAAAAACATTTCTAAGGCATGAAAAGGTGGGCACCCCCAGCCTCCAAGGGTGCTTGGATTCTAATGCCTTAGCCAAATTCATGATTTTCAACCTCTGTTTGCAATTTGCCCTGTTTTGCGTGCCGGCAGCTGCTTCCTGTCGCTGATTTCGATGTTTCGCCAGTCAACTGCCACTCGATGAGGGATGGACTAGATAGCCTGGGTATATCTGACATAGATTCCAGCTTTTCAGGGCCTGTTGACCAAAATGATGACCAAAATGATTGCTTTTGTCCACCCCAGAACTAACCGATGGAGACATTTCTAGCATTTTCTTGAAAAACGCGAAAAAAATCTAACACTGCTAAAGCTGGGCACCCCTAGCCTCTAGGGATGCTTGGAAATCCATGCCTTAGTCAAATTTCAAGATTTTTAACTTTTCAACATATTTCGGATCCATCCTGCTCCGTTTTGCGTTCTTCATCAAATCGATGACTGCTCGTCAATTCTACGTTAGCTGAACAGCCCGGAAGACTTGAAACTAATCTCTGGTGGATGAACTTCTTCCATTGATGGCTTCGGAGCTCGTGCTTCACCTTCTGAAAAAGCAGAATTGACCCAGTAGAGAAAACATGACCTTTTGCAGATTTTGTTTGGACCACCTTGATTGTGAAGAGAAATCAGCCAATCAGAACCAAACACAACACCTGAATCAGAGATTCTATTTTTAGAAAATTTTGCTAGCATCCGTATCTCGAGAAACCCAGAAACCTAATTTGACGTCTATTTTTAGAAATTTTCTAAAAATAGAAATTTCTATTTTTAGAAATTTTCTAAAAATAGAAATTTCTATTTTTAGAAATTTTGACTTTTTGACTTTTTTGACAAAAATTTTTCTAGACTTTCTCAAAATGCCTTAATGAAACAAAATTTTTGATTGGGTACAACAACATTCACATTCCATCTAATCTGTGGAATTACAAACATATGTTCAACAATAGCTTTGGTAGCTTAAGTGTAACGTCAACCACTATCTCCAGTTTATATGCCTAAAGCAGTTATTGATAGGTTACAAATGCCCAATCTTTGGGACTTTAGAATAATCACTTTTTTATCCCAAAAAGCAAGCTTTGAAGTGAGATGCTTAAAGACTATCAAAAAGATGGAAAGAAAGAAAACTTTAAAGCAAATCTAATTCTAAAGAAATAATAAAAATGAAATTGCCTAAAAATAGGCACTCTTGTTATTCGCTTGGAAATAGAACACGACCAAAATAGCTCAGAAAAAATGCTGAAATATTTACATATATAGAGAAAAACCTTGAAGTTTTAGTGCTTTAATCTTGGATTTTTCCTTTCAAGGCCAACTATTTTCAATGTGGTGCCACCTTCTGTGTTTGGAAAAATGGCTGACTTGAGTTGATGGTGCACTCAAGGAAGAATTATATTAGCATTTGAACTCAGTTGGAGTTTTATGACAATTTGACTAGAGTAAATGTGCACTGACGTAGAAGTTGAATGGCAAAACTAGGATGGGCGTCTGCCACAATCACTTGTGCCACCTTATAACGTGGGCGGAAATTCTAATTGGTTACATCATGATGAAAATGCATGGGGTAGAGATTCTATTCAACATTGCCACCCTTTTGTTCAAGGAGGAAATACTTAGTGGGCTAACCAAGTTAAAAACGTGTCAAGGATAGAAGCAGGATTTCTTAGTCATGTTGCCATCTTGTCGTTGCATGCTGGGCAGAAATTTCTTCTACTTAAGCCACTTTTTTGCTTAGGTGGAAAATTTTAGTGGCTTAGCCACTTCAAATGCATGCCTAAGTAGTGTCTTTGCCTTTATAAACCCAAGTAGAGTTTACATTCACTTATGCCACTTTTCTCTTGCATTGCTAGGTAAAATTCTTGTTCACTATCACCACCTTTATGCTAGATGAAAATATTAAGTCATGTCGCCACCTCTATCTTTGCAGATAGAATTTTTAGATGGCTAAACCATTGCAATTGTACACCCAAGCCAAAGAGGAGATATTAGATTTTTTAGTGGAGCATAATTTTCCTTCACTTGAGCTAGGCAGAGATATTTGCCACTCAAGCCAACTTTAAGACCGCAGGTAGGATTTCCAAGTGGTTGAGCCCTGTTTGAAGTGCGCTAGCTAAGCTTTAGTGCATTGTTTCCACCTTTATGATATCCAAGGAAAAATTTTGATTCACTTAGGCCAAGGCGGGGATCTAATTCACTTAGGCCAAGGCTGAACCATTCACTAACCTAGTCATTTTTCTGCTCTTTTCTCTGCACTTTGTTCCACTGCTTGTTCCTCACTTTTGCCAGTTATCTCTACTCTTCGCTATTCTAGGTGATGAGGAAAAAGAACAAATTGAAACCACTTGAATACACAAAAATTTCCTTGACAAAGACCAAGTCGGCCCTTATCTAAACAAAAATTTGAAAATTTTGCAAATGAAACTAGCCTAGAACCCAAATAGAAATGACGAAAGCAAACACATCATGGAAAAGGGAAACACATTACTAAACGATGAACACAAAAAATGATAACTACTACCTATGATTGGACATAAGGAGGCAATAAGGCTTGACAAAAGCATTTAGAGGCTAGGAAAAATAGCAACTGCTTCACTCGAGCTAGGTGTCAGATTGTGGCAACATGCATCCTTGAAATCTTTGTGAAATTTTTGTCGAGATGCATGGTTAGGACAATGTGTAAAATCATGTAGGGAAAACTCAAGCATGAATTCATCAATGTTCTACAACTTAGAAAAGTCATCCTCGTTGAAATTTATCTCCATCTAATGGAGATACTCTACATCCTTTTGAAGATATCTCACAAAATCCTCTTGTCGTAGCACATCTTTAGGGATGGTGACCCTCTGATATGCAATCTCTTCATTTACCCAATCCTCTTCACATGCCACTTCGCCATACTCAATCATAAACTCAGATGAACCATTGTTTCTTGTAAGAGGTTGGAGGAGTTGAAGAAAAATCTCCATCACTTGCGTTTGACTCTCCAAGTCTACATTTGGAATTGGTTATGAACCTTGTATAGGTGATGCTCCTTCATTACCATCATATGCACATATTAAATCTTGTTTTGAGAAACCATCATGTTTTGTATCTTCTTCAAGCATTGGATCATCATCAAAATGAACATGAAGAAAAAGGCCAATATTCAGTAGTAAACCTTGCAAATCATCCTCATATGGTGATGGTGGTGGAATTTCAGTGAACTGGACTTCTTCAGCTTCATCACGATCATTTGCTTCAAAGAATCCATCCATCAGAGGTAGAAAACAATTAGATTCATCATTTCTTATTTTGTAGCTACTTGGTAGCATTTAATTTCACACCTTTCGGTGAGAAAGAAAAATAAACAGCATGTACAGTAGGACTGTTTTTCAAATTAGGAGGGGAAGCTCCCTCAACATGGAAATTAAAAAGACGTTTACAAAATAACCTATCTTTTTGGTTTCTCAGGGCATGAGCACAAGGCAATGAAGCTCTTCTACGAGGCTATAAGATTTTCTAAAGCATTACAGAAGAAAATAACTATATCTTAAAACACTTTTGATTTCTTTAAGTAAATCCAGAGCATAAAGAAATCGAAGGAACAACTTGGAGATTTTCAACACAAAAGAACAAAGGTAATACGACAACAATCGTTCATGCACAAAGTCATAAACGATTTTCACAACTCTCGACAACAAGATAGATCTCAGAAACCTGTTACCTAGATTTCACTACTAGCTAAAAGAAGGTACATTTTATTGCTGCTGTGTTAAACCCAAGCACATTTGATACAAATTGATATGAAGTTGTATTGTTGCATTCAGATATATTTCAGAACTTAAGAGTTGTACAAATCTTTTTAAAAAACCAACAATATATATTGAAGAAATAAATGTATAGGTTCTCACCATAGTTCCGAGACTCGCCCGAACTCGCCAGAACTCGGCGAGTCGCGAGCCGAGCAAGGTCTGGCGAGTCCTGGAGACTCGGACTCGGACTCGGCCTTGAAACTCGCCGAAACTCGCCATTTCTTGAAACTCGCCGAAACTCGGCCCAAACTCGCGAGTCCCGATGGTGAAACTCGGCCGGCGCAGCATGAGTGAAAAGTTGAAAAAAAAACATAAAAAACTCAAGTCAAAGTTGATTTTTTTTGGACTTATATTGCCTCTATTACACTTAAAGTAACTTCATTTCATTTTCTTGGCAAAATAGGAGGAGAAGAGAGAGTTGTGAGAAAAAATAAGAGTGTGCATTGTAGGGCAAATAGCAAGGAGGTAGAACCGTAGAACGAAAAATCCGTCATTAAATCGCATTGGAGCAGCTTCATACTTAGAGTTGGTGCATTGAGAGCTCTCTACCGGCGATTGGAAGGAGTTTGCAACTTTGCATTTCATTTCAAGGTTGGTTTTTTTTGTGTTTTTTAGCAAAAATTGCATTGTTTTGTAAAATTTCAAATTTTATTTTGAACAAAGTTACAAACCCTACTTATTTTGTTTGAATTTTGAACTTTGAAGTTTGAAACTTTGAACATTCAACAAATTAAAAAACCCTACCTTTTGTTTGAAGTTTGAAGTTTGAACATTCAACAAATTAAAAAACCCTACATTCAAGTTTTCAACAATCAACAAACCCTACATATTTTTGAAAGTTTGAAACAAACCCTACCTTTTGTTTTTGAAAATTGGAACAATCAACAAACCCTACCTATTTTTGAAACAAACCCTACTTTTTTTTTGCATTAGTTTAATAAATTAATAATTATAAATGAATTAACAAATGTTCATTTTTTTTGTGTTTATGTGTTATTGCAGCAGCCTTGATTTCAAGTTCAAATTGTATTTTGCACAATGTCTAACTCTTCACACCCAATTCGAAAGGACCCAGCTTGGAAACACGCTGAAAATTTTCCAGGGCAAAAAAAAGGACAAACAAAATGTTTTTATTGCAAAACAATTTTTCATGGAGGCATTAATAGATTGAAATACCATCTTGCACGCATAGCCGTCCATGATGCTTTGGGATGCAATGATGCACCTATTGAGGTTGTTCGTGAGGTGCAAATACAATTAGAAACATTTGAAATGAAAAAAGCGCTGAAAAAGAGGCAAAGGGAGGAGTTAGCGTGCATTGGTGGTGTTGGAGAGGCTTCTTCCAAGCCTCCATTTCATCCTAGTGCTAGTGCTTGTGCTAGTACTTCTGCTACTGTTGGTGCCCGTGCTACTGCTGCCGCCGCTGCTAGTGCTACCGCTACTGCTAGTGCTGCCGCTGCCGCTACTGGTAGTGGTAGTGGTAGTATTAGCATTGGTCCTAGAATTCGTAAATCTAGGTTGGATTCATTTTTTGTGCCACGCACTACTCCTGGTGCCCAACCATCACTTGAGAGCACGGGTTGGAACAAGGAGGCACATGACGCAGCTAGACGAGCAATTGGCGACTTTTGGTACTATTGCACCATTCCATTCCATGCAGCCAGGTAATTCTTTTTTGTTTGATTGTTTTAAAATTTATATTATTATAGTTTGATTCTTTGTCTCATGAATTTTTATATTTAAATTTTAGATGTGTGTTGAATTCAAATTTAAAGTTAAACTCTCCTTTTTACATGTGCTAGGTCTCCTTATTGGCAAAATATGCTTGATGCCATAACTGTTTGTGGGGCGGGGTTCAAAGGCCCTACTGAAGATGACTTAAGGGGCCCACTTTTGACACAAAAGGTGGCTGATGTAAAAGCTGAAATAGAGGAGCAGCGCTTGGTATGGAGCAAGAAGGGTTGCACCATCATGACCGATGGTTGGACTGACAGGAAAAATAGGACGCTGCTGAATTTTCTTGTTTCCTCTTCAAGTAATTGTACTTCCCTCAATGCATTGAATAATTTGAATTTTAAATTTGATTTAACGATTAATATTTTTAATTTATGTTTTATTGAACCATTGATTTTGCTTCTTTTTTCAGGTGGCACCGTGTTCATCAAGTCAATTGATGCTTCAACACATGTAAAAAATGCCACATACCTTTGTGAGGCTATAGAGGAAGTCCTATTTGAGGTGGGTGAGGAGAATGTGGTTCAAGTAGTGACCGATAATGCAGCAAATTATGTTGCTGCAGGTAGACTACTGATGGAGAGGCACCCAACAGTATTTTGGACTCCATGTGCCGCACATTGCCTTGACCTCATATTGGAGGATTTAGGCAAGCTTCCATGGATCAAAACATGTGTGGATATTGCCAAAAATATTTGCAAATTTATATACAATCACACATGGGTCCTTAGCCTAATGAGGCAATACACGGGGTTAAAGGAGTTGGCTTGTCCTGGCATCACCAGATTTGCTACAAATTTCATCACACTACAATCCTTGATTCGGTCAAAGGGACCTTTGAGACGTATGTTTGTTGCTGAGGAGTGGACTTCCTCATCCTATGGTACTTCCACCGCAGGGATTGAAGTGGCAAATTACATTTTTGATGAGCCAGGCTTTTGGACACCTGCTGCAGAGATTGTGAAGGTAACCGTAATATTCAATTCTAGTATTCTTTAATTTTTATTCATATTTTCTTTTATTTGTTTAACTTTATTTTATTCACACTTAAGTTAATGTTTCACAATATTTGCAGTTCACCGAGCCCTTGGTAGTTCTCCTACGAGTTGCTGATGGGGAGAAGCCCGCAATGGGCTACATATATGAGGGCATGGATAGGGCCAAGGAGGCCATTAGATCAATCTATGGGGGAGTTGAGGGTAAGTATCGTCCCATTTGGGAGATCATTGATAGGAGATGGCAGCACCAGCTTCACAAGCCCCTCCATGCAGCAGCTTATTTCCTAAATCCGGCATTCCAATTCCGCCCTGATTTCAAGGCGGATGATGAGGTTCTTGGTGGGCTCTACTCAGTGATAGAGCGGATGGCGCCTGCAGTTACTAGACCGATAGTCCATGAGATAGAGGCCTTTACTAGTGCACAAGGAGAGCTTTTTTCTCGTCTAATATGCAAAGAGAGTAGGACAACATTGCAGCCAGGTAAAAATATATATAAGGGCATAATTTTCCTCTTTTTATATTATTATTAAATGTTGAAACTTGAAACTTGAGACTTAAAATTGGAAATGAGATTGATTTTTTTTTTCTTTTTCTCATTTCAGATGTATGGTGGCAAATGTTTGGTGCTAAAACACCAAACCTTCAGAGGATTGCCATTCGCATATTGAGCCAGCCATGCAGTGCTTCAGGTTGTGAGCGTAATTGGAGTATGTTTGAGCACATACACTCCAAGAGGCGCAATAGATTGTCCGTGGAGAGGTTGAATGACCTAGTGTATGTTCATTACAACCTTCGACTTAGACACAAACAGATTTTTGACCATGACTCCACCCCAATCAGGCTAGAGGAGGTCGATCCACAATCTGAGTGGATCACTGAGGCTACAGATCCTATCTTTAGTGATGAGGACTTTGATTGGGTTGACCAGGCAGATAGAGAGGCTGAGGCTGTAGCCATGGCAGAGGAGGTGGATAGAGCACGAGCAGACACAGGCACATCTGATGTTGGTGAGGGTGGCATGGAGTCACAGGCAGAGATTATGGCTGCTGCATCATTGAAGACCTACCATTTACGCCTTCGTAGGAAGGCGAAGGATGCAGGCTCCTCTGAGCCATAGACTTCTAGTTATTGTTTTGATACTTCATATTTGCTTGGAACATTTGATCATTTTGATGTCATGGATTTCATATTCCATGAGTTTTGTATACATTTGACTATATTTATATATCTAAGTGTGTTATTTCCTTCAGCAGCTCAGCTACAATTTGCATTTATACTTATGTGATCGATGTATACTTGTGTATGTGATCCAATTAGCTTCTATTTGATGATGTTATTGTGTCTTTAAGGTTTATTTAATAAAGGGTGCATGAAACAAGTTTTAAATCCTTAAAAATCTCTAAATTTCTTGGGTTTTTCACTTTGCCGAGTTTTTGCCGAGTCTGCGCCGAGTCTAGGCGCCGAGTCCCGAGTCCCGAGCCGAGTCGCCCTCGCCGAGTCTGCGCCGAGTCCGAGTCTCGGAACTATGGTTCTCACACAAGCCGTGAGACTAACTGATTCAATTGCAAAATGAAAAGGACAAACTATACATTTATGAAAGACCAAAAAGCAAATAGCATGTGTGGTAGGGTGACTCGTCATTGCCTAAATGACGAGCCTTCTGACTGTTGCAGCGTCCTGTGTTGTCCTAGATCGTCGGCTTGCCCCCGCATCCAGCCACTGTCTCCTTGCTACCCCATCATCTGCGTAAAATTTTGAAAAAATGATGTTAGAGCAATGGTGGGGCATCATACATCACATGATATGCACACATAAACGTACAATTTGCGTTTTCAAATGCACTGAACCAATTAGCATCACAAAAGCTTTTGAGAAAATCAAGAATATCGACTGCAAGCATGCATTTATTTTCTAACAAGTTTGTTTCATGTGCAGAGACAGATGTCATTATGTTTCTGTTTCACTCATTTAGTTACGTTATGAGTGGAAGAAATGTGGCTCCCACAAGGGTCGAGCCCAGCTCAGTAACAACTCAGAAAAACAGATACAACTGTCAAGAGCTAACAGTCAAGGCAGGACAGGAAACCACAGAGGACAGCCAACAGTCAAAAGTAAAAAACGGGACAGCAGAGTATGAGAATGTTCAGAACAATAAATATCGGAACAGCTGAAGATCATAGAGAACAGCCAATAAGCACGACAGGACAGCAATCACGTAACAGGTTTGGACAGCCTATAATGACGAAGAGTGAGCAGCATAAGGTACAGCCAATGTAAATAAAGGAGCAACCATTCTCAGCACAAAACAGACCACAAGTTCCATGCTAAGTAACATGGTTTGGATTTATTTGGGCAAAGGCCTTCATGGAAACTTAAGCTTCTGCACTAGGGTCTATCATAAAAGTCTTCTCTGTGATAAATATTGACAGGCTACGCTTGTTCAAGCTCTCCATGTTAGATCAGGAAATAGGAAGATGGTGCTATCTCAGTAGATGGAGGTATGTTTCAGATCAAAGAGGCATCATTGAGTGTGAAAACAGGGAGGAGGTTGCTGTGAGGTTTCCAACAACTTCATCAAAACAAATAACCGCAGTCAAGCAACACTGTCTTTCTATTGAGAAGAACTCAAACAAAATTCAGATGCTTTAGAAAAATTTGAGCAGAAAATAAAAGAATTTAAGAAATTTGAGGAAAACATCTTGAGGAATTCTTATTAAGCACTTGAACATAAAGTGCTTTTGTCACGATTCCAAATCTATTTGGGAAAATGATGTGTGGTAGAGCAAAAATGCAAGCTGTGATCATGAAGGCAGTGTTACTGTCTGGGATGCATATACATGCCAGGCCAACCTGGAGTATGAAGAGCATAAAAAATGAGTATGGAGTGTAGATGTTTCAAGCATAGAACCTACAAAGCTTGTCCCCGACGGTAAATACAGCAGAAGGAAACTCCGAAAATGAATGAAATACTCAGAAAATATCCAATCATGCTTTCTGGCAGCAGTTTTTACAAAAAAATGCATTTTTCCAACAGCAAGTTTGAACGGCAAACAAGAAGGTATAGAGGTTTTGACTCTTTATAAAATAATATATACTCAGAGAAAGTCCAAAATCATGTCTTCTGTCAGCGAACAGCCACTCAAAAATGCAATTTTCTAAGTTCAAATGCCAGAGAAGACATTCACAAGCAGCAACAGAAGCAGAAATTCCATTGAAAGAAATATAGTTTTGAGAGCAGCAAGGCATTCTTGCCATTTTTCCAAGTTTTCTGAAGCATGTTCACAGCCAAAAGGCAGCAGAGATGAAGGAAAAGTATGTGTTTTAAACGCTTTTCAAACTACATCCTCAGTTTTGTGATGAAATCGTGCCTCAGCACTGTCAAAAATAGCAAGAGTTTTTTGCATTTTTTCAAACATGTGCTCAGAAATGTTCAAAAAGTATGCCTTTATAACAGCAAATCACTCAAAAAAAATGCAATTTTTTCAAGGTCCGAATGCTATAGAAGTTATGCACAGGCATCCAACATCAAGAGGAAAATGCAAGTTTTTAAGTTCATGTTACAAAAGGCCCATAAAATGCTACAAGACCTCTCGGAAAATCATGCTTTTGGCAGCGAAGATGCAGCAAACAGACTCAAAAGAAGAGGAAGCTTAATGGTGAAGGAGTTACCTCATGTTTATTGGCCTTTTGCAGTGTGCAAACCCACAGAGATTTCTCATATCCACTTCCAACGGCCTCAACACAGCCAAGAACATTCCAGGAGGGTCGGCCATATAGGAAACAACAGAAAATGCAGCAATAAATATCCAAATCGCGGCCCAAATCGGCCTCAAATCGGCCTCAAATCGCCATAACGAAACTGAAAACTCAGAAAAAAATGCAAGTTTACCTCATTTCGCCTCAGAGAAGCGACCAGAACAGCTCTGCAATCGTCAAAAATGGTGCATTTTCGGCCTCCAAACCCTCATCACGGCAGCCAACGAAGCTAAAGCGGCAGAGGCAAATGACAAAATGAGATATTTTTTAGGGCTTTCTGCCTTTAGGTCGAATGACCTATCTCTTGCCTTTTTCTGAGTTTTAACTTTGATATGCAAATAATCTTTTTCATCTTTTTGTGCCCGTGGTCATGACTTGGTAATAAGTCATCAAACCTAGGAAAGTGGCCGTGGCATGTTATGCCCTTTGTATATTTTTTCCAAAAGGTAAGTAAGTGTATTATGAGTCTTACAAGGTCGAATGCCTTAGTTTGTGAAGACATCCCATAGGAGATATAAGGTGAATAATGATGTATGTAAAGCTTGATGTTGCCGGGAATAACAAGGTGGTTTGAAAGTAAATTAATGGCATGGTGATGCATATGGATGTATAAGGGTCATTGAAAATATATTGCTTCCAAACCGTGTATAGGCATGATGCGAGATGATGTGATGTGTCGTGTTACTTTTCCTAGGAAGTATGGACATCCTTGTTATGTCATAATGCCATTTTCTGCATAGGTCTTGATTATAAATTGTAAAAACATTTACTAAGGTGGTGGAGTTATAAACCTCTTAGTTAAATGTTTATTAGATGCAGAAAATGAGTAATTATGTCTTTTATTGGGATATTTTTCAGTTATTTATGATGCTGCAGGAGTTATGACATAGATCTGACATATGTCAGAAGCCACAGAGGGCATTTAAAGGCATTTTATGACATTTTCAGGTGCCTTTATGATTGCAGATGGCATCCCTTGACTTTTCTGCATTGTGAGCACACTTTGGAGGACTTTAGAGAGATATTTTGTGGGCATTTATGAGATGCACGGGAATGGAGGCGGTGGATGTCTATCTATTTTTACAGTTGTTTAGGAAGTATATATGCTTCTTCCTTATTCATTTTTCAGGGGTTCTGGCTATTCACTACCTTGTATATTGTAATTTTCAGAGTTCTTTTGCAGAGGTGAACAGTTTTGTAACACATTTTTCAGAGATATACAGTGTTGTAACACTCTTTTGGCAGTAATAAGCAGTTCATACCTTCCTATTTCTTCTGATATTGTGTGTCCTCAGTGTTAGTACAGATTCTGGTGATGTTTCTTTGTCCTTGAAGCTGTCTTTCATGTTGGTGCCTTTATGCAGGGGTGTTCTTTTATAATTTTTGCAGGTTGTGAGATGTGCAAAGGATAACAATCAGTTTGTGGGTAGTGAGAAAACCTCTTTCTCCTTAACAAGATTGTTGTTATTTACCCTTCTTACAAAACATTGATGCAAGGGTTATGAATTTTTGCTAGGTTGTGTGAGGGTTCTTATTATTACTGGTTCTGAAGTGTCATTTCATGTGTGTTACCTGATGATCTTTTGGTGCATCACCTTAGATAGTAGGTTTCATTTTTATGTAATCTTCCTTACTCTTTTCTCTACAAAGACCTTAGTATAAGTAGTTTAGGTGGAGTATCAGCAGGAAGACGGCCTTCTCCGGAGGTTCTTTCCATCACAGGTGACCCACAGACTTGGAAAGATCCCATGTTTCTCCAGATTGCCAAGTTCTACAACTCAGCAAGGGTGCAAATCTGAGAGACAACAGTTTTTGACACGCCTGGTGGGACTGTGGAATTAGAAACAGTTCAAATACTTCAGTTATTGCTGGTTTTGATGTGCAGCCAGTGATTTTCAGACCTGTAAGAGGTTAAAAACCTGCATATCTGGCGACTCTAAGCTTTGGTTCAGCAAATCAGTATATTTCTGCTTATGAGAAGGATACATACCAGAAGCAGTTCTTCATCTTTTGAACATTTACAATTATCCCCACCTAGGAGAAGAAGGATAACCGCTGAGAAATCCAAGACAACTCGTGTCTATTCAAGAAGAGCCAAGTCTACTCCTGCTATTGGAATTCATACTGTCACAAGAATCCCAGCTACAATGATTCCTGCAGTCAGAAATCAGCCTTTTGTTGCATTCAACCAGGGCAGCCCCCTGAATTTAACTCAGCATGATGCTATTCCTGTTGCTGCCTTGAAAAGTTTACCATATTTTAATGGTGAAGATCAGACCACTCCAGCTGAACATATAAAAGACGTTGCAAACCTCTGTGATGTCCATCATGTGACAGAAGAGAATGTCGCAATCAGGTTATTGGCAGCTTCTCTCAAAGGCAAGGCTTTGCAGTGGTTCAGAAGCTTGCCGGTGAACTCCATAGATTCATGGGATCGTCTAGGAGAGGAGTTGTGCAGTTTCTTTGAAGACAAATCAGATCATTTGTCATTGGTGGAGCAGCTGTCCACAATAAAAAGAGCTCCTCATGAAGTTATGTCAGACTTCAATCACCGTTTTCATAAAACGTGGGATAGAATCCCACCAACGGTAAGGCCTACAGCTGACCATGCCTTCTTATATTATTTAAGAGCCTTAAACAGTGATATTTCTGTTATGATTCAATCTATGGGAGGAAATTCCTTACCTCAGGCTTATGCCATAGCCATAAGAGCTGAAAACAGCCTAATACAGGCTGGTAAAATCGCCCCTAGACCGCCTTTGCCAATTTTTCCAACTATTCAGCTGCCAATGCCAATACATGTGCCTCCTATAGCTGTTATACCTGCTGTGCCAGCATTACCAGCACCTAATGCACAGCCAAATAAGTCAGAAAATGCTGTCCAAAATCAGTCTTTTGAATTACAGGAAATCAAAGGACTGCTGCAGTCTTTTGGTAATGAGATTGTGAACCTCAAGAGGCAGCAAGGTCAAAATTTCAGACCCTATCAGCCCCCTTTCCAGTCCACTTATCAGCAAAATCAGCAAAATAAGCCACCTTATCAGCCTGTTAATCAAGGTCCAAGGCCAGCCTTTAACTCTAGACCTTATCAGGCTTACAATCCAAACGCTGTCAGTTCTTCAAAGGAGGTTGTGCCCACACAAAACAATTTTGCCCAAGAATATGACTAGTGCTTTCCTTGTAACCAGCCCCATAATCAGAATACATGTGCCAATGGGGTGATTAACCAAGCTCTAATGGTTCAGAACAGTCCAACAGTGCAATCTAGTGTGCCTGTAGAACCTACTGTTCAGCAGCAAGAAGAACAAGCACATGAAACAACACTCTTAAACTAGCAGGGAGAAGAATTCTGCGGTATGAACCAGGTTGGTACATCAATTGCAAACAATACGCGCAGTAAGAAAAGGACTATTGATGAGGGGCAGCAAGCTAATAAAGTCAAAATTCATGGGCATCAAGTGCCAAACGTCAATCAAGGTGTTTCTAACCCATCAAAGGCTAAAAGAACTCAAGTCCTATCAAAGGATCAGCCTTTGATAGGCAAGGAACAGTTTAATCCATCAGTTCAGCCAACTTGTGCTCAAGGTGACGTGGCTGCCCCCAAAAACCAAGCTAAAACAGGTACATCTGCTTTCAATATACTTGAACATATGAAGAAAATAAATGTATCTATGACTATGTGGGATTCCCTGAGTATCCCTGGCCAAAAAGACCTGCTACAATCAGCGTTGTCGAATTTAAAGTTATCTCAAGAGTTTGATGTAGGTAAATCCAAGGCTGTTTTGACGAATAACCTTGAGAAAAATGCAGAACAGCAAGCTTCAGAAGTCAAACCCCCGCCCTTTTACGTATCTTTGATCATAGGGGATCATCTAGTTCATAACTGCATGATAGACTCAGGTGCTAGCAATTCCGTCATGCCCAAACAAATTGTTGACAGACTGGGCATTGAATATGAGCCATTAGAAAAGGGAGTTGTTCAGCTGGATGGAACCGCCGTTAACACGGTCGGTGTCATCAAAGGACTAAGTTTAACTCTGCATGCCTGCCCAAATTTTTCTATCCCGCAGGACATATATGTTATTGACTTACTGCCTTATTTTGCCATTTGCTTGTCAAGGGATTTTACAGCAAAGATAGGAGGTTACCTATCCTCAGATTGGTCCCATATGCTGTTCAGAACCAGGTACGGCACTAAGGTGACTATCAAGTCAGAGCCCATTGCCAAGGACCATATTGAGCCCCACACTACACGCCCCGTCAATGCCAACTTGGTTGTAAGTGAATCAGAAACAGAACAGCCTGCTGTTCAAGAAGGCAATACGCTGATTGAAGGCATACTAGAGGTCCTTCTTGATGAATGGGCAGACCAAACTCAAGTGGTTGAACCATGTGAATACCTGGATGAGGTTGGTTTGGGGGTGTATATGATGCACGAGGCTGATTTATTTCTGCCCAACATTGAAAAAAGTGCAGAACAGCAGAATGGGCAGCAAGAAAATGAAGTCTGGGAGCTATTTTTTGATGGCTCAAGGAGTAGAAATGGTGCCGGAGGTGAATGCATGCTTGTTTCCCCTAAGGCTGAGAAGTACTATTCAGCGTTTAGATTCTATTTCAGCTGCACTAACAACATGGTTGAATATGAGGCTCTGATTCAAGGCCTAGAATGGGCCAAACAAAAAGGTATTTGGCTGTTTGAAAGTTTATGGGGACAGCGAACTGGTTGTAAATCAGGTCAGAAAGCTCAATGTCACGAAAAATGACCTGCTCAAGTCTTACAAGCACAGAGTATGGGACCTTTTGGAAGGTTTTGATGCTTTCAATTTGATCTCCATACCCAGAAATCAGAATAAACACGCTGATAGGTTGGCTGCTGTAGGGGCAGAATTTGACATTCCCAAGGAAATCAGTAGTGGTAAGAAAAAACAGCATATCAAAATTGTTGTTAGGCCTGCTGTGCCAGATAATAACATACATTGGCAGGTATTTGATAGTGATCAGCAAATTGTAAACTTCTTGAGAGAGGAGGCTGAATTTTCTCATGCAAATCAGGGGAAGCTACATCACCAGTATGGTGACCAAATCATTCAGCTGAAAAATAACAAGATGCCAAAAGGTTTGGTCACCTTAGAATCCATCTTTAACACTGATGATGAAGCTGTAAAGCCCAGGTCCAGCCTACAGGTCCAGCAAGACCATTATGAGGAATTTGAGATTTTTAAGGGCAAACTCCTTAAAATAGGCAAGGTATGTACAGCAAAAGAAAGACGTGCATTTATTCAGCTATTCCAAGAATTTAGTGACATTTTTGCATGGGAATATGGCGATTTAAAGGGGTTTGACCCCCATCTTGCTCAACACACTATTGAGTTGGAACCTGATGCTAAGCCGATAAGGCAGAAACAGAGGCCTTTGAATCTTAAATTAGAGCCTCTCATGAAGATGGAACTGAATAAGCTGATTGAGAGTTGCATAATTTTTCCTATAAAGCACACCTCATGGGTTTCCAACCTTGTGCCGGTTAGGAAGAAAAACAGGGAGATAAGGCTATGTGTGAACTTCCGTGACTTAAATAGAGCTTCCTTGAAGGACCGTCATCCTTTACCTTCCATGGAGCAGATACTCCAGGTAGTTTCAGGATTAGAAAGGTTTTCCTTGCTGGACGGCTATTCTGGTTACAATCAAATTTTAGTCAAGGAGGAGGACCAATACAAAATAGCCTTCACCACAAAGTGGGGGACTATGGCGTACAAAAAGATGCCTTTCGGTTTATCCAACGCTGGAGCAACCTTTCAAAAGGCAATGGATATGGCCTTTCAGGGGCTGATGTACATGATCGTCCTAGTCTACCTGGACGACATTACTGTTTTCTCTAAGGAGGCCAAGGATCGTCTCAATCACCTAAGACAGATTTTTGAAAGGTGTAGGGAGTTTGGGATATCACTTAATCCCAAAAAATGTGTGTTTGCTGTCCATGAGGGCAGATTGCTTGGTTATGTGGTGTCGAAGCAAGGTATCACCATTGACCCTGAGAGGATAAGTGCAATTTTGGCTCTACCTTTACCAGCACACAAGAAGGGGCTGCAAAGTTTCATTGGTAGGATCAACTTTGTTAGGAGATTCATCCCTAATATTGCTGATTTATTAAACCCATTGACTGCTATGTTGAGAAAGAACATGTTTTTCAGCTGGACTAAAGACGGAAAACGAAGTTTTGAACTTATCAAGAAGTCTTTGGCTGCTGCACCTACACTGCTGAATCCTGATTTTTCTAAGGATTTTACCTTGTATGCATATGGTAACATTGATTTTGTTTCAGCCATGTTGGTACAAAAAAATGAGCAAAAAATGGAACAGCCTTTAGCTTTTTTCAGCCAGGCGTTGAAGGACTATGAGCTGAGGTACACTTTTGTTGAGAAGCATGTACTTGCCGTTATAAGAAGTTTAAAAAAGTTTAAACACATGTTATCAAATAACAAGATTAACTTAATGGTTGCTCATCCAGGCGTGAAAGAATTTCTGCTAAGTAGAGATCTTAGTGATAAGAGGGCTGGTTGGGTGACTAAGGTCATGGAGTATGACGTGGACATTAAGGTCACCAAGCTGGTTAGAGGAAAAGGGCTGTGCGAACAGCTTGCTGATGGTGTTATCAGCAAAGAGGAACATGATCTAGAGGCTATTCTATCAATGCAAGATGAGGAACAAGCAGCTGTTTCAGATCCTGTTGCTGATTGGGTGCACGAAATGGTTCATTTCCTGCAAACCGGTGAGTGTCCTCAAGGTTTGGATAGAGCCAAACGAAGGTATTTCAGATTGTAGTCCATACCTTATGTGCTCATTAATGACTCGCTGTTTAGGAAGGATTTTAATGGAGTATTGCTGAGATGCATTGGATCTAACCAAGTGAAGAAGGTGTTGCATGAGTTTCATGGAGGGTCAGCTGGAGGCCATTTCTCACCTAGAGCAACAGCTCTTAAGGTAATGAAAGGTGGCTATTATTGGCCCAGTTTGTTCAAAGATGCACACTTATGGGTCAGAAAATGCAAGGAATGCGCTCTGTTCGCCGGAAAAGAAAAGCTGGCAGCCTTGCCTTTGCAACCAATTCAGGTGGAACAGCCCTTTATGAGGTGGGGTTTAGACTTTATTGGGGTTATAAACCCTTCATCCAGTGCTGGCCATAAGTGGGTTCTTACAGCCACTGATTATTTCACTAAGTGGACTGAAGCGGTCGCACTTAAGGAAGCTAATGAGTCTGCTGTTTTGAATTTTTATGAGGAGCTGGTCATTAGATTTGGGGTGCCTGAGTCTATCATTTCAGATAATGCCCTTGCTTTCATTGGTTCCAGAATTTTTGATTGGGCTGTGAGAAGTGGCATTTATCTCCATACGTCCTCAAATTACTATCCACAAGGCAATGGCCAAGCAGAATCTACAAACAAGAACCTGATCAGGATCATCAAGAAGACCATGGAGGGGAACTAGAGATCCTGGCACACACAGTTAAAATCAGCACTATGGGCTGATAGAATCACTACCAAACGGTCGACAAGACATTCGCCTTTCATGTTAGTGTACGGAAAAGAAGCTAGGCTTCCTATTACACTTGAGTTACCAGCACTTGATTTGGTAAACTAGCTGGACATGCTAGAGGAAGGCCCTATGACGGTAAGACTAGCTCAACTGGTTGAGCTTGAAGAAACCAGAAATGATGCTATGAGGAACATAGAGCATCATCAAGCCCAAATGAAAAGGTCTTTCGACAAAAGGGCTTCTCCAAGAACATTCCAGGAGGGTGACATAGTGCTGAAGTGGGATGTGCTGAAAAGCAAACCTGGGAAGCACTCCAAGTTCGACCCTTTTTGGAGTGGGCCATACATTATTTCAGAATGCAAACAACATAACGCTTCCCAGCTATCTAAGCTGGATGGTGACATCAAGCCAATCCCAGTCAATGGGATTCACCTCAAACATTGCTTCTGAGGTAGGATCTAGACTTGTTTGTGCATATTTCATGAAGTTTCAGTTGTAGAATAAGTGCTGCTGCACAATAGATTAGTCGCAGATTTCTTTTCCCTAAGTGCATTTCCGCACAGTTGTCAGTTTTCTTCAGTCTGGTTAGGAAAGGTTTGAAACTGTTGTAATATACTACAGCTATATGAAAGGACAGCCATCATGTGAAACAGTAAATGCATGTATTCACTCTCTCACACCATCCCTATCCTCATAGAGCTGTAATAAATCACAGCAGTTTGTAAAGGAGGTGTTCTTGTTGATTGATCCCTTCTAACTCACCAAGTAGATGCATATCCTCAGTAACAGTGTTTTGGTTCACCATCACTGATCATACCCATGCACTTGATGATTTAGAGGAGTTGACTGTTGAGGTTATTTGCAGAAAGAAAGAAAGGGTTTTCCAGTTTTTGTCAAGCATGTGTGACTCTATGCCCAATGGATAAGCTTCAGACAACTGGTCTAATGTTTAGCAGGCAAACATATAGCAGATATCACCAAAGATGTTACCTAGATTTCACTACTAGCTAAATCAAGCAAAGCTTTCCAAAGATTTCACTACTAGCTAAAAGAAGGTACATTTTATTGCTGCTGTGTTAAACCCAAGCACATTTGATACAAATTGATATGAAGTTGTATTGTTGCATTCAGATATATTTCAGAACTTAAGAGTTGTACAAATCTTTTTAAAAAACCAACAATATATATTGAAGAAATAAATGTATAGGTTCTCACACAAGCCGTGAGACTAACTGATTCAATTGCAAAATGAAAAGGACAAACTATACATTTATGAAAGACCAAAAAGCAAATAGCATGTGAGGTAGGGTGACTCGTCATTGCCTAAATGACGAGCCTTCTGACTTTGCCGCATCTTGTGTTGTCCTAGATTGTCGGCTTGCCCCCGCATCCAGCCGCTGTCTCCTTGCTACCCCGTCATCTGCGTAAAATTTTGAAAAAATGATGTTAGAGCAATGGCGGGGCATCATACATCACATGATATGCACACATAAACGTACAATTTGCGTTTTCAAATGCACTGAACCAATTAGCATCACAAAAGCTTTTGAGAAAATCAAGAATATCGACTGCAAGCATGCATTTATTTTCTAACAAGTTTGTTTCATGTGCAGAGACAGATGTCATTATGTTTCTGTTTCACTCATTCAGTTACGTTATGAGTGGAAGAAATGTGGCTCCCACAAGGGTCGAGCCCAGCTCAGTAACAACTCAGAAAAACAGATACAACTGTCAAGAGCTAATAGTCAAGGCAGGACAGGAAACCACAGAGGACAGCCAACAGTCAAAAGTAAAAAACAGGACAGCAGAGTATGAGAACGTTCAGAACAATGATCATCGGAACAGCTGAAGATCATAGAAAACAGCCAATAAGCATGACAGGACAGCAATCACGTAACAGGTTTGGACAGCCTATAATGACGAAGAGTGAGCAGCATAAGGTACAGCCAATGTAAATAAAGGAGCAACCATTCTCAGCACAAAACAGACCACAAGTTCCATGCTAAGTGACATGGTTTGGATTTATTTGGGCAAAGGCCTTCATGGAAACTTAAGCTTCTGCACTAGGGTCTATCATAAAAGTCTTCTCTGTGATAAATATTGACAGGTTACGCTTGTTCAAGCTCTCCATGTTAGATCAGGAAACAGGAAGATGGTGCTATCTCAGTAGATGGAGGTATGTTTCAGATCAAAGAGGCATCATTGAGTGTGAAAACAAGGAGGAGGTTGCTGTGAGGTTTCCAACAACTTCATCAAAACAAATAACCGCAGTCAAGCAACATTGTCTTTCTATTGAAAAGAACTCAAACAAACTTCAGATGCTTTAGAAAAATTTGAGCAGAAAATAAAAGAATTTAAGAAATTTGAGGAAAACATCTTGAGGAATTCTTATTATGCACTTGCCCATAAAGTGCTTTTGTCACGATTCCAAATCTATTTGGGAAAATGATGTGTGGTAGAGAAAAAATGCAAGCTGTGATCATGAAGGCAGTGTTACTGTCTGGGATGCATATACATGCCAGGCCAACCTGGAGTATGAAGAGCATAAAAAATGAGTATGGAGTGTAGATGTTTCAAGCACAGAACCTACAAAGCTTGTCCCCGACGGTAAATACAGTAGAAGGAAACTCCGAAAATGAATGAAATACTCAGAAAATATCCAATCATGCTTTCTGGCAGCAGTTTTTACAAAAAAATGCATTTTTCCAACAGCAAGTTTGAACGGCAAACAAGAAGGTATAGAGGTTTTGGCTCTTTATAAAATAACATATACTCAGAGAAAGTCCAAATATCATGTCTTCTGTCAGCGAACAGCCACTCAAAAATGCAATTTTCTAAGTTCAAATGCCAGAGAAGACATTCACAGGCAGCAACAGAAGCAGAAATTCCATTGAAAGAAATACAGTTTCGAGAGCAGCAAGGCATTCTTGCCATTTTTCCAAGTTTTCTGAAGTGTGTTCACAGCCAAAAGGCAGCAGAGATGAAGGAAAAGTATGTGTTTTAAACGCTTTTCAAACTACATCCTCAGTTTTGTGATGAAATCATGCCTCAGTACTGTCAAAAATAGCAAGAGCTTTTTGCATTTTTTCAAACATGTGCTCAGAAATGTTCAAAAAGTATGCCTTTATAACAGCAAATCACTCAAAAAAAATGCAATTTTTTCAAGGTCCGAATGCTATAGAAGTTATGCACAGGCATCCAACATCAAGAGGAAAACGCAAGTTTTTAAGTTCATGTTACAAAAGGCCCATAAAATGCTACAAGACCTCTCGGAAAATCGTGCTTTTGGCAGCGAAGATGCAGCAAACAGACTCAAAAGAAGAGGAAGCTTAATGGTGAAGGAGTTACCTCATGTTTATTGGCCTTTTGCTATGTGCAAACCCAGAGAGATTTCTCATATCCACTTCCAACGGCCTCAACACAACCAAGAACATTCCAGGAGGGTCGACCATATAGGAAACAACAGAAAATGCAGCAATAAATATCCAAATCGCGGCCCAAATCGGCCTCAAATCGCCATAACGAAACTGAAAACTCAGAAAAAAATGCAAGTTTACCTCATTTCGCCTCAGAGAAGCGACCAGAACAGCTCTACAATCGTCAAAAATGGTGCATTTTCGGCCTCCAAACCCTCATCATGGCAGCCAGCGAAGCTAAAGCGGCAGAGGCAAATGACGAAATGAGATATTTTTTAGGGCTTTCTGCCTTTTAGGTCGAATGACCTATCTCTTGCCTTTTTCTGAGTTTTAACTTTGATATGCAAATAATCTTTTTCATCTTTTTGTGCCCGTGGTCATGACTTGGTAATAAGTCATCAAACCTAGGAAAGTGATCGTGGCATGTTATGCCCTTTGTATATTTTTTCCAAAAGGTAAGTAAGTGTATTATGAGTCTTACAAGGTCGAATGCCTTAGTTTGTGAAGACATCCCATAGGAGATATAAGGTGAATAATGATGTATGTAAAGCTTGATGTTGCCGAGAATAACAAGGTGGTTTGAAAGTAAATTAATGGCATGGTGATGCATATGGAGGTATAAGGGTCATTGAAAATATATTGCTTCCAAACCGTGTATAGGCATGATGCGAGATGATGTGATGTGTCGTGTTACTTTTCCTAGGAAGTATGGACATCCTTGTTATGTCATAATGCCATTTTCTGCATAGGTCTTGATTATAAATTGTAAAAACATTTACTAAGGTGGTGGAGTTATAAACCTCTTAGTTAAATATTTATTAGATGCAGAAAATGAGTAATTATGTCTTTTATTGGGATATTTTTCAGTTATTTATGATGCTGCAGGAGTTATGACACAGATCTGACGTATGTCAGAAGCCACAGAGGGCATTTAAAGGCATTTTATGACATTTTCAGGTGCCTTTATGATTGCAGATGGCATCCCTTGACTTTTCTGCATTGTGAGCACACTTTGGAGGACTTTAGAGAGATATTTTGTGGGCATTTATGAGATGCACGGGAATGGAGGTGGTGGATGTCTATCTATTTTTACAGTTGTTTAGGAAGTATATATGCTTCTTCCTTATTCATTTTTC
Organism: Cunninghamia lanceolata; assembly: GCA_027924645.1. Classification (NCBI taxonomy): domain Eukaryota; kingdom Viridiplantae; phylum Streptophyta; class Pinopsida; order Cupressales; family Cupressaceae; genus Cunninghamia; species Cunninghamia lanceolata. The sequence goes on from BSBN01000512.1 coordinate 6,487,823, forward strand.
AGGGGTTCTGGCTATTCACTACCCTGTATATTGTAATTTTCAGAGTTCTTTTGCAGAGGTGAACAGTTTTGTAACACATTTTTCAGAGATATACAGTGTTGTAACACTCTTTTGGCAGTAATAAGCAGTTCATACCTTCCTATTTCTTCTGATATTGTGTGTCCTCAGTGTTAGTACAGATTCTGGTGATGTTTCTCTATCCTTGAAGCTGTCTTTCATGTTGGTGCCTTTATGCAGGGGTGTTCTTTTATAATTTTTGCAGGTTGTGAGATGTGCAAAGGATAACAATCAGTTTGTGGGTAGTGAGAAAACCTCTTTCTCCTTAACAAGACTGCTGTTATTTACCCTTCTTACAAAACATTGATGCAAGGGTTATGAATTTTTGCTAGGTTGTGTGAGGGTTCTTATTATTACTGGTTCTAAAGTGTGTCATTTCATGTGTGTTTCCTGATGATCTTTTGGTGCATCACCTTAGACAATAGGTTTCATTTTTATGTAATCTTCCTTACTCTTTTCTCTGCAAAGACCTTAGTATAAGTAGTTTAGGTGGAGTATCAGCAGGAAGCCGGCCTTCTCCGGAGGTTCTTTCCATCACAGGTGACCCACAGACCTGGAAATATCCCATGTTTCTCCAGATTGCCAAGTTCTACAACTCAGCAAGGGTGCAAATCTGAGAGACAACAAAACCATGATGCATATTCTCATTAATCAAAAGAGAAAGAACAAATAACACTGCTTGAACAATAAAATGCGAGAAAAAATTAGTCTCAGTATTTACCATTAGAGAGTTTAAGTGTAGAATACACTTATTTATACCTAAAAAGCAAAGGTGCAAGGAAATAAAAGGAAGAGTTAACTAACACTCTCCACTCTAGATCTAATTGTTGCATGGGAAGCATGCAAGCTTATTAGCAATTAAAACTAAAAGTATCTTGTCATGCAATTCAGTTAACTGAACTTGCATGTTATTACACAATGAGTTCCAACTCAAAAATAATTTGCATGATTTCCAAAAATAAATTTAACTCTAGATAGCAAAGTCAATTTTCAAAATAGAAACTGCTTTGGAAATCTCTCCTGCTGCCAAAAATAAATCCCTCTTGCAGCTAGTGAAAAATTGACTAAGTATGAGAATTGAGAATTTTCTCAAATTCCTCAATCCTAGCCTCATCTGGCATAACCTTGGAAGCATAACCTTGGAATCAAGGTGAACCGTCCTCATCTGCAGATCAATGGCAGCTTCCTCTGTGATTTTTGCAAAAACTTCAAAATCTTTTTCAGCCTTGGCAATTTTTGATGCAATTTCAACCAGGAGGTACATTTTGTCTACATGGGGATCACCACAAAACTTTCCGCGGATTAACTGAATGAACTCCTCCTACAAAATATGAACAAGGCAATTTACGCCTTCATCGCTGAAATACCTACAAGGAAGGTTTTGGACAAAATCAATGGCATATTTTTCAATGCCCAGAAGCTTTTCTTTCCACGTAGCCAACTCCGTGGCTATGTTCTTCGAGGTGTAAACCAAGAAAGAGTACTGATGGGTCCATGAGAAAATAGTAGCTTTCTACTCTGCCGTTATAGGCCTCATGTCAAGTGCTCGCAATCTAACCATCAACCTATCATAAATAGGTTCCATGTCTGTCATGCATTCTATCATATTCTAGATTCCTAGGAGAATATCCTTGGAATTAGACACCACTGCCGTTAACTTTGCTAGAAAGTTAACACTTTTCGCTATGAAATGTTCCACCCAGTCCTTAGTATGTTTGCCATATACAACCAGCTGACTCAATTGCTTTTGCTCATCGGTAGACTCCATCACTTGTAGCAAAAAGAGTGAAGGCGGAGAAGGTGAATGCAAGAGCTGTGAAATGTATTGACGTAGCTGCTTATTTTCTGATTTGAGGGCAGCCTTGTCCTCTCCATCCTTCAATACCCTATTCCTCATAGTATCAGTAGCAGCCTCCAAAATGTTTACTACTGCTTGTCATGTGCTATGACCAAAGCTTGTCTTGACAATGTGATAATCTTCGGGCTCAACTTCTTTAGTTGCTTTGTCCCGAGGAGGAATAGCGATCTCTAGGATTAATTCACCTTCACCAGTCTTCAAAATCCTTGACTGCTTTTTGAGTTTCTTTAAAGAGGGCTCTTTGAAAGTTTTGGTTAGTGCACTAAAATCTAGCTAGTATGATGGCCTTTTCTTTTTCTCCTTAATTGCTATGTGAAGCCAACTTGAAGTAGACTCCTGAAACCTTGGCTCTGGATGGTTTTCCTTCTCAACTTCCGGATCTGGCGTGACTTCAACCTCAGGAGGTGCAAAATGTATATCTAACTCAGGATCAAATTCCAACACTATGTTAGGCTCGAACTCTAGATCCACTTCCATTACTGTGTCTACCTCAACTCCCTGCACGACCTCTGGTTCTCCTGCCTCATTAACTCTTGATGAGTTAAGTGGTGTAGAGTCGATAGGTATGGGAGACAGGTGAGGCTCAGGTATTCTCTGTGGTGCAGGTGAATTCCCCTCTTCTGAAGAAGAAGATGAAGAAGTAGAAGCTGAAATAGAAGTAGTCGGTGAACTAGGCTCAGCTGGCGGCAAAGGGGTTGCCTCTGTTTGTTGTTGTGCTGGGGCTTGAGCCTTCTTCCTCGAGGTCACCCTCAAGGGTTCTTCCTCAGCGTTACTGGCTTCTCTGGTCTTTCCACTCACTACCTTAGATTTTAGGCGTGGAGTCAAGCGAGTGGGTGAAGATGGCGGCTCTGTTGTAGATGCCTTGTCCTTAGGTGTAGTTGTCCTCTTATTCCTCTGACTGTTGATGAACATCCAGCTTCGTTTCACCACTCCTTTAGTTCTTTCAGCAATAGAGGTGATTTCTTGGAGTGACCAATCCATTTGTGGTAGCGGTTGTGAATCCATTCCCTCGATGAATTTTGGGGAGAGAATCGAACCGTCTTCGTGCAAGCCTTTGCCACTCTCATCAAGGAAGACTGGTATCTGCTCCAAGGTGAAGCGGCTGAAACTCCTTCAACGAACTTCACATTCATCCTCACAGTTGACCCAGAAATCTTCCATAGTAGGTACATGAGCGAACTTGCCGCTGAGTCTGGATTTCATCACCTGCTTAGGATCATAGGTGCGCTTCTCCTTGAATGTCTTCAGGCCAAATTTGGACATTTCCTCTCCAATTATTTTTGCATCAAAGGCACTTTTACACTTGAAAACACTTAGCTGAATAGGGAAGTTTACTGCCGTCTTATGCCTGCTACGTAGGAAACTATGCACTTCTTCAATCTGACGCAAGAACTCCATGAAGACCACTTCGTCAAATGGGTACCTTGGAAGCATGTATGGACATGATGTGAACCCGTATACTCGAATATAGGAGAAGGTAGGAAACTGAATATACCAGTCTGCCCATTCCGAGATTACTGCTCTAGCCTCTTCTGATACTCTAACATGCATCTGGTTCTCCAAGTCATGCACAATGAACATTAGGAATGCATCATTGACTCGGCGGAAGTGCTTCTGGGACTGAAATTTCAAGCTAAGGATATAACTTGGTAATTCTAGTGTTTTGCAGAGAGCCTACAAAGTTCAATCTGGCAAAGTGATGCTGTTTGGCCACCATGAATAATAAGTAGGACACCATCCTGAACTCGTGAGTCCGAGTGAACTCTATGATCTGCCAGTGGATACAATCGCTTATGAGAGTGGCCCACTCATAAGTTGCTCTTCCATTGGCTATCGTGTTGATGACATAGAACATCCATGTTCTGAAACTTCTCCCTTCAACTTGGCCTGTAATCCGGTTGAGCATTGTGATCATGATCGCATATTCATCCTTGAACTGTCCTTGGCCCACATTCCTTGGAAGCATATTCCTTTTTTCTTTTAGCCATTTGCAGGCTATCTTTTGGCATTTATCAGTAGTAGAGGTCCACACTCCATCACTTTCCTCTAGATCAAGGGTGAGTGATTCTTCGAAGATAGGGATGCCAAGGGCAATCTCTATGTCATCAGGTTTCAAACTGGCAATCAATCTTCCATCCCTCGATTTGACTTATCTTGATTCAGGATTATAGTGTTGAATGCATGAGAGCACAAATTCAAGACTATGGGCAGCAATAGGAAATGATCTGGCTTGAATAAGCCCTAAATTCTTCAAATTTCTAACTACTGCATTGCCTGAGCTTATCAATGGTTCCAAGTCAAAACCCTTAGGTGAGACTTTACACAAGTCCGTTTCCTTGACCTTGGAATATTCATGTTTGAGAAAGGATTTAGCCTCAATGGTGACTGATGAATATTGCATGATGACTTGAAGGGGGCTTGTTCTAATGCCTTTTTGTCTTGAAAATGGACAATCTGGACTTCTGTGTGTTTGCTGCTCAAGAAAAACAAGTTTTCTTTTCGCTGTCCAAAATTTAATTTTTTGTGAAAAAATTAAAATTTTGCCCTTGGAAAATGAAATTTTGGAGTTGAACCCTCAAAGATTTGATAGATCTGAGCTCAAAATGGTCTAGGTTGATGGAAGAAGTCTTTTGCCGAGGTGGGTATGTGCCAGAAATGAGAAATTTTGGACATATAGGCCTCAAAAATCACTTTTATTTTGGCTGTAGGTGGTGATTTTGCCTATGAACATCCATGACCAGCAAAGAAAAACCTTGAAAAATCACCAAAAATGGCTTCCTGGGTTTGGGCGCTGCCTTAGGAACATGAAGATGGACCCTGTGAAGGAAAAGAATGAAGAAAAAGAGGCCTAGAAGTGGCCAATTTGTCCTTTTTATGCTTTGCTGGCCCGAAAAAGCTTCAAATCTGCAATAAAAAGCTTGAAAAACCTTCACCAATGCCTGTCAAGGCAAAGAAATGGCCTTCCTGTGAACAAATATGCCTTTGAGTGTGATAGAAAGGTGTAGAATGATGCAAGAATGAGTAGCCTTTGCCCTGTATGTGAAGATCAACTCCTTAATACCTTTGAATCCGCCTTATGCAAGCTTTTATTCTTCCATTAATGGCCGCCATGGGTGAAGTAGTGCCTTTGCATCCTTGCCTTGCCTTTAGAAAGTGACAATAACTATGCAAAAGATTCCCTTTATAGTGGACGCCACCCTTCTAGGGTTTATAATCTGCTTTTTTCTAAAAATAAGATGCTCTTATTTTTTGGCTCCAAGTACAAATGAAAGAATGAGAGGTGAATCTTTATTTATAGCTTTTGAGATTGACAATCTCTCTCCTCAACGCCCAATATTCTCTCTCCTAGGTGTCAATCTTCATGCAAATTTTGGCACTTGGAAAGGAGTACAAATGATCAAAAATGAGCGCCTTTGTGAGTGTCCATATGGCGTGGGAAAAGGAGGATTTAGGCAAAATAGGTGTGGGTTTTCATGTTTCTAGGCGCCTTTTAGGAGGAGTCAAAAAGGCGTGGGAATCCTTGAAAATGAGCGCCATTTTGATCATGGAAAGGGCATGGAATTTAGGCAATTTGAGCACCTTTTTGAAAGTCACAAAAAGGCTTGAGATTTGCTTGGAATGGGCGCCTATTTGAAGGTAGTCAAAAGGCGTGGATTTTACTTGAAATGAGCGCCTTTTGGAGATGTGAAATAGGCGTGCCTTTTGGGCAAAATGAGCACCTTTCCCACATGGAATTTGCCTTGAATGATTTCCGTTGTTTGGCCCTCGAAAAACCTCTTGATCTTTCCTTGAGATTGCTATGTAAACCCTGCAATTGATTCTCCAAGTTATGCTTAAACATCATGTCTTTGACCTTGAGAAACTTCAAAACTTTGCCTTAGCTTCTTTGACGGAGAGTGTTTGGATCACCATCATTCATCTTGGCTTCTGGATCTTCTTTTTGCCATAACTTCTTCATCTGATGACGAAATGTCTTAAAGTTTGCAAACCAAGCTCATATGATCCATAGCTCTCATATGAACTTCTCCTCGATGAATTATATTCCAAGATGAAGCACATTTTAGCCAAGAATGCTTAAAATGCCTTAGAAAAATTTTTAAAATTTCAAAATTTTCAAAATTGAATTTTGATTTGTCAAATGTATTTGCATTGCTTCCCTTGGTTCCTTTATGTTGTTTTGGCCTTCAATTCACTACTTTGACTTCCTCTTTTTGATGTTCTTTCGCTGCTCCAGGCCCGATTGGCTGACCAAGATCTCCCTCCATTTGAGCCTTGCATCGCCATCTTTTGATATGTTTTGTACCCGCAGGGTTAGCGCAATAATGACAAGGCTACATGGTACTGGGGAGGTGTGTTTGGGCACATATACGAAAAAATTCATATGGGTACAACACTACTATCTTCTATCACAAGGGCTAAAGTAAGAACATAATTTTTTGATAACATTTCTTCTCCTTGCATCAACAATTCTTCTTCTATATTGACCTTATTTGTCTTACACTTCTTGATAATTGTCAAGTCTTCAACACTTGATTCCTCATTGATGATCCTAGGAGATGCAAAAGACAAGAATGAGTCGAAACTCAAGAGAAAATACACTATGCTTTGTATTGATGATCCACTCTCAAGATGTTGCAAGAAAATGTCCAGATCGAACAATGAATCCTCCATATGTATTTTTGATAAGATGCATGCCTCTTGATCTGAATCATCTTCAAGAAGATCTCGTTCTTCAATCAACTATGCTCTTTCTTTTGTCTTGCCCTATGCAAGCTCTTCAAACAATCCTTCTAATGCAAAGAAGAATTCATTTGATGCCTCTTTATCCATGGTGTTGTCGTTGTCCTCCCCCTAACTGGAAATAATTGAATCATCACTTTGATTTGTAGATGCATAGAAAACCTTGTCTTCCTTAGAAAATAGATGATATACAATGCCTCCTAAATCCAACATAGATGGTTGTTCTTCATCTTGGAAATTGAGCAATGCCTATGAGTTAGATGGAAAATCTAACTCATCATCATCATTTGCTGATAAAGGGACAAAGATGGCTTCTTGAAAACAAGACGCCATGGGTGGCTCCCTCCATGGATTCTTTTCATGTACTTTTTTCCTTTTGGCCATATTGTCATGTCCCCTTCTCAAGCGTAAGTTTAATGAAGACCCTTGCCTATTATTTAATTTCTTGTAGGATAATGGGGTGGTGCAAGGGAAATAATTTAGTAATTTAACTTTAGTTGTCAAAAAAGTAACTGTTACCTATATTTCACTACTAGCTCAATTAGGTAGAGCTTTCCAGTTTGAAAAGAGAAAAAGGTACATATATTTCTGTTGTGTTAAAACCATGCACATTTGATACAAATTGAGATGAAATTGTAGTGTTGCATTCAGATGTATTTCAGAAAAACTCAAGAGATTGTACAAATCTTTGAAAAGATCAGCGATATGTATTGAAAAAATAAGTGTATAAGCTCTCACACAAGCCGTGAGACTAACTGGTTCAATGCAAAATGATAAGACAAACTATACATTTATACAGAAATTGAAAAAATGAATATACATATGAGATAAGGTGACTCATCATTGCCTGAATGACGAGCCTTCATGTTGCTGCCGCATCTTGTTTCGTCCTAGCTTGTCGGCGTATCCCGCATCCAGCCGCTGTCTCCTTGCTATCCCGTCATCTGCATAAAAGTTTGAAAACCGATGTTAGAGCAATTGCAGACATCATACATAATATGATATACATTTTATAAACGTATAATTTGTGTTTTCAGATACAATAAACCAGTCAGCATCACAAAAAGCTTTTGAGAAGACAAATCAAGCATATCGACTGAAAGCATGCATTTATTTTCTAACAAGTTTGCTTCATGTGCAGATACAGATGTAAGTACGTTTCTGTTTGATTCATCAATTATGTTATGAGTGGAGGAAATGTGGCTCCCACAAGGGTTGAGCCCAGCTCAGTAACAATGAACAGATGCAAAAGGCACAGCTCCAAGAGTGCATTCAGAAGGCAGAGACAGGTGTCAAAAGCTCGCATACTGAGTAGGACAGCCAACAGTGAAAAACAAGACAGCAAGGTATGATGTCATCGACAGTGAAAACTTTTAGAAACAACGATCACAGCCAGCAACAATGGAAGAGCTATTGAAAGATTTTCTGAAACAGCTAACAATCATGATGAAAAGAACAGCATAAACAGCAATCACAAGGCTGCATTCAGATGATATTTGACACCCTATCACTCCTTCAGAACAGCAAAGATCATTTGGAACAGCAGATTGTCATAGTAAATGGACAGTAAATGATAGAAGGGCAGGCCTAAATGATCAACAGCAATAGGACACTGTATAACAGTCAATTATGGACAGCGCTGAGGGTAAGTGATCACAGTTTCATTTTATACTATGTGAACTAGATCTTCCATGAAGATCACTTTGTCACTCTGCTAATGAAGGATATCAGCTTGAGAGATAGTTGAATGGAGAATATCAGAACTCTCTGAAAGAGAACAACGATGATGGAGTCTCAACATCATACTACAAGCACCCAGAGAAAAGGACAGTTTTCAGAACAGCCAACACTCAAAACAGAAGCTCATAAAAGATATGCTTAGAGATGGGAACAGCATGAAGGATAAAAGGTTTGTAGTGCCTATTTTAACATAAACAAAAATACAGTGTTCAAAATAGCAGCAAGGAGAAAATGTAGATGATCAACAGCCAAAAAGACAACAATTACAGAGTAAGAAGGAGCAGCAATATCCAACAAAAGGGACAGTCATATGGATGCCACAAAATATAATCCCAAGAGTTTTAAGCATGCCGAACATGATTCTAATGGAGAGGAGATAATAAGAATGCAAGAAAATATCCTCCACAGCTGGTGCCACATAAAAAAAATGATATCATGGAGCTTGTTCACAGGTAATTCACTGAAATTACAGAGTATCAATACAATTGTATAAAGTTTGCATTTTGCTGTCACAGAATAAAGAGATTTGAAAAAGATCTGAAAGTAAAGTTTTCGTTCTATGCCCATCATGACTATGAAGTATAACAGCCAAAGAAAATGCAGTTTTGTTTTCACAATCATGCTACAGCACAGAAATACAGACTTCGAATAGTAGTAAGGCAAATGAGAGGAGGGCAGAGCTGTGTGTTAGACTCAACAAGGTCCCTTGCTGTCTAGTTGATAAGGTTCCATAAGCATGATTGGGTCATGATTCTCATTCTTCTGGCAAGCATTGGCATACTTAACACGGTCCCATTTTGGGCCATTCCAATACTTGCAATGGCATATCAAAAGTCGATAACACAGGAGGGAGGAATTGTTCATTGCCAAAGAAGAAACAAACAAAATCCTGATATGCCGAAGCATTTACTTGAGGAACAAAGAGGCATTTATCAGAGGGAAGAAAAAACACAGTTTTTCCAATAGTGACTGAAGGTGACAAAATATGAAGTTTTGAGCTCTTTTTAGAACAGCAGAAAGGAAAAAATGAAGTTTTTGTGTTTATTCACTACAATATACTCAGAAAAGACCAAATTGCGCCTCCTTGCAGCAGTATACAGCAGAAGATACAAAAATTTCATTTTTCTATTTGACAGAAAATACTCAAATTTTCAAGAAAAGTCAGTAAATACAAGTTGCAACAATACAAAGAAGATACAGGGAAGTTTTTTTTTCACGTTTTGTCATAAACTGGGGCTCATTTTTTAACCCAAAATGCAGATGGAAAGGAGAAATAAAGGTTTTTTTTTTTACTCATTGCAAGAAACATCCTCATCAAATGTTCAAATCGTGCCTGCTAACACCGAATAAAACCAGAAAAATGCAATTATTTGTCATGTTCAAATGCCACTGCAGTTCACAGCCAAAAAAAACAGAAATGAAGGAAAAGTAAGTTTTTTAAACGCATCTCAAGCAATATAGAGTTTCTCAAATGCCACAACACGCGCCAACAACAGAAAAAGGCGTTTTGAGCTCTTTTCAACAGGGTAAAAGTGAAATTTCAATTCATTTTAGACTGAAAGTGACAGAAAATGCTCATAGATGTCGTTTTTGTCATATGAATGTAGTTTGAACAGCAATAACAAGACAAAAAATGAAGTTTTTATAGTTTGGTCGGAACATCATGCTCCGTTTTTGCTGTAATCGTGCCTCAGTATTCTCAGAACACAGAGTTTTTAACTCATTTCAATGAAAAAACCTCAGAAATGCTCAAAGATCGCGTGCTTCTGGCAGCGAAAAGATAATGAAACTCAAAAAATGGAGGGTTACCTCTGTAAAAAAACGTTCTCTCCTCATCTCAGTTTCCAACAAAGATTTCGAAGCATCCAAAATGCAATACAAGGGTCGGCCATACAACAGCAGAGAAACGCCAAGAAAAAAATGTCAGAAAATGCATCAAGGAACAACCAACTCGCGGCCAGAAAGCCACCAAAATCGACCAAAACTGAAGTTAAAACAGCAAAAATGCAACATACCTTACATTTTGCCCAAGGATCGACCAAGAACAGCTCGCCAATCAACAAAAAATGCTGCGTTTTTAGTTTCCAAACCCTCATGGCGGCGGCTAGGGCGAATGGCCAGAGAACAAATGCAAATGCCAAGTTTTTTTTAGGTTTCCTTCCTTCCTTATGGGTCGAATGACCTATTTACTTTTTTGAGTTTTGTTTAAATCTTTGCTTTGCAATATTCATCCATATGGCGACGGGGGAAGTTTTCTTTTGTTAAAACTTAGCAAATGTTAAAGGTACCGTGGCATTTATGCCTTTTTTTTGTGTATAAAAACCAAGCCAAATGTATTAGGAGGGCAAGACAAGGTCGAATAGCATGTAATGTGCTAATTGCATGTAGACTAGGTGTTATAAGGTGATGAATGTTTCTTTCTTACCAAGTCAAATGTATTAGAAGGGATACAAGGTGGTGTATGTTAGGAGACATAAAGTGATGATTGAAATATGTGTGGGAGTACAAGGTGGTTTAGAAGTGAAGTCATGGCACGGTGATATGTATAGGGGAGTCATAAGGAGCACCTTGAATTGTTTTCTCTTGAATCTCGAGGCATGGTAGAGAGGTGGAAAAAAAAAGGGAGATGGCTCAAGGTGCTAAGATGTTTTGTCATGATCTTAAAATGCGAGATATAGTGCAAATGTGAATCACGTCATTTTGTCTAGGCCAAGGATGTCTTCATTGTCGTCTTTTTACGACAACACCTAAAATCATGCAAAATCAGGGAAATAAATGTCATAAATATCATTATTTTCTGCATAGGTCTGTAATTTTGAATTGTAAAACATTTTACTAAGGTGGTACAATTATAAACCTCTTAGTTAAAAATGTTCATTACATGCAGAAAATATGTCATTTTTGTCATTTATTTGCAAATATCAGATATTATGATGATGCAAGAAGATGATGACATATGCCAGAAGCATTAGAGAGCACTAAGAGGTATTTTATACTATTTTTAAGTGCCTTCATGATAGTAGATGACCTGCCTCCACCATTTCTGCATTGGGACCCCTTTTTGGAGCAGTTTAAGGGGATATTTTTTCACTGTTTCTAAGATACACGGGAATGGAGCTAGTGGGGTTGGTGGAGATTGATCTTTTTGACTGGAGCTAGTGGAGTTGGTGGAGATTGATCCTTGTTGAGTGAAGTTGGTGGATCTTTTTTGAGTGGAGAATGAGCTGTTTACAATTGTTGGAACTGTATATATTCCTCTTCCTTGTTCAGTTTTTAGCAGGTTCTGGCTGTTCACAGCTCTGCATATTGTAATTTTATGAGTTCTTTTGCAGAAGTGAAGAGTCTTGTAACCCATTTTCAGAGATATGCGGCATTGTAACACCTCTTTGGCAGTAATAAGCAGTTTATACCTTCCCATTTTCTCCTGATATTGTGTATTTCCAAGTGTTAAGTACAGGTTTTTGTGATGTTTCTGTGTCCTTAGAGTTGTCTTGCATGTTGATGTCTTTATACAGGAGTTACATAATTTTTTGCAGGTTGTGAGCTGTGCAAGGGATAACAATCAGTTGTGGGTAGTGAGAAAACCTATTTCTCCTTAACAGGACTGTTGCTATTTAGCCTCCTCACAAAGTGATCATGCAAGATTTATGATTTGTTGGGTTGTGTAGAGGATCCTGAATATTATTGATTCTGTAGTGTGTTGTTTTCTGTGTATTTGCTGATAATTGTTTGGTGCATCACCTTAGACAATAGGTTTCATTTTATGCAATCTTTCTTACCCTTTTCTCTGCAAAGTCTTACTTTAGGTAGTTTAGGTGGAGTACTAGCAGGAAGCCGGCCTTCTCCGAAGGTTCTTTCTGATACAGGCCACCCACAAACCTAGGAAAGATCCCATGTTTCTCCAGATTGCCCAGTTTCACAACTCGGCGAGGGTGCAAATCTGAGAGCTAACAGTTTTTGGCATGCCCGGTGGGACCCTAAAGTCCATTTTATGCATTTTGTTACTGCTGTTTGATATGTACAGCAGTAGATTCAGCCTTTTAGAGGTCTTTTTTTTTTTTTTACATATCTGGCGACTCTGAGTTTTGATTTAGCAGATCAGTAGATTTTGCTTATGAGAAGGATACAAACTAGAAGTAGTTCTTCATCCTTTGAATATTTGCAATTATCCCCACCTAGGAGAAGAGGGAGAATCGCTGAGAAGCCTAAAAGTACTCGTGTCTATTCCAGGAGAGCCAAGTCTACTCCTACTGTTGGATCTCATCCTATCACAAGAATCCCGATTATAATGATTCCTGCAGTCAGAAATCAGCCTTTTGTTGCATTCAACCAAGGCAGCCCACTGAATCTACTTCAGCACAATGATATTCCTGTTGCTGCCTTGAGAAGTTTACCATTTTTTATTGGTGAAGATCAGATTACTCCGGCTGAACACATAAAAGACATTGCAAACCTGTGTGCTGTCCATCATGTGACAGAAGAGAATGTCGCAATCAGATTATTGGCAGCCTCTCTCAAAGGGAGGGCTTTGTAGTGGTTCAGAAGTTTGCCGGTGAACTCCACAGATTCATGGGATCGTTTTGGAGAGGAGTTGTGCAACTTTTTCGAGGACAAATCAGATCATCTATCATTGGTGGAGCAGCTATCCACAATCAAGAGAGCTCCTCACGAAGTCATGATAGACTTCAACCACTGTTTTCAGAAGACTTGGGACAGAATTCCACCAACGGTAAGACCTACAACTACTTATGCTTTCTTATATTATTTGAGAGCTTTAAACAGTGATATTTCTGTTATGATTCAATCTGTTGGTTTTTCTTCTGAATCAGCATTAGGGTTTGCCACTTCTAATGCACAGGCAGATTCAGCCAACTAAATACAGGAGGTTGCGTGAGCTGCCTCCCCTTCACTTCTGGTTCTGCCGCACCAAGGGGGGTATCCCTATAACTCAAGATGTAACCTTGACTAGCTCAAAGATAGAAAGATCTAACTTGACAACAACAGGCAGAATACTCTCATGTATGGACCAAGATCTGTATGATAGATCACAAGGCTGGCAACATTCTTGGACATGATGTCTGGTTGAGTATGAGAGCATGCAGGGGGTTCCTAATCCTACTCCTACAACTAACAGGTGGAAGTATGAAATGGTTTAGTTTGAATTTTGGATGCAAAGCTGGACATGGTGTATAACCTCAACACAGAGCTAGATTGGTGCCTATCCAGGGCTTGGAGTCGGTAGACATATACCTGTGAATGATCAGCATGAATAGCTAAAACTGGATTTCAGGGGGATACACATGATATCTGCCTTACAGATATCTCCCAATAAAGAGTGTTAAGCTGTCTATACTTATGGCATCCCTATTGCAGTAAGAAAGATACATGCAAAACTGGAGACAGAATCAGCATAACACATGCAAACACAGCATTATTCATATAAGATTAACCATGAAATCAGTGGATTCATGCCAAATCGTACAACAGGAGATACATAAACTCACAAGTTTTGCTGCACAGAGCAACCAAAACCAGTTGTATCTTATTACAGAGCCAAAATGTCCAGTTTTTCAACAACCAAAAATGAGTAACACTTCCTGCTTATAACAGCCAGGTAGTGTACCACAGCGATTAATTACATGGTTGACCAAAAATCCCGCCAGATACACAGTATCAGAAAAATGGCGCTCAACGCACTACCAGATTGGCGCCCAAACATGAATGCAGCAGGTAGGGGAGGAGATAGGAAGAAATCTCGAGCCCTGCGCCACTGTCCGTTGATGTACACCTTCAATCGGGTACCAGATCCGCCCATACTTCTGCAACCTTCGCCATTAATGGCGCACCAACCCGCGGCCTTGGGAAAAACATCTAACAGTCGATCGCAACCATTTCCCGCCAAGATTCATCGTCATGATATTTGAAAATATGCAGGATATCAATTATCCCACATGCGCCCCGCGGCGACCTTTTCAACACTTTATATACTAGGCCACGAGCATATATAATGTCGGTGCTTTTGCTCCTGACGACACTAGTATAAGACTTCATCATCATCCTCCAACAGCATGATATCCTGTCGCTTGAAATATCACCCTGACGTCAGCATCATATCGCAATATAACCTGCATGATAATCGCCTTCATCCGCACAACCTGATCCATCGGAGGAAGATCCTCCTGCCTAGCCTATACCAAAAGTCTGGCCGATGAACATCCTGATGACGTCATCATCATATCCTACTGACGTCATCTGCATATCTGCCTACTGCGCACCTCCTCATATCCGGATGACGTCATCATCATGTTTGCAAATATCGGGGGATCTTCACAAGATGATCAGTGTTAGAAATATGACCCCCCCGGACCTTGATGACGTCATCATCATATCGACATCAGGATGATATTCGGAAGATAACCGGATATTTGGAAATATCATCCTGATGCACAAATATCATGTTGCACTGTAGCTTCACTATAAGATCGGGGTGATAGATGAATATGATGATGCTTGAAAAGATCACCCCCCACTAGATAATGCACGAAGCCGGCAGGCGGATATCTCCTTGATATCAGCATCATCATGACGCTGGAACAAACATACATCCGGGTGATATTCAAAAATGAAAATATCACCCCCTCCTTCGGAAATATCATGATGCAGATAGGCAGAGAAATAGATATCACCCTGACATAAGAATGACGTCAGCATCATCAGGATGATAAAACAACGAACATGAAGTGATATAACAACATCAGGATGATATTGACTAAGATCATCCTGACGTTCAAAATACGATGACCCCAGTGAATATCGGGTCATACTTAGAACTCTTCAACAACATCATCAGGATGATCATAACCAAGATCACCCGATGATAAAAATATCACCCCGGCGAAATATCATGCAGGCAGAAAATATGATGACCCTCGCAAGCAACACGGCGATAACTGGAAATATGATGATGATGATGACGACCCTTAAGAAAAAACAAGTCAGGTCGAACAACTTAGAGAATAACCCCTTCAGAAGATCGGGGTGACATCATCATCATAAAAGGGCAAGGTGATAATTGGAAGATCACCGGATACTTGAAAAATCACCCCCGCAAGCAAATCAGGGCACACTGTAGCTCATCAGCAGGATCAGGATGACATCCAGACATCACCCGATATTGAAATATGATGATCCTGATGAGAAACCGGTCGACAGAAAACATGATGATGCTGACCACCATCGAAGAAAATATGATGATGATGACCTCCTCAGGAAAATATGATGCTGCAGCTGAAAAATGCCGAGGAGGTCCAACACTTAGAACATTTTTTGGATACTTATGGAAAGTGCCTGCATGAAAATTGCTCAAAAACTGTCAGTCAATTCAGGCACTAACACTGGCTCTGTCTGGGGACGTGCAGGTGCAAGACTGCAGCGAGAACCCCAGAACTCTGGGATGCAGACCAGTCCCTTATCCATTGGGCACAGAGTCAAATACTGCACCGACCTGCATCACCAAACACACTTGATGGCCTAAGGCCACCAAGAAAAGAAAAACATGTATCTCCCTTTGTCAAATATCTTGTTTTCATCTACATGCACTGGGTCAAGCTTGGAGATACTACAGAAATCCACCCACAAACAAACCTTGTCATCTGCACACTCAACCTTTTGATTTAGCTTGTCATTGTCAAACCTGAGCAGATAACCTTCAGCATCATGTGACATGTGGGTGTTGAATGTATCAAGCAATGCATATTCATATGGCATATAGCACTTATCATCTATATCATCATCATGCATTGCAACATGATCTCCTAGCTGGACTGAAAATAGGAAACACTCAAAGTCCACCACACAGCTAGGATGATCAGAGCTCATTGTATATACTGGCACATCAAAAGAAAAGCTTTCAAAATCACAATTGTGTACATCATGTACACAACCATCTGGTACACCAGGCTGGAAAAGATCAGGCTCTGGCATCTCTTTCAAATCAAGCACATTTTCACAGTCACTTACCTGATGTATGTTGTTTCCTCTTTCATCAGGATGAGAAACAGAATCCAAGCCAAAAATAGTGTCTAGATCTTCACCATACTCAGACAGATCCTCATCGCCATATGTGTCATAAATGGGTGACCCAGGTGCATCAGTTTCATCATAGTATGCCATTTGTTCATGGGTAGCAGAGCATGCATCTTCATCACCAATGGATTCCCTCTGTGGAGGAGTATCAGCCTGTGTGTCATAAGCAAAACAGCCATCAAATGAAAAACAATCATGCTCTGAACTAGCACTTATTTCAATTTCTGACTGCTCTTCATGATCTCCATGTGTTTGAAAGGTAGGCAATGGGTCACACATAGGACTGCTTCTCTGTTTGCTTATATCTTCTCTGTCTTGAGTACAATACTCACAATTGTCTCCACAGGTCCATTCCAAAAATTGCTCATTGCTGTCCACAACCTCGTTATTGTTTTCATGGTCAGCTGCCTCATCATTGCAATGGGAAACCTCATTAGTCCTTTCACTGGCATCTTCAACTGGTGAACAATCCAGTTGAGCAGTATTGTTAGCATTATGTTCAAACACAGCAGTCTCAACCTCTATGCTTTTATTTTCATTTTTATCTGCACATGATGCCATAATCATTTGGTCATTTGCAGCTTCATAACCATTTCTCACACCAAGGCCTGGGGACAGGGGTTTCAGCAGGTACACATTTCTGATTTTTTCTATCCTTTCTATGAACCTGTATGCCATCTGCATACTTGTCACCTTGAAATCCCTCAGTATTGCACTAAAGCCCTCCTCAAAAGCCTCAAAGAATATGCCAACACAGGCTGAAATATCAGGTCTGAAGACTTCTGGGATCTGTGAAGGGCTATTGCAAACCTATGACTGAAATCAACACATGGCTCTTCATCTTGTTTTCTGATTCTCATCAATTCTGCAACAAGATCAGCCGGTTCTTTTGCAAATTCTTCCTTGAAACAGTCAGCAAGCTCATCCCAACAGGCAAAGGATTTCTTTGGAAAGCTCAAATACCAGTCTTTTGCTTTTGCATCAAAGGACCTAACAAAAAACCTCATCCACATATCCTCATCTCTGAATGAATATTTTCCCATAAAACTGTGAAAAATTTGGATATGTGCATTCCCATCACATACATTGTGACCACTAAATCTAGGCATCTGACAATATATCCTAGCAGGCATAGTTTCTACTTTATAATCCACCCATGACAAATCCAGTTGGTCATACAAAGGATCAAAAGGGCTGACAGGAGGTTTAGCTTTCTGACTGGCAGACACAACAGGGTTACTGCTTTTTAACTGGGCCTGCTCAGCCTCTAAGAATATCAACCTATTTCTTATCTCTTCTATTCCTTTATTCAACATTTCACCACTGAGTATGGGATAATTCATACTTGGATTCATAAAAATCTTACTCTTAGACATCGTTTGTCTGTCTAAGACCTAAGGCTTCCCCTGGCATCTAACCTATGCAGTAAAACAGCAAATAAAGGGGAAGGAACAAGGTACCTTTTCTCATACAGATGCAGAAAAATGAACAACACATTTTTGTCACATCACATACATCCATCTTTCATGTGCATTTGGATCTTTTTTGCAGAGTCGCCACCTCTCCAGAGAGGACAAAATTTTCAATAGCTGAAAGCTACTTTTCCAGGTTCATTCCACCAGCAGAGCATCATTTTGTTGGTGACTCAGATAGGCCACAAGATATAACACTTTTTCATCAATTTTCTCCCCAGCAGAGTCGCCATTTTGTTGGTTTTTCTTCTGAATCAGCATTAGGGTTTGCCACTTCTAATGCACAGGCAGATTCAGCCAACTAAATACAGGAGGTTGCGTGAGCTGCCTCCCCTTCACTTCTGGTTCTGCCGCACCAAGGGGGGTATCCCTATAACTCAAGATGTAACCTTGACTAGCTCAAAGATAGAAAGATCTAACTTGACAACAACAGGCAGAATACTCTCATGTATGGACCAAGATCTGTATGATAGATCACAAGGCTGGCAACATTCTTGGACATGATGTCTGGTTGGGTATGAGAGCATGCAGGGGGTTCCTAATCCTACTCCTACAACTAACAGGTGGAAGTATGAAATGGTTTAGTTTGAATTTTGGATGCAAAGCTGGACATGGTGTATAACCTCAACACAGAGCTAGATTGGTGCCTATCCAGGGCTTGGAGTCGGTAGACATACACCTGTGAATGATCAGCATGAATAGCTAAAACTGGATTTCAGGGGGATACACATGATATCTGCCTTACAGATATCTCCCAATAAAGAGTGTTAAGCTGTCTATACTTATGGCATCCCTATTGCAGTAAGAAAGATACATGCAAAACTGGAGACAGAATCAGCATAACACATGGAAACACAGCATTATTCATATAAGATTAACCATGAAATCAGTGGATTCATGCCAAATCGTACAACAGGAGATACATAAACTCACAAGTTTTGCTGCACAGAGCAACCAAAACCAGTTGTATCTTATTACAGAGCCAAAATGTCCAGTTTTTCAACAACCAAAAATGAGTAACACTTCCTGCTTATAACAGCCAGGTAGTGTACCACAGCGATTAATTACATGGTTGACCAAAAATCCCGCCAGATACACAGTATCAGAAAAATGGCGCTCAACGCACTACCAAATTGGCGCCCAAACATGAATGCAGCAGGTAGGGGAGGAGATAGGAAGAAATCTCGAGCCCTGCGCCACTGTCCGTTGATGTACACCTTCAATCGGGTACCAAATCCGCCCATACTTTTGCAACCTTCGCCATTAATGGCGCACCAACCCGCGGCCTTGGGAAAAACATCTAACAGTCGATCACAACCATTTCCCGCCAAGATTCATCGTCATGATATTTGAAAATATGCAGGATATTAATTATCCCACATGCGCCCCGCGGCGACCTTTTCAACACTTTATATACTAGGCCACGAGCATATATAATGTCGGTGCTTTTGCTCCTGATGACACTAGTATAAGACTTCATCATCATCCTCCAACAACATGATATCCTGTCGCTTGAAATATCACCCTGACGTCAGCATCATATCGCAATATAACCTGCATGATAATCGCCTTCATCCGCACAACCTGATCCATCGGAGGAAGATCCTCCTGCCTAGCCTATACCAAAAGTCTGGCCGATGAACATCCTGATGACGTCATCATCATATCCTGTTGACGTCATCTGCATATCTGTCTACTGCGCACCTCCTCATATTCGGATGACGTCATCATCATGTTTGCAAATATCGGGGGATCTTCACAAGATGATCAGTGTTAGAAATATGACCCCCCCGGACCTTGATGACGTCATCATCATATCGACATCAGGATGATATTCGGAAGATAACCGGATATTTGGAAATATCATCCTGATGCACAAATATCATGCTGCACTGTAGCTTCACTATAAGATCGGGGTGATAGATGAATATGATGATGCTTGAAAAGATCACCCCCCACTAGATAATGCACGAAGCCGGCAGGCGGATATCTCCTTGATATCAGCATCATCATGACGCTGGAACAAACATACATCCGGGTGATATTCAAAAATGAAAATATCACCCCCTCCTTCGGAAATATCATGATGCAGATAGGCAGAGAAATAGATATCACCCTGACATAAGAATGACGTCAGCATCATCAGGATGATAAAACAACGAACATGAAGTGATATAACAACATCAGGATGATATTGACTAAGATCATCCTGATGTTCAAAATACGATGACCCCAGTGAATATCGGGTCATACTTAGAACTCTTCAACAACATCATTAGGATGATCATAACCAAGATCACCCGATGATAAAAATATCACCCCGGTGAAATATCATGCAGGCAGAAAATATGATGACCCTCGCAAGCAACACGGCGATAACTGGAAATATGATGATGATGATGACGACCCTTAAGAAAAAACAAGTCAGGTCGAACAACTCAGAGAATAACCCCTTCAGAAGATCGGGGTGACATCATCATCATAAAAGGGCAAGGTGATAATTGGAAGATCACCAGATACTTGAAAAATCACCCCCGCAAGCAAATCAGGGCACACTGTAGCTCATCAGCAGGATCAGGATGACATCCAGACATCACCCGATATTGAAATATGATGATCCTGATGAGAAACCGGTCGACAGAAAACATGATGATGCTGACCACCATCGAAGAAAATATGATGATGATGACCTCCTCATGAAAATATGATGCTGCAGCTAAAAAATGCCGAGGAGGTCCAACACTTAGAACATTTTTTGGATACTTAGGGAAAGTGCCTGCATGAAAATTGCTCAAAAACTGTCAGTCAATTCAGGCACTAACACAATCCATGGGAGGAAATTCCTTACCACAGGCTTATACCATAGCTATAAGAGCTGAGAACAGCCTCATACAGGCTGGTAAAATTGCCCCTAGACTTCCTTTGCCAATATTCCCTGCTATTCAGCCATTAACGCCAATGCACGTACCTCCTATAGCTGTTATACTTGCTGTGCCAGCTTTACCAGCACCTAATGCGCAGCCCAATAACTCAGAAAATGTTGTCCAAACCCAATCAAATGAGTTACAAGAAATCAAAGGACTGCTGCAATCTTTTGGTAATGAGATTGTGAACCTCAAGAGGCAGCAAGGTCAAAATTTCAGACCTTATCAGCCCCCATTCCAGTTGTAATGTCCCCAATTTTCCTACGCCTAGGGTGTTGACTTTTTCCCAGACTGGATGCTTATTCCCAGATTTCCCTACAAGGTAGCCATCAGTGATCAACAGGATCTCTGGGCCAGGGGGTCAACAGTGTAGGAGATAGACTCTATATTTTATCTCCTCTTCTTCTTCAGGCTCTGCAAGACCTAGGGGGGTATTCCCTACTCAACATCCATGAGGATATGCATGCAAGGCTGGGATGCTGACAGAAAGCAGATGAGTCCTCCTGTAAGTAGACCAAAACTGAATGATAAGAGCAAAGGGGCTAGCTTTGGGCCTATTAGCAGTTGTAGACAGAGGACTGAGGATCCTAAACTAATTCTAATGTCCTAATGTTTGTTTTAGATTTTGATTTGAAGTTTAAGTGTGGATGCAAAGCTGGACATGGTTATAACACAAAACAAAGCATGATTGGTGCCTATCCAGGGCCTGGAGTCAGTAGACATACACCTGTGGATGATCAGCATGAACAGCTGAAACTGGATTTCAAGGGGATATGTGTGATACCTGCCTTACAGGCATCTCCCAATACAAAGTGTTAGGTTATCTCTACTTATGGTATCCCTACTGCAGTATATCCCTCCCAATGTTCAACCTGAAAACAGTTTAATCTACCCCTTGAGTAGAAGTTAAAGGGTCAGACAGTCAACATAGGAATTCTATGCTCTAGAATCTAAACATTACCAAACATCCAGATTCAGAAGAAGAATACATGCAATACTGGAGACAGAATTAACACAACACATGCCAAACAGCATTTCTCATATAAGTTTAATCATGAAATCAGTGGGTTCATGCCAAAAACAAACAACAGGAGATACATAAACTCACAGGTAAGCTGTACAGAGCGACCAGATCAGCTTGTTATGCATTACAGAGCCAAAATCATCAACTTTCAACAACCACAAATGAACAACACAATCTGCTTATAACAGCCAGGTAGGTGCTCAGCAATTAATTACAATGTTGACCAAAATCTCGCCAGATACACGGTATCATGAAAATGGCGCTCAAACACAACCAGATTGGTGCCCAAACTTGAATGCAGCAGGTAGGGGAGGAGACAGGAAGATTTCTCGAGCCCTGCGCCATCATCCGCTGATTGACACCTTCAGTCGGGTACCAGATCGACCCACGCCATCGCCCATACCTCTGCAACCTTCGCCATTAATGGCGCACCAACCCGCGGCCTCGGGAAGAACATCATACAGACTATCGCAAGCATTTCCCGCCGAGATTCATCATCATGATATTTGAAAATGCAGGATAACAATATCCCACATGCACCCCGCGATGACCTCAATAACACTTTATATACTAGGTCATGAGCATATATCATGTCGGTGCTTTTGCTCCTGACGACATTAGTATATAACCTCATCATCATCATCCCTCAGCAGCATGATATCCTGTTGTTCGAAATATCACCCTGACGTCATCATGATATTTGAAATATAACCTGCATGATAATCGGCACAACCTGATCCATCGGAGGAACATCCTCCTGCTGAGCTTATACCAAAAGTCTGGCCGATGATCATCCTGATGACGTCATCATCATATCTGCCTACTGCACACCTCCTCATATCCGGATGACGTCATCATCATGTTTGCAAATATCAGGAGGTCTCTTCAAGATGATCAGTGTTAGAAATATGACCCCCGCGGGACCTTGATGACGTCATCATCATATTAACATCATCATGATATTCGGAAGACAACCGGATATTTGGAAATATCCTCCTGATGTTCAAATATCAGGTTGCACTGTAGCTCCTCTATAGGATCGGGGCGATAACTGAATATGATGATGCTGCTTGAAAAGATCACCCCCAGTAGATAATGCGCGAAGCTAGCAGGCGGATATCTCCTTAATATTAGCATCATCATGATGCTCGAACAAACAAACATATATCCGGGTGATATGAAAATATCACCCCCTCCTTCGGAATATCATGATGCAGATAGGCAGAGAAAAAGATATCACCCTGAGATAAGGATGACGTCAGCATCATCAGGATGAAGAAACAACGAACAAGAAGTGATACAACATCATCAGGATGATATTGACTAAGATCATCCTGACGTTCAAAATATGATGACCCTAGTGAATATCGGGTCGCACTTAGAACTCTTCAACAACATCATCAGGATGATCATAACCAAGATCACTCGATGATAAAAATATCACCCCGGCGAAATATCATGAAGGCAGAAAACATGATGACCCCCGCAAGCAGCAGGATGAAAACTGGAAATATCATGATGATGACGACCCTTAAGAAAAAACAAGTTGTGTCGAGCACTTAGAGAATAACCCCTTCAGGATACCGGGGCAACATCATCATGTTGTTTGGGCAAGGTGATAATTGGAAGATCACCGGATACTTGAGAAATCACCCCCGCAAGCAAATCAGGGCGCACTGTAGCTCATCAGTATCATCAGGATAATAAGCAAACATCACCCGACAGTTGAAATATGATGATGACGTTGAAAAACAAGTCGACGAGGAACATGATGATGCAGATCATCATCGAAGACAAGATGATGATGATGACCTCCTCCTCAGGAAAACATGATGCTGCAGTTGAAAAATGCTGAGGAGGTCCAACACTTAGAAAAAATGGGCAAGAAGATAAAGGCTTCAAATGAAGAAACCTCCTGATCATGACAAATCAACCCCTGGTCAAAATGAGTGTCAACAGTGGCTCCGAATGGGGACGTGCAGGTGAAAACCTGCAGCGAGAACCAGATCTCCGGGTAGACCTGACAAAAAGCCAAAAAACGCGAGCTGTACAAGGCATTTACACTACATACATATTTTACAAATGTGCACAGCAACCAGTCATTATGCAAAATAGAACTTAAGGAATTGGCCATGCACAGGCAATTCCAGAATTTCACCATCTAGGGCCTGGAGGAAATAAGAATCCTCCCCATGAGTATTGCAAACCTGATATGGACCCATCCATAAGGGTTGAAACTTACCATGTTTACCCTTTTCCTGATCTTTAGCATTCCAAATGAGCACCAGATCATTTACTTGAAACTTCCTTTTTGTAGCTCTCCTGTCAAACTGATATTTCACCCCTTGTTGTCTTTTGAGATTGATCTGGTGGGCTCTCCTTCTGTCTTCATCCAATGCAACCAGCTGATTCACTCTTTCTGTCATGGGATCTTCAATCTCCTCATCATACTCTTGAATGAATCTGTAAACTGGTAGGAAATTGTTTATGGGCAGTCTAGCTGATGCACCATATACTAGCTCAAAAGGTGACTTCCCAATAGCCCTTTTCACAGTCACTCTGTCAGCCCATACTGCTAAATTCAACTTTGAGTCCCAAGCTCTCTTGTTCTTGTCCAGTATCCTCTTGACAATTTTCATGATGCTCCTATTGCTTGATTCTGCTTGACCATTTCCTTGTGGGTGATATGGTGATGTATATGACAGGCTTATCCCATACCTGTTGCAAAAATCAACAAACTCACCTGATCTGAAGCACATAGCATTATCAGTGATTATTTTAGATGGTACTCCAAACCTGATGATGATGTTCTCTAGTATGAAATCTGTCACCACCTTACTTGTAGCTCTTTTAGTTGGAATGGCCTCAATCCATTTGGTAAAGTAGTCAGTTGCCACCAAAATCCAACTGTGTCCCCCACTTGATTTGTCCGCAATTTCCCCTATAAAATCAATTCCCCATTGCTGGAATGGAGCATCCACAGGTGCAGTTCTGAGGGGTAAAGCACCATGATATTTCAGCCTTCCTGAGAATCTCTGGCAAGGGTCACACTTCCTTACTAACTTTTGTGCATCTGAAAAGAGAGTGGGCCACCAATATCCTGCCTTGAGAATTTTATGAGCTGTTGTTTGGGCAGTATAATGGCCACCACATAATCCTTTATGCATGTCAATCAAAATATTGTTAGCCATGTTCTTATCCACACATCTCAGCAGCACACCATCAGGATTTTTCCAGTACAGCTCACCTTGAACAATGACATACCTGATTGCATGTAGCTTTAGAGTCCTCTTTTGACAGTCACTGAAATGGGAAGGACAATTCAGATTTTGCAAATAATAGACAATATCCTTGTACCATTCAGATCCTGATACACTTACATTCTCATCTTGGACTGCATTAACTTGGCATGCTTCCAAGTTTGACTGTGCCATCATCTTGGCTAATCCTTGTCCCCTTATCAATTTAGTAACTTGTATGTCTATGTTGAATTCCTGAAGTTTGTTTATCCATCTGCACCTTCTTCCAGTCACCTCCTGCTGAGTGAATATGTCTTTGACTGCAGCATGAGGTACATATGCAATTATATGTGACCCTACCAAGTATGGTCTGAAACTTTTAATGGCTCTAACAAGTGCATATGCCTGCTTTTCCATAATATCATACTTCAATTCAGAGGCCTGCAGGGACATACTGAAGAAGGCGATGGGCTGTTCAAAACCATCTTCATTTTTCTGTAACAAACATGCAGCTACAGTATGAAAGGAAGCAAATGAGAACACCTGGAATGGCCTAGAAAAATCAGGAGATTTAAGAACAGGGGCCATCTTTATTGCCTCTTTGATATTCTGAAATGATTCTGTTGCTTCCCTTTCCCAGTTGACAGTTGCATCCTTCTTCATCATCTTGGAAATGTTCCTTGTGATCTCTGCAAAGTTGGGAACAAATCTTCTGACAAAGTTTACCTGTCCAAAGAAGGACTGAACTCCTTTCACAGTTTTTGGCATTTGGATCCTGTCAATGGCTGCCACTCTCTCTGGATCTATCCTGACTCCATCCTTGGAAACAATGTGTCCCAGAAGCTTTCCTTCAACTACTCCAAAGGCACACTTCTTTGGGTTTAGAGAAATACCATATTCTAGTGCTCTTATAAAAATCTGCTCCAGATGCAAACAGTGCTGCTCTTCCTTCTTTGAGTAGGCAGTCAAGTCATCCTGATATACTGCCAGGATTGAATCAATTAGCCCTGCAAAAGCAACATCCATTGCTCTTTGAAATGTAGCACCTGCATTTGTTAGTCCAAATGGCATTCTAACATACACATACGTTCCCCATGGAGTGGTAAAGGCAGTCTTATATTGTTCTGATTCCTTTACCTTTACCTGATTATATCCTGAAAATCCATCCATCATGGATAGGAGTTCACAACCAGTCACTTTCTGCAACATAGCTTCCATATTAGGCAGTGGATAGTTATCCTTCAAAGAGGATACATTCAAGTTCCTGAAATCAACACACAACCTAATATCACCATTCTTTTTCCGGACTGGGACGAGGTTAGACACCCAAGTTGAATGTCTGATGGGCACAATTATTCCAGCATCCCTGAGCCTTTTGAGTTCTTCCTGCATCTTGGGAGCTAAGGTAGGATTTATAGGCCTTTGCCTCTGTCTAAATGGCTTAGCTTCAGGCTTCAGTGGGATCTCATGCTGGAATAAGTCTTCTCTATAAGCTTTTAGGTCCTCATATGACCAAGCAAAAACATGTTTATACCTTTTTAGCAATGCAATCAGCATACTTCTTATGTGTGGTTTGAGCTGTTTGCCAATATATACCTTCTGAGGGGCCTGAGATGTCCCCAAATTTATTTCTTCTAAATCCTCCTTATTTGTGGGGGATGTCCTTGTGACCATTTTGTCTCTACTGTCAAAGGCTCTTTCCAAAGCCACTAACCCTCTAGGGATCTTGTTAGTCTTCAACTGGATGATCTCTTTTCCCACAAGGGTCTCTTTTCCATTTACAGTCTCTACAAAAGCTTGGAAATCAATCTGTTGATTCTCATACTCATCTATGCAGTGCAAAAATTTCAGCAAATCCCTATCATCATTAAAAACTTGCCAACTGCATATGTTTTCTGGTATGGCAGGCCTAATTTTAACTTCTATGTCTGTGACACCTGACAGAGTGATGTCATCTGGCCTTATTGCAATATTAGCTAAGAAATCAGCCATAACATTTTTTGACCTTTCTACCCAGCCAATTGAAAATGCATCAAAAAGTTCAATAGTATCCCAAACAGCATGCTTGTATTGCTTCAGTCTTTTATTCTTTGCAGCATACTTATTTCTGATTTGGGATACAATCAGCTCAGAGTCTCCAAATACTCTTAACATTTTAATTCCATGTTTGAGAGCAATATTCAGGCCTAAAAGTAAAGCCTCATATTCTGCAATATTGTTTGTGCAATCAAACCTCAGCAAGAAAGAGGATTTGAGGAGCTTACCAGTTGGAGACAGGAAAACAACTCCAGTTCCAGAGCCTTCTTTTGCACAAGCTCCATCAAAAAACATGGTCCATAACCCTTGCTGATCTAGCTCTCCAACACAGGCATTTTTCTTTTTGTCTTGTGCATCATCTGAGACAACCTTGAAGTTATCACAGTCAGTGTCTACAAAGCACACCTGTTCATTTGCTTCTTGGTCTTCCACTGTCTCTGATGATCTTTGCTCTCTAATTAGCTTGACATCCCTGCCATTCATTGGAATCATGGCATATGATAGGTCCAGCTGCATACTTCCACCAATTAGTGCTGCCCATCTTCTTGACAGCAGCATACCATACTGTGGCTTGATGTCAACCACTGTTATATTCATTTTGTATCTTTTTTCAGGAAATGCTGCCAGCTTGAAATCTACATCCTTCATGATTCCAATAACTGGTACCTCTCTGGCATCCATAGCATAACATTTCCCACATGCCTTGTCAATCTTTAATCCAGTTTGTTGCATGATAGCCAAAGGCATGACATTTGTAGATGCTCCAGAGTCAAGCATACAATTTCTAATTATTTTACCATTTATAACCAGGGAAACATAAAATGGTTCCACCTGTGAAGGACACTTTGTCATGGTCATTCCTAAATAGACTTCAGGAGTCTCATCTTCTTCATTGCACATGACCTGTTTCTCACCCTGGGTCTGATCATTTTGCTTAGCTTGAAAAGGTACCCCTGAGATTAGGGATATTGTCCTATTCTTGATCTCTTCCACTTTCATGAGTTCCATAAGTGGAACAGAGACCTTTACCTGAGAGAGGATCTGGGCTATATCAAATGGAGCATAGTTTTGTACAACAGTTGTAGCTTGCTCCACAATCTTGCTTTTATCCTGAGCTGATTTAGTTTTCATTTTCATAGTTCCCTGATCATCATTCCTGTCTTGGGAACCTCTACTTTGATCTTCTGCCTGAGGGATCTTGTTTTCTGGTCCTTGAAATTCAGGACCTGCTCTGTATCTAAAGTTCTGTTTATTACTTACCCACTGCCTTTTTTGTGGTTCAATTCCTTTATGACCATGCATCTGCTGACCTGCAGAAATATCTTCTGGCTGATGTGGGCTGCCAACCTGATTTTTACCTCTGAGATTGTAGTTGCTCTTGACCTGAGCAACTGCTGCAGCTGTGAAGGCTCTGATTTCCTCATCAGAAGGTCGGTGTAAGCTACTCAGAAAATTGTGTGAGTTCTGAGCATACACATAATTATCCTCATGATCTTCATCATATGGGGACTGTTGGCAGGCCTGAACCTGATCATCTGTCTTCTCATCAGCATCATAAAGAGTATATCCGTTGCCTATAGACATCATGTTAACATCATCATCCTGCACATGATGTGGCTCATTGCACTCATTACAAGATGTAGCATTATCATACAAAGATTGGGCAATCATGCACTGTGACTGTGAATGTGGCATCTGACAGATTATACACCACGGAGCATCATCAGCAATATTTATAGTTTTCTTCAGGGGATCAGGAGTTTCCTTGGCATGTTGAGCCCTCTGACTTGTGTTGTTACGTGGATATACAGGCTTACCATCATGCCAATTGGTGTTATAAGGCATATCATGTAATGATGGCCTCTTTTCCTGTCTTTGATAGACTTGTCTATCAGGACCCATCCCTTTTTCACTTCTAGCTAATCTATAGCTCAGGTCCTTAACAACATTTGCCAGTTTGTCTATCTTATCTTCAGGAGCAGATGTACTACCTTGAGTGTTCTGAGGCTTGTTTGGATTCTGCAGAATTTTTACATCATCCCTTCTATTTGTCTTGCCTGATGCTTTCCTATTGTTTTCAATATTTACTGCAATCCTGAAAGCATCCCTGAGGGTGGCAGGACCTTTATCTCTCAGTCCATATGCAGTCTTTGCATCAAAGGCATTGATGTACAAAATTATGCACATTGGTTCATTTGGCCTCATATGATGTGGCAATTTGTTCAACACTTTAGTAAATCTTGCATTAAAGTCTGCAACCTGCTCATTTGACCCTTTGGTGATGCTGGTGAACTCATTTACAAAGAAGCTAGGGTCAGTTTTATCACCATATTGCTCCTTGAATATCCTCTTAAAATCATCCCATGATGAAATACTCCGGTCAGGGAGATTCCTGTACCATTCTCTTGCCTCATCTATTAAGGATTGCATGAATGACTTCATGAAAACATCCTCATGCTCAACCTCAAAATTATCCATGACATTTTGAAAGGCCTTTAGATGATCTTCTCCTGACACTGTGTTGTTTCCTGAAAACTTAGGCACTTGCAACCTCAGATGCTTATCAATAGGGTTAGGATACCCAAGAATACCATCAAACACCAGCTGTCTGAATCTGTCCAACTGCATGGGCTGTCTGTTTGGCTGATTAACATTAACATTTCTATTTGCATTTTGGTTTCCTGCATTGTTCAGTGGTATCCTAGCATCATTCACATATTGTCTGTCATCATGATGCTGATGTTGCATTTCATATCTTTGCTGATGTCTTTGCATATTTGCATTCTCTAGAGTAGGAACTGAATTATTCTGGGCAGTTCTCAAGGCTTGCACTTTCTGCTGTATATCATCTCTGATTTTCATGGCTTGTAGGTATTCTAGTTCTGCTCTTAGGCTTTTGATTTCTTCAGCTAGCTGTTCATCCTTAGGTCTGGAGGTAGATGGTCTCATGCCATTCTGGTCATCATCCTCATCATCCCTCAGAGACTCTGCCTCCTCAAACCTTTCACTTGGGTCTAGAAAGGGGCGTTCTTGGAACACCTCTGACCTCATTCTGATACTACCACCCTGTTGCCTCTCATATGCACCTTGGATATCTGCTTCTGCACTTGAAAAATAAGGAGCATGCTGTCCTGATGGCCTAGGGTTATCTTGTACCTCATCACCTTTTCTGGGGGAGCTCTCATGACTAGCTGAGACAGTTCCCTTTCTTCTATACATCATTCTTTTTGTTAATGGTAACTCTTCAAATAAAGGAGTTTGTTGGGATCTTCTCCCCTGCATATAATTCTACTTTGACCGGTTGGGAGATTACTTCGGAGTCGCCACCTATTTCTAGGAATTGTTTTCTTCTGAAAACCAGGGTTCTTCCACAAGGTTCGCCAGGGTGTTTTCTTCTGTTGCTGACTCAGATGGGTCATATATATATCACTGGAGATGATTAGATAGCACTTTTACTTCTCATCCCCAGCAGAGTCGCCAATTTCTGTTGACTTTTTCCCAGACTGGATGCTTATTCCCAGATTTCCCTACAAGGTAGCCATCAGTGATCAACAGGATCTCTGGGCCAGGGGGTCAACAGTGTAGGAGATAGACTCTATATTTTATCTCCTCTTCTTCTTCAGGCTCTGCAAGACCTAGGGGGGTATTCCCTACTCAACATCCATGAGGATATGCATGCAAGGCTGGGATGCTGACAGAAAGCAGATGAGTCCTCCTGTAAGTAGACCAAAACTGAATGATAAGAGCAAAGGGGCTAGCTTTGGGCCTATTAGCAGTTGTAGACAGAGGACTGAGGATCCTAAACTAATTCTAATGTCCTAATGTTTGTTTTAGATTTTGATTTGAAGTTTAAGTGTGGATGCAAAGCTGGACATGGTTATAACACAAAACAAAGCATGATTGGTGCCTATCCAGGGCCTGGAGTCAGTAGACATACACCTGTGGATGATCAGCATGAACAGCTGAAACTGGATTTCAAGGGGATATGTGTGATACCTGCCTTACAGGCATCTCCCAATACAAAGTGTTAGGTTATCTCTACTTATGGTATCCCTACTGCAGTATATCCCTCCCAATGTTCAACCTGAAAACAGTTTAATCTACCCCTTGAGTAGAAGTTAAAGGGTCAGACAGTCAACATAGGAATTCTATGCTCTAGAATCTAAACATTACCAAACATCCAGATTCAGAAGAAGAATACATGCAATACTGGAGACAGAATTAACACAACACATGCCAAACAGCATTTCTCATATAAGTTTAATCATGAAATCAGTGGGTTCATGCCAAAAACAAACAACAGGAGATACATAAACTCACAGGTAAGCTGTACAGAGCGACCAGATCAGCTTGTTATGCATTACAGAGCCAAAATCATCAACTTTCAACAACCACAAATGAACAACACAACCTGCTTATAACAGCCAGGTAGGTGCTCAGCAATTAATTACAATGTTGACCAAAATCTCGCCAGATACACGGTATCATGAAAATGGCGCTCAAACACAACCAGATTGGCGCCCAAACTTGAATGCAGCAGGTAGGGGAGGAGACAGGAAGATTTCTCGAGCCCTGCGCCATCATCCGCTGATTGACACCTTCAGTCGGGTACCAGATCGACCCACGCCATCGCCCATACCTCTGCAACCTTCGCCATTAATGGCGCACCAACCCGCGGCCTCGGGAAGAACATCATACAGACTATCGCAAGCATTTCCCGCCGAGATTCATCATCATGATATTTGAAAATGCAGGATAACAATATCCCACATGCACCCCGCGATGACCTCAATAACACTTTATATACTAGGTCATGAGCATATATCATGTCGGTGCTTTTGCTCCTGACGACATTAGTATATAACCTCATCATCATCATCCCTCAGCAGCATGATATCCTGTTGTTCGAAATATCACCCTGACGTCATCATGATATTTGAAATATAACCTGCATGATAATCGGCACAACCTGATCCATCGGAGGAACATCCTCCTGCTGAGTTTATACCAAAAGTCTGGCCGATGATCATCCTGATAACGTCATCATCATATCTGCCTACTGCACACCTCCTCATATCCGGATGACATCATCATCATGTTTGCAAATATCAGGAGGTCTCTTCAAGATGATCAGTGTTAGAAATATGACCCCCGCGGGACCTTGATGACGTCATCATCATATTAACATCATCATGATATTCGGAAGACAACCGGATATTTGGAAATATCCTCCTGATGTTCAAATATCAGGTTGCACTGTAGCTCCTCTATAGGATCGGGGCGATAACTGAATATGATGATGCTACTTGAAAAGATCACCCCCAGTAGATAATGCGCGAAGCTAGCAGGCGGATATCTCCTTAATATTAGCATCATCATGATGCTCGAACAAACAAACATATATCCGGGTGATATGAAAATATCACCCCCTCCTTCGGAATATCATGATGCAGATAGGCAGAGAAAAAGATATCACCCTGAGATAAGGATGACGTCAGCATCATCAGGATGAAGAAACAACGAACAAGAAGTGATACAACATCATCAGGATGATATTGACTAAGATCATCCTGACGTTCAAAATATGATGACCCTAGTGAATATCGGGTCGCACTTAGAACTCTTCAACAACATCATCAGGATGATCATAACCAAGATCACTCGATGATAAAAATATCACCCCGGCGAAATATCATGAAGGCAGAAAACATGATGACCCCCGCAAGCAGCAGGATGAAAACTGGAAATATCATGATGATGACGACCCTTAAGAAAAAACAAGTTGTGTCGAGCACTTAGAGAATAACCCCTTCAGGATACCGGGGCAACATCATCATGTTGTTTGGGCAAGGTGATAATTGGAAGATCACCGGATACTTGAGAAATCACCCCCGCAAGCAAATCAGGGCGCACTGTAGCTCATCAGTATCATCAGGATAATAAGCAAACATCACCCGACAGTTGAAATATGATGATGACGTTGAAAAACAAGTCGACGAGGAACATGATGATGCAGATCATCATCGAAGACAAGATGATGATGATGACCTCCTCCTCAGGAAAACATGATGCTGCAGTTGAAAAATGCTGAGGAGGTCCAACACTTAGAAAAAATGGGCAAGAAGATAAAGGCTTCAAATGAAGAAACCTCCTGATCATGACAAATCAACCCCTGGTCAAAATGAGTGTCAACATAGGGAATAATAATTTTTAATTATTTAATGTTACCTGGCAAAAAGTTGCTAAGTTTAAAGGGTAATATTAAATAATTATATTAAAAGGTTATAAAGTGACCTATTTTAATGTCAATCAATAAAGTCACTTTATAATATTAAGTTAAGTATTTTAGGCGGGGAAAATTAAAAAGGTCCTTTGAGAGAAGTAATACGAAGAGGCAAAAGGAAATAATATTATATTCCTCTCAAAAGGTTATAAAAGGACATTGTGAGCTCATTTGGATACATGCTTGGAATTTGTATTGTTATTCTGTTGGATTGAACCTGCGTGTTCTTCCTTTTTATACCTTCTTGTGGACGGAAACCCACTCGAAGAAGATCAGTTTCGGTAGTGAGATATCTACCCTAGCTGGTAAAGGTGGTTTCTACTTCAGGGAACCAATGGAGCTGATCAGAGATTGATAGATCATGTTGTGATAGATTTTGTATTCCATTTCTATATAGTTGGAATGCAGTTTTGGGGTTATAGAGTGTGGTTTGGATTCATATCTTTGTATTGTTGAGTGTTTTCCTAGTGGCCGTACATTCCATGGCCGTACATCTGAAACTCATTTTTGGTGTTTTCAAATAACATTGAAGTTTGTTTATCTTATACTATTGCTGGTGTCTTTGTATGGAAAAATCATTTCTTTAGAAACCAATTTAAGGAGTATTTATGCAGTAAATGAAGTATGGTGATCATCCGTACTCTTTTGCAGCCGTACCAGCTAAAATGGTACGATGCATGTTAGAAAATATTGTTGGTGATATTGAAGCTGAATCTTATTGCAATCTTCTTGTATGCTATAGACGTCCATTTCAAGACTATTTGCAGGTGCTTTATTACATGTAAATGAATTTCTGAGCAAGTCCGTACTACCTATGCCGTACTAGCTGGGAATGGTCGATTCACATCATAAATTATTATCAACTTCTTTGCATTGTTTATCAATTGCAGTGTCATTGTATGACTGAACTGCTCCTTTCAAGTCTATTTGTATGCAGTTTAAGGCATATTATGAAGAGTTTTAGTGTGTCCATACAGCTGATGGCCGTACATGTTGTGGA
Organism: Cunninghamia lanceolata; assembly: GCA_027924645.1. Lineage (NCBI taxonomy): Eukaryota > Viridiplantae > Streptophyta > Pinopsida > Cupressales > Cupressaceae > Cunninghamia > Cunninghamia lanceolata. The sequence goes on from BSBN01000512.1 coordinate 6,522,282, forward strand.
GTGGTACGATTCAGATTTGGATTAACTCATGAATCCCTTGCCTTCTTTCTTTCTTGAACATTGTTTTGTATGCACAGAATATCATCTTGGGACAGTTTGATATGCATTAGACGTGATTTGAAATCTTTTCTAAGTCTTTCGTACATTGCTTTGCCGTACCATCTGGAAGGTATGTTTTGGCATAGAAATTAATTGAGGAGTATTTGTTGGGCAATATCACTTGGATTCTATTTGCTGCTCATAGACATTTCATTTGAGACTGTTTTCATTATGTTTGGCTGAGATTTCTAGAAGCTGGAAGCAAGCCGTACCAGCATGGGCCGTACGGTCCTGTGCTGAAGCAAGACATTAATGATTGTAGTGTTATCTCTGATCTATTTGGTCTTTGTGCTCAGAATAGTTTTTTATGAAAATGTGATCAGTTTTGAAGGTAGTTTGTAAGGGTATCAACAACTATGAGTTGCTATGCATTAATGACTATTCTATGACTGCCGTACAACCTGAGATACCTCAGAAAACTACAGTCCAGTGATCAGTCATCAGCAAGTAATCCTCTTTCCAGTCTGATCAGTCATCAGTATTGGCCTTAGCATGCATATTAGTGGAGTCTTCATTCACATGGTCACCGTACTGTTATAAGGGAAAGTCTGGCACTGTGATTCAGTCCTAAGCAGCAACATATAGATCCTACGTTTTTTCAGCTATAGAGGAAGTTGCTGTTAAGTGATTAGCAGTGTGTAATTTATTATTGATGAAGCCCCATTATGAATTTGGAGGACTTGTGTTATAAGGATGTTACTTGTATGAGTGGATGTGGACAGATATGAAAGATTCATAACTGATTTGAATGACTGCAACCCTCAAGACAGCTACAGCAGTACCTTGAGTCTTCAAACTAAGGTCTTCTTAATGCCTTCATGTTGGTACTTTCATATTGCTTATATCATGTCATCCATTGGCTTTGTATTCTAACTGGGTGCAGCTGGGACATAATGTATAAATCAGGGGTATTGGGTTAGGTTTGCAATTCACTAATAGCATTGTATCTTTACTTTATTGCAAACACATATTTAACCCCTAGATGGTTTACCGCCAATGTGGAGGAAAAATATTGTTTATCTTTCTTTTCCCACCCACTGAACAAGTGGAGTATTCCCACTGCACAAGTGGATGCCTGCATATGCAGATGAATGTTTTGTTGTTTGCACAATGTTTAAAATTATAGTCCGAAGCACATTATGCTCTCACCTCACCCAGTTGGGATCTTGGTGATCAGAAGTGTTGAGGAGTTTAGTTGTGCTAACACTGTGTACCATTGTTCAATATTTTGGAAAAAATTTTGGGGTTGTATCTTACACCAGTCCAATTACCAACAAAATTAGCCAAATAGGACACTTTATCAGCCTAATAATTAGGGTCCAAGGCAATTATTTAACTCTAGACCTTATCAAGCCTATAATCCAAATGCTGCCAGTTCCTCGAAGGAGATTATACCCACGCAAAACAATTTGGCTCAAGAATATGATTGGTGTTTTCCTTGTGATCAGCCCCATAACCAAAACACATGTGCCAATGGAGTGATTAACCAAGCTTTGATGGTTCAAAACAGTCCAGCAGTGCAGTCTCATGTGCCTGTAGAACCTCCTGTTCAGCAACAAGAAGAACAGACACATGAAACAACATTCCTCAACTGACAAGGAGAAGAATTCTGCAGTATGTACCAAGTTGGTTCAGCAGTTGCAGACAATACACGCAGCAAGAAAAGGGCTATTGATGAAGGGCAGCAAGCTGGTAAAGTTCAAACTCATGGGCAGCAAGTGCCGAATGTCAGTCAAGGTGTTTCTCACCCATCAAAGGTTGAAAAAACTCAAGTCCTATCAAAGGATCAGCCTTTGATAGGCAAGGAACAGCTTACACCAGCAGTTCAGCCAACATGTGCTCAAGGTGATGTGGTTGCCCCTAAAACCCAAGCTAAATCAGGTACATCTGTTTTCAATATTCTTGAACATATGAAAAAAGTAAATGTATCCATGACTATGTGGGATTCCCTGAGTATCCCTGGCCAAAAAGACCTCCTTCAATCAGCCTTGTCAAATTTAAAACCATTTCAAGAGTCTGATATAGGTAAATCCAGAGCTGTTTTGACAAATAAATGTGAGAAAAATGCAGAACAGCAAGTTTCACAAGTCAAACCCCCACCATTTTACATATCTTTGATCATAGGGGATCATTTAGTTCATAACTGCATGATAGACTCAAGTGCTAGTAGCTCCGTCATGCCCAAACAGATTGTTGACAAGCTAGGCATTGAATATGAGCCGTTAGAGAAGGGAGTTGTTCAGCTGGATGGAATTTCGGTGAATACAGTGGGTGTCATCAAAGGACTGAGTTTAACCCTTCATGCCTGCCCAAATTTCTCTATTCCTCAGGACATATATGTAATCGAGTTACCTCCTTATTTTGCCATTTGTCTGTCAAGAGATTTTACAACAAAGATAGGAGGCTACCTATCCTCAGATTGGTCTCACATGCTGTTTAGAACCAGGTACGGCACTAAAGTAACTATCAGGTTAGAGCCTATCGCCAAAGACCATATTGAACTTTACACTATACGCCCCGTCAATGCCAACTTGATTGCAAGTGAAGTAGAGACGGAACAGCCTGTTGTTCAAGAAGGCAATACGCTGATTGAAGGCATACCAGAGGTCCTTCTTGATGAATGGGCAGATCAAACTCAAGTGCTTGAGCCGGGTGAACACCTGGACGAGGTTTGTTTAGGTGTATATATGATGCATGAGGCTGATTTATTTCTTCCTAATATTGAAAAAAGTGCAGAACAGCAGAGTGGGCAGCAAGAAAATGAGGTATGGGAGCTGTTTTTTGATGGCTCACGAAGTAAAATAGGTGCCGGAGGCGGATGCATGCTTGTTTCCCCTGAGGCTGAAAAGTATTATGCAGCTTTCAGATTCTGTTTTAGCTGCACGAACAACGTAGCTGAATATGAAGCTCTAATTCAAGGCCTAGAATGGGCAAGACAAAGAGGTATTTGTTGTCTGAAAGTTTATGGGGATAGCGAACTGGTTGTAAATTAGGTGAGAAAGCTTAATGTCACAAAAAATGATCTGCTTAAGTCTTACAAGCATAGAGTATGGGACCTTTTGGAAGGTTTCGATGCATTCAATTTAATTTCCATACCTAGAAATCAGAATAAACACCCTGATAGACTGGCTGCTGTAGGGGCAGAATTTGACATTCCCAAGGAAATCAGTAGTGTTAAGACAAATCAGCATGTCAAGATTGTTGTTAGGCCAGCTGTGCTAGATAATAACATCCATTGGCAGGTGTTTGATAATGATCAACAGATTGTAAATTTCTTGAGAGAGGAAGCTGAATTCTCTCATGCCAACCAGGCGAAGCTACATCACCAGTACAGTGACCAAATCATTCAACTAAAAAATAACAAGATGCCAAAAGGTTTGGTCACTTTAGAGTCTATTTTTAACATTGATGATGAAGCTGTTAAACCCAGGTCCAGCCTACAGGTTCAGCAAGATCATTATGAAGACTTTGAGATCTTTGAAGGTAAACTCCTTAAACTAGGCAAGGTATGTACAGCCAAAGAAAGACATGCATTTATTCAGCTTTTTCAAGAATTTAGTGATATTTTTGCATGGGAATATGGTGATTTAAAGGGTTTTGATCCCCAGCTTGCTCAACACACTATTGAGTTAGAACCTGATACTAAGCCAGTTAGGCAGAAACAGAGGCCTTTGAATCCCAAATTAGAACCCCTCATGAAAAAGAAACTGAATAAGTTGATTGAGAGTTGCATAATTTTTCCTATCAAACACACCTCATGGGTTTCCAACCTTCTGCCAGTTAGGAAGAAAAACGGGGAAATAAGGTTGTGTGTAGACTTCCGTGACTTGAATAGGGCTTCTTTGAAGGACCGTCATCCTTTACCTTCCATGGAGCAGATACTCCAAGTAGTTTCAGGATCAGAAAGGTTTTCTTTGTTAGACGGCTATTCCTATTACAATCAGATTTTAGTCAGAGAGGAGGACCAGTACAAAACAGCCTTCACTACAAAGTGGGGAACTATGGCTTACAAGAAGATGCCTTTCGGTTTGTCCAATGCTGGAGCAACCTTTCAAAAGGCTATGGATATGGCCTTTCAGGGGCTGATGTACAAGATCGTCTTAGTATACCTTGACGACATTACCGTTCTCTCTAAAGAAGCCAAAGCTCATCTAACTCACCTAAGGCAGATTTTTGAGAGATGTAGGGAATTTGGGATATCACTTAATCCCAAAAAATGTGTATTTGCTGTCCATGAAGGCAGATTGCTTGGTTATGTAGTCTCAATGCAGGGCATCACCATTGATCCTGAAAGAATAAGTGCAATTTTGGCTCTACCTTTACCAGCACACAAAAAGGGCCTACAAAGTTTCATTGGTAGGATCAACTTCGTCAGGAGGTTCATCCCTGACATTGCTGATTTATTAAATCCATTAACTGCTATGTTAAGGAAGAACATGTCTTTTAGCTGGACTAGAGAGGGAAAACAAAGTTTTGAGCTTATCACAGAGTCTTTGGCTGCTGCGCCTACACTGCTAAATCCTGATTTTTCTAAAGATTTTACTTTATATGCATATGGTAACATTGATTCTGTTTCAGCTATGTTGGTATAGAAAAATGAGCTTGCAATGGAGCAACCTTTAGCTTTTTTCAGTCAGGCATTGAAAGATTATGAGCTAAGGTATACTTTTGTTGAGAAACATGTACTTGCTGTTATAAGGAGTTTAAAAAAGTTTAAACACATGTTATCCAGTAACAAGATTAATTTGATGGTTTCTCATCCAAACGTCAAAGAGTTCCTACTAAGTAAAGACCTCAGTGATAAGAGAGCCGGTTGGGTGACTAAGGTTATGGAGTATGATGTGGATATTAAGGTTACCAAGTTAGTTAGAGGAAAAGGGCTGTGCGAACAGCTTGTTGATGGTGTTATCAGCAAAGAAGAATGTGATCAAGAAGCTGTTTTATCAATGCAAGATCAAGAACGAACAGCTGTTTCAGTTCCTATTGCTGATTGGGTTCAAGAAATGGTTCATGTCTTGCAGACCAGCGAGTGTCCTCAAGGCTTGGATAGAGCCAAACGAAGGTATTTCAGATTGCAGTCCATACCTTATGTGCTCATCAATGACTTGTTTTTTAGAAAGGATTTTAATGGAGTGTTATTGAGATGCATTAAACCTAACCAAGTCGAAAAAGTGTTACATGAATTTCATGAAGGGTCAGCTGGAGGCCATTTTTTGCCTAGAGCAACAGCTCTTAAGGTAATGAAAGGTGGCTATTATTGGCCCAATTTGTTTAAAGATGCATATTTATGGGTCAAAAAATGCAAGGAATGTGCTCTGTTCGCTGGAAAGGAGAAGTTGGCAGCCTTACCTTTGCAGCCAGTTCAGGTTGAACAGCCCTTTATGAGGTGGGGGTTAGACTTTATTGGGGTTATAAACCCTTCATCCAGCGCTGGCCATAAGTGGGTTCTTACAGCCACTGATTATTTCACTAAGTGGACTGAAGCAGTCGCACTTAAGGAAGCTAATGAGTCTTCTGTTTTGAATTTTTATGAAGAGCTGGTTATCAGATTTGGAGTGCCTAAGTCCATCATTTCAGATAATGCCCTTGCCTTTGTCAGTTCTAGAATTTCTGATTGGGCTGTAAGGAATGGCATTTATCTTAGTACATCTTCGAATTACTATCCGCAAGGCACTGGCCAAGCAGAATCAACAAATAAGAATCTGATCAGAATCATCAAGAAGACCATGGAGGGCAACCAGAGATCCTGGCACACACTGTTAAAATCTTTGCTTTGCAATATTCATCCATATGGCGACGAGGGAAGTTTTCTTTTGTTAAAACTTAGCAAATGTTAAAGGTACCGTGGCATTTATGCCCTTTTTTTGTGTATAAAAACCAAGCCAAATGTATTAGGAGGGCAAGACAAGGTCGAATAGCATGTAATGTGCTAATTGCATGTAGACTAGGAGTTATAAGGTGATGAATGTTTCTTTCTTACCAAGTCAAATGTATTAGAAGGGATACAAGGTGGTGTATGTTAGGAGACATAAGGTGATGATTGAAATATGTGTGGGAGTACAAGGTGGCTTAGAAGTGAAGTCATGGCATGGTGATATGTATAGGGGAGTCATAAGGAGCACCTTGAATTGTTTTCTCTTGAATCTCGAGGCATGGTAGAGAGGTAAAAAAAAAACGGAGATGGCTCTTGAGGTGCTAAGATGTTTTGTCATGATCTTAAAATGCGAGATATAGTGCAAATGTGAATCACGTCATTTTGTCTAGGCCAAGGATGTCTTCATTGTCGTCTTTTTACAACAACACCTAAAATCATGCAAAATCAGGGAAATAAACGTCATAAATATCATTATTTTCTGCATAGGTCTGTAATTTTGAATTGTAAAACATTTTACTAAGGTGGTACAATTATAAACCTCTTAGTTAAAAATGTTCATTACATGCAGAAAATATGTCATTTTTGTCATTTATTTGCAAATATCAGATATTATGATGATGCAAGAAGATGATGACATATGCCAGAAGCATTAGAGAGCACTAAGAGGTATTTTATACTATTTTTAAGTGCCTTCATGATAGTAGACCTGCCTCCACCATTTCTGCATTGGGACCCCTTTTTGGAGCAGTTTAAGGGGATATTTTTTCACTGTTTCTAAGATACACGGGAATGGAGCTAGTGGGGTTGGTGGAGATTGATCTTTTTGACTGGAGCTAGTGGAGTTGGTGGAGATTGATCCTTGTTGAGTGAAGTTGGTGGATCTTTTTTGAGTGGAGAATGAGCTGTTTACAGTTGTTGGAACTGTATATATTCCTCTTCCTTGTTCAGTTTTTAGCAGGTTCTGACTGTTCACAGCTCTGCATATTGTAATTTTATGAGTTCTTTTGCAGAAGTGAAGAGTCTTGTAACCCATGTTCAGAAATATGCGGCATTGTAACACCTCTTTGGCAGTAATAAGCAGTCTATACCTTCCCATTTTCTCCTGATATTGTGTATTTCCAAGTGTTAAGTACAGGTCTTTGTGATGTTTCTGTGTCCTTAGAGTTGTCTTGCATGTTGATGTCTTTATACAGGAGTTACATAATTTTTTGCAGGTTGTGAGCTGTGCAAGGGATAACAATCAGTTGTGGGTAGTGAGAAAACCTATTTCTCCTTAACAGGACTGTTGTTATTTAGCCTCCTCACAAAGTGATCATGCAAGATTTATGATTTGGTGGGTTGTGTAGAGGATCCTGAATATTATTGATTCTGTAGTGTGTCGTTTTTTGTGTATTTGCTGATGATTGTTTGGTGCATCACCTTAGACAATAGGTTTCATTTTATGCAATCCTTCTTACCCTTTTCTTTGCAAAGTCTTAGTTTAGGTAGTTTAGGTGGAGTACCAGCAGAAAGCCGTCCTTCTCCGAAGGTTCTTTCCGATACAGGCCACCCACAAACCTAGGAAAGATTCCATGTTTCTCCAGATTACCCAGTTTCACAAATCGGCGAGGGTGCAAATCTGAGAGCTAACAGTAACTTTATATTATATTATAAAAAGACAACTTATGTTTTACTATTAAAAAAGTTGTTTTTAAAAGAGGGACATAAAGTGTCATTAGGAACGGGGTCTAAATGTGATGTGACTTTCTAGACACTTTTTAAAATAAAGTTTTGGAGGGAAAAGGGGAAAGAATATAATATTCAATTATATTCTCTCAAAAGCCTATATAAAGAGGATTTGTGCAGAAAAGGTCTTCTTCCATCTCATTATCAAATTTCCAATTTTCTGAGATTGAACATTGTTCATCCTCTTGCACTAGGATGAAAGTCCTTTGGCAAAATGGATTCGAGGATGAAAACCCTCCTATTCATTTGAGTAATTCCACTAGGGATTACTGGTGGGATAAACAGTTGCAGTTTTATTTTCAGATGTTTGTGTGCATGAGTTTGATTGTAGTGTGTGAAGTTTTTAGTTGGAGAAAGTCATCATAGTTTCCATTTGCTACAACAAATTTAATCGCCATATCTGAAGATTTCATTGCTAGGCAATTTTTGTGGAGGACAGAATTTATTCAATTGCTGCCCATACCATTTGCAGCACAGGCCGTATACCATTTTGTGGGAGAAGTTCGTAGCATTGTTAGTGTCTGTTTCTAGCCCCAAATCCTTGCTGTACAGGTTCCTACAACAGTCATACCAACTTATGCATGAATCACAACTATTGTAGTGTGTTTATGGGTGTGCCATATAGTTTGTTTGAGTTGTATAGATCTGTTTAGAGGTATTTTTGTAGTGTTCAGGTGGTCATACCAGCAAGGGGGGGTTAGTATCAGTTTGTAATAGCTTTCATAAGTAGAAATTGATCTATCATTAACATTTCCATGTGGTATAATCTTCTTTAGCTAATTGTACAGTTTGGTATTATTGTTGCTTTATATTTTGGTTAGTACATGGACATATTTGTTGATACAAATAATTTGAGGAAGATTACTGCTGATATATTCTGAGTTTTGTCTTATGCAAATTCAGCGTTCTTGCATATTGCTTGATTGTAAAACACTAGTCGGTTCTCCACTTGTCTAGAATAGTTTTTAAGTTCAGAAGGCTATGCCATTAGGTTATATTTGATTTCAATTTCATGCTTAATTACTCAGTTGTATAAACCAGATGGTATACCACCTGTTAGAATAGAGTTGTTTCAACTTGGATGCCAATGCCGCCAAGTCTCTAGTTTATTTCATTTCCATTTCGACACTCATTTAGATTGTGCGGCTTGTTGCCAAATAGAGTTCCAATCACTGCATGCTCTCACCTTGCCCACATCGGGATCTTGGTGATCAAAAAGTGCAAGGGTTTATGCATTTCATCATAAAATTGCAAAATCCAAAAAAAAAGTTTTGGGACATTACACACATGCTCTTTCATAGCTCATGACTTCATAGACACATGGTCATTAAATGTAGTTACTTTTTTCAGCACAAATGGGTCCATATTGAAAATATTCTATCATAGAGTCCCCATTAGGCTTTTCTCAAAGACGTTGAAGGTTACTTGAAAACCTTTGATGGTTTGATTGAGAAGAAGACATAGGTTGCATCAAGCAAAGCATCTCTAGACAATTTTTAGTACCATGGTCTCTCATCTCGTGCAAAGAGCAAAAGTTATTCAAGTTGTCCTTAGGCGGCACCTCCAAAGCAAGCCTTGCAACTGGAGGAAGTAATCTAAATCTATCATTTCTATTGGAAGGACCAAAGTTTCTTTGAGGATGCCCTTGATATTGTTGAAACTGTCCTTTCATGTTTGTGACATTAGTCACCACCCTCTACAAGAGAGGATTAGTGGAGATATAAATTATTGGTTGGATAGAGTCTTTCTTGATCTTCCCAGTGATAATCATGTTAAACTGCTCGCTCTTAAGTTTCTGCAAGTTCATCAATTTTACCGATTTTGATCATGAATATAATCTTTGATGGAAATGCATTTATAGAACAACTCAGAAGGATTTTTGGAGATGGATTTAGAGTCGCATTAGTTTTGTTGATAAGGCACTCAAATCGTGCAATGAATTCCCTCATGTGCTCATTATTTTCCTTCTTTGCATTTGAGACTTGTGCAAAAAGAATGTGGCTGTTCTTGACTGGTTGAAAATGTGATAGGAAGTTTTCATGCATGATAGCCCAATTAGTGATTGATCTTGCATCAAGATGGTAGAACCATTTTTCTATGCTTCCAACCAAAGTCTCGACAAAAATTGCACTACATCTTCATTTTCTACTCCCAAAATACTTCATGTTGTGGTGAAGGTTACAATATGATCATTGCGATGTTGTGTGCCAACACCATGAAATTTTGAAAACTTTTCCTCAAACTATTCAGAAAATCATTGCACTCTACAAGTGCCAAAGGAAGCATTGCTAGCTCCCCATGGCAAAGGAGGTGGAGGTGAACCATTATTATTGTGGGCATTGTAATCCATTGTTTGAAGTGTTCCTTGTCCAATGCTAAAAATATTTTGATGAGCTCAGGAACTATCTGTGAAGAGCAACCTTCACTTGAAGGTTTGATTGAGATTTTGAAAGAGGATTAGGAAGACATGCCTTCCTTCATTATTTGGTATAGATCTTATCAGCCTAGATGAAATGACTTCCATTGGAGGTGATAAGATTGATTTTTTTAGAAAGATTGGCTTGTCATATCTCATTGCCTAGTAGAGTTGCCAAAAATATTAGCATTTTAATTTGTCTTTTGTAAGACAGCACAAAATGAAATAGTGTGAGAGGTAAAACTTTTCTTCAAATTTGGAGGGGAATCTCCTATTAACGAAGGTGTCTCAACCTTGCATCCTAATGTTAAGAACACAAAATTGCAATTTTTGGGCTATAGAACAGAAAATCTCAATTTTTGGGCTATAAAGGTCTTTTTTGGCGCCAATTTTTTTTCTAAATGGTTTGACATTGATTCCTTGATGCTAGGGATGTTGACTTCTTTGAGCACTACAACTAAAAAAAAGGGCTCAATCGGCTTTCTAGATCAAAAGTTATGCCTCCAAAAGTTGGTCTCCCAATTGGAAATGTAAGAACATCTATGAGCTATAAGAGAGCTACACTTGTTAACCAACTTATGACACATGTTCTGATGCATCATAATGCATATTGAATGGAGATAATAGAGCCAAAATGGAGTGCCCAAGTTGGTGAGTGGATTATGACGAGCTTATGGTAGGTGGAAGGAATATGTAACTATTTTTAGCTTGTGGACTCATCTTGGAATTTGGGTGTTGGATTTTTAATGAGGGATTTGGGTACCACATTTTGGATGGTTTTAGCTCATGGTTTCCTAATTATCATTAATGGTTTCATGTATTGCTTCTCCTATTTATTGGATGCTTGAGATGGAGGTTTAGATAATGAGTTTTGTTGGTATTGTTACGTTGTTAGAATTACTCCAGATCTCTTGTTGGTTATACTCTTGTAAAGGCTTAGAATTTGCAAGTGTATTGTAAGCTTTGATTATTGAATAATACATTGAGTTGCTTTGGACTGTGGGGTTTTTCTCCCAAAAGGCTTTTTCCCACATAAATCACTATCTTGTGGTATATTGCTTTGTAATATACACCCTAGTTGTAGAGTTTTCTGATGATATTTTTTTCTATTTGTTTATTTGGTTTGTTGTTGTTTGGTTTTGTTTGTTTTCTCATTCATAACATTTTTGCAATAATGTAAACAATGAATAACTTGACATGCAACAATACCCACATAGCAAAATGACACAAATCGAATAAACTAACAATTAACCAGATGCTTAAATGGCATAAACTTCAATTAAATGACATACCCATTTGCAGATTTTCAATGTTATAGTTATGATATGTGATGACCAGCAAGTAGAATGCTCATAAAACACCTTCAATCACCCCAAATTTGTTGTTTCTCTTCTATAAAATATTGCTCAGCATATAATAGAACCCTGGACGCCTTGTATGCAAAAGGAATGAGCCCCAAAGGTGAGGTGTTTGATGCCAAAGGAGACCACGTCCTCCCTAGAATGCTTTACGGCCTTGTGGAGAGAGCAGCAGCAAATAAACTATCCAATACAGCTTCAATCTACCTCCATACCTTGCTGGAATCAGCATTCCTTATTGGTAAAGGTCTCACACCAAAAACAATGTAGAGAAATGACTTCCAATTGCCCAAAATCTGCTCAAGAGATGGTACGACCTACTCTAGAGGTGGTACAACCAGCATTGAGAGCCACAACAGTTTTCAAAACACCAAAAATACTTCCCAATCTGCAACTATTGTCATGTCCCCATTTCCGGAGTGACTTCATATGGAGTTGACAATTAGCCTATCATCCATTCCCGTAGGCTAATGTATTGGTAAGGGAATGATTTGCTAGTTGATTTTATTTCTATGCATGGAGAACCGGAAAGTTGGATCAACTAGTGTGTTATTGAGCTACATGGAAAATGCAATATTGAAATTGTATTTTCATTTTATTTAATAGATTTTAGAAAATTGAATCTTTAATTTCATTTTCTCTAATCAATTGCTATGGAGATGTAAATATGAATAAGGGTATTCGCCCAATCAAAGAATAGGTCCAAGCTAAAACCCAATGGTCATCATAAGGATCGATTGGTTTGAAATTCCAAGGGAATCGATTTGCATTGGTGATGATGAGGATCATTTAATAAAGTGGTTTATGCATTGCTCAAGGAGCTAACGGCTAGGAGATGATCAATTCTCATTGTAGAAGGCAATTTACATTGGATCATGTGCAAAGGAATGGGACCAACGCCATGAGGAGCATTCGCCAAGATGAAAGCATTTAAAAACATGTGCAATGAAATTCAATGCAAGCGCCTATGCAAGGATCGGCGGTAAGGTATAGAGATGGTTTTAAATGCAAATTGGATTTATTAAATGTTTGCATTTAAGCGATTGATGATTTTAAATGCTAACGCCACCATTGAGGAGGGTCGTTCAAGCCAAAGAAGTGTTATTCAAATACAAAATAAAATATTAAATGCTTGCACACAAGCCGCCGCCGCCCAAGCAAGGAATTCAATGACAATTGGATCGATGCATATGAAGTAGATGATTTTCATTTAAAACAATTAAAGATTGTTTTTAAATGAATATGTTTTAGATGAAATTCATTTAAAATTGTTCAAGTTCTTTGTTCTTCATTGGTGGACTTCAAACTACAATTCAAGATGCCAAAGAAGAGGACGTCCATGCTTGAGGAGTTTAAATAGAGGACTTGAACTTCGATTTGTAACTATTGATGCATTGGTATGTTTTCTATCTCTTTCATTTTGAGCTGAGAATTCCGATTTTCAGTTTATTGGCAAGTTGATGACCCCTTGTTTATGTATGGTGATGACCCCATACTATTTGTGAAGTGATTTCATACAGATTTCATTATTTGTGCTTCATTTGCAAGTTGTTTGAGAATATTAGGAGAGTATTTGACATCAATTTGGAACCCTTGGTGAAGTGGAGTGGCTACCAAGGTAGTCGATTGGGTTATTATGAGATTTGAGTGACTTTTGCATACTTTTCCAGGTCTGATTTCATATCAGCAAAGGTCTGATTTATGACAGTGAATTATTTATGCAATTTCAGGGTTCTTTGAAGTGGAATTGAAGTGGGATTTGATAGTTGAAGGGCTGCACTTGATTGAAGACCAAACTAGGCATCCATCGCTTGAGTTTGGAGGTGTTTTTCATGTGATTTCATTGCTACATTTGTGTAACTGGAAAAATCACCACTTTCAGCAACAATATTAGTCTGATAAACATTTATATCAGATCATTTTCTGATTACTTCCAGGGCTGTTTTGGTTTCATATGATCTCTAGCTTCATCCTAGAGTGTTTGGGCATTCATATATGATTTATATGAGTCATTTGGTGGCATATTTTGTGATGTAAATAAGTCTGATATAAATCAGACATTGACTGAAACTTCATATCAGCAACATATCATTTCTGTATTTCTCATTTGAAGGCTTCAAGTAATAAAGTTTGATGTAGGTTTGATGTTCTACTGTTGCATTGTTCATTGGTGTTGATCATTTGTTGATTTGGGCTATTATTTGTTTGAAAACGTTGATAAAAATTTTCAGTTTACAAAGAAAGGTCTCTGACAACTATAATATTCTTCAATACCTGCTCATAAAATCTGCATAATAAACCTGTATAAAACCCTCATCAAATTATCAAATGAATCACCAGCGTAATCCCTGGATGAGATTACCAGCAACTCCTCAAATGGTGTCTTTCAACCACGTAGGAAGTGGTATCTGCAGAGGTTTTTGTCTCTACAAACCCTTGAGAATAACCAGCTTCTCCAAAGCCAAGCTCATGACATGAAAAATGCACGACAATAAGATGAGAGAATGAGTTCTCTTTTTTCATTTTATTTCTCCTTCCTTCCCAACACCCAAGAGAGTCTTTTATTTTTAAATATTTTGATTTCATTTTCAAACCCCATATCACTCCATTGGTGGAGCATCCCCATCACCTAGCACATCAACTTTTAAAAACAACTTATATCCCCTTTATAAGTCACTTTATAAAATAAAGTAACTTATATTTTTTAAAACATTATAAGTTAAATATTTAATTTAACTTAAATATATCTCTCGGCCACTCCAATTATCGTGAAACTAGTGCAAACTGCTCCCACTGATGCTACTAAAATAGAAATGCCGAAACCAACTCCACCGGTGACCCCGCCTGACTTACTAAAAATAGTAAGTCCTAGAAAATGAGTCCAAAGACACCCCAGAAAGAGAAGATGTGCTCAAAAACCAAAGTTCGAAACTCAATCAACCACCCATATATGCCACAACTGCTGGAAATCCCCACTGAAGTTCCCTAACCATCAACCATTAGCCTACGGGAACCCTAGAATAGGCTAATTGAGACAACCTGATGAACTAGCTATGAAGGGGACATTACATGCTTTTGTGTTTATTTCCTTGTAACTATATGATTAGTTTAATCTTTGTACATACTGTAATGTCCCCTTCCTAAGCATCTGACAGTTAGTGATGGTTAGCCTATTACTCGGGGTCCGTAGGCTAACATGGTGGTTAGGGGACTTTGTTTGAAGGGGTTGTTGGCATGGCAGTTCAGCCATTTGGGGTTTTCAGAGGTTACATTGAGCTCAGTGATGTCAAGGGATTAACAGTGATGCTTTCTGGGGCATTTTTGGACATGGGGTCCACACTTACTATTTTTAGTAGGGTCACCGCTCGGCATCGACTTCTTCATGTGGCATCAGTTATACTCCATCATGTCTGGGTTCTTCACCCAATGCCCATTGGTGTTCGTTTTGATGGGAGATATTATTATATTAATTATTGTTAATGTATTAAGTTAAATTAAATATTTAACTTAGGAATAATTAAATATTATAATTATATTAATTATCGATAATGTATTAAGTTAAATTAAATATTTAACTTAGCAATAATTAAAAATTATAAAGATGACTTTATATATTATGCTTGGGCGCCCAGCTTTGGGAAAAAGTAATATATTAATAAAGTTAAGTAAATGACTTAACTTGGCGTCCATGTTGAGGGAGTTATAAGGTTGGGAAATATAGCCAAATAAATTAAAATATTAAATGCCCAAGTGAGCATGAGTTCTCAGAGAAAATATAAAAGACTTTGGGAGCTCATTTTGGAGGTTATGCTTAATATTTCATTTCTATAGGTTTGTGGCTGAATGTTGGTTTTTCTTGGTTTGTGAGGACGGAATCCTTGATGAACAACAATTGTAGGATTGAGAGACATTCCAAGGTTGTTTGTTGATAGCTTCATACAAGGGCTATGCTGGAGCATATTGTTGCGAATTTCTGGAGTTATAGCAAGTGGTTGATTGCATATTTATTGAGAAGAGGATGCACAGAGGTTTCAAGCTGAAAAGAAGCAGTTTTGTATGAGTTTTTGAATCAGCATAGTGTGCATTACTGGGCTGTACCATTGTTGGGACAGGCCGTACCATTTTGTGGCTGGTTTGGCTTCATTTTTAGAGTGCTATTCCTCTCTATCTCGGCGTGAGGATTATCATCAGTTTCCAGGTGTTTGGGAGGAGTTTGTGGGCAGATTCAAGGAGGTTTTGGTCATTTGCTTCTGCTTTTATATTCCTCAAACAGGCCATACAGACCCAGGGTGAGGCGTGCCCTCCTCAAGGCCAAAACGCATAGGATTTTAGGCTTTTCTCTTCACCATTGGAGACATCTTGCATTTGGGCATTGCTGGTTTTCACTTTGGAGCTGGAATAGCTAGGGTTTGGTCCATTTTGGGCTCTAAACTAGGGTTTCAGTTGCTGCAATTTTCATATCAGACCTGTAATGTACGAATCAGCAAATGGGTATGTTTGTTTATTCATTTAAATGACTTTTCCCAATCTGGGTATCTGTAGTTTTGATAAGCATTTGTACTTTCAGTTCATTGCTGAATGTGGGTGTTTGGAAATATTATTTAGAAGGGTTATCTTAGTTATGTGTGTATTGCCAATATATCTATTGTGAAAAAAACACTTCTGCATATCCGTCTTCTTCTATTAACATTTCAAAACTGAAAACAAACAACAAAAAAAACAGAAAAAATTGGGGGTGGGACATTACACATACCTCCTCTCATAAATTAGTGTAGAAATCATATTCCACACCTCCGTTTCCTTTCATTTGGTATTAAAGTCTAATCACTTCAAATTTTAGGTGTTAGGGATAGGGGTTTTTTATAGTCATCTTGGATTGACTGGGAGCTTGTGCAGAAGAAGATCCTATTGTAGGAAAAATGGCAAGAGCATCAAGGATAGAAATGGAGAAGTTTTTGGGCACAAACTTTGAACTTAGGAAGCTCAAGATGGAGAATATGCTCGTGGATAGAGATCTATGGGCTACAATATCTAGATCCAAACCTGCTAGTATGTCACAAGAAGACTAGGACAAAATGGACAAAAAAGTGAAGGGTGTCATTAGGCTTTGTTTGGCAGGCTCCGTATTATGAACACCAAGTTTCATATGGGTACAACACCATCTACATCTTTCATTCAATTTGCAATCTCTACATGCTTAAATAATTTCTACAATGCTATAGTCATATTTCACACTTCCTTGCATCACCATGAAAGTGTGATTTTTCCAATCTACAAATTCAATGATGTGACAAAAGAAGTATGTTGGTGCATTACCTTGTGCGACTAAATTTACTTCTATTTGAGATAGTAAACCAAGAACTATGCTTGAAAACAGCTTATCACGGAACTATAATGGTTGCTTAAGTGCTAGAAATGCAATCAGTAAAAGGGAAATGAATAAATAAGAAAGTAAGAAACACATAACACAATAAGAGGAACACAAGATATATGAAGTGGAGAAGCCCAATGGAGGAAAAGTCCAGCTCGGGAATGAGTCATGCCTCCTTACATCCATTGAAATCAGCAAGATTAGAAGCCACTGTTCTCCACAGCTATCAAGAACATGGTGGTAACATCAACACTTCTACACATATTCTCCTTGCTTTATTATGCTCTTCAACTGATTCAAAACTATTTCGTACTCTCTTAAACTCAGCTTGGAATACATACAGCACCCCTTGATGTCAAGGATTGAACCCCGATTGAAGAAGATACAGATAGATACCTTTGCAAGTGCACAAGTGCATACTTATGCACATTTCAGGTTACAGACGGTTGCAGATGAACCCAACAATCAATTCACCTCAGCAATCAAAAGGGGAACTGCTTCATCTTCTGATCTGGACAGTTATTGTTTACCTCTGGCATATTTTACGAAATTGTTAGGTGAAATGTCTGACATGATGAATTCATCATATCTATCAGAAGAATCTGGCACATGCTGTATCAAGTTGACGAGTTTGTCATGTGTCAGTTTGACAAATTTTTCATGTGTCATATGTATCTGATGATTATGGAACATGTGGAATTTGTCTGATAAGGTGATTCCTCAGAGTTGGAAAGGTCCCTTAGGGTTTGATCCATACTCAAAGCCTCCATCAATTTTCTCTGTTTCTCTGCACAGCATCGTTCTTTCCCTTATATTTGAGTCTTTGTCCTTCAACTTTAGAAGGGTGTGAGAGTGAGTGTGTCTTGTTTGAGTGTCTTTATGATAATACAAATCATAGAAGTGAATTGCAATTGAATTCAATTATTTCAGCTCATCCATTTTGGATTGTACCTCCCCAGTAGGGAGGCTTGTGGCCCCTCAAATCTCATGTATATTGAAAAGATGGGGTGGTTCTATATGTTCTATGAGACTTGCATTTTTGCTTGCTTTCCCATGGAATTTAATCTGATTTTATTTTCTCTGGAGTCTGTCTTGGCTGATGTTTCTCCTCTTGAAGATGCCCAATGCTTGAGTTCTTATCTTGCTAGTGACATAATGTGCTTCACTTTGTTAAGTGATGAACAATTGCTTCAACTTGTTTCTTTTCCTTGGAGTCTTCTTTGCCCAAGTGGTGCCCATGACATTCTCTACAACATGGATTTTCCCTTGCTTGTGCTTGCCAACTGATTTTCTTACAATTGATAGGTTACATCATTCGGAAAACTACTTTGATCAGTCTTTGTCATAATTTATCCTTTCTTACAGCAACAAACTCTATTTGTAGGAAAGAACCCAAAACATTTCAAATTCTAACAAAAAAAATGTATGGCAGTACCTTTCATATGGATGTAGTATAGATACCAAGCTTCAATACCGATTCTTCTCTTGTTTGGTTTCCAACATTTTATAGCACACCCATTAATGAAGTCAGCAATGACATTTGCAACTTGAGTGCTTTCCCACCTTTCTTTTGGCCAGTAATCATGACCCTTCTCTTCCAATGAGCATTGTGGATGTCACACACTCTGCTTAATACTACTGCATGCCCAAATCAACTTTTAGAATCCATTTTATAATCATTTCCATGTCTATTCCAGATGTATATGTGCATACAACCACCACTATGTGCATCGTAACTAACCCTTAACTACCTACAAACCTAATTTTTATAAATTTTAATTGAATTTTGTTAAATTAATTTAAATATAAGAAGATAAAATAAAACTTCATTAGTTTCCACATAAGTGAGGGTCAATGGTTGATTGCATGTATACCTTCAAATGTTTCACACTGGAAATAAGTGAACAAAATGTATTTTTCTTAATTACATTAATAAACCTTTAACTAAGGTCTAATTAGAGATGACTAAGCCTTATCTAGTCAACGAAAGTAAAGATAAATTATGGAGAATTAGAGTGACTTGGAATGACCGATTCCAGATATTTAGGGTTGAATTATGTAGTCCAGGCATTGATATTTTTGTTTCAGTTTACAATATAATTACTGATATAAAGGGTTGGTTCATTATAGGTGGTTGGAATTGTAGGATTCATGGATTGTCGACCAGAGATACCTGAAGGATTAGATCCAAAATTGACTGCACTTATTTGTGATTGTTGGCACAGGTGATTTGTGCTTAGTAATACTTCTTGCATTCAATGTTTGTTATTTTTTTAGGTAATTAAATTTTATGTATTTTCAAGATCGTTCATACAAGTTACTCATGATTTTCCTTATGTATTATCTTTATGCATAGTGACCCTTTACAACGGCCATCTTTTGAAAGTATAGTACAGAGGACGGTGGAATTGATGAGGTTGGAACATGCATCGAGAAAGTGTAATACAAAGGATAGTAGAATTGATGAGGTTGAAACACACATTGGTGACTAGTTCTTTTCAGAAATTAACTGATCAAGGTAATTCATTTGGACAACCTCTGTTCTTATAAAGTCCATGTTCATTTAGGAACGCATGCTTTTATGCTATTGACATGTAAAAACTTATTTGATTAATTAGTTCATGGTATGCATACATATGATATAAAATTTATCTTTTAGAAGTGTGTAATGTTAACTGCAGATATCTAAGTTGTTTGATTTATTCATGTGCAGAAACGCTATTGTGAAAGAAATTGTAAAAACAGAGGTGTACATAACATCACAGAGGAATATAACAAAATCTAGGACAATATTGTGTGAATGTTATATTTAATATTCATTAATGTCTCTTTAAGCATCTAAATGTAGATTTCTATATTATGTTATTATTAATTGAAACCATAATAAGGTTAACTCTTGGAAAACACTTGTATTAATAACTATAAAAGTCTATATTATTGATATACATGATTTTATGTATGCAGATCATTTTTCTTTATAAATGTATGTTTAGTGTTGCTACACATAGATTATTGAATAGCACTTTCATTTCTTGTCAAGTCTAAGAATGTCTACAATCTAGTAGGTTGACTTTAAATTCCCTTCTAATATATAGAAATTTATATTAAATTGATGTAAATGTGTTGGAATAATAAACTATATTATAATAATAGTTTTTAATATCATATCCTCATTTTACTCTTAATATTAGGAGTTTATATATAAGAATCTTGAAACAATAAGAGTGCCACGATGTTACTTTGTGCTATGTGTTGAAGAGTTGCTAGACAACAATTGCCTTTTATGTCAAAATAAAAATAATGTTAGCTAAGATTTTGATGTATGAATTTATATCATTTGAATTGAACATGGCTTGACATGGCATATTATTTTCATATTTTAATAATTACTGTATGTGTACTTAAATCTATTTTTTATGGCAAAAAGTTTGCTTAGCATAATAGAGTACAAGGATTCGGAGGATTTCAAAATATAAATTGTAGCTTCATTATTTAAAAAACAAAAAGAAAATCTAATGGTTATTTTTTTTTTTGTTGAGGCAATGATAATTGTAAGGAAGTTGAAGTAGCGGAAACAACTTCCTATGCCAATCTTGAAGAGAGATATTATGCAAAACTTTTATTTTTAAACTGATCTAACAGCTACATAAATTTTAGAAACGCATTCAAAGCATGAAATAAATAATAAAACACAAAACACCAGATATACGTGGGGAAAACCCTTTTAGGTGAAAAACCCCACACCAAAAGCCTGCTCAATGTATTCCAAATCCAATACCAAGATTACATACACTTGCAGAGCAAGTTTATTACAGGAGTATCACCAATAAACAACTCTGGAAGAATTCCGACAGCATTCCAACAGCATAACAATACCTGCAAACTCACACATTACAAACTACTCCTCAAGCCTCCAGTTTATAGACTTTTGGCTATACAAGAAACCATCTTTGGTTTTACAAAACCATGTGCAAAACTTCTCAGCCAAGATTCCAATCTAAAAATAAGCTCACGTCTAAAATGAAATCCCCTATTTTTGACCCTTACAGATGTCATAGAATCTGTCATAATATGCCTAAAAATAGGCCTTCCATAATATACCACCATGTGGGCATCTTTTGACACCTAATAAACCAATTTTCAAAGCACCGACAATGTGTAACAGCTGTAGGAAAATATTAAATGAAAAATAACTATTACAGAAAATATGCAGCAAGGTTGAGACACCTTATTTCCCAACATTCTCCCACTTGTCGAATACCTTGCAAGAGCCAAGGGAGTAACACCATCATGGATCAACTGTTAGGGGCCAAAAAGCCCATAGACTCAGAACACCACCTGAATTTCGTTGTGCTCACGAGCTTAGTTAATGCATCTGCAACATTCGCCACAATCTCTACCTTTTTCATCTTCATCTTGCCATCCTCAACCATATCTCTTACAAAGTGATACTGAACATCAATGTGTTTGGTCCTGGCATGAAAAGTCGAGTTCTTCGCAAGGCAGATTGCACTTCGATTGTCACAATAAACTGTAACTGCACCCTGTTTCAATCCAATATATGAACACACGCTTCAGCCAAATGGCTTCTTTACAGGCATGAGTAGCTACCATGTACTCTACCTCAGTAGTGGACAAAGTGACCACAGCCTGTCGCTTGCTCATCCAACTGATTGCACCACCATTAAGAGTAAAAACATATGCATTGGTGGACCTTCTGCTATCAACATCACCAGCCTAGTCTAAATCCACAAAACTGCGAATACTCAAGGAATGTTGATCTCCTGTACCATGAAAAAAAATAGAGTACTCTGTTGTACCCCGCAAATATTTGAAGACCCTCTTAACTTCATCCCAATGCACTCTTCCAAGATTAGACATAAAATGAGAAAGAACTCCCACTGCTTGGGCAAATGTCTGGTCTTGTACAGACTATAGCATACATTAAGCTTCCAACTACACTCCAGTAAGACACTCTGTTCATGTCTTCCATCTCCGATGGGGATGTAGGACATTGTGAAATAGAGAGCTTCGTTCCCAATGTAACAGGAACACAAAGTGGTTTACAATCCTGCATGTTAAACCTTTGCAAAACTCAACAAACATACTTACTCTAGCCAAGCCATAGCTTTTTGTTCTCACGATCTCTTCTGATTTCCATCTCAAGTATGTGTTTTGCTACACCAAGATCTTTCATTTCAAATTTCGCAGAGAGCTGAGATTTCAATTCTGCAATCAAACCTTTTCCTTTCCCAATAAGCAGCATGTCATCAACATATAAAGCAATTACCAGGAAACAATCACCATCAGATTTAAAATATACACAGTGATCAGATTTAGACCGCACAAATCCCAAACTCAACACATAAGTATCAAACTTCTGGTACCACATCCTAGGACTTTGTTTAAGGCCATATAGAGATTTCATTAACTTACAAACCAACTTGCTTTTACCTTTCACCATGTAGTGATCTGGCTGTGTCATATAGATTTCTTCCTCCAAATCACCATGAAGGAAAGTAGTTTTCACATCCATTTGTTCGACCTCTAGGTCATAAGCTGTTGCAATAGATTATAAAAACCGAATGGATAACATTTTAGCAACAGGAGAAAAGATCTCACCGTAATCAATACCCTCAACCTGAGAGTATTCCTTCGCAACCAACCGTGCTTTATACTTTTCAACATTTCCATCTGAACCAATCTTTTTCTTAAAGACCCATTTACATCCAATAGGTTTACGTCCTTCAGACAAAGGTACAAGGTCTCATGTATCATTTCTTTCAAGGGCTGCCATCTCTTCATCCATGGCTATTTTCCAAGACTCTGCATCATTCATACCCAAAGCCTCTTGCACAGATTGTAATGTGCCGTACCGGTTTGTATTTTTAAAATCTTTATTGTGTGATATTTTTATTATCATTTTTTGTGTTTTTTCAGATAGAGAGAAGATGCAAAAAGGGTTCTAATGTTTTCCTGCAGATGTGGTGCCGGAGCGCACAATATATTGTGTATAACATAAACCCAGAAAATATACAATGAATCTGAAGAAGGTAATGACAACCCAGATAGCAAAATAGCCCAAAAATAATTACTATTACATACCTATATGAAAATATGCAACTTGGTACAGCGGCCGAAAATGGACCAGCAAGTGGGTATGGCTAAAAATGCATCAAATCTCCCTGGATTGATATAAAATGTTAAAACAGATGATAACAACAGAGAAATAAGCCTGAAACACCATCCAATGGCCAAGAATGAAGCTGCAATGAAAGAGTAAGAGCCTCCAAAGGACCCACGCCTCAATGGTACATGGTACGGCCAGCAACTGTTATAAAAACAGTCCTAAACAATATCAAATCTGCTCCTTTGCAATGCAAACTGGTCTCCTCAAACCTCGAATAAGTCTGCAATAGAAATATCAAATAAACCTCTACAATCTCGTCCGTCAAACTCCATTTCAGCGCATATGTGAATGCTGAATACATCCACCATCAATGGCACCGTTGGGTGGTATTGCACACCTGTGGGATACCGTCACTAATGGAGGTTTCCGTCTCCAATAGCCTGATGCAAAAACTCCAACTCCGAAACCCTAGCAGAGCTCTCATAAACAAAATATCCAACATAGCATAATCCCAAATGAGCTCCAATTGACCCTTTTTATCTTCCTCCAAGATAGGTGTTGGGCATTTAGGAGGGAAAATAATATTTAATTTCACTTTATGCCTCCTAGGGATGAGCGCCCAAGGTCAAGACATAAGCTTTTGTCTTTATTTCATTAATTTCACTTTTCCGGCAAAAATATAATAAAGTCCATATTAATATAAATTAATAAATCTTCGGACTTTAAAATAAGTATGAAGACGGTGTCAGAATTCACTGATCTTTAGCTCGCCGGAAAGGTCTCGACGAAACGCATCTGTTCCAACTCTGAAAATTCTGAACCGACACAGTACCCGAACTTACTAAAAATAGTAACGGCCAAGAGCCCATTGAACCAACCACGAGGATGCCAACTGGATCCACTAAATGCGAACCAAGACTCTATCACTGCCAAGGACCTCCAGAGCCAAACTAACCACAGTTCCCTAACCAAACTGCTAGCCCACGGGAACTCCATGATGGACTAACCATGTGTCTAGAAGGGGACATTACAGTCCGCCCTCCCTAAGATTGCTTGCCTCAAGCAATCTCAGCTCAGGATGCTCCAGAATCCGCTTGTTCTCCCATGTAGCATCCTCAACTAGCAGGTTTTTCCATTTGACCAGGTACTCTGATAATCCTCCTCCTCAAATTGCGATCCCTGGTGTCAATGATTGCCTTGGGTACCAATATCAACTTCCCCTCATCATCAAGAGAAGGCAACTTAACTGAAGGTGTCACATTGTGCCCCAGTGCCTTCTTGAGGTGAGAAACATGAAACACATTATGTACCCTACTCCCTGCTGGTAACTCCAACTCATAAGCCACTTCACCAATCCTCCTGGTGACCCTGAAGGGTCTATAATACCGTGGCTTCAACTTATCCGCTCCACTCTTCTTGAGAGTAGATTGCCTATAAGGCTGTAGCATGAGGTAAACCATGTCACCAACCTCAAATGATCGCTTAGTCCTCTGCTGATCTGCATACTGCTTCTGCTGATTCTGAGCTTTCTGCATGTTTTCCTTCAATGCCCTCATGATATCCTGACTCTCCTGAAGGAAGTCTTTGGCCTTCGACACCCTACCATCACCAAACAATAAATCAACAAAGCTCGGTGCCTCATAACCATACAATGCCATGAAGGGTGACATCTGGATGGACATGTGGTAAGTGGAATTGTAGCAATACTCTCCCATGTGAAGCCACCTAACCCATGCCTTCTGTTGCCCTGAAACATAGTTTCGGAGGTATCCGTCCACCCACTTGTTCACTATCTCTATCTGACCATCAGTTTGGGGGTGATAACTCGTACTGGGTGTGAGCTCTGTCCTTGACAACCTGAAAAGCTCCTACCAAAAATTACTGAGGAACCTGCTCTCCCTGTCACTGACAATGCTCCTGGGCAACCCATGAAGTCGAAATACCTCACGAAAGAACAACTCTGCAACCTGAGCTGTAGTATAAGTGATAGGAATGGCAAAGAAGTGTGCATACTTCGTCAACCTGTCCACTACCACATAAATACAATCCCTGCCTTGGACTCTAGGTAACCCTGTGATGAAGTCCATAGAAATGCTGTCCCACTTCCTGTCGGGAATGGGTAGGGGCTGCAATAAACCTCCTGGAAGTGAGTGCTCTTGCTTGTTTTGCTGACATATTGGGCACTCTCTCACATACAGCATCACCTCGGTCTTGAGGCCCTTTTAGGGGAACCTCTCTCTGACCTGTCTGTAAGTTTTGAAGTATCCTGGATGCCCTGCCATAGGCAAGTCATGAAATGCCCTCAAAACTTTTTGCTTCATCTGTGAACCTAACACCAAGAAAATCTTGTCCTTGTAGATGATCAAGTCATTTACCACTATGTACCTGTCATCTTTGATGGTTCCATCAATCACTCTAGTAGCCCACTCATCCTTAGCATATTCTGCTGAAATCAATTCTCTCCAATCATCAGCTATAGCACCTAGTGCACACAGATGAGGTCTCCTGGATAACTCATCAGCAACAACATTCTTCTTTCCTTTAACATAAACAATGTCAAAGTCGTAGGCCTGTAACTTGCTAACCCACTTCTGTTGCCTCTCATTCAAATCCTTCTGTCCAAGGAAATGCTTCAAACTGTTGTGGTCTGTCTTAACCACAAATTTACTGCCCACCAGATACTGTCTAGACTTAGCCAGTGCATGCATGATGGCTAACATCTCCTTATCATATATAATGTAACTCCTCTCCACACCCCTCAACTTCCTACTCTCGAATGCAATGGGGTGCTTATCCTGCATGATTACTGCACCAATGCCTACACCCGAGGCATCACACTGTAGCTCGAAGGGTTTGTTGAAATCAGGAATGGCTAACACAAGACAAGTACTCATGATCTGTTTGAACCTGTCAAAACACTCCTATGCCTTATCAGACCAACTAAAAGCATCCTTACGAGTCAAATCAGTAAGGGGAGCAGCTGATTGAGAGAACCCCTTCACAAACCTGCGGTAATATCCACAGAGGCCAAGAAATCCCTTAAGATATGAGATATTTTTTGGTGGTGGCCAATCCACAATTGCCCAAATCTTTTCCGGGTCTACCTTTACACTACTAGCACTGATGATATGACCCAAGTATAGCAACTCGGTCGTCCCGAACTCACACTTTGACATTTTGGCATACGACTCACTCTCTAAGATGCTCCGCACAATGTCAATGTGTTTCAGATGCTCTTCCCATGTCTTGCTGTAAATTAGTATATCATCAAAGAAAATCAGCACAAATCTCCTCAACTGCTCTCTGAACACCTTGTTCATACAAGACTGGAAGGTAACTAGAGCATTGGTCAAACCAAATGGCATGACCAGGAAATCAAAGTGCCCATAATGACACCTGAATGCTGTCTTCTCCACATCCTCATCTCTGACCCGTATCTGATGGTAAACGGATCTCAAATCAATCTTGGAGAAGTAAAAAGCTCTGTGCAACTCATCAATCAGCTCATCGATTCTGGGAATCGGGTACCTATTCTTGATTGTTTTCTTATTGAGTTCCCTGTAATCAATACACATTCTGAGAGTCCCATCCTTCTTCTTTACCAATACCATGGATGATGCAAACGGACTCTTACTAGGCCTAATGTGACCCATCTCGAGAAGCTCTTTGATAGCCTTCTCAATCTCATCCTTATACCTCTTTGGGTGCCTGTAAGGTGTCGTGATTACTGGCTTAGCACCCTCCTCCAACTCGATCACATGCTCAAAACCTCTATCAGGAGGTTTACCTGGTGGAATATCACTAAACACTTTGGTGTGTTTAGTAAGTATAGACTGTATGTTAGGAGGATACACATGCTTCTGCTGATCTACTGCAGGCATCACCATAACCTCAACTGCCCACTCCACCTGATCATGTCGAATCAGTCGCTCCATCCGCTTGAGAGAAACAACTCTCAATCCACCATCTGAAATGCCTCTGAGCACATGTCTAACTCTGTCCACCTCAAACTTCATTTCCATTGTCCGCAAGTTGAGAGTGAACTCCTCAATATCATTCAACCACTTCATACCCAACACAACATCCATCTCACCCATACCGACAACATAAAACTCTAATTGGCAAGTGTATCTATTTAGTTGGATTGATAGATTGGGTATCCTCCTAGTGCATGTAAGTACAAAACCATCCGCAACCTTCACCTTAAAGCCCTCAAATTCCTCAGTTTTCAGCCCTCTCTTGGCGCCCAAGCCCTCATCTATGAAGTTTTGAGTGGCACCTGTGTCAAGTAAGGCAATACATCATTGCCCGCTCAGTACCCCTCTAATTCTGAATGATCCTTCCTTCTGAATACTCGTGATATGGGCTGTGGGTCGAGCTAGATCATCCTCTCTATCTGATGCTTCCTCTGAGCCCTCTGATTCTCCACCCTCGGCCTCTGAATGGTAATCCGAGTGGGGTTCCCTATCAACAGACTCGTCGGCTGAAAAGTACTCTAAATGTTTGGCTTTTCCTTGGGCAGCACACTTGTACGTGGGATCCCAAGGCTCTCGACATTGAAAACAGAGTTTCTTTCTCCTCAAGTCATTTAGCTGATCGCTGTCCAATCTAGAACTCTTATGCTGTTGTCCTGCATCTCTCTGAAATGGTCTCCTATCCCTCTCCTTATCTTTCCTTGGCTGAAATCCTTTGGATTGAAATTTATTCCTCCATACTGATGATTCCATGTCCCAGGCCTTCTTCATGGCCTCCTGAAGTGTAGTAGGGTCAAAACCCTTCACCCATCTGCGAAGTTGATCTAACAATCCGTCAATGAAAAGAACAACCAACCTGCGCTCAGTAATATTCGGAACCATAACAGATATATCCTGGAAATCAGCAATGTAGGAGTCTACTGATCCGCTCTGTCTCAACTGAGTCAACTCCTTGAACTGTAACTCTGGGTCCTTTTTATCAAACCTGTCGATCAGTCTAGCTGTAAACTCCACATATGAAGTGACCTGATCGTGACCCAATGTAACCTTCCTGTTACTCCACCATTTGTGAGCAGTCCCCTCCAAGTGTAGAGTTGCATAAGTAATAGCGTCCTCCTCTGGCATGGGACTAATTTGCAAGTAGCTGTCCAATTTCTGGACCCAAGCTCTCGCGGTGGTCTTACCTGATCCATCGAAGTAAGGAAGTTTCATCTTACTTACTTTCCTCTACAGTTCTTGGTTCTGTGATCTACCTCCCCTCCGAGGTCTACACCTAGTCCTCATTTCAGAATATTTAGCAAATATCATCTCATTTCTGAAACCCTCACTAGATGCTCTCCAGTCCCTCAGAATCTCCTCTTGGAACTCTGCTTGAGTAGGATCCTGTTCAAGAACTTGATTCCTGGGAGCAAATATCAGAATACCAGGTCTATCTTCTGCAGTGAACTGTGAAGCCCTACGGTGATTAACCGAAGCCTCATCATCATCTATATCTCTGCGCCTATCATCATGATACCTGTCCCCATTATTCCGTTCTTCCCGATTCCTATCACCATTATGCCTGTCATTCCCATCATTCCTGTTCCTTTCTCCCCCATCATGTCTGTTTCTATCACTGTCCTGGTACCTGTTCCTGTCACCTCCGTTGTATCTGTTTCTGTCACCTCCGTGGTACCTGTTCCTGTCACCTCCATTGTACCTGTTCCTATCATGGTGATTGTCCATGTCATTACCCAACCATTCGATGGCATGTGTCAACTCAGCCTGTGCCTCTACCATCTCTCGTCGAGACTCCCTCATCTCTCAAGTGAGTGCGATCAAAATATCACGCGCACTAAGTTCCGGTTCTTCCCTGTCACCCATCACTCCTGTAGGACCTGTAACTAGTGGAAGCTCTCCAGAAAATGGGTCCGTCCGTGATACCTGAGAATCGTCCTCAGTAGCTGCTACCACTATCTCAGTATCTGACTCAAAAGGATCTATTACGGGAACTAGATTCTCTGGATTATTCAACTGCGAAGCCTGTGTTCCCTGTCTTGCCCTTATACTTCTGAACAGATATCTATCAGCTGGTCGCATGTCTCATTTTACTTCTGCATGTCAAAACTGAACTCACAGGATGGCAAGATCTTTACCTCTGATACCACTGTAATGTGCCGTACCTGTTTATATTTTTAAAATCTTTATTGTGTGATATTTTATTATTATTTTTTGTGTTCTTTCAGATAGAGAGAAGATGCAGAAGGGGTTTTAATGTTTTCCTGCAGATGTGGTGCCGGAGCACACAATATATTGCATATAACATAAACCTAGAAAATATACAATGAATCTGAAGAAGGTAATGACAACCCAGATAGCAAAATAGCCCAAAAATAATTACTATTACATACCCATATGAAAATATGCAACTTGGTATGGCCGCGCGGAAATGGACCAGCAAGTGGGTATGGCTAGAAATGCATCAAATCTCCCTGGATTGATATAGAATATTAAAACAGATGATAACAACAGAGAAATAAGCCTAAAATGCCATCCAATGGCCAAGAATGAAGCTGCAATGAAAGAGGAAGAGCCTCCAAAGGACCCACGCCTCAATGGTACATGGTACGGTCAAGCTGGAATGTACAGCCAGCAACTGTTATAAAAATAGTCCCAAACAATATCAAATCTGCTCCTCCTTTGCAATGCAAACTGGTCTCCTCAAACCTCAAATAAGTCTGCAATAGAAATATCAAATAAACCTCTACAATCTCATCTGTCAAACTCCATTTTAGCGCATATGTGAATGCTGAATACATCCACCGTCAATGGCACCGTTGGGTGGTATTGCACACCTGTGGGATACCGTCACTAATGGAGGTTTCCGTCTCCAATAGCCTGATGCAAAAACTCCAACTCTGAAACCCTAGCAAAGCTCTCATAAACAAAATATCCAACATAGCATAATCCCAAATGAGCTCCAATTGACCTTTTTTATCTTCCTCCAAGATAGGCGTTGGGCATTTAGGAGGGAAAATAATATTTAATTTCACTTTATGCCTCTTAGGGATGAGCGCCCAAGGTCAAGACATAAGCTTTTGTCTTTATTTCATTAATTTCACTTTTCTGGCAAAAATATAATAAAGTCCATATTAATATAAATTAATAAATCTTCGGACTTTAAAATAAATATGAAGACGGTGTCAGAATTCACTGATCTTTAGCTCGCCGGAAAGGTCTCGACGAAACGCATCTGTTCCAACTCTGAAAATCCTGAACCAACACAGTACCCAAACTTACTAAAAATAGTAAGTAATGGCCAAGAGCCCACTGAACCAACCACGAGGATGCCAACTGGATCCACTAAATGCGAACCAAGACTCTGTCACTGCCAAGGACCTCCAGAGCCAAACTAACCACAGTTCCCTAACCAAACTGCTAGCCCATGGGAACTCCATGATGGACTAACCATGTGTCTAGAAGGGGACATTACATAGATCTCGATTCATCAATGTTAGTACTCAAAGCAAACATACACTTTCAATCATCAGGGGAATACCCATACCTTTCAGGTGGTTGCCTATGCCTTGTAGACCTTCGAACAAGTTAAAGTGGAGGTTCTTCCACTTCTTCCTCCTCTTCTCCCTCTTCTGAAGATTCAGAGCTTGATGAGCTCTCCTCAACTTCTTGTCTATCTTGGGGCCTCGATTCAACTTTCTCAAGCGTAGAAGGAAGTTGAATCACATCTTTTTTCTGTTCACTTTCTTTATGTTGTTTTGGCTGAAAAGTAATAGGAGAAGATTTAGTCTCTCTAAAAATAACACTTCTAGAATAAATTACCTTATGTGCAATAGGGTCCCAAATCTTGTATCCTTTCACACCATAGCTGTAGCCGATGAAGATACATTTGACAGCCTTAGAATCCAACTTTGTTCTCTTCTCCTTAGGTACATGTGCATATGCCTCACAACCAAAAACTCTCAGATGTCTAAGTGAAGGCTTTTTCCCCGACCACGCCTCCATTGGTGTTTTATCAACAAGCGCTGATGTAGGAGATCTATTGATCAAATAACAAGCAGTGGCAACAACTTCAGCCCAAAACTTTTGTTCTAGACCAGCTCCACTCAACATGCTCCTAGCCTTCTCCATCAACGTTCTATTCATTCTTTCTGCAACTCTATTCTGCTGAGGAGAATACAGAGTTGTCTTTTATCTTTTAATCTTGCAATCTATACAAAATCTGTCAAAATCTGCAGAATAGTACTCATCACCATTATCAGTCCTCAAACATTTAATTTTCTTTCCAGTCTGAGTTTCTACCATAGCCTTAAACTCCTTAAAACAACTAAAAACTTCAAATTTACTCTGTAAAAAATATACCCATGTTCTCCTACTGAAATCATCAATGAAATTAACATAATAAACTGATTTACCAATAGAAGCAACATCAACAGGACCAAATACATCCGAATGGATTAGATCCAATATACATGAAGACTTATGAGAAGACGAGTAAAACTAAACGTGGTTTTATTTGCCATAGATACAATGTTCACAGAAATCAAATTGTAGATTGCAATCATTCAGCCCCTCAACAAGGTTCTTATTTTTCAAGGCTTTTAAACCCTTGTCTCCAATGTGGCCAAGTCTTTGGTGCCATAACATGGTCTTCCCTGTAGGCAACTTTGATTCGGCAGACAGAACACCCTTGAGTACCCAAAAGCCACGACCATCCGTAGAAGAGGAAACCATCTCTTTTTTCAGCGAAGTAGTTTCTGGCTTAATTTTATCAAAAGTGCTATTGCACTCAACCATGCATGCATCAAGCTGGTACAATGTACCCAATCTGCTTCCTCTTGCTATCACCATAGCACCTCTCACCATTTTCACACCTGCTTCAGAAAATTGTACATGCACACCCACATCTATTAGCTTGCTAAAAGATAATATTTTTTTTGCTAGTCCTGGGATATGCAAGACACCATCAAATCGTTTAACTCTACCATCAGAAAATTTCACATGAATACTACTATGACCAACAATGTCAAGAAAGAAATTATCACCCAAGTACACCTTACCACCATCATAGTTTTCATACTTACTAAACTAGTTTATGTTAGGAATCATGTGGAAAGATGCACTTGAGTCTATCAACCATGTATTTATCACCTACACGAGTGGCCAAGGCTGCAATAAAGGCGTCTCCATCTTCCTTTTCGGGCTCAGAATCAGAATCTTGCTTCGTCTTCTTTTTCTTCTCTTCTTTACATTCATTTCGAAAGTGTCTGGATTTGCCACAGTTCCAGCATATTGCCTTGGACTTACCAAGAGATTTTGATCTCCCCTTTTTCTTGGACTTGGAACGGTCACGGTGCTTCTCATCTTTTCCTCATTCTTTTGGTCTTTCTCGAACACTTAAAGCCTCTTTGGCATTCAGAGAGGCCTTCCTTCTCATCTCTTCGGAGAGTAGAGAACCAATAACATCCTCCATCTTCAAAATGACTGAAGTACTCCCAATAGCCATGACTAGGCTATCCTATGAGTCTGGAATACAAAATTTTCAATTATCAGAGCTTGATCATATCTAGATGTGGGAACGATTTCATATCCAGAGGTTGGTAGAGGAGCTTCCCGGCCTTGTGTATTCTGCATTTCTTTCTGGAAGATGTCAGCGGCAATCTTAAATTTAGGACACTGCAATTCAGAATGCTGATTTGTATTATGCAATCGACACGAGCTAAACAAGGCCACTTCCGCCATAAACACTTTGTCGGATGGTTTGGGATCTGGATTGGGCCTTCCTTCTCATCTCTTCGGAGAGTAGAGAACCAACAACATCCTCCATCTTCAAAATGACTGAAGTACTCCCAATAGCCATGACTAGCCTATCCTATGAGTCTAGCAGCGAACACAGCAATGTTTGGCACCTTTCTTCCTCATCCATTTTAAACCCAACCGAGGTCAACTGAGTCACCAACATATTGAATGTTTTCAGATGCTCAGAAATTCATCTACCTTCTTCCATTCTCAAGGAATACAACTTCTTCCTCAAGAAAATATTATTTACTAAAGATTTAGCTTGGTATATCTCACCCAACTTCTTCCAAAGCTTTTTCGAAGTGGATTCTTCATGGACATTTATGAGAATCGAGTCTACAAGACATAGTCTAATGAGACCTTTAGCTTTTCTATCCATTACATCATATTTTGCAGACAAAGCTGGATCTGTAGGCTTCTAGACATTTTCATCCATCTCATCCTAAAGATCTCGATCAATCAACAGATCTTCCATCTTCAGCTTCCACATTTTAAAGTTCGTGCTAGAAAATTTCTCTACCTCAATCCTCCCAAATGTGCTCACCATCTGAAAAAAATATATCTACAACAAGATCACAAAGTATCCTTTGCACAAGCTCCCACTCAAACCTTGATTAGCACAAAAAACCTAATAACCCACAACTGAAACTAAAGGTGATCAAACTCTGATACCACTTGTAAGGAAGTTAAAGTAGCAGAAACAACTTCCTACGCCAATCTTGAGGAGAGATTATGCAAAACTTTTATTGTTAAACTGATCTAACAACTACAAAAATTTCAGAAACACATTCAAAGCATGAAATAAACAATAAAACACAAAACACCAGATATACGTGGGGAAAACCCTTTCGGGTGAAAAACCCCACACTCTAAAAGCCTACTCAGTGTATTCCAATCCAAAACCAAGATTACATACACTTGCAGAGCAAGTTTATTACAAGAGTATCACCAGTAAACAACTTTGGAAGAATTCCGGCAGCATAACATTACCTATAAACTCACACATTACAAACTACTCCTCAAGCCTCCAATTTATAGACTTCTGGCTATACAAGAAACCATCTCTGGTTTTACAAAACCATATGCAAAATTGCTCAGCCAAGATTTTAGTCTAAAAATAAGCTCACGTCCAAAATGAAATCCCCTATTTTGACCTTTACATGTCATAGAATCTATTATAATATGCCTAAAAATAGGCCTTCCATAATATATCACCATGTGGGCATCTTTTGACACTTAATAAACCAATTTTCAAAGCAATGACAATGTGTAACAGCTGTAGGAAAATATTAAATGAAAAATAACTATTACGGGAAATATACAGCAAAGTTGAGACACCTCATTTCTCAACAATAATAAGCAATTCAATTTTAAATGAGTATTTTGAGATATGTGTTGTTGCAATAAAAGTTACCAAATGGAATATTATTGTTAAATTGTCATAATAATTTTTTTGGCATTATGGAATTCTAAGCTTATAGGCGTGAAGTATACAAGTAAGTTCCAATAAGATGACTATGCTTAACCGCCACAATTCCATTATGGTCTGGATGATCACCAATATGTGCTTGATTTGAAGATCTCTCCATAAACTTATATCACCACCCCTATAGACAATTCTAATCACCA
Organism: Cunninghamia lanceolata; assembly: GCA_027924645.1. NCBI lineage: Eukaryota > Viridiplantae > Streptophyta > Pinopsida > Cupressales > Cupressaceae > Cunninghamia > Cunninghamia lanceolata. The sequence goes on from BSBN01000512.1 coordinate 6,556,655, forward strand.
TCAATTTAGGAACTAGCAGACAACTATCATGGTTCTCCTCATTATTGTTAATAGTTATTAGTGGATGACCAACATTAAGTACCATGTAGGAGGACTGTAATAGGGCCCTCTTAAGTGGCCCATGGTTCTTGGGTAAGTCAGGACTTTCTTAAAATAATGAACACTAGGTTTTGTTGAAACGAATAAACATTTTAACAAGGTCTTAGTTTGGATCAGAATTCCAATTCTCTCTTTGGAGTACTGGGATGAGGAGATATTTCAAGGTATTGGTAATCTTGTTGGCCATTTCATGGCTATTGACGGCGTGACTAAATTTAGGAAGCACCTTGTCTTTGCTAGGTTGTGTGTGAGTGTAGTGTTGGGTTTGATGATTCCCTCTATGATCAAATTATCTTCTAAGTTTGGAATATGGGAACAAAGTATTCAGATCGAATCTTCTTCTATGGCTTTCCTTATTTTTTAGAAAGTTGGTCACACTTCTTCTTCATGTCAAGGTAACAAAATGCAGCAACGTATCTGGAGAAAAAAAAAAAAGCAAAGCAAGAGGTTGCCTCCTTGTGCTAGTCCTTCAAAAGAGTTAGGGGTTATGGATAACCCTGAGATTTTGGAAAGTACAAGTAGGGTTGGATTTTTTGAGAAATCTGAGGTGTTGGATAAGGTGGCCCTAATGCCACCTTCACCAAAGAAGGATATTTGGAAATCAGATTCATTGGTTGGGGTTGTTGACCCTAGTCCACCCAAAAAAAGTATGGATATGATTAGTCCTATGAAAAAGGGTTAATCTTTGGGGCTTTTTCAGAGCTCTCTAGAGAAATTCAGTTTCAAACCTTTGTGAGAAGGATCATGAGTTTCAGCCTTGGGTTGTGTGTCTTGATTGATGATTGTTTCCCATTATTTCTTTCTTGGGGGTAGCTCTTTTGTTGCCCCTGGTTTATTGGTGGTTTTAGCTCCTCTTGTTTGGCCTTCACTTGGTATTAGGATTGCTTTTGTGTTTGTTTATGAACTGCTTGTTCCTAATGCTTTATCTTGCGATTCTACAAGGTTTTAGGTCCATTCAAAACCTATTTACCCTAATCAAAAACATTAAGTACCATGCAATTGGCAATTTCTATTTTAGTCCCCTTAGCCCTTATCCAGTCCCCAAATCTATTAATGTTTTTTTTATAAGCCATTTTCACATCAAGCCTCTTAACTTGGTTATACAGGAATTTATATTCTTCAAAGACATCAAATTCTCTATCATCTCTTGCATGCAACCTATTTTCCTCCGTGACACTCCAATGTTATTAGTTTCAACATTACTTGGTCTACCCATCACCACATAATCACCATGCCCACTAAAAATTCTCTAAGACATTTAACTTTCACTTTTAGATAAGACATATACTTAAAAGAAACCACTTTTTTTAATGGTTTATGGTAGTGGTTTTTTTCAAGATTTCAATTTAAGCCCTACCCCTCCTCAATTACTTGTAAGTACTTATTATAAAGTACGTAGTAGCTTCTTTAATTACCATTGCTCTAGTAAACATCACTTGTATTCTTATCGCATTTGGTTTGTTTTTTTAATGAGACTTCATATTTTCTAAGGCCAAGTTATTGTATTCACTTCAATGTATTTATAACCTCAACAATTGTAATTGTATAAAAGATAGAATAATATGGGTAGAGTGAATTGCACTTTCAAATTCAAATATACAATGGATGAAATATTTTTTTGAAAAAGATGTGAAAATGTCACATATATCTGTATTAATATGAGAATATGATTGATTCCTTATATAATGAGGGTACATAAAATATGATTGATTCATTATATAGTGAGGATAAACTCCATTTTCATAACAAATAAATTGTGTCTTAGACAAGCTCCTTATATAACTACACCTAGGTTAGCTGATGTAAGTTGTCTATTCTTATCAATGATTTAACTAATATCACTACCTTGCCACCACATACATAACTAGCAATATATGGCAAAATATGAGTTATATATATATATATAGGGTAAGTGCAAGAAGATGGGGGGCCAAAAAGGGGTCTTAAGTGGCCACTTTTTTTCTAAAATTAGGAAATACTGGCCTTGGATGAGAAATTGAGCATAGTTACACTCAAAATTTGGAGATGCAACCAAAACAATGTTCGTAGTGCTCCGAGTCTACTTTCTAAACTACTCTTTTTTTTTAAAATGGCATAGATTAAAGGGTTCAAAAGAGGGAGCCACAGAAATTGGTGTTGTTTCTGTCAGAAAAACATAACATAGCATGTTTTGTGGCTCCCTCAAAAAGTCAACTTTTTTTTGGTATTTTTAAAATCGCTTCAGTGAGAAATTAGCTAATAGCATGAAGTTTATGCCCGATTTTTCTGATAATTTTTTGATGAATATTTGATTTTTTACTAATTTTCAAAGTGGACACATCCTAAAAAATAGAATTTTGGCTGTGCTACCCCTATAAATTTTGAAAACTAATTGAAAATCATTTTTTTCTTTTTTTAATAATTGTAGAATGGAGTCTAGTTTCTAAATATGTAATTTTTTTGAAATTTCAATGAATAGTTAATTTACAATGAAAAAAAAAACCAAACAATGGTTTTTGCCCAAAAATGGACACACAAACAAAAGAAATTAAAGATGAAAGGCTGAACATTGTTAAAATGTGAAAAAAATCACATCGTCAAATAGCTAAGAGAAAGCCTAACATTACCCAGGTGTTTGATTTGTTCGACCTTGAAACACGTGCAAATCTGAGGGTTAGCACGAACGAAATTATGTGAAATCTTGAAGAATATGGAAAAACACGTCTGTGGCTGTTCAAAAGGTACTCCAAGCCTTTGGGTTGGAAATCCAAAGCAAATCCCAAGCCCAAGGCTTGGGATTCCCAAAGAAAAACATAACGCGAGCGCGCGCTCGCGTTATGTTTTTCTTTGCATTTTTCCTTTTCCGCAAAAATTTGTGTTGTTTGTCATGTTTGAAATAACGCGAGCGCGTTATGTTTCCCTTAAATTTTTTTATGTTCAAGGCTATTAATCATTTATTTATGTATGTATGCTATATGTATGTATGCTTATATGTATGTATGTATCTATGTATGCCTATATGTATGTATGTATCTATGTATGCCTATAAGTATGTATGTATAGTGTCGAGGGCAGAGGAGGGTAGAGATGAGAGTGAGCCAGATAGGGGAGGAGAGGGGTGGATAAGGATTGAGTGATTAAGGTTTAAGGTTGAGGGTTGAGCGTTTAGGGATAGGATTTAGAGTTTAGGGATAAGGGATTAGAGTTTAGGACCTTGAGGGATTAGGGTTTAGGGTTGAGGCTTTAGGGATAGCATTTAGGGTTAAGGGTCGAGGGATTAGGGTTAAGGTAGAGTGTTGAGGGTAGAGGGATTAAGGATAGGGTTTAGGGTTGAAAGTTTAGGGTTGAGGGATTAGGGTTTAAGGTATAGTTTAGTAGTTCTTGTGGATAGAGCCAGTAAACAATGGGAGATTATTTGCCTGTTTCATAACAATATACCTCCCCTAAGTGCGGGGTGGACAGCAAGAAACATAGATGTACCCCAATGCAAATCTTTTCTCATAATGATCATCCTTCTGATTTCAACTGTTAATTACTCACTGTGGATGTACCATATGCAAAGCTTTTCTCATAGTGTGTACACCTATTGGCATAATGAACCCCAGATGGGCTAGAAAAACATGCCATATAACATTACTAACATTAAAAAAGTTTATAGCCATTTTTCTGACATATTCTTGCAACTCAAATATCTTTAAGAGAAGAGTGTCAAAAATGATGGGTTTAACAACCTAACATAAGGCAAAGCAGTTTTGTTGGGTTTAGGGTTTAGGGTTGAGGGATTAGGGTTTAGGGTTGAGGGATTATGGTTTAAGGTATAGTGTTGAGGGTTGAGGGTTTAGGGATAGGGTTTAAGGTTGAGGGATTAGGGTTTAGGGTTGACAGATTAGGGTTTAGGGTTGACGGATTAGGGTTTAATGTTGAGAGTTGAGGGTTGAGGGTTGAGGGTTTAGGGATTAGGGTTAAAGTAGAGTGTTGAGGGTAGAGGGATTAGGGATAGGGTTTAGGGTTGAAGGTTTAACGATTGAGGGTTGAGACTTTAGGGCTAAGGGTTAAGGGATTAGGGTTTAAAAATATAGTGTTGAGCGTTGAAGGTTTATGGATAGGTTTTAAGGGTTAAGGGTTGAGGGATAGGGTTTAGGGTTTAGGGATAAGGGATTAGGGTTTAAGGTATAGTATCAAGGGTTGAGGGTTTAGGAATAGGGATAGCCTTTAGGGTTTAGGGATTAGGGTTGAGGGTTGAAGGATTAGGGTTTAAGGTATAGTGTCGAGGGTTGAGGGTTGAGGGATTAGGTTTTAGGGTTGATGGATTAGGGTTTAAGGTATAGTGTTGAGGGTTGAGAGTTTAGGGATAGGGTTTAGGGTTGACGGATTAGCGTTTAATGTCGAGGTTAGGGTTAGAGTGTCGAAGGTAGAGGGATTAGGGATAGGGTTTAGGGTTGAAGGTTTAAGGATTGAGGGTTGAGGCTTTAGGTATGAGGGTTTAAGGCTTAAGATATAGTGTCAAGTGTTGAGGGTGTAGGGATAGGGTTTAAGTTTTAAGGGTTAAGGGTTGAGGGATAGGGATTAGGGTTTAAGGTATAGTGTTGAGGGTTGATGGTTTAGGGATAGGGTTTAGGTTTAAGGGATTAGGGTTTAGGGTTGATGAATTAGGGTTTAATGTTGAGAGTTGAGGGTTAAGGGTTGAGGGTTGAGGGTTGAGGTTGAGGGATAGGGTTAATGGTCAAGGGATTAGGGCTAAATAAGAGTGTTGAGGGTAGAGGGATTGGGGATAGGGTTTAGGGTTGAGGCTTTAGGGATGAGGGTTAAGGGATTAGGGTTTAAGATATAGTGTCGAGTGTCGAGCGTGTAGGGATAGGTTTTAAGGTTCAAGTTTTAAGGGTTAAGGGTCGAGGGATCAGAGTTAAGGGTTGAGGGATTAGGGTTTGACGTTGAGGGTTGAGTACATTGAGGTTCGAGGGTTAAGGGTTTCGGGATAGGGTTGAGGGTCGAGGGATTAGGGTTAAAGTAGAGTGTCAAGGGTATAAGGATTAGGGATAGGGTTGGAGGGTCTAGGGATAAGGGATTAGGGTTTAAGGTATAGTATCGAGCCCGTTGAGGGTCTAGGAATAGGGATAGTGTTTAGGGTTTAGGGATGAGGGATTAGAGTTGAGGGATGATAGATTAGGGTTGAGGGTTGAGGGATTAGGGTTTAGGGATAAGGTTTAGGGTTGAGGGTTGAGGGATTAGGGTTTAAGGTATAGTGTTGAGGGTTTAGGGTTGAGGGATTAGAGTGAAGGGTTGAGGGATTAAGATTTGACGTTGAGGGTTGAGGGTTGAGGCTTTAGGGTTTAGGGTTTAGGGATAGGGTTGAGGATCGAGGGATCATAGTTAAGGGTTGAGGGATTAGGGTTTGATGTTGAGGGTTGAGGGTTGAGGTTCGAGGGTCAAGGGTTTAGGGATAGGGTTGAGGGTTGAGGGATTAGGGTTAAAGTAGAGTGTGGAGGGTATAAGGATTAGGGATAGGGTTGGAGGGTTTAGGGATAAGGGATTAGGGTTTAAGGTATAGTATCAAGTCTGTTGAGGGTTTAGGAATAGGGATAGCATTTAGGGTTTAGGGATGAGGGATTAGAGTTGAGGGATGACGGATTATGGTTGAGGGTTGAGGGATTAGGGTTTAGGGTTGAAGGTTGAGGGATTAGGGTTTAAGGTATAGTGTTGAAGGTTTAGGGATATGGTTTAGGGTTGAGGGATTAGAGTGAAGGGTTGAGGGATTAGGATTTGACGTTGAGGGTTGAGGGTTGAGGCTTTAGGGATAGGGTTGAGGGTTGAGGAATCATAGTTAAGGGTTGAGGGATTAGGGTTTGACATTGAGGGTTGAGGGTTGAGGTTCGAGGGTCAAGGGTTTAGGGATAGGGTTGAGGGTCGAGGGATTAGGGTTAAAGTAGAGTGTGGAGGGTATAAGGATTAGGGATAGGGTTGGAGGGTTTAGGGATAAGGGATTAGGGTTTAAGGTATAGTATCAAGTCTGTTGAGGGTTTAGGAATAGGAATAGGGATAACATTTATGGTTTAGGGATGAGGGATTAGAGTTGAGGGATGACGGATTAGGGTTGAGGGTTGAGGGATTAGGGTTTAGGGATAAATTTTAGGGTTGAGGGTTGAGGGATTAGGGTTTAAGGTATAGTGTTGAGGGTTTAGGGATAGGGTTTAGGGTTGAGGGATTAGAGTGAAGGGTCGAGGGATTAGGATTTGACATTGAGGGTTGAGGCTTTAGGGTTTAGGGATAGGGTTGAGGGTCGAGGGATCATAGTTAAGGGTTGAGGGATTAGGGTTTGATGAGGGTTGAGGGTTGAGGTTCGAGTGTCAAGGGTTTAGGGATAGGGTTGAGGGTCGAGGGATTAGGGTTAAAGTAGAGTGTGGAGGGTATAAGGATTAGGGATAGGGTTGGAGGGTTTAGGGATAAGGGATTAGGGTTTAAGGTATAGTATCGAGTCTATTGAGGGTTTAGGAATAGGGATAGCATTTAGGGTTTAGGGATAAGGGATTAGAGTTGAGGGATGACGGATTAGGGTTGAGGGTTGAGGGATTAGGGTTTAGGGATAAGGTTTAGGGTTGAGGGTTGAGGAATTAGGGTTTAAGGTATAGTGTTAAGGGTTTAAGGATAAGGTTTAGGGTTGATGGATTAGAGTGAAGGGTCGAGGGATTAGGATTTGACATTGAGGGTTGAGGGTTGAGGCTTTAGGGTTTAGGGTTTAGGGATAGGGTTGAGAGTCGAGGGATCAGAGTTAAGGGTTGAGGGATTAGGGTTTGACATTGAGGGTTGAGTTCTAAAGATAGGCAAACACAGATTTTGTATTCAAGTTATTTAAATGTTGATGGGTTTAGACTTGAGCTGAAATGTTGGACTCTTATTCTAGCTTGAAGAGAGTTTCTGTCGTCAAATGTAGATTTATGGGTTTGATTATATTGATTGCCTCTCTAGTTTTGGGGTGTGGATGTTTTGGAATCAATCAGGGAGTCTTCAAGAGACTTTGTGGAAGTGGATTGGCAATCGCTTGACAGAACCCCTGCTATTTATGCTTGGATAAGGATTTGTCACAAACTAGAACTTCTGCTTCCAAAGATGATCTGTCTTTCTCCCTCGATGGGCATTTTCTATCAAGAAATTGATTATGAGGGCTTGCCCCTTCATTGTATGTCTATCATATGGCGGAGCATCTGACAAGCTCTTGCAGGAAATAGGAAAAGTTCTCCCTCAAAAACCTTGTGGTCATTCAAGTCTGAAGGGGAAGGTTTGGAAAGAGAAATGGATCACCAAAGAGATGAAGAATTTCTTATTTCTTAGACACCATCAGTGGTTTTTCTCTGATGCAGAGGACCTACCAAGATGGAAAGCATTTAAAGATTATATGATCTCCAAAGGAAAATCTCCTAATTCTCCCAGAATGTCATCCTTCAGCAAGGCGGGACCAAGTGGCTTGGCTCTTCCAGTCATGGATCCTCCTGTATTTAAGAGGAATTGTAAGGCTTGGAAGTGTCAGTTGATGAAGCATAGGATGTGGTCATCCCTGCTTGTGTTAAGGAAGATAATACACAGGATGTGATCAATCTATAGTAGGACAAAACACGAGTGCGTTATAATGCGCTTGCATTTTGTCCTGCTATAGAAATGGTAAGAAAGTGTTGACCCCCATGATCTAGGCCCACATGCTCTATTTTCATACTAATTTTGTGCATGCTCCGACAAAAAAGAAGTGCTTTCATGTTGTTGGGAAGTTCACATACACATTTGACACATTGTACCACCTTTGCATGATCTTTCCACCACATATGGAAAGAACACATGCAGTTGGAAATGAACTAGTAGAGTTTGGCAAGTATAAAACAATGGCATACAATACAAAAGATGGTAAAGAAGCAAAGAGGTGTGAATTGGTTATTGAAAAGATTTCAGTGTATCAGTTTATGCCTATATTTTGTGACATCATAGTGTATGAGTATGCAAGACATGCCCATAGAGCTCGATGGTTGGACTTGCAATTCAAGTTATGCAAGGACACATATCTAGTTGGTAGCATTGTTTCAGTTGTTGACTTTGTAGAGAACTACAGTCTACAGCCACAACGTGAGGTGCAATCACAATATTACAACTCCACATAGGTTTCTATATTTGTGCACATTGCATTCATTCATGCGAATTATAGTACAGAGGATGACAGAAAGATCATAAGGGAGTATAATTTCTATATTAGTGATGATCGCACACATTCTACGGAGTTCGTGCAAAGTTGCTTTCAGGTGTTCTACAATGATTTGGCTAGAAGGGGCATATCGTTCAGTTAACATATCATATAGTCAAATAACTGTGCGTCACAATTCAAGAACTCACAGAATTTCTATTGGCTGAGTAAGAGGCATAATTTTACAGGTATTCAGCATATGTGGAACTTTTGTGAGGCTGGGCATGGAAAGGGGGAGCATGATGGTGCAGGAGCATGTATCAAAAGAGCCATAGCACAAGAAGAGTTAAAGTATAAAGAAAATGCAAATTTGACAGGTGCAAAATCGATTGTCAAGTGGTGTAATGCTTCCATGGGTCCAGGTAATGAAGGTAAGTCTTCAGTTCGTAGATTTTTTAGGTTGATAGATGATACTTGTTGGTTTTTTCCCAGACTGGATGCTTGTTCCCAGATTTCCCTACAAGGTAGCCATCAGTCATCAACAGGATCTCTGGGCTAGGGGCCAACAGTGTAGGAGATAGACTCTATATTTTATCTCCTCTTCTTCTTCAGGCTTTGCGAGACCTAGGGGGTATTCCCTACTCAACATCCATGAGATATGCATACAAGGATTGGGATGCTGTCAGAAAGCAGATAAGTCCTCCTGTAAGTAGACCAAAACTGAAAGATAAGAGCAAAGGGGCTAGCTTTGGGCCTATTTGTAGATGTAGACAGAGGACTGAGGATCCTAAAACTAATTCTAATGTCCTAATGGTTGTTTTAGATTTCAATTTTGGTTTTAAGTTTGGCTGCAAAGCTGGACATGGTTGTAACACAAACACAAAGCAAGATTGGTGCCTATCCAGGGCCTGGAGTCAGTAGACATACACCTGTGAATGACCAACATGAACAGCTAAAACTGGATTTCAGGGGGATATATATGATACCTGCCTTACATATATCTCCCAACACAGAGTGTTAAGTTATCTCTACTTATGGCATCCCTACTGCAGTATACCCTTCCCAATGTTCAACCTGAAAACAGTTTAATCTACCCCTTGAGCAGAAGTTAAAAGATCAGACATTCAACATAGGAATTCTATGTTCTAGAGTCTCAAATATTGCTTAAATATCTAGACTCAGAAGAAAGATACATGCAATACTGGAGACAGAATTAACAAAACACATGCTAACATAGCATTTCTCATATAAATTTAACCATGAAATCAGTGGGTTCATGCCAAAACATACAACAAGAGATACATAGACTCACAGGTTTAGCTGTACAGAGCAACCAGATCAGCTTGTTTTGAATTACAGAGCCAAAAATCTTCAACTTTCAACAACCTGAAAATGAGTAACACTTCCTACTTATAACAGCCAGAAAGTGTACCACAGCAATTAATTACATGATTATATCAAAAAATCTGCCAGATACAGTCCTCAGAAGGAATGGCGCTCAGAAAATGTTAATGCAGCAGACAAAGGGGGGCCTCGAGCCACGCACCACTATCTGGAAGTCTTCATGTCAAAAATCTGGTACCTGACTGTGCAACAACTCACCCATGCCCCAGCACAGTCGCCATTAAGGGTCTCAACCACCCGTTGTCGTTTAAAAAACCGTCGCTGCATACAAAAAAGATTTCCCGCCAAAACACGTTCAACCGCAGGTTCAAAATATACAAGGGAATAATCCCACATTCATGGTGAGGAGACTCCTTCATTAGTTTAAAAATGGGGCCGCACACATAATAGGTGTCAAGCGCCTTTGCCACGCTCGACACACAACCCTTCGCCCACAGCCCATCGCCATGACATACACTATTGGCCTACCCCACAGATCTCCTGCCGACCTCAAAGGTTATGCCGACGCCACTTCCACCTATCGGCCAGACCACCAACTGTCGGCCCAACAAGAAACACCTCTGCCGATGAACAAAGTCACCCAGATGATCATACCTTTCGGCATGATACCACTTCGTCGGCACGCCCAAAAATTCTCCTACCGATACGCCGGTCACACTGATGACTACTTCGCATCTCCCGTCGGCCAGACACCCACATATCGGCAGCTCCCAAAAAACCTTCGCCGATAGACAACTGTCTCACCGATCACACACTACATTGCCCCCCTCCATCGGCGAGACCTACGCCGTCGGCCCAACAGGAAACTCCCTCGCCGATAGCACAAAGTCATGGCGATATACAAAGAACACACCATGCTACTGAAATGATCGCCAAGACACATGCAAACTCATGCCAATAACACTTGAGTTACCCCCATTGACACGACCAACATTGTCGGCAGAACCACAATATCCTTCGCCGATAGACCAAGCTCTTGCCGATGAACAGGAACACCTAGGGTTTGAAGGAATAAACCCTCCAACAAACAAGCTCAGCCTCCAGGTCAAAACGAGTGCCAACACTGGCTCCGAATGGGGACGTGCAGGTGAAAACCTGCAGTGAGAACCAGATCTCCAGGCAGACCAGGCAAAAAACCAAAAAGCACGAACTGCACAAGACATTTACACTATATACATGTTTTTACAAATGTGCACAGCGACAAGTCATCTATGCAAAATAGAACTTAAGGAATTGGCCATGCACAGGCAATTCCAGAACTTCACCATCTAGGGCCTGGAGGAAATAAGAATCCTCCCCATGAGTGCTGCAAATCTGATATGGGCCCATCCATAAGGGTTCAAATTTACCATGTTTACCCTTGTCCTGATCTTTTGCATTCCATATGAGCACCAGATCATTGACCTAAAATTTTCTTTTAGTAGCTCTCCTATCAAACTGATATTTCACCTCTTGTTGTCTCTTGAGATTGATCTGGTGGGCTTTCCTTCTGTCTTCATCCAGTGCAACCAGCTGATTCACTCTTTCTGTCATGGAATCTTCAATCTCCTCATCATTTTCCTGGATGAATCTATAAACTGGTAGGAGATTGTTTATGGGCAATCTGGCTGATGCACCATATACTAGCTCAAAGGGTGACATCCCAATAGCCTTTTTTACTGTCACTCTGTCAGCCCATATTGCTAACTTTAATTTTGAGTCCCAAGCTCTCTTGTTCTTGTCCAGTATCCTCTTGATAATTTTCATGATGCTTTTATTGCTTGATTCTGCTTGACCGTTCCCTTGCGGGTGGTATGGTGATGCATATGATAGATTTATCCCATACCTATTGCAAAAATCAACAAATTCACCTGATCTGAAGCACATAGCATTATCAGTGACTATCTTGAATGGTACTCCAAACCTGATGATAATATTTTCTAGCATGAAATCTGTCACCACCTTACTTGTAGCTCTCTTAGTTGGAATGGCCTCAATCCATTTGGTAAAGTAATCTGTTGCCACCAAAATCCAACTGTGTCCCCCACTTGATTTGTCTGCAATTTCCCCTATGAAGTCAATTCCCCATTGCTGAAATGGAGCATCCACAGTTACAGTTCTGAGGGGTAAAGCACCATCATATTTCAGCTTTCCTGAAAATCTTTGGCAAGGGTCACACTTCCTCACTAACTTTTGTGCATCTGAAAAGAGAGTGGGCCACCAATATCCTGCTCTGAGAATCTTATGAGCTGTTGTTTGGGCAGTATAATGTCCACCACACAATCCTTTATGCATATCAATCAAAACATTGTTAGCCATATCCTCATCCACACATCTCAGCAGCACACCATCAGGGTTTTTCCAGTATAGCTCACCTTGAACAATAACATACCTGATTGCATGTAACTTTAAAGTCCTCTTTTGACTGTCACTGAAATGGGAAGGACAATTCAGATTTTGCAAGTAGTAGATAATATCCTTGTACCATTCAGATCTTGATACATTTACATTCTCATTTTGGACTACATTAACTTGGCATGCTTCCAAGTTTGACTGTGCCATCATCTTGGCTAATCCTTGCCCTCTTACCAACTTGGTAATTTGTATTTCTATGTTGAACTCCTGCAGTTTGTTTATCCATCTACACCTTCTTCCAGTCACTTCCTGTTGAGTGAAAATGTCTTTGACTGCTGCATGGGGTACATATGCAATTATATGTGATCCTACCAGGTATGGTCTGAAACTTTTGATGGCTCGGACTAGTGCATATGCCTGTTTTTCCATAATATCATATTTCAACTCAGAAGCCTGCAAGGACATATTGAAGAAAGCTATGGGCTGTTCAAAACCATCTTCGTTTTTCTGTAGCAAACATGCAGCAACAGTATGAAAGGAAGCAAATGAAAATAATTGGAAAGGCCTAGAAAAATCAGGAGATTTAAGAACAGGGGCCATTTTGATTGCCTCTTTGATACTCTGAAATGATTCTATTGCTTCACTTTCCCAGTGGACAGTTGCATCCTTCTTCATCATCTTGGAAATGTTCCTTGTGGTTTCTGCAAAGTTGGGAACAAATCTCCTAACAAAATTTATCTGTCCAAAGAAGGACTGAACTCCTTTTACAGTTTTTGGCATTTGAATTCTGTCAATAGCAGCCACTCTCTCTGGATCTATCCTGACTCCATCCTTGGAAACAATATGTCCCAGGAGCTTTCCTTCAACTACCCCAAAGGCACATTTCTTTGGATTTAAAGAAATACCATACTCTAGTGCTCTTATGAAAATCTGCTCCAGTGCAAACAATGCTGCTCTTCTTTCTTTGAGTAAGCAGTCAGATCATCTTGATACACAGCCAGGATTGAATCAATCAACCCTGCAAAAGCAACATCCATTTCTCTTTGAAATGTAGCACCTGCATTGGTTAGTCCGAAGGGCATTCTAACATACACATAAGTTCCCCATGGAGTGGTAAAGGCAGTCTTATACTATTCTGATTCCTTCACCTCCACCTGATTATAACCTGAAAATCTGTCCATCATGGACAAGAGTTCACAACCAGTCACTCTCTGCAACATAGCTTCCATATTAGGCAGTGGATAGTTATCCTTTAAAGAGGATACATTCAAGTTCCTGAAGTCAACACAAAGCCTAATATCACCATTCTTTTTTCTGACTGGGACAAGGTTAGACACCCAAGTTGAATGCCTGATTGGCACAATTATTCCAGCTTCCCTAAGCTTTTTAAGTTCTTCCTGCATCTTTGGAGCCAAGGTAGGATTAATAGGTCTTTGCCTCTGTCTGAATGGCTTAGCTCTCGGCTTCAATGGGATCTCATGTTGGAATAAATCTTCCCTGTAGGCTTTTAGGTCCTCATATGACCAAGCAAAAACATGTTTGTACCTTTTCAGTAATGCAATCAGCATACTCCTGATGTGTGGTTTGAGTTGTTTACCAATATATACTTTCTTGGGGGTCTGAGATGTTCCCAAATTTATCTCTTCTAAATCCTCCTTGTTTGTGGGAGATGTCTTTGTGACCAATTGGTCTCTACTGTCAAAAGCTCTTTCCAAAGCTACCAACCCTCTAGGGATTTTATTAGTCTTCAATTGAATTATCTCTTTTCCCACAAGAGTTTCTTTTCCATCTATAGTCTCTACAAAAGCTTGGAAATCAATTTCTTGATTCTCATATTCATCTATGCAGTGCAAAAATTTTAACAAGTCCCTATCATCATTAAACACTTGCCAACTGCATATATTTTCTGGTACTACAGGCCTAATTTTAACTTCTACATTTGTAACATCTGACAGAGTGATGTCATCTGGCCTTATTGCAACATTAGCTAAGAAATCAGCCATAACATTCTTTGATCTCTCTACCCAGCCTATTGAAAATGCATCAAATAGTTCAATGGTATCCCAAACAGCATGCTTGTATTGTTTCAATCTTTTGTTTTTTGAAGCATACTTATCTCTAATTTGGGATACAATCAGCTCAGAATCCCCAAATACTCTTAGCATTTTGATTCCATGTTTGAGAGCAATATTTAGGCCTAAGAGTAAAGCCTCATATTCTGCAATGTTGTTTGTGCAAACAAACCTCAGCAAGAAAGAGAATTTGAGGAGCTTACCAGTTGGAAACAGGAAAACAACTCCAGCTCCAGAGCCTTGTTTTGCACAAGCTCCATCAAAAAACATGGTCCACAAACCTTGCTGATCCAATTCTTCAATGCAGACATTTTTCTTTTTATCTTCTCTATCATCTGAGACAACCTTGAAGTTATCACAGTCAGTGTTTACAAAGCATATCTGTTCCTCTGCTTCTTGGTCTTCCACTGTCTCTGATGATCTTTATTTTCTAATTAGCTTAACATCCCTACCATTCATTAGAATCATGGCATATGACAGGTCCAACTGCATATTTCCACCAATTAGTGCTGCCCATCTTCTTGACAACAACATACCATACTGTGGCTTGATGTCAACCACTGTTATATTCATTTTATATCCTTTTTCAGGAAATGCTGCCAGTTTGAAATCTACATCCTTCATGATTCCAATAACTGGTACCTCTCTGGCATCCATAGCATAACATTTTCCACATGCCTTGTCAATTTTCAATCCAGCTTGTTGCATGATGGCCAAAGGCATGACATTTGTAGATGCTCCAGAGTCAAGCATACAATTTCTGATTATTTTTCCATTTATAACCAGGGAAACATAAAATGGTTCCACTTGTGAAGGACACTTTGTCATAGTCACTCCTAAATAGACTTCAGGAGCCTCATCTTCTTCATTACACATGACATGCTTGTCACCCTGGATCTGAACATTTTGTTTAGCTTGAAAAGGTACCCCTGAAATTAGGGATATTGTCCTATTCTTAATTTCTTCCACTTTCATCAGTTCCATAAGTGGAACAGAGACTTTTACCTGGGAGAGGACTTGAGCTATATCAAATGGAGCATAATTTTGTATAACAGTTGTAGCTTGCTCCACAATCTTACTCTTATCCTGCATTGATTTAGCTTTTACTTTCATAGTTCCCTGATCATCATTCTTGTCTTGGGAACCTTTACCTTGATCTTCAGCTTGGGAGATACTATTTTCTAGTCCTTGAGATTCATGACCTGTTCTATGTCTAAAATTCTGTTTATTATTAACCCATAGCCTCTTTTGTGATTCAATCCCCTTATGACCATGCAGTGGCTGACCTGCAGAAATGCCTTCTGGCTGATGTGGGCTGCTTACTTGATTTTTACCTCTGAGATTGTAGTTGCTTTTGACTTGAGCAACTGTTGCAGCTGTGAAGGCCCTAATTTCCTCATCAGAAGGTCGTTGTAAGTTACTCAGAAAATTGTGTGAGTTCTGAGCATAGGCATAGTTAACTTCATCATCTTCATCATATGGGAACTGTTGGCAGCCCTGAGTTCCATCATTTGTACTCTCATCAGCATCATAAAGAGTGTATCCATTGCTTATGGACATCATATTTACATCATCATCTTGCACATAATGTGGCTCATTGCATTCATTACAAGGTGTAGTATTATCACACAAGGACTGAGCAATCATACACTGTGACTGTGAATTTGGCATCTGACAAATTATACACCATGGAGTATCATCAACAATATTTATAGCTTTCTTTAGAGGATCAGGAGTTTCTTTGACATGTTGAGCTCTCTGATTTGTGTTGTTGTGTGGGAATATAGGCTTACCATCATGCCAATTGGTATTATAAGGCATATCATGCAATGATGGCCTCTTTTCCTGCCTTTGATAGACTTGCCTATCAGGACCTATCCCTTTTTCACTTCTAGCTAATCTATAGCTTAGGTCCTTAACAACATTTGCCAATTTGTCTATCTTATCTTCAGGGGCAGATGTATTACCTTGAGTGTTCTGAGGCTTGTTTGGATTCTGCAGAATTTTTATATCATCCCTTCTGTTAGTCTTGCCTGATGCTTTCCTATTGTTTTCAATATTCACTGCAATTCTGAAAGCATCCCTGAGAGTAGCAGGACCTTTCTCTCTTAATCCATATGCAGTTTTTGCATCAAAGGCATTGATATACAATATTATGCACATTGGTTCATTTGGCCTCATGTGATGTGGCAATTTGTTTAACACTTTAGTAAATCTTGCATTAAAATCTGCAACCTGCTCATTTGACCCTTTAGTGATATTGGTGAACTCATTTACAAAAAAGCTAGGGTCAGTTTTGTCACCATATTGCTCCTTGAACATCCTTTTAAAATCATCCCATGATGAAATACTCCTGTCAGGCAGATTCTTGTACCATTCTCTTGCCTCATCTATTAAGGATTGCATGAATGACTTCATGAAAACATCCTCATGTTCAACCTCAAAGTTATCCATGACATTTTGAAAAGCTTTTAGATGATCTTCTCCTGACACAGTGTTGTTTCCTGAAAATTTAGGCACTTGCAGCCTCAGATGCTTGTCAATGGGGTTAGGATACCCAGGAATACCATCAAATACCAGCTGTCTGAATCTATCTAGCTGCATTGGCTGTCTGTTTAACTAATTAACATTAATATTTCTGTTTGCATTCTGGTTTCTTACATTGTTCAGTGGTATCCTAGCATCATTCACATTTTGTCTCTCATCATTATGCTGATGTTGCACTTCATTTCTCTGTTGATGTCTCTGCACATTTGCATTCTCAAGGGTAGGAATTGAATTATTCTGGGCAGTCCTCAAAGCTTGCACTTTCTTCCTCAAGTCATCTCTGATTGATATTGCCTACTGATATTCAAACTCGGCCCTTAAGCTCCTAATTTCATCAGCTAGTTCTTCCTCACTGGGCCTAGAGGAGGATGGTTTTATCATATTCTGATCTTCGTCTTCATCATCCCTCAGAGACTCGGCCTCTTCAAACCTTTCACTAGGGTCTAGAAATGGGCGTTCTTGGAACACCTCTGACCTCATTCTCATGTTAGCACCCTGTTGCCTCTCATATGCACCCTGAATATCAGCTTCTGCATTTGAAAAGTAAGGTGTTGTTTTGTCTGAAGACCTTGGATTGTCTTGCATATCATCATTTTTTCTGGGGGAACCCTCACGACTGACTGAGACAGCTCCCTTTCTTTTGTACATCATTCTTCTTGTTACTGGTAACTCTTCAAATAAAGGATTTTGTTGGGATCTTCTCCCCTGCATATAAATTTTGCTTTGACCGGTTGGGAGATTACTTCGGAGTCGCCACCTATTACTAGGAACTGTTTTCTTTTTGTAAATCAGGGTTCTTTCACAATTCCCCAGCGGAGTCGCCAATTTCTATTGGTGACTCGGATGGGCCACAAAAATATTTTAGTTTGTATCAATTCTCCCTAGTAGAGTCACCAATTTCTGTTGGTGACTCAGATGGGTCACAGATATATTACTGGAGATGATTAGATAGTACTTTTACTTCTCAGTCCCCAGTGGAGTCGCCAATTTCTGTTGGTTTTTTCCCAGACTGGATGCTTGTTCCCAGATTTCCCTGCAAGGTAGCCATCAGTGATCAACAGGATCTCTGGGCCAGGGGCCAACAGTGTAGGAGATAGACTCTATATTTTATCTCCTCTTCTTCTTCAGGCTCTGCGAGACCTAGGGGGGGTATTCCCTACTCAACATCCATGAGATACGCATACAAGGATTGGGATGCTGTCAGAAAGTAGATAAGTCCTCCTGTAAGTAGACCAAAACTGAAAGATAAGAGCAAAGGGGCTAGCTTTGGGCCTATTTGCAGTTGTAGACAGAGGACTGAGGATCCTAAAACTAATTCTAATGTCCTAATGGTTGTTTTAGATTTCAATTTTGGTTTTAAGTTTGGCTGCAAAGCTGGACATGGTTGTAACACAAACACAAAGCAAGATTGGTGCCTATCCAGGGCCTGGAGTCAGTAGACATATACCGGTGAATGACCAGCATGAACAGCTAAAACTGGATTTCAGGGGGATATATATGATACCTGCCTTACAGATATCTCCCAACACAGAGTGTTAAGTTATCTCTACTTATGGCATCCCTACTGCAGTATACCCTTCCCAATGTTCAACCTGAAAACAGTTTAATCTACCCCTTGAGCAGAAGTTAAAAGATCAGACATTCAACATAGGAATTCTATGTTCTAGAGTCTCAAATATTGCTTAAATATCCAGACTCAGAAGAAAGATACATGCAATACTGGAGACAGAATTAACAAAACACATGCTAACATAGCATTTCTCATATAAATTTAACCATGAAATCAGTGGGTTCATGCCAAAACATACAACAAGAGATACATAGACTCACAGGTTTAGCTGTACAGAGCAACCAGATCAGCTTGTTTTGAATTACAGAGCCAAAAATCTTCAACTTTCAACAACCTGAAAATGAGTAACACTTCCTACTTATAACAGCCAGAAAGTGTACCACAGCAATTAATTACATGATTATATCAAAAAATCTGCCAGATACAGTCCTCAGAAGGAATGGTGCTCAGAAAATGTTAATGCAGCAGACAAAGGGGGGCCTCGAGCCACACACCACTATCTGGAAGTCTTCATGTCAAAAATCCGGTACCTGACTATGCAACAACTCGCCCATGCCCCAGCACAGTCGCCATTAAGGGTCTCAACCACCCGTTGTCGTTTAAAAAACCGTCGCTGCATACAAAAAAGATTTCCCGCCAAAACACGTTCAACCGCGGGTTCAAAATATACAAGGGAATAATCCCACATTCATGGTGAGGAGACTCCTTCATTAGTTTAAAAATGGGGCCGCACACATAATAGGTGTCGAGCGCCTTTGCCACGCTTGACACACAACCCTTCGCCCACAGCCCATCGCCATGACATACACTATTGGCCTACCCCACAGATCTCCTGCCGACCTCAAAGGTTATGCCGACGCCACTTCCACCTATCGGCCAGACCACCAACCGTCGGCCCAACAAGAAACACCTCTGCCAATGAACAAAGTCACCCCGATGATCATACCTTTCGGCATGATACCACTTCGTCGGCGTGCCCAAAAATTCTCCTACCGATATGCCGGTCACACCGATGACTACTTCGCATCTCCCGTCGGCCAGACACCCACATATCGGCAGCTCCCAAAAAACCTTTGTCGATAGACAACTGTCTCGCCGATCACACACTACATTGCCCCCCTCCATCGGTGAGACCTACGCCATCGGCCCAACAGGAAACTCCCTCGCCGATAGCACAAAGTCATGGTGATATACAAAGAACACACCATGCTACTGAAATGATCGCCAAGACACATGCAAACTCATGCCGATAACACTTGA
The DNA here is from genome assembly GCA_027924645.1 of Cunninghamia lanceolata. Classification (NCBI taxonomy): domain Eukaryota; kingdom Viridiplantae; phylum Streptophyta; class Pinopsida; order Cupressales; family Cupressaceae; genus Cunninghamia; species Cunninghamia lanceolata. The sequence continues at coordinate 6,576,081 of BSBN01000512.1, forward strand.
GTTACCCCCATCGGCACGACCAACATTGTCGGCAGAACCACAATATCCTTTGCCGATAGACCAAGCTCTTGCTGATGAACAGGAACACCTAGGGTTTGAAGGAAGAAACCCTCCAACAAACAAGCTCAACCTCCAGGTCAAAATGAGTGCCAACAATACTAACATTGCACCATATGAGGACTGTTGTACACTGACAGGATCAAATGAGATGCACTCTTTCAGAAGCTCAATTGCAGGTTCATGGAGTATCCATATGTGAAAGATGTCATGCTTTTGTTCTTCCTGTACAATTCAAGTCTAGGATGAGTGCGAGTCAAAGGAGTGGGTTGACGAATGGCAGTTAAGTTATCTTAGCCCACTTGACACGTATCAACCCCCGACGACACTGGAACTAACACTGATGGAATCATTAGTTGACTTTGACCATATATCAGATTTAGTTCAACCAGGTAATATAGGGCACGTATATGCATCTAATTTCATCTAGTTCAACTAGGTAATGTCATCTTACTTTGTAGTGTTTTTGTAATGTTGACTAATTTCATCTAATTTGCTACACATATCAATGTAGGGCACGTATATGCAATTATTGCAGATGAAGATAATGAAGAGGGAACAGATTATTACTTATGTCGTTGTGTTGAGGCCAAAAAGAAATTGGAGGTCCTTGTTACAGATGGAGAAAACATCGAATACCCTACAGGCTCAGTGGTTATTACTGGAACATGGCTTAGAAGGTACCCACATAAGAGTGTTAATGTTTGGTTGTTTCAGAACTTTGACACGCATCAGAAGATTCTTCATTACTCGAACCTTGTCATGGCATCCAATGTTCATTTGATAAAGTATCAGGGTAGACCTTTGAACAAAATCTTGTGGAAAGTGCGTGAGTCTGACCATGAAACAATACTTGACACAATAAAGAGTAGAGCAGACCCTGATGGTTCATTGGATTAATTTGTAAGTATTCACATTGATTTTGTAAAGTCATGTTACATTGAGTTGTAAGTATGCACATTAATTTGTAAGGTTTGTCTTTTTTTAATTTTCTACTGCATTTTTACACATACACATTTTTACATCATCATGTTATGCATTTTTGGTGTCCTGCTCCTGATACGACCAAATTGATAGTTCCAATGCATTCGGATGGGTACATTTAGGCTAGGCATTGTTCTATTTTTCACCCAAACATGTCGAAACAGTCCGAGCTACATTGTACCAACGATATCCCTAAAGAGTCTAAAGTGCAAAAAGGTAGCAATCTTTGATGAGATGTTACTCGAAAATCATGTCACTTAGAAACATTCCGTTTGAGGAAACACGATCATGTAGAGTGCCTCTACAATAACCTCTCTCGATTTTTTATATCTCTGAGGCATTTGCCCGTGGTGAAAGGTTTTCTGCTGCCCCAAAAATCATCAGAAGGAGGCAGTGTAAAGTTGCAAAGGGGTGTAACTTTCGTCCTGCTCTTGATGCGACCAAACTGACTGTTCCAACACATCCAGATGGGTACATTTACACTAGGCATGGTCACGTTTTTCACCCAAACATGTCGAAACAGTCCGAGCTACATTGTACCGACGATATCCCTTAAGAGTCCAAAGTGTTAAAAAGTAGCAATCTTTGATGAGATGTTACTCAAAAACTGTGTCACTTAGAAACATTATGTCTGAGGCAATGCAATCATGTAGAGTGCCTCTACAATAACCTCTCTCAATTTTTTATATCTCTAAGGTATTTGCCCGTAGTGAAAGGTTTTCTGCTGCCCCAAAAATCGTTAGAAGGAGGCAGTGTAAAGTTGCAAAAGGGTGTAACTTTCGTCCTACTCCTGATGCAACCAAACTGACTATTCCAATGCATCTGGATGGGTACATTTACACTAGGCATGGTCCTTTTTTTAACCCAAACATGTCGAAATAGTCCGAGCTACATTGTACCAACGATATCCCTGAAGAGTCCATAGTGCAAAAAGGTAGCAATCTTTGACGAGATGTTACTCCAAAACCGTGTCACTTAGAAACATTTCATCTAAGGCAATACGATCATGTAGAGTGCCTCTACAATAACCTCTCTTAGTTTTTTATATCTCTGAGGCATTTGCCTGTGGTGAAAGGTTTTCTGCTGCCCCAAAAATTGTCAGAAGGAGGTAGTGTAAAGTTGCAAAAGGGTGTAACTTTCGTCCTGCTCCTGATGCGACCAAAATAACTATTCTAACACGTCCGAATGGGTACATTTACACTAGGCATGGTCCTATTTTTCACCTAAACATGTTGAAACAGTCCGAGCCACATTGTACCGACGATATCCCTAAAGAGTCCAAAGTGTAAAAAGGCAACAATCTTTGATGAGATGTTACTCAAAAACTGTGTCACTTAGAAACATTCTGTCTAAGGCAACGTGATCATGTAAAGTTCCTCTACAATAACCTCTCTTAGTTTTTTATATCTCTGAGGCATTTGCTTGTGGTGAAAGGTTTTCTGCTGCCCCAAAAATTGTCAAAAGGAGGCAGTGTAAAGTTAAGTTGCAAAGGGGTGTAACTTTCGTCCTGCTCCTGATGCGACCAAACTGATTGTTTCAACGCATCCGGATGGGTACATTTACACTAGGCATGGTCCTGTTTTTCACCCAAACATGTTGAAACAGTCCAAACTACATTGTATCGACGATATCCCTGAAGAGTCCAAAGTACTAAAAGGAAGCAATCTTTGACGAGATGTTACTCAAAATTTGTGTCACTTAGAAACATTTTGTCTAAGGAAACGCGATCACGTAGAGTGCCTCTACAATAACCTCTCTCAATTTTTTATATCTCTGAGGCATTTTCCCGTGGTGAAAGGTTTTCTGTTGCCCCAAAAATTGTTAGGAGGCAGTGTAAAGTTGCAAAGGGGTGTAACTTTCGTCCTACTCCTGATGCGACCAAACTAACTGTTCCAACGCGTTCGGATGGGTACATTTACACTAGGCATGGTTCTATTTTTCACCCGAACATGTTGAAACAGTCTGAGCTACATTGTACCGACGATATCCCTGAAGAGTCCAAAGTGCAAAAGGCAGCAATCTTTGACAAGATGTTACTCCAAAACTGTGTCACTTATAAACATTCTGTCTAAGGCAATGCGATCACATAGAGTGCCTCTACAATAACCTCTCTCAGTTTTTTATATCTCTGAGGCATTTGCCTGTGGTGAAAGGTTTTCTACTACCCCAAAAATTGTCAGAAGGAGGTAGTGTAAAGTTGCAAAGGGGTGTAACTTTCGTCCTGCTCCTGATGCGACCAAACTAACTATTCCAACGTGTCCGGATGGGTACATTTATGCTAGGCATGGTCCTATTTTTCACCCAAACATGTCGAAACAGTCTGAGCTACATTGTACCGACGATATCCTTGAAGAGTCCAAAGTGCAAAAAGGCAACAATCTTTGATGAGATGTTACTAAAAAATCGTGTCACTTAGAAACATTTCGTCTAAGGCAATGTGATCACGTAGAGTGCCTCTACAATAAAATCTCTCAGTTTTTTATATCTCTGAGGTGTTTGCCCATGGTGAAAGGTTTTCTACTTCCCCAAAAATCGTTAGGAGGAGGCAGTGTAAAGTTGCAAAGGGGTGTAACTTTTGTCTTGCTCCTTATGCGACCAAACTGACTATTCCAACGCATCTGGATGGGTACATTTATGCCAGGCATGGTCCTATTTTTCACCCAAACATGTCGAAACAGTCCGAGCTACATTGTACCGACGATATCTCTAAAGAGTCCAAAGTGCAAAAAGGCAGCAATCTTTGATGAGATGTTACTCGAAAACCATGTCACTTAGAAACATTCTGTCTAAGGCAACACGATCACATAGAGTGTCTCTATAATAACCTCTCTCAGTTTTTTATATATCTGAGGTGTTTGCCCGTGGTGAAAGGTTTTTTGCTGCCCCAAAAATCGTCAGAAGGAGGCAGTGTAAAGTTGCAAAGCATTGCTAAGAAATCCTCAATACTCAAACACTCCAATGAACTGAAGCAACTTCTTCTTAGGCGCAAATGTAAGGGTACACAAGGGGAAAATGGCGCCTAGATGACTTAGTGCATTTCTATGACTTCATTCACATGTTTAAATGTTTGAGACTCTCCTTTACTAAGCACTTGTCCTCATGTCAATGTTAAGCTTTATACCTCCTAGGCACTCAATTAGGTGATGTCATTAGATACAACTTACCCTTAGGTGCCAATGTATCTTCTTCAATCCATCACACTTCTAGGCACTCAAATTTGAGGTCTTGAACTTGTATCTTATTCCTAGGTGCAATTGGATGATCTTCCTAGATCTAGGCGCTCATGATGGTGGGAAATTACATGAAGGGGTGCCTAAGTCCAATTTGACTTTGTATTTGATATTTTATGACTCCAATTGACTAGGAATGGCTCAATTTCTAAAGTGTTGACTCAGTAATGTAAGTTTAAGGTCTTTTCCTCCTAGGCACTAATTAATGAGTTCACTAGATCTAATTTCTCCTAGACTTGAAGATTGTGAAAGAACTTGAAGCTTGGATGGATGTCTTCGAATGTTCGATGAAGAAGTGTTCCAACTTGAAAGGTTCTTTGAAGTGTAAATATTGATGATAACACTTTCCCTTATATGTGAAGTAGATGACTTCTCAAGGAGGCTTGAATGCATCAGAGGGACTTGAAATTGAATGGATGTCTTTGGAATGCTTGATGATGATGAGAAGTTCCTTTGGAGTGGCTACATGCTGATCTTGAAGCGATGATTGATGAAGAATCTAGTTGATACTTGAAGATGAATGGAACTTGAAGTGATAGATGGAAGTCTTCGAACATGATGCAATTGGGGATGTTGTTGATGAAGAAGACTTGAAATATATCTTGTTGTGACCTCTTGGAGCAGCTACCTCTTGAAGTGGTGTTTCCTTAGCAGTGATTACTTCCATCTTAACTCTCTAGCATGAATGAATGTGAAAGGGTCCTTTGGAGCAGCTACATGATGACTCTAGGCAACTCCAAGCTCTTGCACCAGAATGGGTTTGTACTGATGGAGAGTGCACCTAGATTTAAATGTATTTATACTTACAATTTTGTAATTCTAAATGATGAGACATGTATTAGAATGAATTCTATCTTTCAAGCACTCACTCCAAAAGGTCATCTCATGCAATTTCACCCAAGGCGCTCATTGAGGTGTCCTCAGAGGCTAAAGTGCGCCTAACTCAATTGCCTTTATCTTTATCATTTTTATGCTTTCAACAATTGAAAATGACCTAGAGTGATCCTTTTTCTCAAGGCACTCACCTATTGATGTGAAATCAAGTTATTTCCCTTAGGCGCAATTTTAGGCTTGTATGGGTGAAAAGTGCGCCTTACATCCTTAGGTGGTTCTTTCTAATTCTCAATGATTTCAATCAAATGCCAACTGTCTAAGGAAGCTTTTGTCTTGAAATGATTAAATTTTGAGGTTCAAATCCCTTCCTCAATCAAGGCACAATCTAAGGGTTGTATAGATGAAAGTTGACTTCAACTTGGGCGCTCATTTGAGTTGGGAGGAGCTAGAATTTGTGCCTAGATTGGAGATAGATATTTTGGCTTATTTGATGATGGTCTCAAGTCTCTCTACCAAGGCGCATTTTGATGATGTTCTTATTTAAACTCTTACGAATACTATCTCATCCCTAAGCGCTCATCCTCATGATTTTCATGCACTTAGACTTCAAGGCGCCAAAACTAGTAGGAAAATTTACAATGAGCGCCTTTGCTTTGGAAAAATTTCTTATTGATCATTAGGCACACTTTGGAGTTGATATGTACTTCCTTTACTTCCATGTACTCAATTCATCATAATTATTGTCAAAGACTTCTCCAAGTTGATTGATAACATGCTTCTTGATGTTAAGATCCTTCATTCACTCCTTAGATCTAGGCGCTCATGATGGTGGGAAATTACATCAAGGGCACCTAAGGTTCAAGATAGGTTCTTTCCACTCATCTTAACTTTCAATCATTGTAGTTAATCTCAAAAGACATCATCCAAAATGAGAAACATCTAAGACTTGTCATTGTAAGTTGATTTCCTCCAAGGCGCCAATACAAGGTTCTTTTGAAGGCAAAGGGCACCTAGGCTTATGGGGCTCAATTTGATGTATTTATTGAAAGCTCAAGGTGAATTGATGCTTATTGAAAATGCCACTTAGTCCTTCATTTGAATTCTAGGTGCCATTTCCTATTGACTTATATACTCCTCCTCATGCTAGGGCGCCATAATGAAGTGGTTTAGATAATAGGTGCGCTTCACTTACTAGAGGCTTGTTCTCCTTCCACCTTAGGCACACTTTTATGGTGGAACATGTGTCAATGGGCACCTTGTCTTAAATGAATGCTCTCTCCAAGTTGGGTGCCCTTTTGAGCTTTTATGAGTTACAAATTGTGCCTTAACCCTTCATGCTTGTTGCTCAATGTTTGAATGTTTAAGAAAGTCTCCTTTAGGCGCTCATCTTAATGACTTTTTCTCAAGGCGCAATCATCCTAATGACTTGGATATTCATCCTAGTGTTTCAGGATATCAGGCTACCAGACTTAGTCATTTTCAGGATCTCAAACATAAGGAATAACATGATGATTTATTTTTTTGTATTGCATATAGTTGACATTGTATGCTACTCATAAAGAATATTAATATTTTTTGTTCAACATGATGATTCATTTTTTTTTAAATACAACTTTTATCTTTTAGTTCCAAAATGAGGTTTAGGTGATACTTGAATAACAATAGCTAGCTTATTGGATCAACAAACATCCTATGTAATACAATTGGACTTTAAATATTTGAAGTAGCCATCTACAAATATCCATTCAAACGTGGATTTATAATGCAAGTATGGACGCCATCAATAAAAAAGATTTGTATTAACCAAATATCCATATAGGCATACATCAATATCTGTCGATATAAGTATAACATATATACAAAATAGCCATATAGGCTTACAAGAATGCCATATAGGCATACAATGTCAACTATATACAATACAAAATATATGTCCACAAATGCCATATAGGCATACAACAAAGGAACACTATAAAAAGTCATTCCCCTATGGCTGGTGAAGAGAATAGATCACGGGCAGCCTTTGATCTTCTAGGGGATGGAGACGCGCATGTGGGTGGTCTACTACGAACCTGAGGGCTGCTCCTCATATTTAGTTCTTCCTGCATCTTTAGCTGTTACAATAAAAAGTATAGACATTAATATATAGAAATTACATGTTATAAAAAATGAAACATTTAACAAAATAATCACTTACCTGCTACCATATAATCTGTCTCCTCACTTGCCTCAGTAGCAAGAATAGGCCATGGTGATGTCATGTCCTATAGAAACCATCCAGATAGAAATTAAACTTCAAATTAATAATCTTTTGATTTTTCAAAAATAGACAACTATAACAATGAATGTAAATTGAAATTTACTAATCTGCCTCATACCCCTGTCAATGCCATGGAGCTATGAATTGCAGAGGCCACACCATGCTCCATTGCCCTATGAACATGGGGAGGTGTCTCTGTAGCCTGCATCATCTGGAAATAAAACAACATTATTCATTTACGAAAACTATAATAGTGATGCAAATCATGGCTCCTAACATACACACACGTTCATCTAAACATGGAAGTACACACAATAAAGCACACAAGTCACATACAAAAACCTAGTAAGTACAATTCATTCATTAAACTATTTATTTTATTACCTTCGTAAAGCTTTAAAGTCCACCACCGCTAGCAGGTATTGCCGTGAAATCTATAATATTAACCTATTCAACATCCAAAATCAGATATTAGAATACCATTCATATAACAATGCTATTCACATGTAATATTTATAATTGTTTACTAGTTACATACCCCAATAGTAGATGATCTAGTGTAAAATGCAGGTGGAGAACCACTGAAAACTGCATCGACGCTATGACCCTAAAATTTTATTAAAAGCATCAATTTAAATTAGTTAATCTTGCAATTCAAAAATGAAATTTAATAAATTAAATTCAATAAACTTGCTAATATTTACCTGAGTATCAAGGCCAAAAGTCTCACTCGGGAGGGTATCTGTCATCACCATCTGCTCAGCTGTAGATGTAGCCTGTGCACCTGCGTCCTAACTATCCATGGGGTCATAACCACAGGCTAACCCGCAAGCCTGACAAGCATGGGGTGGGACCCTACTCGCACTATCTCCCAACCCACTTTGTGCTGCAGGACTGGCACACTCTATGATGCTCTGGGTCAAGGCACTAATGGATTGAAGTGTATCGACCTCAACACTCTCCTTCACAATGGAAGGGATAGAAACATGCTCATGGGCTAGTCTACTAATTATTCATCTCACTGCCCACTATGCGTCAACACATGCCCCTGGTCTATCTTGTGCTGACCCCCACCTCTACCCTAGAAGTCCCGCATATCAAAATAGTTTGGCACTTTATTGAGGACAAACTTGCAGTAGAGTTTCCTCAAAAAGTATTGCAGGACCTCATTATTATTGCATGGAGGATGGTCAAAAACCATCCACCACCTCTATCCAAAATTGTCCATTATCGCTTGGTTGTTGCACCAATGGATTGGGAACCTCTTGCATGTAATGGGTGGAGGTTGATTTGTTTGTGGGTTTGTGAAAATCGAACACAAGTCTAATTTTGTGATTTGTAATTTTTTCACATCTTGGTATGACATCTTGTCTGCATAATAATCTCTAAACTCTCTCCTCTTATCCGTCCAACTAGTTATTTGCTTTCTAATTGAATCTACATTTGATAACATAGATTCAAGAGATTCATCAAGTGTGGACCTATGCAAGGTTGAAGTGGAAGGATCTTTCAACCTTGCAATTATATCTTCAATTTCTTTTTTGTTGTTTTCAATTTGCCCCATTATATTTTCTTGTGTTCCAGGGGCATGTCGAGGAATGGATGGAGGAGGTTGTTGTTCTGCAAGATTTTATGGATTTTGAGGAGGAGGTGCATTAACATTTCCTGACAATTAACGAAATATACATCAAAAAATAACTCAAACCTACCTATTTAGAAGCAAATTCAAACAAAAAGACAAATAAACTCACTCCTTTGGCGTGCTCGACGTCGTGGCGACATTTTGGTGACGAATTGATAAGATTTTTGTGTTGAATTGAATCCAAAACGTGAGTGTGCTTCCTAGGGTTTGCAGACCGCGGGAATAGTGGAGAAAAAAGAAATGAAATGAAATGAGATGAGTTTTTTTTAATTTATAACAGGTGATAACGCGCTCGCGTTATAATGCAAGCACGTTATAACGCACTCGTATTTTGCATTATTTGTTTTTGAAAACAATTTGGCCACTTTTTGGCCCCCCATCTTTTTGCACTTACCCTATATATATATGGCTTAACCAACACATTAGAAACTATCTTCGACATGTGATCAAAAGTATCATCTAATTTGTAATCTAATGGCATTTCTAAGGGAGGGTATTCATTTTGAATACTCTTCAATTACTTTCTCATGACTATCTACAATCATTGTTGCCTCATGTTCTCTTTCTATTAGTTGACTCTCATCATGTTAGCATTTTATTTTGCATCTTGTGCAACACAAAACATAACAAATGTGTGGTAAAACTGCTCTTCGAATTAGAAGGGGAAGATCCCTGCAAAATAAAAGTAATCTAAACCTGTATATGTATTTGTAATTTACAAACTTTATAGTGTTTTTCATAGGTGTTCTCACGCTTACGCTAAATAAAATAAAATATGCACTTTTTGGTTTTGCAACGTGTGAAAGGCTAAAACATGCTTTCAATTATGAGGCAAGGATTTGTTCTTTTTTACTTGAATTAAAACCTACAACCATATGGTTGTGCTATTAACTAAATTTAGAGGCTGAGCAGGGAAAATACACATAGATTGGATTGATTAACACAAAAACATAATCACAAATACCATGATTAAATCACATATAAGACGGTACAAAGCCATGACTTATATCTTCAATTTCACTTGCGACACAAAGTTCGCAGATTCATTAAAGTGACTTAACTTTGAGCATAGATGACGACACATTTCAATAAACATTCATCAACAAAATAGGTATAATAAATGTCATTGAATGAATAACAAAATCACAATTACATTGAACACCAAACGACTAGTAACTTCAACATAATGAAGGCATGAGAATTGTCATTTTATTGATGTCCATTCACTGATACAACTGATTTCTCTAACTCTGGTACTAAATAATGAATAATAAATCTATATGCAAAAGCACTTATTTATACTACTTACAAAGATTGTTGAAAATAAATAAATTAATTAACCGAACATCCTGTCATAGATGACTAATGTGTGCATGACATACAAACTTTATAACAATTTATCTGCTCCACTAAGACTAAAAATAAAATCATGCAATTGTAGCTCAACTGATGTTTAAAACATGCAAACATGCCATCTCTAGTTAGACTGAAGATCAATTTTGTTGCAAACTTGACTTTGTGTTCACATCTATCACATGAGATTGAGCAAAGAGTTGACTTCAATTGATGCTAAAAATAGTGAATGCCAAAATTAGCAATTTCTGAATGTGTTTTTCCTTTTTTTATGACGATCTATTTTTAACGCGGGTTAAAAATAGAATTTATTTGGTGATGATTTTGGCTTGATGCTTTTCTCATTTTGACTAAGTCTAGTAAACTTTTTGACATGCTCTGAAAATCTTAGTAATTTATGGATCTTGGTGACTCATCTGGAACCCTCTACCAAAACTCTAAAAAATTGCTTTCATGCTTTCATCAAATCTTTTGTTTGAATCACGGTAGATACTTTAAAATATTCAAAAATTAAAAACTGGTCTCTTTGATTCCATAAAATTATGAAAACCATGATAATTTTAAGCTTGAAAACCCTTTTCTCTGATCTATAGATGTCTTAATAAAATTTTGAAGGTGTTTGAAGAAGATATAACATCAATATTCTTGTCTTTGAAACTCAAAAACTACAATGTTATGACATTTAACTAGTCTTTTTGTCTTCTCTGAAACCTATTGGCTACCACATCAGATGATGTCCTCTTGAAGATTGTGATTCCATTTTGGCAGACTTTGTCTTTCTTGATATTTGTTGATTGGGAGCTTAATGATGACTTGGTAAACTCCATCAACCTTTCCTTGGCTGAGATGCGTTGAAAGTCTATTTGAGGCATGTGGCTTTTAACCTTGTAGTTTTGTTGCCTCTAATATTACCACGATCTCATCCTTAGTTTGCCTTTAGTTGCTTTTGAAGTCATTAGCTAATGTGGAAATTTAGCATTTTCAAGCACCTTTTATCCTTTCAATCTGCATTTGTTTGACTACTAATTGGCACTTTTGTGGTGCGATGACTACCTGATGTGAACGCTTTGGGTTGTTAGTGGTGTCAGTGGTGCTATATGGGTGTGACGTTTGGGGTGGTAACACGTCAGTGATGAAGTGGAGACATATAGAGAGGTTACAAAAGCACCTAATCACAAGTAGTTTCAAAACAAAAATGTCAGTTCTTTTATGAGATTGCCTTAGCTAAAGCTAGCACCTTTCCTTTGGAGGCATCAGCTCTAATCTGGTTGCTAAGTTATTTAAGGAGGTTAGAGAACATGGAGTTGCCCCACTGGCCCAAAATGACAGCAAAAGATAAATTAGATAGAAGGAAGAGCATGTAGATGAAACAAAATGACAAGTGGATGGATAAGTGGGATATTAGCATGAAAGAGTGCTCAAATATTGCGTGAAAAACTCAAAGTAAGCATGTGGACAAGGCAACTTGGGAGGAAAAGAGAATACTATATCAAGCATTTCAACCCTTCATATGACCACACACAAAAGAATTATATAGGAACGTAAATAAAATGGAAAGCGAAGACATTGATAGCCTAGCTAAGGACTAGTTCGTACCTGCTTAGATGTGAAACCAGAAGGTGGACAATGCCTAAAGAAGAGTGGGCATATATAATATGTTTTTTTGTACTTTGGAGCAAGTGGAGACTAAATGGCACTACATCATGAAGTGTCTGACTTACATGGATATTTGAGCCAATTACATTGAGATTTTGAATGTGGGCTCCTTGAATAACCTATTTGATGAAGAAAGGATTACAAAAATTGTAGATTATTTGGTCAAGATCCACAATAGAAGATCCAGGATCCAAAAGGAATGGGAGATCAAATAGGTGATGTGTGGGTGGCCTACCATTTGGGGATTTCGTGCTTAGCAACGTGGTTGATTATTTGGTGGTCCCATAAGCTATTTGGCCTTGTGGATGTTATTAAAAACCTTAATTCATTCATTCAAGCCTTTGAGCATGTGGGAAGTCTTAGGAAGGCATGATTTTCTTTTGATGAGTTTCCATCCTTTGATAAGCACTCAAGAGGTGCTTTTGAATTGCTTTTTTTGCTCCTCTACCTTAGCACGTATGAACTGGTGATGAAGGGATTAAGTGGTGTGTCTTCCTTGAAATTTGGTGCGTGAGGTTTGGAAAATAGGCACCTTTGTTTCCTACAACCGTGTTGAAACATTGTATAAGTCGCTTTGGCTTTTAAATGAGCACAGGAGTTTTACCTCAGAAGCATTTTGAGGTGTACGAAAACTTTTTTATTTTCTTTTGATTTGCCCTTTATAAAGGTGAGGCTTCTTGACCTATGAATTGAATTGAATTGAAGGTTTTTAATAATGTCCATGAGGCCAAACAACCTATGGGACCACCGGAAAACCAAACATGCTGCTAAGCACAAGAGCCCCAAATAGGCAAGCCGCCCACATAGCACCTAATTGATCTTTCTTTTTAGATCCTGGATCTTCTGCTGTGAATCTTGGATCTTTTGATGTGAAGCACCTTTGAATATTTTTTACATAAGAGTGCTTAAGTATGGAAAGGTACGTGCTTCTACAAGGATCTTTTTTCTTTTTTATATATTTTGATTTTGATCTCTTTCTTTTTTTTTGAACTAATATCAACTATTACTAATAATAGAGTCTATTAAAAATAATATATTTTTTATTTATTTTGGATTTTTTAAACAATAAGGACAACAATTATACATAGGAAATTTAAATTTTAATATTATTAATGAACAATTAATAATAATTATTAATCATCAATTAATATATTAAAATTTTACAAACAAAAACAATTACAAAAACTTGACATTCTGGATTTTGATGAAATAACTTTAATAATTCGATATCTCAACCTTTTGTGATTTATGACAAAACATACTATAAATGCAATGACACTTTAAATTTTGACAAGATGGACAATTTCAGACTTGGACACAACTCGACATTGGAGTTTAATGATTCTATATTTTGGACTTGGGCACAAAGAATTGCAATTTGGCTGAAAATGACTTCACAACTTTTTGACAAACATTTTGACATAAAAAATAATGATACGACTAGTGACACAACTTGGCACACACACACAAAACCTAAAAATTGTGTATCACAATTTGAAATTTCAGATTGGTTACAACACATCATTTATCAAATGTATTATGAAGGGAAAGTCATCTAAGAGAAGTTCAATATTTTTTAATGTCTTGCACATCATATTGGTTACAAGTATCTTTATAGAGAGGAAGAATATCACCATACATATACTAAAATTTATTTTTCATTATAGAGAAGCTCAGAAAAATTATCCAGTTTCAAAACTTTTTTCGTTATCTTCTTTAATATGAAATTCTCTTTTTTAAACTTATCTAGTTATAGGCCCTAAATTCTTCTCTTAATATTTCATAAAAATCTTTAAGAACTAAATATTTTTTAATCTTAATGAATCTTCTTTTCAACAAAAAAAATGGCATCTCAATCAGACATTTGAGCAAAAAGTTATGATCTGCATAAATTAAGGTATTAGAATTTATCATTTTTCTAGATGACTCCAAAATAACAACTTGTGATAGTTATATCTAACTTCACAGAGCTCAAAATAAATAAATAAAGGCTTGTTAGAAAAGGCTTTGAGTTTACCTTGAAAAAATCTCTTTTAATTTGATACTTTAGTATAAAGGTGTTGCCTTTTCAATAGAAGGTCTATTTTTGCAATCTAAACTAGAACTTGGCTTTGATACCACTTGCAATGTACATGCAACCCCTTCAAACACAAATACATAAAAAGATAGAATAATGGGGATATTTGCACACCCCAATAGTGAAATGTGCCTTCTAATACAAGAGCATCACGAGATTTGGGTAATTGACATCAACCAAAAATAATTTCTCTTTAATTTTGTTACAAATAAGGACCATGGGTTCCTAAAGGGTGGAAAGTCTCTAGGATTTCAATTTGTGAAATTTTAATTATTTTTCTCTTGTAACTTCGGTCATCCTAGTTGCCACTTGTAAGCCAACTAATGATAGGTTATGACATCTCTTTCAATTAGAGAGTTACATATGACACCATTCATAACATTTAAAAGCATGAATGGCACATCATAGATGTGGAGTTACAAGCTAGAAGCCTCTTTGACTTGTCAAAATTATCCTTGGAAAGTAGAGTACTCCAACTAGCTATTTTTAGCCAAGTGTAAGAATTCATGGAGGCATCTTTTGTGTGTTGAGGAGGGCACCCCACCTAGTTAATTTTAGCAGGTGGATGAAATTTCTTTTGGTGGAGGGGGTTACACCTTAACCAAGCATACAATCTTGACTTGGGTGTTCCATTTGGAGGAGGAAATAGCAAAGATGAGATGGATTTGGAGGAGAGGTAGCTTCCATAGAGTTTGTTTGCAAGTTGCTTGAAGGAGACTAAAATTTTGGGAGCTCAAAGATTGATCCAAGTCATAGAGTGTTTGAATAGTCATTTTGTAGGTCAAAAAGTTGTATTTCCAAGGGGAAACTTTGCCAAAATTTCCCTATAAGTTAATGTTATAGTTCTTATGCATTATTAAATGGAAATCTAAATATTTGTTATTGAAATCATGGTGTTGTGTTAAATCTTTCATGTGTTTTCATATCCAAGTTATAAGTTGTAGCATGTTGTTTTTGTCTAAGTTATTCATTTGTTGAATCTTTGTATGTTGTGAGGGTGTGATTTGGTGTTATTGCAAGGACACAATAACCATTCATTTGGCTCCTTTTATTGACTAAATCAAATGGTATAAAAATTGGTCTAGTATATATAGGAAGGGTGTGTACGTAAAAGTATTTTTTTTTAAAATGAGGCATTGATAGGATACATTTTTGGGTTGTGGGTATGTTTGAGTCATCATGTCTCCAAGAAGAGCACCCAAAAGGGGTTGCCTTGGTGTTGCGAATATGGTAGGAAGATTTGAAGAAATATCTAATTTGATATAAGAATTGCAAGCCAAGTGTGATGTAATGGAAGGAGACATTTGAAGAGGCTCCACTCTTGAAGAAGAAGATAATAACGTGTAAGGAGAAGAAAAAGGAGTGAGACACCTGAGCCACCCCTAGGCAAAGGGGAAGATAGGTTCCTGAAGGCCTTTGAGAGAATCAAAAGAGGAACAATAGTTTATATTCCAAATTTATCTAGAACTTTGAATCTGAAAGAGTTGATAGATTGGATACTTGAGTTAGAAGAATACTTCGAGTATGAGGATATTCAAGATCCTTAGAGAGTCCAGATGACATAAATCAAGATAAATGGATATGCTTCCCTTTGGTGGAGAGAATTACACTTAGAAATAAAAAAATAGTAGGGAAATGATTAGACATTGGGATTGAATGGTCACCAAATTGAAGAGGTTTCTACCTAGTGATTACCAATTAGAGTTGTTAAAGAAGCTCCAAAATTTGAGGTAGAGCCCGAGCTTAATGTATATTGCAACCATAAGAAAATTTTCATATTGTGTTGATTTATAAGCCAAAACTTTGTTGTTTCTTCAAGCACAAATCATGTTTTAAACTTGGTCATGGTTATCAAGGTGTATTTCATTGTCTTTTCATCTAGGACAGTGGAAAGAATTTTCAAACCCTCAAAAAGGTAAAAATTGTAGGTCAATTAATGAAGAGATGGAGAAATTAACTAAGTCGTAGATATATGTATCTCAATAGCATTTAAGGACATTAGTCTTCATGATCGTGAAAGTATAGTGAAATGGACTCCATATAATTAGCAACCTTCATTAGAACCTTTCTATCTAGCTTTGATTTTATCAAAGGGTGTTCATTTTTTACATAATTGTTTACTCATATAGGCTTGCACATCGACAAATTATGATGTTGTTAGGCATTTAGGACTTATAATAGGGTTTTGGTTAGTAGCAAGGTTTCATCCTTTATAAATTAGATCTTTAGATAATATAGTACGATCTGTATACATAAAAAGAGTGCACCTAGAAAGGAATAGATTTGTGTTTTAAATCAAAACCATTTAGGTATAGTGGCATGTACCTTACAACAGACAAACACAATCTTTTCAAGCAAATTCCTTAAACTTCATTCTCTTCATTGGTTAAACATAAGATATCAGTACCTATAATATCATCATTTTAAGAGTGAAAATTGATAGGTGGTTGTCTCTTTAATTCTTCATTTGAAGTGTTTCAAAGTCTATTTCAAGGTCAATTGTTCAAGTTTTAGTTTTAAGACATCAAAATTGATTTTTAGAGTTTTAGTGTTTTATTGGAGGATTTTCCATGTTTAGAAAAGAGCACTTCATTGAGATCATCACCAAAGACAACCATGAAAATTGTATATTTTTATCTCACACTTGTTAGCTTGCACTATTTTTAGTTGTCATT
Source organism: Cunninghamia lanceolata (assembly GCA_027924645.1). Classification (NCBI taxonomy): domain Eukaryota; kingdom Viridiplantae; phylum Streptophyta; class Pinopsida; order Cupressales; family Cupressaceae; genus Cunninghamia; species Cunninghamia lanceolata. The sequence goes on from BSBN01000512.1 coordinate 6,592,849, forward strand.
ATTTTGAGCAGGCTATTTTTAGATCAGCTACTTTTAGACAACCTTCTAGAAGGTCTCTTATTAGTTGTAGTTATCCTTATCAAGAGTCTAACTAAAGATTGTATAAGTTAGGATTTAGTATTTGTAGATAGAATTATGTAATAAGATTGCTTTACATGCAAGCAAATTGTTCATAATGTAGAAGTGTTAGTTAGCTTTTTTATTATTTTTCACATGAGAGCTTTTAAACATTATAAATAAGTACATTCATGACACTTAATTTATTTAGTATCATTCAATATAATTTAGTATGCTTATTTTGTTTCTTAGATTATTGGTGAAGTAGTCTATCTTATGTGTTATTGTTCTTTTATGAGTTTAATATCACTTCACAGTTGTTGAAAGCTTTGTATTACAATAGAAGTTATGTTGGTGGTTGTAGATTTGAGTGTAATTATTGTGTTTAAATCATAATGTCAGATGTATGTAGATGGTTAATTGAAGTGCTTTTATTGTTAATTGCAAGTCTCAGTAAAGTGGTTCTAATACTTTTGAATGTCATTCCCTTCTTATTTATCAAGTCTTTTGTGTTTTTCAAACCAATCTTATTCTTATGTGTACTTGCATTGCTTAGTATTTGATTTTAATTCAACATTGTAAGCATGGTAGTTGTTGTAGAGTTTAATTTAGGCTTGTTTATATTGCATATTATGCATGAATGATCCTAGAAAACACACTTGTATAGATTGTAAATATCAGGTACCTATTATTTAGAATAGGGTTATAGGATAATTTTTGTTTACATAGAGCTTCCCATTCTAATTCAAAGAATGCTTTTACCATACACTCTTATTCCATTTGGTTTTTCATTGAAAGGTCCAAATTAAGATGCTAAGAATGTCAAAGATTACACTAATGAATCCTACAAGATTGTCCTTTGGTCAAGTCACCATGAAATGAGCCAAGAGAAAGTAGCAATATATGTAAATGGGCTTAGGTATAGGATGATATGAGCACATTGAGAGTTGATGTGGTGGAAGAGGCCTATTGGTTCACCTTGAAGGTAGAGAAGGTGTCTAGGTGACAAGAAAATATAGGAAAAGGATGATTTTCCAAAGGTAAAGGCCAAAATAACACCAAAAGAGGCAAGAGAAAACATGATGGAGAAGGTAGTACTTCTCAAATTCAAATTTATGAGAAAAGCGAAATGAATCCCTTTAGAGGGAGAGGTGAATACTATCAAGGAGGAAGAGTATTTGCTAGAGCATGTTTTTGTTTTGGCTAGATGGGCCTTAGAGCCTTTAAGTTCCCTTAGGTTCAAATTAAAGTGTGTGTGGAAAATGAAACTTGTGTTCACTTTGCATAATTTGATGAGGAGTTAGTTACTTGACTAGTTGAGGAACTAGAAGATGGGGAGGCCCTTATGTTGAAGAGAGTTTTGTTTAAATCACCCAAAGAGAACAATGAGCTAGTACAAAAAAGAATTATGACGTAGTACTAAGTTGGTGAGTCCAATGACTAACCATGCAACAATATGTAAATTCACAATACTTTAACACTAATATCTCTTTCAAGACACACTGCACAATGGAGATACATAATGAACACAAAGAGTACTTTATTGAGTTAGAAACAACAATTATGAAGAAGCTTCAATGAGCTTACAACATGCCAGGCCTTAGTCATTTGATTACAAAATAGATCAATTAAGGTATTTTAGAATTCAAAAAATTTAATCAAATCTTGATCTTCTATCCTTTATCTTGGCCTTCTCTAGACTTTTTCTATAACTTCCTTATTAATTTCTCAATCATGTATTGCTTACTTAGTTAAATATTCTTCTTTGCATTTTTATCCTTAGATGGTAGCGGACTCTCCTTTATATATGTAGATGTAGAATGATATGTGCCTCATGGAAACATTTTGTATTGACTTAGGGGAATGTAACAAGGATCAATGGTCCCAATACTAAATGGTTTGATAATTAGTCAGCTTTGGAATTGGATGTGTCTCATTATGTAGATTCAATGGTAACGTGAAGATTCACCTTCAATGGTGTACCTTGAGCTAGAATCCTTCCAATGTAATGCATTTTGTAAATGATCCATCTTAGAATTCAAATTCAAATTAAGAACCCTAGGAATTGACATGAGGTTCAAAAGTTTGTCAAAGGTCCAAAACAAGATTTTGTCATATATTGTCTGGTTCGGTTCAAGTCCTCAAGATAGTAAACATGGTTGTAGTTATCAAATCTTGATGAATCTTGGAGGAAATGGGTAGAAAATTCTATAGAGCTTATATTCTAAACTACAATCAAAGATATTCAAAAATCATTGCCTTGTTGAATTTGTATAGTGACATATATGAAGCTTGATTGAAAGAAAACAAATGCAGAAGAATGCAATGTTGGAAACCTACCACACTTTATTGAAAAATAACTAGGAAACAATGGAAATACCTACAAAAAAACAAACATTAAAAGAAGATACTTTTTATGACACAAGATTGCTTTAGTCCAAGGATGCTTCGAAATCAAATTCTCTTTCAAACTATTTTCAAGTCCAATGATAAGTGTTGCAAATTTATTGTTGATAGTGGTAGTAATAATAATCTCATTTTTATGGAAATGATGGATAAGCTAGGTTTGAAGAGATTAGCATGTCCAAATCTATATAGGGCTTCATGGTTATAGAAGGATTATTGAGTGGTAGTAAAATAATACTGCCTTGTGAGTTTTCATATTGGATCCTACAGTGATAAGGTATGGTGTGATATCATTCCTATGGACATCTACCATGTTTTTCTTGGGAGGAGTTAGCAATTTGATTGAGAAGTTGTGCATGATAGTAGGGATAATACCTACACCCTTGTGAAAGATGGAAAGAAGTACACATTAAGTCAAGTAAAGAAGTGAGATGAAGAATGTGTTGCAAATTCCAAAGTGATGCTTGCTAATGGAAAGGAGTTTTGTAATATCCCAAAGGGATATTTTGGAAAAGTCTAAATTTTCTGCTCTAACCCTAGATACTAATTTCTAATTTTTATATTTTTAAATTGCAAATACTTATAACAATCCCATAAACATTACATCAAAGCATCAAAGAAGTATAACAAATGATTTTCCCAAGTACATAGATGAATTATACCATGAAATATGCATTGGCAACCATCATAACATCTCCAACATGAATAAGTAAGTCTGCTGCTATAAATTTGAATATATATTTAGTCTTCAAATATAATATATATGGCTACCTGGCGAATGGCCACAAGCCTCACAAGCTAGCAAATAATATTAGCAATGCCTACATACCAAATTATGCACAATTATGGACTCCAATGGAGGGTGCACAAGGCTGCAAGACTGTTGCTATGATTTATGCTATAACCCTAACCCTAGCAGCCCATATAACTCCCAAAATCTACCCTTAGATGTAAGAGGCCTCTCTTCCAATAGGTGCACTCCAACCCTAGGCTGATGCCCTAGTCAAATAGACACCAAAAGATGCTCTCCAAGCTAATATAATTCTATCCAATGATGATGAAGTGCAATTGGATCCCTGTAATAGAATCCTCACAAGAAGAAGCTAGGGTTTCATCCAACTCCTTCCAAGAACTTGAGGTTTTCGTCTCAAATCCTTCTTCAAGGAATAACTTGAATGAATGATGATTTCCAAATGCCAAACAACCATGTATATATATGCAATTTGCCTCTTTTCCCATAGGGCCGACCTAGGCCATTTAGTATTACATTTGAAATGTGATTTCCCTCCAAGAGGGCTGACCTCCCTTTCTCCACATGGTGTCAAAACAAATTAAATTAAAGATAATTTGTTATTATTTGATTTCTTCTTCTAGTGCCAACATAAGTAAGAGGAATAATGTATTTTGTTCCATCCCTTAAGCACCAAGGAGAGGTGTTAGTGAATGATGGATCTTCAATCACAATTCGCCTAGTATAATGACCTCCATGATGTGTACGTAGCAAGGCGCTCCTAATAAAACATCCTCTCGTGTCAAATTGGCATCCATACAACATAATATGATCTCTCGGCAAGATAGCAATTCTCCCAAATAGCTTGCTCCAAGGAAGACAAACCTCCAAGAATCCTCAAGTGGGGTGATAAGCCCAAGTCCTCTCTAATGGCGACATTTCCAAGAATGGGGACTGTTGTCACGTGAAATTGCACCCTACTTGAAGCCTATTCAAGCATTCCAATGACACAATGGGACTGATCTCAAGGTGTGGGACCTTGCAAGTGAGATCACACCTCCAGAGAAGGTTGGTTCTATTGGAACTGGAAATTTCCAACCATTTTTTGGATAAAATTCTGTCTTAAATCACATTTGATGAAGCTAGGTATAACAACTTTATTTTCAAGACTAGATCCATTAGAATCATTGCAGGAGAAGAACCTTGGTTGCAATTGGAATGTATGATTTGGACACGTTATTACCACCATCTCATATTAAGTTTATTCCTCTGAAACAATGATTTATGACAGCAAGAAGATAGTATTATCTTTGACTCCTATAATTAATAGTATTCATTCTACTATTTCCCTGAACACAAAGAATGTATTCATTGAATACACAACAATTGACCTAACAAAAGAAAAAATTGTTCTGAATACAATAGTGACAATGTTTTCAATATAATATAAAAGAAACTTTGAGGTTTAACTGGTTGAAGTGATAACCCTAGATGAAAACCTTTCATTTATCCATATTTGCTTATGTGAAACTTGTAGGTTGTTGCTTGCAGAGTTGCATGTTGCTGACATTGGGGCTCTGGAGAGGTTCATAGTTCAACTGGGAAGTTCATTAAATGCAAGAGAAGCCATCCTAGATACATTAGTAGCACTTGTTAAGAATAATTCTTGAATTATCTTAATGTTGATTGCTTTGATAATTTGGATGATCACTAGTTAAGGGAGATCTCCTAGGATGCAGAGGAAACATATTTTTGAAGAAGATGATTAAGAGGCATTGATCATTGTCATTGTCTCTAGATCAACATCATTGGCAGGAATGCTTGTGTCCTGTTTCATTCCTCGTGTGACAATCTATTTGACAAGAAAACCATTGCATCAATGAGATTCAAAGAGTAGGTTATAAGAAATGTAATGAAGATTGAATGTGAGCAACAACAGTTGTCATTACTCAAATCATAGCCACTGTTTAAAGAGTGATTACACTAGCGGCAAAATTGGTACTCATAATAGAATTTTTATCAGTTTGCTACATAATTATTTTCTTACAGAGGGCATCAACTAAATGTCAATCAACAAGTCTTGAATATGCTTTCTCTAATTGTTGTGTTCACATGATTAGAAGTGCAGTCCAAATGGTTTTCAAATATAGGCTATGGAAAGGACGAGGCTATCAATTACTGATACAGTCAAATCAAATTAAGTTATCACTAACAGATCCAAGTGTTGAGAAAATATTTAATGATATTGGCCTATGTCACTAAGTTCACCACATTCTATAATAGAAATTAGAAATCTGGGCTAGAGACAGATTATTTTGAAATAACCCACTAACAAAGGGAACTAATACCATGCACGTTTGGAGGTGGTGCCCTAGGATAGATTCCCCACTAGGATAAGAAAGTTTTTTGAGAACTGAAGGAACTGAATCTAGTTATGAAGGATTTGTGGGTCACCAAATAGGAAAATGGCAATAGCCAAATTTTAGAAGTGGAAATGCAGCCACATTTCAAGAATTGGAGATAAATAATTGCTTCAAATATTTGTTTTGTATAAATACGGGTACTCTTGCAAGCATGTATGAGGAATATAAAAGCATAGACAAAGCCTAGGAAGCGTCTAGTAGAATGGCTTGAAGTAATGTAATCTCATGAACTGCAACAATTACAGCTTGGAAATTGGGTATGGTGGTCCCTCAAAGCCTCACAAGCTACAATGATTACAAGGAACAAATAAAAGGGATTCAAGGAAAAAGATTTAGAAATTTTCAGGCAAATGTGATTTACAAAGAATGGAGCCCACAAAAATGCAAGGAAAGAAAGTTGTTGTCAGATTTTATAGTAAATTTGAAACTTTCAAGTAGATGAGATTGGCAGGCATAAAACCAGAATCCGTAGCCTTCGCCAGAATCCTCACAGCCAACAGATAACAAGTGAGAAAACCCTAAATCTCACTCATCAGCGAGAGTAACTATAATGGAGTGAGTTCACCAAATCATACCAATTGTGTGTGTCACTCCGATGAGCAGGAGATATTAAGAAATACATATGCAAAGCAAAAGCTTATCAAAAGGAAAATACATCGGCAAAAGGTAGAAGCATTGGCACACGATTTTAAACTCTCCCCGACACTTTAAGTTCCCTTCAATGCGAATGTGGGTAGGGTATGAAATGTTTATCGGGGAGACGGTTTCTTATCGGTAGAGATTATTTAAAACACACCGATACTCCAAGTCTCTCCAATAGGACAAAAAGATAAAATCATGGATGGATAAGATTAATTCATTTCAAGGCTTTATATGTGAGTACAACATCACAATAAAATATTATTATCATATCTGAAGACAATATCACTTTGAGAGAAAATTAATCTCACTGATGACAAAAGGAGCAAATACTTTTACCCAAGATATAAGGTGGATATTCAAAGGAAGATTTAATAATTGTTCACTTGGAGATGAAATACAGTTTTTTAAGAATTAATCAATTGGGTCATGGAGAAGTTTTAATTAATTTTATCCACAGGGATATAATGAAGAATCAAATACATGTAGAATGAAGGAAAACCCTAACAAAGGTATTATTTCAACAATGCAACTTCATAATTTTACTCCGATGAGTAAAATATTTCTATTCCAAAGATTAAGGGAGCATTGCCATGATGGTTGGTTATTATGAATATTTTATGGGAAAATTGCATACACTACAATCACAAGAGTCAAAGTTGCCCCAAGAGATTAATATTGGCAAAATTATTTACTGGATGAAGGGAGATAATTAAATTTTTAAAAGATAGGAGGACGAATGTTAGAAACAATTGATAAAATTGAACAAACCCTAATAAGAGGTATCACTTCAATGACTACAAAATATTCTCCAATAAGTCAAGAGAAATGGTTCGAGGAATACTTCACGAGTGAAATTATTGGAAAATACTTTATTAGTGCAAAAAGAAAATTAAATTTTTGTGAAAGATAAACAAAAGGCTAATATTTTTATTAACCAAACTAATATCTCCTGGCAAACAAAAAGACACATAGGATGAGTATGAAGGGTTGTAACCCTAGAATCTAAAGGTTATTTATCAGAGAAGAATAATCATCAAAGAGCATCAGTAGATTAGAAAAACATCATGATCAGAAGTAGGAGTTAGATAACTAGATGGATTGATCAGTTGCCAAAATAAAACATTATGCTGTGTATTGTAAAACTTTTTGAAATTGTATAATGGAGAAGAATGTATAAATTGGTGATTTAATATTGGTGTCTATTGTTTGTTGAGCTAAACATCTATTTGGTTGTCTCCACATTGTTATTTCTCTGTTATTTGACCCTGAGTTTCCAAGTTGATATTTTAGTTTCATTGAGACACACTTGATGTTTTTGTGTAATCAAATTAATTGGTTTCTATTAAAGAATTAAAATCCTTTTGATTGATTACAGTAACTTGGAAGTAACTTTTGGATCAGTAAGAAGAGCCATACAATTGACAAGATTGCCATACTATCTCCAACTCGATATTGTCTTGTTATTCAAATTGAGGATCTACTCCATTTGTCAATACACACTTGCTGTCATTGTGTGAATTTGTTGATTGGTTCCTTCAAGGAAGGATTAAAATCCTTTCAATAAGTCACAGTAACCTGGTAGGACCAAGTGGATCAATAAGTAGAGTTTGTCAGTCACATTCTTGCATGTTTATACAAGGTATAAACAAACACAAGTGCCAAACAATTAGAATTGTAACCAGTAAGTAAATCATATATCATATACACCTTGACTCCATTAGCCCAATAGAAATAGGCACTGGTCATACCAATTCCACTCTAGGATTCCATAAAATCTTATTCAAACAATTACATCTCAGATCTTAGTAGTAGGATTAGAAGTATTTTGCAAGCTCTCATCTATTCCACACCCTTTGCCACTGTGGATAGAATCAACTCAAACATATTCATTCAATCTGCTTTAGCTATTAAGGTTCACCTGCCTAGGTCTAGCAGAACCTAAAGTGCAGGGAGTCATCAACCCTATAGGTTAACTTTGTTTCGTTAGTTCAAAAATATTGCAAATCTAAGCATAGAGCCTGGCATCCTCTTAGGACTTGTAACCTGCATTTTTAAGACCTAACAGGTTCCTCTTTCTGAGCTTGAGGCTTAGGGAAATAAACTAAACCTATGCTAATAATCACTAGGGAAAGGGAGAGAAGGAATGCAGAAAGGGAAATAGTGATACACCAATATTTAGGGTGCTTGAATGCAACTAACATAGCACAGTAATGATCTCAAATGTTGAAGGGGATTCACACAGACTCATGCAGGCTCAAACAGAGGTTAAGGTAGAGAGATGAAAGTATGAAATGGATTATTTTATCCATAATACACAGTGTACATCTATCAAATAAACATAGTGCAAGAACAATGAGAGAGGCAAAATTCAATTTATATTGATCGTAGAGGCTAAATAGCCATTACAAAAGAAGAATAATTCATTACAGACATGAAATAGACATGAAATGAGAGACTCTCCTTCATTGGTGAACTAGTATAAAGACATGAGAGGCTCAACAAAAGAGCACAATCCATCAAATCCACCTAGTTCTGGAGAAAACCACAAGACCTAAACCTACAACAAACTTTCTGCCTCTAGAAATGACCCAACATAGCCAACCCCAAAATACATCTTTCTTTCATGTATATATAACTTTTACAAATCATTGTAGCAACCCTGGGTGTTGGATTTTGGTCAATCGACTTAGCCTATGTTGCATTTAATTTGGCTCAGAAGCCATGCCAGAAGATTTGTGGACTTTGAAGAGTGCGTCATACCTTGTGCATTGATTTGTCCTTGGAAGGACCTGCAGAAATATAGGTCACAGAGGGTACTTCATCCTCCTCATGAATATTTGGTCCTTTTGCATTGAAGCTATTGGATCTTTTTATCTGAATCAGCAGAGGGTTTGCTAGTTCTTATGCACAGGCAAATTCGGCCAACAAATACAGGAGGTTGCGTGAGCTGCCTCCCCTTCACTTCTGGTTCTGCCACACCAAGGGGGGTATCCCTATAGCTAAATATTTAACTTTGACTCACCCAACAGAAAGATTTAGCCTTTTAGTCATAGGTAGAATACTCTCATTTTAGGACCAAGATTTGTGTGATAAATCACAAGGTTGGAAATGTTCTTGGACATATCTAATTGGTTAGGAATGAGAGTATGCAGGTGTCCTATTTCTACTCCTACAAACTAACAGGTTGGAATTATGAAATGATTTATATTTATGTTTTAGATGCAAGACAAGGGGTTTTGGATCATAACTACTACACAAGGGTAGACCGGTGCCTATCTCAGGGCAAGGAGTCAACTAGACATATACAGGTGAATGATTTGCACTAGCATTAAAGTTTCAAGGGGTTAGGACTGGTATTTGCCTTACAAACACCACCAAAGAATGAGTATTTAGCTATCTCTACTTACAAACATCCCTGCTGCCATACAATCTTCTTCATACTTAACCTAAAACAATTTAATCCACTTCTTGAATGGAGGTCAAAAGTTAAGCATGCAATATAGAAATCTATATCCTAGAATCTAAGTAACCCTTAGCAACTAGATTCAAAAGACGAGATGCATACAAAAAATGGAGACAAATAGCTAAACACATGCAAAGAAGCATTTTTTATATAAACACAACATGAAACTGAACATATGTGCAACGTGCATTCAAATGCAACTCATAAACTCACAAAATGAGACAGAACAACCTAGCAAAGCTCTGTTTTCATTATTTCCCCAAAACTTTTGCCTAAGTCTTCCACCCCCTTAAAAATGAGTGACACAGTCCTCATATACAACAAGGATGTGTACTTAGCATTAATCACATGGTCTTTTTGAGATGTTGCCAGATACAATGCACCATCTAAATGGCACCTAAAACATTCAATGCAGCAGAGAGATAAAGAGGAAAGGAGCAGGTGAGATTGGGAGTCATGCAGCAGAATGGAGATTTTCCCATTAAAAATGGTAGGTGGCTCGTCATTCATCAACCATACCTCTGCACTTTGCCATTAATGGCCAACCTACCCACGGCTTCTGGAAACGCAGCAGTTTGTGTGTTCATGAGTCTCTTTCCATTTGAAATGCAATTGTGAACACATACAAATCTCTTCCTATTCTTGAAAGTTTGAATGATGGCCGTCGATTCATTTCCTCCCATCGAGATCTGCTGCTTCAATTTGATCAAGCAATCCAGTCACCAGCTTTGAAAAGTCATCGGCCAATGAAAATGTGCCACACAGGTGTCTTTTTTCTCCTTTGACTTTTCGCAATGTGAAGATACATTTTTTACCTTTTTCGCCCATTTTCCCTTTTCACCTTCAAATATTTGTATATGTAATTGTATATACATACAACTACCTTTGGACACGTGTCAGCCTGCCATTAGATCACTATCGCTAAGCACTTGCATCTTCATCACCAATCCATTGTATCTTCTTTTGCATCTGTGGTTGTATATGAGGTTGTATATACATACAATCACCCTTCATACAAGCACGGACCCCAAATCTTCATAAAACATATTGCAATCACTATCGAGTCCAAGCCTTGTATCAAACTCCTTTTGCATATCGCCTTATATATTGCATATACATACAACTGCAGATTTCATTGCAATTATCAATCAGATTGGAAAAATATTGAAATTTGGCGTTGTATCTTCACTTTTGCATCTTTCATTGTATATCGCACATACATACAATGTGCAATATACATCCGCGGGCCCCAACCTGAAATCCACCAAAACACATTCACTTTTCACATCCAGGATTGTATGTGTGCCTTTGTACATTGCATTGTATATTGCACATACATACAATCGCGAGACATACAACTGCGCAGGCTCCACAGGTTCTTGAAGAATGTTGACTTTGACCACTCCTGCCTTGTATGCTTCTTTGTATCTACTCGTTGTATGTCTGATTGTATATTGGGAACATACAATCCCAATATACAAGGAAATGCCTTTGACTTTTCAACTTTGCCATTGTACCACCACCCGCCAGGTCTGATTTAATAACTTTTGAAATCTGAGATTGTATGTTCTGCCTTGTATGTCAAATTGTATCTGTCACATACATACAATCCCCTTGATACAACCGCGGGCCCGACCACTATTTTCAACCTGATTTGAAAATCTTTTGACGTCCGGCATTGTATCTCACCCGTTGTATATCAAATATACAACAAAATATACATACAATCTCTTTCAATACAATTGCGGAATATACTGGGAATCTGCCATGTACAACCACATTTCCATGCCTGGACATGTATCTAGATGCCACATACAAACCCGATATGCATACAACTATTTTTTTTTACCATTTCCGAAGCCGATTGAACTTCTTTTCGGGTCCGCCATTGTACATATGCACCTGTACATAGATACAAATGACCATGTACATACAAAGATACATGCATACAACTGTGAAGGCTGAGGGACTTAGAAATTTTTGAAGGTTTATAATGAAAATGTCTGTGGCTTTTTAGCTCGAAACCTTAACTCCAGGTGAAGGCACCACCATTGGCTCTGTCTGGGGACGCATGCCTTTTGTAGGCATGGCAAGAACTCCAGATCTCTGGGACGCAGACCAGGCCTTATCCATTGGGCTACAGAGTTGAACGCTACACCAACCTGCATCACAGATCACATTTTGAAATATACTTGGTGGCCCAGGGCCACCAAAAAGGAAGAACCAGTAGCCTCCCATGTCAAATACCTAATTTTCATCTGATTTCACTGGATCAAGCCTAAAGATACTGCCATGATCTACCCACAAACAACCCTTGTCATTTGCATGTTCAACCATCTCATTGAGCTTGCCCCTGTCAGCATTGCCTCCATCAATCTGCACTTTAAAATCAAGCATTGATCCACATACACTGTCATACCCTTCAGCATCAGGCAATATGTGAATGTCATATTCATCAAACAATGCACTCTCATATGAAATATAACATATATTATCATCTGTATCAGCAATATGCATTGTAAAATGATCTCCCACCTGGACTGAAAATAGAACGCACTCACTATCCACCATATAGCTAGGATCATCAGGCCTCACTTTATCATAAGATGGAATATTAAAGAAGACGCTTTCATAATCATATTTGTGTACCTCATGCAAACAACCTTCAGCTACACCAAACAGGAAAGGCTCAGACTTAGGCACCTTTCCACAATAACCTTCATGATATATGTTGGTCTCTCTTTCATTAGGATGAAAATCAGAATCCTCCTCAATAACAATGCTTAGATTCTCACCATACTCAAACAGATCCTCCTCAGCATATGTATCATTTGCATGGAAGAGAGTTGATCCAAGTGTTTCAGCTTCATTATAGTATGCCACTGGTTCATAGGTAGCCAAACATGCATTTTCATTACCAATGAATTCCTTGTGTGGAGGACTATTAGCCTGTGTGTCATAAACAAAACTATAATCAAATAAAGAACAATCATGCTCAGCACTATTGCTTATTTCAATGTTTGATTGCTCTTCGTCATCTCCATGTGTCTGAATAAAAGACAATGATTCAAACATGGAATTGCTCCTTTGTTTGCCTATTTCTTCTCTATCTTGCGCACAATACTCACAGTCATCTCCACAAACCCACTCAAACAAGTATTCATTGTTGTCCATAACCTCATCATTGTTTTCAGAACCAGATACCTCAACCTTGAAATGGGAGTCACCACTGATCCTCTCGTCAGCATTCTTCACTGGTGAACAATCCAGTTGAGCATTGTTATCAACATTATGTTCAAACATAGCAGCACTGTGTTCAAACACAGCAGTGTCGTCAACTTCTATCTCCTCATTTACACATTTTTCTTCAAACGATGTCATAATCACTTGGTCATTTGCAACCACACAACTGTTATTCACACCAAAGCCCATGGACAGGGAATTCTGTAAATGCACATCCCTCATTTTTTCTATATTTTCTAAAAACTTGTATGCCATCTATACATTTGTTATCTTGAATTCCCTCAACAACGCACTAGAGCCCTTCTCAAAAGCTTCAAAATACATACTAATGCATGCTGAAGTATCAGGTCTGAAGTCTTTAGGGATTTGTGAATGGGGAACTGTAAATCTATGACTAAAATCAATATTGGGCTCTTCATCTTGTCTTCTAATTTCCATTAATCTTGCAACAAGATCAATAGGTTCTTTTGCAAATTCCTTTTTAAAATAGTTAACAAGTTCATCCCAACAGGTAAAGGATTTCTCAGGGAAGCTCAAATACCAATCTCTAGCTCTAGCACCAAAGGATCTAACAAAAAATCTCATCCACATATCCTCATCTCTAAATGAGTGTTTCTCCATGAAGCTGTGAAAGTTTTGGATATGTGCACCCCCATCACACACACTGTGTCCACTAAATCTAGGCATCTGATTATAAATCTGAGTAGGCATACTTTCAACTTCATAATCAACCCATTACAAATCTAATTGGTCATATAAAGGATCAAAAGAGCTGACAAGAGGTTTAGCATTCTGAATGGCAGACACAACAGGGTTATTATTTAACTGAGCTTGTCGAGCCTCTAAGGATATCAACCTTTTCTTTATCTCTTCAATTTTTTTACAGAACCTAAGGCTTCCCCTTGGCATTTAACTTATGCAATAAAACAACAAATACAAGTGAGAAGAAGTCATGTACCTTTTCTCATCCAGATGCTGAAGTCTTAAACAGAGGATTTTTAGATCACAACAACATACATTGGCCTTTCATGTGCACTAAGAACATTTTTGCAGAGTCGCCACCTCTCCAAAGAGGATAAAATTTTCAAACAACTGAAAGCTCATCATAGAACAAATATTTTTCTGAGTTCATTCCACTAGCATAGCACCATTATTCACATGAAAGAACCATATATGCAACAATGATTTCACACTATTCGACTCTTTCCCCAGCAGAGTCACCACTTTGTTGGATCTTTTTATCCGAATCAGCAGAGGGTTTGCCAATTCCTATGCACAGACAGATTCGGCCAACAAATACAAGAGGTTGCATGAGCTGCCTCCCCTTCACTTCTAGTTCTGCCGCACCAAGGGGGTATCCCTATAGCTAAAGATTTAACTTTGACTCACCCAATAGAAAGATTTAGCCTTTTAGTCATAGGCAGAATACTCTCATTTTAGGACCAAGATTTGTGTGATAAATCACAAGGTTGGCAATGTTCTTGGACATATCTAACTGGTTAGGAATGAGAGTAAGCAGGGGTCCTATTTCTACTCCTACAAACTAATAGGTTGGAATTATGAAATGATTTGTATTTATGTTTTGGATGCAAGACAAGGGGTTTTGGATCATAACTACTACACAAGGGCAGACCGGTGCCTATCTTAGGGCAAGGAGTCAACTAGACGTATACAAGTGAATGATTTGCATTGGCATTCAAGTTTCAAGGGGTTAGGACTGGTATTTGCCTTACAAACACCACCCAAGAATGAGTATTTAGCTATCTCTACTTACAAACATCCCTGCTGCCATACAATCTTCTTCATACTTAACCTAAAACAGTTTAATCCACTCCTTGAATGGAGGTCAAAAGTTAAGCAAGCAATATAGAAATCTATATCCTAGAATCTAAGTAACCCTTAGCAACCAGATTCAAAAGAAGGGATGCATACAACAAATGGAGACAAATAGCTAAACACATGCAAAGAAGCCTTTTTTAATATAAACACAACATGAAACTGAACATATGTGCAATGTGCATTCAAATGCAACTCATAAACTCACAAAATGAGACAGAACAGCCTAGAAAAGCTTTGTTTTCGTTATTTCCCCAAAACTTTTGCCCAAGTCTTCCACCCCCTTAAAAAATGAGTGACACAGTCCTCATATACAGCAAGGATGTGTACTCAGCATTAATCACATGGTCTTTTCGAGATGCTACCAGATATAATGCACCATCTAAATGGCACCTAAAACATTCAATGCAGCAGAGAGATAAAGAGGAAAGGAGCAGGTAAGATTGGGAGTCGTGCAACAGAATGGAGATTTTCCCATTAAAAATGGTAGGTGGCTCGTCATTCATCGACCATACCTCTGCACTTTGCCATTAATGGCCAACCTACCCGCGGCTTCTAGAAATGCAACAATTTGCGTGTTCATGAGTCTCTTTCCATTTGAAATGCAACTGTGAACACATACAAATCTCTTCCTATTCTTGAAAGTTTGAATGATGGCCGTCGATTCATTTCCTCCCGCTGAGATCTGCAGCTTCAATTTGATCAGGCAATCCAATCACCAGCTTTGAAAAGTCATCAGCCAATGAAAACGTGCCACGCAGGTGTCTTTTTTCTCCTTTGACTTTTCACAGCGTGAAGATATATTTTTTACCTTTTTTGCCCATTTTTCCCTTTTCACCTTCAAATCTTTGTATATGCAGTTGTATATACATACAACTGCCTTTGGACACGTGTCATCCTACCATTGGATCACTATCGCTAAGCACTTGCATCTTCATCACCAATCCATTGTATCTTCTTTTGCATCTGTGGTTGTATATGAGGTTGTCTATACATACAATCACCCTTCATACAAGCGCGTACCCCAAATCTTCATAAAACAAATTGCAATCGCTATTGGGTCCAAGCCTTGTATCAAACTCCTTTTGCATATCGCCTTGTATATTGCATACACATACAACTGTGGATTTCATTGCATTTATCAATCAGATTGGAAAAATATTGAAATCTGGCGTTGTATCTTCACTTTTGCATCTTTCATTGTATATGGCACATACATATAATGTGCAATATACATTCGCGGGCCCCAGCCTGAAATCCACCAAAACACATTCACTTTTCACATCCAGGATTGTATGCGTGCCTTTGTATATTGCATTGTCTATTGCACATACATACAATCGCGGGACATACAACTACACGGGCCCCACCAGGTTCTTGAAGAATGTTGACTTTGACCACTCTTGCCTTGTATGCTTCATTGTATTTGCTCGATGTATGTCCGATTGTATATTGGGAACATACAATCCCAATATACAAGGAAATGCCTTTGACTTTTCAACTTTGTCATTGTACCACCACCCACCAGGTCCGATTTAATAACTTTTGAAATCTGGGATTATATGTTCTGCCTTGTATGTCAAATTGTATCTGTCACATACATACAATCCCCTTGATACAACCGCGGGCCTGACCACTGTTTTCAATCCGATTTGAAAATATTTTGACGTCCGGCATTGTATCTCACCCGTTGTATATCGAATATACAAAAAAATATACATACAATCTCCTTCGATACAACTGCAAAATATACTAGGAATCTGCCATGTACAACCTCATTTCCACACCTGAACATGTATCTAGATGCCACATACAAATCTGATATGCATACAAAGATGCATACAACTAATTTTTTTTTACCATTTCTGAAGCTGATTGAACTTCTTTTCGAGTCCGCCATTGTACATATGCACCTGCACATAGATACAAACGGCCATGTACATACAAAGATACATGCATACAACTGTGAAGGCCGAGGGACTTAGAAATTTTTGAAGGTTTACAATGAAAATGTCTGTGGATTTTTAGCTCAAAACCTTAACTCCAGGTGCAGGCACCACCAGAAGCCTTCCACTATTTCAGCTACCTAGAAATTCAACCTACAACTATGGCATCATCTAGAAGCGCATTTAAGGCACCTAGAAAATTCATGCCTTTTAAAAGCCTTTTGCAATACTTTAAAATATTTTAAACTAATTTTAAAATATTTCAAAGCAATACATTATAGTACATGCTTTAATATTATATTGATTTTCACTTTTTTAGCCTTTATTTTGCCCCATCGATAAAATATCATTTTTGAGAACTTTCTCTCTTTGGCTCTTTTTGCCTTATCGACAAAAATATTCACTCTGGGAACTAGGCTCTCTTTCCTTGGTGTCTTCCTTTGTCAGCAAACTCTGACTTTCATGAACTTTGCTTTGTTCTCGTCTTCCTCCATCCATCAGCAAAAATGACTTTTCGCAAACTTTTGGCTTTGCTTCTTTTCTCTCTATGTCGGTGAAGCTTCCCTTTGTTGAACCTCTTCTTGCCTTAGCTTATTTTCATTGCCTTATCGGCAAATTCTCCACTTGGCAAACTACTTAGCAAGTTTGTTCCTTGGTCGATTCCCCGATTAGCTGACCTTTGTCACTTTTTTGCCTTATCATCCAACTTCTCCTTTTTAGAACTATATACACCTAAAAATGACACGACTCTATCTAAATAAATATTCTTAATATTTATTCCATCTAAATTCCTCTATCAATAAATAAATAAATAAATTTATTTATTTGATTCATATTTCCTCTAAGTTAATTAAATATCAAAATATTTAATTACATCTTCTAAAGTCAAAATTAAATAAAATCTTTTATTTAATTTATTTCTTCCAAACAATTAAATAATTTCTAATTATTTAATTAAGTTGTTCATTCCTCCAAATTTAAATAAATAAATTAAATTTATTTAAATCCTCTCACTCTCCAAAAATAAAATATAATTAAATATTTTATTTATTCTTCCAAAATCATGTGCAAATAAATTAAATAAATTTATTTATTTAATTTGCTTTCTTATCTTCCAAAATCATGTGCAAATAAATTAAATAAATTTATTTATTTAATTTGCTTTCTTATCTTCCAAATCTTCTAAAAGTAAATTAAATAAATTTATTTATTTAATTTGCTTTCTTATCTTCAATATCTTCTAAAAATAAATTCTTCTTGTCGTGCAAAAGCAAAAGCTGAGTTAAAGCAACTTTGCTCTTAAATTAGAAAAATATATTCTAATTTAAAGAAATAAAAACTCATCCTCATCAAGAAAGCATTTAAATCAACAAAGCTTCTTTTTGAATGACACATGTCCTTCTATTCACGGACGTTCGCACGAACATTCTCCTCCGTTGATCTTCTTACTTCTTCTCCACCATTGATCTTCTCTCACCTAACTCTATAAATGCAACCCTCTTCTTCTATCTTTCAGATCAATCCATCACTTGAGTAAACTTATGCTGCAGAAACACTAGTGCACCTTTGGCACCCCCATCTCCATAGCACTTCATATCATCCATTTCATTAGTGTGTTGAAGTTTATCTTCAATCACACAAAGTATCAAAGCCAACTTCTCCTTGTCATCTTGAGGATTCGTAGCGAGGAAGCAAGCTTCCTGAGGGCCAACATTCATCTCCATCAAGATCAAGAAAGAAAAGGCGAGCAATGGAAGGCGTAAGGTAAAGGTTGTAAGTATCATCTTGTTCTTATTTGTAAACCTTTTATCTTCATATTTCATTGGTGTTTGAGTTTATATTCTTAAATTGATTTTCCCATTTTTTACCCATCACATTTTGGTGCCCACCATGGGACCCTTGCCCCATTTTTCTAATAAAAAATCTGAGTTTTTAAGACGCAGGTTCCATACAGGTTTCGTACAAACTTCTAACAGGTTGATTCAACACATCTGAGCAATCCCATGAGGCATATACCTCCTGTCCCGACGCATGCAGAAGTTCGGCGCATTCAATCTCTGAACCGACGCTTTTACCTTCTGTTTTGGTGCATACACAAACACGACGCATACATCCCTTGTTCTGACGCTTCTACTTCCTGTTCCGGTGCTTTCGTAATCCTGATGCATACACCTTAATACACGGTGCTTACATTCTATTTCACGGTGCATATGTTAAAACGACGCTTTTGTCTCATCTTCCTACGCTTTTGACACATGTCTTAGCGCATCTGTAAAACGATGCATACAGTCTCTGTTTCTGCGCATTCAGACTGTATAGTGGTGCATCTGATCTATCATCGTGGTTTTGGGATTTCTTCTAATTTTTCTAATTAACGCTAACATCGCCTTGCATGATTAGGAGCTGGATAGATCATTTAGCTGCATTGGTTAATTCACTTAGATTAATTAAGGGAAAAAGTTAAAAAAAAATTGCATGCAAATTCCACGTAGTCTTTAACTAGGATGGAGAGTAACTGAACCACTGTTATCTTTGCATGGTTGATTTCTTTCCTAGTTAGATCATTGCTATCTTACAAATGGAAAATGAACATTTCTATCTTTAAAAACACTTCAAAGTTAACAAATGTGTGAGTGCACAAGTAGATAGCCCATTTAGTTGTTTTCCTTTTAACTAGGTTTGGAATTAATCAGTGTTCTTTGTATTTATCGAATGACAATAGGCTTATGCTCTCCCCTTTACTAGATGACCAGAACGCTAGACTTGTCATTCCATCTATATAACCTTTAGAGGGGCTTGCCCTTGGATGCCCGCCTGTCCAAGTGCGAATGACCCTGAGTGGAAACAGGCTAAAGCTAAACCCTACTGATCCACTTTAAATAAACTTTGCTTGAAGCGAAAGCTTCCTACAACGAGTGCTGCTATTTTACACCAACGACCAACCTCCCCCAAAACCCTCCAAGGCTTAACCCTTAGAGGCTAAGAGACTCCATAATGGAGAGTAGTGTCGCCGCACGTGTAACCACTCGAATGGTTGCCTTGACTACTTAGCCACTTGTTTAGTATACCAAAAACCCCTATTTGTTGACACAAAAGGCAAAGCCTTTGAGGTAGCCCTGATTCATGTGATTCTTAGTAGAGGTAGTAGGGACAATCCTAAGGTTTGGTGGGGGTACGAGCCTAAGGAAACTCGGATCTGGTGTGCATGAGAAGTGAGTGCCGTGGAGGGGAGCCAGTGCTACCAGATCCTGGAGCTACACGCTTTGAATATGCACAGCTAGGGGATTCAACAAATACTGTCCTATCCAACCTAGGGTGTACTTGTTTTTGAGTCAAAAAAGTCCAAAAATACAAAAAAATAATAAAAAATAAAAATCATGAAAACTTCTATGCGTTTGATGTGTCTTTATCTGCCATAATTGAAAATCAAAAGCAAAAAAGACCAAGTTTTCAACCAAAAAGAGAAATTTTTGAAAAACATGTCAAAAAACTCTGCAAAAACAAACTTTTCCAGATCTACGCATATGCTTTGACCTACTACACTTTTATCCTCTGTTTCCATGCATTTGTAGCTGCGCATCTATCACAGTAAGCTTTTCCGATCTTGTGTCAATTTCTATAGAGATGGCAAACCAATTAGAGTATATTGGTCAAACACTCCAATATCTACAATTGTAAATAAACTTAGGTCCCTCGCCCCAAGATTGTGTAGCAATTTCTCAACAAATCCAAGTCTTACAATAAGAAATGGCAATCTTGCAAGCTGAACATGCCAGTACTAGCTATGTCTCACCCCAAAATTGTATATCCTTTTCCCATACTCGTGACAAGGCAAGCATCACACCAAGTTAGAACTCGTATACCACTCTGTCTACTAGTCCTCCTTTGTTATCTTCTAAGACACATATCCCAAAGCACACCGGTTCTACACCAACACCGCCATCTAGTTCCTCAAACTCTAAATGGACAACCAAAAGAGAATCAGACGAGTGGTGGGAAAAATGTTTTCCAAATTTATACAGCAAAAGAAAAGCTATGGAGAAAGCCAAATCAACTCATCCATTACCTCATTCATCTACCCATACACCTACAAAGGATGTGATCCAAGGACTACCAGCAGAGAGTCAACCATGTCCCCAAATTCTAGTCCTTGACCTTATCAAAGATTCTTCTAATGCTATGTCAAATCCTACAACCCCATCATGTAGTCTACAACCCCTTGAGCTTGTTGAAAAACCTCCTACCATGCACCAAAGTCAAGGTCTGTCGCACCTTCATGTTGTTAACCAAGAGCCTATCCAAGAGTCTTCTACCTCAACTTCAATTCAAGCACATCAAGAGTTATGTCAAGAGCACACTTTAGAGCATGTGGAAACATCAATCCCTTGTCTAAATCAAGATCAAAGTACTCCCATCCGACCCTTACATAACCTCTATCTTTTCGATGATCCTATACCTATACATGAGCAAGAGATCCAATTTCCAACCATGCATAACCTATATCTTTTCCATGATCAAGATACTACCTTTGATGAAGAAGTTATCCATGAACAAATTGATCCTATGCATGAACTAGAGATCCAATTTCAGCCCCTCCATAACCTATGTCTTTTCTATGATCAAGATATTATCGTTGATGAAGAACCTATACAAGAGAACATTAATCCCATCATGCTAGATCCTATCTATGATCAAGATCCCATCTATGATGAAGAGCCTATCTATGATCAAGTAGACCATGATGATCCTCTTAGCCAACTTTATGCATTCCATGGTCCTGAGCCTATAACCCCATCTAGTCCTGTCCAAGATTCAACAACTCCCTCTTCCTTTGATGAGACACTTGCCTCCCAAGCAAGCGTAGAAGATCAAACTAGTAATACTCCTCTTCTATTCGCTATCGACCATGCTGCACATCCCCCACCATATATCCTTGGTCTTACCACCTTGATTCATGAGTGTTCATCCTTACAACACCAACAACCATTATCCTCTATCTCATCTTCTCCATCCAATAAATAATTTGTGTCTAGTGTTCCACCTACACATAATCTCATTGTCCGCCGCATACTCCAACATATGAACTATCAAGGTAAAGGCTTAGGCCTTCATGAACAAGGTATTTTAGAGCCCATCCATGTCAATGTTCCTCCTCCTTCATATGGCCTTGGATACACATCCCAAGGTAAACAATCTTGAGATGTTGGTACTTCTTCCACTCCTCCTAAATCCCCCACTTTTCATCACAAACCCTATCATATCCCCAAAACATGTCGCCATTCCACCTCCATCATCCTACAATTGTCAAAAGCATGTGACCATACACCTTCCACCATCCAATCTACCTCCGCTGCTTCCAACTCCTAACATTCCTCCATGCATTTTACCACCACTTCTTCCAACACCTTATTCGCCCATCTATGAATCTTCTAACAATCCTAATCATGGCCAACAAATGCACATGTTGTCTAAAGAACGAGCTTCCACCAACCTCACTTCCGCCATCCCCAGGGGATTCAAAAGCACAAATCTAGATGCCTCTACCTATAAAGTCAAAAATCCTAAGAGTCCTCATGACCTAGGATACAAAAGCCAAGAATCAAAGAAACATCCTTCTCAAGAGCTGCATACACCCACACACCTATGTGCCAAATTGAAAAAGGTGTGGGTCTACTTCCAACAAATAATTACCCCTGAAGCTGTACAAAAGCTGCATACACCCAAACCCATACCTTCAAAGGTACTATCTAAAAGCAAAATGGTTTGGGTGCCTGAGAAAAAAGCCCTCAAGTTACATGAGGCATCTACCTCTCAAGAATCTCAACCATCCACTTTCTCCAATTCCATTCAAAAGTCTCAAATTCTTCCATCCCATATGGCAAGCAAAAATCAGAAAAATACTCAGTCTATTTGGATCCCTACATGCCTAAGTCATTCATCCACAAGCAAAAATCTCCATTGCTTCCCACACCACCTGCCTATCATAAGCTTCAATGTTTATCATGGTATGTGCAACCATTGGTCACGGTTCCCTTCCATTCCACAACACTTCCGTATAACTCCATCTCCCCTCCCTTCCACTACTATCCTACATATCTTCCTCATCCTATGGTCCATGCTTTTGCATAAACCTTGCTTACATATTTGCATAAGCCCCTCTATATTTTGCATCATCATCCACTATCGCACCTTCCATAATCCGCTATCTACCATTCTTTATCTCACTTTCATGCAATCTCCTACCAACATCTATGAGCACACTAGACATGGTCCGTGCGACATCCATCTAGCGGGACTATCACCTTTCAAGGAACTAGATACTTGAGTCTCTCCTTATCCATATCCACCTTCTATCCAAATATTAAAAAAAAAAAGAGTAAAGAGAAATCCTTTCGTCTAATGGTGAAAACTTGGCAAACAAGAGCCTTGGATAAGTACCATGATAAAAACCTGGCAAATAGGCGTCATGTGTACGTTGATGTCCTACGTCACCTACACTTGGGGGCACCTTGTCTCATTGGCATATCACTTTTCTCCTACCAGTTTCCTTCTATACCATTTCCTATCCTATTCCTCTATCCATTACATACCTATACTGTCCAGTCCATCCATCCTAATCTCCCATTCCTCTATTTTTCTTGATCTTGATAAAGATTGGGGGCACAATGTTGACAAATGTTTTTGAATGGCTCTTGACATACCTTATCCCTCCAAACCACGCAAATCCTTCATTATCCTCTCATCCTCTTCCTTCATCTTAATCATCGTCATGAAAAATCCTAAGTACTCTACCTACAATGGGGCATGTTACTCCTATGCGACTTAGTCCTTAGCGATCACATCCTCGATTCCTTCTATCCACTATTGTCCATCCCCATACATACCCATTCCATTCTCTATCACCCATACATCTGCCTATCTGTGGTGTTTCCCTTGTCATCAGTATCTAGCATTAAGGCTATCCAAAATTCTTATCCAATATCCTGTCCACAGTATCAGCATAGCATAGCCTCTATCATCAGTGTTATTTGATCCATATCTATTCCATATCTGGTCCATATCTGTTCCATACCTGATCCATATCTGTTCCCTATCGTGTCTCATCTGGTCCATATCTCAGTATCACAGGGTTCACCCGAACTATGTTGCCTCTGTGTCATCATGTAAGCAAGGCCATTATCAATACACCCCCGAGGCTCCGCTACCCATCCATTCCCTACCTTATCGCCTGTCCTCCAGTTCATCCACATCCACACCTCTCACCAGGCAAAGCACGCGTAGCAAAGCCCGCTTCCAAACAAAATTCTTGATGCAGAACATCAACCTATCCTAAACAAAGCAGTGCACCATACCGAAACACTCAAGCTAATTCTATATCAATTATGGGAAAAAGACACATCTACTACAAGAATGTTTTGTGAACAGGTTAACTTACAAAGTCTTAGATTTTTGTCATTATGTCTTCTTATGCTACTCAAGGATGCCAAAAGCTAGAGATGCTATGATGGGGGCATAATCTTTTTCTTTGTCTGCTGTTTGTGGATCAACCTTTAGTAATGTGACGACTTCTATCTAACGACATGATCAACAAAAGATCATTGAGGACTTCGGAGTTCTAAACATGAAAAGGGGCAATCCTTGTCTGTTGAAACGCAAGAAATACTCAGGTCATCTCAGTTTAATTATACCTAGATGCTTGTATTAACTTGCTAAATCAAAATCCATGTAAGTGATACTCAGGTCATCTCGGTCTAATTATACCTAGATGCTTGTATTTTCTTACAACATTTTAGAAGCCCAATGATGAAACAAAGCACTTCAAAATACTCGCAATATCAAGATGACAAATATCCATATCCATAATGTATCTAATTACATCGCATATCCGTATCCATACCCATATCCCATGCAATAAGAAAATCCTACGACAGCTTGTCAATCCTTAAATCAAATTTCTTCTATCGATCAAATTTCCATCTGTCTTCATATCTCTAATCAATAGTTCTAGCTATCAATATGAGCAATGATCAAAATGCAAGTCTATCCTTAATCCATACCAATCGAATCAAGCCAATCTTGTCAAATGATCTAATCACAATCAATGGTCTTGATCCTAATCTTGTCATAAACCATATCAATCAGTCATAACTATCCTTCGTGTTGCTCTATGGATATATCATTCCCCACCATGACAACACTATCGTATGTTGTTATCAAATCAAATGTCTTAGACAAGATGTTGCATTGTCGAAACTAGACCCGGAGTTTTATACGACATGTTTCATTCCTGAAACCGGACATCAACGATCTATATCTTTGGTTTACCGCTCGACAAGGGCAATACCTTGTTTGTTCTTGTATCATTTGTGCATACTTGCTTACTTGCTTGTGTGTGTTATCATTTTATCTTGCATCACATATCATTCACCTCTTTCTTCTGCATCCAACCATTTCTTCTCCTATCAACCTATCTCATCGTGAGATTGTCTGTCTCATGCCTTCTGCCTTCTCCCTGTCCAATCTCCTGAGGGGGCATCCTGTCGTTAAACTTGTACCAGGGGCAAACTGGGGCAAGTATCATTTTCAGACAATCTTATTCTTTGAAACAATGTGATAAAACACATTGCATCAAAGAGGGGCAAAATGTATACACCTAAAAATGACATGACTCTATCTAAATAAATATTCTTAATATTTATTCCATCTAAATTCCTCTATCAATAAATAAATAAATAAATTTATTTATTCGATTCATATTTCCTCTAAGTTAATTAAATATCAAAATATTTAATTACATCTTCTAAAGTCAAAATTAAATAAAATCTTTTATTTAATTTATTTCTTCCAAACAATTAAATAATTTCTAATTATTTAATTAAGTTGTTCATTCCTCCAAATTTAAATAAATAAATTAAATTTATTTAAATCCTCTCACTCTCCAAAAGTAAAATATAATTAAATATTTTATTTATTCTTCCAAAATCATGTGCAAATAAATTAAATTAATTAATTTATTTAATTTGCTTTCTTATCTTCCAAATCTTCTAAAAATAAATTAAATAAATTTATTTATTTAATTTGCTTTCTTATCTTCTAAATCTTCTAAAAATAAATTAAATAAATTTATTTATTTAATTTGCTTTCTTATCTTCTAAATCTTCTAAAATAAATTAAATAAATTTATTTATTTAATTTGCTTTCTTATTTTCAATATCTTCTAAAAATAAATTCTTCTTGTCGTGCAAAAGCAAAAGCTGAGTTAAAGCAACTTTGCTCTTAAATTAGAAAAATATATTCTAATTTAAAGAAATAAAAACTCATCCTCATCAAGAAAGCATTTAACTCAACAAAGCTTCTTTTTGAATGACACATGTCCTTCTTCTATTCGCGCACATTCGCACGAACATTCTCCTTTGTTGATCTTCTTACTTCTTCTCCACCATTGATCTTCTCTCACCCAACTCTATAAATACAACCCTCTTCTTCTATCTTTCAGATCAATCCATCGCTTGAGTAAACTTATGTTGTAGAAGCACTAGCGCACCTTTGGCACCCCCATCTCCATAGCACTTCATATCATCCATTTCATTAGTGTGTTGAAGTTTATCTTCAATCACACAAAGTATCAAAGCCAACTTCTCCTTGTCATCTTGAGGATTCGAAACAAGGAAGCAAGCTTCCTGAGGGCCAACATTCATCTCCATCAAGATCAAGAAAGAAAAGGCGAGCAATGGAAGGCATAAGGTAAAGGTTGTAAGTATCATCTTGTTCTTATTTGTAAACCTTTTATCTTCATATTTCATTGGTGTTTGGGTTTATATTCTTAAATTGATTTTCCCATTTTTTACCCATCACAAGAACCACTGAGTCGACCCCATTTTCCCTTAGTTGGTGAATCTACCATTTTTTGAACTACCCGTGTCTTAGCCACTTTTCACCACCATGTCCCTTCTCCTTCCCCTTTTTTGACAAAGTCACCGATTAGCAAACTTAAGGTTCACCGAACCTTAAGTTTGCCGACAAAGGCAAACATTTACTTTCTTTACCTTAGTCAACCTACCTTGCCTGCCCCTTGGTTGGAAAACTGGTGAACCAACGAACCACCGAACCAAAGGTTTGCTAAACCTTCAGTTTTGCTGACTAAGACAAAATAAAAGGGTAAAAACTTAGAATTTTTTGAGGATTTTTCTAGGTTTTTCGCTAAGGGAAACTTCTTCATTTCAAGTGTCTCGGATCATATATTTTTGATGGAAAAAGGGATTTTTTGGGATGTTTTGACTTGGGCAAAATATGACAACATTTTGGTGACTATGCAGGGGTATTTGCTTGCTAAACACAAGGATCTAGCTGCCTTATATAATCCATTAGGCACAGGGTCAAAAGAAAAGACAAATAATCTCCTAATGAGAATGCTACCTGTGCAAGAGCACTTATTGAAGGGAAACTACACAAAACAAACCTACTCTAAACCTAAACTAACCAACCAGAAATGACCCTAAACAAAGCCATTAACTGGTTCTTCAAAATAACTACCCTTTCTCAATAGTTCACAATGTTTTACATGCTTATGGGCAGTTAAAACGAGGTGGGGGAGGGGTGGGCATACAACAAATTGACAAAACACTCCCCCAAGAATGGGAACAAACTTATTTACCCACTTGAACTGATGGTTGATGCAGTTGCTTGGAAGTGGATAAATGGGTTGCTCCCACTTATTTGGATGCTCAACTTCATGCTCAAGGGTAAGCATGACAAGTGGTGACTCTTCATAATATGTCTCCAACTGGGCTAGCTGTCTGATAAGACATCCCCTTGAAATGATATGTAAATCAACAAAGTTGATCTCATGCCCTTACTTTGATTCTAGCTCTTGATGCTGCTGGTGGTCTGAATGCTCTGGCTCTTGTATATCAATTGGAGGAATGACTGCCTCCTCAATCTACTCGAATGGCTCAGGATTTGCCTCATCTAGAGGCAATGATTTACTACTCAGGTTCAAATAGAAAACATCAAGCTCATCCCAAAAATGAGCCTCCTCCAAGTCCTCTGTACTCTTCAATATAGGACAACTCATATGCTCTTCTTCATGAGATGGAATTTCACTATCATACTGGGCCTAAACTTGCAACAACATGTCATCATTTTAAATGTCCCTACATTGTTGTACATTTGTCGTCATCTACCAGTCCTCATCCTCTTGCCAATTCAAAAACACACATTCGACCTGCATTTTCCTTTGTCCCACCAGAGCCTCTTGGCTAGATCCAATATGTTGTTTTGGAACTACTAATGGATTTCATTTATGGCGCCACTTGTAGCCTTGAGCTGGACTATTTTGAATTGGAATAAGCAAGCTTGATGTACTTGTAGCAGCTGAGTTTGTGGAATTTAGGGACCTAACATGGCTTAGTTGATTTTGTCCTTGATTGTTCCCCTGACAAAGCTACCAGCTAGGCTGATAGGGCTGATTGGGAGCTTGGTATGGCACATTAGCTGTAGGAATTGGTGCCATAATTGGCTGAATGATTGGGGCTTCTAGAAATAATGGCATTGGAGGCCTGGGAGCAATATTTCCATCCAGAATCAAACATCTTTATGCCCTAATAGCTACCTCATAGGCATTAGGTAACATATCCCCTCTTAGAGACTAGATCATGACAGTGATATCACTGTTTAGGGATCTCAAATAATACAAGAAGGCATCATTAGGGGAAGGCCTCACTAATGGTGGGATTCTATACCAAGTTTTTGAAATCTGAAATTAAAATCCACCTTGAATTCATAAGGAGCCCTTTTAATAATGGCCAGAACTGTTCTATCAGGGATAAATGATCACTGTTGTCTTTGAAACGCTGGCAAAGCCTTGTTCCCAAATCATCCCATTCATGAATTGAATTTGTAGGTAACCCCTTGTACCACTAGAGATCTTTTCCTTTCAAGGAAGAAGCAAGGAGCCTTACCATGACGTTGTCTTGGGTAACATTGTGAATAGAGCATACATTGACAATGTCTTAGATGTGCTCCGTGGGTGTGGTGGAGTTTTCACCAGTGAAAAAGGGAATAGCCTTCAGAGCTGGAACTGGGATGTCATCATATTGTGCAAGGTTGAGGGGGCTTCCACCATTAAAGGCCACAAAGGATCTATTTCTTGGCAGGGCCATGACAGTGGTGTGAATGTTATGATGGATATATGGAAGCCTATCCTTGATGGAGGAAAAAGGCCATGAATACCATAATAGCTTGACCTACTAGAGCATTGAAAAGCACAGATGCATCAAAATATTCTTTGAAAACAAGGGTAACAAGTCTGCTTTTGGAGACTGGAAACATACCAAAAGAGAGTCACTAGGTGATTTGGGATGCTTCTGAAAGCAAGTTAGACTGGGAATACCACTGAAATCTTGATCCTTGAGATTCTTTAAGTGCTTAGGCTACTTTCACTAGCAAATTTGTTTAGAAAAGTTGCCATGGTGTTGAATAAGACTGCCTTGAATGGAAAAATGCACTAAAGAACACACCAAATCCTTCAATGGATGATAAAGCTCATCAAACTAGTCCCACTGGGTGTACTAGAAACTACTGTCACATGAAATTGTACCCTTCTTGAAGCTTGTTCAAGCATTCCAATGACACAATGGGACTGATCTCAAGGTGTGGGATCTTGCAAGTGAGATCATACCTCCAGAGAAGGCCGGTTCCTCTTTCTAAGCTTAAGGCTCAGAGAATTAAACTAAACCTATGCTAATGATCACTAGGGAAAAGGGAGAGAAGGAATACAGAAAGGGAAACAATGATACACCAAGATTTAGGGTGCTTGAATGCAACTAACATAACACAGTAATGATCTCAAACACTGAAGGGGATTCACACAGACTCATGCAAGAACAAATAGAGGTTAACGTAGAGAGATGAAAGTATGAAAGGGACCATTTTATCCACAATACACAACTTACATCTATCAAATAAACACAATGCAAGAACAATTAGAGATGTAAAATTTTATTTATATTGATCATAGAGGCTAAATAGCCATTACAAAAGAAGAAGAATTCATTATAGACATGAAATAGACATGAAATGAGAGACTCTCCTTCATTGGTGAACTGGTATAGAGACATGAGAGGCTCAGCAAAAAGCACAGTCCATCAAATCCACCCGGTTCTGGAGAAAACCACAAAGCCTGAACCTGCAACAAACTTTTTGCCTCCAAAAATGACCCAGCGTAGCCAACCCCAAAATACATATTTCTTTCATGTATATATAGCTTTTACAAATTGTTGTAGCAGACTTGGGCGTTAGATTTTGGTCAATCGACTCAGCTCATGCTGCATTTAATTTGGCTCAGAAGCCGTGTCAAAAGA
This sequence comes from Cunninghamia lanceolata, assembly GCA_027924645.1. NCBI lineage: Eukaryota > Viridiplantae > Streptophyta > Pinopsida > Cupressales > Cupressaceae > Cunninghamia > Cunninghamia lanceolata. The sequence goes on from BSBN01000512.1 coordinate 6,622,956, forward strand.
TTTGCAGAATTTGAAGAGTGTGGTCATGCCCTATGCGCTGATTTGTCCTTAGAAGGACCTGTAAAAATATGGGCCACAGAGGGTACTTCATCCTCCTCATGAATATTTTGTCCTTTTGCATTGAATCCTTCCACTGTTTTAGCTACCTAGAACCTCAACCTGCAACCATGGTGTCATCTGGAAGCGCATTTTAAGGCACCTAGAAAAGTCATGCCTTTTAAAAGCCTTTTACAATACTTTAAAATATTTTGAACTAACTTTAAAATATTTCAAAGCAATACATTATAGTCCATGCTTTAATATTACATTGATTTTCACTTTTCTAGCCTTTATTTTGCCCGATCAGCAAAATCTCATTTTTGAGAACTTTCTCTCTTCGGTTCTTTTTCCCTTATTGGCAAAAATATTCATTCTAACAACTAGGATCTCTTTCCTTGGTTTCTTCCTTTGTCGGCAAAATCTGACTTTCATGAACTTTGCTTTTTCTCGCCTTCCTCCATTCGTTGGTGAAAATGACTTTTCGCAGAATTTTGGCCTTGCTTCTTTTCTCTCTATGTCGACGAAGCTTCCCTTTTTCGAACCTCTTCTTGCCTTAGCTTATTTTCCTTGCCTTATCAGCAAATTCTCCACTTGGTGAACTACTTATCATGTTTGTTCCTTGGCTAATTCCCTAACTAGCTGACCTTGTCACTTTTTTGCCTTATCGGAGAACTTCTTCTTTTCATAACCACTAAGCTAGCCCCCTTTTCCCTTAGTCAGTGAATCTACCATTTTTTAAACTGCCCATGCCTTAGCCACTTTTCACCACCATATCCCTTCTCCTTTCCCTTTATCAGCAAAGTTGTCAATCAACAAACTTGTCGATCAGAAAACTTAAGGTTCGCCGAACCTTAAGTTTGCCAACAAAGGCAATTATTTTCTTTCTTTGCCTTAGTTGGCCTACCTTGCCTGCCCCTTGGTCAAAAAACTGATGAATTGGCAAACCGGTGAACCAGAAAACTGCCGAACCAAAGGTTCGCTGAACCTTAAGTTTTTCTGACTAAGGCAAACTAAAAGGGTAAAAACTTAGAATTTTTGGGGGATTTTTCTAGGGTTTTTGCTAGGAGAAACTTCTTCCATTTTAGGTGTCTCAAATTAGATATTTTTTATGGAAGAAGGGATTTTTTGGGATGTTTTAACCTAGGCAAAATATGAAAACAAGAACATTATAGTCCTCCCTTCTCAAAATTTCATGTCCTCAAGCAATGACAAGTGTGTGTCATGTGAGATAGTGTCAAGTGACATGTATCTCCATCTGTCCACATGCCCGATGGTCATACAAATCCTCCACTGGTGGTTGCATCCTCTAAGAATAATGTGAAGAATGCAATACAAAGTGAACTCCAATAGATGAAACCATACCCTCTCGAGCCCAACCAAACACCATTCTCCAAATTTTGAAAGTAATCCTACAACCATGAGTGCAATACTTCCCAAAGCTCCCAAGGTACCACTCCTCAGGGACCAGTAGTCAGTCCAATTTGAAACCTCAAAGAACAAGTGATAAAGAATACGATCTCTGAAACACAACCACAAGTCTCCTAGCTTTCGTTGCACCACTTTGATAGAATCATCAATGCTCCATGAGTTGTGAAGCAACTCATCAAAATCCCAATGAAGTTATGTATCTAACATGCCACCACCTGTATCTCAAATCATCACCTCTCTATAAGCACAAAATATGAGGTAGTATCTCAAAAAGTCCTCAACACAAAACCAACCTCCAACTCCCTTAGACCTCTCCTGAATGTGAAGTATGCCCAATATAGGTGCAAGGAGGTATATAAATGCTCCCATAGTGCTACTGACACGACCCCGAACAAAAACCTCATGTTGGCTAATCAACTCCATGATAGTGCAGAGGATGTCACTCATGACAAGGGATGATAGGATGTCATCAATGTGCCACTCTCCCAAGATGATGAGATGTCCAGATTCTCCTCCCAACTCCACAAAAACTAATGTCCCCCATCTACTCAAGAAGAGATCCATGTACCAAGAAGTACAATGATCATCTCCTAACCATATGTGCAAAAGGACCTCATGCACTAGGGCCAGAATATCCACATCATCATGCTCAACTCTATCTCCTTGGTCAAGTCTCAATTGTGAGACAAGCCCTAGTGCCTCACTACCCAAAATAAGAACAATATCATACCTTGGCGTATGAAACACTTGTATCTCTGAAGTATGCCCCTCTAATGCAAGTGCCTTGGTATTGTGGATAGCCTTGGATATCACCAAAGGATCACTAAAATGAAAGAGGTGTATCATCGTACCATCCAACTCTACCTCTGCTCCATGAATGATCAAAGAATCATCCCATATGGCTCCCTCCCTAAATGAATTCATGTCATAAGTGGTCGGTCCACTAATTGTAGACTCAACAATCTCCTCTACTGAGTGAGGCTTCAAGGGGCTCTTAAAACAACCTCCTCATGATGCAAATTAGATGCCAGAATCTCTAAATCATACCTCTCCATCTACTCATCCAAATCTGCATACTCCACCATGATGTCTTCTTCCCTTGGAAGAAATAGAGATCGTAGATGTGTTTCCCTTTGTTTCCTTGCTTGGTCTAGCTGTTGACTTTGTTCCTTGATGTCATGCAAGTGTTGTCCCACTTGGACTGCCAATACCTTTGCTTTCCTTGCTCGCTGCAATGAGTCATCACACAACTCCATGTCCTGTTCACAAGTGTTTATCTTGAGGATCTCTTCTACACTATTTTCCTCATGTGAAGTAGCTGTCATGTAAGAGGCAATACTATTGTTATGAATCAAAAAAGCATATGTATCCTCATACCTCAACTCACTTTCCTCAAGCTCCTTCTTCATCTCTTCCACCTTCACCACATGTCCTCCAATGAGTGTAGATCCAAGGGGCGCCTGTAGCTGAAAATCACTCACCTCAAATCTGAATCGAACCTCCATCCTCTTAGCATCCATGCTCATTGGTGTGCTACTGCTGCTGGCCTTCAGTATGATTTGTTTTCCATTTGAAGTGAACTCTAGCTCCATCTTGTTGAAGTCTTGTATATACCGTCCAAGAGATTTGAGCCACTAAATTCCCAAGATGACCTCAGTCTCTCCAATGCCAACCACATATAACTCATCCTTAAAAGTGTAGTCCTCCAACTGAATGCTGAGATGAGATATCTTCCTTGTGCAATTCATCTTGAATCCATCCGCCAAGAGGACATTAAACCCTAGAAATTCTTCTACTTGCAACCATGTCTTGACCATGAATCCTTCATCAAAGAAGTTATGTGTAGCACCACTATCCACCAAACAAGATACTCTTTGTCCTTTTCTCACACCTCTAATCCTAAAAGGATGATGCTTTGGGACTCCAAAAATAAATTCAATAGTACCTTGTGTGTCATCACTTTCCTTGTGTCATTCCTGTATGTCTTCCTCCAACTTAGTGTTGGGAACCTCTTCTTCATCATCGGAGAAAACCTCAATGTAATATGCCTTGGCCTTGCCTTGACACCTATGCCCTGGTACCCATGGCTCCCTACATGTAAAGCAAAGTTTTGTTCTTCACATCTTGTTCCTTGTCTTGAAATCTAGTATGGGCCTCCTCTACTCATCCTTTGAAAAGTTCCTCTTTGACTCCTTTTGAAATGACTTGCTTTGAAACTTGGGTTTGGAAGGTGCTAAAAACTTCATTCCCTGAGCCCTTTTGATTGCTTCCCTAAGTGTTAGAGGATCCAAGGCCCTTACCCATCCATGAATCAACTCCTCGAGTCCCTCAATGAAAAAGAATGTCACTCATGTCTCCGAGATATTTGGCACCAACATGGCAAGCTTCTGAAACTCCGTAATGTATGCATCCACGAGACCATCCTGCTTGATTTGTGCCAAATCTTTGAAGAACTATTCTGGATTTGCATCATTGAATCTATCAATCAACCTTTGAGAGAACTCCAAGTATGTAGTGATGAGATCATGTCCTTGAGTTACCAAGTCGTGGTACCACCAATCAAGTGCATCACCCTCCAAATGTAAGGTAGTAAACTGCATGGCCTCCTTCTTAGTCATAGGGATCAATGTAAAGTAGTTGTCCAGTTTTTGAATCCAAGCCCATGTCGTGATCTTCCTTGAGCTATTGAATGGAGTGATATTGACCTTCCCCAACTTCTTTTGTAACTCATGATTTGTGTGACTGTGAGTCCTCCTTTCTCAAGGTCAATCCCTATTCTGGTATTTGACTTGGTAGAATTCGTCCCATGGAAAGGCTTCTTTGCATTCTTTTCTTAGTGCTAACCATACCCTCCAATAGTCCTCAAAATTTCCTCCTTGATCTTGTGGTTCCTCCTCTATGATCCTTTGCTGCTCCAAAAATGTAGGCATGAGTGGTCTCAGCATGGAAGAATGAGATGTACACACCAGAATATCACCTTGATTCTCGGAAGAACTTGCATCATTGTGATGATTGCCTCTATCACCATTGTTGTTGCCTCTCTCATTTCTAAGATTTTGCCTCATAAAATTGTTCATCATATGCAATAGCTCCCGATGTTATCTTGCAAGACCAAGGAGTAGTGTCGTCATGCTTTGGTTTTCATGATTATCTTCATGATGATCTTCACAGCCATGGTCACTCATGTTGCCTTCTCTCTCTGATTCCAACCCAACAATACACTGCCTTCTTCTGTAAGTGATATATCTTCCATCTTCAAAATTCATGAGCCAACATTAGATGAACACCTCTTCACAAACTTCGCATGAATCCCGTAGGCTGGCAAGATTAAGGTTTTGATACCCATTGTAATATCCCAAAGGGATATTTTGGACAAGTCTGAATATATTTGCTCTAACCCTAGATACTGATTTCTCATTTTTATATTTTTAGATTGTAAATACTTATAACAATCCCATAAACATTACATCAAAGCATCAAAGAAGTATAAAAAATGATTCGCCCAAGTACATATATGAATTATACCTTGAAATATGCATTGGCAACCATCATAACATCTCCAACATGAATAAGTAAGTTTGCTACTATAAATCTAAATATATATGCAGTCTTCAAATACAATATATATGGCTAGGATGAATTAGCACAAGCCTCACAATGATGCAAAGCAGGGGTTCAAACTCAATCTAATGGAGGCATATTTCACAACAATGGGTTTCACTCTTCTCGGTTTTCAAGGCAATCATCTTTCAAGGCAACTTTCATTCACAAGGCAACTTTTGGTTTACAAACTCACAGACCCAAACAAGGTCAATCACCACCTTTAAACTCCTCAGGAACTCTATCTTACTCAAAAAAACTCAGTATCGGGACCTTCATGCATTAATCAATGACTATTTCTTCCCAAACTGTCTTCAATGCTAGTAGCCCCCCAAACAGGGACTTTTCAACATATTTTGCAAGAACAACTTCAAATACCCATTAAGGTGTTCTTCAACATACCTCAACAGAACATACCTTTATTTTGGAACATCATCTTCAAATCTTGACTGGTAATTCAGCAAATAAGCCTAATTAGCCCTCCTAAACTGACTGTCAGGCATTTACTCTTAGGAAAGAGAATAAAACCCAAGACTGATAACACTTTTGGATACCCTTTTGGCTTATCTAAAACATATATCAACATGGGTATAGGTCACTTTGGGAAGCAAATCTCAAAATAGGACTGTCACTGTTCTAATTAGGCCTAATTTAGGCTTGGTCTCATGAGGGTTTATAGGTTCAATATACTCCAAGTCTTATTTCTCCCTACCACCACTTCAATCACATCTCAGATGATTCACCCAAGCTTCCCAAACCATCTCCCACACTTTTCCAATGTCTTTTTACTAAACCCTAACCCCTATGGTCTCCAAATGGTTAAAAGAATGCAGGAACAACCTAGAGCATCATAAAAATCAATAGCAAACCTCATCTTCTTTATCTGCAACTTTGCAATATGGAAGTATATGCAAGAATGATAATTTTCACCAAAACTAGAATTTACCACCGGTCAATAATTAGAGAAACACAAATTTGTTTATTCACTGTTACCCTAGTTGAGGGTTTTTAATAGTCTAGGACAATTTTTAGGAAAACGACCATAACTAGCTTATTTCTCAATGAAATTGAATGCAACAAGAAACAATAGAAAGTAGATTCAACATGCTTCCATCTCCAATTAGTCTCAGACCCTAACATGCCCGTACAGGGCCGTACTATTCAAGGGAACAGCTAGAAAATAGTAAAAACTTTAGAAAATAGAGTATCTTAACATTATTTGAATTCCAAATTGTCTTCAGTACATTGGCCTTGAAGTTATTAGGCATTTTTAAACATGTTTCAAGTGAAACCAATGGTCTCCAACCACCTTTTGAGTTCCATGACTGTTCAACTTCCACCTTTTGCACTTTTTCATCTTTTCATGACAACAATTTTGCAAAATATGATAATATGAACTCAAACTGACTCCCTAGATGACTTCAACATTACAAGTGGTCTATAGTGACCTTATTAGACTCAAAATTAGACCCAACACCAAAAACCTATCAAAAGACTTTTATTTACAAAATGATCCAACATGGTGCCCCTGCACCATACACCCGGCCTAAAAAAGATTTCAAGTCCCTTGGAAATTGAATTGTAGCTTGTCCACATTTGAACACTTCATGTCTTTGACCTCCAAAAGATCTTTCATCTGGTTTTCCTTTCCAATGTGTTGAGTATTAAAGCTTTGCATTGTTCTTTTCTTTAATAGACTCCTTGAAACAGTTCAATATTTGCTTCATCTTCACCTTAGGCTTCCCCAACTATTTGCTAAGATGTTTAGGCCTATCAAATGGCATGAGCTTCTTCCTATATGCATTTCTAGATACCTGCACTTGAAATATAACAGTGACAACTTCATTCACCAAAACAACTTGGTTAGTACCATTACCACCCATTCATTCTTTACTCTGCTTCTCACATTCTCTTAGTAACACCTACAATATGACAACATCTAACCAAAGCATCTTAGTTTGCAACTCTTCATTAACAACTTGAGTATCAACACCAACTTTATCAACATCCTTCTCTACCTGGTCATCTTGCCCATTAGACTCAAACAATTGAAAATGGTATGAAGACTCATCCACAACTATGTCTACCTTGTCCGTCTGTATTTCTTCAATGCTTGATGTCAAAACAGTCATAGATGTACTCACCATTTCATTGCTTACCTCTTCCTCTGCTTGAGATTGCTTTTGTTCTTCCTCTATTGTTGTTGTCCTTGCTTGTCTCATTCTTCTTTGGAAAATTTTCTTGATGGGCCATGTAACCTTCCTCTTCCTCTTAATTAGACCTTATTATACCAAAACTATGCTTGGACATACAACCTCAACCAAGGACACCTATTTACAACATTTGACTAACAATTGCTAAGGTGCTCTTGCACCATACACCCAAGGAGAAAAGAATCTCAAGTTCCTCCTAAGATCAGCTATTGTACTGATGCTCCATGCTTCTTGATATCATCTTCAGACATCCATGTTGCATCTTCTAGAGCTAAACCATGCCATTTGACAAGATACTCATTGTGGACCTTATGCCTAGTCCTTTTGACCTCCTTAGTGTCAAGGATTGCTTCAAGCTTCAAATTTTTAGTTCAAGGTAGGGGATTTAGTGCTTACACATCTGAAGAAGGAGAGGTTGCCTAAGGGCAAATACACCAAACTACAGTTGAAAAAGATTGGGCCATGCAAGGTGCTCCACAAATTTGGGGAGAATGCATATGAGATAGAACTCCCACCTGGAGTTGCTATCTCACCCATGTTTAATGTTGTTGATATATATCCTTTCAAGGGATTTGTGGATGCAGGTACAAGTGCTGATGCTGATGATGAATTGGTGAAAGACCTACCTCCCATTGAACCATTGAAGCTTGAAGCAATCCTTGACACTAAGGAGGTCAAAAGGACTAGGCATAAGGTCTACAATGAGTATCTTGTCAAATGGCATGGTTTACCTCTAGAAGATGAAACATGGATGTCTGAAGATGATATCAAGAAGCATGGAGCATCAGTACAAAAGTTGATCTTAGGAGGAACCTGAGATTTTTTTCTCCTTGGGTGTATGGTGCAGGAGCACCTTAGCAATTGTTAATCAAATGTTGTAAATAGGTGTCCTTGGTTGAGTTTGTATGTCCAAGCATAGTTTTGGTATAGTAAGGTCTAATTAAGACCATATTTGATGTATTGGTGTCACATAGGGTCTAGGTGTGAAATTTTGTCATGTTTTTCAAATATTACATTGTAAAGTGTTGTTATGGGGAAGTTGAAGGATCATGATTTCATTTTTGGTGGGAAAACCATTGGAATTCAGTGGAAACATAATAAAAAATCCTTAAAATATTTGAGGTAGGGTGTGGAAAGTGGTTGAAGGTGAATAAAGATCAAACATTATAATCTTACCCTATTTTTTTGATAAAACTCTGTGTTTTCTGCTGTTTCTTGCGATTGTACGACCTAGTCATGGTCTGCAAATCATTTGGTTGGATAAAGCTTTGAATCTATTTTCATTTGCAGGTAGTTTGGTATAATTTCATCATACTTGAAGGATGTTATGGTCGTTTGTTTGAGAACAGTTGATAAAAATAGGGTTTAGGGTTGTGTGAACAAATTGAATTTGTGAGCATTTCCACCAATGAAATCCCTTGAAACCAAGTAGAATGAAGGTATACAATGTATATTCAATGATTTTGGTGATTTTGTGAGCAAGGTGTGAAGTTGAAGTGGGTTTTGATAAAACCCTAGCATGAATTTCTTATTTTTTAGGATTTTGTGAGGGTTTAGGCTTGAAATCTTGAAACTCAGAGACTTGGTGACTGATTCTGACCATGAAACCTACATAATCCATCCATTTGCAATGTATTGAAATTCCTCAAGTAGATTTTGGAAGTTCGGAGGTTGAAATCCACATAGTTGCTTTGGAAAAGTGGCCTAATTAGGCTTAGGTGCAACAGCAACAGTCAATTGATGAGTGGTTTGCTCTGAAACAACCATAGCCTATTTTTTGATATGTTAAATAAGGCCTTAAAGGGTACTTAAAAATGTATTTTTTTTGTGGGTCAGAGGCCTCATTCAGAAGATATGTTGCAAAAACCTAACTAGGAGGGCTACAAGGCATAAGGGGGGTCATTGAATGATATCCATAACTCTAAGTTCTTGAAACTTGCAAACTAGCTCCTTAGAGTGTAGAAGATCATTTCACCTTGCTCTGCATCACACAACATAGCAAATAATATTAGCAATGCCTACATACCAAATTATGCATAATTATGGACTCCAATGAAGGACACATAGGGTTGCAAGACTGCTTCTATGATTTCTACTGTAACCCTAACCCTAGCAGCCCATATAACTCTCAAAATATACCCTTAGATGCAAGATGCCTCTCCTCCAATAGGTGATCTCCATCCCTAGGGTGATGCCCTAGTCAAATAGCCACTAAAAGATTCTCTCCAAGTTGATATAATTCTTCCCAATGATGATGAAGTGCAATTGGATCCCCATTATGGAATCCTCACAAGAAGAAGCTAGGGTTTCGTCCAACTCCTTCCAAGAACTTGAGGTTTTCATCTCAAATTCTTCTCCAAGGGATAACTTGAATGAATGATGATTTCCAAATGACAAACGACCATGTATATATATGCAATTTGCCTCTTCTCCCATAGGGTTGACCTAAGCCATTTAGTATTATATTTGAAATGTGATTTCCCTCCAAGAGGGTCAACCTCGCTTTCTCCACATGAGCGCCAAAACAAATTAAATTAAAGACATAATTTGTTATTATTTGATTTCTTCTTCTAGCACCAGCATAAGTAAGAGGAATAATATATTTTGTTCCATCCCTTAAGCACTAAGGAGAGGTGTTAGTGAATGATTGGATCTTCAATCACAAGTCGCCCAATATAATGACCTCCATGATGTGTACGTAGCAAGGCGCTCCTAAGAAAACATCCTCTCATGTCAAATTGGCATCCATACAACATAATATGATCTCCTAGCAAGATAGCAATTCTCCCAAAATAGCTCGCTCCAAGGAAGGCAAACCTCCAAGAATCCTAGAGCGGGGTGATAAGCCCAAGTCCTCTCTAATGGCGACCATTCCAAGAATGGGGACATTACAAGTTCATTAATGCTTTCAGGATATACGAGGTGGGATACGCACCAATTTATAATCCTAGATCAAAGGAGCCAATAAAGGGTCTCCAAGTTGTTGTGGCCATCATGCTTCAAGTTTCATATGAATTTGCTTAATTCTATTCTATTCTCAAGTGAGAAGAGTGTGCAGAGGTAATTATGGGATGTTTGATGATGCAAAGGATGTTTTGGACCTATTTAAGCAAGTGTTGATGTCTGCAAGGCATGAATCTTTTGTTGGAACAACGTGTGGCTTTAGTTAGGACCTATCTTCTACATGTTTCATGTTGTGTATTGTTTGGCTGACTTGTAAATATATTTTTTCATGTTGTCTGATGAGGTCGTGGTAGTTTTCATTAATTCACATCATTTATTATCAATCCAGAGGTGTCTGGAGTGATCTGCAATAAGACTCTTAGTGTGGGGATTTTGGAGTGAATCCAAATTGGTGGTTGGTGGACAAAGTCCAGCTTACTTATCTTGTGGAAAGAAACATACATGCAAGGAAATGAAACTATCTATTTGCTTTGAAAGGAAACACACATACTTGGAAAGAAACTATTCTAATTGCTTTGGAAATAAACATACTTGCTTGAAAGGAAACTAGTCTAATTGCTTTGAAAATAAACACACTTGCTTGAAAGGAAACTGCTCTAATTGCTTTGAAAATATACACACTTGCTTGAAAGGAAATTATCTTAAATGCTGAAATAGAACTTCAAGGTAATTGAATCTATTGTCAAATCATAGCAAAGACACACTTTGAATATATCAGTGACATTGAGATCACAATCCTATTTTTGGTATTTTCAAAATTTATAAAACAAACCTGCAGGTGACAACTTGCTAAACAGTGGTACAGAAAAGAGAGAACATATCACAAAATTAACACACAAATAATTTCACTAAACAGAAAGACAAAGCAGAACTGCATAAAATACCAAGTGATCTCCTCCAGTTTGGGGAAGCGGGCCCTACTTTCCTAGCTGGAGACGATCCTTTGAGCTTGAACAACCTTTCAGAAAAATTCCCCCTTCATTTGCATTAAATCAAAGTCCAGAAATGGACATGGATACAGAACTGGAAAAACAAGGAGTTTTCCCTCTAACTGGAAATATAAAATGGATTACAACTTGCTATCAAAATCTGGAACTAACCTAAAGAGATTACCTGCCCCTACTTATATAGTCAAGCTTTATTAAAAGGAGATAACTAACATCAAATCTAACTACAATGAACTGGAATTGAAGCCAGTTGCTTATTTATTACATTAATGATTCCACTGTGGGTTACTAAAGATCAGAGATTTGTATCAACTTGGCTATTGGTGAACTTGAGTGATTTCTTGGAATGACATGGCGCTTGGTGGTAATGACTTCAGTTGGAACTGACGTCAATTAACAGCTACTTCATTTAGTCACTAAAATGGAGTGACGTGGATATTTAGGTTATAACAGCTGCGTTAATTGAGGCGTGGGTCATGTTTGTGTTGTTGGGCCTTTTGGGTAGCCCTAGGATCGACTGGTAACAGTCATTGACTCGAGGGGAGGATGACTCTATTGGAGGGTAATGACATCTGGAGCTGTCTAGAATTTAAGTTCTTCATAGAAAAGGGGGCTCCGAAGAGATCCAGAGACCACTGGAAATCCTACTAACATAATCCTTATGCAAACACAAACCACTTGTACCACAATTCATAAGATATGCACCTTGAAAATGTAATTCAAGTAAATAAGTTAAGAGATTGCATCAAAGGAAATGAAAACTAAACATATGCATAATCCATCTAAAAGACAAACATAATTATAATAATATGTAAATATATATGCCATAGTGTTTTTTTAAAGGCTCATAGAATAGGAAATATAATGAAATAGATGAGTCATATATTTGGCTTATCATTCCCCCCCAACTTAGTGTATGCCATGTCCTCATGGCTATGCCCCATCTGCTTCATCCAGTATATTCTTGCCTTCGATGATTGTACTACAGTTGTAGTCCTCATCCTTGTATTGGAACAACTGCCTCCCTTTTGGTTGGAATCCATCATTTTCCTGTACCCTACTGAACCATGTATTGAATTTTCCTTCTCTCATTGCTTGTCCTTGAGGGTGACTTAGGCGAGGAGCTGGCATCAGAATTAATGGTGGCCTAAACCTCATTCCAATCCAATTTTGTTGCCTCTGCTAGATTAGTGGTATTATTTTCCTTACTTTATCAGTCATCCACCTGATATTAGCAGGGGACACAGGTTCTCTTCTCTTGAAAACATTAGGCAAGTCCTCAAATATGGATATGCAGCTTGAGACTGCCGCATTGGGAAGGTAATCTGCAATTGCAAAGAAATCAAAAATACAGGAATTTAAATTTCTCACATATTGATCTGTGATGCCCTACCTGTAAGCATTTGCTTTGAATGTGTTGGAGAACCAAGTAGTCTTAGGGCACTCATGTCTCATTAATAACCCTATGGATCCTGTAGCAGCATCATATTCTTCCATCCTTTCCTCCCATAATCTGTTATTTCAAAGCAGAGATAGATAGCTCCGGATTTAGAGTTCCCCCACATATAGATTAAGCATTAAGGTATTGGCATGCCCCATAATGTGGCCATGTTGGAAGAATTCACACGAGATTTTGTTGGTCTTTTGGATTTTGCATATAACATTCAACAAAATCCTTATTGTAGACACCTAAAAGTGTCCTCGAATTGTAAAACCCTAATCACTTCCATGTTCTACTAATTTTCCCTAATTTTTCTCTATGGTTAAATAATTGATTTTAATTAATTAATTATTTAATCATTCATTTTCTAATGTCCCCTTTCATTAATTTAAACAAATAAAACATTTGTTTAAATCCCATCACCTAATTATCCAAAATCAACCCCATCACATTATCCCCCTTCTCAAATAAATTAAATAAATGCATACAATTTATTTAATTTAAAAATCATTTCCCACCTCACCATTTATCTTAATTTAAAATTCATTTTTATCCTCTTGTGGTGAGAAAACCCTAACTCATCTCAACCCTCCATTTGGCCTCAAAGTCAACATGTGATCCTGGCCCTTCATTCAAATCTGCTCCACTATAAAACACCTTTTTCCATCTCATTTGGCTCTCTTAGTTCATTTTTTAGTTCTTATGCTTTTAGAACTCTCTCACAACTCTCCAAAATCTTGCTAATCATACACACAAGCTTCTCAAGATGGTTGCATAAATTTGCAAATCTAAGAACATAATGCAAGATGGAGGAGAACAATGAATATTAGACAAGATAGTTTAGATTTCTTAGTTGTTTTCATTTTTGTTTGATAGATTTCTAGGCTTGCTTGCTCTTCATTGCAGTTAGGGTTTGTTGTAGTTTCATCTCTACATTTTTGAAAATCCTAAACCCTAGCACAAAATGGTGAACCCGACGTGAATCAATTTCTAATCCACCATTTTTGTTGAGTTTTGGTGGTTAACTTGCGTAGGTGGCTTCCCGGGCTCGAACAGATCTCACCATTGAGTCCAGGAGGCCCTTTCCACAAAAAATAACATAAAATTTGATATGTTTTGGTCATTGTGAAATTTATGGCATTTTTTTGAAATTTTTTTAAGGTACGAGTCCTACCATACAGATATGTATGGATCCATACCATTCGTACTATTCTCTGCTTAATCGATGGCCAAAGGTTTTTATTGCAGGTCTTGCAGGTTTTTTGTTATTGCAGGCTTAATTTTATTATTATTGCAGGTTTAAAATTTTCTTCATGGCCTGGTTTAAACCCTAGGTCAAAGTCCCCATGACTTGCCATTTTCTGCCGACTATAGCATTTTCTCCCACCGTCGCCACCTTTAAGAGTTTGACTGCCGCCCATCACATTATTGTCACCGCTTGAAACACTCAGTCAACACCCAGCACATAATCCTCATCGCCCATTCTAGAGATGACCACCGCCATTGCTACTCTATCTATTGTCAACCTCCAAACTCTTCTGCTACTCGTAAGAACTTGTTGCTGCCTATCATGAACCCTAACCTCCTCCTACATGAACTAAACTCCTAGTCACCACCCATTGCAAACTCCCTTCCACCCATTTTCTACCTGGTCACCACTCCTGTGGCATTAGTCACCACCCTCTACATATTCTCCATCTGCCGACCGCTATACTCCCCGGTGGCTTGCGTTGTCAACTACCCTAAACCCCCTTCAAATCCTTGGTCGCCCAATCCATAAACCCTAGCACTTAGTCAACTAATCCCTGGTCTCCAACCCTTAACACTGGTCAACTAAGGATCTTCACACTCCCTTAGCGGCTTAACCCATAGTCTACTGCCCTTAGGGCTTTTGGGCTTTAAGCCCTTTTGATTGCAGGCTCCGATCCTTATTATGACCGAGCAATAGGGTTTTGTTGCCCCTCCCGTGTGTTTTAATTCGCTTTCCTTTTTTCTTTTTTGCTAGGGTTTAGCCCTCAGTCATATGAATGACCAAGGGCCATTGCTTAAACTTAACCATCAAACAATAAACCACCAACTTTAGATCGCCGGTCCATGTGACCATTTTCCAAACCGCCAGTTGTTAAGTTTAATGGTTAGAGCTTGACCTGTTCCTTCCACATGCCAATATAGGCATTTTTTTTCAAATTGACATAACTTTTGCAAAACATATCAGATTTTCGCGAAACGAGTAGTGTTACGGAGCCGGTTCACCCAACTTCACTATGGAAAGGTCAATTTTAGGTGATGGTACATTTTTATTAGACTTTTTCCTAGTCAAAGTCAATGGTCAATTTAAGCTTCAAACGCTAATAACTTGTGCATTTTTGATATATTTTTTATGATTTTTTTTTAAAAAGTGCATAAAATTTCCTGAATAATCTGATTCTACAATTTATTTTTCTATCACTAATCAGTTTTCTCAGATATTTTGTAGATTCTTTTTTTGACCTCTTTGACTTGGTAGCTTGCAAAACAAAGTGTTTGGTCAATGTTTCATGTTTTTTGCATAATCATAGAATTTTTCTGCTACTAATGTCTAATTTTTAGCTTGTGGCATTTGTTGGTCAAAGACATTCAATCTAAAACTACTAACACATTTTGATGTAGGGTTCCTTTCATTCTCATGTGTGTGTTTTGATATCATAGGAACACCTTGATTTTGGGGCTTAAAATGAACATTATCTTGTTGTTTTCACACTTGGTTTGGGCTTAAAATGAATTAATTTTTTCTTTGTTTGGTGATTGTGTTTATGTTTTGAGGTGCATATACTCTTCCCTGACACGTTATGTGACCTTGGGAATCAAAAGAATCTCTCAACACTTTCATAATCACACCACACATTCAAATTCTAAAGGTCAATGAATATGTGCGAGTGTGAGCAAGTTGCATGTGTATGCTCTCTCCTTGCATCTTAGTATGAGCCTAGAGATCAAAAACATGTACTTGTCTTACTTTTGTGTAACCCTTTAGAGTGGGCCTGCTCTTGAGACACATCCGCAAGGAGAACTCATTTGCGACCCCAAGCGGTACTTTCATCTAGCCTGCTATACAAAATAGGATAAGGTGAAATCCAAGTCCAAACTGGTATTAACAATTACCATATAGTGCTAGCTCGAAAGGAGGTGTACCTTTGCATATATTAAACTCCTAGTAGGGTTAGTCAAAGCCTTTAGTGGCTTACTGGATGCTCATGAGGTGCCGGTTCCCCTAGATATTCACTACGAACCTTGTTTAGTGGCCAAAATCCTTCTATTTGTTGATGCAGGGGGTCAGAAGATAGACCTCTAGAGTCATTCCACACTCTCGCAGTTCAAAGTAGAGATAACAAATTTCTTGAGATCTTTTGGTCTTTAGGAATTCGAAGCTTGGTGTGCTCGAGAAGTGAGTTCCATGTAAGGGGGAGCCAGTTCCACCAAGCTTCTAAGTTATCCACTTTGAATAAGTGTGGCTGAAGCAATCCAAGTGGGAATTCAACAAATATTATCCTTTCCTAGCCTAGGGTTGTGCATGTTTACAAGTGTTTTCAAACTTATCATGAGTCATAAAAAATGGTCAATCTAACTGCCAATGTCTTCTATGATTGATGTGTGTTTGCCTAATCATCACCCTTAGACATTCTTTCCATCCATCCATTCCAAATCAAACCAACACCTTACCATCATCCTTGTCATTCCACATATCCTAATCACATTATCCTAATCCATCCAAGTCATCGTATCTAATCACCCTCCTAACCTAACCCATTTCATCCTAATCACATTAAATCCTATTCATCATTCTTAATCACCCTCCTAAGCCAATCACTTTCATCCTAAACATTCCAATCATACCCTAATTACATTATCCTAATCTCATTATCCTAATCGCCTTCCTAATCACATCATCCAACCATCCACACCTTAATCATCCTCCTTATCACCCTATCCTAACCACATCCTTCTTGTCATTCCACATCATCTTTGTCCTATCCTAATCATATCCTAATTACATTATCACCCTTCCACATCATCCTATTTCTAATCTAACCAACATCATTCCAAGTCAAACCAACATCCTTGTCATCCAATCTCATCATTCCACATCATAGCCTAATCACATAATCCAGATCCATCCAAGTCATCATTCCTAATCATTACACCTCACCCTAATCACTACACCTCATCCAGTTAACATCATCCTAATCATCCCTAATCATTCCATATCATACCATAATCATATCCAAGTCATCATAATTCAAACCTTAATCATCCCTTGTCACCTTCTTCCTAATAAAATCCCAATCAAATCCTAATCATTACATTTCATCATCCTCACCATTCAAATCCAATCAATTTCATCTTATCATTCCTAATCATATCCTATTCATCAATCCTAATCATCCCACCTCATCATAATCATATCCTATTCATCATTTCTAATCATTACACCTCATGTCCAAAATAATCTAATCTTATCTATACACATGATCATCTTCATTCATAATCCAATCAATTTCATCCCAATCCATCCAAGTCACCTAATCTCATCATTACACAACATCATCTCCATTCTAATCCAACCATTCATTCTAATCCAATCAATTTCATCCTAATCATCCCAATCATGACACACCATAACCGTAGGGAAACCTTGGAGCATCTACTCTTCCTATCAAATCTGATTGCAACTATGTCAAAATATTATAGACTTTTTGATTCTATTCACCCACTACAGATTCAATTTCATTCCACTACATATCCAATTTCATTCCTTTAGGATCAAATTTCATAACAACATTTCATTAGAATTCAGCCCTTGACATTTATAGAGGACCCTAAACATAGTCTTCCTAAGGTTGAAACATAGGGAGAAACTGTCAAAGCTTGACTGTATCACAAGTACAAATCTAGACCAAGAGACCTATTGTCTCTTAGATTTGCACCCTCACCAAGTTGTGAAACTAGGCAATCTGCAGAAACATGGGATCTTTCCTAGGTCTGTGGGTGGCCTGTGTTGGAAAGAACCTCTGGAGAAGGCCGGCTTCCTGCTGGTACTCCACCTAAACTACCTAGACTAAAAACCTTGTAGAGAATAAGGTAAGAAGGATTGCATGAAATGAAAACCTATTGTCTAAGGTGATGCACCAAATGATCATCAGAAAATATACAGAAATGACACACTACATAAACAATAATATTCAGGATCCTCTACACAACCCAGAAAATCACAATCTTTGCATCATTACTTTGTGAGGAGGCTAAATAACAATAGTCCTGTTAAGGAGAAATAGGTTTTCTCACTACCCACAACTGATTGTTATCCCTGCAAAAATTATGTAACCCCTGCATAAAGGCACCAACATGCAATACAAATCCAAGGACAAAGAAACATCACAAAGACCTGTACTAACACAAGGACACACAATATCAGAAGAAAATGGGAAGGTCTAGACTGCTTATTACTGCCAAAGAGGTGTTACAATGCTGCATATCTCTGAAAATGGGTTACAAGACTCTTCACTTCTGCAAAAGAACTCATAAAATTACAATATGTAGAGCTGTGAACAGCCAGAACCTCCTAAAACTAAACAAGGAAGAGGAATATATACAGCTCAAACAGCTATAAACAGCTCATGCTCCACTCAAAAAAGATCAATCTCCACCAACTCCACTAGCTCCATTCCCGTGTATCTCAGAAACAGTGAAAAAATATCCCCTTAAAATGCTCCAAAAAGGGGTCCCAGTGTAGAAATGGTGGAGGCATGTCATCCACTATACTGAAGGCACTTAAAAATATCTTTTAGTGCTCCCTAATGCTTCAGATCTGTGTCATCATCCTCTTGCAGCATTAAAAATACAATAATGACACCTTTTCTACATTAAATAATATTTAACTAAGAGGCTTATAATTGCACCACCTTAGTAAATGTTTTACAATTTATAAATTACAACCCTATGTAGAAAATAATGACATTTATGAGATACAGTTTAAAAATACCTGATTTTGCATAATTTAGGGACTAATTAAATGTTGTAAAAAGAAATGACAAAGAAGACATCTTCGGCCCCTAGACAAAATGATGTGATTCACATCTGCATCATCTCGCATCTCAAGGCTATGTCAACAAAATGCTTCACAACTCCTAGTCATCCTGTTTCTGCATACATCCTACCATGATTGAAGGTTCAATGCAATATGTTTCAAAAACAACCCTTATGACTCCCATACGCATCGCCATGCCATCACTTCCACCTCACTTTCATACCACCTTGCAACCTTTAGAAACATTTGATTTACATACATCACTTCGTCCACCTTATAACTCCTAGCAAACATGCATTTTTACTCACCTTATATCTCCCACCATTCATGCCCCTGGCACATATACACTCGACATGCCTTCTAACACATAATGCACTTGGCCTTTTATTCTTCATAGTACATTTTGCTTGGCATTTAAACATAAACAAAAAGCATTAAAATGCCACGCCCCTTTATCATTGCTAGCTTCTAACAAATGAAACCTTTCCTCCTCACGTTGCCATAGGATGAGTATGATTTTTGGTAAATCAAAGGTCAAAAATTAAACATGAATGTAGGTCTATTTGACCTTGTAAAGAGAAAACCTAAAAGACACTTTCATTTTTTTCATTTTACCTGCTATTGGAACTCGGCCGTCATCATGAGGGTTTGAAGGCAAAACAAACACCATGAAAATGGGCCGTTTTTTGGTTGATATTGGTCAATTTTTGAGGTATATGCAAGGTAAGTGACATTTTTGATGTTTTATCTCTATTTTTGGTCGATTTTGGGCCGCTTTTGGCCATGACTTGACTGCGAAATGATGCATTTTATGTTGTTTTTCTTGGCATTTTTCTGATGGTAGAACTTCTGTATTGTTATTAGCTGTGTTGAGGCCGTGATCTGAGAGGAAGAATGAAGAAATACTCGTGGTTTTAGCACAGCATTTGGTAGACACAAAGGTAAATCCTTCACTATCAAATGTTTCTCCATTTTTCTGAGTCTTTCGTTGTATTTTCGCTGCCAGAAGCATGTGATTCTTGAGCATTTCTGAGGTTTTTTCATTGAAATGAGTTAAAACTCCTATATTCTGATAGTGCTAAGGCATGATTTCATCAACAAACTGAGCATTTTTGCTGCAAACTGAGCATTTTCGCTGCAAAACTACAAAAACCTTATTTTTCTGAGTTTTTTTCCACCTCATCTTGCTGCCTAGGGCCGTGATTTTGATATTCTATGGGCTTTTATGCTTGAAATGAGTTGAAAAAACTTACTTTTTTCCTTTATATCTACATTTCTGGCTGAAAACGAGCTCCATTTTTGACAAGAACACTTGAATGTCACTGTCATTTTCCAGCTGCTATTCAAAATCTATGTTTCTGTAGGGTGGCTATAGCATTGAACTTGAAAACAAAATTGCATTTTCTTTTGGCTGTTTGCTGTGTATTTGAATGAAAAAATCCACTTTCTTTTGTGATTTTAGAGGGTTCTGTTCATCTTTCACATGTCTCCTGATAAGACTGTTGCTCCATGATTGTTGATTACTTCATTATCTTGCTGTTATATATCAGCTGTAGCTTCAGGCATCTTCTTGGCTATGAACAAGCTCCATGATATCATTTTTGATGTGGCACCAACTGTATAGGATATTCTCTTGTGTTCTTATTATCTCCTCTCCATCATAATCATGTTTAGCATGCTTAAAACTCTTGGGATTATATTTTGTGGCATCCATATGACTGTCCCTTTTGTTGGATGTTGCTGCTCCTTCTTACCATATGATTGCTATTCTATCATCTTACATGATTGCTGCCCATCATGCCTTGCTGTCCTGTTTTGACTGTTGGCTTTATTGTCAATTATTTGCTATCCTACCATGTTTAAAACCTCTTGACAGCTATGATCTGTTTCTATTTTCTGGTGCTTTTTGCATTTAGTTGGTCATTGCTTCTGAAATGTTCTATAAAGGTTTATGAGCTGGGCTCAACCCTTGTGGGAGCCACATTTCCTCCACTCATAATGTAACTGATGAATCAAATAGAAAGTATCTGCACATGAAGCAAACTTGTTAGAAAATAAAAATAAATGCATGCTTGCAACTGAGATTCTGGATTTGTCTTCTCAAAAGATTTTGAGACGCTAACTAGTTTACTACATCTAAAAACACAAATTATACGTTTATAGATGATTTCATATGATGTATGATGCCTCACCACTGCTCTAACATCAGTTTTCCAACATTTTATGCAGATGAGGGGGAGTAGCAAGGAGACAACAGTTGGATGTGGGACAATGCAAACAAGATAGGACGACACAAGATGCGGCAACAGCATGAAGGCTCATCATTCAGGCAATGACGAGTCACCCTACCTTATATGCATATATGTCTTTCAGTTTTTTTATAAATGTATAATGGGTTACAAAACTCTTCACTTCTGCAAAAAAACTCATAAAATTACAATATGTAGAGCTGTGAACAGCTAGAACCTCCTAAAACTGAACAAGGAAGAAGAATATATACAGCTATAAACAACTCATGCTCCACTCAAAAAAGATCAACCTCCACCAACTCCACTAGCTCCATTCCCGTGTATCTCAGAAATAGTGAAAAAATATCCCCTTAAAATGCTCCAAAAAGGGGTCCCAGTGGAGAAATGGTGGAGGCATGTCATCCACTATCATGAAGACACTTAAAAATATCTTTTAGTGCTCCCTAATGCTTCAGATCTGTGTCATCATCCTCTTGCAGCATTAAAAATACCATAATGACACCTTTTCTACATTAAATAACATTTAACTAAGAGGTTTATAATTGCACCACCTTAGTAAATGTTTTACAATTTATAAATTACAACCCTATGTAGAAAATAATGACATTTATGACATACAGTTTAAAAATCCCTGATTTTGCATAATTTAGGGACTAATTAAATGTTGTAAAAAGAAATGACAAAGAAGACATCTTTGGCCCCTAGAAAAAATGACGTGATTCACATCTGCATCATCTCGCATCTCAAGGCTATGTCAACATAATGCTTCACAACTCCTAGTCATCTCGTTTCCGCATACATCCTACCATGATTGGAGGTTCAATGTAATATGTTTCAAAAACAACCCTTATGACTCCCATATGCATCGCCATGCCATCACTTCCACCTCATTTTCATTCCACCTTGCAACCTTTAGAAACATTTGATTTACATACATCACTTCGTCCACCTTATAACTCCTAGCAAACATGCATTTTTACTCACCTTATATCTCCCACCATTCATGCCCTTGGCACATATACACTCGACATGCCTTCTAACACATAATGCACTCAGCCTTGTATTCTTCATAGTACATTTTGCTTGGCATTTAAACATAAACAAAAGCATTAAAATACCACGCCCCTTTATCATTGCTAGGTTCTAACAAATGAAACCTTTCCTCCTCACGTCACCATAGGATGAGTATGATTTTTGGTAAATCAAAGGTCAATAATTAAACATGAATGTAGGTCTATTCGACCTTGTAAAGAGAAAACCTAAAAGACACTTTCATTTTTTTCATTTTATCTGCTATTGGAACTCGGCCGCCATCATGAGGGTTTGAAGGAAAAACAAACGCCATGAAAATGGGCCATTTTTTGGTTGATATTGGTCGATTTTTGAGGCATATGCAAGGTAAGTGACATTTTTTATGTTTATCTCCATTTTTGGTCGATTTTGGGCTACTTTTGGCCACGATTTGACTGCGAATTGATGCATTTTCTATTATTTTTCTTGGCATTTTTCTGATGGCCAAACTTCTGTATTGTTATTGGCTGTGTTGAGGCCGTGATCTGAGAGGAAGAATGAAGAATTACCTGTGGTTTACAACATTTGGTAGACACAAAGGTAAATCCTTCACTGTCGAACGTTTCTCCATTTTTCTGAGTCTTTCGTTGTATTTTCGCTGCCAGAAGCACGTGATTCTTGAGCATTTCTAAGGTTTTTTCATTGAAATGAGTTAAAACTCCTATATTTTGATAGTGCTGAGGCATGATTTCATCAACAAACTGAGCATTTTCGCTGCAAAACTACAAAAACCTTATTTTTCTG
The DNA here is from genome assembly GCA_027924645.1 of Cunninghamia lanceolata. Classification (NCBI taxonomy): domain Eukaryota; kingdom Viridiplantae; phylum Streptophyta; class Pinopsida; order Cupressales; family Cupressaceae; genus Cunninghamia; species Cunninghamia lanceolata. The sequence goes on from BSBN01000512.1 coordinate 6,645,716, forward strand.
AGTTTTTTTCCACCTCATCTCACTGCCTAGGGCCGCGATTTGGATATTCTATGGGCTTTTATGCTTGAAATGAGTTGAAAAAACTTACTTTTTTCCTTTATATCTACATTTCTAGCTGAAAACGAGCTCCATTTTTGACAAGAACACTTGAATGTCACTGTCATTTTCTAGATGCTGTTCAAAATCTGTGTTTCTGTAGGGTGGCTATAGCATTGAACTTGAAAACAAAATTGCATTTTCTTTTGGCTGTTTACTGTGTTTTGAACAAAAAAATCCACTTTCTTTTGTGATTTCAGAGGGTTCTGTTCATCTTTCACATGTCTCCTGATAAGACTGTTGCTCCATGATTGTTGATTACTTCATTATCTTGCTGTTATACATCAGCTGTAGCTTCAAGCATCTTCTTGGCTGTGAACAAGCTCCATGATATCATTTCTGATGTGGCACCAGCTGTATAGGATATTCTCTTGTGTTCTTATTATCTCCTCTCCATTATAATCATGTTTGGCATGCTTAAAACTCTTGGGATTATATTTTGTGGCATCCATATGACTGTCCCTTTTGTTGGATGTTGTTGCTCCTTCTTACCATATGATTGTTGTTCTATCATATTACATGATTGCTGCCCATCATGCCTTGCTGTCCTGTTTTGACTGTTGGCTTTATTGTCAATTATTTGTTGTTCTACCATGTTTAAAACCTCTTGACAACTATGATCTGTTTCTATTTTCTGGTGCTTTTTGCATTCAGTTGTTCATTGCTTCTAAAATGTTTTGTAAAGGTTTATGAGCTGGGCTTAACCCTTGTGGGAGCTACATTTCCTCCACTCATAACATAACTGATGAATCAAATAGAAAGTATCTGCACATGAAGCAAACTTGTTAGAAAATAAATGCATGCTTGCAACTGAGATTCTGGATTTGTCTTCTCAAAAGCTTTTGTGACGCTGCATCTGAAAACACAAATTAAACATTTATAGATGATTTCATATGATGTATGATGCCTCGTCATTGCTCTAACATCAGTTTTCCAACATTTTATGCAGATGACAAGGAGTAGCAAGGAGACAGCGGTTGGATGCGGGACAATGCAAACAAGATAGGACGACACAAGAGGCGGCAACAACATGAAGGCTCATCATTCAGGCAATGATGAGTCACCCTACCTTATATGCATATATGTCTTTCAATTTTTTTATAAATGTATAGTTTGTCTTTTCATTTTGCAATGAAGCAGTTAGTCTCACGACTTGTGTGAGAACTTATACACTTATTTTTTCAATACAAATTGCTGATCTTTTAAAAGATTTATTCAATCTCTTAAGTTCTTTTGAAATGCAACAATACAATGCAATCCCAATTTGTATCAAATATGCTTGGGTTTAACACAGCAGAAGTAAAATGTACCTTTTCCTCTTTCAAAAACTAAAAAGCTCTACCTAATTGAGCTAGTAGTGAAATCTAGGTAACAAGACCTTGACATCTTTTTCAAATCAATCACCACTTGGGCTTCATACTCCACGGCTAGTTTAAGTCCATCCTTTCAAGTGAATTCTGAAACTCATGGGTTCACTTTAATCAATCATTTCTTCCACTTGGGCTTAATACTCCAAGGCTAGTTTAAGTCCATCATTCCAAGTGAATTCTAAAACTCATGGGTTCACTTTAATCAATCATCTCTTAGACACCTCAAGGTCTCAAAAAATCTAATTTATACTTTGACAAGGTCATTATTAGACGAGAGTACCCTCTTGGAGCTAGACTTTTCAAAGACTAAAATCATTAGCCTCTATCATAGTTTGGGCCTCATCACCTTGCATTGACATCCACATAGCATCCCACAATTCACAAGTCTCATTTAGTAAAGACACGGTTGCAAAAAGAAGAGAAAGGGAATAGATCCTCCTAGTCATCCCTCATTCCAAACATTCACAACATTCTCACCAACACATTCACCATTGTCATTCCCCATCATCCCTGTCATCCAATCAACATCATTCTAATCAATTTTCATCCTATTCATATCATCATTCTTCAACCTTCACATTCTAATCACCCTTTCTAATCATCAAATTCATCCTAATCACCACACCCCTAATCATGTCCTAATCATTTCCATGTCAACCCTAACCATAACCTAATCATTCCTAATCACCCATCTAATCATCCAATCAATCCCATACTCTATCACATTCGTAGTCATTCCATCTCATCATTCATCCTAGTCAAGCACTTATCAACATGGTCATAATCACACAAGATGGCATACAACGATATGAAGACATGTGTCATTCCATGCCCATCCTAGAAAACAAAGTTTTAACACCACAAGCCTATTCACAAGCCTATCCAAGTCCACCTTGGCAGTAAGACAAAGTGTCTTCAAATTCCAATGCCACCTTTGACAAGGGAAAGAACATAAGTCTACCTCATCCATCCTATAAATACATTCTACCACTACACCCTAATCCTTCAACCCCATGTCCTAGAATCAAACATTACAAAAGCAAATCCAAGTCCATTAATTCATCCAACCCCTTTGTCACTCCACCTAATCAAGGTTTGAACCCTAATCCCACAACACCATCCACCCCTCTTATCCCTCCACCATGGGAAGTTTCTGCTCCTCATCCTAATCACGAATCCACATCATCTACCCTCATTGTCCATCCCCTATATTGTCCTTCCACACATGCACTTGCAAAGGATATGATCCAATGGCTACTAGCAAGGAACAACTTATCCCCATGTCAAACACCCATTCATGAGCCTATCAGAGAATCTTTGGATGCCATGTCCAATTCTTCCACCCTATCATGTGGCCTACCAACCATCAAGCCTCTCCAAGAGCCTCCCCCCATAAGTCCTAGCCAAAATCCATCATACCCTTATGTCATTGACCATCAATAACATATCAAACCTATCCAAGAGTCATCCGCTTCCACTCAAAGTCAAAATCTATGTCAAGAACATAATCCTAAGCATGAGGAAATATTTCCCCCTCATTCAATTCAAGATCAAACCCCTTCCATTGTACCCATCCATAACACACTTGATCCCATATATGATCAAGATCCCCTCTATGATCAAGATGACCATGATGATCCCCTTAGTTCACTTTATACATTCCATGGTCAAGAGCTTGCCACCTCACCCATCCATGATGCACAAACATCCACTCTCCATGATGAGACAAGTGGCTCCCAAGCACATATAGAAGATCAAACAAATAACTTGGATCTACATGAACATAATAACGATCCTAATGATCCTTCCTCATCCTTTCAAGTCCACCACCATATCCTATTAGTTTATCCACTGTCATACATGAGTGTTCCTCCTTGGAACAAAAACCACCATTATCCACCTCACCTTCTTCGTCCAATAATCAACTCAAGTCTAGTGTCCAAATTACACATAGTCCTATTGTTTGTCACATGCTCCAAAACATGAACTACCAAGGTAAAGGCTTAGGCCTTTGTGAACAAGGTATTTTGGAGCCCATATATGTCAAAGTCCCTCCACGCTCATATGGCCTTGGATACACACATCAAGGTCAACAATCTAATGATGTTGGTACTTCATCCATGTCCACCACTTTCCATCGCACATCCTATCATGTTCCCAAAACATACGTTGTGTAATGTCCCTCAATTTTTGACAGTTGTTAGTTCCCTTTTGCTTTTAGACAGTTTTCAGACAGTTAGTAGTTTTATATTGCATTTTGTCAGTTTGAGACATATGAGTTATTAGACTATGATTTATGCTTATTATGATCACGATGGATTATGTTTGACTGATATGGTTTTTGACATGTGTTACGAGTTTTATGATGACATTATTGATATTTCAGCTCATGATGTATTTCGACATGTTTAGTAGATGGTTAGTTGGATTATGCAGATTGATGTAATCTTGTTTTACATAGTTGAATGTTATCATGCTTTATGGATTAATGCTATATGATGATTAATTAGAGATGTGGTATTGACTATTATGCTTGAGAGTAGGGACAGTGTAGTATTACTCGTTTCGAGCACCCTACTACGTTGCGATTCCCTGACTCTATGTGTTTAATATGTATATATGTGTATGTTATCTACAACCTATCATATTGATGCAGGTTGCAGGTACTGGGCATTGACTCCACCTGACTTTGTAGGTCTGAGTGTGTCCTTGGCCAATGGATACTGTTGATGGGAGATAACATGAGGTCTTTCCTAGGTCAAGTTTCAGTCTTCAGTTGTGGTCGTGAGTCGAGTTGTTGTCCCTTGGTCCTCGCTTCAGGTTGTTGGTCGTCATGTGGTATGTAGAGTTATTGTCAAGTTGTGCATATTAAGCCTATGTGTATTTTGGAAATGCATGAATGAATTTATTTTTTATAATAATAATGTTGTTAATTAGTTAGATATAATATTATTTATTAGTTATCATTTAACAATACGAAATTAAGAATATTATATAAGTAAATTTTAATAAAGAATAAATTAATTATTTTAATGATTTAATAAGATTTGTGTCATAAGTATTTAATATCATTTTATTAAAATAGTATATGGTAATTCAAAAATTATATTAGTTAATAAATTATGTCTTGTGAGTTGTCGAATAAGATTTCTGTCTCGGAGAATCTCTCTAGAAAGTAAAAATTAATGGCTTTTAGGGTAGTGGGATTTTCTGTAACGGATTTGTGATAGTGGAATTTATGATTCTTGGCTATTTTTTCTTCTGGGGGGTTCTATTTTGGAGGGGGGTTGTTATGAGGAGGATAGAGAGAAATTGGGGGAATAAGTTTGGAGAGGAAGAATCGGGGAAAAAGAAGAGAGGAATTCGAATGAGAAGAGGATTCTGAAGCTATTTTCAGGTATGTATTTTGAAATAACTAAATGAATTTTTTCTAGAATTAGTTAGAGTCTCTGTATGATTCTATCGAGTATGCTTTTAATCTTGAACATTGTTCTTTGAACCTGTCTTTAACTCAGCTCTCCTATCGCTATCTGCATCCAAGGATGCCTTGTAATCTTTAATCCACATACCATTTAAATCTTTTTATCTGAGCTTCCTTATTGCACTCCAGGCATCAATTTGTGCATGATTTTGCCACTTAATCTGATAGCTCTCGCTGGAACTGTCAAGGAGATTTTGGGGTTTTCAATCTTTGAGGCATGAAAGGAGTTCATCACCGCAATCTGAATACAAATGCCCAAGTGCTCATCTCATATCTGATAAGAGGTAGGAGTTTTGTCCTCTTAGGGCACATCATGGAGGTGTGCTAGGGTATCTTCAACTCATTGTCCATGGAGGATTACACCCATCTAGTGGATCCTATACCACCGATACCTAACAGATCAGAGAAAAAAAAAATTGGACTTGCTCTAGCACTACAGTTGATATGTGAGCACCCCTTTTTAGTTCGTTGTTCAAGAAAATTCAATCTAGATAGCTTGGGACATTGGTACTATCCCATACAATCTTTCCTAAAGTGGATTTCCATTTGTGAGAAGGCGTAGATATATTTTAGAGAGCTTGGAGTGTGCTGATTCATTCCAAAGAGTTTGGTGTGCATGTATACTATCCTACCTGCACATTATTTCTTGCCTCCCTCTAAAGATTTGCCTGAAGAATCATCTCCAACCACCGCCATATGGCCTTATCAATTGCCTTCTCTGGATTGTTTTCTTCTCTGCCTGAAGAAAAACGTGAATGACTGAGTTTAGACACTATTAGCAATGTCAACATTAGTGTTCCTCCCTCTAGTCAGCCGCCGCCATACGGCCCTTACGCTTCCCTCTTATGGGTTATTTCTGCCTATCAGTGAGCGATCAGAAGGTTTGTGCAACCATCAATTTTGCCACCTCTAATGATGGTGCCATCGTACGGTCTAGTTTCAAACTTATTCTTCCTAAAACCTTGCTGCCTAGTAGCTCCAGTGCCTGGGGAGGGTTGTTGTTTCTAATTTATTAATTCTTCTCCTCATGACCATGTTCTGGCAGATGCTAATCCTTGTGCTCTTGATTGAAATTCTTTGAAGCTTTCACTCGATGCCTTCATTCTGCCAGGTCACTGTCGTTGGCTATTCTTTTGAAACCTCTAAAACTCCATGCGAATCCTCATCTTTGGCTAGAGTGTATTTTATATCTTCAGTTTCTTTTTGTTAATAACTAATTTAGTAAGAGGCATTAATGAATTTATAGTTAGGAGGATTGGAGATCTGTTATTTTAGAAAGCTTCCCTAAATTTGCCAAGACTATCTAGCAGTGAACGTTGGCCTAAGTGAACTTAGTAATGTGTTAGTTATTTCATTTGACCATTAAGGTATATTTGATAGTAGTTGAAATTTATTAATGATGTATGTGATATGAATAAAGAAACACTAATTTACTTGTATTGTTTTGTTAGGTTATTATTCAAATATTTCTAATTAAATCCAATTGTTTCCTTTCCATATTATGAAGTTATTAGTAAATTTAGTTAATGACCTTGTTGAGCAAAGGTAATGTTGTTTATGTTAGGTTTGGAATATTTAGAATAATTTTAGCTATGCTTTGGTAATTGAATTTGAAGAAGTTATTAATGGTAATGATGGTATTACAATTTTAGAATTAAATATATTGAGTTAAATAATTATACTCATTTTATTTTGTTAGATATAAATTTGTTTAGTTATGACTCAGCAATATACACTATTTTTAATAAATAAATAATAAATTAGAGTTTCGTGTAAATTAGATTATAATGTTAAAGCTAGCGGTTAAACAAATATTAAACAAAATTATAATTCTAGAATGGAATACTATTTGGATTTTATTTTTAGGTGAGTGAAAAACCTTATAGTGCTTTCTGGTTTAAATTGTTCTATTGTGTTATGTGGAGTTGACTCTAAATAGGGTCTTGCTTGGAAATTCCATGGTTAGGGAGTAATGAGGTAATTGGTTAATTATGTTATTCTTTGGTCCTGAGTCATATTGTTCTAAGGGAATGTCATAGTCTTTTAAATCCTCGTTTCTAGACTGGGAGATGGACTTATGCATAGTGGTATTGTGTTTAATTTTACCGACTCCAGAGGATAGGCCACTTGGGTTCTAGTTTAACATTGTGTCATGTTGTTTATGTGTTAATTAATTTGAAATTTTGCAGTGGAAAGGGGAAAGTTTTGTGGTTGAGAGGTAGGAATTAAAATTTATCTTTGTATTGGGTTGCAAAAAGATAGATGCCTTCCAGTCCCTTGTCCATGCATGTTATTGGTTTTTGAATGTTGGTTAGGGGTTTCTAGTTGCATGTAGGAGAGTGGCTTCTATGGTGGGGCCGGTGCCCAAAGTGGCTGCCTGGGTAACCCAAAGGAAGTTTTAATCAAGTGATAACTTAATAATTTATTTAGGTGGGTTGGGTAGTAATTTACATAACAAGATAAGTATGATGTCTCACCCATGCCTTGAGTGCTCTCATAGGCTAAGGATGGGATGAGAGGGCCTGGTTGGCAAGGTCGACCTCCTTGTCTCCATGAGAGGATGTGATGGCTCCGCATGTGTCACCTTATGGGGTCGGTGCCTAGAGAGAGGCTACCAGGGTAACCATAGATGGGGGCCGATTTCTAGAGAGAGATAGCCTAGATAACCCATGCTATGCCCATGCGATGACACTCTCCCTACTGCAGTCTAGTTACTCCCTCTTTATCTTTTGTTGTTACCTTTGGAGTACTACCTTATCTTGATGATTTTGATGGCTTGTGTTGTCTTGTTAATCTGAGTTGTCTATGCCAAGCCTGTATCTGTCTTCTTGTATCCCTTGACTTAGTGTAACCTCATTGTTATCTCCTAGCTCAGAGGGGTGGACCTCAGGGTTCCACATGGTTGGGTGGGAGAGATTAATCCATTGGTTATTCTTGGTCGTCTTGATTCATGATCATTGCAGTCGTGATTCCAATTCCAGTTTTGTACTTGCATCCTCAAAGCTGTATTGTACCTTCCAATTTGTAAATCTTGTTGTATATTGTAAACTGATGTAATCGATCATCAAGCTTGTAATCATGTAATCTTGTATTTGAACTTTGTAACTGTTCATATTTGTTAACGAATGATGTAAATTCTCTTCGGTTGTATTATAATGTATAGTTTGTATTATTATAATTTTATGTTTATCTGATGCAGTTATGTTCCCTAGAGGTGTTAGTTATTCATTTTATTTAATGTTGTTAATAGTGTAATTTTATTTAATGATTAATGCATTTACTTGCTTCAAAAAAAAAATTGTAAATTTTGCACTTGTTAGTCTAATGCTCTAGGGTTGCATGACGGGGCATCACATGTTGCCATTCCGCCTCTGTCATCCTACAAATGTCAAAAGCATGTGACCATACACCTTCCACCATCCAATTTACCTCCGCTACTTCCAACTCCGCATATCCCTCCATCCACTTTGCCACCATTGCTTCCAACACCTAATATCCCTATCATCCATAACTACCCTCAAATTCCTAATCATGAACAACAAATGCATGCATCATCTAAACATAAAGCTTACACTCATTCCATCCACCCCATGGGATTCAAAATTAAAAGCTCAGATGCCTACACTCATAAAGCAAAAACTCATAAATGTCCTAATGCCTTAGACATCAGTCCAAAAATTCAAAGCAAGGTACAATCAAAAAGCTATCCAAGCCCATATCTTCAAAAGTAAAGTCAAAAACTAAAATGGTATAGGTCCCTAAGAAAAAATCCATCAAGTCAAATAAGGCATCCATCTCTCAAAAATCCCAACCATCCACTTCCATTCCACAAGTGAAGAAAAAATCATAAAAATACTAAGTCTAAGTGGGTCGCAAAATGCTTACGTCACCCATATCCTAAGCAAACATCACCATTGCTTCCTACACCACCATCCAATCAAATTCTTAAATATTTATCATGGTGTGTGCAACCTTTGGTCATGATTCCATACCATTCCATAACATTCCTACATGCCTCCATCACCCCATCATTCAACTATTATCCTACATATTTCACCCATCATCTCCCTATGGTCCATGCTTTTGGATAAGTCATTCATCCATCCATACATAATCCACATCATAATCCACTATCGTACCTTTCATAATTCATTATATATCTTATCCATCTCACTTTCATGCATCTCCTTACCAACATTGATGAGCACAATGACATGACATGGTCCATGCGATGACATCTTTCTCCAATGGGACACTATCACCTTCATGGCACTAGACACTTGAGTCCATCCCATCCATATCCACTTATTCCATTCTAAAAGTCAAAAAAGCAAAAAGTCAAAACATAAAAAAAAATAAAAAAACTAAAGATAAATCCTTTCGTCCAATGGTGAAAACTAGTGAACAGGCACCTTGGATAAGTACCATGATGAAAACTTGGCAAATAGGCGTCATGTGTAGGTTGATCTTCTATGTCACTTACACTTGGGGGCACAATGTCTCATCCAATTTATCATTTTCCAACCTATCATTTCCATCCTATCTTATCCTATCTTACCATCCTTCTCCATTACACACATACCTATCCTATCGAATCCATTCATCCCACCCTTCGTCTTTTGATCTTGATAAAGATTGGGGGCAAAAATGGTAACACATGATTTGGTTATCCTTTGGCATACCTTATCCTTTCCAAACGATCCATGATATCATCATCCTCTTGTCATAAAAAATCCTAAGTATCATACCTAGAATGGGGCAAATTATTCCTATGTGACATAGCCTTTGGAGATCCTATCCTTGCCCTCTTACACGTACTTTCATTCCATCCATGATCGCCTGTCATTTTATCCATCCTTCTAACACCTAGACTTGGTTCTCCCTTGTAATTGGTATCTAGCACAAAGGCTACCTCAAATTGTCATCCATTAACATTCCAAAACATGCCAAAAATCAAAACATCTAAAAAATACAAAAAAATCAAAACATTCCAAAAATACAAAAAAATTAAAATATTCCCCAAAACACAAAAAATCAAATATCCTACAAAAATCCAAGCAATAAAATCATTCAATTAATCACATCATTCCATCCAAATCAATCAATCAAATCATCATCAATTCAATTCACTCAAGTCTCCAAATCAATTCTTCATATCAATCAAATCAATTCAATTCTTCAATCATTTCAACCAATCAATCCAATTCTTCAAGTCCATCCATTCAACTTCATTTCAATCAACTTATCTAATCAATCATCAATCCTTCAAATCAAATCTTCCAATCATCAAAATTAATCACATCAATTCATCAACTCAATTCATTCTATCCAATCAAATCAATTCATCATCCAAATAGATCTCAAATCAAATCAAACCAATTCACTCACATCCTTCAAATCAATTCAATTCTTCAATCAAATTCATCCAATCAATTCACTTCTTCCAATCAATTCTTCCAATTAAATCAATCAATCCACTCAATCAATTCATCACATCATTCAAATCAATCACTTCTTCTAATCAATCCAATCAATTCCATCAATCAAAAATCCAAGAAATAAAATCAATCAATCAACTCATCATATCAGTCCAACAAATCAATCAAATTAATCATTTCAAACCAATTCAAGTTATCGCATCATTCCAACCACATCAATTCTTCAATAAATTCTTCAAATCATTCAATTCCTCAACTAAATCACTCAATCAAATCTCTCGATCAATCCATTCAAGCATCCTAATCAATCATGTCATCACATCATTCAAATCCATTCTTCAAATCATCCATAGTCTGCATGGTTGAACTATGACGCCTCTGAGCTTTCACGTAGGCAAGGCCATCTTCGATGAGCCCCCGAGGCATTAGGTCAGTCCCTTAGGGTCCGTCGAGTCAACCACCATAATAAGTTGTCCTTTCGTGAAATGGATACTTTGATCAGACAATCAATCTTTCAAAGAAATCCGAACATCAAATAAGACAAGCTATCCAATCAATCAAATCAATCAATCGCCTCGTGATAATCATATGTCACTATCCTTATCAACCATTAGATTCCTACATGGAATGGGGCATCGTCAAAACTAGGATTCTGCGCCTTAGACAACATGCGCCATTTCTAAAATCTATCATCAATCAAACCCTGGTGTTGCTCACATGGCCAACAACACTAGTGTCAATCATTCATCTCACTTGCCTTAGACAGGTAGGGCATTGTCAAAACTAGACCAAGCATCTTATATGACATGCTTCTATCCTAAAACCAGGCCTCTTTCATCTATTCATCATCAATCAATTAAGCACATATCACTTGGCAAAAGGGTCCAACTGGCTATTGGTCTAGTCTGTCTTATTTCACTAGATTGTTTTTTGCAGTCTCGTTCTTATGCTTCTCAAGGCAGTCCCTAAGTGATGAAGAGAAGTAAGGATAGAGTGAGACCTTTTTCTTTGATTGTTGTTTGCAGTTTGTCTTGGCAAAATGACTGGGGGAACTTGGTACCTTGCATGTGATCGAGATTCCATTAGGTGTGAATCAAAGACATCCTATGCATTGGAAAGAATAACTACTTCCTTGCATTAGGACTTGCACACCTCACAATTATCTCATCGTATGTTCTAGCAAGGTACCACAGTTACTAGTCTGTATTGGAAACTCCTTGTCTGACATGTGCCTATTTCACAAGGGATCACATTTTCACACTTTGGCCTCTGTCACGCCATTGTGATTGTCATTCTTTGACATAATAAGTTCTATGATGATAAGAAAAAAAATTTGCAAGTGAGAAGCTCAAACATCTATCAAAGCAAGATCTCATTTCCATTCTTGTAGCCAATCTTTCATTCTTCCACCATATCTCTCTCACATCTTCATTCCTCCACCTTCATTGCAGCTTAACCTATCATTCATTTCTTCTATCCATTTCACTATCTTTCTCCCTTCACCAATCCTTTTCATTTCGAGAGCCTGCATGTGTTTGTCCAACCTGCCTATCCTCTCCAGGGGGCATCATCATCCTATCTTTCCATCATCATCCTTTTCCTCTATCCATTTCTTAGCTTCTTTGAAATGATGTTACTCGACATAAATCTCATCATCTCAAAGAGGGGCAAAATGTAGACACCTAAAAGTGTCCTCGGATCGCAAAACCCTAATCACTTCCATGTTCTACTGATTTTCCCTAATTTTTCTCTATGGTTAAATAATTGATTTTAATTAATTAATTACTTAATCATTCATTTCCTAATGTCCCCTTTCATTAATTTAAACAAATAAAACATTTGTTTAAATCCCATCACCCAATTATCCAAAATCAATCCCATCACATTATCCCCCCTTCTCAAATAAATTAAATAAATGCATACAATTTATTTAATTTAAAATCATTTCCCACCTCACCATTTATCTCAATTTAAAATTCATTTTTATCCTCTTGTGGTGAGAAAACCCTAACTCATCTCAGCCTTCCATTTGGCCTCAAAGTCAACATGTGGTCCTGGCCCTTCATTCAAATATGCTTCTCTATAAAACACCTTTTTCCAGCTCATTTGGCTCTCTTTGTTCATTTTTCAATTCTTATGCTTTTAGAACTCTCTCACAACTCTCCAAAATCTTTCTAATCATACACACAAGATTCCCAAGATGGTTGCATAAATCTGCAAATCTAAGAACATAATGCAAGATGGAGGAGAACAATGAAGATTAGACAAGATAGCTTAGATTTCTTAGTTTCTTTCATTTTTGTTTGATAGATTTCTAGGCATGCTTGCTCTTCATTGCAGTTAGGGTTTTTTGTAGTTTCATTTTTGCATGTTTGAAAATCCTAAACCCTAGCACACTTATCATTGTCAAAATTGAATGGGAGATTGCAACTTATCATGAGTAATTTCTATCTTAAAAATTGTTCTCTGAGGAACAGGGCATACACACCTGATGGCAGGCGTTGACCTAACAGGGCCTCTCCTATTTTGGAGGCTAAATCCAGGTTGTTCTCTACTACCACCTTCTCCTATTTCAGGGTCTCAAGATCTTTCCGAAGCCGTATAATCTATCCTCAGAGCTGTTTGTTATCCATTGTAAGCTACAAATTCTGAGCATAGTCATTCAATGAGGTAGGTAAAGGGGCGTGTTGAGCAGATTTTTGCTTGAGTTGAGTTATCTGAATGTCTCTTTGGGCCACCATGGCCTTGCGATTATCTACCTCTTTCTTGAAAACAAAATTTATTTTTCTTTTTCTTCCTTCTCCTCTTCAGCCTTTGCCTTTTGCTTTTCTCCTTATCTTTGGCCTTCAATTGTTGGGCCATGGCCTCCAATTGTGCCCTGCATTGCTTCAATTCAAACTCAACTTTGGATAGAGCTAGGGCATGCTAAGTTTCTTGTGATGTAGTGTCCTCAGAGCTTCCCTCAAGGGTCTCTTTTCCTTTCCTTTGGCTGTGTTGCAATATATTCTCCCCTATTTCTTCTGGGGTGTCCTCTTCGCCAACTTCCTCAGGAATCTCACCACAGCCAACTTCCTTAGCTCCCCTCTCCTCATGACTCTCTTCTCTAGGATGTGCTTTAGGGTATGAGTGTTCACCTGAGATGGCGGTAGGGTTTTGTTTTGCTTCTCCTCTGTCCTCTTCATCCGAAGAGATAACTAACCGGTGGTGGCATATTCTAGTAGAGGTGAATGCTACGACTTCACCTGCTTGATTGCTCTAATCTGTTCTTCTCTAGAGTCATCGAAACCAAACTTTAGGGGACTTGGAGGAAACTACAATAGGGTCTCTTGAAATAGAGACAATGGAAGAATGATGTTTCACCTTTTTCCTTTTGGGCTACAGGGCGAGAAAGTCCTCCCATTTATGCTGACCATCCTCCTGCTATAGGAAGTGGTGCTTAATGATCAAATGTATCAAATCTGAGTGGCTAATCTGCCCTTATTTGTTCTTTCTTTTGGTCATAATGATGATGAGATTTGTATGCAGAAAAATAGGAACATTTATCAAATATTGGGGTTATTGGCCCCATGCCTCAGGTGGGTAATTAGCTGCATCCCAGGGCCCAAAACTGTACCATATTAGCCATCACATGTGAAGAACTTCATGATCCATAGGACCACAGTCTTCCATGGGTCTGGAAGATTGGTCCTTTCAATACCTTTAGTTGCTCCCTTACAATATATCAGGGTAAGGGCTCCGGAGCAACATGAAAATTCTGAACTAATTCTTGATATGATGGTTTATTTGCAAACAAATCAACACTTACTGTAGGTATACCAGAAAGTTGACTAATTATGGTAGAGTTGATTTGTATTCTTACCCCTTTTATAGTGGTGAAGGTCCAGTGGAAGTTTGTAACAAACTCCTCGACCAATTCAGCTTCAAATCCTTCAATTTCTACAAAAATGCCAACCATCTGGCCTGCTGGAAAATTTGCGCACTAGCGTCATCAAAAATTGCATTCTCTGGTTTGACTTTCATTTTATTACCCATTTGATCAGTTGATTTTGTATGAGTCTGCAGCAAAATGTCACAATGGAGCTCTGGTTTTTTCTCTCTCTACTTTCTATCTCTGGTTTCAAATGGGATTGATCTGTGAACTTTGAGTTGTCAATTGCATGTTTGTGCAAAGGAATAATTACAATCAAGATGGACAAGTTGGCAGTTACCCTGCCCATCTTTTCAGCATTCATGGCATGTACTTTGGAGTTTCAAACTAGAGTGGCCGCATGCGAAGTGTAATTTCTCAGCCGCCACCTTAACTACTTTTCCATACGCATCCGGAGTTGACACCAACAATCCTAGCTCTCATGTCTTTTCAAATGTACTTCCCTTAAATAGTCATAAGTACCGGTCATTATTATTTCTCAATCCAGTGCTAATTTCTCTTTATGGTAATTATTTGAAATGTTGTCATGATGACCAAATACTTATATTTCATTGTGAAGTACGCAAGATCTACGGATAAACCTGTGCCTGCCACTTGTCGGACTGCAATCATTTATGCAATTGTCGTGGCGTCTAAAAAGATGAGGACTGCATGTGGGTCATTTTGGGGAACACGTGGCATACATAAAACATATTAAAATAATTATATAAGTTTTAAGGAAGGAATATACCTTGTAAAGTACCCATCCCTTTGATTATTTCACCTTAATGTTTTTACCTAATCAATTTTCGTGATACATACAACATAGCGCCCAATGGTACTTGGAAAGATATTATCCACCAATATTCATCTAGAGCAATCCGTAGCCATCTGGAGCTATTGGGATCTATCTGGAGCTCTTCAAAAAATTTTAACACAAAGACTTGCAGAACTACAAAAAGGAATTTTATTGAAGGAAATGGGGGATTCAAAGAAAAGACCTCCATTGCTGGTTTTCAATCTTTCCACTAGGCAAAGCTACCATTGTTGATTTTCAACTTTGCATGATTTTTTTTATAGAAAAGACTGCCATTTCTGGTTTTCAACCTTGACTACTTTATGTATTCAAGAATCATCATTTAGAGCATAAATCCCATGGAAGAAAGATCTTCCATGGAAAAAATGTTCTATCTGAGACTGAATTTCTATAGAGAATTCTTCTTTAGATGCTGGTTTGTGATACAACTTCAACCTATGTCCATTAACCAGAAGAACTCTGTGATCTCCATCAATGGGAACTAACTAAACAACCCCATTGCTGAAGGTTTCTTATATTTCATAGGGCCCCAACCATCTGGTGTGCAGCTTCCCTTTTAGATCTTGATATTTGTAGTCGTACAATAGGGCCCAATCTCATTGTTTGAACTACTTACTGATAATGTGTTTGTCATGCCATTCTTTTCTCTGTTGTTGAATTAACTCTGTGTACTTGTTGGTAAACAGATTTGTTGCTTTTAAATAACCTTCGTGAATAACTCTGTTCGCCCTTGGATCAACAACAACCTGCTCACAACAGTTGAAGAATTGTAGGACTATGTCAATTCCTCTCTGCATTTGAGAGGGGCAGCTCCCTTGTATGATGGGGGGTATATGTATTTTCTAGGGTTGTTAAGAACAAATTGAATAACAAAAACTAATAAAGAAATGAGAAATAAACTTATTGATTTAAGTTCCACACATTCAAGTTGAGATACCAAAACTTGACATGATAATCTTTGCCACATGCAACGTTTAAAGGAAATAAAATGGTTATCATTGATTAAACATATGAATATCAACAACAACACATGAGATTGAATTGAACACACATCCAAAACATTTCTCTATTGCTTTATTGCTAGAATAGTACTATTCGAGTCCTTCATACAATGCCTTGCGAAAAAGTGGAACCCCCTTTGATTGAATTACAATGTTGTATTTATAGGTGAGGTTAGTAACTACTTAAGGTAACTACCTTAACCACATTTTGTAACTACTTGGTATAACTACCTCTAATCCACTTAGGATAACTACCTATGCCAATGCTTAGAATAACTACCTTTTTGAAGATAAGTTAGGATTTACCTAACTTTTACAAAATTAAATTCAAAAGGCTAACTTTAATTACAATAAGTGACATAAGTCACTTTTTCAAAAGGTAACATTAAGCTTCGAGTTGGTAAGTTACCCTTTTCCTGCATTTGCTCCATTTCGATAGTCATAGCTTTGAATAGATATCCAGGAAGCCAGATGCCTTGTTGCTATTGTATATTACCCATTATCCATAATATCAAATAGCATGTTGTTACTTATAATTAGCCTTTTATGGTTTGGCATGACAACAATTTCTTCTAATTGCTATTATCCTCTATAAAGTAGTCGTTTCATTTGGAGCATAGTGTTAACCTCCTGCATCACGTACCTTGATATCTTCACACATTGAGAAACTTGAGAATAGAACATTGTTGTTTTGGCAAGTATATCTGGCATAGTTCGAGCACTTGAACTTGCAAACACCATTTTCACTAACATCCCTATGTAGGCTACATCATTCATAACAACTAAAAGTTGAACAATAATTTCCTATATAACCCAATTCACAGTGGTAGACTCCATTTTGAATTGCATGATCCATGCTCCTGGATTTTCTCTTCAAGTTGCTTAGATTCTTCTAATATTAACTGAACTTGATTTTTAGAATCACTGCTTGAAGGGTCATATTTGTGTACCATATGTAAATTAACATGTAGATTCTGACTCTGGAGTCTCATTCTTTCCTTGTACTCACGCATCTCTCTCTTATAACGCTCTTTATCCTCTAAACCTTGCTCGTGATAAAGTAATTTTTCATCCTTTGAAAGCCTATTCCACAAGACACCAATCATCTTGCTGACATCTCTATCCTTATCTAGTTGACCTGTTCTATTTTGCCTTGGGGCATTTGGATCCTTCCAAGAAACTTATTTTTTCTTTTGATTGCTACTTATTATGTGTGCCATTGTAGTTCTGAAGCCTGACTGCAAAGAATTTGTATATACAGATACACTAGCACCTTGTGGTCTAGAGCCAGGGGGAGGTACATGGTAGAGCACACCCCCTCATTTTTCTTGTTCCAACCATTATAGTGACAAGATAAGCATGTTCACATTTACCATCTATAAACCCAGTCACAACACTTCCTATTGATGATGCTGAATCAACTCCAAGAGCTCAAGCAGAGTCAATCTTCTACTTTTTGATATTTACTTCAGGATCCTCTAATGCTGCATGTTTGTAACTAGCCTCTATAGTTTGGTTCATAATAGGATTTAAGTTGGGTGTAGGAACTGGAGGAGGAACCAAGGGCCCTTGGACTTGAAAGAAGTGAACCTACTCAAAATGGTGGAGCAAATTAATGTAGTACTTGCGAAGAACAAATGAAGCACTTGTGGTAGTGCAAGGAATGTTAAGCACAACTATGATCTCCTTCCATTTTCTCTCATTTATGACCATTTGCAGTCCTCCATGAGCAGTTACTTCCCTATATAATAAATGGAGGTCTAGATCCTTACCACCAATATTTGGAATGCCGATTCCAAAGCTCCCAATTTGGTGTTATTGGAGATGATGCCGACGTAGGTCTTGGAAGATACTTGCAAAGGTTGTGGAATGAATTTTCAATAGCTGAATGCATATATCTGAAGTCAATGTTGTCCATGAGATGACATTTCTTCGAGGCAATTTGTCAAACAGTTAACGTGCCATGTCCAACTTCCACATTTTGCATGCATGTCTACTAGAGCATTTCTAACTGATAATATCAAACATGAATATATCCTTAGAGCTCATAGTTTGGTAAGGGCCATGGGGGCACTAGAAAAGATTGTAGTATTTGGCTTTTCACCTGGCAAATGCATTTGCCCAAAGGTTTCGAAAGCTTTTTCAATAAACATATTTTGTGTGTATCATGCAATCATCGCATGCCATGAGATGACATTTTATTAAGGCATTCAATCAAACAGTTCTAGCGCACTTGTCCATGCTTTGGCATCTGTGTATATGATGTCTTCCAGAAAACTTGCACCTGCAACATTTAACAAAACCTTCCTTCTTTCATCACGTTTTGATGGATGTCTACCCCTGTTCAAAGGATTCCATTTTGGCACGGGCTAGGAGGATGTTGGTGGAGGTGGTGCATTCTGGTTTTATACCTGCATCTTGCATTTGCTTGAAAGTTTCGAAGGGTTTTGTAAACAATTCATTTGCCTTGAGGCTGCAAACACCCTTTCTAAGGAATATACTTCACAATGACTGAAATGATGATGAAGATTTCATTCGGTGTTTGTCACAAGGCTCCCCCCTTGGGTTATTTAGAAGAAGCACATACTCTACCAAAACATCTATGTTTGTAGTGACTTAACAATTTGTTTGTGTTCATTTGTCATGTAGAGCAATATCTGTTTGCAGGTGGTAATCTTTCTCACGAGGCCAAGGAGCTCACTTACCTTTCATGTCTCTCATTCTTGCTTCAAGTTTTCATGGTTTAGTCAATAGAACTGCTTATATCCAGATGACTAGAATCTTCATCCATGGAGATAGTCGGTCTAGATTGCAGACTTTTTAAATGTCTCCTTCGAGATGGGAATAGCACTGGTATCAGAAGCAATGAGTGTTGGAGCTCAGAACAATCATGCCTTCTTTGCACTCAAAAAAGCTGGCGAAATGAAATAGATGAATACTGAGAAGGCTTCATAAATCGTGAAACTCGCACTCTGTCTTGAAGTGTTACGTTTGAAATTAACTGCTATTACTTTCTTTATGGTGTTGCTATCCTTGGCATGCCAATTATCGCACCTCATGGGAGAGATTGGATGCTCAGCGGTTACTTAGCATAATGTCTGAGTTGTGCTTCGTTGAATGATGCTGAGGTGTCTTCTTTTAAAGCCTTTTTGGGTTTCATTAGCATTTAAGAAATTAACGATATCAGCCGATAGGAAATAACACCTATATTTAAATGATAACGCATAGTAGAAAGTCTTGCTTGATCGGTAGTGTTAATGGTTTGGCAAAAGTGCCCGCGGGCTGATATTATTAAGACCAATGAGTTTCTTTTCATTCAACACTGTATAATGATAATGACCCGATGAAAACAATGGGTTCATTCATCGGTAGTAAATGTTATTTTGATAATAGAGAAAACATGTCAATGGAAATATGAGGCCAATAGTGCTGCAATGCTTCCATCCACTATTGGTATGTGGTGACTGATCATGCAAGTACTGTACACAAGCTATGTATCCTCGCCGGGGTCGGCTGTTAATTTTTGTTAACTGACAAAAGAAAAATGACATTACAAAACCCTAATTCTAGAAGCTTCCAAAAATCTTGTTATAAGCGGCTGGGATGTATGGTATACCTAAGCATTCACGAGATTGTAATATGTTTTGCACTAGCTAATAAAATCATTGGATGGCCGAGTTTCTGTGGATGTAGCCCATATTGGGTGAACCATGTTAAATTTCTGTGTTGATCTCTTTTGTGTTATTCCTCATTGTTATATTTGGGTTATTTAATATGCATATAATTGTTAGTGTTTATTGCTTTGATCTGCCCTAACCCTAACAACTGGTATCAGAGCGGGTTGTGTTTGATTATCGTCTGTAAAAAGGTCTCACGATTGAGTGGGAGTCTCATGGTTAAGTGGAAGCAATGGCGGATGAGGGTAAATTGAAGGTAGATAAATTCAATGGGCAGAACTATCAATTATGGAAGATGCAAATGGAGGATTATCTCTATCAGAAAAATTTATGGAGGCGGTTGGAAGGAAAAGCTAAGAAACTGACAGAAATGACTGATGAGGATTGGGATCTTCTAGACAGAAAGGCACTGGGAACCATTCGGTTGTGCCTAGCACCATCTGTGGCATTCAATATAATAGAAGCGATGACAAGAGATGGTCTGATGAAAGCTTTGGCTAAATTGTATGAAAAACCCTTAGCCTCTAATAAGGTATTTCTCATGAAGCATTTGTTTAATCTAAAAATGATTGAAGGTAGATCTGTGTTAGATCATTTAAATGAGTTTAATACAATTACCAGTCAGGTAACTTTTGTAAAAGTGAAATTTGATGAAGAGGTAAGGGCGCTCTTGGTTTTATGTTCTTTGCCAGAAAGCTAGAATAGCTTGGTAATGGCTGTAAGTAACTCTGTCTCTGGTTCAAATACTTTGAAATTTGATGATGTTGTTGGTGTTATCCTTAGCGAGGAAATGCGATGAAAAAGCACAGGTGAGACTTCAACATCTAGTAATGCTTTGACTGTAGAGAACATGGGAAGAACAAAGGAAAGAGGGAAAAGTACTACAAATCATGGGAAGTCACAAGGGAAGTTGAAGAAAGGTAGATCAAAATCTAGAGGAAGAATGGATTGCTGGCACTGTGGAAAGCCAGGACACTTGAAGAAGGATTGTTGGTCTCGAAAGGGCAAACAAGGAGATGAACAACATGATGACAGTAAAGAAGCTAATGTTGCAAGTAATAAATTACATGATGCTTTAATTCTGTGATTAGATAATACTAATGATTCCTAGGTAATAGATTCAGGGGCTTCATTTCATGCCACACCCCATAGGAAATATTTTGTAGATTATGTTCAAGGTGATTTTGGACAGGTATATTTGGGTGATGATGAACCCTGTCAGATTGTTGGAAAAGGAAAGACAAAAATCAAGTTGCAGAATGGAAATGAATGGTTGGTATAGGAGGTAAGGCATGTTCCAAATTTGAGAAGGAATTTAATCTCTGCAGGACAACTAGGTAGTGAAGGCTATATAGTTACCTTTTCAGACAAAGTTTGGAAGGTCACTAAAGGTGCATTAGTAGTAGCTAAAGGTGAAAAGGTAGGCACATTGTATTTGTGTACTGGTAATACTTATTCTACCTTAGCTGCTATAGAAATAGTTGCTACTGAGACAATTATAACACTTGTTGTAGGGACAGAAATAGAATTGTGGCACCATAGACTTGGGCACATGAGTAAGAAAGGGATGAAAATCCTTCACTCCAGAAAGTTGCTACCAGGTCTAAAGAAGATTGACTTGGAGTTTTGCAAAAATTGTGTTTATGGAAAACATAACAGAGTTTGATTTCTCAAAGTTGGGAAAGAGAAGAAGAGTGAGAAATTAGAGCTTGTGCATTCATATGTATGGGGACTAGCTCAGGTATCTTCTCTTGGAGGCTCTTGCTATTATGTTACTTTTATTGATGATGCAACTAGGAAAACATGGGTGTATTTCCTAAAACAAAAATTAGAAGTATTTGAAACTTTTAAAAAGTGGAAAGCTTTGGCTGAGAATGAGATAGGAAAAAAGTTGAAATGTCTCAGATCTGATAATGGAGGTGAGTATTGCAATAGAAAATTTGAGAATTATTGTTCATATAATGGAATCCGCAGGCAGAAAATGGTTCCTGGAATCCCACAAGAAAATGGTGTGTCTGAGAGGATGAATAGGACCATTATGGAGCATGCAAGGAGCATGAGGTTGCATGCTGGACTACCCTTACACTTTTGGGCAGATGCTATACATACCATTGTTTATTTAATAAACAGGGGACCTTCAAATCCTTTGGATGGTGGCATTCCAGATGACGCATGGACGGGTAAAAAGGTAAACTATTCATTTCTGAAAACCTTTGGCTGTGAAGCTTTTGTCCATGTTGATATTGAAAATAGAACCACGCTTGAGGCTAACTTTAAAAAATGTACCTTCATTGGATATGGAGTAGATGAGTTTGGTTATCGGTTATGGGATTTTGAAAATCATAAAATCATTAGAAGCAGAGATGTTATATTCAATGAGAAGGTCATGTATAAGGATCAGCTACAGGAAAAGAAGCATGAACAGGCCAAAAAGGAATATGTGGTGCTGGATGAGATTCCAAAAAATAAAATACCAGTGGTACCTGATGCTCAGCAACAAGTTATCCCACAGACTCCTGTAAGTGTTAGATGTTCTACAAGGATAAGTAGACCTCTAGAAATATTTTCTCCATCCTTATATTCTATATTATTAACTGATTCTAGTGAACCTAAAAGTTATGAAGAAGCAATGCAGGTAGACACCAAAAAGGAGTGGGAGCTAGGCATGAAAGAGGAAATGGATTCCTTGCTGCAGAATCAGACTTGGGACTTAGTCAAATTGCCTATAGGAAAAAGAGCATTGCCAAATAAATGGGTTTACAGGTTGAAGGAAGAAGATGGAGGCAAGAAAAGATATAAGGCCAGACTCGTGGTAAAAGGTTTTGCACAAAAAAAAGGTATAGATTTTGATGAAATATTTTCTCCAGTTGTAAAGATGACTTCTATTAGAACAATTCTAAGTCTTGTGGTTGTGAAAGACTTGCATCTTGAACAACTAGATGTGAAAACAACTTTTTTGCATGGGGATCTGGAAGAGGAAATATACATGCAGCAACCACAGGGATATGAGGTTAAGGGTAAGGAGGATTTTGTGTGCAGGTTAAAGAAGAGTTTGTATGGCCTAAAGCAAGCACCTCGGCAATGTTATTTGAAATTTGATAGTTTTATGACTGAACAAGGTTATAAAAGATGTCATTTTGATTATTGTGTTTATTTCAAGAAATTGGGTAATGGCAGCTATATTATCCTATTGCTTTATGTTGATGACATGCTTGTTGCCGGGTCTAACATGCAGCATATTAATGAACTTAAGCAAAAATTAGCAAATTCATTTGCTATGAAGGATTTGGGTGTAGCAAAACAAATCATTGGTATGAGGATCACACAGGATAGGACAAACAAAAAATTATTTTTTATCTCAAAGTGAGTATGTAGAGAAGGTGTTGAAAAGGTTTAACATGCAGAATGCAAAAGCAGTTAGTACACCTTTGCCTAGTCATTTTAAGTTGACTAAGGAGATGTGTCCAAAGACACAAGAGGAGGAAGACAAAATGTCTAAGATACCATATGCATCAACAGTTGGTAGCTTGATGTATGCAATGGTATGTACAAGGCCAGATATTGCACATGCAGTGGGAGTTGTGAGAAAGTATATGAGCAATCTGGGAATGGAACATTGGAATGTTGTAAAATGGGTTCTCTAATATTTGAGAGGTACTACTTCAAAGAAATTGTGTTTTGGAGGAACAAATTCTGCTCTAAAAGGATATGTTGACTCTGATCTGGCAGGTGATATTGATAGCAGGAGTACTACAGGGTATGTTTTTACTGTAGGAGGTACTGCAGTCAGTTGGATTTCAAGACTATAAAAGGTTGTTGCGCTTTCAACCACTAAAGCTGAGTATGTTGCTGCTACAGAAGATAGCAAGGAGATGATTTGGTTACAACATTTTCTAGAGGAATTGGGGCACTGACAAGAAGATAGCCCTTTGTACACTGATAGCCAGAGTGCCATTCATCTTGATAAGAACTCAGCTTTGCATTCAAACCTAAGCACATGCAGCTCAGATACCACTTCATCCAGTCAGTTTTGGAGGATGGACAGTTGAAGCTAGAGAAAATTCACACAAGTGAGAATCTTGCAGATATGTTCACAAAGGTAGTTACATGGGAGAAACTAATTTCCTCATCAGTTTCTATTGGCCTTCATGACTGATAATGGTGGACTTAAGAAACCAACCAGGCTTGTAATCCGGTGGGAGTTACAAGCATAACAGTGTCGTCTAGGATCAGTCTCCAAGTGGGAGATTGTTTGGTGTGGAGCCTGATTTGTCTCTAAGTGGGAGATTGTTTGGTGTGGAGCCTGATCAATCTCCAAGTGGGAGATTGTTAGTATGTGGTGACTGATCGTGTAAATACTATACACAAGCTATGTATCCTCGGGGGTGGTAGCCCCCGAGAAGCAAGGGTTTGGGGGAGCAACCCCCAAAAAAAGTTTTCCCTCCTTTTTGCATGATCAGAGTTGGTTGTTAATTTTTGTTAACCGACAAAAGAAAAATGACATTGCAAAACCCTAATTCTAGAGGCTTCCAAAAAGCTTCTTATAAGCGGCTAGGATGTATGGTACAGTTAGGCATTCGCAAGATTGTAATCTATTTTGCACTAGATAATAAAATCATTAGATGGCTAAGTTTCTGTGGATGTAGCCCATAGTGGGTGAACCACGTTAAATTTATGTGTTGATCTCTTTTGTGTTATTCCTCATTGTTATATTTGGGTTATTTAATTTGCATATAATTGTTAGTGTTTATTGCTTTGATCTACCCTAACCCTAACATCCTCATCTCTTCTAATCTATTGAGTTGCATCATCTTGTGTTGTTGTGCTTTAATTAAGTCTAGACCAACTTCAAGTGTTGTTTTCAATGTTTCTACCTCATATTCTATAGGCAACACTGGGTCCTTCCCATAAACTAACTCATATGATGTGAAGTTAGTTGTGGTCCTCCAGGTAGTATTATAAGCCCAAATAGCTT
Organism: Cunninghamia lanceolata; assembly: GCA_027924645.1. Classification (NCBI taxonomy): domain Eukaryota; kingdom Viridiplantae; phylum Streptophyta; class Pinopsida; order Cupressales; family Cupressaceae; genus Cunninghamia; species Cunninghamia lanceolata. The sequence continues at coordinate 6,670,478 of BSBN01000512.1, forward strand.
CTGTCATTCTGTCAGCCCAATCTATATTTTTACTTGAGATGGTTTTTGTAAGGATATTCTCCAATTCTCTATTTGTTACTTCTACTTGACCATTGCTCTGAGGGTGATATGGTGAAGATTTCCTGTGATAGATCTAATATCTCTCCAAGAATGCTTTGACCATAGTAGACATAAATTGTGGTCCCTGATCAGAAACAAGGACTCTAGGTGCTCCAAATCTCTGCAAGATGTGCTTGTACAAAAAATCTGTAACTTTCTCCTCCTTTGTTGCTGGTAGTGCTTTTTCTTCAATCCATTTAGTGGCATAGTCCGTACAGACCAAGATGTAGTGATTCCCTCTGGATGGTGGATCAATCGGTCCCACAAAATCTATTCCCTGTTTCACAAATGGCTCTAAGACCACTTGAGGATGGAGCGGCATCTCTATGGTAGGAGTTGGACATCCCATTTGCTGACATTGGTCACAGTGCTTGACATAATGTTGAATATCCTTGGTCATTGTTGGCCAAAAATACCCTTCTCCTAGAATTTTGTGTCCCATCTAGAGGGCTGAAAAATGTCCACTAGAAGGTTCATCATGGCATGCTTGGATTATGTCATAGACTTCAGTTTTTTGCACACATGTTAGTAATACATGGTCAGGAAAATTTTTAAACAAGAGACCATTTACCCATTTGTATCTGGAGCTCTCTCGAACCATCCGTTTGGTTTCCTTTGAATTGAAATGTTGTGGGCATTTTCCTAAAACCAAATAGTTAGCTAAATCTCTAAACCACAAAGATTGTATAGAAATGGCAAATAGATGTTCATCCGGGAATGCATCATCCATTGGTTCATTATTTCCCTACACAGTCAATCTGGATAAGAAGTCAGCAACAACATTATCTTTCCCTGGTTTATCAACAATGGTTATGTCAAATTGTTACAACAATAACAACCATCTAATAATTCTACCTCCTACCACAACTTTATTCATCAGGTATCTAATAGTTGCATGATCAGTATGTATAAAAACTTTGTAGCCTGTGATGTAGTGGCAGAACTTGTTGATTGCATAAACTACTACTAAGAATTCCTTTTATGTAGTGGTATATTTTTTCTCTGCAAGGTTTAGGTTCTTGCTAACATAATAAATTGCATGCATCCCTCCAAATTTGTTTGCCTATCCTAAGACTGCTCCAATAGCCTGATTGGAGACATCAGTGTGGATATGGAATGGTTCACTCCAATTTGATCCTTTGATGACTAGTACTATCATGAGGGTGCTTTTGATGGCTTCAAAGGATTCTTGACATTGTGGTGTCCAATTAAATTCAAAATCCTTTTTATGCAAAGTAAACAAAGGATCAACTTTCCTACTGAAGTTTTCAATAAACCTTCGATAATACCTAGCATGTCCTAAGAAATTTCTCATGTCTGTTTGAGTTTGAGGAGGGGGAATTTGAACTATAATTTCAACCTTTTTGGGGTCTACTTTCATTCCCTCTTGTGAGATGTGGTGACCTAGGACTATCCCTTCAGTCATCGTAAGAAGGCACTTCTCATGATTTAGGGATAATTGATGTTCTTTGCACCTTTCAAAAACTTTATTCAAACTATTCGAGGCTTCATCAAAAGTTTTTCCATGCATCATAAAATCATCCATATAAACTTCCACACATGTATTGGCTAGATCAACAAAAATTGCCAACACGGCCCGTTGAAATATGGCTGGTGCATTGAATAATCCAAATGGCAGAACTCTATAAGCAAATGTCCCCCATGGACACATGAAGGTAGTCTTATCTTGGTCTTCTAGAGCCACCTGGATCTAATTGTAGCTGCTGAATCCATCAAGGAAGGAGAAATAACGACTACCAGCTTTGTTAATGCAGAGTTGCCACTTGCCATTTTTATTTGGTACTATAACCAATGGTGATACCCACTGGCTCTCAGAAATGGGATAGATGAATCCTACTTGTAATAATTTCTCTATTTCTTCCTTCACTATGTCCCTCAAGGCTGGATTAATTCTCCTCTGTGGTTGTCTAACAGGACGGACATCTTTAGTGTAGATATGATGTGTGCATACACTAGGGTGGATTCCTCTCATGTCTTTGTATTCCCATGCAAAAGCCTGGGTATGATTTTGCAAAAATTGTGCCAACCAAATTTCTTTTGCCTCTATTAACCAACTACTGAGAGAGACTTGTTTGTTGGTTTGGACAATGATTTGCTTTGTGCCATTGTGAATAGAAAGAAGGTCTTTGTAAGGACTTAACAGAGTATTTAACGGACAAAGGTGAGACACAATTTGGTGTAACATTTTTGCTTGTTGATAACTTAAGTGGGAGGCAATTTGTTCAGAATATGGATAGTGGAATGCCTTGAAAGATCCCTTCAAATCTCTCTGGAGCCATCTAGAGACCTCTTGCTGGGCGAACTATACACGGAGGTTTTGCTATTTGATTCCAATTCTTTATACTCATTGCATTCTTCAAAATGTTCTATAATTGTTACCATTGCCAATGAGGAGGCGTCTTCTTCATCTGAATCCATCAGGTCATCTATCCATGGTTTATTCTCATGCTATAAGAATAGTTTGGTAGGAGGATAGATGGAAAGTTCTTTCAAATTTTTCCTATTTGAAATAGTCATGTTTCTTGACCTATAGTCAATAAGGGCTGCTATAGTAGCCAGCCAAGGTCTACCAAGTATTATTGGGTACCTTAAACATTTCTTCTTGGTCTGAAGGATGAGGAAATCAATTCAGTAATCCCAGGTATCTATAGTAACTATGATATCCTCCAAAATTCCCTCTGGTTTGGTGATAGACAAATCTACGAGCTATAACAAAGTTGATGTTGGTTGAATATGCGTTAATTCTAGAGCTTCTGCGATGTCTGAAGTCATCACATTGATAAAGTCTCCTAGGTCAATTAGTACATTAGAGACTGACACTCCTTTTATTTCTACTAAAATAATAGGACTTCCAGGGTCCCCATATTTTTGAGGAATTAGCTTACCAAACAGAACATCGGCAAGTTTTCCTTCTACTTGGATTGTGTTGGATAATTTTCATTTTCTACTAGGAAGTTTTAGGAATAAGTTCTTAATGGTTTCATTTATCTTTGGGATATTTTTTATTGCTTGTAGCAATGGAACTTCAATATGTATCTTTCTAAGTTTCTTGATTAACTGTGAGTCATCATGTGCAAGCTGGTTTTCCCTAGATTTTGGAGGAGTCTGTTTAAATCATTCTGGGAATGGAACAAAGGTTTCTTTTGGATTTTCTTCTAAATTTCTTATCTTAGTGTTCTCATCTTTTTGTTGTTTATCAACATTGTGTGTTACTTCCTCTTCCTCAGTGACTTCCTCTACGGGAATGTTTACATGATGCTCCAAGATCAAAGTTGAATATCATTTATTTCCACAACATTTAGGGTGGCTATATTTGGATATGTGTTATACACCTGTTGTTGTGGACTATTGTTTTTAGGATTGGGAACTGGCTAAGAAAGCATTGGAGGTTGATTTACCTGATCATTTGGATTCAGGTTTGCTAGTTGTGAAGGTCCAGGAAGTAGGGCTTGAGGTTGATTCCCAAATCACCTCATTCCCTGGTTACATTGAGGTGCCCATTGCTATTGATATTGTTGTTGATATTGCCACTAAGGGTTGGTCCAAGATTGATTTGTCTAGTCTGGTTGAGGCCATGCTGGTCCCCACTAGGGTAGCATTTGCATTGGGGGAAGTGGACCTCCCCAAGGTCCATTCCAAGAGGTTGTGCCCCAATTTGATGGGCCCCTTGGAGCATATTGGTTTGAAAATTGATTGAATCCATAATTTGGTTGTTTCTGGCCAATAAAGTTTAGTTCTTCCTCATTTGCTGGTACCTTCTTCAATCTATTTTTAATTTTAGGGAGCAGGCTACACTCATTTGTTGGATGACGTTTCTCACAAATTTTACATAACTCAGTTCGGTTCAAAGGACACTCCCTAAGCGGATGTTTTTCTCTACAACGAGGGCAATAAATGGCTAAGGATTATGTGTTCCTTTTACTAGCTTGCATACCATCCAAAGTGGTATTCAGGTGAAGCAAGATATCAGTTTTCAAATTTACTAGTTCTTCCATGACTTTTGTAACATCACTAGAATTGCCCTTCTTCAATATTCTCTTACCTGCATGAGTATGAGAGTAATTCCTACAAACTTCCACAATTTCTAAAAATTCTTGTTTATTAATATCTCCTTTTCCCATTAGGTTTAAGGCTTCCCTGATTTTGTCATCAATTGCTCTTGGAAAAATGGTCTTACTTAATTCTTGATCTAAATTATTTCTACATCTCCTATGAACAAATATGAATCTATCCACATAATCCAAATTTTCATCTTCTATTTGTTTCATGCAGAAGAGTTCATCTTTCTGATCCCTGACTCTACAATAGTCTTGATCTTTGTCAAGGAAAACAGTTTCCATTTCTTCCCAAGTAGTGATAGAGTCTGCTCTTAGACCCATGAACCATCAGAGTTTTGACTCCTTGAGAGTGGAAGGAAAAAGTTTAAATTTTTGGTTGTTTGTGGCATAATCATAGGTCTGGTAGAGGACCTTAAATTCAAACAGGAATTGGTTTGGATCTTCAGAAGTTTTCCCTCGAAAGGTAAGTAGGAATGCAGGAGATATATTTTTCATGGGAGGTTCATTTCTATTAGGAGTGATGGAGATTGGATAAGAGAATGTTCTATTGCTAGCTGGCTCCTCATGATCACCATTATCACCTATTTCAGAAGGTGTATCAGATAAAATGGGAGATTCTGATGTTACAGAAGATTCCTGATCACTCAGATTATTAAGTTCCAAAGATGTGCTAGCCGTGGTTTGCTTAATGAATCGACCTAGGGTGTCCCTAGGCCTTCTCATAAACTATTGAATCTGGAATGTGCTCATTCAAGAAATCTTATCAACACCTTAAACCTACAATGATTTGTAGATTTTTCCCTAGCAACAACACCAAAAATGATGAGGTCGTGGTAGTGTTCATTAATTCACATCATTTAATTATCAATCCAGAGGTGTCTGCAGAAGTCTACGATCAGACTCTTAGTGTGGGGGATTTTGGAGTGAATATGAATTGGTAGTTGGTGGACAAAGTCTGTCTTACTTATCTTGTGGAAAGAAACATACATGCAAGGAAATGAAACTATCTATTTGCTTTGAAAGGAAACACACATACTTGGAAAGAAACTATTCTAATTTCTTTGGAAATAAACACAATTGCTTGAAAGGAAACTGGTCTAATTGCTTTGAAAATAAACACACTTTCTTGAAAGGAAACTGGTCTAACTGCTTTGAAAATAAACACACTTGCTCGAAAGGAAATTATCTTAAATGCTGAAATAGAACTTCAAGGTAATTGAATCTATTGTCAAATCATAGAAAAGACACACTCTGAATATATCTGTGCCATTAAGATCACAATCCTATTTTTGGTATTTTTAGAATTTATAAAACAAACCTGCAGGTGACAACTTGCTAAACAGTGGTACAGAAAAGAGAACATATCATAAAATTAACACACACAGATAATTTCACTAAACAGAGAGACAAAGAAGAATTGCATAAAATACTGAGTGATCTCCTCTAGTTTGGGGAAGCGAGCCCTACTTTCCCAGCTGGAGATGATCCTCTGAGATTGAACAACCTTTCAGAAGAATCCCCCCTTCATTTGCATTAAATCAAAGTCCAAAAATGGACATGGATACAAAACTGGAAAAAATGAGTTTTCCCTCTAATTGGAAATATAAAATGGATTACAACTTGCTATCAAAATCTAGAACTAACCTAAAGAGACAACTTGCCCCTACTTATGCAGTCGAGCTTTATTAAAAGGAGATAACTAACAACAAATCTAACTACAACGAATTGGAATTGAAGCCAGTTGCTTATTTATTACATTAATGATTCCACTGGGGGTTACTGAAGATCAAAGATTTGTATCGACTTGGTTGTTAGCAAACTTGAGTGATTTCCTGGAATGGCGTGGCGCTTGGTGGAAATGACTTCAGTTGGAACTAACGCCAATTAATAGCTACTTCGGTTAGTCACTAAAATGGAGTGATGTGGAGATTTAGATTATAACAACTACCTTAATTGAGGCGTGGGTCATGTTTGCGTTGATGGGCCTTTTGGGTAGTCCTAGGATCGGCCGGTAACAATCATTGACTCGAGGGGAGGATGACTCTATTGGAGGGTAATGACATCTGGAGCCGTCTGGAGTTTAGGTTCTTCATAGAAAAGGGGGCTCCGAAGAGATCCAGAGACCACTAGAAATCCTATTAGCATAATCATTATGCAAGCACAAACCACTTGTACCAAAATTCATAAGATATGCACTTTGAAAATGTAATTCAAGAAAATAAGTTAAGAGATTTCATCAAAGGAAATGAAAACCAAACATGTGCATAATCCATCCAAAAGACAAACATAATTATAATAATATGTAAATATATATGCCATAGTGTTTTGTTAAACTCTCACAGAACAGGAAATACAATGAAATAGATGAGTCATTTATTTGGCTCATCATTGTCTCTGGCTGACAAGCAATGTAATCAATGTAATATCATGTATAAATAAGTAAATCAAATTGAGTGAGGTAAGTGTGATTGCAAGTGATTAAAAAGGTTCACAAGTAGATAAAAGGTAGAATGAATACATTACTGATGTGTGATTGAGGGAGAAATAGTAGAAGTTGTTGATGTTGTCCCGATTCATCTTGAAGACTTATATGTGACAATGATCAAGTATAGAGTGTGCCTAGCTAATCAAATTATCAGAAGAAAGTGTGAAGAGGCAAGAGTGCAATCATAAGGGTGTGAATTACAAGGTCAGTTTCTAGACAGTAGAAGGATTTTCATACTATAATCTTTTGTGAATTTTTTCTTAAGCTAGGGAGTTGTAGCTTCCTTGGGAATGCCCCTAAAACAAAGTCATTAGGGAGTTGTAGCTTCCTTGGGTGTGACCCTAAATCATAGTTGTCAAGGAGTAGTAGCTTCTTTGGGTTGTTGCCATAAAGTAAAGCCAACAGGGAGTAGTAGCTTCCTTGGGTTGTAGCCCTAAAACAAAGTTGTTATTTGTGCTTCATATATTGTGAGTAAATCCTCACCGTGGTTTTCCATTCTAGGGTTTTTGACGTATATTACATGTTATGTGTTGATGTGCATTGTGTTAATATTTCATGCTCATGTTAATGCTGTGATGCTTAAGATTTAATATGCTTTGGATAAGTTGAAGTTGTTGAAATTGAAAATTGTTTGATTACTGATTCACCCCCCTCTCAGTACTCTTGTGTCTAACAATTGGTATCACAGCCAAGTTCCTCTAAGGGAAGCTTGACTGCTTGAGGAAGGTCCGAGATGGCACAAGGTGGATCCAGTAAGATACCTAGGTTTGATGAAACAAATTATGCTTTTTGGAAGCTGAGGATGGAAGCCTACATGAATTCTCTAGGATATGTAGTTTGGGATTCTGTCAAGAAAGGTTACACTATTATTTCTACTATTCCTCCAAATGTAGATGAAATCAATAAGTATGATAATAATGCCAAGGCAAAGTTTTTCATCATGAGTGGATTAACTGATTCAGAACTTTCAAAGGTGATGAGTTGTAGTTTTGCTCAAGAAGTTTGGGATAAACTTGAAACCATTTATGAAGGAGATAAGAAGGTAAAACAAGCTAAGATGCAAATATTCAAAAGTAGATTTGAAAACCTAAAGATGACATAGGATGAGAACATTGCTGGATTTATGCTCCAGGTGAATATAGTGGTCAATGGCATCACAAGTCTTGGTGGTACAATAAAAGATGATGAAATTGTGAAGGTTCTGAGATCTCTTCCCAAATCTTGCAATCATAAGGTATCTTCCATTGAGGAGACTGCAGACCTAGACACATACACTTTAGACCAAATGTTTGGTACCCTTACTACTTTTGAAATGACAAAATTTGACAGTGATGTTCCCAAGAAAAAAGTTGCTTTCAAAGTCAATAAAAAGACAAAGGATGAAACTACTGATGAAGATGAAAGTCTTGATGATGCTAAAGAAAATTTTGTAAGACTGAAGAAAGGCTCTAGCAAATATAAAGGTAAGTTACCCTTCAAATGTTTCAATTGTGGAAAGGTTGGTCACTTTGCTTCTAAATGTCCTCTTAAAGAAGTTAGAAGTAACATAAATGAGAAATTCAAAAGGAGTATGTTTTCCATAGAGGACAATTGTTCTTCAAAGGATGAGGATCATGATGATTCAAATGATGAAACACCTTTTATGGCCTTGAGTGTTGGTGACAAAAGAAATGATGTTGGAAAAAGAGAGAAGACTGATATCCTGCAAACAAATCAAAACATTGAAAGATCAATGGTTGTATGGACTGCCTTCCATGCAAAAGAAGAAACTAAAGTGGTGCAGTCATGGTAGGAGGGTTCACAGAATGAACTATCCAGGCCTTGTAGAAAGAGTAAACACAATGGAAACAACTCAAAGATATGAAACAAGTACAGATTCAGTCATTCAGTATATAATAGAATTCAAATACAATCTATTATGAACAACTCAAAGATATGAAACAAGTACAGATTCAGTCATTCAGTATATAATAGAATTCAAATACAATCTAGCTGGCATCATGCGGGCTTACAATTCAGGTCACAAGCCTAAAATCATAATATACACAAGATATGGCTTTGAAGTCCCTTCGCGAAGAATGTAAACTATCGATCTTCTAAATCATGAGAACTTGATAACTGCTTTCCTAAGGATCTATTACATCAATATATATCATCTTCGGTACAAAAGATTCCTCCTCATTGGCCAAGGAAGGTCACAAACTCCAATGAAGAGCTATAATGTGTGTACATGGATAGGTCGGACCTAATCATGAAGAATTCTTCCGCAAATTAATGGAATGACGTGCAGATCTTAGGGAAGGTCAGCCACAAACCAAAGATCATTGAATGATGTGTTGTTAGGCTCCACAAGTTGAGGAATGCTCCACAGGTCTTCTCCTTTGGCTGATTATCAGAGATTGTCAGGATGCTTTGTTCTGAGAAAATAGTTGATCTTCTGATAGTGATATCTTTTCGGTACTTAATCCAAATGCTCTGAATTATGGATATGACATAGATGAATGAATCTAGATGCTAAGTCCAGCTCTGCAAGATGTGAAATACAACTACGGTAGAATATGGACCAAAATATAGAAATTACTTCTGACTGATCTGCCTAAACTGAACTAGAAAAAGGAAACAAAATGAACTGCAAACAAACTGAAATGTAAATATTTTGGTTGATGCAAGATTGCTCTTGAACCAGGGATGCTCCTGTATCACAAAGATTGGGTTATTGATAGTGGTTGTTCAAATCATATGACTGGTGACAAAGGGAAGTTTATCAGCTTTGAGAAGTGGTATGGTGGAGCTGTCAAGTATGGAGGTGATGAGTCAGCTCAAATTTGTGGAAAAGGTGTCATAACTATTGATGGAAAGAATAGGACTAAGGATGTCCTCTATGTCAAAGGGTTACAACACAATCTTCTCAGTGTCAATCAGATGTCCATCAAAGGTTATAATATTACTTTTCATGCCAATGGTTGTGAAATAATGAAGGTAGGATCTAGAAAGCTAGTTGTAGAAGGAATCAAGACATGTGATATTTATCACTTGAAAGAGGTAAATGGAAGAACATGTTTGTTGGCTCAATCCAGTGAGTGTTGGCTATGGCACAAAAGAATGGGACACAACAATTTTGATAATATAGTAAGAATCAAGTCTACTCATGTAGTGAGAGATATGCCTAAGATAATCAAGCCTGCAAACACTATATGTAAGGAATGTCAAATGGGAAAGCAGACAAAGACAAGTTTTAAAAGCAAGGAGTATTCTTCTTCAAATCCATTGGAGCTGATTCACACAGACCTATGTGGACCTACAAGAGTAAAGAGTCAACAAGCTGAAAGATATTTTATGTTGCTCATTGATGATTATTCTAGAATGACTTGGGTTCCTTCTTAAGAGAAAATTTGATGCCCTTGATAAGTTTAAAGTCTTCAAAGCTTTCGTTGAAAATGAAATGGATACTAAGATCAAATGTTTAAGGTCTGATTGAGGAGGTGAGTTTACTTCAAATGAATTTGAGAAGTTTTGTGAAGATCATGGTATTAGGAGGCATTTGTCTACTCCTAGAACCCCTCAACAAAATGGGGTAGTTGAAAGGAAAAATATGATTGTGCAAGAAATGTCTAGGGCAATGTTGGAAGATGTAGCTCTGCCTAACATAAACTGGAAGGAAGCAATTCACATTGTTGTCTATCTAACTAATAGGGTGCAGTTAAGGGTCAATAACACTAAGACATCTTATGAGTTGTGGTATGGAAGACCTCCCACTGTCAGATACTTCAGGATCTTTGGTAGCAAATGCTATATCAGAAAAAATGAAGAAGACCTAGGAAAGTTTGATTCAAGAAGTGATGAAGGAATCTTTCTTGGTTAGTCAACCAGAAGCAGGGCCTATAGATGCTACAACAAAAGGTTGGGAAAGATGATTGAAAGCACAAATGTCAAAGTAGATGAAGACTTGTATCATATCTCACAAGACTTAGAAGATACCAGATCTGTTATCTTTCCTTGCATTAAAGATGGAGAAGAAAAAGTGAAAGAGGAAAGTGAACAAGAACCAAAGCAGTTGCCTAAGACTCTAGCAATGTATGTTCAGAAGAATCAAATTAGTGATAAGAATGAAGGTATACAGATAAGGAGAAGGTTTACCAAGACACATGAGCAAGCAAAACTATGTTTATTATCAAAGATAGAACCTAAGACCTTTTCTGAAGTCAACAGTGATGATGGATGGATAAAAGTAATGGAAGAAGAGCTGGATCAGATTGAAAAGAATCAGACGTGGGAATTGGTTCCTAGACTAGCAAATAAGAATGTTATAGGAATAAAGTGGGTGTTCTGGAACAAGTTGAATGAAAAAGATGAAGTTATAAGGAATAAGGCAAGATTGGTATGTAAGGGCTACTCTCAAGTTGAAGGCATTGATTTTGAGGAGAATTTTGCTCCAATAGCTAGGATGGAGACAATCTGAATATTCCTTGCTCTTACTACTCACAAGAACTTCAAAGTATATCAGATGGATGTCAAGTCAACATTTCTGAATAGTGATTGCGAAGAAGTATACATCAAATAGCCTGATGGTTTTCAGATATCAGAAGATCCAAACATGGTATGCAGACTCCAAAAGGCTTTGTATGGCCTCAAGCAAGCACCTAGGGCTTGGTATACAAGATTAGACAAGTACTTCAACAGGGCTTCAAGAAAGGTACTACAGATAATAATCTTTATATAAAGGAAGGAGGCATGATTTTAATAGTTGCAGTATATGTTGATGATACCATCTTTGGTGGAGATGATGATATGTGTAAAAGGTTTTTAGAGGAGATACAAAAAGAGTTTGAGATGTCTATGATTGGTGAGAAGTCTTTTTTCCTTGGGCTTCAAATTACTTAGCTTGATGGTGGTATCTTTATTTCACAAGCTAAGTATGTCAGAGAAATGTTCAAGAAGTTTGCTATAGAAGATTCAAAGCTAGTAAGTACTCCCATGATCACTAGATGTCACTTGAGAAAAAATGATGAGTCTCTGAAGGTGGATCAGACTTCCTATAGATCTATGATTAGAGGGTTGTTGTATCTAACTGCTTCTAGACCATATATTATGCATGCAGTATGTATCGTTTCCAGATATCAAGCTAATCCTAAGAAAACACATGAGAAGGCAGTGAAAAGGATATTCAAATACTTTAAAGGAACTCCAGACTATGGTCTATGGTATCCAAAAGGTAATGACTTTGATTTAAGTGCATACATTGATGCTGACTAGGCTGGTTGTGTTGATGATAGAAGAAGTACAAGTGGTGGTGCCTTCTTTCTAGGAAGAAGATTGGTTTCATGGCAGTGCAAGAATCAAGATTCAGTGTCCTTATCAACTATAGAGGCAGAATATATTGTAGCAGCCTCCTACTATACACAAGTGTTGTGGATGAAGCAAACTCTAAAGGATATCAAGGTATTGTATGATGAGCCTATTCATATCTTGTGTGACAATACAAGTGCTATCAACATTTCCAATAATCTAGTGATGCATTCTAGAACCAAGCATATAGAAATCCGATATCCTATTTTGAGAGAGAAGGTTGCAGTTAAGGAAGTGAAGTTGGAATATGTTCCAACAAAGGATCATATTGCAAATATCTTTACAAAGGCTCTTGCAAAGGACATCTTTGAGGATCTCCAACAGATGTTAGGGGTAATTGCCCCTCCCTCTTCTTGCTAAAGATACATAGTGGTGCATCTATCCAGGGGGAGTTAAAGTTATATCCTTGTTCCTGGACTGATGATGACTACCTCTCAAGGGGAGCAGTTAGTGGTTGCTAATGATAGGGGGAGTTTGTTTTACCTCAAGGGAGAAATGTGCTGACATAAGCAGAATGGAAAGGTAGTAGTTGACCTTTGTCCTTGATGTCAAAGGGGGAGAAATGTGCAGGTATGTGTTGCCATCAATGAAAAATGGGGAGATTGTTACACATATGGTTGTATTGTTTTTCATTGATGTCAACACTATCACAAGGTTGTCATTGATGTCAACACTATTATGAATGTGTAATATTGTTCATGGTAGGATACCATGCTCTTGAAGAAGATACATATTCAAATGGGAATTAGAAGAACTAAGAAGACTTATTCAAATGAGAATCAGAAGCATTAAGAAGATACATTAATATGGGAATTAGAAGCACTGACATGATTAGATGTGTTACTGAGGTGTGAAGATGTTAGTGATGGCCCAAAAACATATTGTCTGATCTCTTCTACTAAGGTTTGGCCTCCATAAGTTGGTGATAGTTTCTACCACAAGATGAACATCCTTGAAGACTGATTGGGAGATTGCTCCTCACTTTCATTCTATTGATATTGAGCTTTTGTGGTTTAGAACATAGTTTCATATAGTGTCATATTATGTATGTTACAAGGTTCATGAGGTTTTGATCACCGGAAGAATGTTTTGTTGTTAACTGATTGAAGACAGTGTTGTCCCTGTGAAGATGTTCTGTGTAGGACTACGGAATGTTCCTCATTTCTCTACATTTGTAGATATGGCCATGCGGTTCTAGATTTATGTTCATGTTTCTATGAAGGTGATAATTCCAAGTTCTCATATCAGTTGTCCTTCTGTTGTAAAATTTATTCACGATAGAGTACCAGCTTGTATCCTGATAGAGTGAGGCAGTGTTGATGACCCACTGGAATGCTCCGCATTCCTCCAGAAGTGAATATTTTTCCTTGCAGTTTTGGAGACACATTTTTGGATGTACATTACATGCTCCATTGCAGTCTCAAGCTTCATGGTGGTCTGCAAGCTCAGTTTCTTAACAATAGAATGTTGCAGTGTGTTCTGGATGAATTACATTTCCCAGAGTTCATGATTGAGGTTGTTCAGCACAAAATCTTTGATGTACAGAGGTAAGAGTGTGTTTGGGGATGTTGTATGAGTCATGTAGACTCATCTAGAGAAGTTTCATGAAGATCTAACTTGTTTCCAATATCGCACAAGGTCTCCAACTTGTTGTGGCCATCATGCTTCAAGTTGTATATGAATTTTTTGAAGTCTGTCCTATTCTCAAGTGAGCAGAGTGTGCAGAGGTAATTTTGGGATGTTTGATGATGCAAAGAATGTTTTAGACCTATTTAAGTAAGTGTTGATGTCTGCAAGGCATGAATCTTCTATTGCAACAACGTGTGGCTTTACTTAGGACAAGCAATGTAATCAATGTAATATCATGTATAAATAAGTGAATCAAATTGAGTGAGGTGAGTGTGATTGCAAGTGATTAAAAAGGTTCACAAGTAGATAAAAGGTAGAATGAATACATTACTGATGTACGATTGAGGGAGAAAGAGCATAAGTTGTTGATATTATCCTCATTCATCTTAAATACTTATATGTGACAGTGATCAAGTATAGAGTGTGCCTAGCTGATAAGATTATTAGAAGAAAGTGTGAAGAGGAAAAAGTGCAATCAAGTGTATGAATTACAAGGTTAATTTCTAGACAGTAGAAGGTCTGCCATACTATAATCTTTTGTGAACTTGTGCTTAAGTTAGGGAGTTGTAGCTTCCTTGGGAGTGCCCCTAAAACAAAGTCATCAGGGAGTTGTAGCTTCCTTGGGTGTGACCCTAAATTGAAGTTGTCAAGGAGTAGTAACTTCTTTGGGTTGTAGCCCTACAGTATAGCTAGCAGGGAGTGTTAATAACTGAGAGGGGGGGGTGAATCAGTTATCCTAATTATTCAACTTTATGTTCTTTTCTTAATAGTTAATGCAACATCAGATCAAATAAGCAAGCATAATCATGAAATGGAAATAACACCAATACACATGAAATAATGATTTTGACGTGGAAACCCTGTTAAGGGAAAAAACCACATGGTGATTAACCCAAGATATTATTCTCTGTTAGAAGAATAGAAGATACAAAATGGCACTTGCCAATTAGGGCTCACTGCCTGAGCACACTGCTCACAAGAGGCTCACTGCCTATAAAAAGACTTACTATATACAAGAAGAAAACTTGAATTGATGAGAAGCATCCACACATGTTGAAGTTCAGTTTTAGTTAAGCACAATAGACTGATATGCTGCACTTCATCCTTACTCTTCTTAAGTGTTGCTATTCTCTTACATTCTGAACCTGTTTTCTGCCTTTTATACTATTCTTCTGCTTTTATTCGTACTTCCAAAAATTGTACACACACCTTCACATCTAAATCCATCTTGTATATATATCCACACAAGTGATTTCAGCACTTTTCTAGTTGGCATCCGGAATAGTCAATATTATCTCAAACTCTGGTCTATTGGCTGAATCCTTGCATACCAAGTAATGCGGATCAAGAATATGTTTGTAGAAGTCTTCAATCATGTTGGCCAATCATGAATGATACCTCAAGAAACTTAGTCATTAGCAATATCTCTTCCGAATTTGGGTCTGACACTCTATCGATACAGTTCATCCTCTGTCCACTCTGTCAAACAAGAACCCAACACTCAAGTGCTCATATCTCTTCACCCTTCAATCACTAGAGGCTAAATCCTTGGAACCTATTAGTCAAGGTACTCCTCTTGACTTCCCCAAATCTGCACTTCACTGAAATACTTCCTCTGAGAGATCCGGACCTAATTGTCGGACCTTGCTGACTGCTCTGTTCTTGCTTACTGAATCATAACACTTCTTCAATCTGACTTCCGGTAGAGACTCATCATGTCTTGCAGATGTGTGGGATTATCTTTGTTACCATCAATGACAACATTCATGAATCCATATAGTGTCTCTTGCCAACAATCTCCCCCTTTGGCATTGATGGCAACACTTAGTGAAAAATGACTGTCACACTATACTCCCCCTTGGCTGATGCTCTATCTCTATGTACATTTTTCAGAGCTCCCCCCTAGCTAGATTCCTCATTTTCACTACTCATCACTCCCCCTTTGACATCAATGGTAAAGGGTGGGGTCCGCACACCAAAATTTTCAAAAATTAATCTGTACTTAGTCACATAAGTATATCATTTGGTTGTACTCTACATATACTTTAGGATGTCTGCAAAAGTGTTTTTCAATTGTACAACTTTGGTTGCCCAACTCAGCTTCATCCTATCCAAAATGGATATGTGACCACTCAACAGGAATGCAAAAGCTTCTGCCTTCTTTAGATCTGTCGGATCATTTGTCTTGGCAGTTGTTTGAGCATCACTTAGGGCCTCATGCATGGCCTCCAACTTAGGAATGATTATTCTTCTAAGCTCATTTAACCTACTGATTCTATTTTTCTTTTCTTTCTCTAGCTTCTAAATTTCATCCAAGACTACAATAGTTTGACATTCTTGATTTACTATGGATGAGGTAAGTGGATCAAAATTTTGAGAAAGTTTAGTTAGTTTGATCTCCTATTCTTCCATTTTCTTTTCAATCTCCATTGTTGCTTTGGACCATGATAGACAAAATTTATATATTTCCCCGCCATCTTTAAGAGCAATTTATAAGCTCTTTATCCCTATATCCATATTTCTTCTATCATTTGATATTAGACTTAGTACTTCAGAGAATCTTTTATCCAAAAACTCTTTCCAGACCTTTTCTTTAGCTGATTTCTCTAAGGACTCAAAATGAGTGCTGACTGAACTAACAAGAGATTTAAGATTACCTGATGAGGAAGCTGATGAATCCTTCAGAAAGGATGGCATGATCTTTTCAAGCACACCGGATGCAGCTTCTATTAGCTCACAGTCTTCCATGTGAGACTTCAGGAGTTTTTCTTTTGCCTTTGCATTAGCAAATGAAGCTATCTTCATTGTTTGTATAGGGGAAAGAGAATCAAAATCAAATGGTCCTAGTAGAAGTTCCGGTTCATCAATCTCCATTGTCTCTTTGTTTAAGAATTTTTTAACAATTTTTGCAGTGTCTCTTGCTGGAGATAGAGTTTTCTTTTCTTCTGCAGTCTTAGAGCTATCATCTTCTTTTCCCTTCACTTCTTTTTCTTTCTCCTCTATTCTTTCTTCTCCTTTGGATCTGGAGTCAGCAGAGGAAACCAGAGGAGTGATTGTTTGTTCATGGGCCACCTCTTCCGGAGCAAAGGATTCCAAGCCCTTATCTTCACCAGTGTCCACTACCTCTTCTGTCATTGCCTCAGTAGATCCTTCTTCAACACTTGTGGTCGATGGATTAACACCTAAATCCTCTAGAACCAGAAGATTGAATCTTTTGAAGGCATTCAGGATGATCTCTTTTGTTTCATTTGCTACTTTATCAGTTTCTCCAAGCATGAGCTGATTCATTCTAGCTTTGCTCCGGAACTCATCCTTGCAATCTTTCAAGATCATATTCATTTGTTTTTGAGTGATTGAAGGATAGAGCTGAATAGCTATCTGCTCCCAAATTTCTAGATCTTTGGCTTGGGCATTGTTCTTCCTTATTTCAAGTTCCTTCTCCAAGCTTTTGGGGATCAGAGATATAATTTCAATGAATGCTTTGTTGTAGATGTTTAGATACCTAACTGTGGCATCTTGCAATATCTTCTGATCAACTTCTTCATAATCATCATAGAATTCAACCATTGGCTGAAGATTTCCATCCACTGTAACCGATTTGATGATGTCATCAATGCGAAGAGTGGGTTTTTCAACAAATTCCTCTACCTTTTCTTCTTCGCCTTGACCGGTAGAGGGTTCACCAGATGTTTTCTTCTATTTCTTCATTTTCTTGACTTCTTCATTAGATTTAGTCTCCTCTTCATCTTCTTGATTAGCATAAGATCTTGTGGCTTTTATCTTAGTTCTCTTCTCTCCTTTGCCGGATGATCTTGCTTCCAGTTTTGATGCCCTTGAGCTTTTAGCAGTGGCAGGTGTAGATTTCTTTGATGATCTGGTCTAGGTGGAAGATTCTACTGGAGTACTTTCCTTTTCTGCCTTTTCTTTTTCTTTTTCTACTCTTTCCATCTTTTCTCTATTGGCAACAAGTGCCTCTTTTGAGATGCCAAAGTCTTTGGCAATATTCTCTACTTCTTTTCTTACCTTTCTCTTCATCTCTGGTTGCCTTAACTCAACATGGATCTTCACACTCAGTTCTTCAAAGGTTCCAAACCTTTCTACCTTGGGATCCCTTGGTTGACTCAGCATGTGCTGGACATGTAGCTCCATGATGTTCTCATCCACCTCATACCCCATTGGCATGATCCATACCGTTCTTGGTTCCACTGCCTCCATTAGACACTGATCAGTCTCTACCATGAAGCATACTGTGTTTTTGTATTTCTCAACTAGAGATTGGGGAATTCTCTCTCTAGCTTGCATCATGTTCTGAAAGTTTTTGAAGAGACCCCAGAGAGCTGTGTTTTGTGCTTTAACATCACCAAGTCCATGCAAATAATCCCTGATTTGTATGGCAACCGGTCTGTCATTCTGCCATACCCATCCACTGGATCCGGGTAGCTCATTCATAAAGTAGAAGAATAGACAGAGTATTAGGCCACCAAATTTGAAGGAATTCTTTTTGTCCTTCTTTATCTTCTGTAGGTTCTCCAAGAGTTGGTTTAGAAAGAGCTCACAAAGGTCATAGTTTGCATTTTTCCTCAACATTTCATAGGCAGTGTAAATAGCAATTCTAGGTACTAAATTCTCCCTACTAGAATGATATATTTTGTAGCTGATGATCATGGATGCAAACTTGACATCCGAATCAGTGATGTCATCTACTGTCATTGCTCTTTTGTCAAACCTAGATTTGGTAGCCTCACTTACAATCTAATTCTTGACTGATTTGAGAGTAGGTATCCCAATGGATGAGTGTAAATCGGTAACTGCCCTAATGGCATCTTTTGTGATCTTGAATGGTCCATTCAACCACATGAAGTTGTCATGTATTCTGCTCAAGACATACCAGACCCATTCATCCTCAGCAAAGCAAGGGAAATGTATATACTGTGCAAAGTGCTTCTCCTGGAGGGCCTTGTATTGAGGTTTAAGCTCAAATGAATCATCTATTAGTTGTTTGTGGTAGATATCCCTCAATTTGAACTCACCGATTTCTTCAATGTTTACATGAATGTAAACCCTAATATCTTCTATATGCAAGACACCATGCGGAACACTAGAAAAACCTCCTAGGGGATCTACTTCCAAGGATTTGTAGGGATGTTTCTTGAATTTGGGGCGAGGCCTATCAGTGATCTTCACAATATTCAGAGTAGACATCTTTAAAAAGATTTGCAGAGAGATATTTAAGAATGAAAAATACCTTTTGCGCCTTTAGGTTTTCACGGAGTAAGCCGGATCAATTTCTGGATGAATTGACTTCTGCAAATGATCTTTGATGGGCTTGAGGAAATTTGTTGTAGAGCTCCTCTTTTCTTCTTCTTAAATGTAGAATAAGTAAGTGTTTAATAGGAAGAACCCTTATATTACTCCACAAACCCTAATACCAAGTTACAATAAATGCTCGACCTAAGTCATTCCTGTTTGCCTTATTCTGATGATTTGAAGAACTGGATCAATCTTGATCTAAACATCTTATGGATCTTCCAAATCTTAACCATAGGTTATTTGGATGTTTCTCTTATGAACCCTTTAATCCGCAACTCTCCTTGTGCCAGTTCCGGCACCAATTGACTGGCTAGGGGAAAATGGTTTTCTTTGTGTCTCCCCCTGAGCCAGGGCTCACTTTTTAATTTTTGGAAGGAATATCAGCACCAGAATCTGGTGCAGATCCATCCCCTATATTCTCTGTACTTTTCTTTACCCAAATCTTGTTCATCTCACTTTGAACTTCATCCACATTCACTTTTTGTTTTCCCTTGTCTTGATTTTGATTATGATGTACCGGACCTCTTTTGTCCTAATTCTTGCTTTTACAAAATTTGGCAATATGACCGGATCTATTGCAAATTTGGTAAACAACATTTCTTTGCATATTTGATTGATATCCTCTTGATCTGCATTGATTAGCCATATGACCCATTCTATTGCATGCAAAGCATCTACCATTGAATGAACTATTCATTTGCATATTCCTGCATACATGAGATTTGTGACCATATCTTTTGCAATTGAAACACTATCCGAAGAAGGATGTATTAGTCTGATTCATTCTCTTTCTACACTGATTAGCTTTATGACCAAAGTTATTGCAATTGTGGCAGTATCTATTAAAGGATGGATATCTTTGAGCATTAGGCTGCCTTACTGGAGGTCTTCTAGGCCGGTTCCTTGGATTTTCTGATTCAAAATTCTTCTGACCGGATCTGGAGCTTTCACCTTTTTCATATCCCAGGCCACACTTGTCATCTACCCTCTTTTGGCTTTCGAGGAGAACTTCAAGTTGAGCAGAGCTTATCTTGAATTTCTCTTTGTATTCATTTGCTGTTTGAAGATCCCTTTTAAGAGAGATAATTTGATCCTCAAGTTTTTCTTCGTTGTCTTTAGCATCTTCAAGATCAGATTCAAGATGTCTGATTATTCTATCCATCTTGTGGCAGTCTTCTGATTTTTCCTTGAGAGATTGTCTTAGATCATCTTCAGATTTTCTTCTCTTCAATTTCTTGGGTAAACTTCATAACTCCTAATTCCATTTCATGTCTTACCATGATGATTTCTTTTGATAACTTTTCACATAGCTTGGTTTTCTCTTTCAGATCTTCATTTGTATCATTGGCTTCACCTTGACCTGCCAATTGCTGAAGTAGTTCCTTTCTCTTTTTCATAGAGAGACTCAGTTTCTCTTTTAGTTCTTTTATGAAGTCATCAACCTGTTTGAGTCTTTCCTTTAATTCATTAACTTTAGAATTTGACTGTTCAAGATCATCAAGGGCAAACTTAAGTTGCTCCCTCATACCATACACATCCATTTGAATTCCCAGATCTTCCTCAAACTGTTAGGCTCAGTTGGGAGGAACTTAGCTCTGATACCAATTGTTAATAACTGAGAGGGGGGTGAATCAGTTATCCTAATTATTCAACTTTCTGTGCTTTTCTTAATAGTTAATGCAACATCAGATCAAATAAGCAAGCATAATCATGAAATGGAAATAACACCAATACACATGACACAATGATTTTGACATGGAAACCCTGTTAAGGGAAAAAACCATGGGGTGATTAACCCAAGATATTATTCTCTGTTAGAAGAATAGAAGATACAAAATGGCACTTGCCAATTAGGGCTCACTACCCGAGCACACTACTCACAAGAGGCTCACTGTCTATAAAAAGACTTACTGTATACAAAAAGAAAACTTGAACTGATGAGAAGCATCCACACATGCTGAAGTTTAGTTCTGGTTAAGCTCAATAGACTGATTTGCTGCACTTCATCCTTACTCTTCTTAAGTGCTGCTGTCCTCTTACATTCTGAACCTATTTTCTGCCTTTTATACTATTCTTCTACTTTTATTCGCACTTCTAAAAATTGCACACACACCTTCACATCTAAATCCATCTTGTATATATATCCGCACAAGTGATTTCAACACTTTTCTAGTCGGCAGTCAATATTATTTCAAACTCTAATATGTCAGCTGAATCATTGCATACCAAGTAATGCGGATCAAGAATATGTTTGTAGAAGTCTTCAATCATGTCGGCCAATCATGAATGATACCTCAAGAAACTTAGTCATTAGCAATATCTCTTCCGGATTTGGGTCTGACACTCTGTCGGTACAGTTCATCCTCTGTCCACTATCAAATAGGAACCCAACACTCAAGTGCTCATATCTCTTCACCCTTCAATCACCGGAGGCTAAATCCTTGGAACCTATTAGTCAAGGTACTCCTCTTGACTTCCCCAAATCCGTACTTCACTGAAATACTTCCTCTGAGAGATCCGGACCTGATTGTCAGACCTTGCTGATTGCTTTGTTCTTGCTTACCGGATCATAACACTTCTTCAATTTGACTTCTGGTAGAGACTTATCATGTCTTGCGGATGTGTGGGATAACCTTTGTTGCCATCAATGACAACATTCATGAATCCATATAATGTCTCTTGCCAACAGGGAGTAGTAGCTTCCTTGGGTTGTAGCCCTAAAACAAAGTTGTTATTTGAGCTTCATATATTGTGAGTTAATCTTCACCATGGTTTTTCCCTTCCAAGGTTTTCCATGTATATCTGGTGTTATGTTTTGATATGCATTGTGTTAATCTTTCATGCTCATGTTAATATTGTGATGCTTAAGATTTAGTCTACTCTAGATAAGTTAAAGTTGTTGAAATTGAAAATTGTCTGATTACTGATTCACCCCCCTTTTAGTACTCTTGTGTGTCTAATAGGATATCATCAAACACCATGTACCATCTATCCCAAAAGTTTTGGGATATATCTTCATTCCTACACCAATGAATAGGGAAGTGTTTGCAAGTCTCTTCTAATGTTTGGCCAGTTTTAGGATTGATAATGTGTGAACATAATGTAGATTTTGTAATTTTTAGGTCCTTCACTTGTTCGTAAGACAATTTGTTAGCATAGTAATGCTGACACCTCTCCCTATAGTCATGAAATTTGGTGAGTTGGTTTGACACTGATCCAGTGTGAGAAACAATCGCCTCTAATGACTTGGCAAGTGCTCTCCTATGATCGGTGCTTACACTTGGACTATTTAATGTTTCAATTAGGGTTTGAAGATGTTTTTTTTATTTTCTTCTATTTTCCCTAAATAGTTTTCTTGTGTATCTCTTTCATGGTGAGGATGTGAAGGTGGGGGGTTTGATGGTTTTGATGGTTTTGGGGATTGTTTTGACCCTCCTCTATTGGATTAGTGTTCTGTGGTGCCTCATTGACTATAAATTCAACATAAAAATAATCAAACATTGCAAAAGTAAAAATTTCTTTTCAAACTTACAAAAATCAAGCAAACCCTACCTTCTTTGGTTGCTACACCCTCTACATTTCCTTCATGATGTATTCAGGAGAGGGATTTGCGAGGTGGCATGGTGAAAAAATCAATTACACTTCTCTCTTGCTTGATTTATCCTTCCTACAATGTGCTCACGCTCTTGTGACTATTTTTTCTTGCACATATGAAGAATGGTCGTGGGTTTTTGTTGTGTTTACTTTTTTTTTTTACTTTATACAACATAAAATGCGAGCACGTTATAATGTGCTCACATTTCATCTTTCATGGGACCAAAATGGTATGTGCAAGATCATGATGGGCCAAACAATACGTCTAAGTGGTAATGAAAATACTAAAAATATGACTTAATCAAGTTCATGTGAAAATTTGAATGGATTATCTACACAATTTGAAAAATATGTAAGAACAAAATTTGTAGAGGATTGTTTTTCAAAAAAAACTAAATTTACTTGGTGAAAAATGAATATTTCAATGAACAACTATTAAATTTTTTAGAAAAAAATAAAAAAATGGGTGTCATTCCAGCTAACCTAGCTATGAACAAAACATTTTTTTTTTTGAATCTTTCAAAATAAGTAAAGGACTCATGCTCGAATGTGACGCATATTTTTTTGAAAATTTTTTCCAAGAAAATAATTAGCTATGATTTTTTTACTTTGACTTTTTTAAAAACTAAAAAGTAATTTTCTAGCCAACCTCACTCGATCAAAAAAATTTAGAATTTAATTTTTTTGAAACCTATAGCCAGAAGAGCAGAGTGTGATGCATCTTTTGGGCCTAAAAAAGATGAAACAATTTGAAAGTTATGGATGTTTTTCAATCATTGTGTCCATCAGGATTTTAGACACACACTATATAGAAAATTATTAATAATTATTTAATAATATGATAATCAAGCAAATCTTATATTTTTAGAAAACTGACAATTTCTTCAATAAACCCTTTTCATTTTATCAAATTTGAATTAAAAAAAGTCGTCAGCATGAAGGGTGAAGTTCGAAGAAGAGAGTGAAACCTGTAAAAAAGTTACAATTTAGGGAAACTCAACTATGATAGCCCCAAGCCTAAATACAAGGCAAAACTAAAGCAAAACAGATATCTATTATTAAAATAATGGATATCCATTTTGGGGAGCTAGAAACGGATATCTCAGATATCCATTTCTGGAACTATACAAATCTCTCTCTCTCTCTCTGACCTATCTACCTCGTAGTTAAATCCTTTTCCTAGCTTTCCTAGTTTTCCTTTGAACCTTTTCAATTTCCCTATAGATCCCACCAATTTTTCCCTATTTTACTATTTTACACCTCTCCTCTCATCATTCTTCCCATCCAATGAACTTTAGTTTTATCTTATTTCCATTTCATCCTCCCAATTTATATCCTCATCCCTCTTTGCATGTCCTAGTTTTCTTGTTTCCATTTGCTTTGTCAATAAGGGAGAGGGAGAGGGACGAAGAGGGAGAGATAGGGAGAGAGAGAGAGAGAGAGAGAGACCTAGTTTTGTTGTTTTCATTTCCTTCATCGATAAGGGAGAGGGAGAGATAAAGGGGAGAGATAGGGAGCTAGAGGAATGATAGGGGAGAGAGAGGCAAGATATAGAGAGATAGGGAGAGATAGCTAGGTAGAGAGAAAGAGGAGACAGATAGGGAGAGATAGAGGAGACAAAGGGGAGAGATAGGGAGATAGAGAGTGAGTGAGATGTCCAGAGAGATAGGGAGATAGATTGAGAGGTAGAGGGATGATAGAGATAGGGAGATAAGGGAGAGATAGGGAGATAGAGATTTAGGGTTGCTCAGGTTAAGGGGTTTTGGGAGAGAGAGAGGTTTAGGGTTTCTCAGAGTTAGGGGTCATGGTTTAGAGGCTCTATTTAAGGTTTATGAGTTTAGAATTTAGGGTTTAGGGGTTAGGGTTTACGGGAATTATTTAGGGTTTAGGGGTTTAGGGTTGCTCAGGTTTAGGGTTTAGGATTTAGGGGTTTAGGGGTTTAGGGTTTAGAGAGAGATAGATAGAGGGGACTGATAGAGAGAGAGGCTAAGGTTTAGGGTTTAAAGAGATAGAGAGAGAGGGGATTGATAGAGATAGGGAGAGATAGAGGAGACAGAGAGGAGAGATAGGGAGATAGAGAGTGAGGGACATGTCTAGAGACATAGGGAGAGAGATTAAGAGGTAGAGGGATGATAGAGATAGGGAAATAGAGGTTTAAGGTTTAGGGTTTAAGGGTTTGGGGTTTAGGGTTGCTCGGGTTTACGGTTTGGGTTGCTTAGGTTTACAGTTTAGGGGTTAGGGGTTGGGGTTTAGGGGCATTATTTAAGGTTTAGGGTTTAGGGTTTTGGGGTTAGGGGTTAAGGTTTAGAGGTTTAGGGTTTAGGGTTTAGAGAAAGATAGAGGAGACAGAGGGGAGAGATAGGGAGATAGAGAGTGAGGGACATGTCTAGAGACATAGGAAGAGAGATTGAGAGGTAAAGGGATGATAGAGATAGGGAGATATGGGAGAGATATGGAGATAGAGGTTTAAGGTTTAGGGTTTAAGGGTTTGGGGTTTAGGGTTTCTCAGGTTTACGGTTTGGGTTGCTCAGGTTTACAGTTTAGGGGTTAGGGGTTGGGGTTTAGGGTTTTGGGTTTTGGGTTTTGGGGTTAAGGTTTAGAGGTTTAGGGTTTAGGGTTTAGAGAGAGATAGAGGACCAATAGGGAGATATAGAGGAGACTGAGGGGAGAGATAGGGAGATAGAGAGTGAGGAACATGGCCAGAGACATAGGGAGAGAGATTGAGAGGTAGAGGGACAAAGGTGATAGGGAGATAGGGGAGAGATAGTGAGATAGAGGTTTAGGGTTGCTTGGGTTCAGGGGTCAGGGTTTAGGGTTTAGGGTTTATAGTTTAGGGGTTAGGGGTTTAGGTTTAGAGGTTTAGGGTTTAGGGTTTAGAGATAGAGAGGAACGATAGGGAGATATCGAGACCGAGGAGAGAGATAGGGAGATAAAGAGTGAGGGACATGGCCAGGGACATAGGGAGAGAGATTGAGCGGTGGAAGGATGATAGAGATAAGGAGATAGGAGAGAGATAGGGAGATAGAGGTTTAGAGTTGCTTAGATTTAGGGTTTAGGGGTTTTCCCAAGTTTAGGGGTTTGGGGTTTAGGGGTTTAGGGTTTAGAGGTTAGGGGTTAAGGTTTAGGGGCATTATTTAGGGTTTAGGGTTTATGGTTTAGGGGTTAAGGTTTAGATGTTTAGGGTTTAGGGTTTAGAGAGAGGACTGATAGGGAGATATAGAGAGTGAGGACATGGCCAAAGACATAGGGAGAGAGATTGAGAGGTAGAGGAACGATAGAGATAGGGATATAGGGAGATAAAGGTTTAGGGTTGCTTGGGTTTAGTGTTTAGGGTTTAGGGGGTTAGGGTTTAGAGGTTTAGGGTTTCTCAGGTTTAGGGTTTACGGGTTAGGGCTTAGGGCTTAGGGGCATTATTTAGGGTTTATGGTTTAGGGGTTAGGGGTTAGGGTTTAGGGGCATTATTTAGGGTTTAGAGGTTTAGGGTTGCTCAGGTTTAGGGTTTATGGGCATTATTTAGGGTTTATAGTTGCATGTCAAAAGCAGTCTCTCTCTCTAAATCCCTAAACCCTAAATAATTCCCTTAATCCCTAACCCGTAACCCGTAACCCCTAAACCCTAAACTTGAGCAACCATAAACATCTATCTCCCTATCTCTGCCTTATCTCCCTCTCTCTATTGTCCCTCTACCTCTCAATCTCTCTCCCTATCTCTTTAGACATCTCACTCACTCTCTATCTCCCTATCTCTCCCTTTGTCTCCTCTACCTATCTATCTCTCCCTATCTCTTGTCTCTCTCTCCCCTATCATTCCTCTATCTCCCTATCTCTCCCCAATATCTCTCCCTCTCCTCTCTACTTTTCTTGTTTCCATTTCCTTCATCGATAAGGGAGAGGGAGAGATAGAGGGGAGAGTTAGGGAGATAGATGAATGATAGGGGAGAGAGAGGAAAGAGATAGTGAGAGATAGATAGGCAGAGAGAGGAGACAAATATGGAGAGATAGAGGAGACAAAGGGGAGAGATAGGGAGATAGAAAGTGAGTGAGATGTCCAGAGAGATTCAGAGGTAGAGGGACGATAGAGAGAGGAAGATAAGGGAGAGATATGGAGATAGAGGTTTAGGGTTTAGGGATTAGGGGCATTATTTAGGGTTAGGGGTTTAGAGAGAGAGAGAGAGAGGTTCAAATTTTAAAGAGATGCAACTTTGTCGATTGGTTGAAAAGATGTTAACCATGTAACAATAGAAATTTGCAAGTGGAATTATAAGTTGTAAGCATAAACCAATGAAATGAATAACAAAAAATGCCATTTTTATAGTTCCAGAAATAGATATCCATTTCCTAGAAACTGATATCCATTTCCCAAAAATAGATATCTGCTTCTGGAAAACGAATATCCATTTTAGGACCCCTAAAACGAATATTAGTTTTGGAATGGATATCTGTTTTGGGACCCACAAAAAAAATATCCATTCCAAATGGATATCCATTTTGGTTTGGTATTCCAAACCAAAACAAATATTCTTTACATGCCTAAGAAAGTCAAACTTCCTCAATTTGCGATTTTGGCTAAGTAAAGATGTGATTTTTTTTCCCATTGCCACTATTTGGCCCGTGATGATCCTACACTCACCCAAAAAGTCATGTGGCCAATTTTTTGTCCCATATCTCTTTGCACTTACCCTTACATAATTAAAATATTTCTTTTCTTGCGCAAGGTGTACATACCCTTTTTCCTAACAAAAAATGATTACATTATCATTGCATCAACATCCTAGGAGCATATTTGAATGGTTATTAGTTGTCTTTAATCTATGTTCATCATAGTTAAATTGAATTTCATAGGAAGTGGACCATAGGAGAATAAGTCCTTGTCTAATGAGCTCCCAAATGGTGTCCACCACCACCATTTCCCCAAACACAAATGTATTAGGTTAGGTGTTAGTCATCAAAATTCTATTAGATTATTTTTGTAGGTGAAATTTAGATCCATGCATCAAGTTCACTTCCATAGGTGCAAATTTTAGTTTCACACACATAGAGATAAAACTTGCAGGCTTGGACTTGAACTTGAGAGTTAACAGAAATGTTTATCGTTCCAAGGTCATTGTCTAACAGATCTAGATTTCTTAGTACAAATGATGAATCAATTTGTGACATCTATGATGGTCTTTTCTTCATCAAATTGAGATCTATGTATATTATGCTTATTTTATTTCTATATTAATTATAGTATTTATTTCATTATTGATTATTAATCCCAACTCTAAAATATTAGTGTTTATTATTGTTTAATTGTTTTCTGTAGGTAAATTATAGTGAAAGTAATTATGTTCATTACATAAATTGGTGAGCTTGACATTCCTACATGACCTATGGTTTCCCCCCATGGTTTATCCTTCTTTCATTAGGGTTTTCAAATCTAATTTTTCTAATTTCTATTGTTCATATTATATCTAATTAAGGTTTCAGATCCACTCTTATTGTGTTTCATTGACTTATCTTCATTAGGGTTTAGGCTTGTATTGCTTGATCTATTTTTGGTCCCTACCACCAACTCCTATATTATGCTTCATTAATACATTTCACATCATGGATTCACCTAGACCTTCATCTCTACCATATCTACATGTATGCCTTTACTAAATTTGATATTTTTTAACATTTTGTTACTTTTGATTCATCTATATCCTTGATACTCTAATGTCTTTCTATGCCATGGATAACGATGAATTTTCTATGGAGGTATCATTCTCTCATTTCAATGCTTTCTTATCCTTCATAGAATTGATCAGTGTCTTCCCTTACCTCTTGGATACACTCACTTTATTATTCCATGAGAATCATTTTATCTCTCCTCTTCCCATGACTAGTGATAGTAATGTGTATTAGCATGATGATATGTTCCCTTTGAGTGTCTTTTCTTCTCATTCTTTAGTTAATGATGATACTCTTTGTATGATGGATACATATGAGGTAGCCTCACCCTCTATTGTTACAACTAAGCATGATAGTATTTCACCTTGTGATACATTACATGATGATAGCATGCATTATGATGTTAGTTTGAATTCACTTATCATATAGATATTATTGATAATTTATTACCTCCTTATTCATTACATGATAATATTATCTTTTAGTTAGGAGTTATTACATGATGACTTTGATAGTACTATTGATGCATTCTTAGATGTTTTTGATATT
This sequence comes from Cunninghamia lanceolata, assembly GCA_027924645.1. Classification (NCBI taxonomy): domain Eukaryota; kingdom Viridiplantae; phylum Streptophyta; class Pinopsida; order Cupressales; family Cupressaceae; genus Cunninghamia; species Cunninghamia lanceolata. The sequence goes on from BSBN01000512.1 coordinate 6,699,223, forward strand.
ATAAGGCAGCAAACCAGGGGCCAATCCCTTACAAAACAAAACCCAAAAAGGGTAAAAAAGGCTCAAAAAACAAAACAAGCCAGAACCACCACCGACAGCTTACATATAGCCGATATACGACAAAAAGATACTAACAATAAAAATCCAGCTAACAGAAAGCATAGAAAGACTAGGAAGGGATGTCCTCCTCTCCCTTAGAAAGAAACTCCAACATTTTGTCAAATTCTTTAACCCTGTCATTATCAGCACCATGAATAAGAACCTCATGTTCCCACAACAAAGAGAGATTGACCATAGCCATCTTGTATAACATGCTAGTAATGAAATTGTCAAGAGAAAAGACCCTTTTTTTCCAGGAACTACACCTGCTCCTTCAGCTAAGACAGATCATCAGTATCATTTACTTCCTTAATATTGTCTTCATCCCTACCATCTTGAGCATTATTACCATCCTCTTGAAATAGATCAGGATCAACATAAACAACAAAGGGAACAGAGTGGGCATCTTTCCCAGTGTTATCAATAGTATCAGTCACCCCCACCTGAGTAGTAATATCTCCCACATCCACACAGTCACCAATGGGGATAGAATTATGAACCCCTATATTGTCTTCAGTATCAAAGGCCTCCACAGGAATGTCCTGCCCATCAATTTCTTCTTCACCACCAGAATCTTCAATAGAAATCTTCTGAACATCACTTTTGGGATCTTCCTCCTCATGGGTAGAGGTTTTAGAATTGCTTTCAGAATAGTCAAATAGCTTCATCTTGGGAGCTTGTTTGCCAACAATACGACTAGACCACCTAACAACAACAAATTTACCCTCCAGTTTAACTTTTTTGAAATTCTGTGAGGGTCCCTCCCTACCCTAATTCTTCTCATTCTGGGTCCCAGAAACCCCAATATCTTCTTTCAAAGGGTTAGACTCTGTGTCAAAATCTGAGAGATGTCTCTTAGATTTCAATTTGAATCTAGAAGGAGGGTTTTGAACATTCTTGGTTATAGACTTAGAAGTCCCAGAACAAGGATCACCTTCAGGAAGCCGTTTAGGAGTAGCAAGACCAGTTTTCACAGAGTCGATAGGGGTATCCTGACTAGAGGGCTGAAGAGAAGGAGGAGACAGGGCTAAGTGAAACTAGTATAGTCTATGAATGAGCCCTTGATGTAAGGGAATAGGCTTCTCATCAGGCTTCTTTAGCAGAGTCTTCTTAACATGTTGAACATAGTGCTCAAGAGAAGAAAGCAAGTAAAAAGGAAAACTAATAGTGGCATTCCTTCTAAAATGATTTAACAAGGGGAGATGATAGTGATACAACCTAGTAAAACAACCCTTAAGGGTGAAATACTTCATCACCATATAGCACATGTCAGCCCATGGTTCAGGAAGATGGGCTCTCTCAAAACCACCCTAGTAAGGCACCAACTCCTCACCTTCACCAAGAAATAGTTTCTAATTCTGAGCATCCAAAACCCTAGACTTCTTCTGTATCTTCGTACCCTTTGGAGAAAGACCCATAGCCATAGCAATTTCATTCTCTAAAACCATGAAACTGACATTCCCAATTTGTATCTTACGATTATCCCAAGGCTGAGCAAATTGAATAGATAGGTTTTCATCATGTCCATTCAAACATTCAAGGAATGGGGTGACTCCTCCTTCTTTACAGTAATGCCAGACCAAGGCATTCTCTTTAAATTCTCCACAGTTGTTGGGTTTAGTTCTAATCCTGTCACCACCCATGATGAAAAACCAGTGAAACTGAATGAGCCTAGAGAAGGAATAGGCAGAGTTGTTTTCTAGAAAACTTCTATCAATATTGTGAGAAAATCAAGAGACTTTGATCATAGTGAAATGATTATAAAAGGCAAAGAGGATATGATCAGAATTAGGGCAATCATTATGATGATAACCTGAGGTCCTTACATAATCTTTCCATATTAATTAGCTATCCTCCACATGCATGCAAAGCTATCTAATCTCACTCTCATCATTAATAGAGTGTTTAATCAGCATGCCCTGAATTAAAGAACTGGCCACGTAGATAAGCCAAGTGAAATGATGACTAATCATCATATAGTAACTTGTTCTTTTTGAATGATATCCCCAATCTGACGCAGGATATTATGGAGTTGGTGCCAACAACACCAGTTTTGAAATTGCTGACCAAAATTTGCCAGGTCATCAGCAACAGTGTTGCCCTCTCTATAAATATGAGAGAAGGAAATGACAAGAATAGCCTGTGAAAGAGTTTGAATATCAAGCACTATATCCTTAAGTTTCCATCCACCCTCCGAAGCTTTAGACACAACCTCAATAATAATTTTGGAATCACCTTGAACATGAAGCTGGCGGATACCAAGAGATATAGACAACTTGAGACCCCATAAAAGAGTAGAGGTTTCAGCAAATTATTAGTCTAGTTACCAATTCCTCTAGCATAAGCAACAATTAGAGCTCCTCTGTCATTCCTTATAATTCCTCCACCACTAGCCTTGCCATTTGACTTAGCAACTCCATCAAAATTCAATTTGAACCAACCTAGGTCAAGGGGAGTCCAAATAGTGTTTAATCTTTTAATGTGTTTAGAATCATCAAAAGCTAGAATTTGAATCACAATCCCCTAGTTGGAAGCCACACAGACTTCATGCTGAGTAAGAGGTTTGTCAACAATTTTGATGCTAGAATTAGAAACATTCTCCAGGAGAGCTTTAGAATTCTTAGGTGTTAAGTCATTCTTTCTTGATAATTATGAGTACATAGATGATGATATCTTGTTGATTAGTGATTTTAGGTTTAATTTGAGTTGTTGATCATTGCAATGGTTTGACTCATCTTGTTTATGATATCATTCATTCATTTATTTTTGGCACATGCTTTTATTGCTCATTTTCTTGTCTTGGTTTGCTTGAGGATAGTATTGACTTTTGAACCTTCTCATGTTCTATCTTTCAATGCTTGTCCATGATCTATCCTCCATATGGACTATGTAACTTCTCATCCTATATTTCATGCTAGGCCATCTGCTCCTAGGCGCATACCTACTTTTCATGCTAAGACTACTTCACAGAGTTATCATATCGTTGGGCATACATATCAAAAAGTGGCTAGAGGTCAAAATGTTCAATCTCAATGTTGGTAAGAAAGACTTAAACTTCAAGAATAGAACAAGTTAAACCTATCACAAATGAAATGTGGTACATTGTGCTAACTTACAACACCTCCAAAAGGCATAAACAAGGACAAGGGACACACTCCTCTATAATTGTATATAGTTGTAAGTAGAAGATAGGATAGAATAGTAAGGATATACCATGAGATGACATAAGATAGAAGATGAGATAAGATAATATAAGAGAAACATTGTAATTGAGGATTGTATCAAATATGTATATATTGAATAAAGGACTATTATATAACGCATAAAGAGATGTTGAGTATTTGATGCAATATGAATGATGTTTTGTATGTAAATATGCGTATTCATTTAATTGTATATGTCTTACCCTACCATATCCTTATGTAATATACAGCATGAGCCCTAAACCTTCTCTTACCACTCTTACTAGGGTATAAATACAATACTGAAGAGACTAAAGTTCATACCTTCAATCTACACCCAATTCTTGCCAACATTTGGTTTCATTGTTGGGACCTTGGTAGAGCAATAAGAAAAGGCCAAAGAACAGAACAAATATTTTATGATGGTGAAGAATTAAAGGATAAATTATTATAGTTAGGAAGGAACCAAATTATATGGTTTGTGGTAGAATAAAATAGGTTCTAGCCTCGTGAGAGGGGGTTAGGCACCTAGGGGATGAAAAATGGAAAGGGCCCAGATCCTGAAAAAGGATCTCTAAGAGATGTAACCATTAGGGTAGGTCTAGTTTGAGCCATTAGGGATGGACAAAAAAGATTAATATAATACCAAATAAAAACCACCTATGTCCAAAGGAAAGAGCAAGAGGCAAAGAGAGATTTTTTAGCAAATTAAAATGGTAGTTGAGTTGAGCATTGAAGAAGAAGATTGAAGCAAATTTAGGAAAGAAAGGAGAGATATTAGAAGAGGATTGAGAAGGATAGAGAGGCCTTATTGGAACATGTCAGAAGGGCTACTACATGAAGTTTAGAGACTTCAAATAATGGAGGACAAATAGTACCGCTAACTTATGATAACACATCAGAAAGCTTAATTACCTAGATAAGGAAAGCTAAAGAAAATTTGACTAGAATAACATAATGATTGAAGGAATATGACGAGTTTAAAGAATGGATAAGGGAAGGACTTGGGAGCTATAGTGCTCGGCTCAAGGGCTTTATGTAATCTACAACATGAGCCCTAAACCTTCTCTTAGCACTCTTACTAGTAGCTTGTTATAAATACAACAGTCAAGAGACTAAAGTTCATACCTTCAATCTACACTCACTTCTTGCCAACATTTGGTTTCATTGTTGGGACCTTGGTAGAACATTAAGAAAAGAACAAAGAACAGAGCAAATATTTTATGATGGTGAATAATTAAAGGATAAATTATTATAGTTAGGAAGGAACCAAATTATATGGTTTGTGGTAGAATAGAATAGGTTCTAGCCTTGTGAGAGGGGGTTAGGCACCTAGGGGATGAAAAATGGAAAGGGGGATCCTAAAAAAGGATCTCTAAGAGATGCAACCATTGGGGTAGGTCTAGTTTGAGCCATTAGGGATGGACAAAAAGGATTAATTTAATAACAAATAAAAACCACCTATGGCCAAAGGAAAGAACAAGAGGCAAAGAGAAATTTTTGAGCAAATTAAAATGGTAGTTGAGTTGAGCATTGAAGAAGAAAGAAGATTGAAGCAAATTTAGGAGAGGAGAGATATAAGAAGAGGATTGAGAAGGATAGAGAGGCCTTATTGGAACATGTTAGAAGGGCTATTACATGAAGTTTACAGACTTCAAATAATGGAGGAAAAATAGTACCTCTAACGGGTAAGTGCAAAAAGATGGGGGGCCAAAAAGTGGCCAAATTGTTTTCAAAAAAATTTAATGCATAACGTGCTTGTGTTATGGTTTGGTAATGACAAACCTAAGGCTCGTCAAAACCAAACCATAATGTGAGCGCGTTATGACTTATTATAAATAAAAAAAATCTTATCATCTCATTTCATTTATTTTTTCTCCTCTATACCCATAGCCTGCAAACCCTAGGAAGCGCACTCGCATTTTGGAAAAGTCAATTCAACACCAAAATCTTACCAATTCATTGCCAAAATGCTGCCACGATGTTGAGCATGCCAAAGGAGTGATTTTTTTGTTGTTTGAATTTGTTTCTAAATAGGTAGGTTTGAGTTGATTTTTGATGTAAATTTTGTTAATTGTTAGGCAATGTTAATGCACCTCCTCCTCCTCCTCAAAATCCATAAAATCTTGAGAAGGAAATACTTGTGGGACAACAACCTCCTCCATCCATTCCTCGACATGCCCCTGGAACACAAGAAAATATAATGGGGCAAATTGAAAACAACAAAAAAGAAATTGAAGATATAATTGCAAGGTTGAAAGATCCTTCCATTTCAACCTTGCATAGGTCTACGCTTGCTGAATCCCTTGAATCTATGTTATCAAATGTAGATTCAATTAGCAAGCAAATATCTAGTTGGACGGATAAGAGGAGAGAGTTTAGAGACTATTATGCAGACAAGCTGTCATACCAAGATGTGAAAAAATTACAAATTACAAAATTAGACTTGTGTTCAATTTTCACAAACCCACAAACAAATCAACCTCCACCCATTACATGCAAGAGGTTCCCTATCCATTGGTGCAACAACCAAGAGATAAGGGACAATTTTGGGTAGAGGTGGTGGATGGTTTTTGACCATCCTCCATGCAATAATAATGAGGTCCTACAATAATTTTTGAGGAAACTCTATTGTGAGTTTGTCCTCAATAAAGTGCCAAACTATTTTGATATGTGGGACTTCCAGGGTAGAGGTGGGGGGTCAGCACAAGATAGACCAATGACACGTGTTGACCCACAACGGGCAGTGAGACAAGTAATCAACAGACCAACCCATGAGCATGTTTCTATCCCTTCCATTGTGAAGGAGAGTGTTGAGGTCAATACACTTCAGTCCATTAGTGTCTTGACTAAGAGCATCATAGAGCATGCCAGTCCTGCAGCACAGAGTGGGTTGGGAGATAGTGCGAGGAGTAGGGTCCCACCCCATGCTTATCAGACTTGCGGATCAGCCTGTGGTTATGACCCCATGGATAGTCAGGACGCAGGTGCATAGGCTACATCTGTAGCTGAGCAGATGGTGATGACAGATACCCTCCTGAGTGAGACTTTCGGCCTTGATACTCAAGTAAATATTAGCAAGTTTATTGAATTTAATTTATTAAATTTCATTTTTGAAATGCAAGATTAACTAATTTAGTTTGATGATTTTAATGAAATTTCAGGGTCATAGTGTTGATGTAGTTTTCAGTGGTTCTGCACCTGCATATTATACTAGATCATCTAATGTCGGGGTATGTAACTAGTAAACAATTATAAATATTAAATGTGAATAGCATTGTTATATGAATGGTATTCTAATATCTAATTTTGGATGTTGAATAGGTTAATATTGGGGATTTCAGGGTAACACCTGCCAGCGGTGGTGGACTTCAAAGCTTCACAGAGGTAATAAAATAAATAGTTTAATGAATAAATTGTACTTACTAGATTTTTGTGTGTGACTTGTGTGCTTTATTGTGTGTACTTCCATGTTTAGATGAACGTGTGTGTATGTTAGGAGCCATGACTTGCATCACTATTATAGTTTTCGTAATTGAATAATGTTGATTTATTTCTAGATGATGCAGGCTGCAGAGACACCTCCTGATGTTCATAGGGCAATGGAGCATGGTGTGACCTCTGTGATTCATAGCTCCATGGCATTGACAGGGGTATGAGGCAGATTAGTATGTGGGTGCCAAAGGCGCGCTGGTGGTATTTCTGCAGAGTAACGATGTCAAAAGCCTGGATGATTAGAATGGAAGGATGAAGCTTCATTTATAGACTTGGAAGAATGGGAATCAACGGTTGAGAGGAGATATGAAGATCAATGGTTGAGGATGGTTGAGGAATGTGCAACCAATAGAAATGTGACAAGTGTCCCAGCTCCATCATGAAAGAGGGGATGTGACAAAACTGATTAGAGAGTTAACTCCATTGACTGGTCTGTTAACAGACTTGACTGATCAGTTAGAAGAGTGGATTGTGGAACTGACTGGATTGATTGAGGATTTGACTCAACTGACAGGTTAGTTAACAGATTTGATTGATTGGTTAACTGACCTCTGATTGGAGAAGAAATAGGCCATGTGGGTGAGGGGAAATAAGGCAATTAAATATTAAATATATTTAATTACATGTGCAACCTGATGAGGTGGACAAGGTGAGGTGGAACAGGTGAGGTGTAAAGGTGATGTGGAATTTTGAATTTAGAACTTTAGGATAGAGGAATTAGGCTTAATTAAATAATTTATGATTATTTAATTGTGAAGGACAAATAGAAGAATTTTAATTAAATAAATAGAATTTATTTAATTATGGGATAGTGAATTGATTAAATAAATTTAGAATATTTATTTAATTGGTAGAAGAATGGAATAAATATTTAGAATATTTATTTAGGATGATTTGTGTCATTTTTAGACGTATACATTTTGCCCCTCTTTGATGCAATGCAGTGTACAGCGTTGCTTCAAAGAAATTGATAGTTTGAATGATGATACATGCCCCAGTTTGCCCCTGGTACAAGTTTGATGACAGGATGCCCCCTCGGGAGATTGGACGAGGAGGAGGCAGAAGGCGTGAGACGGACAATCTCACGATGAAGAAGGTTGAGTTTGAAGAAAATGGGTGAAGAAAGAGCCGAATGATACGCAATGCAAGATGGAATGATGACACACACAAGTAAGCAAGCAAGTATGCACAAATGACACAAGAACAAACAAGGTATTGCCCCTGTCAAGCGGTAAACCAATGATATACTAATAACGATATACAACAATGTTGTCATGGCGGGGAACGATGTATCCCTAGACCAACACGGCAGGCATGTTGTCATGGCGGGGAATGATGGATCCCTAGAGCAACATGGAGGATAGTGTCTGGTTCCAGGAAATGAGGCATGTCGTGTAAGACGCGTGTATTGGTCTGATTTCGACAATGCAACATCCTGTATAAGACAATTGATTGATTAACTGATCGAGTTGGTTTGCGACCAGACAAGGATCAAGACCACTGATTGTGATTGGATCATTTGTGCAAGATTGACTTGACATGATTGATATGGATTAAGGATGGACCTACATTTGGATCATTGCTCAGACTGACTGGACAAGGATGAAAGATTTGATGATAGATAGAAATTTGATTGATAGAAGAAAGACTCGATAGAAAGATTCACAAGCTTTTATTTGTATTGATACTCTGCATTGTTGGATCTTTATTGCATGGGGTATGGTATGGATGTATAAATGGATATAGGATGGCTGCTTTGCTATTGGAGTGCTTTATTTCATCATTGGGCAGTGTGTTTTTGGTACATTTTCTGAAATGTTGTAAGTGAATACAAGCATCTAGGTATAATTGAACCAAGATGACCTGAGTATCGCTTACATGGATTGTGATTTAGCAAGTTAATACAAGCATCTAGTCAAAATTGAATCTAGATGACCTGAGTACCTCTTGCGTTTCAACAAGAAAGGATTGCCCCCGTTCATGTTAGACCTTTGATGTCCTCGATGATCTTTTGCCGATCACGTCCTAAGACAAGGCTTCACATTACTAAAGTTTAATCCCCAAATAGCAAACAAAGAAAATAATCATGCCCCCATCATAGCATCTCTAGCTTTTGGCATCCTTGAGTAGCATAGGAGGGTATGATAGCAAAAATCAGGACTCAAACTGTTAACCATGTTTCTAATCTACAAAGCATATTTGTGTTGATATGTGTTTAGCTCTTGCCTTAATTTGCATAAAATCATTTAGAAGACTTTGGGTATTTGCTTTGCGTTGGATAGGTTAAGATGCTCATAGTCAAGATTTCTGCTTGAAGCGTGGGTTTTGCTTGCATTTGCTTGCTTGATGAGAAGGTTGCATAATCCTTATTGAGAAGACGGACCCTAAGGGACTGACCTAGTGCCTCGAGGGCTCATTGCTAAATGGCCTTGCCTACGTGACGACGCAGAGGCAACATAGTTCGGGGTAAACCCTAATGGACCATGGATGGACTAGAAGAAAGACGACAAGAATGAAGACAAGAAAGGAGACGAATGGGACCTTGGGAGAGATGGAAGCCTCGGGGGCGCATTAGAATAATGGCCTTGCCTACGTGACGGCACAGAGGCAACGTAGTTCATAGACTTGGACTTTGGACCTAAGATATGGATCAGACAAGATACGATATGGAACAGACATGGATTAGACATGGAATAGATATGGATTAGATATGGATCAGATATGGATCAGATAAGACACGATATGGAACAAATATGGATCGGATATGGAACAGATATGGATCAGATAAGATACGATATGGAACAGACATGGATCAGATATGGAATGGATACGGAATAGATAATACTAATGACAAGGAAACACCACGGATAGGTAGATGTATGGGTGAATGGAATAGGTAGGTAGAAGGAACCAAGGATGTGATCCCCAAGGACTATGTCGCATAAGAATAACGTGCCCCATTGTAGGTAGAATACTTAGGATTTTTCATGACAAAGCTTACGATGATAGGAGGATGAGAGGGTAATGGAGGATTTGCATGGTTTGGAGGGATAAGGTATGTCAAGAGACATCTAAAACATTTGTTAACATTGTGCCTCCAATCTTTATCAAGACCAAAGAAAATAGAGGAAAGGAAGATTAGGATGGATAGACTAGATAGTATAGGTAGGATAGGATAGGAAATGGTATGAAAGGAAACTGGTAGGAGAAAAGTGATATGCCGATGAGACAAGGTGCCCCCAAGTGTAGGTGACATAGAAGATCAACTTACACATGACGCCTGTTTGCCAGGTTTTCATCATGGTACTTATCCAAGGCGCCTGTTTGCCAGGTTTTCACCATTGGATGAAAGGATTTTTCTTTGCTTTTTTCTTTTTTTCCTTTTTTTTTTTTTTGAAACATTTGGGTAGGAAAATGTGGATATGGAAGGGAGAGACTCAAGGATCTAGTTCTATGAAAGGTAACAGTCCCACTAGATGGATGTTGTTGCATGGACAATGTCAAGTGTTCTCACAGATGTTGGTAGGGGATCACATGAAAGTGATATGGCGTAGGTAGATAGTGGATTACGATACAAAATATGGAGGGAAGGCTTATGCAAAAGCATGGACCATAGGAATAGGATGAGGAAGATATGTAGGATAACAATGGAAGGAAGGGGAGATGGAGTTATACGGAAGTATTGTGGAATGGGAGGGAACCATGAACAATGGTTGCACATACTGTGATAAACATTGAAGATGATGATGGGAAGGTGGTGTAGGAAGCAATGGAGAGTTTTTCTTGGTGGATGAATGATATAGGCCTTTAGGGATCCACATAGACTTTGCATTGTTTTGATTTTTGTTTGTCATGTGGGATGGAAGGATTTGATACTTTTGGATGGAATTGGAGAAAGTGGATGGTTGGGATTCATGAGACGTGGATGCCTCATTTGACTTGAGGACTTTTTGCTTAGGTACCCAAACCATTTTGCTTTTAGACTTTTCGTGTGAAGGTATGAGTTTGGGTGTATGTAGCTTGTGTGCAACTTTGGAGGTAATTGCGTGATGCTTGGGGACCCACACCTTTTTTAGTTTGGCATTGAGGTGTATGGGTGTATGCAACTTTTGAGATGGATTTTTCTTTGATTCTTGGCTTTTGTATCCTAGGTCATGAGGACTCATAGGATTTTTTATTTTATAGGTAGAGGCATCCACGTTTTTGACATTGAATTCTCTTGGGATGGTGGAAGTGAGGTTGGTGAAAGCTTCTTGTTTAGACAATATGTGCATTTGTCGGCCATGATTGGGATATTTAGAGGATGCATAGATGGATGGATAAGGTGTTGGAAGAAGTGGTGGTAGGATGCATAGGGGGCTATTAGGAGTTGGAAGTAGCGGAGGTAGATTGGATGGTGGAAGGTGTATGGTCACATGCTTTTGACAAATGTAGGATGATGGAGGTGGAATGGCGACATATGTTTTGGGGATATGATAGGGTTTGCGATGGAAAGTAGTAGACTTAGGAGGAGTGGAGGAAGTACCAACATCTTGAGATTGCTCACCTTGGGGTATGTAGCCAAGGCCGTATGAAGGTGGAGGAACATTGACATGGATAGGTTCCAAAATACCTTGTTCATGAAGGCCTAAGCCTTTACCTTGATAGTTCATATTCTGGAGTATGCGGTGGACCATGGGATTATGTATAGGTACACTAGCAGCGAGTTCCTTATTGGATGAGGAAGGTGAGATAGCGGATAATGGTTGTTGGTGTTCGAAGGAAGAACATTCATGCATGAAGGTAGTAAGCCCAAGGATATAAGATGATGGATTTGTAGCTTGGTCAATAATGGATGGTGAAGGATCACTAGAATCTTGATCATCATTATGCTCTTTAGGATCTAAGTTATTAGGTTGATCATTCATGTGCACTTGGGAGGCAAGTGTCTCATCAGAGGAAGTGAAAGTTGTTGGATCATGGATGGGATTAGATGGAAGAGGGATAGAAGAAATGGAGGTTTCTTGCTCATGAATGGGTATGGGATCAAGTTGCTCAAGGACATCTTCATAGGGAATATCTTGATCATAGAACAAATAAAGGTTATGCATGGGATGGAATTGGATTTCCTTCTCATGTATAGGTGTTGGGAGATGGATAGGATCAACTAGCTCATGGAGAGGTTCATTATTATGGATATCATCTTGATCATGGAAAAGATACATGTTATGGATAGGTAGCAAGAAAGTGATTTGATCTTGACTTAGACTAGGGATTAATGTTTCCTCATGCTTAGGATCAGACTCTTGACATACCTCTTGGGTTGTTTGAATGGAAGTGGATAGCTCTTGGATAGCTTCTTGGTTGACAACATAGATGTTTGATGGACCTTGACTTTGGTGCATGGTAGAAGGCTCTTTGATAAGCTCAAGGAATTAAGGATCGCATGAAGGGGTTGTAGGATTTGACATGTTATTGGAAGCATCTTTTGTAAGGTCGAGTACTGAAATTTGGGGACATGGTTGATTCTCTACTAGTAGCCCTTGGATCACAGCCTTCGTAGGTGTATGGATAGGTGAATGAGGGGATTTTGCTTTCTCCCTAACTTTTCTCTGGTTGTATAAATTTGGAAAAACTCTTTTCCAGAAATCATCCAAGGATTCCTTGGTTGTCGGTTTAGAGTTTGGGGAACTCGATGGTGGTGTTGGTGTAGAACTGGTACGTTTTGGAATATGTGTCTTAGAAAGTGGTGAAGGAGGACTAGTAGATGGAGTGGTATAGGATTTCCAACTTAAGGTGGTGCTTGCCTTGTCATGAGCATCATTAAGACAGGAAATAGATGTATGAGTTCGGGGTGAGGCGTAGCTAGTACTGGCACGTTCAGCTTGCAAGATTACCATTTCTTGTTGTCTGACTCAGAGTTCTTGACAATTGCTATACGACCTTGGGGTGAGGTGTCTAGGGTTAATTACAATTTTAGGTATTTGAGTTCTTGAGCAAGCTCTTCTAATTTAGTTTTCATCTCCACAGAAACTGACACAAGACTGAAAGGGGTACTCAAAAAGGTGGAAAATTTTTCCTCAAAAATAGTGCAAATGGGTATAAGCGCAGCTCTGTTTTTCGGCAAAATTTTTGGATTTTTCTGGTGTTTTGGGTATTTTTGGCTGGAAAAAGGCCTTCTTGGTCTGATTTTATGAATTAACAGCAAGAAAACACAGCAAGCACAAAGAATATTTTATAGGTTTTCATTATTTATTTTTTTGGTTTTTTCGACTCTATTTTGGACTAAACTGAACAAAAGCAAGCACAAAGATCCTAGGTGAGAAATGGATTACAAGGGTTTTTGGCCACTAGAACAAGAGGTGTTTAATGAGGGCAACCGTTCGAGTGGTTACACATGCGGCGGCACTACTCTCCATTATGGAGTCTCCCAGCCTCAAAGGGTTACGCCTTAGAGGGTTTTGGGGGAGGTTGGCCGTCGGTGTAACACAGCAGCACTCGTTGCAGGAGGTTTTCACCTCAAGCACAATTTATTTTAAGTGGCTTGGTAGGGCTTGGCTTTAGCCTGTTACCACTCAGGGTCATTCCCACTTGGACAAGCGTGCATCCAAGGGCAGGCCCCTCCTAAAGGTGAAACAAATAGAATGACAAGTCTGGCACTCTGATCACCCAGGAAAGGGGAGAGCATAAGCCTATTGTCATTCGCAAGCACAGAATACACTGGTTAATCCAACCTAGTTAAAATTAGAAAAACTAAATGGGCTATTCTACTTGTGCACTCATGCGGTTGTTAACTTTGAAGTGGTTAAAAAGATAGAATTATTCATTACCATTTGTAAGATAGCAATAATCTAACTATGGAAGATAGCATTATGCAGATATTGCAATGGTTCAATTACTCTCTTCCTAGTTAAGGCTATGTGGAATTTGTATGAACGTTCGTTTTAGTGTCCTTTTATAAATTGAAGTGTGAGTTTAGTAAATGCAGCTAGATGAGTCTAAACCAGTGCCCTAACCTGCAAAATAGATCCAGAGTATTCTTACAAAGATGTTAGCATTAGCAAAAATCTTCTAAAAGATCCTAAAATCACTACCTACTACAGAAGCACCACTTCAGAGACTGAATGCACAGAAACAGTCAACAGAAATTTGCATTTTCTAACCCTAGTTTGTAAAGATTTGGATAGAACCATATGTAGATGATCTCTTAGCTCAAATCTAACCTCACCATTGCGTCCAGGGGGGTATTTCCATAAATTTTGAGTACAAATTTGCCTAGATTTCATGAAAAATAAAGCGTTTGGCGAAGAAAACAATGTTTCTAAAATTCACTGCCAAACAGATGCGTTGCAGAAATGAACATATGCGCTGCAGAAATAAACATATGCGCTGCAGAAATGAACATATGCGCTGCAGGATAACAAATGCGCTGTAGAATGAAACAAATGCGCTGAAACAGAGCGTATATGCGCAGAAAGAACATATGCGCCGTAAAAGAAGGTATATGCGCCGGAACAGTGTTTAAAAGCGCATTAAGAACAAACAGATGCGCAGGAATAACATATGCGCCGCAGAAATGGATATATGCACTGTAACAGTGTTAAAAGCGCCACAGGAATACACAGAAGCGCATAAATGACGTATGCGCCGTAACAGTGCGCAAAAGCGCACCTAAAAAGCACAGATGCGCAGAAATGACAGAAGCGCCGTAACTGTGGGTATATGCGCCGTGGAAATGAACAGATGCGCCGAAGTAATCTGTGCGTGACTCTGCGTGACCTGTACGGAACCTGCCTTCAAAAAAGCTCAGAAACAGTAAAATAAAGGGGCAAACGGCCCCACGGTGGGCGCCAAAAATGTGAGGGTAAAATGGTGATCAATCAAATGAATAATAGATGACCCAAACATCAACAGAATAGTGAAACAAAGAAGATTCAAGTAAACAAAGCAATGAACAAACATAGCAAACCTCTTCCGTTTTGAAACTTCTGTTGTTCGCCTATCACGAATCGTCCTTTTGCAGATGAGATGAGCCCTCAGAGAGTGCAATCTTTTAAAGCTGTTTGAGGAAGTCGATGGTGAACGGCTATGGTGTGATATGCAATGAAGGTGAGCTCCAATGCAACAATGGTGATCTCAAGCTTGTAGATGACAAGTGGGTGCCAAAGGCGCGCTGGTGGTATTTCTGCAGAGTAACGATGTCAAAAGCCTGGATGAATAGAATGGAGGGATGAAGCTTCATTTATAGACTTGGAAGAATGGGAATCAACGGTTGAGAGGAGATATGCAGATCAACGGCTGAGGATGGTTGAGGAATGTGCAACCAGTGGAAATGTGACAAGTGTCCCAGCTCCATCATGAAAGGGGGGATGTGACAAAATTGATTAGAGAGTTAACTCCATTGACTGAACAGTTAACAGACTTGATTGATCAGTTAGAAGAGTGGATTGTGGAACTGACTGAATTGATTGACCAGTGAACTGGATTGATTGAGGAGTCAACAGAATAGATTGACCAGTGAACTCAAATGACCAATCAGTTAACAGATTTGATTAGTTAACTAACTTCTGATTTGAGAAGAAATAGGCCATGTGGGTGAGAGAAAAATAGGTAATTAAATATTAAATATATTTAATTACATGTGCAACTTGATGAGGTGGACAGGGTGAGGTGGAAAAGGTGAGGTGTAAAGGTGATGTGGAAAAGGTGAGGTGTAAAGGTGATGTGGAATTTTGAATTTAGAACTTTAGGATAGAGGAATTAGGCTTAATTAAATAATTTATGATTATTTAATTGTGAAGGACAAATAGAAGAATTTTAATTAAATAAATTTAATTATGGGATAGTGAATTGATTAAATAAATTTGGAACATTTATTTAATTAATAGAAGAAGGGAATAAATATTTAGAATATTTATTTAGGATGATTTGTGTCATTTTTAGGCGTATACAGTTATAGTTGTTTATTTTTGAAAAATCAAAAGATTATTGATTTGAAGTTTAATTTATATCTGGATGGTTTCTATAGGACATGACATCACCATGGCCTATTCCTGCTACTGAGGCAAGTGAGGAGATAAATTATATGGTAGCGGTAAGTGATTATTTTGTTAAATGTTTCATTTTTTATAACATATAATTTCTATATATTAATGTCTATACTTTTTATTGTAACAACTAAAGATGTAGGAAGAACTAAATAGGAGGAGAAGCCCTTGAGTTCATAGTAGACCACCCACATATGCATCTCCATCCCCTAGAAGATCAAAGGCTGCCCATGATCTATTCTCTTCACTAGCCAGAGGGGAATGACTTTTTATTGTGTTCCTTTGTTGTATGCCTATATGGCATTTGTGGACATATATTTTGTATTGCATATAGTTGACATTGTATGCCTATATGGCATTCTTGTAAGTCTATATGGCTATTTTGTATATATGTTATACTTATATCGACAGATATTGATATATGCCTATATGGATATTTGGTTAATACAAATCTTTTTTATTGATGGCGTCCATACTTGCATTATAAATCCACGTTTGAATGGATATTTGTAGATGGCTACTTCAAATATTTAAAGTCCAATTGTATTACAGAGGATGTTTGTTGATCCAATAAGCTAGCTATTGTTATTCAAGTATCACCTAAACTTCATTTTGGAACTAAAAGATAAAAGTTGTATTTAAAAAAAATGAATCATCATGTTGAACAAAAAATATTAATATTCTTTATGAGTTGCTCAATTGAAAATATTCAAATGAGTATGCTAATCCATATTCTTTATGAGCTGGTCAATTGAAAATATTTCTTAATTTCTTGTTATTATACCATATTGGGATGCAAAGAGTATGTTTGTTGTTTTGAATAAGATAGTCAAAATCATATGCTTATGAGCACCTGATGACCATTGTGGTTATTAAATGCAATTCCTCTTGCGTATAAGGCAAGGTTATGAGATTACATTGAGTCTTACCTAATTTTAGTATGCAACATAACATTGGGGCTATAGGCTTCCATAAGTCATACCTTGGGGATTTTTAGTTTTAGGCACAAATTTGCTTTAAGACCTTAGGCGCATTTCTCTACTTGCACAACCTCAAAACTCCACCTAGAACTCAAGGCGCCTTTCATCATCCAAACAACCTCAAAATTGCGCCTTGATATTGAAAGGATGTTTCAAAGTATAAAGGGGGGCACCTTAAGGGAGGTAATTCATCTTGATTATCAAAGTTGATCAAACACATCAAACTGAGCATCATACCTCTAGGTGCATTTTTGCCTCTCTAAACTATCCATTTTGGTGCCTTGATGTAAAGTGAAGTCTAAACTTAGTGAAGATTACGCCTAGAAAGATATCACCTTGGATATGCGCCTAGAGTCATCCTAGATCATCCATTTGCGCCTAAGGGTCAATATAACATAATATAACTTAGGAAGACTTTGAAAATCATCAAAAGAAGCCTAGGCGCCTTTGCTTGTCTCCACCATCCATTTTGGGCGCCTAGAGGAAAATGAACTTCAAATCACTTCCAATTGTGGCGCCTAGTGTTAGAACCTTCAAAATGACTAAATCTTACCAAAGGAAGTCTAGGCACATATTGTTACTTAGATCATCAGGAATGAGTGCCTAAGTGGAAGGAGAATAAGCATCTTGTATGGAGGCGCACTTTTGTGTCTAAATAACCTCATTTTGGCGCCTTGAAGGAAGATGTTCTAAATCCTAAGATCTAGTGCCTAAGTGTAAAATGGGCTCCTATAGGTTTGAACAAGTGATTAAAGCCATCAAATTGCCAAGAAATGAGCTAAGTATACTAAGGCGCCTTTTCTTGTCTAAACTATCCATTTTGGCGCCTAGGAGGAAGGATATTCAACATCATGAATCAAGGCGCCCTTTGCCATCAAAACAACCTCACATTGGCACCTTGGAGGAAATCAACTTAAAACTTGTACCACGGAGTAGGATGAAAGTTACACCCCTTTGCAACTTTACACTGCCTCCTTTTGACGATTTTTGGGGCAGCAGAAAACCTTTCACCACGAGCAAATGCCTCAGAGATATAAAAAACTGAGAGAGGTTATTGCAGAGGCACTCTACGTGATCGTGTTGGCTTAGATGGAATGTTTCTAAGTGACACAGTTTTTGAGTAACATCTCATCAAAGATTGTTGCCTTTTTGCACTTTGGACTCTTCAAGGATATCGTTGGTACAATGTAGTTTGGACTGTTTCGACATGTTTGGGTGAAAAATAGGACCATGCCTAGCGTAAATGTACCCATCCGGATGCATTGGAATAGTCAGTTTGGTCGCATTAGGAGTAGGACGAAAGTTACACCCCTTTGCAACTTTACACTACCTCTTGACAATTTTTGGGGCAACAGAAAACCTTTCACCACAGGCAAATGCCTCAGAGATATAAAAAACTGAGAGAGGTTATTGTAGAGGCACTCTACATGATCATGTTTCCTTAGATGGAATATTTCTAAGTGACGTATTTTTTGAGTAACATCTCGTCAAAGATTGCTGCCTTTTTGCACTTTGGACTCTTCAGGGATATCGTCAGTATAATGTAGCTCAGACTGTTTCGACATGTTTAGGTGAAAAATAGGACCATGCCTAGCATAAATGTACCCATCCAGATGCATTGGAATAGTCAGTTTGGTCACATCAGGAGCAGGACGAAAGTTACACCCCTTTGCAACTTTACACTGCCTTCTTCTGATGATTTTTGGGGCAGCAGAAAACTTTTCACCACGGGCAAATACCTCAGAGATATAAAAAACTGAGAGAGGTTATTGTAGAGGCACTCTACATGATCATGTTTCCTCAGACAGAATGTTTCTAAGTGACAGTTTTTGAGCAACATCTCATCAAAGATTGCTGCCTTTTTGCACTCTGGACTCTTCAGGGATATTGTCGGTACAATGTAGCTCGGACTGTTTCGACATGTTTGGGTGAAAAAAAGGACCATGCCTAGCATAAATGTACCCACCTAGACACATTGGAACTGTCAGTTTGGTCGCATCAAGAGCAGGACGAAAGTTACACCCCTTTGCAACTTTACACTGCCTCCTTCTGACGATTTTTGGGGCAACAGAAAACCTTTCACCACAGGCAAATGCCTTAGAGATATAAAAAACTGAGAGAGGTTATTGTAGAGGCACTCTACATCATTGTGTTACCTAGACATAATGTTTCTAAGTGACACAATTTTTGAGTAACATCTCATCAAAGATTGCTGCCTTTTTGCACTTTAGACTCTTCCGGGATATCGTCGATACAATGTAGCTCAGACTGTTTCGACATGTTTGGGTGAAAAAAAGAACCATGCCTAGCCTAAATGTACCCATCTAGACACATTAGAACTATCAATTTGGTCGAATCAAGAGCAGGACACCAAAAATGCAAAAGTTGCTTTGTGTAACTTGACAACATTGACATTTTTTTGCAACAGGACTCAAAGACTCAAACTAACCCCAAATGACTCAAAGTGACTTAAAAAGAAATGAAATGGTCTTAGAAGACCTTATTACATACAATTGACTCAATCAAAACAAAATTTCATTTTTTGACCCCTCTTGGAGGCATGACAACCTAGGTGCCCCTGCACCATTAGTGCAACTGAAGGACTATGGTGGTGGCATGAAACTAGAGTGAGTTGACATTCATTTGCATCTAGTTTGGCATCTTGAAACAATTTTAGAGTAGAGTAAGACTCATTTTCCTAAAAATAGTTTAAGAAACCCTTATCTAGGGTTTTGGTAAGAATCATGCATTTTTTGGCCATTCCACTTATTTGATTCACTTTTGATCAATGGAATGGGTTGTAGTAGGTCTGTTCTAGTATGCTATGATGCATTTTTGGCAAGAAATCTGATGAGAAGAAGTTTTCTTTGAGGAAACCTAACAAAACCATGTGTTAGGTGATGTTTAGGGACATAAAGAACAAACCATAGAGGCATTTTTGGGAACAACAGATTGTAGGAGGACAAAACCCACAAAATTCATAGTTTTGGCATGAATACTAAGTGCTCAAGTCATTGGTTGAGTTCTGTGTGTGAATTTAAGGGGGGTCTCTTTGTATTTTGGGCCTAATTGGGGCTCTAGGTTATTGAGAGGAGTTATAGGTTAGGGTATATCATCCAAAACAATCTATACCTAGTTTTGGATATGTGATAGGGAGTCCAAATGGGTATCTACTGATTGTCCAAGTTCTGTGTTTGAAAATCTGTATCAAAAGTTATTAGGACTATTCTCTTTTTTTAGGGCTACAAGACATTTCTTGGGTTTGTGAAGGAAGTGTTAATCCATGAAGAATTCAGAGTCTCTAACTGTTGTTCCCACTTTTGTATAATGATCATGAAATTTGGGCTTTAGAGCATAAGGAAACCTTGTCTAGTTTGCCATCCTCCAACTATCCCATTGCCTCTACATCACAATTAGAGACACCTATTATCTAGTTAGAAACCAAGACACCTAGAGACACCTATATTTTATACATTACCTAGATTTTATACATTATTCTCAGGACCAACTTCATCCATCACTTAGGTCTAACCCCATGAAGCATAACATGATGATGTAAAAATGTGTATATGTGTAAAAATGCAGCAGGAAATAAAAAAAGACAAACCTTACAAATTAATGTGCATACTTACAACTCAATGTAACTAGACTTTACAAAATCAATGTGAATACTTACAAATTAATCCAATGAACCATCCAGGTATGCTTTACTCTTTATTGTGTCAAGTATTGCTTCATGGTCAGACTCACGCACCTTCCACAAGATTTTGTTCAAAGGTCTACCCCAATACTGTATCAAATGACCATTGGATGCCACAACAAGGTTTGAGTAATGAAGAATCTTCCGATGCATGTCAAAGTCCTAAAATAGCCAAACATTAACACTCTTATGTGGGTACCTTCTAAGCCATGTTCCAGTAATAACCACTGAGCCTGTAGGGTATTTGATGTTTTCTCCATCTGTAACTGGGGCCTCCAATTTCTTTTTGGCCTCAACACAATGACATAAGTAATAATCCGTTCCCTCTTTATTATCTTCATCTGCAATAACTACATATATGTGCCCTACATTGATATGTGTAGCAAATTAGATGAAATTAGTCAACATTACAAAAACACTACAAAGTAAGATGACATTAGGAATTTTAAAAACTATGCAAATATATATATTACCTGGTTGAACTAGATCTGATATGTGGTCAAAGTCAACTAATGATTCCATCTGTGTTAGTTCCAGTGCCGTCAGGGGTTGATATGTGTCAAGTGGGATAAGATAACTTAACTACCATTCATCAACCCACTCCGTTGACTCGCACTCATCCCAAGCTTGAATTGTATAGGAAGAACAAAAGCATGACATATTTCGTGTATGGATACTCCATGAACCTGCAATTGAGCTTCTGAAAGAGTGCATCTCATTTGATCCTGTCAGTGTACAATAGTCCGCATATGGTGCAATGTTAGTATCATCTATCAACCAAAAAAATCTATGAACTGAAGACTTACCTTCATTACCTGGACCCATGGAAGCATTACACCACTTGACAATCAATTTTGCATATGTCAACTTTGCATTGTCTTTATACTTTAACTCTTCTCGTGCTATTGTCTTTGATACATGCTCCTACACCATCATGCTCCCCCTTTCTATGCTCGGCCTCACAAAAGTTTCACATATGCTGAATACTTGTAAAATTATGCCTCTTACTCAGCCAATAGAAATTTCATGAGTTCTTGAATTGTGACGCATAATTATCTGACCATATGATATGCTGACTGAACAATATGCCCCTTCTAGCCAAATCATTGTAGAACACCTAAAAGCAACCTTGCACGAACTCCGTAGAATGTGTGCGATCATCACTAATATAGAAATTATACTCCCTTATGATCTTTCTATCATCCTCTGTACTATCATTCACATGGATGAATGTGATGTGCTCAAATATAGAAACCTGTGTAGAGTTGTAATAATGTGATTGCACCTCACGCTGTGGCTATAGACTGTAGTTCTCTGCAAAGTCGACGACTAAAACAATGCTACCAACTGGAAATGTGTCCTTGCATAACTTGAATTGCAAGTCCAACCATCGAGCTCTATGGGCATGTCTTGCATACTCATACACTATGCTATCACAAAATATAGGCATAAACTGATACACTGGAATCTTTTCAATAACCAATTCACACCTCTTTGCTTCTTTACCATATTTTGTATTGTATGCCACTGTTTTATACTTTCCAAACTCTACTAGTTCATTTCCAACTGCATGTGTTCTTTCCATATGTTAATATATTGGCAAATGTTGCAAGCCACCGCAACGATGACATGTGTCATCCAAGCATAATTTCTTGTAGAATATTTGACCTTCCTCTCTTTCACATAAAATTCTTGATATGAAGTCTCTTGAAGATGTTGGTGGGGCACGTATGGCACAACCCTGCAAAATATTGTTAGTATGCATATCTAAACATATAGACCTATAAACATCAAAATGGTTAGAAAATTCAATATGTAATCTACAACAAGTAGTGCGTGTGTGATTTATCTTGACATAGAAAGGTTTTAGCATTTCAAAATATCTTTGACAAATTTTAATTTGAGGATACTTCTCTAGAAATTTACCATAAAATTGTGTTTGAGTCTCATCCAAAAAATGCTTTGGATGTGGCTCACGGTTCTGACTACTGATTCTCCTTCTTACCACATCCCTTTGATTCAGAGATACCCTTGTGTAATTCTTCCAAAAGTCTTCAATTAGTGATCTCAATGCTTCAACAATTGGTTTATCTTTTCGTGGTAGTCTCCCCGAGAACGCCCATAATTCATTGGCATTAGTGTCCTCAATTCTTTGGTGTCTTCCAATGGCTCTTGATAAAGTTTTCCTATTAATTCTCAATTCTTGACTCATCTTTCTAATGAGACAAGCTTTCCTCATTTGACTACTTACTATAGTCAATGTAATCACACGCCATGTTTTGTGTGTGAGGTGTTACCCACACTCTCATACACACTCATTAAATTCTTGACAATAGATTTTTCACTTGAAGCCTCTGATGTTCTCAACCCAAGAATCTTCATGATGGACCTATGCTTTATACTTTGCATCATTTCAAGGAATAGTTGACATCTTGCAGTCTCATTTAACTTTTCGAAGAACAATCTCCAAATCTTATGAGCATATCTTCTACAAGTGCATTTTGGAATCTTACCTTCCATTGGCTGCAAAATATTCTCATCAATATCAATCAAATACTTTGGCTTTGTATGCAAAATTCTGGGTGGTGTTAAGTTAGATAAATTCATCTCAACATTAGGAATTTCATCAATATTTAAATGAGATGGGCTATATGGCATAACTTCAATTGAAGATGGAATAGATGACGTACCTTGAGGTTGAGGTGGGAATGATGGCGTACCTCCTTCATCACATGTGAGTGATGATGTACTCTCAACTTGAGATATGGTAGATGGTGTCCCTACATGTTGACTTGCGGTAGAGGACGTGTCTCCAACTATGGTATTCAAATCTCTCGTAGCACGAAGTTTTTGCATTCGTTCTCTTTGTGCCGCCAATACCATATCTCTTTGTGATGGTTGTGGTTCCTCTTCAATTGGTATGTCTTCATTTATAGTGTCCAATTTTTTCTTTTCATGAAGTTCCCTCATAGCCACTGCTTTCTTTGCATTCTTAGCTTCTATCTCTTCCTGTGTTGGTTTAATTCTTGATCATTTCCTTGGCATGACGGAGAATTTGTCTATAGCATGATAAAGAGACCAATATTAGTTCCTAAGAAATGTTCAATCCATACAAATAACTAAAATATATGTCATTCAACCCTTCATAGTAAATGTACATACAATCATCAAGTAAAAGAGTAAATGTCACTCAACCAAAATAGGTACAAAGCATACAAAGAAAATTATTGCAGCCATGAAAGGAGTACATGGGACTTCATGCTTAAAAAGGTTGAGGCAGACCCAATTTGACATGTTTGACATCATGGTATGTGTTGGGTGAATATTTTGTCATTAACTTGCCAACGGCAAAATGGGTATATCAGCCACAGCTATGATGAGACAAAGTCTCTCCTCTCAGCAAGGGGAGGTTCCCTCTAATTACTTAATTTTTGCAAATCAAACAACTTATCAAATTTATGTACACTAAAAACTAGGTTGGTGGTGGTTCCATCTCATCTCATTCTCTTTTTTCAGAATAGATGTTTATACTTCAAACTCTTGATATAAAACTTGTAAATTATCACAATATCACAGAAACACAAAGTTTTCCGTTACCTCACTCACTACTTGTAACCAGAACTCTTTGAAGCAGAATGCAGCCCAAAGTCTTCACTCCTCTTCAATATGATAAAAGTAATTCAAATATAACAACTTGCAGCACAAAGTCCCCAAACTGTTGTATTTTCACAAACATGAACATATAACCCACAACCGATTTGATAACACAAAGTTTATCAGAATCAAATTTAGAGCGCTCTTCAATCACTTGAAACAAACTCCACCGTTCACTTATTATCAATTAAGATTATGATAGCAAGACATAAGAACAAAACTATCACAACACAAATAATCCCAAGACAAAGATTGGAATTGAACTTGCTTTCTTGTATTGATGAATATTTGAATATTGATTTTCACAATAAGCACAAAGTCTTGATTTGCTTTTCAATTCGCCAGAGTTTTCTTGCAATAGATAAAAGATAATATTTACAAAAGAGGTCCCCTTTATTTATAGGGAAAGACCTTGAGAAAATCTAGGAAAACTACAACTACTTTGACTTATTCAAAAATAGGAGTCCTTATTGACTTGGGACTTCCTATTTTTTACATGTAATTGCATATCAAAAATGTACATGTAAAAATGTCCAAAACTATTTTGAAAGTACATTTGAAAATCAGAAAATAAACTAAGGGAAAAACCAGCTGCTTCAATTTGTGTCACCACCTTTTCTCACGTGGTCATCATACATAGTGAAGGTCGCCTGCATTTCAATGCTATCTGGGTTGAATGTGTTTTTGAAGATCATCCTGGCCCTCACTATGGCATCCCTTACTGTAGTGATTGACTTGGCATGATTGGTTAACTTGGTTTTCAAATTGTCCAAGGTTAACTGGTTGTCTAATATGCTGTCCACAGAAGTTATTGAAAATACCTTGTCTTCAAATTCTTTCTGAAACATGTCCTCAAATTCCTTAACCATTTCTTCTGCAGAAAGAAACTGGTTATCCTGTGATACCAATTTACAAGGCAACTCCTCCAGCTTATGCAAAATGTTAACATCATTTTCTTCACTGGTTTCCTTTGCAGCTTCGAGATCCTTGATCAAATTTCTTAGCACATTGCTCCTGTACATTAGAGCTTCCTTTGTTTCTATATATGAATCCCTGTTGGAAATGGCGCCAATGGATATTAAAGTGCTCATTTTCAGCTTCCTCATTTCCACCCACTTATCATGAGTATCCTCTGTGCGCTTAATATCATGAGAGATGGCATCAATGAGATCGTTGAGTTCTGCCCTTACTCTCCTCATCTTATCCATTTTCTCAAATACCTCCGTGAGCAAAGAGATTCCCTGGGCTCGCATCCTGTCCAAGTACTCTTCAAGTACTTTCCCTCGGAGGTGAGTCTTTTCCTCTTTCAGGATGACAGGGTCTTCTATAGATACGGCCTCTGGAGTAACTGCTTCCGAATTCAAAGTGATCTTTCTTACCACTGCAGTCAGCTGCTCTGCCTTTGCCTTATAGTAATCTTTCATTTCTTTTTCCCTGTCAAACTTCTGGATCAGGATGTCCATGGCTGACTGCATATCATTTTTAGCGCTTTCATGTGTGATTTTGCCCAATTCAACCCTAGAAATTGAGTAGTCATTCATGTCAAAATTTTCAACAGTTGCATCCTGTGGGGGTTTTTCTATCTCCAAAACTTTCTGCCCCTTTTCTTCAAGTACCCTTGAAAGGATCTTTGGTTTCTTCAGAGCCTTAGGTTTTGCAGGTGCCAGCTTAGTGAAATCAAAATCATCTGGAGAGATGACTTGCTTTTTCCTCTTTGGCGTGTAAGCTGACAACCAAGGTGGCAGCAGAGAAATATTCACATTGGAGTCCATTCCTACCACTGGTGTTACTGGAACTGTACTTGTGCTGGTGGTAGAAACAATAGGTGGGGTGTTGGTAAAAACCGCACCTGTTACATTGGCACTTGAAACTTGCTCAGTATTCATCACAAAATGATCAAACATAGAAGTATCTCCTATATCAAATGACGAAGAAGACAAACTAGGAATTGAATCGGAAGAATGGAGAACATTTTCAAAAGTGCCTTGGGGATTATCAAAAATTATTTTAGGAGGAGAGGGGGATTCAGAGGAAGGAATGACAATGGGGGAAGCAGGCACAGGGGGTGCAACAGGTGTATTGTCTTGTGGAGACAAGGCCTCTTTATCTTGTTGCTCTGAATCCTTGTCTTCAACATCCATCTCTTCTGTAACTGGCTCTTCAATTGTTGGACCCCCGGCTGCTGGCTCCTCAACTTCCATATCTTTCGCTTCAGGTTCCTCCTCAACAACTTTTGCTTTCTTTGTTACAAATCTGATTTTAGGTTTATGTGTTTTAGAGGATGATGGAGCATCACTCTTATTCTTCGTTCTGTTTTCAACCCTCTTACCAGTCTGCTCTTGTACTTCAGTTTCTGAACCAGTGAGGAATTCCTTCAGCGTAATTCCTTTATCTTCCAGCCACTTATTGGTGTTAGCCAATATGGGTTCAAATCTCTTCCTTAGCGAAGTCAGCTCCTTTTGGGACCATTGGATTGGCGGTAGAGGAGTACCAGCTATCTGTTCTGCTTCATACTTGGCATCAACCAATTCGCCATCATCCACAAGGTCTTCTGGAATATCAGCAAGTCCTAGGTATTCAATTTGCTCTAGAGACAGCCTGCTATAGTCCAGTTTCCTGATGTCTTCCTCTGTTCTTAAATCTATCCAGACATCTTCCACCATGGGTTCATGGAACTGTGTTTTCCTCTTGATTTTATCCTTTACGCCCCGGTAATCAAACTTTGGTCTCCTCTTGAATTGCTTCATGGTGACCAACTGCATTTCCGTCTCCATAGCCCTTGCCTTTGCGGTAGTCAATACTGAGTATCTGCCGATTTCTACAGGAAATCTGAATCCGGGCTTCTTGAGTTCCATCTGTTTGTTATGCACGACAATCATTTGCCTACACAACTCCATCAAGACTAATCTATCTGAAGGAAACCTTGGAAGCATATAAGGGTAGCCTTGGAAAAAGCCAACCCTTAAGTAGGAGAAAGATGGAAATTGCAAAAACATACAACCAAAACCATTAACCACTGTCCATGCCTCATCTGAAATTCTTCTCTGCTCCAGTTGGGGATTAAAAAGACACAAGAATACAGCAAAGAATGCATCATTCACTCTCCTGAAATGGTGAATTGAACCTTTCAACGTTAGTTGAGAATAGTACTGGTATACTGGGACTACTCTTCTATCCCCTTCTGATGATAATCTCGGAAAAATCCTCATGGAGGCTGCAATGTATACCAGGTAGGAAGTCATGAAGAACTTGGAGGTAGTGGATACCTTCGTCAGCTGATCATGCAGAGCGTTACTGATTTGCTCTCCCCAGAAAATAACCTGCTTGCCTTGGAGTATGACCT
Organism: Cunninghamia lanceolata; assembly: GCA_027924645.1. Classification (NCBI taxonomy): domain Eukaryota; kingdom Viridiplantae; phylum Streptophyta; class Pinopsida; order Cupressales; family Cupressaceae; genus Cunninghamia; species Cunninghamia lanceolata. The sequence goes on from BSBN01000512.1 coordinate 6,726,702, forward strand.
TAATGAAGGGATACATCCATTCATGAAATTGTGAAGAGGATGACAAACCTCTTATCCTGCTGAGGAGGGTAATCAAATCACCAACTTCTTCCACAAAATCGCTTCAAGGAAAGCTCCGTGGCCATCTAGACAAACTTGACCTCGCAGTCTTCAACCATTTGTTGTTGATTACTTTCTTTGCCTTCTCTGGATTCTTGTCATATTCCTTTTGAGCTTCAACAAAGTCAAGCTTCAATACCTCTGTCGCAGGAGGACACATGAACACCTTGTCAATGAACTCAGGATCCAACCTGATTATTACATTACCATTGGCGTCCACCACAACTCTGATATCTTTGTTGTAGAAATGGGCACACTGAAGGACAAATTCTGTATTGTGAGCCGCCACCGGGAAGGAGGAAACCAGATGAATATTACTTTCCACTATCTTCCTCTTCATAGCACTGGGGTTGCTTGACTTGGTTCTCTCTACAAACTCAGCCATATCAACATGGCCAATCTCTGTATCTCTAATATCCTCAACATTAGAGTGGACTGAGGTGATTGGGAAAACACCTTGATATTTGTACTTCATAGCTTTTGCCTTCTTTAGAGACAAGTCAGTCATTTGGACGAACTTTCACTGAGAAGAAGTTTGACGTTGAACGGAGCTCCGCAAGAGAAACTGCAACAAAAGTCATGATCATGCAATCAGGGAAAATATGGGCAATCTGGGAAAATTGCATGTCGACGATCACGACTATGGGAGTGCGTTTGAAAAAGGGCTATAGTGCGAGCTGGCCAAGAATCAGAGGAGAAGCGGGCTCAGGAAAATGAAATTGGAAATTTTCCAGTGTTAGGAAAATTTGAGATATTTTTTGCACGGGCGGCAAAATTCGCCGCCCTTGCATATGAGGGTTTTGGTATATTTGCATCGGCGGCGAATTTTGCCGCCTTTGCAGTTTGAGAGAACAGTGAGATGGTTGGAGCGGCAAAATTTGCCGTCGATGCAGGAAGGTGTGTTGGAGTATGAGCGGCAATTTTCGCCGACGCTGCATATTGATAACCAGTTGTAAGTTCATTGCTTTTTGATGTTCCGTCGGTGAATTTTGCTGACATCACATGGGGGAAAGTTCTATATATGCCCGAGCGACGAATTTCACCGACAATGCACTTGAAAAGTGGATTGAGGTTCTAGCGGTGAACTCGGGCGCTGTTGCATTTGATTAACACCTGCGAGTTTATGTGCGGGGGTCGGGATGTTCACCGTTTTATCACTTGGCAAGGGTTACATGGTCTCCGAGTAGGCTCGGCGAAATCCGCCGTTAATGGGATGTGTGCGAGGGTTCGGAGTATCAATACAATACAAGCCCTAGGGTTTTCACAGGGTTGACAACACAAAACGAAAACAACAGACTCTAAACAAAAATGAAACGTAAATAAAAACTAAAAACAAACATCAAACGCAAAATACCTATGATAAACTTTAAAGGAAAGGTAGAACGACGAATGAAAGGTAAAACTTACCCGTGCTTGAAGTGGAAACCCTAAGGATAGATCCGTCGGTGAATCGGAATGGTGTGATCAAGCAAGCGTCGAGAGCATTGGTAAATGAAACAAAGACCTTTGTTATAAGGAAATAACAAGTGAAAATGGGAGTCATAACACTTTTAAAAGGTTAAAACCAGAGTTTAGATGCCTGGCACGAGTGGCCATTAATGGCACTCGACAACGGAATCCCGAAGATCTCGTTCGGGCGGCGATCTCAGCCGCTACGACATTTGAATCAATCAATATGCAAAGTCGGCGAAAATGGCCGTCGTTACATGTTGGTAACTCCGATGAAAGACATATGCGATGGTGGCGAATTTTACCGCCCTCGCACATTTGAACTCAAAGCGATGTAATAGCGGCAAATTTCACCGACATTGCATCAAAAACAAAAAAAGCTTAAATAATATGTAAGAGCGGCAAATTTTGCCGCTCTTGCATATCAAGAGTCAAATTTACAAACTTAAAAATGACTAAAATTAACACCCTAACCAATTTACGACTTGAATTTTCCTCGCAAATATCAAGAAATTAATTCAAGGAAACATCGCAAACGAGTTTTAAAATGTCAACTGACCTCGCACGAGAACAAGAAAATCTTTTCTCGATTTGCGATCTTAGAGTGTAGATTCACGAAACGAACAAGTTTCGTGGGGTTGTCTACAAAAACGAGCGTAGCTGATTTTGAGAACAACAGTATGTTAAGGTCTATTTATTACACATAATGATTAAAGAGCCCAAGTGTAGAAAATATACATGGCATCATGTGAGATTGTAGGCTGCTTTCTTGATTGGGAATGTGTCTATTTTAAACATGTATGATAAAGCATGATAAAGTAATTCAAATAGAATTTAGGAAAATGTAAAGAACATGCATGTAAAGACTTGACATACCTAAAAAATGAAGATTTGAATGGAGAGAGTACCCAATTATGTAGTGTTTTTTTCTTCTTGCATCAAACTCCTCAACAATTTGAGTTTTTCACCACTTGCTTCCTTTTCAATGTTAAATTGAATAACAGTTAAATATAATTACTAACAACAATACTATTAACCAATCTATAATGTTAAATTCCTAAAATTGAATCACAATTAACATTGCAACACTACAAAAATTGAAACTTGAATAGATATATATCAAACTTGGTATGAAAACTATGTTATTTCCTCCTTCTCAAGTTGGCAAAGCAGAAAAGGTGGTGGAAAGATCATGCAAAGGTGGTAGAATGTCTAAAATGTGCATGTGAACTTCCCAACAACGTGAAAGCACTTCTTTTTTGTTAGAGCACGTGCATAATCAGCATGAAAATAGAGCATGTGAGCCTGGAACACGGGGGTCAACACTTTTTTACCATTTCTATAGCAAGACAAAAAGTGAGCGCATTATAACGCGCTCGCGTTTTGTCCTACTATAGATTGATCCATAAATATTTGTGCCTATCTCACCTTCAATAGCACCTTTACAATATCTCACCTCTAGTTCCATTACCTCATGTTCTATATCTCACTTATCTCTCTCCTTCACCTCTCTACCTCTCCCCTCTCTATGTCTCTCAGTCACTCCTTGTCTATCTCAACCCTAAACCCTAATCCCTCAACCCTCAACTCTAATCCCTCATCCCTAAACCCTAAACACTATCCCTATTCCTAAACCCTCAACGGGCTCGATACTATACCTTAAACCCTAATCCCTTATCCCTAAACCCTCCAACCCTCTCCCTAATCCTTATACCCTTGACACTCTACTTTAACCCTAATCCCTCAACCCTCGAACCTCAATGTACTCAACCCTCAATGTCAAACCCTAATCCCTCAACCCTTAATTCTAATCCCTTGACCCTCAACCCTATCCCTAAAGCCTGAACCCTAAAGCCTCGACTCTCAACCCTCAATGTCAAATCCTAATCCGTCAACCCTTAACTCTAATCCCTCAACCCTAAACCCTATCCCTAAACCCAAAACACTGTCCCTATTCCTAAACCCTCAATGGGCTCGATACTATACCTTAAACCCTAATCCTTTATCCGTAAACCCTCCAACCCTATTCCTAATCCTTATACCTTCGACACTCTACTTTAACCCTAATCCCTCGACCCTCAACACTATCCCTAAACCCTCGACACACTATCCCTAAACCCTCGACCCTCGAACCTCAACCCTCAACCCTCAACATCAAACCCTAATCCCTCAACCCTTAACTCTAATCCCTCAACCCTCAACCCTATCCCCAAACCCTAAACCCTAAAGCCTTAATCCTCAACCCTCAACGTCAAATCCTAATCCCTCAACCCTTCACTCTAATCCCTTAACCCTAAACCCTATCCCTAAACCCTCAACACTATACATTAAACCCTTATCCCTCAACCCTCAACCCTAAACCTTATCTGTAAACCCTAATCCCTCAACCCTTAACCCTAATCCGTCATCCCTCAACTCTAATCTCTTATCCCTAAACCCTAAATGCTATCCCTATTCCTAAACCCTCAACGGGCTTAATATTATACCTTAAACCCTAATCCCTTATCCCTAAACCCTCCAACCCTATCCCTAATCCTTATACCCTCGACGTCAAACCCTAATCCCTCAACTCTTAACTCTGATCCCTCGACCCTTAACCCTTAAAACTTGAACCCTAAAACCTATCCCTACATGCTCAACACTCGACACTATATCTTAAACCCTAATCCCTTAACCCTCATCCCTAAATCCTTAAACCTTCAACCCTAAACCCTATCCCTAATCCCTCTACCCTCGACACTCTTCTTTAATCCTAATCCCTTGACCATAAACTCTATCCCTCATCCCTCAACCCTCAACCCTCAACTCTCAACATTAAACCCTAATTCATCAACCCTAAACCCTAATCCCTCAAACCTAAACCCTATCCCTAAACCATCAACCCTCAACACTATACCTTAAACCCTAATCCCTATCCCTCAACCCTTAACCCTTAAAACTTAAACCCTATCCTGCACCCTCAATACTTGACACTATATCTTAAGCCTTAAACCCTCATCCCTAAAGCCTTAACCCTCAATCCTTAAACCTTCAACCCTAAACCCTATCCCTAATCCCTTTACCCTTCACATTCTAACCCTAACCTTGACATTAAATGCTAATCTGTCAACCCTAAACCCTAATCTGTCAACCCTAAACCCTATCCCTAAACCCTCAATCCTCAACACTATACCTTAAACCCTAATCCATCAACCCTAAAACCTAATCCCTCAACCCTCAACACTAATCCCTCAACCCTCAACCCATATCCCTCATCCCTAAACCCTAAACGCTATCCCTATTCCTAAACCCTCAACCCTCGACACTATACCTTAAACCCTAATCCCTTATCCCTAAACCCTAAACCCTATCCCTAATCCTTATACCCTTGACATCAAACCCTAATCCCTCAACCCTTAACTCTAATCCCTCGACCCTTAACCCTTAAAACTTGAACCCTAAAACCTATCCCTACATGCTCGACACTCGACACTATATCTTAAACTATAATCCCTTAACCCTCATCCCTAAAGCCTCAACCCTAAATCCTTAAACCTTCAACCATAAACCCTATCCCTAATCCCTCTACCATTGACACTCTTCTTTAACCCTAATCCCTTGACCATCAACCCTATCCCTAAACCCTCAACCCTCAACCCTCAACTCTCAACATTAAACCCTAATTCATCAACCCTAAACCCTAATCCATCAAACCTAAACCCTATCCCTAAACCATCAACCCTCAACACTATACCTTAAACCCTAATCCCTATCCCTCAACCCTTAACCCTTAAAACTTAAACCCTATCCCTGCACCCTCAACACTTGACACTATATCTTAAGCCTTAAACCCTCATCCCTAAAGCCTCAACCCTCAATCCTTAAACCTTCAACCCTAAACCCTATCCCTAATCCCTCTACCCTCGACACTCTAACCCTAACCTCAACATTAAATGCTAATTTGTCAACCCTAAACCCTAATTTGTCAACCCTAAACCCTATCCCTAAACCCTCAACACTCTACCTTAAACCCTAATCCATCAACCCTAAAACCTAATCCCTCAACCCTAAACCCTAAACACTATCAATAAACCCTCAACCCTCGACACTATACCTTAAACCCTAATCCTTCAACCCTCAACCCTAATCCCTCAACCCTCAACCCTAATCCCTCATCCCTAAAGCCTAAACGCTATCCCTATTCCTAAACCCTCAACCCTCGACACTATACCTTAAACCCTAATCCCTTATCCCTCAACCCTAAACCCTATCCCTCAACCCTTAACCCTTAAAAATTAAACCCTAAAACCTATCCATAAACCCTCGACGCTCAACACTATATTTTAAACCCCAATCCCTTAACCCTTAGCCCTAAAGCCTCAACCCTCAATTGTTAAACCTTCAACCCTAAACCCTATCCCTACTCCCTCTACCCTAAACACTCTACTTTAACCCTAATCCTATGACCATCAACCCTATCCATAAACCCTCAACCCTCAACTCTCAACTCTCAACATTAAACCCTAATCCGTCAACCCTAAACCCTAATCCCTCAACCCTAAACCCTATCCCTAAACCCTCAACCCTCAACAATATCCCTTAAATCATAATCCCTCAACCCTCAACCCTAAACCCTAAACCCTATCCCTAAACCCAACAAAACTGCTTTGCCTTATGTTAGGTTGTTAAAGCCATCATTTTTGACACTCTTCTCTTAAAGATATCTGAGTTGCAAGAATATGTCAGAAAAGTGGCTATGAACTTTTTTAATGTTAGTAATGTTATATGGCATGTTTTTCTAGCCCATCTGGGGTTCATTATGCCAATAGGTGTACACACTATGAGAAAAGCTTTGCGTAGGTACATCCACAGTGAGTAATTAACAGTTGAAATCAGAAGGATGATCATTATGAGAAAAGCTTTGCATTGGGGTACATCTATGTTTCTTGCTATCCACCCCACACTTAGGGGAGGTATATTGTTATGAAAGAGGCAAATAATCTCCCATTGTTTACTGGATCTATCCACAAGAACTACTAAACTTTTTTCTCTTGGTAATTGTAGAGGACATTCACCTATTTTTGGCAACTCCTACATTCCCAAACCATTACAAAAACTAAGTTATTTTAACCCAATAAATAGTTGATTGCATTGATTTAATACTCTACTATATTAAAGCTTAGCATTCACACAAATGCAGATGTTCATATTATAGAAGACTGCATTATATTAGACTATTAGAGATCCCTCAGAAAAATGTAATAACGAAACTGCTTTGCCTTATGTTAGCTTACAATTAAACTCATTCTTTTTTACACTCTTCTCTTAATAAAGTAAGAGTAATAAGAATAGAAGGTAGAGAATTTGATCTTACTAGTATGCATGGTCGGTTTACATTTCGTGACTTCATTTTCATTGAATAAAAAGGTAAATATCTTATTTGAAAGGTCGGGCAGAGTTCACTGTCATGTGCTTTTCTAGATGATAGGGTCCATAATGTCTAGGGTTCTTCAAAGAAAGGCTTGTAACATAATTAATTTTTTGTTATAGCAATCCTCTAGGTAAAGTACAATTCAAATGCCTGCTTTGAAGGTTGAAATAAATTAAATTAGACTTACAATTTTGATTTTCTTCCATTGCTTCAACAACATCATTGTTTTCTTCATCAGAAACCAATTCAAGATCAACAACTTGCTGCCCATTGGTTGACTTGAATTGCATCCTCTGTTAGAAGAAGGGCATTTTTTATCTGTATCAATGTTGGTATTCATAAGCTGAAGAGCATTGATATTTTTCACACACCCTGTTCTTTGAAATATCTTAACCTTAAAATATGACCTGGATATGTACTTAAACACAATGAAATCTCCAATCTCCAGCCCATGATGATTCACAAAATTTCCCAACCCTGCCTAAATTCTAGTTTATTTATGCTACCCCTTAATTATACATCCCACTCCTGCCCACCTAGGCCTTGAAGAAGGAGGCACACCCATTAAACCAACTCATTCGACAACTTGCGACCCATCGATTGACTTGAACTACATACTCTGTTAGAAGAAGGGCATCTTTTATCTGTATCAATGTTGGTATTCATAAGCCGAAGAGCATTGATGTTTTTCACACACCCTATTCTTTGAAATATCTTAACCTTAAATTATGACTTAGATATGTACTTGAACACAACAAAATCTCTAATCTCCATCCCATGATGATTCACAAAATTTTCCCAACCCTTCCTAAATTCTAGTTTATTTATGGTACCCTTTAATTGTACATCCATAAACCTTAAACCCTAATCCCTTAACCCTAAACCCTAATCCCTAGTCCCTAAACCATAAACCCTAATCCCTAAACCATAATCCCTTATCCTTAAACCATAAACCCTATCCCTAAATCCTCAACCCTCAACACTTAAACCTTAAATCCTAAACCCTATCCCTCAACCCTCAACCCTCAAAACTATACCTTAAACCCTAATCCCTCAACCCTAAACTTTCAACCCTAAACCCTATCCCTATTCCCTCTACCCTCAACACTCTACCTTAACCCTAATCCCTCGACCCTTAACCCTAAACGCTATCCCTAAAGCCTCAACCCTAAACCCTAATCCCTCAAGGTCCTAAACCCTAATCCCTTATCCCTAAACTCTAAATCCTATCCTTAAACCCTCAACCCTCAACCTTAAACCTTAATCACTCAATCCTTATCCACCCCTCTCCTCCCCTATCTAGCTCACTCCCATCTCTACCCTCCTCTACCCATGACACTATACATACATACATATAGGCATACATAGATGCATACATACATATAGGCATACATACATACATACATGATTAATAACCTTGAACATAAAAAAATTCAAGGGGAACATAACGCGAGCACGTTATAATGCACTTGTGTTATTTAAAACATGACAAACAACACAAACTTTTGTGGAAAAGGGAAAATGCAAAGCAAACAATAATGCGAGCGCGTTATAACGCGCTCGCTTTATGTTTTTCTTTGGGAATCCCAAGCCTTGGGCTTGGGATTTGCTTTGGATTTCCAACCCAAAGGCTTGGAGTGCCTTTTCAACATCCACAGACGTGTTTTTCCATATTCTTCAAGATTTCACATAATTTCGTTCATGCTAACCCTCAGATTTGCACGTGTTTCAAGGTCAAACAAATTGAACACCTGGGTAATGTTAGGCTTTCTCTTAGCTATTTGATGATGTGATTTTTTTCACATTTTAACAATGTTAAGCCTTTCATCTTTAATTTATTTTGTTTGTGTGTCTATTTTTGGGCAAAAACCACTGTTTGGTCTTTTTTTCATTGTAAATTAACTATTCATTGAAATTTCAAAAAAATTACATATTTAGAAACTAGACTCCATTCTACACATATTAAAAAAAGAAAAAAATGATTTTCCATTAGTTTTCAAAATTTATAGGGGTAGCACGACCAAAATTCTATTTTTAGGATGTGTCCAATTTGAAAATTAGTGAAAAATCAAATATTCATCAAAAAATTATCAGAAAAATTGGGCATAAACTACATGCTATTAGCTAATTTCTCACTGAAGCGATTTTAAAAATACCACAAAAAAGTTGATCTTTTGAGGGAGCCACAAAACATGTTATGTTATGTTTTTTTGACAGAAACAACACCAATTTATGTGGCTCCCTCTTTTGAACCCCTTAATCTATGTCATTTTAAAAAAAAATAGTATTTTAGAAAGTAGACTCGGAGCACTACGAACATTATTTTGGTGGCATCTCCAAATTTTGAGTGTAACTATGCTCAATTTCTCATCCAAGGCCAGCATTTCCTGATTTCAGAAAAAAAGTGGCCACTTAAGACCCCTTGTTGGCCCCCCATCTTCTTGCACTTACCCAAACTTATGATAACACATCAGAAAGCTTAGTTACCTAGATAAGGAAAGCTAAATAAAATTTGACTAGAATGCCATAATGATTGAAGGAATATGATGAGTTTAAAAAGTGGATAAGGGGAGGACTTAGGAGCTATAGTGCTCAGCTCAAGGGCTGAAGCAGGGGTGCTTCACTAGAAAAACTTTTGACTCAAGAACTATTTCCTAAAATTGATCTATCAAACCTTACAATTATTATAAATGAAAGGTATGAGGATTTAATAACCCTAATTCTAAAATTAAAACCTCTAAATTTTAGTAAAGATTATTTAGATGATGTGGTAAGTAAAAGTGTAAATTTAGTAAAGTAGAAGTGTAAATTTAGTAAAGGAAGAAATCTAGGGAAAGAAAAGGAAGAAGGATAATGATGTTTTAAAGGAAATGCTTAATGAATTAGCCATGAATATAATTAATATATTTTGAGAAAGGGGTGAATTTCTATTATCTAATAATATGTATCTAAATAATATAAAATTATCAAATGTTTTTTATTATTTCAGTTGGAAAAGAGGGTCCAAAACCCTATACAAAACAACCCCTAGGCAACATGCCTTAAACATGTAAGTAACAGTACATAGACAACACATTAAAAACTGACAAAACACGACTAACCAAAAACACCAAAAAACAAAAGAAAGAGTTAAGGACTGTCAGTAGTCCCGAACTTGGCCAAAAACTTGACCATGTCTTTGTAGTCACTAAGGCTATCGATCCCGACCTGCTTGACTCTGTCATCCAGATCCTTGATAGCAATAAAAACTGACGCTGCCCGATGTAAGGCCTTGGCAACAAATTCGGTCATGGTCTTCCATTTATTTTGCATTTTCTCCATCTGTAGCTTGAGTCTCCTCATGTCCTTAGTGGTCGTGACACACAACGAATAGCTACCCTTATTATCCACACCATCGGCTTCCTTGGCAGCAACACCCAAGTCCTCCGAACTTGACTTGTTCATGGAAGCAAAATGGCTCGCCCCTTCTTCCTCATGCACAGACTTAGTAGGAGCTTCATCCCCCCCTCCATAGTTTCCTCCACAAATTCTGAGTCATCAGAAATCTCAACACCCTGAGGGTTAGCAGAAGGTTTCCTAGCAATGTGATTGGACCGGCGCACCCTCGGGCTGGTTTGCTTAACATCATCCTCCCCTTCACCACCTCCAGTCAGTATGGGCCCTAGTGCCAATTCAATTATTTTTGCTAGACCAGTCGCCATCCCTTCTTCCTCAATACCAGTCTTGGCTTTCTTAGCCTGCACTGCCCCTTCCTCCTCAACTGTCGTTCTCTCCCTTTTGGTTGGGCCAATTTTCTCTTTCCCAAGCTTAGGATTGGCTTTTCTTGGGGATTTCATTTTAGACTCAAGGGTGGGGGTTCCAGCTGGGGACTTGTTTTCCACAATATGGGGGCTCCCCTTGAGAGTTTTAGAAATCTTAGGGGTCCCGACACATGTTTTCACCTTGCCTTTAGAACCAAGAGAAACAAACATTTGGGGTCCTTAATCATTTTGACCTTAATTTGCTTCAGGGGACACATGGTGAGATGGAAATGGTACAGTCTCAGAATGAGGCCCTGATGGATGGGGACAAGAGGGTGACCAGGGTTTTTAGCCCTAAGCTCTCTAGCCAACTTAATGAAATTTTCTAGAGAGGACCGAAGAAAAAAAGGAAAGCTAATTTCCATTTTGTTCCTAAAGTGATTGAGAAGGGCATAGTGATAATGGTAAAATACCTTAAACCTTCCTTCCAATGTGAAGAACTTCATGATCATTAAGTAGATTTGGCCCCAGGGCTCCGATAGTTTTTCCCTATCAAACCCACCATGCAACTTCACAGCCACCTCCCCCTTTCTAAAGAAGAGACCCATATGTTCTGGGTCGGGTACCTTGCTGTGTCTAGCATGCTTCTTCCCTTTGGTGGGGAGCCCCGTAGCCTGACTAATCACCTCCTTAGACACCTGGAAGCCAATACCCCCCAAGCGGACTTGTTTGGTGTCCTCTTCCCATGACTCAGCAAACTAGCACGACAAGTTTTCATCATGGCCAATCATACCTTCCAGAAAGGAAACCGCTTCACCCTCCTAGATGATATGCCAGACAATCTGGTCCTGCCTGAATACCTCCACCGTGGTTAGCTCAATCTTCACAATCTCTCCACCCATATTTGCAGTTTGAATTTCACATAGGTAGTAGAGCTTAAAATTGTTAAGGCTAGTGCTGTTGTAATTAGCAAGTAACCCAATAAAATGGAAGAGCCGCGGAGTAAGATCAATAATCACATCATAATTATTATGGCGATATGCCACACCTATGCCACATTGCAAAATCTCCTTGGGAAGAGATCTTAGCCGCCACCTTGTGTGGTAATGAATATCACTTGCCACAAAGATTAACCAAATATTATCAAATGTTGCATCCCCTAAGGTGAAGAGATACCTTGAAGAGGTAACCGCCCCGATCAAGAGTCATCTCCTACGTCACTTAAGGCAAGAAGAGTTGCTACAATAGATATATTTAGTGAGTTATTATAGACAAAAGAAAGAAAATCAGAGAGAGTTTGTGACTATTTGTGAAGAGTTGTTGGGAAAGGAATTCTTTCAGATCCAGTTATCGAGAGATAAGGGTAGAGATAGAAAATTAGTGAAACAAAAGAAGTGCGATAAGAACACTAGTGTGTGAGGAAAGGAAATCTACAAGTTCAAGGGAAAAGAAAGGAAATAAAAAAAATAAGTGAAGGAAACACCTCTAATAACAACAACAAATTCAAGGTACTTATCACCCACAATATGGACTAAAACAAAGTCAATTTGCCAATTTTTGGCAAAGACACTAAAGAGGCTTCTAAGAATATTTTTGTTCTAGAGTTTTCTTGGCAAAGGAATGGCACAAGATCAAATCAAGTCAAGCTCTATGAATTCATAGGAACCCTTAGAGATGGAGCATTAAAATAGTATATGAAGAAATGCCTAGAACATGATAAGGAATTCCATGAAGTGAAAGATGACTTTCTCTATAACTTTGAATTTCTAGAAGCTCCCTCAGAGAGTGTAAGTAAAATGTGGGAGATGATCCAAAAGAAAGGAGAAATAATTAAAGAACTCAATTAGAGGTTTAAAGCAATGGTGTGAAAAATGAAGGAATCACTTACCCAAAAGTAATAGGTCAAATGGTTTATCTCTAGATTACTGCCTAAACTAAGAGCCTTGTTAGATGGGAGAATTTTTTATGGATATTTAGATGCAGTGGAATTGACATATATAATAGAGGTGCAATCATGGAGAAGAAAAGATAAAGAAGGTGAAAACCGAGAAATAGAAAGGCTAAATCTAAAACTAGAACAATTAGAAATCAAGAAAGAAATATTAGCTAAAGGAGAAAGCCATGCAGAACCTTCATTGATACTAAGGAAGAATATTTGGTGTATTTCATATTTAAATGAATGAAAAATATTTAAATGAATGTCAAATGATGAAAGGAGAAAAAAGAGCTGCAATGATAAGAGTGGATATGGCACTAGCACCCCAGAGGTTAAAATTTGTATATTGTAGAATTTGCAAAGTGGGATGACCATGAAATAGATGAATGCCCATCCCTTCTATTTAGTTTAAGGGAGGAAGATGAACATGAGACTTGATACAATCATTGTTGTGAAGATAATGAGCCTATGCACAAAGAGATGGTGAGAGCCAAGATGTTGGCAAAGAGAGCATTCTATACACAGGACCATGACTGTAGGAAATATCAATGAAGAAACTAGTGTAATATCAACACAATGCATAATGTGGTGCCACAAATCATGAAAGAACATCCACCTATTAGTTATCTTCAAAATGAGAACCACATCTATAACAATTATTATAGAAGAGGACAAGACCGAGATAGAGGCCGAGGACAAAGGAGAAGAGAAGAGGTGACTTGTTATAAATGGGGTGAAATGGGCCATTATGCAAATGAATGTAGGGAAGAAAAGAAGAAAACATGTGGATTCTACAGTGATCCCAATCATGATTCTTTTAATTTCCCAAGGGAAGAATAATATTATATAAATGCATCAGCACCAACAAGGAGTGAAGAGTTGTTGGGACCAAATGCAACAAGAGGGTCCAAAGTCATGATGAGAATTCCAAAACAAAATCCTCATGGTGCTAAATGATGCTTACAGGTAGAAAGGGATGAAAAAGTGGAAAGGGTTCAATCTTCTCTAATGAAGAGGAACATTTGAAGAAGGAATATCTGGAGAGAAAGGAAATTTTGAAAAAGAAGGATTTAGCAGAATATGGAAGAAAGAATAAAGTTGCAGTGGTTATTAGGGGAGGAACAAATACTGCCAAAGGGAAATCAGTTGTAGAAGAGTCAAAGGAAGAAGATGATAAACAACACTTTCCTACTAAGCAAAGATATGACCTAATGGTTGAAGAAGCTAAAAAAATCATAATAGAAGAGAAAATGAGGCTCTCTCACAACCCTAATTATGATTTTTACTATGGACTATAATCCTTATACAATATATTTGATTATTGATTCTGAATAGATTGATTAAGATAATATTTTATAATAGGACCCTAATTATGATTTTTACTATGGACTATAATCCTTATACAATAGATTTGATTATTGATTCTAATTCATTGATTAAGATAATATTTTATAATATGATTAATTTTTTTTTTTAAAAAGAGGGGTAAAAATTTATTAATAAAGGAAATCACAAGTACAAAACCAGGAGGGCAACCGCCTGAGAAACACCAAAAGTTCAAAACAAAGCACCGTCACAATAACCAACCAACCAAGAACCAAGGGTACATCCCCAACACCAAAGCTAACCATCCAAATCCAACGAAATCAACCTTGCCAAATTTTGAACACCTTCTTAGGACAACAGGTCCCAACTATCCATAAGGAGGTTTAATTATCTATGTTATATTAAAGTAATTCAATTATATATATATTCCAAAAGATTCCCATTTATTCTCATATTTAATTATTGTAAGGCCAGAAGAAGAATGGCCGTTACAATCATTTAGAGGAAATTATTTTAGGGAGTTGTTTTGCCTATTTTTAAGGAAGTGTTTGAGAGAGTGGGGAAAGTGGAAGAAAGTGCAATTCTTTTGATTATTATTTTATTTCATTTTAACAGAAGAATTGGAAAAGACTGGGAAGAAGGTTATTTAAAATCTAGGGAAAGGAGACTCCGGGAGATTCTGGGCTCTGGAAGAAAATACAGAAAAAGGGATTCTGAAGAAATAGAACTAAGGAGGATATTGATCAAGTAAGAATTTACTCACACCAGGAAGCGCATAAATCTGTAAGTTTCTTGGAATTTGAGTATCTAAGATTGGATTTCTTTTTACCATGAATCCTATATGTCTGAATGTGCATTTATATTAAATTAAAATGGAATGTACCCATTCCTGCCAATTCCTTTTTGCTCCCTAATCTTTCATTTAAACATTGGTGTACACAACTTCTGTATTTTGGGTCGACTTGGTGTTGGGTTTCTGCGGCATGTTACCTGCATTATTTGCATATGTCCTGTGCATATGAATATTTATATTTATGTGAGATATCTTCTAGAGGTTATGTATTTGTTTTTATGTTTTTTTTTTTGTGATTGTCTCCATTTTTTTTTTTTAATCGTTTCTATTTTTTTTTCAATAGTTTCCTATTTTTTTTTTTCAATTTCTTTTTTAGTTCCATATTTTTGTTATCCTTCATAGTTTTTGGGAATATTCTTCACATAATAATATTTGCATGGAATCTATGATTGTATTATGCCTGTTGCAAATGTTGATATTCCTAATGGACCCATAGTAGTTGCGCTTCTATTCTATGCTATGTTTTTATATAATCCTAACGCAATTATTTACTTGCATTCTGTATTTTAACTTACATAGGCGTTGGTTTGTTTAAGAGTTAAATTTATTTGTTTTGCTTCTGCCTTATAAGGCGTCGAAACTGTATTTAGTAACTTCCAAATGTTAAACGCATTCTTAACCGATTTCATTGCCATATAATGGCATTGAAATTTCTTAATATATTTAAATGATTTCAATTGCACAATTACAACCTATCTTTGCTCAATGGATACAAAACACTCATGCTTTAGCACCTAGTTTGACAGCTCCTGATGCAACAGCAAGCACCAGCTTAACCTGGGGAGGTGGTGATTTGGTAGCAGTAGGTGCCAAAGTGGCTTTGTTACCTATTCCATTAGGAACTGCGGATTTTTTAGTGCACCATATTCATGCATTTACTATCCATGTGACTGTATTAATATTACTTAAAGGTGTTTTATTTGCTCGGCAGTTCTCGTTTAATACCCGATAAAGTGAATCTTGGTTTTCGTTTTCCTTGCGATGGGCCTGGTAGAGGAGGAACATGTCAAGTATCTGCCTGGGATCATGTCTTCCTAGGGTTATTCTGGATGTACAATGCATTTTCGGTAGTACTATTCCATTTTAGCTGGAAAATGCAGGCCGATGTTTGGGGTAGTATAAGTGATCAGGGAGTAGTAACTCATATTACAAGAGGAAACTTTGCACAGAGTTCCATTACAATTAACGGGTGGCTCCGCGACTTTTTATGGGCACAAGCTTCTCAAGTAATCCAATCTTATGGTTCTTCATTATCTGCATATGGTCTTTTATTCTTAGGTGCTCATTTCGTTTGGGCCTTTAGTTTAATGTTCCTATTTAGTGGCCGTGGATATTGGCAAGAACTTATTGAATCTATTGTTTGGGCCCATAATAAATTGAAAGTTGCTCCTGCTATCCAGCCCAAAGCCTTGAGTATTGTCCAAGGACGTGCTGTAGGAGTAGCTCATTACCTTCTGGGTGGAATCGCCACAACATGGGCATTCTTCCTAGCAAGAATTATTGCAGTAGGATAATGGCTAGGAGGATTTGAAAAGAATTATGACATCAAGATTTCCAAAGTTCAACCAAGGCTTGGCCCAGGACCCAACTACTCGTCGTATTTGGTTTAGTATTGCTACTGCACATGACTTTGAGAGTCATGATGATATTACCGAAGAACGCCTTTATCAAAAGATTTTTGCTTCTCACTTTCGTCAGTTAGCTATAATATTGATGATGATTTTTACTAGCAGATATAAATGATCAGTGCTTAAATTTGACAGTCGACCTTGCCTGTCAAACAATTTTTTTATGACAGTTATCTATTCAATTGTGTCCTTCAAATACTATGACATACCTTAGTATAAGTAAATCATATAAAAATCAAATATATAAATCATCATAATTCTATATAAATTTTGACAGTTCGTCCAAAATCTCTCCTCTCATATGATAGTTTTTTTAAATTTCGATTGTATTTTACAGCAAAAATGTCTAAATACAGCTATACAGTGGCCTGGTTTTATGCTTGGATGATTCTAAACGTTTTAATTTGCATTTAGGTGTTGTATTGTATTTAGAAACTTCTAAATTGATTACATTTGCCTTATAATAGAGGCATTGAATTTGCTTAGAAGTTAAAAGGTTTACGTTTACATCTCTAATGATGTCCTGTCCTTTTGGAAACTTGTGTATAAATGCTTTGCATCTGAAAGGCGTCAACCAGTTCATAACGGCTTATTTCTAAAGATAACTAAACTAATTCAATTGCCATATAGTGGCGTTGAATTTAATAAACGATTTAATTTGTCTTAGGGGAAAAGACCCAATAGGTGAGATAGTTCCAATGGCTGAGACAGTATATGTGCATTTAAGGCCTAATATTTTTTAAGTTTAGTACTAGTATATGTGCATTTAAGGCCCAATATTTTTAAAGTTTAGTACTAGTAGTTGTGATTTTAAGGTTGTTAGTGTTATTATAAGTACTAATAATTGAATGAAATGTGCCTTTTAAATTTTAAAAGCAACCAATCATGTGATGCCACATCAACTCATCAACAAAACATGACTTAATGCACACCTACTGGTCTAACCTTTTTTTTGGGGAACTATTTGACACCTCAACAAAAAGTATGCTGATGTGGCACCATATTTGATGATGTGGCCCTGAAACCTTAGTTATAAGCATGGGCGTTGTCAAGTAAGCCACTGTAAAATTTTTGGAGTGATTCGAAATTGCTACCTATGATTTTGAGAGGCGTGAAGTTAGGGTGCACCACTACTGGGTCCTCTCCCCTATAGAGGCGTTGAATTTATTAGAAGATATAAAGGATTTCATCTGTCTTATAGTGGCATTGTTATATATTGGCATTGTTATATATTGGGTTGTATATAAATGATCTGCATTTTGTTGTTGTGGCATTAGGGGAGAGGGCCCAATAGTGGTGCAGGTACCAATAGTTGTCATAGTACATGTACATTGAAAGTCTAATATTTTAAAAGTATGGAACTAGTAGTTGTAAGAGAGGACCCAATAGTTGAACAAAATATGCCCATTACATTCAAAAAACAACAAATTATATGATGCCACATTGACACACTAAAAGACATGACTTGATGCACCACTATTGGTCTAACTTTTTTTAGAGGCCTATTATGACCCCTCAACAAAAAGTAGGTTGATGACACTTTATTTTGGGTCTATGCCAGTGAAACAAAATATTTGTATTGTCCACATCCTTGGCCACTCCACGATATAATTTTTTAATAATTTTTTAATGTCAATATTGCACGTTCATTGCTATATCAACCCATAAAGTTGGGCCACTCCACGATATAATTTTTTAATAATTTTTTAATGTCAATATTGCACGTTCATTGCTATATCAACCCATAAAGTTGGGCTGCACCACTATTGGGTCCTCTCCCCTATATTATGTCTCGGTCGCTGCATTTTCTATTGTTGTGACATTCGGCATACATAGGATTTGCATTAGCAGTACAGGGACATTATATTAAAACTAGTCATATGCATATGGTTGTAAAGTTTCACCGTGGAGTTAACTTTTACTTAGAAGTTATATGAGGTTGCATTGTAATTATAATCCTTAACTAGAATATAGTTGTTTTATTTCACCTTTAGAAGTTATTAAGGAATCTTTTTAGATAAGTTCTGTTAGGATGTGTTGGGATTCCATAGTCTTTATATTTTGATTTATTAGGATTTGGATTTTGATGGTTTCATTGAATCGTTCCTCCTTACTACAAGTACTAGTTTTTATAGCATTAAATATTTAGTACAATTGATGATACCTTATTTGATCTATGATTGTTGTTTATTATTCATAATTGGTTTAAGGGTTTACCTAATTAGGAAATAACTTGTGTCTACTAACATGGTTAAAATATTTCATGTTATATGGATTATTGGTATTATTATGTTTTCATTTTATATTTGCATAGACCGATATCTCTTATGAAAAATAAGAATGTAGGGTGTTTTCCATGGAATGTGTACTCCTTAGTGGATGCTTAAGGTTGTTATTGCACCCTCAGTCAGCTAGAGCCTTCGTGAAGCAACTTCATGTTTGGGTGGTAAATCCCTTGATGATATTATCTCTCTATTGGTATCACTCTTGTTGTTATAAAGAAAAAATTTTCTCTTTTGCATTATTTTATACAATATTATTTCCTTTCATGATATAAAGATGAGTTGGGTTATTAAAAGAAGTGGCCAATCTTGCAAAGGAGGAAAATATATTAGAAAAACTAAGGGTAAGTGCAAGAAGATGGGGGGCCAAAAAGGGGTCTTAAGTGGCCACTTTTTTTCTGAAATCAGGAAATACTGGCCTTGGATGAGAAATTGAGCATAGTTACACTCAAAATTTAGAGATGCAACCAAAACAATGTTCGTAGTGCTCCGAGTCTACTTTCTAAACTACTATTTTGTTTTGAAAATGGCATAGATTAAGGGGTTCAAAAGAGGGAGCCACAGAAATTGGTGTTGTTTCTGTCAAAAAAACATAACATAGCATGTTTTGTGGCTCCCTCAAAAGGTCAACTTTTTTTTGGTATTTTTAAAATCGCTTCGGTGAGAAATTAGCTAATAGCATGTAGTTTATGCCCGATTTTTCTGATAATTTTTTGATGAATATTTGATTTTTTACTAATTTTTAAAGTGGACACATCCTAAAAAACAGAATTTTGGCCGTGCTACCCCTATAAATTTTGAAAACTAATTGAAAATCATTTTTTTATTTTTTTAATATTTGTAGAATGGAGTCTAGTTTCTAAATATGTAATTTTTTTGAAATTTGAATGAATAGTTATTTTACAATGAAAAAAAGACCAAACAGTGGTTTTTGCATAAAAACGGACACACAAACAAAAGAAATTAAAGATGAAAGGCTTAACATTGTTAAAATGTGAAAAAAATCACATCGTCAAATAGCTAAGAGAAAGCCTAACATTACCCATGTGTTCGATTTGTTCAACCTTGAAACACGTGCAAATCTGAGGGTTAGCACGAACGAAATTATGTGAAATTTTGAAGAATACAGAAAAACACGTCTGTGACTGTTCATAAGGCACTCCAAGCCTTTGGGTTGGAAATCCAAAGCAAATCCCAAGCCCAAGGCTTGGGATTCCCAAAGCAAGAAATAACGCGAGCGCATTATAACGCGCTCGCGTTATAACGTGCTCGCGTTATTTATTGCCTTACATTTTTCCCGCAAGCCTGTCTTTTCCCATGTTCGACATAACGCGAGCGCGTTATAACGCGCTCGCGTTATGTCCCACTCAAATTTTTTTACACTCAAGGCTATTCATCATGAGGGTTAAGGCATAAAGGATAGAGTTGAAAGGTTTACGGATAAGGGATTAGCGTTTAAGGTATAGTATCGAGCCCGTTGAGGGTCTAGGAATAGGGATAGCGTTTAAGGTTTAGGGATGAGGGATGACAGATTACGGTTGAGGGTCGAGGGATCAAAGTTAAGGGTTGAGGGATTAGGGTTTGACATTAAGGGTTGAGGGTTGAGGTTCAAGGGTCAAGGGTTTAGGGATAGGGTTTAGGGTCGAGGGATTAGGGTTAAAGTAGAGTGTGGATGGTGTAAGGATTAGGGATAGGGTTGGAGGGTTTAGGGATAAGGGATTAGGGTTTAAGGTATAGTATCAAGTCTGTTGAGAGTTTAGGAATAGGGATAGCATTTAGGGATTAGGGATGAGGGATTATAGTTGAGGGATGATGGATTAGGGTTGAGGGTTGAGGGATTAGGGTTTAGGGATAAGGTTTAGGGTTGAGGGTTTAGGATTAGGGTTTAGGGTTGACGGATTAGCATTTAATGTCGAGGTTAGGGTTAGAGTGTTGAGGGTAGAGGGATTAGGGATAGGGTTTAGGGTTTAAGGTTTAAGGATTGAGGGTTGAGGCTTTAGGGATGAGGGTTTAAGGCTTAAGATATAGTGTCAAGTGTTGAGGGTGTAGGGATAGGGTTTAAGTTTTAAGGGTTAAGGGTTGAGGGATATGGATTAGGGTTTAAGGTATAGTGTTGAGGGTCGAGGGATCAGAGTTAAGGGTTGAGGGATTAGGGTTTGACGTTGAGGGTTGAGGGTTGAGGTTCGAGGGTCAAGGGTTTAGGGATAGGGTTGAGGGTCGAGGAATTAGGGTTAAAGTAGAGTGTGGATGGTATAAGGATTAGGGATAGGGTTGGAGGGTTTATGGATAAGGGATTAGGGTTTAAGGTATAGTATCGATTCTGTTGAGGGTGTAGGAATAGGGATAGCATTTAGGGTTTAGGGATGAAGGATTAGAGTTGGGGGATGACAGATTAGGGTTGAGGGTTGAGGGATTAGGGTTTAGGGATAAGGTTTAGGGTTGAGGGATGAGGGATTAGGGTTTAAGGTATAGTGTTGAGGGTTTAGGGATAGGGTTTAGGGTTGAGGGATTAGGATTTGACGTTGAGGGTTGAGGGTTGAGGTTCGAGGGTCAAGGGTTTAGGGATAGGGTTGAGGGTCAAGGAATTAGGGTTAAAGTAGAGTGTGGAGGGATGACGGATGATAGATTAGGGTTGAGGGTTGAGGGATTAGGGTTTGATGTTGAGGGTTGAGGGTTTAGGGTTAGGGTTGAGAGATGAGGGATCAGAGTTAAGGGTTGAGGGATTAGGGTTTGACGTCGAGGGCTGAGGTTCGAGGGTCAAGGGTTTAGGGATAGGGTTGAGGTTGAAGGGATTAGGGTTTAGGGACAAGGTTTAGGGTTAGGGTTGAGGGATTAGGGTTTAAGGTATAGTGTTGAGGGTTTAGGGATAGGGTAGGGTTGAGGGATTAGAGTGAAGGGTTGAGGGATTAGAATTTGGCGTTGAGGGTTTAGGGTTTAGGATCAGGGTTGAAGGTCGAGGGATTAGAGTTAAGGGTTGAGGGATTAGGGTTTGATGTTGAGGGTTGAGGGTTGAGGTTCGAGGGTCAAGGGTTTAGGGATAGGGTTGAGGGTCGAGGAATTAGGGTTAAAGTAGAGTGTGGAGGGATGACGGATGATAGATTAGGGTTGAGGGTTGAGGGATTAGGGTTTGATGTTGAGGGTTGAGGGTTTAGGGTTAGGGTTGAGAGATGAGGGATCAGAGTTAAGGGTTGAGGGATTAGGGTTTGACGTCGAGGGCTGAGGTTCGAGGGTCAAGGGTTTAGGGATAGGGTTGAGGTTGAGGGATTAGAGTGAAGGGTTGAGGGATTAGAATTTGGCGTTGAGGGTTTAGGGTTTAGGATTAGGGTTGAAGGTCGAGGGATTAGAGTTAAGGGTTGAGGGATTAGGGTTTGATGTTGAGGGTTGAGGGTTGAGGTTCGAGGGTCAAGGGTTTAGGGATAGGGTTGAGGGTCGAGGAATTAGGGTTAAAGTAGAGTGTGGAGGGATGACGGATGATAGATTAGGGTTGAGGGTTGAGGGATTAGGGTTTGATGTTGAGGGTTGAGGGTTTAGGGTTAGGGTTGAGAGATGAGGGATCAGAGTTAAGGGTTGAGGGATTAGGGTTTGACGTCGAGGGCTGAGGTTCGAGGGTCAAGGGTTTAGGGATAGGGTTGAGGTTGAAGGGATTAGGGTTTAGGGACAAGGTTTAGGGTTAGGGTTGAGGGATTAGGGTTTAAGGTATAGTGTTGAGGGTTTAGGGATAGGGTTTAGGGTTGAGGGATTAGAGTGAAGGGTTGAGGGATTAGAATTTGGCGTTGAGGGTTTAGGGTTTAAGATATAGTGTTGAGGGTTTAGGGATAGGGTTTAGGGTTGAGGGATTAGGGTTTGACGTTGAGGGTTGAGGGTTGAGGTTCGAGGGTCAAGGGTTTAGGGATAGGGTTGAGGGTCGAGGAATTAGGGTTAAAGTAGAGTGTGGAGGGATGACGGATGATAGATTAGGGTTGAGGGTTGAGGGATTAGGGTTTGATGTTGAGGGTTGAGGGTTTAGGGTTAGGGTTGAGAGATGAGGGATCAGAGTTAAGGGTTGAGGGATTAGGGTTTGACGTCGAGGGCTGAGGTTCGAGGGTCAAGGGTTTAGGGATAGGGTTGAGGTTGAAGGGATTAGGGTTTAGGGACAAGGTTTAGGGTTAGGGTTGAGGGATTAGGGTTTAAGGTATAGTGTTGAGGGTTTAGGGATAGGGTTTAGGGTTGAGGGATTAGAGTGAAGGGTTGAGGGATTAGAATTT
This sequence comes from Cunninghamia lanceolata, assembly GCA_027924645.1. Lineage (NCBI taxonomy): Eukaryota > Viridiplantae > Streptophyta > Pinopsida > Cupressales > Cupressaceae > Cunninghamia > Cunninghamia lanceolata. Next base: position 6,749,669 of record BSBN01000512.1, read on the forward strand.
GGCATTGAGGGTTTAGGGTTTAGGATCAGGGTTGAAGGTCGAGGGATTAGAGTTAAGGGTTGAGGGATTAGGGTTTGATGTTGAGGGTTGAGGGTTGAGGTTCGAGGGTCAAGGGTTTAGGGATAGGGTTGAGGGTCGAGGAATTAGGGTTAAAGTAGAGTGTGGAGGGATGACGGATGATAGATTAGGGTTGAGGGTTGAGGGATTAGGGTTTGATGTTGAGGGTTGAGGGTTTAGGGTTAGGGTTGAGAGATGAGGGATCAGAGTTAAGGGTTGAGGGATTAGGGTTTGACGTCGAGGGCTGAGGTTCGAGGGTCAAGGGTTTAGGGATAGGGTTGAGGTTGAAGGGATTAGGGTTTAGGGACAAGGTTTAGGGTTAGGGTTGAGGGATTAGGGTTTAAGGTATAGTGTTGAGGGTTTAGGGATAGGGTTTAGGGTTGAGGGATTAGAGTGAAGGGTTGAGGGATTAGAATTTGGCGTTGAGGGTTTAGGGTTTAAGGTATAGTGTTGAGGGTTTAGGGATAGGGTTTAGGGTTGAGGGATTAGGGTTTGACGTTGAGGGTTGAGGGTTGAGGTTCGAGGGTCAAGGGTTTAGGGATAGGGTTGAGGGTCAAGGAATTAGGGTTAAAGTAGAGTGTGGAGGGATGACGGATGATAGATTAGGGTTGAGGGTTGAGGGATTAGGGTTTGATGTTGAGGGTTGAGGGTTTAGGGTTAGGGTTGAGAGACGAGGGATCAGAGTTAAGGGTTGAGGGATTAGGGTTTGACGTCGAGGGCTGAGGTTCGAGGGTCAAGGGTTTAGGGATAGGGTTGAGGTTGAAGGGATTAGGGTTTAGGGACAAGGTTTAGGGTTAGGGTTGAGGGATTAGGGTTTAAGGTATAGTGTTGAGGGTTTAGGGATAGGGTTTAGGGTTGAGGGATTAGAGTGAAGGGTTGAGGGATTAGAATTTGGCGTTGAGGGTTTAGGGTTTAAGGTATAGTGTTGAGGATTTAGGGATAGGGTTTAGGGTTGAGGGATTAGGGTTTGACGTTGAGGGTTGAGGGTTGAGGTTCGAGGGTCAAGGGTTTAGGGATAGGGTTGAGGGTCGAGGAATTAGGGTTAAAGTAGAGTGTGGAGGGATGACGGATGATAGATTAGGGTTGAGGGTTGAGGGATTAGGGTTTGATGTTGAGGGTTGAGGGTTTAGGGTTAGGGTTGAGAGATGAGGGATCAGAGTTAAGGGTTGAGGGATTAGGGTTTGACGTCGAGGGCTGAGGTTCGAGGGTCAAGGGTTTAGGGATAGGGTTGAGGTTGAAGGGATTAGGGTTTAGGGACAAGGTTTAGGGTTAGGGTTGAGGGATTAGGGTTTAAGGTATAGTGTTGAGGGTTTAGGGATAGGGTTTAGGGTTGAGGGATTAGAGTGAAGGGTTGAGGGATTAGAATTTGGCGTTGAGGGTTTAGGGTTGAGGGATTAGGGTTTGACGTTGAGGGTTGAGGGTTGAGGTTCGAGGGTCAAGGGTTTAGGGATAGGGTTGAGGGTCGAGGAATTAGGGTTAAAGTAGAGTGTGGAGGGATGACGGATGATAGATTAGGGTTGAGGGTTGAGGGATTAGGGTTTGATGTTGAGGGTTGAGGGTTTAGGGTTAGGGTTGAGAGATGAGGGATCAGAGTTAAGGGTTGAGGGATTAGGGTTTGACGTCGAGGGCTGAGGTTCGAGGGTCAAGGGTTTAGGGATAGGGTTGAGGTTGAAGGGATTAGGGTTTAGGGACAAGGTTTAGGGTTAGGGTTGAGGGATTAGGGTTTAAGGTATAGTGTTGAGGGTTTAGGGATAGGGTTTAGGGTTGAGGGATTAGAGTGAAGGGTTGAGGGATTAGAATTTGGCGTTGAGGGTTTAGGGTTTAGGATCAGGGTTGAAGGTCGAGGGATTAGAGTTAAGGGTTGAGGGATTAGGGTTTGATGTTAAGGGTTAAGGTTCGAGGGTTTGATGTTGAGGGTTGAGGTACATTTCGGTGTGACATTTAAATTGTCTTGCCGATATACACTGTAAAGGTTATTTTGTGGACTTTCAAGGATTTTTTCACCTGTGTTAATGTTCAACTTGTTTCGCTCTGCATCAAGGGATTACGGTTTGACGTTGAGGGCTGAGGTTCGAGGGTCAAGGGTTTAGGGATAGGGTTGAGGTTGAAGGGATTAGGGTTTAGGGACAAGGTTGAGGTTGAGGGATTAGGATTTGACATTGAGGGTTGAGGGTCAAGGGATCAGAGTTGAGGGTTTAGGGTTTAGAGATCTATAGGAGGACAAAACGCGAGCGCGTTATAGCGCGAGCGCGTTATAACGAGAGCGCGTTATAACGCGCTCGCGTTTTGTAATTCTACTAAAACGGTAAAAAAGTGGTTACCCCCGTGATCCAGGCCCACATGCTCTGTTTTCTTACTGATTCTGCGCGTGCTCCGACAAAAAAGAAGTGCTTTCATGCTATTGGGAAGTTCACATGCACATTTGACACATTGTACCACCTTTGCATGATCTTTCCACCACCTTTTCTGCTTTGCCAACTTGAGAAGGAGGAAATAACATAGTTTTCAAACCAAATTTGATATATATCTATACAAGTTTCAATTTTTGTAGTATTGCAATGTTAATTTTGATTCAATTTTAAGAATTTAACATTGAAAAGGAAGCAAGTGGTGAAAAACTCAAATTGTTGAGGAGTTTGATGCAAGAAGATAAAAACACTACATAATTGGGTACTCTCTCCATTCAAATCTTCGTTTTTTAGGTATGTCAAGTCTTTACATGCATGTTCTTTACATTTTCCTTATTTCGGATTGAATTACTTTATCATGCATTATCATACATGTTTAAAATAGACACATTTCCAATCAAGAAAGCAACCTACAATCTCACATGATGCCATGTATATTTTCTACACTTGGGCTCTTTAATAATTATGTGTAATAAACAAACCTTAGTTCATACCATGATGTCAAACTATACAAGAATAAATCCTTACAACATAAAAAAAATACAATCCCACTATTATCATGTATTCATTTCTTAGGAACTAATATTGGTCTCTTTATCATGCTACAGACAAATTCTCCGTCATGCCGAGGAAACGATCAAGAATTAAACCAACATAGGAAGAGATAGAAGCTAAGAATGCAAAGAAAGCAATGGCTATGAGGGAACTTCGTGAGAAGAGGAAATTGGACACAATAAATGAAGACATACCAATTGAAGAGGAACCACAACCATCACAAAGAGATATGGTATTGGCGGCACAAAGAGAACGAATGCAAAAACTTCGTGGTACGAGAGATTTAAATACCATAGTTGGAGACACATCATTTATCACAAGACAACATGTAGGGACACCATCTACCACATCTCAAGTTGAGAGTACATCATCACTCACATGTGATGAAGGAGGTACGCCATCGTTCCCACCTCAACCTCAAGGTATGTCATCTATTCCATCTTCGATCGAAGGTATGCCATCTAACCCATCTCATTTAAATATTGATGAAATTCCTAATGTTGAGATGAATTTACCTAACTTGACACCACCTAGAATTTTGCATAGAAAGCCAAAGTATTTGATTGATATTGATGAGAATATTTTGCAGCCAATGGAAGGTAAGATTCCAAAACGCACTTGTAGAAGATATGCTAATAAGATTTGGAGATTGTTCTTTGAAAAGTTAAATGAGACTGCAAGATGTCAACTATTCGTTGAAATGATGCGAAGTATAAAGTATAGGTCTATCATGAAGATTCTTGGGTTGAGAACATCAGAGGCTTCAAGTGAAAAATCTATTGTCAAGAATCTAATGAGTGCGTATGAGAGTGTGGGTAACACCTCACGCACAAAAGATAGTAATGCAACACGGCGTGTGATTACATCGACTATAGTAAGTAGTCAAACGAGGAAAGCTCGTCTTATTAGAAAGACAAGTCAAAAATTGAGAATTAATAGGAAAACTTTATCAAGAGCCGTTGGAAGACGCCAAAGAATTGAGGACACTAATGCCAATGAATTATGGGCGTTCTCGGGGAGACTACCACGAAAAGATAAACCAATTGTTGAAGCATTGAGGTCACGAAAAGGGGTGTAACTTTCGTCCTGCTCCTGATGCGACCAAACTGACTGTTCCAACGCGTCCGAATGGGTACATTTATGCTAGGCATGGTCCTATTTCTCACCCAAACATGTCGAAACAGTCGGAGCTACATTGTACCGACGATATCCCTGAAGAGTCCAAAGTGCAAAAAGGCAGCAATCTTTGACGAGATGTTACTTGAAAATCGTGTCACTTAGAAACATTCCGTCTGAGGCAACGGGATCACGTAGAGTGCCTCTACAATAACCTCTCTCGGTTTTTTATAGCTCTGAGGCATTTGCCCGTGGTGAAAGGTTTTCTGTTGCCCCAAAAATCGTCAGAAGGAGGCAGTGTAAAGTTGCAAAGGGGTGTAACTTTCGTCCTGCTCCTGATGCGACCAAACTGACTGTTCCAACGCATCCGAATGGGTACATTTATGCTAGGCATGGTCCTATTTCTCACCCAAACATGTCGAAACAATCGGAGCTACATTGTACCGACGATATCCCTGAAGAGTCCAAAGTGCAAAAAGGCAGCAATCTTTGACGAGATGTTACTCGAAAATCGTGTCACTTAGAAACATTCCGTCTGAGGCAACGGGATCACGTAGAGTGCCTCTACAATAACCTCTCTTGGTTTTTTATAGCTCTGAGGCATTTGCCCGTGGTGAAAGGTTTTCTGTTGCCCCAAAAATCGTCAGAAGGAGGCAGTGTAAAGTTGCAAAGGGGTGTAACTTTCGTCCTGCTCCTGATGCGACCAAACTGACTGTTCCAACGCGTCCGAATGGGTACATTTATGCTAGGCATGGTCCTATTTCTCACCCAAACATGTCGAAACAGTCGGAGCTACATTGTACCGACGATATCCCTGAAGAGTCCAAAGTGCAAAAAGGCAGCAATCTTTGACGAGATGTTACTCGAAAATCGTGTCACTTAGAAACATTCCGTCTAAGGCAACGGGATCACGTAAAGTGCCTCTACAATAACCTCTCTCGGTTTTTTATAGTTCTGAGGCATTTGCCCGTGGTGAAAGGTTTTCTGTTGCCCCAAAAATCGTCAGAAGGAGGCAGTGTAAAGTTGCAAAGGGGTGTAACTTTCGTCCTGCTCCTGATGCGACCAAACTGACTGTTCCAACGCGTCCGAATGGGTACATTTATGCTAGGCATGGTCCTATTTCTCACCCAAACATGTTGAAACAGTCGGAGCTACATTGTACCGACGATATCCCTGAAGAGTCCAAAGTGCAAAAAGGCAGCAATCTTTGACGAGATGTTACTCGAAAATCGTGTCACTTAGAAACATTCCGTCTGAGGCAACGGGATCACGTAGAGTGCCTCTACAATAACCTCTCTCGGTTTTTTATAGCTCTGAGGCATTTGCCCGTGGTGAAAGGTTTTCTGTTGCCCCAAAAATCGTCAGAAGGAGGCAGTGTAAAGTTGCAAAGGGGTGTAACTTTCGTCCTGCTCCTGATGCGACCAAACTGACTGTTCCAACGCGTCCGAATGGGTACATTTATGCTAGGCATGGTCCTATTTCTCACCCAAACATGTCGAAACAGTCGGAGCTACATTGTACCGACGATATCCCTGAAGAGTCCAAAGTGCAAAAAGGCAGCAATCTTTGACGAGATGTTACTCGAAAATCGTGTCACTTAGAAACATTCCGTCTGAGGCAACGGGATCACGTAGAGTGCCTCTACAATAACCTCTCTCGGTTTTTTATAGCTCTGAGGCATTTGCCCGTGGTGAAAGGTTTTCTGCTGCCCCAAAAATCGTCAGAAGGAGGCAGTGTAAAGTTGCAAAGGGGTGTAACTTTCGTCCTGCTCCTGATGCGACCAAACTGACTGTTCCAACGCGTCCGAATGGGTACATTTATGCTAGGCATGGTCCTATTTCTCACCCAAACATGTCGAAACAGTCGGAGCTACATTGTACCGACGATATCCCTGAAGAGTCCAAAGTGCAAAAAGGCAGCAATCTTTGACGAGATGTTACTCGAAAATCGTGTCACTTAGAAACATTCCGTCTGAGGCAACGGGATCACGTAGAGTGCCTCTACAATAACCTCTCTCGGTTTTTTATAGTTCTGAGGCATTTGCCCGTGGTGAAAGGTTTTCTGTTGCCCCAAAAATCGTCAGAAGGAGGCAGTGTAAAGTTGCAAAGGGGTGTAACTTTCGTCCTGCTCCTGATGCGACCAAACTGACTGTTCCAACGCGTCCGAATGGGTACATTTATGCTAGGCATGGTCCTATTTCTCACCCAAACATGTCGAAACAGTCGGAGCTACATTGTACCGACGATATCCATGAAGAGTCCAAAGTGCAAAAAGGCAGCAATCTTTGACGAGATGTTACTCGAAAATCATGTCACTTAGAAACATTCCGTCTGAGGCAACGGGATCACGTAGAGTGCCTCTACAATAACCTCTCTCGGTTTTTTATAGCTCTGAGGCATTTGCCCGTGGTGAAAGGTTTTCTGTTGCCCCAAAAATCGTCAGAAGGAGGCAGTGTAAAGTTGCAAAGGGGTGTAACTTTCGTCCTGCTCCTGATGCGACCAAACTGACTGTTCCAACGCGTCCGAATGGGTACATTTATGCTAGGCATGGTCCTATTTCTCACCCAAACATGTCGAAACAGTCGGAGCTACATTGTACCGACGATATCCCTGAAGAGTCCAAAGTGCAAAAAGGCAGCAATCTTTGACGAGATGTTACTCAAAAATCGTGTCACTTAGAAACATTCCGTCTGAGGCAACGGGATCACGTAGAGTGCCTCTACAATAACCTCTCTCGGTTTTTTATAGCTCTGAGGCATTTGCCCGTGGTGAAAGGTTTTCTGCTGCCCCAAAAATCGTCAGAAGGAGGCAGTGTAAAGTTGCAAAGGGGTGTAACTTTCGTCCTGCTCCTGATGCGACCAAACTGACTATTCCAACGCGTCCGAATGGGTACATTTATGCTAGGCATGGTCCTATTTCTCACCCAAACATGTCGAAACAGTCGGAGCTACATTGTACCGACGATATCCCTGAAGAGTCCAAAGTGCAAAAAGGCAGCAATCTTTGACGAGATGTTACTCGAAAATCGTGTCACTTAGAAACATTCCGTCTGAGGCAACGGGATCACGTAGAGTGCCTCTACAATAACCTCTCTCGGTTTTTTATAGCTCTGAGGCATTTGCCCGTGGTGAAAGGTTTTTTGTTGCCCCAAAAATCGTCAGAAGGAGGCAGTGTAAAGTTGCAAAGGGGTGTAACTTTCGTCCTGCTCCTGATGCGACCAAACTGACTGTTCCAACGCGTCCGAATGGGTACATTTATGCTAGGCATGGTCCTATTTCTCACCCAAACATGTCGAAACAGTCGGAGCTACATTGTACCGACGATATCCATGAAGAGTCCAAAGTGCAAAAAGGCAGCAATCTTTGACGAGATGTTACTCGAAAATCGTGTCACTTAGAAACATTCCGTCTGAGGCAACGGGATCACGTAGAGTGCCTCTACAATAACCTCTCTCGGTTTTTTATAGCTCTGAGGCATTTGCCCGTGGTGAAAGGTTTTCTGTTGCCCCAAAAATCGTCAGAAGGAGGCAGTGTAAAGTTGCAAAGGGGTGTAACTTTCGTCCTGCTCCTGATGCGACCAAACTAACTATTCCAACGCGTCCGAATGGGTACATTTATGCTAGGCATGGTCCTATTTCTCACCCAAACATGTCGAAACAGTCGGAGCTACATTGTACCGACGATATACCTGAAGAGTCCAAAGTGCAAAAAGGCAGCAATCTTCGACGAGATGTTACTCGAAAATCGTGTCACTTAGAAACATTCCGTCTGAGGCAACGGGATCACGTAGAGTGCCTCTACAATAACCTCTCTCGGTTTTTTATAGCTCTGAGGCATTTGCCCGTGGTGAAAGGTTTTCTGTTGCCCTAAAAATCGTCAGAAGGAGGCAGTGTAAAGTTGCAAAGGGGTGTAACTTTCGTCCTGCTCCTGATGCGACCAAACTGACTGTTCCAACGCGTCCGAATGGGTACATTTATGCTAGGTATGGTCCTATTTCTCACCCAAACATGTTGAAACAGTCGGAGCTACATTGTACCGACGATATCCCTGAAGAGTCCAAAGTGCAAAAAGGCAGCAATCTTTGACGAGATGTTACTCAAAAACTGTGTCACTTAGAAACATTCCGTCTGAGGCAACGGGATCACGTAGAGTGCCTCTACAATAACCTCTCTCGGTTTTTTATAGCTCTGAGGCATTTGCCCGTGGTGAAAGGTTTTCTGCTGCCCCAAAAATCGTCAGAAGGAGGCAGTGTAAAGTTGCAAAGGGGTGTAACTTTCGTCCTGCTCCTGATGCGACCAAACTGACTGTTCCAACGCGTCCGAATGGGTACATTTATGCTAGGCATGGTCCTATTTCTCACCCAAACATGTCGAAACAGTCAGAGCTACATTGTACCGACGATATCCCTGAAGAGTCCAAAGTGCAAAAAGGCAGCAATCTTTGACGAGATGTTACTCAAAAATCGTGTCACTTAGAAACATTCCGTCTGAGGCAACGGGATCATGTAGAGTGCCTCTACAATAACCTCTCTCGGTTTTTTATAGCTCTGAGGCATTTGCCCGTGGTGAAAGGTTTTCTGTTGCCCCAAAAATCGTCAGAAGGAGGCAGTGTAAAGTTGCAAAGGGGTGTAACTTTCGTCCTGCTCCTGATGCGACCAAACTGACTATTCCAACGCGTCCGAATGGGTACATTTATGCTAGGCATGGTCCTATTTCTCACCCAAACATGTCGAAACAGTCGGAGCTACATTGTACCGACGATATCCCTGAAGAGTCCAAAGTGCAAAAAGGCAGCAATCTTTGACGAGATGTTACTCGAAAACCGTGTCACTTAGAAACATTCCGTCTGAGGCAACGGGATCACGTAGAGTGCCTCTACAATAACCTCTCTCGGTTTTTTATAGCTCTGAGGCATTTGCCCGTGGTGAAAGGTTTTCTGCTGCCCCAAAAATCGTCAGAAGGAGGCAGTGTATTAAGTCAGGATGAAAGCCTATTCACTCTAGGCGCCTGTTTTTGACCAAATCACACATGCGCCTTGAACAACTCTGTCTTCAAGGCGCTTTTCTCTAATCTCTGTAACTCTCCAAATCCACTAAGGCGCAAATTTTACCTCTTGGGCTCAAGATATAGGTTCTTCATCCAAGGCGCCAGAATGGTCCAAAGGCGCATTTCACCTCTAACCTCACCTCTGACCTTACTTGGAGGTGCTAAACCTCATCTCATTGCTCTCCTCCATTACAAGCGCTCACTTACCTCAATCTTGGGCGCATACCAACATCCCAACATCCAAATCACCTAGGCGCTCAAAACCTTCAAGACTCAAGGTGCATTTTATGATCAAACAAGGTATCTCCTGAACAAGGCGCTCATAGTCTCATCAGGGCGTTAATCATCATCATGAGCACTCATATTGTTCTAGGCGCACAGTTATCTCTGGAATGCTCAAGGCGCACATACCCTTCTCTAGGCTAGTTTACACTTATTCAAGGCGCTCATTCCAAACTTACATGAACTACTCATTACAAGACGCACAAACTAGATGATCCTAGGGCATAAGGGCGCTCATAGGAGTTGTTATGTGTCATTTTGGCCAAGGTTTTCTGGAGCAGTGAAGACATTAGGAAGGGGATGATCGTTTGGATAGTTTTGAATGCTTTATTTCTCCTTGTTTAAACTAGGTGCTCACTGAGGATTGGAGTAGCCTTTGCACCCTCACATCACGTTAATCGGCGTTTCAGAGGCAATCATAGTATAGGAAGATTTGCGCCTTGAAGAAGAGAGTTATCTGGTGAGTGCTTAGGAGTTCTGGCGCCTAGGGGAAAGGTCTAGGTAGAGCGCCTTCAGACTTTCACAGTGAAGTGCCTTAAGGAGTTGGATGATGTTTTTGCCTAGAGTGGAGATGATGTTTTTAGCGCCTTAAGGATGATGATGGAGCGCTTTGGAGTCAGGTTAGTCTGGAGCACCTTAAGAAGGTAAAGCACTTCAAATGTAAACACAAGTGTTTTGAGCGCCCTAATGAGAAGTTGTCTTGGCACCATAAGTTGTTCAAACGAAGATATGCGCCTTGGATAGTTGCAAAGACCTAATTTAGCGCCCAAGGTTGGAAGACTCTTTGTGAGCACCCAGTGTTTGAAAGCTCTTTGTGTTTGGTGCATTAAAATGAATTTGGCACCTAAATAGTATTGAAACACTCAACTGAGCGCCTAAAGCCCATGAGAGAAGTGATATGCGCCTTGATAGGAATATCATGGAAGATGAGTTTACTGAATGGCGCCTTGAATGACTTGGTTGATTAAGTGTTTTAGCACCTAGATATGGGATGAATCATTGAGCGCCTTTGGTTGAGATGATGTCAGCACCTTTGAGATTATAACACCTTGGAGTCAAGTTCGAAGGAGCACCTTGAGAAGGTAAAACACTTCAAATGTTTTCAAGGAATTGGAGAAGTCACTTAGTGCCTAGAATGAATTCCAGAGCAAGAGGGTTGGAGCGCCTTGAGCTTCAAGTCAGATATGCGCCTAGACCTCTACCCTTTAGCAAGTTGAAGCCCTCTGAGCCTTGACAACGTGAGAATGCCTTATAGTGAATATGCGCCTTGGGCAAGGTTGAATACAAAGTTGAGGAGTATATCATAATGAGTAAGTGCACTGTAGGGTTAGATGATAAAGACTAGTGCCTTGAGTGTCTTGGTCAAAATTTTGACGTGAGAAGTCTTGCAAGATCAAACCCTGGAGTGCGCCTTAGAGAGAACCTATTGATCCTTTGCTTTGACAAGATTTGGGCGCCAGAATGATCCTTAATAAATGGAATGTATCTACACCAATTTTGCGCCTTTAGGGAAGTGATGGTGGCCAGAATGATCCTTAATCTCATGTTTGTGCGCCTAGGTCTAGAAGCAAGATTTGAGCGCCTTAGGATAGGGTTTTTTGCACCTTGTCTTGGAGAGTGAATTTGCGCCTTGGATGATGTTGAAGCGCCTTGGGATGAAATGCGCCCAAACTTATAGAGGGCCTTCAGTGAGGGAGTTGAAGAGAGTGCTTAGAGGAAGGATAGCCTTAAGATCAAACTAAGTACTTAGAAACCTAAGATTAGCGCCTTATTTGAAGTTATACACCTATTCTGGCGCCAGAGAGTGAGTTTGAGTGTGAAGAAGTGAATGTCTGCGCCTTGAAGGGGATACAAAGGGAAGATGATGCACCTTGATGGGTTGATGATGGAAATTTGCGTTTTGGAGCTAAATGTGCGCCTTGAAGGAGATAGTGCATAGAGGTACAATGAATCTTCCGGAGAACATGGATAGACAACTAAGTCTCCAACTTGAGTCTTCTAAGTGAATTGGATAATGAAGAGAGTCTAGTCATTTTGGGTGCTAGTATCAGGATGAATCATCCAAAATGGGTGCCTAGAACTAGAAGGCGCCAATGCATGAGTTCAAGGATCCTCCATTGGAGCGCCTAGCCCAGATGGCTATAGATTGAAAGTTTTAAAGCTAAGTGATGTCTCTTACGTGAATTCCTAGCCCAGGTGCATGTGTTGGGAAAAACTCTTTGGCTCTGGCGCCTAGAATTGGGAGCTTTGTAAGATGCACCAATTGATGAAACATTTCCATTTTGCGCCTAGAATAGAACTCTCTCACATAGTTGAAATTGACTTGATAGAAGGAGATAAGTCTTAAGGACTAGTTTGGTGCCTCACTTGCCTATCTCACCTTTGAAATGTGCTTTGGTTGATGATCATCATTGATGGAACCTAGTGAAATGTAAAGCTATTTGCATCTCCAGAGGATCAAAATTGGATTAGGAGATCATCCTTGCAGTTGAGATTGACAGAGAAGTGTTAAAGGAATCACTTCAAATGGGCGCCTAAGCTAGTTGAGGCGCATATCAATTCCACTGTAACTCCAGACTGACGCTTAGGATCCAGTCATCTCCTAAGGCACAGTTCCATTCACCCATGACCTCGCTTGGCGTCTAAAACTTGGAAACTCCTTTGGAAAGCTCCTGTTGCGCCTAGAAGATGAGTTTGGGATATCAACTTGCAAAAGGCTTAGAAACTCTTCAAAGATGTTAGGCACAATCCCATGGCACTGGAGCTCAGTTTTGGCACCTTCAAGGAATAGCACATGAAGGAACTTGGGAGGTCAGGTGCTTGTAAAAGGGAACACCTTGGAACATCTTCCAGGGGTTGAAGTAGTAAGAAAACATCAAGTGAGTCTAGGCGCACTCCCTTGTGTGAACAGTTTAGCTCTGGCGCCTAGCCACAGAGTGAGCCAGAAGAAGTAGTTTGGACATTAGAAGATAGGCGCTCATTCTATAATGAAGCATTCCACCTTCCTAATCAACAAAGACTTGCAAGAATTGACAAAGGAAGCTAAGGCGCACCTTCTACTTGTTTCCACCTCCAGAATGCGCCTAACCTTGAAAGGGGGTTCAAAGATGTTTGTTAGACCTTTTCACTCAAGGCACTCACCTTAGGCGCACTTTCTAAGTCCTTGTCACCTCAAGGAAACACCTAGTTTGGAAGGCGCTTGCCCTGTTCTCCACTCCTTTCAATTGGCGCCTAGAACACAGAATGCATGAAAGGAGCGCCTAGACTCCAGAGGGCTGATTTGGGCGCCTAGCATTTAAAACACTTTCATAATGATGATGTTTTGGCGCCTACTCTTGGAAACAATCCAGAGCATCCATAAACTCTAATTGGCACCTAATGTTGACAAGGCGCAACTTCAGGAGGAGGTCACCTCAACTTGGCGCCCAAGTCAGAAAAACCTGTAAATCCTTCAAATATGCGCCTACCTTGTGAGGTGATGAGTTGAACATTCCAAATCTTCAAATGTTGCTCAAATAAGGAAGACATTGTAACATCAAGGCTTCAAGGCCTGTCCTTGTATTTCCATTGAATGAGTTGTACTTCATGCTATTGAAAGCATTTTCCATGTAATAAGACATTGCAAGTTGATTGAATCAAGTAACAAGACAAGTACCCAACTCTAATGTTGTTTCATTCAAATAGTTATCTTGATGTATATCTTTATGTTATTGAAGTAGTTGATGAATTGTTAGCAAGTAAAAGTGTTTAAGTAAGGAAAATTTTTCGTAGAACTAGTTGGGTATCTTACACTTACACCATGCCTATCCATCAAACATCACAATGCAATCAAAATCCTAACAACATGCCCATGATCCAAGATCAAGTGCAATCATGCAAAGATATTATCAATCACAAGCCTATTAAGAATGAACTAGAGTCTTCTAGTACCATACTTTTCCATCAAACACCATCATGTAATCCATGGCCTATCAAGCCTATCAAAGAAAATGTAAACATCCTATGTAATACAATCAAACTTTAAATATTTGAAGTAGCCATCTACAAATATCCATTCAAAAGTGGATTTATAATGCAAGTATGGACGCCATCAATAAAAAAGATTTGTATTAACCAAATATCCATATACGCATACATCAATATCTGTCGATATAAGTATAACATATATACAAAATAGCCATATAGGCTTACAAGAATGCCATATAGGCATACAATGTCAACTATGTACAATACAAAATATATGTCCACAAATGCCATATAGGCATACAACAGAGGAACACAATAAAAAGTCATTCCCCTCTAGCTGGTGAAGAGAATAAATCACGAGCAGCCTTTGATCTTCTAGGGGATGGAGACATGCATGTGGGTGGTCTACTACGAACCCGAGGGCTACTTCTCCTATTTAGTTCTTCCTGCACCTTTACCTATTACAAAAAAAAGTATAGATATTAATATATAGAAATTACATGTTATAAAAAAATGAAACATTTAACAAAATAATCACTTACCGCTAACATATAATCTGTCTGCTCGCTTGCCTCAGTAGCAGGAAAAGGCCCTGGTGATGTCATGTCCTATAGAAACCATCCAGATAGAAATTAAACTTCAAATCAATAATCTTTTGATTTTTCAAAAATAGACAACTATAACAATGAATGTAAATTGAAATTTACTAATCTGCCTCATACCCCTGTCAATGCCATAGAGCTATGAATCGCAGAGGCCACACCCTGCTCCATTGCCCTATGAACATGGGGAGGTGTATCCGCAGCCTGCATCATCTGGAAATAAAACAACATTATTCAATTACGAAAACTATAATAGTGATGCAAATCATGGCTCCTAACATACACACACGCTCATCTAAACATGGAAGTACACACAATAAAACACACAAATCACATACAAAAATTTAGTAAGTACAATTCATTCATTAAACTATTTATTTTATTACCTCCGTAAAGCTTTGAAGTCCACCACCGCTGGCAGGTGTTGCCATGAAATCTACAGTGTTAACCTATTCAACATCCAAAATCAGAAATTAGAATACCATTCATATAACGATGCTATTCACATGTAATATTTATAATTGTTTACTAGTTACATACCTTGACAGTAGATGATCTAGTGAAAAATGTAGGTGGAGAACCACTGAAAACTGCATCGACGCTATGACCCTGAAATTTCATTAAAATCATCAATTTAAATTAGTTAATCTTGTATTTCAAAAATAAAATTTAATAAATTAAATTCAATAAACTTGCTAATATTTACCTGAGTATCAAGGCCGAAAGTCTCACTCAGGAGGGTATCTGTCATCGCCATCTGCTCAGCTGCAGATGTAGCCTGTGCACCTGCGTCCTGACTGTCCATGGGGTCATAACCACAGGCTGACCCGCAAGCCTGGCAAGTATGCGGTGGGACCCTACTCCTCGCACTATCTCCCAACCCACTCTGTGTTGCAAGATCAGCATGCTCTATGATGCTCTGGGTCAAGGCACTAATCGACCTCAGTGTATCGACCTCAACACTCTCCTTCACAATGGAAGGAATAGAAACATGCTCGTGGGCTGGTCTGCTGATTACTCGTCTCACTACCCGCTGTGGGTCAAGACGTGCCCCTGGTCTATCTTGTGCTGAGCCCCCACCTCTACCCTGGAAGTCCCGCATATCAAAATAGTTTGGCACTTTATTGAGGACAAACTCGGAGTAGAGTTTCCTCAAAAAGTATTGCGGGACCTCATTGTTATTGCATGGAGGATGGTCAAAAACCATCCACCACCTCTGCCCGAAATTGTCCCTTATCGCTTGGTTGTTGCACCAATGGATAGGGAACCTCTTGCATGTAATGGGTGGAGGTTGATTTGTTTGTGGGTTTGTGAAAATTGAACACAAGTCTACTTTTGTAATTTGTAATTTTTTGACATCTTGATATGACAATTTATCTGCATAGTAATCTCTAAACTCTCTCTTTTTATCGGTCCAACTAGTTATTTGCTTGCTAATTGAATTTACATTTGATAACATAGACTCAAGAGATTCGGCAAGCGTGGACCTATGCAAGGTTGAAGTGGAAGGATCTTTCAACCTTGCAATTATATCTTCAATTTGTTTTTTATTGTTTTCAATTTCCCCCATTATATTATCTTGTGTTCCAGGGGCATGTCGAGGAATGAATGGAGGAGGTTGTTGTTCTGCAGGTATTTCTTCCTCAAGATTTTGTGGATTTTGAGGATTTTGAGGAGGAGGAGGAGGTGCATTAACATTTCCTACAATTAATAAAATATGCATCAAAAATCAACACAAAACCTACCTATTTAGGAAGAAATTCAAACAAAAAAACAAAGATAACTCACCCCTTTGGCGTGCTCGACGTCGCGGCGGCATTTTGGCGATGAATCGACAAATCTATTGTGTTGAATGGTGTTTTGTAGAACGCGAGCGCGTTTTTGAAGGGTTTTAAGCCGCGGCGGAGGAAAAACTCACAACGAAATAAGATAAAATGAAATGACAGCGTTTTTTTATATATATAAAGCGCTTTATAACACGAGCGCGTTATAACGCGCTCGCGTTATGGCTCGGCAATGACGAGCCTTAGGCTTGTCATTGCCAAGCCATAACGCGAGCGCGTTATGCCTAAATTTTTTTTGAAAATTTTTTGGCCACTTTTTGGCCCCCCATCTTTTTGCACTTACCCCTAAATAGCTCATAAAATACTAGAACAAAAACAAAACTAGTGACTTAACGCCACAAATTAGAAATAAGTGAAGACCTCTAGAAAATGGAAGAAGAAACCAATTATGATTGAACTCCACATTGATAACAAATGGTTTTAAAATGTGTTGGTATATCTTGACACAAATGTTAACATTATGCGAAAAAGAGTATGGGAATAAATGGGTAAACCAACATTATGTGGCACTCCCTACAATATTGCATTAGTTGATGGGACCATAATCACCTAGGTCATTAAGGATGAATATAACCTTTTGATACGTTCAATATCCTATTGAACTTGGAATGGTTTGTGAATTGTAATGGGATTTTATATTCTTGAAAAGAAGAGTTATTATTTTTTATGCAAATTGAGTGGTACTCGTTCCTCTTTATATACATATAAGTGTTGCATATGTTTAAGAGGTGGTTCAAGAAGAAAATATGAGTGAGGAATAAGATAATAGAGCATTATGCTCATTAGGTAAAATCCCTAAGAAAGAAACTAAAGAAGAGCCAAATTTAGAAGGGGAGATTATCATTGTTAGTAGTAAATATAGCATAGATAGTGAAGAAACAATGGAAGCATGGCTATGGGGTGAGTTAGAAAGAAGGTCCATGAAGGCACTAGGAGCCACTAGGGTTTGTAGTTTGAGAAGAGTTGATAAAATGACCACCAAGATCACCACAAAAGAAGAGAACAAACCACAAATCAAAGAAATAGAGGATGGTGATATAAATGTAGAAGATACACCACTAGTATATAAAATACAACACATATCATGAGGCGTTTCACACATCAAGATACCTTTCTATTTAGGGGTAGGTGACCTATTACGCTAGATTAAAATTATGGAAAGAACTTTTGAAAGGAAAGATTTGAGAAGAGAATCTCTACATGACACATTAATATGCAATGCGAGAAGATGGCGGTTCACCCATAAACCCAATATTCCAACTTGGAAAGCTTTCACAATATAATCAAAATAAGATATTTACCAGAAGAAGGGGACTAGAAACTGACCCAGAGTGCTATGGTACCATTGGTCCTAAAATTCATGTAAGATATTGTATTAAAGAGTGGGACAACATGAGAGACTTCATGTTTGACCAGTTGTTTTAGTGGACCCTATCGCCCAAAACATCGTACATTGATCAAGAGAAGAGGACATAACAAGAGACTGGGAGATGGTCCATCAATGATGCACTCCAAAGAATGAAGTAATACATTTACCAATAGAAGAATTCAAGGAGATGTTTGGGGGTAAGAAGGAAACATTAGCACCATAGAAAGAGAAAGGAATATGGAAGCTAATTGAATGGGTGGATAAGATAGAGAACATACCTCAAAGATTTTTGTATAACACAAAGAGAAGGGTTGAGTAAGATTATGAAGAAGAGACCCCAAATTTTAAAAAGTAGAAGTAATAGAAGGAGAAAGGGAGATAGCCTTGACTAATAAGGCAAAATCTAAATATTATCACCAACCTCTAAAGGTAAAAGAAGAGGATATATAGTAGTAAAAAGAAACCCAAAAATACCCAAGATTGGTGATGATTGGAAGGAAAGTAGAAAAAATTCTTTGAGATTATGAACATCTATTTCCCGAGACATATATTGACTTAAAATGCATCACAGAAGAAGTGGGTATAATGAAAATACAACTAAAACGAGAAGAGGCACAAAGGTGCAAAGGAAAAGATCATATAGGTTAAATCCTAATGTTAAAACCAAAATTAAAATGGGAATTATCAAGCCAATTGAAGATGTCGAGTGGATTAGTCCCATGGTTGTACAAAATACGAAAATAGGAGAAATAAGGATTTGCATTGATTTTAGGGAACCAAATAAGACATGTGTCCATGATCTATTTTCTATACCATTTATAAAAGAAGTGTTGGAATTAGTGGCTAGCGGGGAGGCATATTATTTTGTAGATGGTTTCTTTGGATATCACTAGGTCATAATATAATAAGAGGACCAACAAAAAACAACCTTCACCACTAAATGGGGATCTTTCATGTACACAGTCATGCCCTTTGGTTTAAAAATGCTCCTCTAGTATTTAGTTGAATAATGATTAATGCCTTTAAATATATTATTCATGACTTCCTAGAAGTCTACTTGGATGATTGGAAAATCTATATATTAATGAAAGACCATGTCCAAGTATTGTGGTTGATTCTAGAAAGGTACCAAAGCTTACAAGTTTTCCTTAATTTGAAGAAGTGTGTTTTTGTGGTACCATATGGTACACTTATAGAACAAATAATATGTAAAGAAAGAATGATGGTGGATCCCTTAAAGGTGGACATTATTACGCCAAGAGGCGTTCCTACATTCACAGCATGGATGGAAAACAAAACCTGAAAGATTCATAAATAGATTCAGATTCTATGAAATTTTATAAGATTCTAATAAAAATAAAAATATAAAAAAAGAGAAGGTGAAAATGCAAGTGGATGACAGTTACATGGAATGGCATATGAAAAGATACACATTCATCTCTATTTACATTACCTCTAGAAGGATATCTTTCGGCACACTTTAGATATATATTTTTAAATATAAATATACTAGTTTTGAACCTACCACCTCTGAATATAGTATCTAAAGTGAAAACATTCCTAGGGTATACTAGATACCACCACAAGTTCATTAGGGGTTATACATCCATTGCCCATCCTAATATTTCTAGATTGGAACACCCCTTTCCATGTACATGTGGATGCTTCAAGAACAATAATAGGGGTTGTGCTAACACAACCTAGGAGAAACACGGATCACCCTATTGTGTTTGCTAGCCACAAATTGTCCCAAAAAGAGAGAAATTAAACCATAGTAGAGAGAAGGATTAGCAATGGTATATACATTACAAAAGTTTAGGCACTACTTGTTATCAACTCCATTCATCTTTTTCACAAACCATGATCCCTTGAAATATCTAATAAATATACCAATCATACATGGAAGAATTTTTAGATGATTAATTATTTTTTAGGAGTTCAACTTCAAGATAATGGTACAACTAAGAAAGGCAAACCAAGGTATAGACTACCTATATCTAGAATTGATATTGGTGAGGACCTAGGACCCATTGAAAATGAATTACTTGGTATAAATTTGTTCAGGATCAATGTGGTACCTAAAGAAATAAGTGTTGTTGCATAGTTATTATCAATTAGTGAATTTCTAGAAGGGAGATCCAAAGATGAGAAGAATAGACTAATGTGAAGAGCACTACCCTATATTCTAATTGAATGAGAATTGCACATCATAGGAAAGGATGAGGTTGTAAGAAGAATAATCCTAGAACATGAGAGAGAAAACATTTTAAGGGAAGTGCATGAAGGAAAAAAAGGAAGGTTATGCTAGTTGGGTTATGGCGGCCCACGTTATTTAAGGATGCCAACATATATGTAATGTGTTTTGATGTATGCTAGAGAGTGGGAAGAACCACTCCAGGAGATGAAATTCCACTATGACCTATGTTTGTGCAAGCTCCATTTAAAAAAAGGGCCATAGACTTCATTGGACTAATAGATCCTCAAGCACAAAATTCACATTCATAATTTATTAGAATAAGGGTTGAATATTTAACAAATGCAAAATATCTTTACCAAAAGCTACCAATGACTATATAGCCAAAACTATCAAAGACTATATAGCCAAAACTATCACAAAATTCATATACAAGAATATCACTACCAAATTCATTTGTCCCTTAAGCATAACTAGTGACTAGGACAAGCACTTCATGAATAACATAACTACAAAACTTTTGGATAACTTTATGATCACACATAACCACAGTAGTCCTTACCATCCCCAAGCCAATGGCACAAGTGAAGATTTTAATAAGATTTTGGGGACTATGTTAACAAAAATGTTTTGTGGTTGCATAACTGATTGGCATCTAAAAATATCAATGGTATTATGGGGCTATAGGACAATATACAAGTAGTTAACCAAATTTTGTCCCTTTGTTCTAGTATATGGAGTTGATGCAACACTGACTATCCAATACATGGTACCAAGTTTGAAATTGACATATGAGTTATGGTTGAATCAAGAAGACTCATTGCAAGAGAGATTGATTAATTTAGAGAAATTAGATGAAAAGGGATTACTAGCAGTGTACAACCAGGGTTAGGAAAAGAGATGTGAGAAAGCATGGCATTATAGAACTTTGAGAACCAAGCCATTTCAGGTTAATGATAGAGTGTTATTGTATAACAGTAAATTTAAAAATGTGAAAGTTTAAAATGTGGTGGCTTGGACCATATAGAATTGAGGAGATCACATCATTAGGGGAAATCAAATTGAAAACTTTACAAGATGTCATATTAATGGGATATGTAAACAAATCTAGACTAAAGCATTATCACCTAGGATATTAGCAATAGAAGTTTGAAAATTTGTATCAGTGTATAACACTATACAATAGTAGAAAAGCAATAAAGTGAAATAATTTCTAAAAAGGATCAAAGACCATAAATCAAATTACAACAGCTAAAATAGAGGGAAAAGAATAGTATTTGGATGCATTAAAGACATATCTTTCCATTGACAATTTACATAAGCATACCAAAAATAAAGACATCATTTTGAGAAAACTTCTAAGTGTGCATAAGAAGAATAGAAACAAACTGCATAAATGGTAAACCCTTGCAAGATATGGGCAGTGTGTGAACAATCTAGTGAAGAATCTAGTGAAGAAGAAACTCAGATAAGAAGAAAAGGAAAAATAGTGAACTAGGGTTGGTTGGTTGGTTGGAGAAGAAAAATAGAGGAAGAAAAGATGTTGACTCCAATTTTCATAGATGCTCAACATAACCCATGGCCTAAGTACAAGAAATATCCTTTCAAAGCAATGGAGGTAGACCCTAATAGAGCATTCTCAAATGTCCCAACTAATGTTCTATATGTGAAGGATGTAAGAAAATATATTCATACAACATTGACGAAGATTGATTACACAAATTTTGACCCACTTAGAATATCACTTGAAAGTAGGGCAACAAGAGAATTTGACACCATACCATCAAATAGGTGAGTTTAATCTTGACATGTGCAAGGGTTTCCCTAATATTTGCATAAAGGAGGGTTGGATACTCGAATCATTTTAATTTGCATCCATGATGAATATATGTACCTAGACCAACCCTATCAAATTACAAAGGAATCTATCCATGTGGTCATAAGATTATGGAATAAAGGTGACCTTCCTTCCAAGAAGAATGCAAGAAATAACAAGGTCACAAAGTTGAAAAGAGCTACATCAAATGGAAGAAATATAGTGGTGGAAAAAATCACAAACCTTGTGGTACGATATGCCACCCTAGGCATCACATACAAGATCTACTACACAAATAGAGAGGGTTTTTCCACATGCACATTGTAATGGTCTAAATCTAATAATGCAAGTACGAATGAAAGCAATACATAAACAATACAAATTACCTTCCAAGCACACAAACAAACCACACTGATGGAGCGTACCGAGGTAGCATGCCCAAACCTCAAGTTGATTGCTCTTCTCTCTTTGGTAAGTGGATTGCTCAATTCATCAACATATGCTTGTGATCTCCCAATATGAATGATAATAGTGACAACGTAAGTTTACTTAGATGAGAGATGGTTAGAAATGGAGAATCAGGCTCAATTTATAGATTTGTTGAAATGCATATCAACGGTGGAGAAAGACCAAAAAGATCAATCGCTGAGAATGGTTGAGAGGATGTGTGCAAATGAGAGAGGGACAAGTGTCCTTGCCTTCTCCTGAATCATGGAAGTTAACAGACCTAATTGAGATTGATTCGTTAACTGGGTTGATTGATCTGTTAACAAAATTGATTGATTTGTTAACTAATTTGATTGATTTGTTAAAAAAATTGATTGATGAGTTAACTCAATTGATTGATCTGTTAATTGATTTGACCAGAGGAAATTATGGTGGGTGAGGATAATTAGGAAATTAAATAAATAAACTATTTAATTTCATGAGCACATGTGATAAATAAAAAAATATTAAATTTTACATTTAGTGGGAAATAAAATATTTAAATAAATAATTTGGATTTATTTATTTAA
Organism: Cunninghamia lanceolata; assembly: GCA_027924645.1. Classification (NCBI taxonomy): domain Eukaryota; kingdom Viridiplantae; phylum Streptophyta; class Pinopsida; order Cupressales; family Cupressaceae; genus Cunninghamia; species Cunninghamia lanceolata. Next base: position 6,771,937 of record BSBN01000512.1, read on the forward strand.
AGTGGAAAGAATTTTGATTATTTAAATAAATAATTTTGATTTGATTTATTTAAAAGGGAGGGAAGATGATTCAATTAAATAATTTGGATTATTTAATTAATATAGAGGAATAAGACGAATATTGATGAATTAATTGAATTAGTGTGGAATGACAAGAATTAGGTGATTAAATGAGGAATGATGCGATGAGGTGAATAATGCATTAGCGAACTTCAGGTGTTTACATTTTGCCCCTCTTTGATACGGAATCCTATTAGGTGGCATCGTGTCAAAGAAACTGAAAAAGATGCCTCGGTCGGTGGTGGGAATGGAGAAAAAATGATGGAAGAGAGAAGGGATACTGGGTGCCCCCTCGAGAAATTTTTCAAAAAAAGAAAATAATTTTGAAAAAAATTTGTGATAGGTAAGAAGTAGGCTAAGACAGTGGAAAATATGAACAAATAGAAGAAAACCAGTGAAAGAGGTGAAAACAGGGGGATATGGGAGGGTGGGGTAGGTGCTACATGGAAAAATAGGGGTTGTGGGGCCTATAAATAGTGGCTGGGGGACCCATTCCAAGTCATTTGTACACTTAGGATTCAAAACAACCAATTAGAGAGAAGGAGAGCTAGACATGGCCAACTGCATAGCGATTCCCCATCATAGGCACAAAGGTGAGCGCATGAGGCAGTTCCAGTGACTAGATGGTGCAGCGAGACCGGTAAGTGACCTAACCTGGGACTTTGGGGTAGTTAGGAGGGCATTAATGGTCATAAATGCTAGTTTGAAGTGAGGAAAAATGCGGGTACACTTTTATGAAAGTGTGCCTGCATGAATAAACTAAGCGCCTATGACAGTAAACGACGCACATTTATAAAATGCACGCCCATGGGAAAAGTGCGCTCACACATGCGGGCGACATGCCTACGCAGGGAAAATGCATGCCTACGCCAAAATTGTTGTAGTGTGAAAGTGTACTTTTGCTGAGAAATGGCACATTTTAGTGTAAAAGCATGCCTGTGTCGAGAATAAGTCCACCCATGCTTGGAAGCGCACCTAGGGTCAGAAGAAGTGCACTTTTGTCATACAACAAAAGTGACTAAGTTAGACTAGGGAAAACTTGGTGATTTACTAGGACTATGGCTAACTTAATGAAATGTGTTGATGGACAGGAGTGACCATCGCCAATTTGATCCCACATACGGAGGCCAAGGACGATGGCATGCTACGTAGGTTTCATAGACATAGATAGAGAGTTCCTAGATGTGATTGGGATACTACACATAGCTCAATTTCTAGAGATTTGAGTGCATACAACGATGATGACAGCACTAATAGAGCGATGGCAGAGTGAGAGGAGTGCTTTCCTTCTCCCGACTGGGGAGATGATGGTGACTCTAGAGGACGTATGGCATATCTTGCAGATACCCATTCATGGGTCATTAGTGAGATATGACCTACACATAGGTACACAGGCACTTGAGTGGGTGTTTGCAGATGACAACCTCCTAATTGAGGGGACATAGTTGGATCTCACAGATGTGATAGACGATGCCCCACTGCCACTATTTATTGCACACCTGATTGGGTATGTAATGGTACCAGGGAGGAGATCGAGGCAGTTCTCGATCGGTTGGGGAGATGTTTTAGAGAGGCTGGTGGAGGGAGAGTTATTTGCATGGGGTCCATGTGTATTGGCCCACTTATACAAGGATCTGCATGACTGTGTCTACAGTAGGAGTCAGTACATCGGATGTGGAGTAGCATTATTACATATATGGGCTTGGGAGCACATTTCGGTGTTGAGGCCGATGTGCAATAGGGAGAGGACTACAGACTATCCGTATTATTGGATGTATGTGGGCTTCCTCCACTACAGATGGACTAGAGACATGGCCTACTAGCAGAGAGTGATAGATGACCTCGACACAGTGATCTGGAGACCCTGGAGGGATTGTGAGGCATGGGATGATGATGCTACACATCTTGCCTATGTCAGACAGACACGATACATCATGGGCCGGACTAATCTAATCATCGAGAGATACATGTGCTAGATAGGGTGCGGCGACAGTTTGGGGAGCAATAGATAGCTCCTGTGCATGAGTCTATCTTTCCTCAGGTGGTCAGAGACATAAGAGTATGGGGTACTCTGCCAGACAAATAGGCAGTGTTGGCTGAGATTCATGCATTACAACCTATGCCATGGGTACCTCCAATAGCAATAGTGGACGATGCAGGGACCAGCCCTGATTTTGATGTATGGTGGGCCACACACAGGCCCATTAGGCTGACAATGCCTAGGACACAGGCAGGACAGGTGGCAAGCCTCCCATTGGACAGAGACGGGTTAGACAATGAGTGGAGGGAGGGCATGTGGCCATCCCACTAGATGCAGATAGAGGAAGAGATGGAGGAGATAGAGGACAGATGCAACTAGAGGCATCTATCTTGGGAGATGCAGAGGATTATGATACTGTATTAGCCTCCAGGTATAATTTACAGTTGGAGGTGGAGAGACTACAGGGGGTGGTTTCTAGGTTGACTATAGAGAAGGATAGTGCACTCCTATAGATACAGAATTTGCAAGGACAGGTACATACACTACAAGTATAGGTTCAGCCATTGCAGGCATATATAGGAGGGCCAAATGGTCTGGTTCAATAGGCCATAGTAGAGAGGGATACAACTAGGACTGATGTTGCATATATACAACATCTAAACATGGCATAGAGGGTGCTATCTAGCGATAGCATGTCACAGATGTGGGGAGATATGATGGCGATTCAGGATAGACTAGCTCAGGCAGGGCAGAGAGCAGAGTACTACCACGGTTTGTATGAGAGTGCAATTCCTGTGAATCAGAGGGCGCCTAGTTTTAGCAGGCGGAGTAGGTTAGGGGCTTCCAGATCAGAGAGGTTAGGTCCTTCTGTGATGGGACCTCCTAGAGTGGGTATAGGACAAATGCCACTAGTGCAGGGATAGCCATCAGGGACATAGGGACCTCGTCAGCGTCCTCCTCCAGGGTCAGGCTCACAGCTGGCTCCTTCAGAGGGGGCGAGTTCCACATGATATAGACACCTAAGGTATTGATGATGTTTTATGACATTGATGTATATTTTTATATTTTCATGCCTACGGGCTGATGATGTGTTTTATGTATACGGACACTGTATCATGGACACTTTTGTGTATGATATATATATGATGATGGTGATGGTTGATATATGCTTATGTTTATGATGTCTTTATTTGATGATGTCACGATGATATTATGGATGCATTGATGTTATGTATGATGTGAAATGGATTTTAGAATAAATGATTAGATATGGAATTTTTTATGTATGATGTTTTTAATGATGTGAAAGAAAATGGGTAACAAATGGATGATGAAATGATGTAAGTTAGATAGTTTACAAATGATGATAGAAATGGATAATAAATAGCTAACAAATAATTTATGAATTGTTAATAAATGATAACAAATGATGTCACAAATGGTAACAAGTGATGAGAAATGATTACACATGAAAATGATGACACAAAATGATTAACAAACAAATGATAATCAAAAGAGGACTAATGATAATGATGACACAAGTTATTAACAAACAAATGATAATCAAATGATAATGATAAAGATGACACAAATGATTAACAAACAAAGGATGATCAAATGATAGTGATGACACAAAGGATTAACAAACAAATGATAATCAACTAATAATGATTGAGAAGAAAGTTAAATCATAGATAAACGAATGGTGAAAAGTAAAATGATTTGGAAAAGAACTTTTTAGGACATATAAATGAACGATGGAGATATTGGGAGAAGTTATGCTGACATATTTATAGAGAAATCCTTTATTTTGATAAAGCATATGGATCTGTTATGCACCAAGGTATAAGAACCATGGTGACAATGTATCCAATGCATAAGACATTTGACTTTGCAAACAAACGGTTTGATTTTATTTCTACTATACATAATAGAACCTTGTTGAATATGTGAATGGAAAATAGTCTTAGCATAGAATAGTCTTAATACATATAAGGTCTTTGCAGAACCTTAGATGCACAAGGTATTGATATGCAAGATGCTAATCCCAACGCACACAAGATGCATAGTAGTCTTAATAGGCTAATAAAGTCATCCCATAAACACAACATACGAAAGCAATGACTATGCCCCAATCCATACTGCATAGTGACATACTAAGATATAGGAATATCCAGGTAGCTTTGAATAAGTATTAGCAAGGGACAAAAGATAAATAAAAAAGAAAATGACTAATTGATAAAACAACTACACTGCCATCATGTTCTCTTGCCAAAGAGGGTGCTCCAGATAGATTGGGGGCCTTATTGTAGGAAAGATGTATCCATTAAAGGCTTTGGATCTAGGATAGATGGATGTGCCAGATATAGCAAGCGGTATGAGTTGGTGTATTGTCTCAAGAGTAGCCTTTTTTGTTTCTGATTTGATAAGGTACTTGAGCTTCCAAAAGATGCATAGTTTATGTTCTGCTTGAGTTAGTCAAGTCGAGGTGGTAAGTGAATAGGATGGATTGTGGTAGATGGATGGAGTGAAAATTTTGAATTTGTTATGGATTCAGATGTATGATGGGTGAATCATATGTGCCTGAGTATTGGATACTTCCTTCGTATTCCAGACTGCTTACATACCCTGTATCCACAAGATCAAGGCACATTACGATGATGATGATGATATGTAGTTCTAGTGGTGAGTGATGAAAGTGTTGATGGATGATATGATGATAGTGCTAATGGATGAGTGATGTAAGATGGGCTATGTTTATGAAAAATGAGTGAAAGTGTGATAACTTCTCTTGAGTCAAAACAAGGACCCATTCTGAGACCTAGGGTAAGGAAATGTGCCCCCATTTAGGTAAAGGGTTTATTATAGAGAAATAGACTAACCATGGATGGGACTAACAATGGATGAATACACTTGATGAACTGACCATGGATAAGACTAAGAGATAATGCTTGACACTAACAATTTCCAAGCCATGATAGATGGATATTTGGAAATACAAAGGTCAACAATTTTTATTATGGATGGCTAGGGCTTTATTATGAAAATGAGATGGATGGATGGAAAGACCTAATAGATGGTTGATGATGACTCCTACACATAGTGCCTATTTGCCAGGTTTTTACTATGGTACTTATCCAAGGTGCTTGTTTACTAGGTTTTTGCCAGAGGATAAACATTTTTTTGTATGTTTTTTTTTTTTTTTGATATTTTCTACTAGGATATTATGAGGATCAGGCATAGAACTTCTTGAGATGAACATTGTTGAGTGGTTTATCAAGAGGAATTCCTTCACCTGTTGCTAGGGTATATTCCCTTGATCCATAGACTGTTATGATGACAAAAGGTGCCAACTAGTTAGGTTCAAATTTACCTTTTTTATCTCTATCTTGCTAGTTTCTTTGATTCTCTTTTAAAACAAGACCACCTACTTGGAACCACCTTCCTTTGATTTTCTTGTTGTAACTACGATGAGGGTGGTTTTGGTAGACTTGAAGATGATTCAATAAGATGTTGCATGGAGACATGGAGAGATGGTATCTGGACCTCTATAGGCAAAATAGCTTCAGTTCCATAGACTAAAGCATATAGTGTGGTACTAGTTGGGGTTTGAATGCTTGTGCAATATGCCCATAGGGCGGGGTTAAGTTGCAAATGCCAATTACGATCGGCTTCATTGACTATCTTTTTGAGGATTTTTAGGATGGTTTTATTTGAAGCCTCAGCCTAGCCATTGCTTTGTGGATAATACAGAGTGGAAAAGCGATGCTAGATATGGTATTAAGTGCACAAGGCACAAACATCTTAGTTTTTGAAAGGTTTGCCATTATCAGTTACTATAGCTATAGGGATACCATACCGAAAAATGATATAGTGTAAGATAAACTTAGCAATTTGTTTGCCAATAATGTAAGTCATGGGTATAGCTTCCACCCACTTTGTAAAATACTCCGTGGCGGTGATAATGAACTTGTGGCCATTGGAAGATGAGGGATGAATTTTACCTACAAGGTCGAGTCCCCATTGTGAAAATGGCCAAGGAGATGTAACTAGTTGTAGCTGATGAGCAAGTGCATGAACTAGATCTACAGACTGCTAACACTAAAGACATCTTTTTGTAAACTTATGAGCATCATGTTCCATTATGGGCCAATAATATCCAGTTCAGAGAAAATTCTTTGCTAGGTTAGGACCAATGGAATGTGCTCCACAAATACCTTCGTGTACATCTCTTAAAGCAATGTTGGCTTCTTTTGAGTTTAAACATCTGAGGAGGATACCATCAAGACTCTGTCAGCATAATGAATCTCTAATGATGGTGAAATGGGAGGCACGATGAATGAAAGTTTTCTTTTGCGTGGATGTAAGGTTAGGCGAAAGGGTGTTGTTGTGAAGATAGTTGTAAATGTCTTTGTACATGTCGAGTTGGGACCAACAAGTTCACAGATAATCTCAGTGGGTGGAACATCAACAGATGATATCATCAGCTGCTCAACCAAGAACTCACAATGTTGTATGTTTTCCAACATGTCTAAGAGAGATCCAATAGTTTCCATTGCATCAATAGCCTTATTGTTTACTCTAGGAATCTGATCAAATGATAGACTACAAAAGTGTTTTTTGTAGTTGTCAACCATTTTTTTGTAAGGCATCGACTTGTCATCTTTAGTCTGATATTTGTCAGTGACCTGGCAAATGACTAGTTGAGAGTCTCCATAAACTTGAAGTTGTTTGATATTCCATTAGATTTTCATTCGGAGCCCTGTGAGCAATGCTTCATATTCAGCTATATTGTTAGTATAGGGAAAAGCAAGCAAATATGATTTGGGGATGCAATCACCTTGTGGGGTGATAAAGACAATTCCTGCTCTGGAACCATGCTGAGTGAAAGACCCGTCAAAATATAGTTTCCATTTGACCTGTTGACATCTAAAAAACTAGTTCCCAACTTGCATATTTTTGCCCTACAATCCATCTAAAATCCCACTTCATGCCTTCAATGTTGACCCTATTGATAATAACTGATCAATGATATCTTCCATAGGTTTTCATGTGTTTACCCTTTGAAAATGCAAGGTAGGAAACCCAAAAAATGACTAAGTCCAAAAAACTCTTTAAGTGTTTCCTTCTATTTTCACATCTATCAGAGTTTCAAAGTTTTGGGTTCATGCCTTCTACCTTGTGTTATCTATCGGCTTTGAAATCAAACTCCAAAATTTCTCTAAGTGTTATTCATTGCAGACTCTTCTAAGTATTTCAGAAGTTAGACTTTGGGCCTTTGGCCTTCTGTCTTCTTCATGGCAAGTGTTAGGGAGAAGCCCCGAAGTCCATAGTCTGATGGGTCTCCATGTTCAAATTATTCTAAGTATGAAGTATGCGATGGAGTTCAAAGGTTGGCTCTTCTTCCTTCCTTTTGGAAGGCGAAACCAAGAAGGTCTGACGACCGACCCCCAAAAAATATTCTAAGGCATTCCACCATTCTACTGAGCCTTTTGGGGGGACCCACGATAGGCTTATGGAACCACAGAATGAGGACATGTGGTAGGTTCGCAAGGTGGAAGACCCGGGGGTCGAAGTCTACCTAAGGTTTTAAAAAATTTCTAAGTAATACAAACTTCGAGGATCAGACTGTGGTCTTCTCTCTTCAAAGCAAGCAAAATGATGAAGGCCTAAAGTCCAAAGTCTGACATGGCTAGTATTGTGCTAAGTGTTGCAGGCATCAGAAGGCAGGAGTTTCTCTTTCCTTCTTCCTTTTGGAAGGTGAAAAGTGGAACACTCGAAGCCCGAAGTCTGATTTGACAAAGGGAGATAGATAAGATTGTAGAAAAGAGACAAAGGTAGAAGGATGAAGGTTGAAGGTCCAAAGTTTGAAAGTTCGATTTGTCAGAGCTTGACTTCTTGGCCTTCCCAACTCCTCCAACCACCTAGGAACATGCCAACTACTTCCAGGAATGCTATTAATGCTAGGTGGGTGGCTAAGAAACAAATTTTAATCTAGTTGGTGGAGTTGGTGAGTTTTTTCCCTCCCATTTCACCCTCATATTGGATTTACTCATGTTATAAATAGAAGATCAAAGCTCTTTTCAAGGGTTGGTCGCTAAACCAATTGTCTAGTCTAGAATCACCTAAGGAGGGTTTTAGGGCATCAAATCATGCCAGTCTGGTTTGCAAGTGAAGGGATGTGTCCAATAGATTGTAGGAAGGATGTGTAAAGTAGATCTGTATGCATTGGTATGTATCCATGGGAGTTTTTAATGATTTTGGTGAATGTATAATCACAGTTGTATGTTTTCCCTTGCCACATTTGTTGGCACGATTGTAACTAGGATTTGGAGGTGTGTAACAACGCCCAAGTTAATACAAGGCTTTGTATTTGCCATTTCCTTGTTGCTCATGAATCATTGTAGTTCTTTCTTGGATTATTAAGTATTTCCATTGCATAAAGATCCATCTATGATATATATGTGAATATATGTTTAGTTTTGTTGATCCTCTGCTGTATATTTTCTTTCCTCCTTGCATTCTATGATTCAGTTGCCCAATGGAATAGGCACCAGTCCATATTGGGGATGGATCAATCATCTTTTCAATCAAATCCTCATCCTGTTACCTGTAGGAGTAGATTTAGTTTAGGGTTTCTCATGTTCATGATTCGTTGCAATAACCAGGGATAAATATGAAGTGATGCAAGACTATTTTAATCATTAGTGAATCATGAACATGTATTCCTGCACTATGTATCTTGTGTATTTGAAGTTAAGTGGAGTCATCTTAAGGAATGTAATGAAATTATATTTGGGTGCAAATGCATTGTGTAGTAATCAACTTGATATAGATGCATGTGTAGCCAGTTTGTCTTGACCTAGTGACATCTTTGGGGGTCAAATGTATGTTGGGTGTAGATGTATATGTTTGTTTGTATTTTATTTCATGCCTCTAGGAATATCCCTCCTAGGTCTAATTGAGCCTAAAGTGTAGAGGAGTATACCCACTCCTATAGGTTGTCTAAAATTGCCCTTGACCTATTGATAAACCTCTTTCAATCACCTCGATGACTCCCCTGGCCTTGGTGATTGTGACATGTTTTAGGGTTTAGGGTTGCAGTTATTTTGGGAGTCAACATTTCAGCACCATTGTGAGGATGAGTAAAATGGTGGGTTATAAAAATTTGAAGACTTTGTTGGTGCGAGCTAAACCCAGAATCAATTTGTAGCCTTGAAGATTAGTCACACATCAAGGAATTCCTCTGAGGAAGAGGTGGCAACTATGCTGTCAGAACAGAAGATTTTTTTTACTATTGTACTATTGTCTCTCAGATTTGCACCCTCACCGAGTTGTGAAACTGGTCAATCTAGAGAAACATGGGATCTTTCCTAGGTCTGTGGGTGGCCTATGATGGAAAGAACCTCCGGAGAAGGCCGGCTTCCTGCTGGTACTCCACCTAAGCTACCTAGACTAAGACTTTGTAGAGAAAAGGGTAAGAAGGGTTTGCATGAAAATGAAACCTACTGTCTAAGGTGATGCACCAAACGATCATCAAAAAATACACAGAAAAATGACACACTACAGAACCAATAATAATCAGAATCACTTACACAACCCAACAAATCACAATCTTCGCATGATCACTTTGTGAGGAGGCTAACTAACAACAATCCTGTTTAGGAGCAATAGATTTTCTCACTACCCAAAACTGATTATTGGCACTTGCACAGCTCACAATCTACAAAAATAATGTAACCCTGCCAAAAAGGCATCAACATGCAGTACAACTCTAAGGACAGAAAAATATCACAAAAGGCTTGTACTAACACTGAAAATACATAATATCAGAAGAAAATGGGAAGGTATAGACTGCTTATTACTACCAAAGAGGTGTTACAATGCTATATATCTCTGAAAATGGGTTACAAGACTCTTCACTTCTGCAAAAGAACTCATAAAATTATAATATGCAGAGTTGTGAACAGCCAGAACCTCCTAAAATTGAACAAGGAAGAGGAATAAATACAGCTCAAATAGCTGTAAACAGCTCATGCTCCACTCAAAAAAGATCAACCCCCACCAACTCCACTAGCTCCATTCCCATGCATCTCAGAAACAGTGAAAAAATATTCCCTTAAACTACTCCAAAAAGGGGTCCCAATGCAGAAATGGTGGAGGCATGTCATCCACTATCATGAAGGCACTTACAAATATGATAAAATATCATCTAGTGCTCTCTAATGCTTCTGGCATATGTCATCATTTTCTTGCAACATCATAATATCTGATATTTTCAAATAAATGACAACAATGACATATTTTCTACATGTAATGAACATTTAACTAAGAGGTTTATAATTGCACCACCTTAGTAAATGTTTTACAACTTAAAATTACATAACCCTATGCAGAAAAATAATGATATTTATGACATTTAATTTGAAATCCCTGATTTTTGCATGATTTAGGGACTAATTAAATGTTGTAAAAAGACGACAAAGTAATCGACAAGAAGACTTTGTCATTTTTTATAATCTGCCTAATTGTCTCTTTGCGTTTTATTACAAGCGATAAAGTAATTTATAATCATTACTTTGTCGTTTGTTTACAATTTTTAATCTATCCCTAGATTATGCAAAATTGACAAAAATAAACCTTGGTTCCTAGGCAAAATGACATGATTCTACACATCTGCATTTTCACTCACATTTCAAAACCATGACAACATGTCTTAACCCCCTAGCCATCTCCTTCTTCGCATACATTTCTCCATGATTTGAGCGAGGTTCCATGGAGTATGTTTCAAAACAACCCTTATGACTCCCATCAAATGTCGTTTTATCCATCACTTACACCTTATATCTCCCAACATTCTCCCAACATATGCCAAGTCTTACATCTCCCACCATTCACCTTGGCCAAAACATCTCCTTCAACCCTGTGTCCCCTTGGACTTGTCTTCAAGAAAGAAACAAAAAGGAATAGAAAATGCCACGGCCCGGTTTTAACACATGAAGTGTCTCCCCTCATACATTTTATTCATGTCTCCTAGCTGTGAGATACCTTGGTCGAATTAAGACATTCGACCCATATGCAAATAATTAAGGCAAAAAGAAAATGCCTCACATCCCCTCCTTGCATTACTATGTTCTCACCTTATAGATAACAAATGATGTTTTTTTTTTAAAGTAAAAAATAAACAAATGGTAAATAGGTCATTCGACCTATAAGGAAGAAAACCTAAAAGGACTCTTCATTTTGCATTCGACCTCACTTTCCTTTTCTTGTTGATGCGCCGCCATGAGGGTTTGCAGGTGAAAATGCATCATTTTTCTCGAGTTTTAAGAGCTTTTCTGGCCGTTTTGAAAGAAGATACAAGGTTCTTTGATGTTTTGACTTCATTTCGCCAATTCTGGGCCAATTTGGGAGCATTGTTGACTAGTTTTTTGGATGGATTTTTTGACGTTTTTGATGTTTCTCTGAGGAAACATGAGGTAAGTTGGATTTTATGAGGTTTTGACTCCATATTTGGTCATTTTTGGGCCTTCAAGGCCGCAATCTGACTATGAAATGATTCATTTTCTGTTGTTTTTTGCTTTGGCTGACCCTTGTATGGCATTTTGGATGCTTTGAAATTGTTGTTGGATTGCTGAGGGAATCTCTGTGGTTTTCAGCATTTGGCAAACAACACAGAAGTAAGTCTTCACTATTGAACTTTCTCCATTTGCTGTTATACATGCAATTCTTGAGCATTTCTGAGGTTTTTTGCATTGAAATGAGTTAAAACTCTGTGTTCTAATAGTGTTGAAGCACGATTTCATCAAAAACTGAGCATGATGTTCCTGCAAAACCACAAAAAACCTTATTTTTCTAAATTTCTTTACCTCATCTCGCTGCCTGGGTCGCGATTTGATTGTTCTTGCTTTGGCTGACCCTCTGTTGCTGTTCTTTGCTGTGTTGAGGCCGCCATTTTGATATTCCTGAGGATTATTTCTTGAAATAAGGTGAAAACTTTGTGTATTCTAAGAATACTGAGGCACGCTTACATAAAAAATGGAGCATGATGTTCCGACCAAACTATAAAACCTTCATTTTTTCTTGCTGTTGTTGTTCAAACTCCATTCATATGACAAAATATTTGAAAAATGGCATCTATGAGCATTTTCTGTCACTTTCAGTCTAAAATGAATTGAAATTTCATTTTTTGCCTTGTCGAAAAGAGATCAAAATGCCATTTTCTATTGTTGGCAAATTGATTTTCCCTTCTATTATGCATTTTTGGCTGAAAACGAACTCCATCTTATGACAAAACGTGAAAAAAGACTTCTCTATATCTTCTCTGTATTGCTGCAACTTGAAAAACTATATTTACTGACTTTTCTTGAAAATTTGAGTATTTTCTGTTAAATAGAAAAATGAAAATTTTTGTATCCTCTGCTGTATACTGCTGCTAGGAGGTGCAATTTGGTCTTTTCTGAGTATATTTTAGTGAATAAACACAAAAAAACTTCATTTTTTCCTTTCTGCTATTCAAAAAAAGGTCAAAACTCCATTTTTCTATTGTTGGTGAGTTCTGAGGCATTCAATCTTTTCAGAAAATTGCATTTTCTGTGTCTAAGGACTGTGCATTTCGCTGTTTTTATACTTTTGCATGCTGATCAACATTCCACCCAGTAGCTTGTGTCTCTTCAGATGTTCTTTGTCTTTCCTCTTCAATGCATAAAATGTGACAACAAGAATCACAAGCAACAAAATACCAGATATAGAAGTCCCTAAAGTGGCTCTCCACTATGTGCTTCTGACTAAAGGATTACGTTTGCACTAGCCAGCTTAGATTTCAATGTGTTATCGAACTTGATATTACAAGATAACAGTTCATGTTGACCTTGTTTATCTGCATATTCTTTCCATCTAGAGGTATTTAAAATATCAGTATCAGAAAGAAAATTGGGTTCACTCTCTATTTGTTGCAATGGCAGCTAATTGATTTGTTTCAATATGAATTTGACAAATGAAACTATCAGACAGTAACACTGCCTTCATGATCACAGCTTTCCATACATCTTGCCATATAAAACACTTAGAACCATTACATCTATACCTTGCTACTATTAAAAAGTGTATGTTCTTAGTGGTTGTAGTATGATCTTGAACCCCATTTTTAATGATCTTCTTTCAACAGGTTCTGTGTATTTGAACTTGAACAACAGAAAACTGTATTTTCTTTATAAATCTATAATTTCTTGTGTTCTGTCAGTAGCAAAAGGCTTGGAAAACTTCATATATTCCACTCTGTATCTGTAGAAAACACTGAAATTTTGCATCTGTCTAGTTTATTCTTTCATTGTTCTGGCCATTCTATCACTATAACAGTCTTTGACGATAGTAATAAGACTTTTTGATGAAGACAATAATGACAACTTCTCAGATAGTGAAAAAATGTAAATTAGGATATACATATTATCTCCTTGAAAGCATCTGCATCATTGACACTGTCTTCTCTTCTCATTGGTTTCCTGTCCTCATGAATGTTACCGAACCATATGACGGATCTGTAAAGTTTTATGACTTGATTTGCAAGGGAGCTAATCCGGGAACCAAGAATTTTCTTCCCCTGATTGCAAAATTGTAGCTTTGAGACTACTCTCTCTGTGCAAATCATGTTCTTCTGGTTTGCTATTTCTATCCTGTAGAAATAACAATTGCTTGTCGATGCTAGCAATCCTCTTTTTAGTACCTCCATATTCCTTGCATTTTCTTTGAAGTTGAACTCCCAATCACTAATTGTTTTTCTCAAGTGTTTGCAAAGAGTTGTTCATGAACACGATTCCCTTCACTTTATCTTGGGCCACTCCTTGAATGCTATTGCTCAATTATCTGCATCCATTGTGTCTTGATGTCCTGTTCTTAACTGTTGGTTTTCCTTCAGCTATTCCTATGATCATGTTGTACCTTGCTGTCCTGCTTTTTAACTGTTGGCTGTCTTTGTATGACTGACACCTCTTGAAAATAGTATATGCCTTCTAAATGTTCTCTTAGAGTTATGCTTTTGCATTTGTTCATTGCTTCTGAAATGTTTTGTAAAGGTTTATGAGCTGGGCTCAACCCTTGTGGGAGCCACATTTCCTCCACTCATAACGTAACTGAATGAATCAAACAGAAACATAATTATATATGTATCTGCACATGAAGCAAACTTGTTAGAAAATAAATACGTGCTTGTAGTCGATATGCTTTGTCTTCTCAAAAGCTTTTGTGACGCTAACTGGTTTACTGCATCTGAAAACACAAATTATACGTTTATCGATGTATATCATATGATGTATGATGCCTCGTCATTGCTCTAACATCAGTTTTCCAACAGTTTATGCAGATGACCAGGGTAGCAAGGAGACAGTGACTGGATGTAGGACATGCCAAACAAGATAGGAGACGCGACAACAATATGAAGGCTCGTCATTCAAGCAATGACGAGTCACCCTATCTCATATGTATATTCATTTTTTAGTTTATTTATAAATGTATAGTTTGTCTTTTCATTTTGCATTAAAGCAGCTAGTCTTACGGCTTGTGTGAGAACTTATACACTTATTTTTTGAATGCAAATTGCTGGTCTTGTAAAAGATTTGTTCAATCTCTTAAGTTCTTTTGAAATGCATCTGAATGCAACAATAGAGTTTTATCTCAATTTGTATCAAACGTGCATGGGTTTAACTCAACAAAAATATATGTACCTTTTCCTCTCTCAAAACTGAAAAGCTTTACCTGATTGAGCTAGTAGTGAAATCTAGGTAACATCTTTAGCGACATCTACTATATGTTTGCCTACTAAACATCAGACCAGTTGCCTGGAGCTTATCCATTGGGCATAGAGTCATACATGTTTGACAAAACTTGAAAACACTTCCTTTCTTTCTACAACTAACCTCAGACTACCAACTCTTCTAAATCATCAAGTGCATGGGTATGGTTAGTGATGGTGAATAAAACACTGGTATTGAGGATATGCATCTACTTGATGAGTTAGAGGGGATAACCAACAGGAACACCTCCTTAGCAAACTGCTGCAATTTCTGACAGCTCTACGAGGGAGATAGGCGTGATGTGCAACAGTGAGTAAATGTATTCACTGTTTCATATGATGGCTATTTTTTTTTATATACAACTGTCATACATTACAGCAGTTTGACACCTTGCACAACCAGACCCATAAAAACTAACAAGTTGTGTAGAAACACACTTAGGAAAATGAAAACTACCACTAATCTAGTGTGCAACAACACTTATTCAACAACTAAAACTTCAAGAAAATATGTACAAACACTTTAGACCCTACCTCAGAAGCAATGTTTGAGGTGAATCCCATTGACTGGGATTGGCTCGACGCCACCATCTAGCTTAGACAGCTGAAATGCTTTATGCTTTTTGCATTATGAAACAATGTATGGCCCACTCCAAAAAGCGTCAAACTTGGAGTGCTTCCCAAGTTTGCTTTTCAACACATCCCACTTCAATACTATGTCACCTTCCTGGAAAGTCCTTGGAGATGCCCTTTTGTCAAAAGACCTTTTCATTTGGGCTTGATGATGCTCTATGTTTCTCATAGCATCATTTCTGGTTTCTTCAAGCTCGACCAATTGAGCTAACCTTACGGTCATTGGGCCTTCTTCTAACATGTCCAGCTAATTTACCAAATCAAGTGCTGGTAACTCAAGTATGATAGGAAGCCTTGCTTCCTTGCTGTATACTAACATGAAAGGCGAATGTCCTGTTGACCGTTTGGTAGTGATTCTATTAGCCCATAGTGCTGATTTTAACAGTGTGTGCCAAGATCTCTGGTTGCCCTCCATGGTCTTCTTGATGATTCTGATCAGATTCTTATTTGTTGATTCTGCTTGGCCATTGCCTTGCGGATAGTAATTCGAGGATGTACTAAGATAAATGCCATTCCTTACAGCCCAATCAGAAATTCTAGAACCAACAAAGGCAAGGGCATTATCTGAAATGATGGACTCAGGCACTCCAAATCTGATAACTAGCTCTTCATAAAAATTCAAAACAGCAGACTCATTAGCTTCCTTAAGTGCGACTGCTTCAGTCCACTTAGTGAAATAATCAGTGGCTGTAAGAACCCACTTATGGCCAGTGCTGGATGAAGGGTTTATAACCCCAATAAAGTCTAATCCCCACCTCATAAAGGGTTGTTCAACCTGAACTAGCTGCAAAGGTAAGGCTGCCAACTTCTCCTTTCTGGCGAACAGAGCACATTCCTTGCATTTTCTGACCCATAAATATGCATCTTTAAACAAATTGGGCCAATAATAGCCACCTTTCATTACCTTAAGAGCTATTGCTCTAGGCGAAAAATGGCCTCCAGCTGACCCTTCATGAAATTCATGTAACACTTTTTCGACTTGGTTAGGTTTAATGCATCTCAACAACACTCCATTAAAATCCTTTCTAAAAAGCAAGTCATTGATGAGCACATAAGGTATGGACTGCAATCTGAAATACCTTCGTTTGGCTCTATCCAAGCCTTGAGGACACTCATTGGTCTGCAAGAAATGAACCATTTCTTAAACCCAATCAGCAACAGGCTCTAAAAAAACTGTTTGTTCTTGATCTTGCATTGATAAAACAGCTTCTTGATCACATTCTTCTTTGCTGATAACACCATCAGCAAGCTGTTCACACAACCCTTTTCCTCTAACTAACTTGGTAACCTTAATATCCACATCATACTCCATAACCTTAGTCACCCAACCATCTCTCTTATCACTGAGATCTTTACTTAGCAGAAATTCTTTAACGCTTGGATGAGAAACCATCAAATTAATCTTGTTACTGGATAACATGTGTTTAAACTTTTTTAAACTCCTTATAAGAGCAAGTACATGTTTCTCAACAAAAGTATACCTTAGCTCATAATCTTTCAACGCCTAACTAAAAAAGGCTAAAGGCTGCTCCATTGCAAGCTCATTTTTTTGTACCAACATAGCTGAAACAGAATCAATATTACCATATGCATATAAAGTAAAATCTTTAGAAAAATCAAGATTTAGCAGTGTAGGCGCAGCAGCCAAAGGCTCTTTGATTAGCTCAAAACTTCATTTTCCCTCTCTAGTCCAGCTAAAAGACATGTTCTTCCTTAACATAACAGTTAATGGATTTAATAAATCAGCAATGTCAGGGATGAACCTCCTGACAAAGTTGATCCTACCAATGAAACTTTGTAGGCCCTTTTTGTGTGCTGGTAAAGGCAAAGCCAAAATTGCACTTATTCTTTCAGGATCAATCGTGATACCTTGCTTTGAGACTACGTAACCAAGCAATCTACCCTCATGGACAGCAAATACACATTTTTTGGGATTAATGATATCCCAAACTCCCTACATCTCTCAAAAATCTACCTTAGGTGATTTAGATGATCTTTGGCTTCTTCAGAGAAAACGGTAATGTCATCAAGGTATACCAAAACGATTTTATACATCAGCCCCTGAAAGGCATATTCTTGTAAGCCATAGTTCCCCACTTTATAGTGAAGGCTGTTTTGTACTAGTCCTCCTCTCTGACTAAAATCTGATTTTAACCAGAATAACCGTCTAGTAAAGAAAACCTTTCTGATCCTGAAACTACTTGGAGTTTCTGCTCCATGGAAGGTAAAGGATGACGGTCCTTCAAAGAAGCCCTATTCAAGTCATGGAAGTCTACACACAACCTTATCTCCCAGTTTTTCTTCCTAACTGGCACAAGGTTGGAAACCCATGAGGTGTGTTTGATAGGAAAAATTATGCAACTTTCAATTAGCTTATTCAATTCCTTTTTCATGAGGGGTTCTAATTTGGGATTCAAAGGCCTCTATTTTTGCCTAACTGGCTTAACATCAGGTTCTAACTCAATAGTGTGTTGAGCAAGCTGGGGATCAAAACCCTTTAAATCACCATATTCCCATGCAAAAATATCACTAAATTCTTGAAAAAGCTGAATAAATGCATGTCTTTCTTTGGCTGTACATACCTTGCCTAGTTTAAGAAGTTTACCTTCAAAGATCTCAAAGTCTTCATAATGATCTTGCTGAACCTGTAGGCTGGACCTGGGTTTGACAGCTTCATCGTCAGTGTTAAAAATAGACTCTAAGGTGACCAAACCTTTCGGCATCTTGTTATTTTTTAGCTGAATGATTTGGTCACTGTACTGGTGATGTAGCTTTGCCTGGTTGGCATGAGAGAATTCAGCTTCCTCTCTCAAGAAATTTACAATCTGTTGATCATTATCAAACACTTGCCAATGGATGTTATTATCTGGCACAGCTGGCCTAACAACAATCTTAATATGCTGATTTGTTTTAACACTACTGATTTCCTTGGGAATATCAAATTCTGCCCCTACAGCAGCCAGTCTATCAGCGTGTTTATTCTGATTTCTAGGTATGGAAATTAAATTGAATGCATCAAAACCTTCCAAAAGGTCCCATACTCTATGCCTGTAAGACTTAAGCAGATCATTTTTTGTGACATTAAGCTTTCTCACCTGATTTACAACTAGTTCGCTGTCCCCATAAACTTTCAGACATTGAATACCTCTTTGTCTTGCCCATTCTAGGCCTTGAATTAGAGCTTCATATTCAGCTACGTTGTTCGTGCAGCTGAAACAGAATCTGAAAGCTGAATAATACTTTTCAGCCTTAGGGGAAACAAGCATGCATCCGCCTTCGGCACCTATTTTACTCCTTGAGCCGTCAAAGAACAGCTCCCAGACCTCATTTTCTTGCTGTCCACTCTACTATTCTGCACTTTTTTCAATATTAGGAAGAAATAAATCAGCCTCATGCATCATATACATGCCTAAACAAACCTCGTCCAGGTGTTCACCCGGCTCAAGCACTTGAGTTTGATCTACCCATTCATCAAGAAGGATCTCTGGTATGCCTTCAATCGGCGTATTGCCTTCTTGAACAGCGGGCTGTTCCATCTCTACTTCACTTGCAATCAAGTTGGCATTGACGGGGCATGCAGCGTAAGGCTCAATATGGTCTTTGGCGATGGGCTCTGACCTGATAGTTACTTTAGTACCGTACCTAGTTCTGAACAGCATATGAGACCAATCTGAGGACAAGTAGCCTCCTATCTTTGCTGTAAAATCTCTTGACAGACAAATGGCAAAATAAGGAGGTAACTCGATTACATATATGTCCTGAGGAATAGAGAACATTGGGCAGGCATGAAGGGTTAAACTTAGTCTTTTGATGACACCCACTGTATTCACAGAAGTTCCATCCAGCTGAACAACTTCCTTCTCTAACGGCTCATATTCAATGCCTAGCTTGTCAACAATATGTTTGGGCATGACGAAGCTACTAGCACCTGAGTCTATCATGCAGTTATGAACTAAATGATCCCCTATGATCAAAGATACGTAAAATGGTGGGGTTTTGACTTGTGAAACTTTTTGTTCTGCATTTTTCTCACATTTATGTGTCAAAACAGCTCTGGATTTACCTATATCAGACTCTTGAAATGGTTTTAAATTTGACAAGGCTGATTGAAGGAGGTCTTTTTGGCCAGGGATACTCAGGGAATCCCACATAGTCATGGATACATTTACTTTTTTCATATGTTCAAGAATATTGAAAATAGATGTACCTGATTTAGCTTGGGTTTTAGGGGCAGCCACGTCACCTTGAGCGCAAGTTGGCTGAACTGCTAGTGTAAGTTGTTCCTTGCCTATCAAAGGTTGATCTTTTAATAGGACTTGAGTTTTTTCAACCTTTGATGGGTGAGAAACACCTTGACTGACATTCGGCACTTGCTGCCCATGATTTTGAACTTTACCAGCTTGCTGCCCTTCATCAATAGCCCTTTTCTTGCTGCATGTATTGTTTGCAACTGCAGAACCAACTTGGTACATACCGCAGAATTCTTCTCCTTGCCAGTTGAGGAGTGTTGTTTCATGTGCCTATTCTTCTTGCTGCAAAACAGGAGGTTCTATAGGCACATGAGACTACACTGTTGGACTGTTTTGAACCATCAAAGCTTGGTTAATCACTCCATTGGCACATGTGTTTTGGTTATGGGGTTGATTACAAGGAAAACACTAATCATATTCTTGAGCCAAATTGTTTTGTGTGGGTACCATCTCCTTCGAGGAACTGGCAGCATTTGGATTATAGGCTTGATAAGGTCTAGAGTTAAATGATTGCCTTGGACCCTGATTATTAGGCTGATAAAGTGTCCTATTTGGCTGATTTTGTTGGTAATTGGATTGGAATGGGGGCTGATAAGGTCTGAAACTTTGACCTTGCTGCCTCTTAAGGTTCACAATCTCATTACCAAAAGATTGCAGTAGTCCTTTGATTTCTTGTAGCTCATTTGACTGGGTTTGAACAGTATTTTCTGAGTTATTGGGCTACGCATTAGGTGCTGGTAAAGCTGGCACAACAGGTATAACAACTATAGGAGGTACATGCATTGGCGTTAGTGGCTGAATAGCAGGGAATATTGGCAAAGGAGGTCTAGGGGCAATTTTACCAGCCTGTATGAGGCTGTTCTCAGCTCTTATAGCTATGGCATAAGCCTGTGGTAAGGAATTTCCTCCCATGGATTGAATCATAACAGAAATATCACTGTTTAAAGCTCTCAAATAATATAAGAAAGCATGAGCAGCTTTAGGTCTTACCATTGGCAGAATTTTGTCCCAAGTCTTCTGAAATCGGTGGTTGAAGTCTGTCATAACTTCGTGAGGAGCTCTCTTGATTGTGGATAGCTACTCTACCAATGATAGATGATCTGATTTGTCCTTGAAAAAGTTGCATAGCTCCTCTCCAAAATGATCCCATGAATCTACGGAGTTCACCAGCAAGCTTCTGAACCATTGCAAAGCCCTCCCTTTGAGAGAGGCTGCCAATAATCTGATTGCGACATTCTCTTCTGTCACATGATGGACAACACACAGGTTTGCAATGTCTTTTATGTGTTCAGCCAGAGTAATCTAATCTTCACCATTAAAAAATGGTAAACTTCTCAAGGTAGCAACAGGAATATCATCATGCTGAAGTAGATTCAGTGGGCTGCCCTAATTGAATGCAACAAAAGGTTGATTTCTGACTGTAGGAATCATTATAACCGGGATTCTTGTGACAGTATGAGATCCAACAGTAGGAGGAGTAGACTTGGCTCTCCTAGAATAGACATGAGTACTTTTGGGCTTCTCAGCTATTCTCCCTCTTCTCCTAGGTGGGGATAATTGTAAATATTCAAAGGATGAAGAAATACTTATGGTTTGTATCCTTCTCATAAGCAAAATCTACTAATCTGCTAAATCAAAACTCAAAGTCGCCAGATATGTAAAAATAATACCTCTAAAAGGCTGAATCTACTGTTGTACATATCAAACAACAGTAACAAAATGCATAAAATGGACTTCAGAGTCCCACCGGGCATGCCAAAAACTGTTGTCTCTCAGATTTGCACCCTCACTGATTTGTGATACTGGGCAATCTGGAGAAACATGGGATCTTTCCTAGGTCTGTGGGTGGCCTATGATGGAAAGAACCTCCGGAGAAGGCCGGCTTCCTGCTGGTACTCCACCTAAGCTACCTAGACTAAGACTTTGTAGAGAAAAGGGTAAGAAGGGTTTGCATGAAAATGAAACCTACTGTCTAAGGTGATGCACCAAACGATCATCAAAAAATACACAGAAAAATGACACACTACAGAACCAATAATAATCAGAATCACTTACACAACCCAACAAATCACAATCTTTGCATGATCACTTTGTGAGGAGGCTAACTAACAACAGTCCTATTTAGGAGCAATAGATTTTCTCACTACCCAAAACTGATTATTGGCACTTGCACAGCTCACAACCTGCAAAAATAATGTAACCCTGCCAAAAAGGCATCAACATGTAGTACAACTCTAAGGACAGAAAAATATCACAAAAGGCTTGTACTAACACTGAAAATACACAATATCAGAAGAAAATGGGAAGGTATAGACTGCTTATTACTACCAAAGAGGTGTTACAATTCTGTATATCTCTGAAAATGGGTTACAAGACTCTTCACTTCTACAAAAGAACTCATAAAATTACAATATGCAGAGTTGTGAATAGCCAGAACCTCCTAAAACTGAACAAGGAAGAGGAATAAATACAGCTCAAATAGCTGTAAACAGCTCATGCTCCACTCAAAAAAGATCAACCCCCACCAACTCCACTAGCTCCATTCCCGTGCATCTCAGAAATAGTGAAAAAATATCCCCTTAAACTGCTCCAAAAAGGGGTCCCAATGCAGAAATGGTGGAGGCATGTCATCCACTATCATGAAGGCACTTAAAAATATGATAAAATATCGTCTAGTGCTCTCTAATGCTTCTGGCATATGTCATCATTTTCTTGCAGCATCATAATATCTGATATTTTCAAATAAATGACAACAATGACATATTTTATGCATGTAATGAACATTTAACTAAGAGGTTTATAATTGCACCACCCTAGTAAATGTTTTACAACTTAAAATTACATAACCCTATGCAGAAAAATAATGATATTTATGACATTTAATTTGAAATCCCTAATTTTTGCATGATTTAGGGACTAATTAAATGTTGTAAAAAGATGACAAAGTAATCGACAAGACTGACTTTGTTATTTTTTATAATCTGCCCAATTGTCTCTTTGTGTTTTATTACAAGCGATAAAGTAATTTATAATCATTACTTTGTCGTTTGTTTACAAATTTTAATCTATCCCTAGATTATGCAAAATTGACAAAAATAAACCTTGGTTCCTAGGCAAAATGACATGATTCTACACATCTGCATTTTCACTCACATTTCAAAACCATGACAACATGTCTTAACCCCCTAGCCATCTCCTTCTTCGCATACATTTCTCCATGATTTGAGCGAGGTTCCGTGGAGTATGTTTCAAAACAACCCTTATGACTCCCATCAAATGTTGTTTTATCCATCACTTACACCTTATATCTCCCAACATTCTCCCAACATATGCCAAGTCTTACATCTCCCACCATTCACCTTGGCCAAAACATCTCCTTCGACCCTGTGTCCCCTTGGACTTGTCTTCAAGAAAGAAACAAAAAGGCATAGAAAATGCCATGACCTGGTTTTAACACATGAAGTGTCTCCCCTCATACATTTTGTTCATGTTTCCTAGCTATGAGATACCTTGGTCGAATTAAGACATTCGACCCATATGCAAATAATTAAGGCAAAAAGAAAATGCCTCACGTCCCCTCCTTGCATCACTATGTTCTCACCTTATAGATAACAAATGATGTTTTTTTTAAAGTAAAAAATAAACAAATGGTAAATAGGTCATTCAACCTATAAGGAAGAAAACCTAAAAGGACTCTTCATTTTGCATTCGACTTCACTTTCCTTTTCTTGTTGATGCACCACCATGAGGGTTTGCAGGCGAAAATGCATCATTTTTCTCAAGTTTTAAGAGCTTTTCTGGCCGTTTTGAAAGAAGATACAAGGTTCTTTGATGTTTTGACTTCATTTCGCCAATTCTGGGCCGATTTGGGAGCATTGTTGACTAGTTTTTTGGATGGATTTTCTAACGTTTTTGATGTTTCTCTGAGGAAACATGAGGTAAGTTGGATTTTATGAGGTTTTGACTCCATATTTGGTCATTTTTGGGCCTTCAAGGCTGCGATCTGACTGCGAAATGATGCATTTTCTATTGTTTTTTGCTTTGGCCAACCCTTGTATGGCATTTTGGATGCTTTGAAATTGTTGTTGGATTGCTGAGGGAATCTCTGTGGTTTTCGGCATTTGGCAAACAACACAGAAGTAAGTCTTCACTATCAAACTTTCTCCATTTGCTGTTATACATGCGATTCTTGAGCATTTATGAGGTTTTTTGCATTGAAATGAGTTAAAACTCTATGTTTTGATAGTGCTGAGGCACGATTTCATCAAAAACTGAGCATGATGTTCCTGGAAAACCACAAAAAACCTTATTTTTCTGAATTTCTTTACCTCATCTCACTGCATGGGTTTCGATTTGACCGCTTCTTGCTTTGGCCGACCCTCTGCTGTTGTTCTTTGCTGTGTTGAGGCCGCCATTTTGACATTCCTGAGGATTATTTCTTGAAATAAGGTGAAAACTTTGTGTATTCTGAGAATACTGAGGCACACTTACATCAAAAACAGAGCATGATGTTCTGACCAAACTATAAAACCTTCATTTTTTCTTGCTATTGCTGTTCGAACTCCATTCATATGACAAAATATTTGAAAAACGGCATCTATGAGCATTTTCTGTCAGTTTCAGTCTAAAATGAATTGAAATTTCATTTTTTGCCCTGTCGAAAAGAGCTCAAAACGCCATTTTTTGTTGTTGGCGAATTGATTTTCCTTTCTATTTTGCATTTTTGGCTGAAAACGAACTCCATCTTATGACAAAACGTGAAAAAAGACTTCTCTGTATCTTTTCTGTATTGCTGCAACTTGAAAAACTGTATTTACTGACTTTTCTTGAAAATTTGAGTATTTTCTGTCAAATAGAAAAATGAAAATTTTTGTATCTTCTGTTGTATACTACTGCTAGGAGGCGTAATTTTGTCTTTTCTGAGTATATTGTATTGAATAAACACAAAAAAACTTCATTTTTTCCTTTCTGTTGTTCAAAAAAAGGTCAAAACTACATTTTTCTATTGTTGGTGAGTTCTGAGGCATTCGATCTTTTCAGAAAATTACATTTTCTGTGTCTAAGGACTGTGCATTTCGTTGTTTTTATACTTATGCATGCTGGTCAACATTCCACCCAGTAGCTTGTGTCTCTTCAGATGTTCTTTGTCTTTCCTCTCCAATGCATAAAATGTGACAATAAGAATCACAAGCAACAAAATACCAGATATAGAAGTCCCTAAAGTGGCTCTCCACTATGTGCTTCTGACTGAAGGATTAAGTTTGCACTAGCCAGCTTAGATTTCAATGTGTTATCGGACTTGATATTACAAGATAACAGTTCATGTTGACCTTGTTTATCTGCATATTCTTTCCATCTAGAGGTATTTAAAATATCAGTATCAGAAAGAAAACTGGGTTCACTCTCTATTTGTTGCAATGGAAGCTAATTGATTTGTTGATATGAATTTGATAAATGAAACTGTCAGACAATAACACTGCCTTCATGATCACATCTTGCCATACAGCTTGCCATATAAAACACTTAGAACCATTACATCTATACCTTGCTGCTGTTAAAAAGTGTATGTTCTTAGTGGCTGTAGTATGATCTTGAACCCCATTTTTAATGATCTTCTTTCAACAGGTTGTGTATTTGAACTTGAACAATAGAAAATTATATTTTCTTTATAAATCTGTAATTTCTTGTGTTCTGTCAGTAGCAAAAGGCTTGGAAAACTTCATATATTTCACTCTGTATCTGTAGAAAATATTGAAATTCTGCATCTGTCTGGTTTATTCTTTCATTGTTTTGGCCATTCTATCACTATAACAGTCTTTGACGATAGTAATAAGACTTTTTTATGAAGACAATAATGACAACTTCTCAGATAGTGAAAAAATGTAAATTAGGATATACCTGTTATCTCCTTGAAAGCATCTGCATCATTGACACTGTCTTCTCTTCTCATTGGTTTCCTATCCTCATGAATGTTACCGAACCATATGACGGATTTGTAAAGTTTTATGACTTGATTTGCAAGGGAGCTAATCCGGGAACCAAGAATTTTCTTCCCCTGATTGCAAAATTGCAGCTTTGAGACTACTCTCTCTCGCAAATCCTGTTCTTCTGGTTTGCTATTTCTGTCTTGTAGAAATAACAATTGCTTGTCGATGCTAGCAATCCTCTTTTTAGCACCTCCATATTCCTTGCATTTTCTTTGAAGCTGAACTCCCAATCACTGATTGTTTTTCTCTAGCATTTGCAGAGTGTTGTTCATGAACACGATTCCCTTCACTTTATCTTGGGCCACTCCTTGAATGCTATTGCTCAGTTATCTGCATCCATTGTGTCTTGATGTCCTGTTCTTAACTGTCGGTTTTCCTTTAGCTGTTCCTATGATCATGTTGTACCTTGTTGTCCTGATTTTTAACTGTTGGTTGTCTTTGTATGACTGACACCTCTTGAAAATAGTATCTGCCTTCTGAATGCGCTCTTAGAGTTATGCTTTTGCATTTGTTCATTGCTTCTAAAATGTTCTGTAAAGGTTTATGAGCTGGGCTCAACCCTTGTGGGAGCCACATTTCCTCCACTCATAACGTAACTGAATGAATCAAACAGAAACATAATTATATATGTATCTGCACATGAAGCAAACTTGTTAGAAAATAAATGCGTGCTAGCAATCAATATGCTTTGTCTTCTCAAAAGCTTTTGTGACGCTAACTGATTTACTGCATCTGAAAACACAAATTATATGTTTATCGATGTATATCATATGATGTATGATGCCTCGCCATTGCTCTAACATTGGTTTTCCAACAGTTTATGCAGATGACCAGGGTAGCAAGGATACAGCGGCTGGATGCAGGACATGCCAAACAAGATAGGAGATGCGACAGCAACATGAAGGCTCGTCATTCAGGCAATGACGAGTCACCCTATCTCATATGTATATTCAGTTTTTAGTTTATTTATAAATGTATAGTTTGTCTTTTCATTTTGCATTAAAGCAGCTAGTCTCACGGCTTGTGTGAGAACTTATACACTTATTTTTTGAATGCAAATTGCTGGTCTTGTAAAAGATTTGTTCTATCTCTTAAGTTCTTTTGAAATGCATCTGAATGCAACAATAGAGTTTTATCTCAATTTGTATCAAACGTGCATGGGTTTAACATAGCAGAAATATATGTACCTTTTCCTCTCTCAAAACTGAAAAGCTCTAGCTGATTGAGCTAGTAGTGAAATCTAGGTAACATGTACCTTGGTTTTTGTTGGTGATTTGATTGCTCCATCTTAGTGTGTAGTAGCTGGTCAATGAAAGGTACACGCGGTTTTCTTCCTGACCTTTGAAATTTATTGTTCCTGTCATGCTGAAGGAACAAATTTGTATGCCTCAATTTTTTGCCCTACATTATACGATGTTTTAGTCATGGATGGTTGGTATTGATATGACTATTCTAGGGTCGGTCCTTTATCTAAGTCTTCATATGTATCAAATCCTAGAAATTATATTGGAGTGAATTCCCATGACCATCCTAGAAATACATGTTCCAGTCATGGCTCTGCATATTATACAAACCAAAACCTATATGCACCCATACAAAATCATAATTACTTAGCAGTTTAGCAATGTGAAATTGATAAAACCAAACAGTTGTTGGAGTCATTATTGCAGCAAGAAGAATAAACATAAAATTATATTAGGCTACTAGAGTCTAGGATGCAATGCAATGCATTCCCTGCTACCTCCCAAAATTAGTTGGCCCAGTCCCCTACTCCTCACTTAGATCCTATATATGATCAGCTAGACCTCTCATGGGTTGATTACAATATAATGAGTATGCCAACCAAGGTCTACAAAAAGTTGCCTAGGTTTGATGGGTATGATATTTGAGAA
Source organism: Cunninghamia lanceolata (assembly GCA_027924645.1). NCBI lineage: Eukaryota > Viridiplantae > Streptophyta > Pinopsida > Cupressales > Cupressaceae > Cunninghamia > Cunninghamia lanceolata. The sequence goes on from BSBN01000512.1 coordinate 6,799,527, forward strand.
GGAGACACACATGTTGATGTATTTTTAGAAATCATGGATGAACAACAGTTTGAGGATGCAGACATGTGGATGAGGTTCTTTGTTAGGTCCTTACATGGAAAGGCAAAAGAATGGATCCAAAGTTTTCCAGGGCAGTCCTTTGCCTTGTGGAATCAACTTGTCGCAGCATTTGAAAATAAATTTGTCAAAGGTCTTGACCCTATTGATCTTGTCATAGAACTAGAAAAAATTAAAAGACAAGAGGGAGAGTCAAGAAAGGATTTTGGTCATAGGTTTGTTGTTTCTCTTTCCTATATTCCTGAAGGTTTCAGACCTAACATTCCCACTTGCATTGATATGTTTTTCGAACCATATGAGACTAGATTGAGTTATGTGCGGGAAGATTTCAATATATCAAGTATGCAGCAGACATATTTGTCCCTAGACTCCATGGAGAAAATGAGAGATGACTACATAAAGAGTTTGTTGTCTATAAATAAGTCTTGTGTTGCTAGCAATGAACATGTTGATCCAAATAGAAACATTGTGGATACAAACAACCAGGTGAATGCAACATCAAATGATGATGATTGTGTAGTCAGAAGGGTAGAAGTGGAAGGTGGTGCATCATATGAAAAAAATGTAGATGATGAAAGCAGTGTGTGCACCTACCTTCAGCTAGATATCTCATCAAGTGAAGGTGAGAATGATGAAACCAAAGGTGATTTCTAGCCTACTACTAAGGTATGTGGCTTAGTGAATAATGAGGATGATGTGTACAGTGATGAAAAATTAGATGGATTAGCTTCCATGGATGAGTATGAAATATGTGCATAGGTAAAAGAAACATGGGATGAACAAGAAACTTGTTTCTTGTTTGATTTGACAACCTCCTTTGTTCCTATTTGTGATGAAGCAGTTGATATTTGTCTACATGAGGTTGATGTAGAAGTGGTTGCACTTGGTGATAATCGATCAGAGACAGTTATTGGTGCAACCATGGGGTTTCAATGCGAAGAGCTTTCCCTAGATTTTGAAGATGGTGATCATGTGGATGCATATGAGAACATGTTTCTTTGGTGTAAGGTATGTTCTCTTCCTCATGCAAAGTGTGCTTCATCTCAACCACAAGGAATTAGAATAAGAATGAATGTGGAAGAAGAAGTGTGTCATCAGTCTTTTTGTAACAATGAATATGACACATCAAGTTGCCAAGATGGACATAAAATAGAGATACAATTGGAAGAACAGGGTTCTTCATTTGAGGTGTCTTAGGATATTGATTTATGTGCTGAGGTTTTGAATTGTAGCTTGAATCGTGCTTATGATTCGAAAGTTGAAGGTTGTAGCAGTACATATGAAAGCTTTGTTCAAGAGCTGGGTGGAATTATGAATGAAGATGAATGTTCCACTTTTATGTGAGATGTTTGCTATCTCCTGAATGTGTTGGTGTTGTAGTAGAGGTTGAGTCTTTTGTATGGTACATTGATGTGAATGAGCAGCAAGGCATGTTCATGCTTGAATTTCAACAGACGATAGTCCAACTCGAAGATATACATGAGTTGGAGTCTTTCCAGTTTGTTCTACAAGGTGAAGTGTCTTCTCTTGTGTATCAACAGTGCATTCAAGCACTTTTTTCATTGCCATTTGAATTGGAGGTGTTTTCTTTTTCCCTCAATTTGCATGAAGAGGTTAGCAAAAGTAGTAAGGTTGCAATTGGTGTTGGATATTTACTTCCACCCATGTCTTTTTTTGCTGACCTGATTTCTGATTTCTCACCCCTAGCTATTGGGAACAAGCATGATATGGATTTGAATAGGTTAAGTACCTATTCCTTTTGGTTGCCTTGCAGTAGTGATTTCATTGATGAAGCTGGTCTTGGATTCATGAGTAGTAATTGCAAGTTGACACATGTTGCAGACATTCTTCAATTGTTGCAGCTGGGTGAGAAGTGTAAATTTTGTTTGAGGGAGATCAACTCTTTCATTCATATTGTCTTTGATAGAGGCAAGTAGTTTCAGTCACTTGGTGCAGGTTGGACCTACAGAGTGTTTAAATTTTGAATATAGTCAACTTTCCTTTTGTGCCCCCATGCTTATGACTATATGCCTTGTAAATACATCCTGTGTTTTTCCCTTTTGTATTTTTCACCTTTTGGTATGCTTGGAGATAGCTGGTTCTCGCTATGACATTTCTTGTTACATGTCCCCAACGAGAGCTAGTGTTGACATCTAAAAAAACCAGTTCCCAACTTGCATATTTTTGCCATAAAATCCATCTAAAATCCCACTTCATGCCTTCAATGTTGACGCTATTGATGATAATTGATCAAAGATATCTTCCATAGGTTTTCATGTGTTTACCCTTTGAAAATGCATGGTAGAAAAACCAAAAAATGACTAAGTCCAAAAAACTCAAGTGTTTCCTTGTATTTTCACATTTGTCAGAGTTTCAAAGTTCGGGGTTCATGCCTTTCACCTTGTGTTATCTATCAACTCCAAAATCAGACTCCAAAATTTCTCTAAGTGTTATTCATTGCAGACTCTTCTAAGTATTTCAGAGGTCAGAATTTGGGCCTTTGGCCTTCTGTCTTCGTCATGGAAAGTGTTAGGGACAAGCCCCAAAGTCTGAAGTCTGATTGGTCTCCATGTTCAAATTATTCTAGGTATGAAGTATGCGGCGAAGTTCGGAGGTTGGCTCCTCTTCTGTCCTTTTAGAAGGTGAAATTGAGAAGGTCTGATGATTGACACCCAACAAATATTCTAAGGTATTACACAATTCTATTGAGCCTTTTGAGGGGACCCATGACAGGCTCGCGAAACTGTGGAATGAGGACACATAGTAGGTTTGCAAGGTGGAAGACCCGAGGGCCGAAGTTTGTCTAAGGTTTGAAATTTTTTCTAAGTAATGCAAACTTTGGGGATCAGAGCTGTGGTGTTCTCTCTTCTTCAAAACAAGTGAAAAGATAAAGGCCTAAAGTCTGAAGTCTGACGGGGCCAATATTGCACTAAGTGTTGCAGGCATTGGAAGGCGGGAGCTTCTCTTTCCTTCCTTCTTCCTTTTGGAAGGAAGAAAGTAGAATACCCAAAGTCTGAAGTCCGATTTGACAAAGGGAGCTAGAGAAGATTGTAGAAAAGAGATAAAGGTAGAAGGACAAAGGTTAAAGGTCTGAAGTCTGAAAGTCTAATTTCTCAAAGGTTGACTTCCTAGCCTTCCCAACTCCTCCAACTGCCTGGGAATGTGCCAACTACTTCTAGGAATGCCATTAATGCTAAGTGGGTGGCTGAGAAATAAGTTCTAATCTGGTTGGAGTTGGTGAATTTTTCCCTCCCATTTTGCCCTCAGATCGGATTTACTCATGCTATAAATAAAAGATCGAAGCTCTTTTCAAGGCTTGGTTGTTGAACCAATTATCTGGTCTGGAATCACCTAAGGAGGATTTTAGGGCATCAAATCATGCCAGCCTGGTCTGCAAGTGAAGGGATGTATCCAGTAGAGTGTAGGAAGGATGTGTAAAGTAGATTTGTATACATTGGTATGTCTCCATGGGAGTTTGTAATGATTTGGGTGAATCTATAATTGCAGTTGTATGTTTTCCCTTGCCACATTTGTTGGCACGATTGTAACTAGTATTTGGAGGTGTGTGACAACACCCAAGTTAATACAAGGATTTCTATTTGCCATCTATTTGTTGCTCATGAATCATTGTAGTTCTTTCCTAGATTATTAAGTATGTCCATTGCATAAAGATCTATCTATGATACATATGTGAATATATGTTTAGTTCTATTGATCCTCTACTGCATATTTTCTTTCCTCCTCGCATTCTATGACTCAGTTGCCCAATGGAATACGCACCGGTCCATATTGGGGATGAATCAATCATCTTTTCAATCAAATATTCATCTTGTTAGTTGTAGGAGTAGATTTAATTTAGGGTTTCTCATGTTGTTCATGTTTCATTGCAATAACTAGGGATAAATCTAAAGCGATACAAAACTATTTTAATCATTAGTGAATAATGAACATGTATCTGAAGCGATACAAAACAATTTTAATCATTAGTGAATAATGAACATGTATGCCTGCACTATGTATCTTGTGTATTTGAAGTTAAGTGGAGTCATCTTAAGGAATGTAATGAAATTATATTTGGGTGCAAATGCATAGTGCAATAATTAGCTTAATACAAAGGCTTGTGGAGCCAGGTTGTCTTGACCTAGTGACAACTTTAGGGGTCAAGTGTACGTTGGGTATGGATGTATACGTTTGTTTGTGTTTTATTTCATGCATCTAGGAATATCCCTCCTAGGTCTAGCTGAGCTTGAAGTGTAGAGGAGTATACCCACTCTTGTAGGTTGTCCAAAATCACCCTTGACCTATTGATAAACCTCTTTCAATCACCTCAACGACACTCTTGGCCTTGGTGATTGTAAAATGTTTAAGGGTTTAGGGTTACAATTATTTTGGGAGTCAACATGACCGATGTAGAGAGGTTAAAGATCCCTTCATCTAGAAAATTGGAAAGCATGGGGTGTGTATCTGTTATTGGAGCCTTTGCCAGTTGATTTGTAATTACTTGTCCTTTTATAGCCTTTTGATCAGCATTCTCGATATCAAACTCACTTAAGATCATTACTCATTTTGTTAGACGTCCTGTATGAGATGCTTTGGAAAGAAGGTACTTGAAAGGATCTATCTTGGATATGATCTTTGTTTGTTGGTTCAACATATAGTGCCATAATGTTTGGGAAGAAAACACTAGTGCTAAACACACTCGCTCCATGGGGGTATAATTGAGCTCATATCTAGCCAAGGTACAACTAATATAGTAAATTGCTTGTTCTTTTCCTAAGTCATCATGATGCAAGAGCATCCCTGGTTCAAGAGAGATCTTGCATCAACCAAAAACATTTGCATTTCAGTTGTTTGTAGTTCAGTTTGTTTCCTTTCATTTTCAATTCAGTTCAGGTAGTTCAATTAGTAGCAGATTCTGTATTTTGGTTTGCATTCTGCCATAGTTGCATTTCACACCTTGCAGACCTGGACTTAACATCTAAATTCATTGATCTACATCATATCCATCATTCAGAGCATTTGAACTAAGTACCAAAAAGATATCTCTATCAGAAGATCAACTATTTTCTTAGAATAGAGCATGCTGACAGACTCTGATAATCAGCGAAAGGAGAAGACTTGTGGAGCATTCCTCGACTTGTGGAGCCTAATGACACATCATTCAATGATCTTTGGTTTGTGACCAACCTTCCTTGAGATCCACTCATCATTCCATTCATTTGCGAAAGTGTTCTACATGATTAGGTCCAACCTATCCGTGTACACACATTACAGCTCTTCATTGGAGTTTGTGACCTTCCTTGGCCGATGCGGAGCAATCTTTTGTACTGGAGATGATATATAAGGATGTAATAGATCCCTAGGAAAGTAGAGGTTGATAGTTAGCACTTGATTCATAATCCTGAGTTTAGATATGATGCGAAGGAGCTTCAACGTTGTATCTTGTGCATAATCTAGTGTTAAGTAATGAAGCCTTTGAGCCCTACTTGTAAGCCCACACGATGCCAGCCAAATTGTATTCTACTATATACTGAATGACTGAATATGTGTTTGTTTCATATGTTTGAGTTGTTTCCGTTGTGTTTACTCTTGTTGTACGGTCTAGACTATTCATTATGTGAACCCTCCTACCATGACTACACCACATCATTATGTGCTAGAAGTGCCCCCAAGGTTGTTGATGTAGTGGATACATATAGCAGTAAAGGTTTTCCTAAGACTTGTGTAATTAACATAGGTGGTGTAGCAAGATATGCTTTGAGTTGCTCAAATGCCTCCTGACACTGATTGTCCCATCTGAATGTGACATCTTTGCAGAGTAAGTGTGAGAAAGGTTGACATTTATTAGTGAGTTGTGAGATGAACCATTGAATGGATTGTAATTTACCTTGAAGACTTCTCAACTACTTGAGGTTGGCGAGAGGAGTCATGTTAACTATTTCTTTGACTTTTACAAGATCAACTTCAATGCCTTTATGAGATACAATGTATCCCAATAGTTTTCCAAATGTAACTCTGAAGACACACTTCTTAGGATTAAGCCTGAGTTGGAACTGCTTTCACCTATCAAAGATCTACACCAATACTTTCAAGTGCCCTACTCTAGTAGATTTACCTAAGAGGTCATCAACATAGTCTTCCATGATTGTATGAAAAAGATCATGGAAGATTACTGTCATTGCTCATTGGTATGTGGCACCAGCATTCTTGAGACCAAAAGGCATGACCTGCCAATAGTATGTTCCCCAAGGACATGTAAAAGTTGTCTTGTGTTGGTCCTTGAGAGCTATCATAATTTGATTGTAGTTAGAAAAACCATCCATGAGGGAAAATATTTCATGACCTACTATTAGATCCACAATGATGTCAATGTTGGGCAGTGGAAAGTCATCTTTAGGAAATGGTTTGTTTAAATCCTAGAAATCAGAATAAATGTGGATGCCCCAATTTGGTTTGGAAATAGGTACAAGGTTGGAGACCCACTCTGTATAATCAATGGGGCGGATGAACTTGGCATCAAGTAGCTTCTTGAGTTCAACTTTTACCAACAGTGCTATTTGTGGGTGCATTTTACGGAGTTTTTGCTTGACAGGTTTAGCACCTAGAGACACTAATAGGTGATGGACTACTAGTGCAGGATCCAATCCTAGCATGTTGACATAAGTCCAAGTGAAATTAATTGCTCTTTTCAGGAAAAACTTTGTGAATTCCTTTCATTCTTGTTCTGACAATGAAGTTCCTAAGAAAGTAACCTTTGGATTTTACACTGTGCCAAGGTTTATTTCTTGTGACTGTTCAACTAATAGTGAAGACTTGTCTTGATATTTCACTAGTAGGGGAAGGTCAAATCTTCCATCCTCAGGTGCCTTAGAGAGGTTTTCATCATTGGATGTGTCCTTTCTTTTTACGATTTTCTGATCAAAAGGTGTCACAACGTGGTTTTCACTTGGGGATCTATTTATTTTATTTGCACTTTTGTGACTAAAAGATTTGACATTTTCCCTGAAATATGAGATAGGAGATAAGTCCATTACAAAACCTATCTTGTGATCACCAAGTGGGATACTGTCTCGGAGTCCCAAAAATTTTGCTAAGGCTTTGTCGTTCTGAAAGGTATCCAGGACTGGAGCTCCTTGTTGGTCCTAATCGACTAGTTCTGAATGTACAAGGGAAATGTTTTGCATTTTTGTTTGTGAGGTGAGGAATATGGATGAGATCATAAAGATGTATGTTTCCTAAAATAAATCAGTGAGGTGTAGGTAAGAGTCATCGATAGTATCCTCTGTAGAAGTTTCAACAGTGGGAAAAGCCTTTGTTACTTCATCAAGGATAAATTGAATATCTGAGGAACATGGTACCTCCTTACCATATCCTAACCCATGCTTGTTATATTTCCTAGTGATAGAGATGGATTCTAAAGTTCCTTGCTCTTGGATACCAAGTCCACCTTGTCCTTTGTATCCCATATTTTTGATAATGCGGAGACCTTTGTTGTATTTTTTAATCAGTAATATTACTAGATCTTTTTCATTTTGGTAAAGCCAAGATGAGATGTCTTCAATACATTTGTCTTCTAGTCTTCCCCCATGAGTGAATATTGTTGGTTGCATTGGTATTATGACCTTCTTATTTGCCTTCGCCACAGGAGGTTTTCCATAAGACTTAGGTGATAAAGGCAAGTTCCCTACACAACAAGATTTTTGCAACTCATATTTGCCTAACCCTATGTCCTTATACTAAACCTTGACCTCAAGAATGTGTTTATTAGGTGGGATTTTGGATAAGGTGGATGGATCAATATAAGAGGATAAAGGTTGAGCCACAACATTATTAGGGACTTGGTTTGAATTTAGATATCTGCCTTGCATAGTGCGGCATAATTCAAAAGGGTTGATATCTCTAGGAATGGTAATTTTGGTAGCATTAAAGGGGAACTTCAGACACTAGTGGTATGTGGAAGGTATGGCATGCATGTTGTGAATCCATGGGTGACCAAGGATGATATTATATGGGAGGTCAAGGTCTAGTACTTGACATTGAGTTTCAACTAAGGCAGGACCCACTCTGATTGGTAAGTGTATGACACCTTCTGATTTTCTTTCAACATCATCATATGCTTTGAATGTCATAGTTTTGGAAGAGTTAATAGCATCTGCAAAATATCCTAACTATTTTAACATCTTCAAAGAATAGATATTGAGATCAACACCACCATCTATAAGGATTCTGTTGACTTTACATTGGTGTATGTACACTTTTGTGTGTGTGGCTTCATTATGGCATGCATTTTGGAATGGGAGGTCTTTTTTTGTAAAGACCAAGTGATGTGGGGAAGCAATGTGCCCTATCATTGCTTGAAATTGTGCAATGTCAATGTTGTTGGGTATAGATGACTCTTGGAGTGCTTTTTCGAGGATGGCCCTATGTGCGGGTGAAGTGTGAAGGAGATCGAGGAGAGATAGGAGAGCAGGTGTTTTTCCCTAATGATCTAGCAGATTATACTCAGAATTGGGTTGACTGTTTGGTGTTGCCCCATGAAGGGTAACATGACCTCTGTGTGTAGTGATAGCACAATCAGGAGCTTTGCCCTTGATTGTAAGTGTGGATACAAAACTTTCTCCAATATGGTCAATGATAGAATTGTATTTCCCTAATAGATTATTGATGCCCTTACCTTTATTAGAGTTATTTCCCTTACTGTGAGGTGGGAATGGATCCTAATAAATAACAAGGTCATTATTTGTTGTAGGTTTGGGAGCATTATCTAGGACATCTCTGTGATCGATGAGGTTTTGGATGAGGTTCTTCAACTTCATACACCCAAGAGTTTTATGCCCTTTACTTAGTGGTATTTGCAATATTCATTATCTGTACCATGTGGGTGTGAAAGTAGGTTCATCATATTATCTAGCTTCAAGTAATGTGATTAAACCACTTTGGACAAGTTGTTTAAGTATAGATTCTATGGGTTCTCCCAAGGGAGTGAATCTACGCTTGGGTGTGAAGTCTTGTTTGGGTTGTTCCCTTTGATTGGAGGGAATGTTCTTTGTTGCACTTAAATGTTAAGAGATGTTTGGATAATTTGGATGTGTTTGGTGTCCACAACACCATCGTTGACAACATTTTTATTTTTAGCCCAAAATTGGGGCTTGTCATTTGAAGTTGGGGTGTTATCCTTTGTTTCTTTAAAGATTTTTACAAGTCCTTTAGCGATAAGGGATTTTTTGATGTTGGTTCCCTTGGAAATGATTTCTTCAAAAGAGTTAGCACATTGTATTTGCAAATGGAATCCAAGTTTAGGATTCAAATTTTGGACAAAGATATGTACTAACTATTTCTTAGGAATAGGCCAAGGGAATTTGTTGGCCATATTTCTCCACCTTTGTAGGAAGGAGATGAAGGTTTCTCCATTTTTTTGTTTAGTGTTACACAAGTCTGTTATGGAGACTTCATGTTTGATGTTGAAAGAGAAATGGGAAATAAACTTCTCATCTAATTCGCTAAAAGATTTGATACCCAAAGGTAAGTGTGAAAACCAATCCATGGCTTGCCCTCTGAGATTGCAGGGGAAGAGGCGTAAGAGATATGCATCATTGTTGGCAACCTCTAAACAAGCCATGCAAAATTCACTTTAAATGTTCTTGAGGATCACCTTTTCCTTTATACTTATTGAATTTGGGTATTTTGAAATTAGTAGGAAAAGGGATTGGGGGAATTGATTGATCGAATGGATATGGACAAACTTCCTCAAAGGAGAAAGTCTTCTTTTTTGTTTCTGAGTGAAAGATCTAAAATCTATTTTTGCATGTTGAAAAATTGAAGCTCGATTCCAGATGTTGCTGGTGGTGCAAAATTTTGTTGAATGTTGGATGAAGGTGGTTGTTGGTGTGTAAACATTTGTTGGAGAGATGATGAAGGTGGTTGTTGATATTGGTTTGGTGGTTGTTGACATTGGCTTGGTGGTTGTTGTTGTTGGTTGGATATTTGTTGATGTTGGTTTGGTGGAGAAAGACCTTGATATGATGAACCATGTTGGAGGTTTGATGGTTGTTGGGATATGTTTTAGGGGTTTGTCTAAGTTTGATAGGAAAAACCATGTGGGGGATTAGTAGGTTCATTAGAAGTGGAAGATTGGACTTGGGATACTTGTGGAGGACTAGAACAAGAATTATTTGGCATAGAAGAAGATGAGGGAGATGTTTGTGGAGGGTTATCACTAGAGTTATTTGGAATAGAAGAAGATGGTTGAGATGTTTGTGGAGGATTAGCAATAGAATTATTTGGAGTAGAAGAAGATGGTTGAGATGTTTGTTGAGGATTAGCACTAGAGTTATTTGAAATATAAGATTGGTGTTGGAATCCCATCATGTATGAAGGTGTTAGAAGCAGTTCAAGTGGTGTGGGATTTTGATAGAGAGGGTTGTTGAATTGGTTAGTGAAGGAGATATCCTCATGAGTGGGTGGATTTGGAATAGTAGGTGATAAGGTGGATGTAGTTGGAAATGAAGTGGGACGTCCTCTACCCATGGTAGTAATGGAGATGTTTATGGAGTCTTGCTTCTATATTTGGGATGTATCAAAGTTGTTAGGCAACTTAGCTCCTCTTTTGGAAAGTAGATGAAAGAAATGATTTCAATTGGAATCCAAAAGTTCATCTAGAGCATCTAAGAATTTGGAATTTAAAATGTTTTCATCAAGGTTTTGGGAGTCTTCTTGAGATTGTTGACCTAGGTATTTAGATGAAGAAGTTCCTACTATGTACCTTTTTGGGACAAAGATGTGTGAGTCCATGCCTGTGGTAAACTTGGATGCATCAATAGGTACTTCAAGATTTGGTACTTCGAGATTGCCTTGAGGTAGTTTTTGGGTATTGTTGTGTGGTTACACAACACGCCCCATTTTGACTTGGCAAAACAGGGACCCAACTTTTTGTTTGGCTTGTGCGTCTGCTTCCGGGCGGTTTGGTAAAAGTAAGTCGAGTGCATCATCATGCAAAACCAGGATGAGGTAAGTCACCATGAGGTTAGTTTGTCAAAGTTTGTATTTCATCTCTGTGACCTCATATTTTGAAAGAGCATTAAAATTCAGATAGGTTTGCCTTTTACATCACCTTGATATTCATCAGGATGTAAGAGTTATGAACAGTCAAAGTTTTGGTCAAACCTGATATTCGCAAGAGGAAGGTCATATTTTTATATCCTCGATCATATTGTTGAAGCTCATCATCATATTTGAAACATCCCCCCCTGATATGTCATGCGGTTCAAATATCCGGACGTCAATTTTAAATGGTAGCAAAATCTTCCGGTCAAACAGTCTTATCTATCGCCAGCGTCATACTTCGCATGTAACCCGATATGTCTTTATATCCTCCTGATGCAAATATCACCCTTAGCAAATATCCTGATGACATCATCTGAATACGATAAACGAAGGAATATACATAACGATGACATCATCATCACATTTACATTGCCACAGGATATTTTCTAAAACACGATCATGTTCGCCTATATGATGATGACGTCATGATGCACTTCCGATACGAAGAGCGAATATCAGGATGATGTCATCCTGATATTCCAAAAAGAGAGACATGTAAGTTTGTCTCAGCATCATCATATTTTGAAACATCACCCGATACACCGAAATATCCTCCTGATGTACTAAGCATAAACAAGGGTGCTTTTGTCACCCGAATCTTGTCACGATAACAATGTCAATACGAGGGAGGAGGATGATATTGAAACTCAACCCGATATTTGCGAATATCATCCTGGCCTCATGATATCATGTCATATGGATATTCCCCACTCCCATTGCCACCATTATCATTTAATGCACGCAGACATGGTAGGTAGTTCCCGCCGACCCCGAAACCCAATGAAACACCTGGCAAGATCCTGCATTTTCGCACGAATAATCAAGGAACATGATCCAATCTGTCAGAGTTGCCCTAAATGTACCCTAAATGTGAGGTTAAAAGGTAATTCAACCGCCATTTTCACATTTACCTTGCGATAAACTTGTTTTACAGAGCACCAACTTCCATATCTGCATACCAGCTACCTTTGTGCGATTTGAGCTCATGGGCAGAAGGAAAGAGGTGATCATCAGCTGAATTAAGAACGTCTCAGCAATCTATTGGTATAAAAGGAAATCTGCATAACCAGGTAAGTGAATAAAACCCTCATCATATTGTTTCTGTCCTAGTACGATGATGTAAGTTCTGGTTTATGCATCCGTATGATTAAGTAGTGTTGGAATTGATACAGTAGGCATAATGATTTATGAAGTCAATTGCAATATGCATGCATGTATGTACCTGTTGTGAGATAGGATTGTTGTTAATTACAGGTACTCATGGCTGAGAAGTGACTGGTCAAGTGTCAAGAGGAATTCAGCAAACCCATGTTCTCTGATCAGAGGGGGGTCCTGTTTAAATATGGAGCAATTACAGACACCCATCAGGGAAGCACTAATTTGGAGGCCTGGTCAGCCAAGCTGAACAATGGACATGACAAGAGTCCTGTGCTAGACACAGTGTTCGTGTCGGGAATGTGGAATGCTGCCGGTTTTCCATACTCCATGGAATCTCTGAAACTCGTCATGGAGTGTGCCCGGAATTATAACCCTCAAACAAGGCAAGTAGTCAAGCATGGGAGGATATATGCAGACCTCTCCATCAAAGGTCTCTCCCAGACGTTTGGATTGCCACTGGGCAGTAAGGTCAAAAGTGTAGACTTGAAGAAGTCTGAAAGAGAGTATGAAGCCAACAAGAAATTAGCCAGGAAGAACATGTATCCGTGGCGGGCTGAGAACAGCACATATAATGCAGCGGCCAAGCTTCCTGTGCACCTGTTTAAGTATGATTTCAGTGAGGAGTACCAATACATGATTGCACTCCTGAATAGAGTAACCGGCCAACCTGATACTGGCAGTTTCAAGGATTGGATGTATGGAATAGTAATGATGTGTCTATATTCAGACATTAAGCCACTATGGGGCCAGATAATAAGTGATGCTCTGCATGAGCAACTGATGAACCTAGGAGGTTCAAATTGTGCATTTTTCATGACATCCTCCATTGTTTATTCTTGTGCTTACAAAGGCACTTTTGATGCTTTAGTTACAGATGGGAAGCTCACAGGCACAAATGCTGTGTATATCTGGGATCATCATCCCCAGCTGCAGAGAACCAACTACCTCAAAGATTACAAACTGGTCAATGATGCATTCTCTATGCATCTGGTAAGGACCATGGAAGAAGACAGAACAAAGAGATTGAGCATGGAGGCTCAAGAGGCAGTCTACAGGCATGGGGCCTAGTACATACAATTTGCAACCTTTTCTTATATAAGGGTTGAGGGTTTCGAGGGACATCCCCTGATGCTGCCAAGGTATCCTACCGATGCCGTAGTACTAATGGAATTTATCAGGTAGGGCTCCACCATGATACAAATGTACAAGGATGCCAAGAAGCTGCCACCAATTTTGTTCCCAGTCAGCATTGGAAACTATATGTGCCCTGACTCTGATAATATAAAGAAGGTGATGGTCACCCTGAATAAAATGAATTTGCAGCCTTTCCCAATAACAAGACCATATGATCCTTACGGCAAGATACAGAAGATACTAGGAAAGCCTATTCACCAAAGGCACCTAGAGGATTTTTGGGCTGACTGTGAAGATGAGGCAGAAGCCAGAAGAAGGAGGTATCAGAGGTTAACTCTAAACCAAGTTAGAACTTTTGATTGCATCTCCCTTCCCCAGCAATTAAAGAAGGATGATGGTAGGACAATGGCAGACGAGTATGAATAGAAAAAGATATATAATGACACCATCTCTGCACCTGACCTCACTATGCAGGAGGACATATCCTTGGACCTATTCATTGCCAGGACCCTACACCTAACCCAAGCTTGTGTTGATGCACAGATAGAGGCATTGAAGAAGAAGGGTGTTGCCATTACGGTGGACAACAAGAAGAAAGGGCAGGATATCCCCGCAGACCAAGGGAGATAGAATCCCTCCACCACAACAGCAGAGCAAAAGACCCCCAAGGGGCAAGAAGGTGGAACAGGGACCAAAAGGGATTATAATTGAAAGGGCAGTATTTGCAGCTGAGGAGGCGTCAGGATCAGGATCAGAATCAACATCCCCTCCAAAGAAAGAAAAGCCCAAGAAAAGTAAGACAGCAGAGGCTGGAATCACTGAGACCTAAGAAGTGGGTCAATCTTCTAAACAACTAGGAGGAGAGGATACCCTCATAGAAGAAGAGCCTGAGGAAGAGGAGGCTCCATTGGTAATAAAAAGGAAGAGGAGAGCTCCACAGGTGCTGGTGTCTACCCCACCTAAGAAACAAAGAACCTCCATGAGAGGTGGAATAAGCCAACCCCCTACCTCATTACAAGGGGAAGGTAGTGAAGTGCGCAAGGAACTTCAACATAATGTTCCACTTCCTACCATCATCAAGTTCAAAACTGAACTTGCTGAGGAGAAGATGAAAGAAACTTCTCAGACACAAGTAGAAGGGCATGTCTCGCTCGACGAGACAATAAATTTGTCTGATGATGAGGTGGTGTAGGATGTGGCTGCACAGAAGATGGAAACACTGGCTGCTGGTATTAGTATGACCCCCCACAAGTCTCCACCAGTTCAATCAGTACTGGAAGAGATGAGGTGAGTGGAAGAAGAGCAAAAAAAGAGCCCAGAGCAAGTAGCTCAGGAAATAGGGCTAGATACATTGATCACAGAGGTGACAAGTCCTGTAGTGGTAGACCTGACAGAGAAACAGGATGCAAGTCCTGAACAACCAGCAGGATCACCTAGTGAAGACCAACCAACAGAAGAAATAGAAATGGCAGAATCGGAAGGCCATGCTCTGGAATTAGGACAACAAAGTCCACGGGATACATTAGCGGAACCTGCTATAGTAGAGGTTCAAGAAATGAAGGCTGATGAAAAGGAAGAAACAAAAGAGGATCCAGCTGCCAAGACACAGGAGGTTGACAGTGCAAGCTCAGAAGAAATAATAGCTGCAGAGCAATCGGCAGCACATCAGGCAGAGTTCCCAGTATCTGGTGTAGTGGATAAGCAACAAGGGGAAGAATTGGGAATGGATGAAGTAATGACAGAGGGAGATCATGATCATCATGAACAGCATATAGATGCACCTCAAGGTTCCCCACAGCATATAGATGCACCTCAAGGGTCCCCACACCAAGAAGATGCTCCTCCAGAAAAGGAAATCCCTCAATAGGAGGAGGTGCCGCAAGATCAACAACAAAGAGAGCATCAAGAAGAAGAAATGAGAAAGTCACCATCTCCACAACACTTGTTGACAGAAACGGGAGATATAGGTGAACATCAGGATGATGCTGAAAAACATGATCGGGTGCCTCTGTGGTTGGCAAAAGAGGTAAATGTTGAGGAAGAGCTTGAAATTCAGGAATTCGACGTCTCCACCCTATTCTCTGCAGATATAATGAAGCCAAAGAGGAAGGCTAGAATGACTTCGGCCATCAAGAGAGATCCGGCAATAGGGAGAAGGACCACACAAATTGCCATACCTGCGGTGGAGAAGGAAAAAGGTAAAATCACTGTCGATGAATTTTAAATCAGTACAGTAGATTTGGGCTTTGCCAATGAGGACCAAGAAGGTCAGGAGGGCAAAGACATCATTGACTCTCTAATTTAGAAAGTGAAAAGAGAGAAGGAGAAAAATAAGCAACATAAAGAGCACATTGCTTAGTTGCATGCCTATATCAAAGGGCTGACCAATCCTGATGATACCACAACTGAACATGCAGTCCCATTGACTGCCATTTCTCAGGAGGAGGTAAATAAATTGGACCTCATGAAGCATGAGGCGTCCGTAATAAGGAGATGGATGTCATCCACATTGGATGATGCAGTAGAAATAATGAAAGCCTCTTTGAAGAGGTGGAGCATCCTAAGTGACTCCAAGGCCAAAGTGGATAAATTGCAGATGCAGACTGGGAAGAGGTCTTACAAGCTGGAGAGAGTCCTGAGCCTATTAAGGGAAATAAGGAATATAAATCCACAACTGCTTATTAGTAAGCAGGTACTGAACAGCAATACTGCATTATTGATAGACATCTGGTATAAAGACACTCAGTTTGAGTGTGGAGTCCTCAAAAGGTGTAATAATAAGCTGAGGGATATTAGCATGAGGCTACGAGATTTAATGGCTGAAGAAGCAGTGATACTGGAGGCATTGGAAGGCAAGGCGGAAGGAAAAATAGAAAATCAAGATGAAGAGTCCGCCATTCAAGCTGTACACAACAACTTCCAATCAGAGACAGATGGTCCACCTATCCCTTTGACAGAGGAATTGATAGATAAAATAATGAGGATCAAGGTCCAGATGGAGAAATACAAAGAGACACTGCAGGACAGGAAAAATAAGCTTGATAATAGCAGAGACAAATATGAAGCACATAAGCATGCCATTGTCAAAGCAAAGACTCAAGATGGCAGAGGGATAGATCAGGTTGTGCGTTCATACGAGCAGGTCCACAGTAGTATGCAGCCCCATATGCAGTAGCGTCATCATCAGGATAGTGAAAGTTCAGAAAGTGATGCACATGATGATGACCCGCATGAATCAGCTGAGGAGCATGATGAAGATACATCATGAAGGGGATAATAGCATAAGTAGTATAGATAGTTGCCAGCTGGCAACTTGTGCCATTTTGTAAAGATTGACAAAATCAAGTGAATCATGACCATAGATTTGTATTGATAAATCAAGATCGTAGATCTTTTGTAACGGATTCCTCACCTTATTCTATAAAAGGTGGTGGAATGCCCTGTTGAAACATTCGAAACTTAATTGAAATCTATTTGCTAAAGTATTCAGGGCTTATTTCAAAGTTATTGCATATGTACATGTCTTTTGCATACTTAATGAAAGAGAAGAGTATTTCGATTATAAATCTTCGTAAATCTTGAGTAATCTGTGTCTGAATTCTAGATATGTGCTTTGATTTGCTGCGTCCCTTGGAGTGCTCATCATGTTGCATGTATTATTTTCATTCATCATCCTTTGAAGTTTGCATCAACTGTATCTAGCTGTGGAATATCCTGGTGAACATATGGTTTGATTTCTTCTCGTCATGACAGTATCGAGTATGTATGTGGATCAATAGCTAAAGGTTCAACTTTAAACTGTAGTATTCCTTTAATTTCTTTCAATTTCAGAACATTTCATTATCACAATTGCGAATAACTGATAATCCTAAGTAAATAACGCAAATATGTAGACATCTTGTAGGTAATCGCAAATATTTAGCATATTTGAATGCAAAGCATGCACAATTGAAAAATATCATGCAAAGATTGAGGTATTTCTACATCTTTTCATCTAATAACTGCATAATATGACTTCTCTGTAAAGAATTTCTGCAGGAATGTCATGATGATGGCACAATTTCACGTAAGGCCCCAAAATGGAAACAGCAACACACATTAACCTTTGAGTGACTTCAGACGATTAAGACCTAATCACCGGAGACTTGGGATCCTGAATTCTTTGAATTCATAGTATCTTTCAAGATGAATAAAGGTTAATGTGTACTTTTATTCTATGCTTGCTTATGACTAACATCATGACCAACAAGTATTTTCCATATCTTTCTTGTGTTGAGATCTAGTTAAAGGCATATAATAAGGAAATTTAGCAAGATGACAATGATGGATGAATGGATGAAAGGATTTGTGTAGACTTTTTTGTAGGAAAATTTGAGACTATAAGACAATTGTTATGGATGATTGCTTGGTGAAAGGCTATAAATCTAGATCAAATGATTGTAGGATGGTGGGATTTATATTATCTACCAAGAAATAGACTAATGATTTCAAGGCAAGACAAGATAAAGGATAGTGAATTTCACTAACTTAAAAGGAGCCACTCTCTTAAGCTAGGTGGTTCACTAGTTTGGTGGATACTAATTTGTCTATAAATTTAAGAGGGGCAAACTTCTTCTTTTTTAAAGATAATGCGTCTGGTAAACTTTTTAACATGACCGGTAACACTAGTGCGACATGCCCTCTAGCTCCACGCGAATGCTTTTGCCCGAAGCAGTGAACTGGTGAGGCCACAACACAGGGGACCTCATCCCCTAGCAAGAACACTTCAAACCCACAAGCGCGTTGGCCTAGCAAAGGTGTAAATCCTGTGAGCTCATTGGCCTAGCAAGGGTCTGAAATCTAGTGGCTACCACTACAATTGAGTGACTTAACCACCGAACCATGCTCTTATCAGCTGAGGGGCAAACTTCTTAAACTAAAGATGAACTAGTGGATTTTTGATCTAGACTTGGGATTAATAACCAAGAGGATGAAAAAGATGGTGTGATGTCTGGGATAAATTTGGAAAAATGATTGTGGTATGAGGATGGAATAACCCTATAGTCTCAAAAGGATGAATGTTCAAAAAGTCTAAGACAAAGCGGAATGAGGATGGATGTAGATGATATATGTAAACAAACAAGACCAAAGTGGAATGGTTTAAGACTTATTTTTTGGATTTTTGGATTTTTGGATTTTTGGAAAAGAATAATGCAAAGGTTAAGACTTTTTTTGGATTTTGTGATTTTTGGAAAAGGATAATGCAAAGGTTAAGACTATTTTTTTTTTTGGATTTTGGATTTTTGGAAAAGGTTAAGACTATTTTTTTTGTTTGGATTTTGGATTTTTGGATGCTTTGGTTTTTTGGTTTTTTTGGAGAGGTAGTAGTTTGGAATATCTGTGGCAAGAAAACAAACATAAAAACATGATGGTAATTTTGACACTTGTAACTTCAAAAATTGGTGCACAAGGCTATGAACCTTCACGGATAACAAATAGTGAATACTAGGTATATAACAAGAGAAGACACACCAAACACTTTTTTTTGCAACAGCTTAGATATTAGTCAAGTAGGATTGAATCATAATGTGGGCCCACATGAATATTGAATACCTATCCATGTTCTTACCTAACTAAGAACACTTCACCAAGAGTAGCTAGCTAGGGATATGGGTGTTGCACCCAATACCCCATTCCTTGGAGGCTTTTACATCATGCCCAAAGAATTTCTATCTCACCTACAAGGAGGTATGATGGTGAGTAAATTTAGGGTATGATCCGCATCCCTTGCACCACACTACAAAATGGTTGATGGTCTTAGCTAGGATCACAAGGTTTCTAGGTTGTCCCCAAATATACACAAGGTACGGGGGCACAAATCTGTGAACGAGGGTGTCCCAATCAACTGACACTCAACCACACGAGTCTTGGAGGGCCAAGTATCTTAGAGGATTGTTTCTTAGAGTGGAAAGAGTCCTTCCTTTGAAATGAGTCTTTCGATTCTCGTAACATTTGTATACCGCACTAGAACACGCGGTTAAGCTCGTACCTAGAGGTGATGAAATCCCCTAGTAGGCCCCCCTAGAAATCATATCAAGTACTTTTGATTCTCAAGATCATTTTTCAATGCGAGAGAAGAGCATACGTGTTATTTTCAAGTCCTTGGGAATAAAGCAAAGAAAGAAGTAAATGAATAACCTAGTATTTTTTATCTCCGAGATCACCTTTCAGTGCAAGGAGAGTGCATACATACGTAGGTATTCCAAAAATAGTAGACAAGATTGTAAATTCCCTTAATAATAGAAATAAAATGTTTGCTAAGACTTAGTGAGAAAAAAACAATTCTTTGACAATCGTCCTGCAACAAGTTCGTTAGTAATTTCAAACTTGTTTTTGCTTTGGCACATGTCCTGCACTAAGTTTGATTAGTAGTTTCCAAAAATACTTTCTTTGACCAAGGTAAAATGTTGCATAAAGAGTTAGTTCCAAAACCCAAAAAAGTTAACTTGAAACTAAAACCAAATAATAGAAAACAAAAAACAAAAAATAGAGAATAGAAAAAAGAGCAAAAAACACAGAAAGTAACCCAAAACAGAGAACAAATTACTAATTTTTACCTCTTTGCAAAGGTACACCAATAGTAGACAAAGGTGTACTGACAAAGGACAAAAGCACACTTTCAAGAAATAAGTTACACAGTCGTAGGTGCACATACAGAGGATGCAAGCACGCTTCTACAGAACATAGGCACGCTTCCAGGACTACGAATAGGTACCTGCCAAAAACACTGAGTCAGTCCTGACAAAAAGCAAGTTTTGATGGTCTGTGGTTGATCGAGGGGTCTGGAAGGCCTGATCTGAGGAGTTGGTAACTGCCAAGTGTCCACATAGACAAAGGCGTGCTTTTGTATATAACCTAATTTGGGCTAAGGAAACAATAGAAAAACCTATTGAAATGATGATATTAGAGGATAAGTAGACATGGTTAGATATCAAAAAGATACAGAAAGCTAGAAATAGGAGAAAATTCAAATAAAATATCCCTTAATACTAAAAAAGCATAAACACTATGTCAGAAAACAAAAGCGCACTTCTATGGAGCAAAGGCACATCGTTTCTTGGCAAAGGACACTTTCACAGTCAAAAGCATGTCTATGATCCTGTATCACAAAATGTACAAAATTTCTTTATACAAATGTTAGATTTTAGGGACGTGGGTCCCACAGGGCGTGTCAAAATGTAATGGTCTAAATCTAGTAATGCAAGTAAGAATGAAAGAAATACATAAACAATACAAATTACCTTCCAAGAACACAAACAAACCACACTGATGGAGCATACCAAGTAGCACCCAAACCTCAAGTTGATTGCTCTTTACTCTTTGGTATGTGGATTTCTCAATTCATCAACATATGCTCATGATCTCCCAATATGAATGATAATAGTGACATCGTAAATTTACTTAGATGAGAGATGGTTAGAAATGGAGAATGAGGCTCAATTTATAGACTTGTTGAAATGCAGATCAAAGATGGAGAAAGACTAGAAAGATCAATGGCTGAGAATGGCTGAGAGGATGTGTGAATGAGAGAGGGACAAGTGCCCTTTCACTCTCTTGAATCATGGAAGTTAACATACCTGATTGAGGAGTTGATTGGATTGATTAATTCGTTAACTGGGTTGATTGATCTGCTAACAAAATTGATTGATTTGTTAGGTGATTTGATTGATTTGTTAACAAAATTGATTGATGAGTCAACTCAATTGATTAATCTGTTAACTGATTTGACCAGAGGAAATTTAATACATTAGTATCCCTGGTTCAAGAACAATCTTGTATCAACCAAAAGCATTTGCATTCTAGTTTGTTTGCAGTTTAGTTTGTTTCTTTTCATTTTCCAGTTCAATTCAGATAGTTCAGTCAGTAGCAATTTCTATATTTTGGTCTGCATTCTACCTCAGTTGAATTTTAGATCTTGTAGAGCTAGACTTAGCATCAAGATTCATTCATGCACATCATATCCAAAATTTAGAGCATTTGGATCAAGTACCAGAAAGTTATCGTCATCAGAAGATCGACTATTTTCTTAGAATAGATCATCCTGACAGTCTTGAACAAACAGCTAAAGGAGAAGACTTGTGGAGCATTTCCCAATTTATGGAGCCTAATGACACATCATTTAATGATCTATAGTCCATGGCCAACCTTCCCCGCAATCTGCACATCGTTCCATTCATTTGCGCAGGAGTTCAATTCAAATAGGTCTGACCTATCCGTGTACATACGTTACAACTTTTCATTGGAGTTTTTAATGATCCTTTGCCGATGTAGAGGAATCATATGTTCTGGAGATGATATATATTGATGTAATAGATTCCTAGGAAAGTAGTTATCAAGTTAAGTTATCAGCATAAGTCCATAGTTTGAATTCTTCGCAAAGGAGCTTCAAAGCTATATCTTGTGCATATTCTGATATTCTGTAATCAGGCCTGTGAGCCCTAATTGTAAGCCCGCATGTTGCTAGCCAATGTATATTCAAATTCTATGATATAATGAATGTATGAATCTACATTTTCTTTATATCTTTGAGTTGTTTCCATTGTGTTTACTCTTGCTGCACGTTCTAGACAGTTCATTCTGTGAACTCTCCTACCGTGATTGCACCAAGTGGTATCAGAGTGAAAGTTTAAATCTTCAGGAGAAAATTGAGCAAAGTTGGTGAAGGAATTCTGTAAGATCTTGCTATGGATAGATCACTGATTCAAGGTAGGTTACTTGTGTTGCAATCGATCACCGATTGTGAGGCAGTTGTCACTTGTAGCCCGATCACCAAACTTGAGGCAGTTTGCATTTGATCCTAGGAAGATGCTACCGAGGAGAATTCTTGTTGTTAGAACAATGGCTAGTAGAATGGATGAGATGATGGAAATGATGAAGACCATGCAAGTTCACTTGGATGTTGTTGAAGAAGATAGGTGAAGAGGATTGACACCGAGACCTACTATTGAAAGTGATGATGAGGAAGAATTTCAATCTGCTGAACAAAATGGTGAAACCCTAGGAGGTGATGAAGAAGAAGAATCAGATCAAGTGAAGATGTTGTGAGTTATTTCAAAGATTGTAAAAGGACTTGGAGTGGATGTACCAAACTTTACTGGCAATCTGAATCCTGAAGAGTTGATTGACTGGATAAATGACATGGAAGAATACTTTGAGTATGAAGAACTTGAAGATCTAGAGAAAGTAAAATTTGCAAAGATAGTTGAAAGGACATGCTGCTATATGGTGGAAGGAAGTTCAGTTGAATAGAAATAGAAGAGGAAAAGAAAAGATTACAAAATGGGTTAGAATTGTGACAAAATTGAAGAATTAGTTCATACTTGCTGACTATGAGTTTGAAAGGAAGCAAGGCATGCAGAAACACTTCCTACACTGATCTACTGAGGAAAGACTTATGCAAATTTTTACTTTTACAGTTACAGATTAAGATGCACATTAACAAAAAGATAATAACAAGTTCCAAATGCAAACACAAAACTCACAACACAAGATATACGTGGGGAAAACCCTTTCAGGTAAAAAACCCCACACTCCAAAGCCGCCCAATATATTATTCAGGAATCACAAAGATTACAATATACTTGCAGAGCAAGATTTTACAGGAGTATATCCAACCAGAGATCCAAAAGGTAACTCAATATCTATAAGATTCTTACTCACAACCTCCATCTCTAGCTCCTGATATATAGGAGATGCAATACAGTAAACTGTTACCGGTAATTACAAGACCATGAGCCAAAACCACCCATAAAGTGGCACCCAAATTATCTCCAATCATAGATGCCTTGTGATGTGCCAAACCACACACCAACATGTGTAACTCTCCCCTTTACAACTCTTTTATGTGTCCAACATGTTTTTACATTTCCCAAAAATAGAAGGTCCAACTTCTAGAGGCCATAACTTTTGGTTTGGGTGTCCAATTGATGAACTATTTGATGCGTCATAAAGCTCGTGAAGAGATCTATCACTCTATAACCCGCTATGCTAGTTATAAAAATTTTTAGGACATTTAGAGAAGTTTTGATTCTGGTAATTGAGTTTAAAACTTTTTTCTGGCAGTTTCAAAAAATAGAAACTTTAATATCTCACAATCCAGATATGATCCTGAGAAAAAACTCACCTAAGATGTTCACTTAGTTGTTTCACACCTTCTAGGAAAAAATTTAGGTCAATCTGAGCTTAATTGAAGGACTTACTAAAAATAGTAAGTATTGCTATTTTTAGCTCTTTTGGAAACTTTGAAAGTTCCAGACCATTCTCCAAGATAAAGGGTATTTGAAAAGACCAAAACTGGGAAGAATAGTAATCTTTTGAAGTTACAAGGTTGAGACACTTTTCCTAACATTCTCCCACTTGTTAAACACCTTGCAAGAGAAAAGGGAGTATCAACACCATGACTTAATTGCTAGGGGCCGAGAGGCCCATAGACTCTGAACACCATCTGAACTTCTCTATGCTCATAGGTTTTGTCAAGGAATCTGCAACATTCGTCAACATATCAACTTTCTCCAAGTTTAACTACCCATCCTCTACCATGTCATGAATAAAATGGTAATGGACATCAATATGCTTAGTCCTCATGTGGAAAGTAGGATTCTTCGCCAAACATATGGCACTCTGACTGTCACAAAAAATAGTAATCTTCCCTGCATCAAACCCAACATCAGAACACAATCTCTTAAGCCAAATGGCTTCTTTACAAGCAGGAGTTGCTGCCATGTACTTAGCTTTAGTAGTGGACAAAGAAACCACAGGTTGCCGCTTACTCATCAAACTAATAGCACCACCAAACATAGTGAACACATAAGCACTGGTGGATCTCCTGCTGTCAATGTCACCTGCCTAATCTAAATCCACAAATCCACGAATACAAAGTGAATGTCAAGGTTCTGCAGAATAACCATGATAACCTAAGGAATACTCAGAAGTACCCCACAAATATTTGAACACTCTTTTCACTGCATCCCAATGTACATGTCCAAGATTAGCCATAAATTGACTAAGGACTCCCACTGCTTGGGCAATGTCTGGTCTTGTGCAGACCATCGCATACATCAAACTGCCAACCACACTAGCATAAGGAACTCTTATCATATCCTCTGTCTTAGAAGGAGACTTTGGACAATGTTCAATAGATAACTTTGTCCCCATTGTAACAAGAATAGTAAAAGGTCTACAATCCATCATGTTGAATCTCTCCAACATAGTGTTAACATACTTACTCTGGCCTAACCAATTTTTTCTATTTTCTCTGTCTCTTCTAATTTCCATTCTGAGAATGTACTGAGCTGCCCCTAGATTTTTCATCTCAAACTATGCTAACAACTGAGACTTCAAATCAGAAATCAAACTTTTACCATTCCCAATGAGTAACATATCATCGACATACAATACAATAATGAGAATGCGATCATTATCAAACTTGTAGTAAACACAATGATTTGATTTCAATCTCTAAAATCCAATACTCAACACAAAGACATCAAACTTCTGGTACCACATCTTAGGAGACTGTTTCAAACCATACAAAGAATGTTTTAACTTGCAAACTAGATTTTCTTTACCTTTCACTATGTAGTGCTCTGGCTATGACATAGATTTCCTCCTCCAAGTCACCATGAAGGAATGTTGTCTTCACATCCATCTATTCCACTTCTAGATCATACGCTGCTGCAAGAGATAACAGGAACCAAATAGATGTCAGTTTTGCAATGGGAGAGAAAATCTCACCATAGTCAATTCCCTCCACCTGATAATACCCCTTCACAACCAATCTAGCCTTATATTTCTCAACACTACCATCTACACTAAATTTCTTTTTGAACACCCATTTGCATCCAATAGGTTTTCATCCTTCAGGCAAAGGCACCAAGTCCCAAGTATTATTCTTTTCCAAAGAAGCCATCTCCTCTTCCATAGCCTCCTTCTAGGAACCTACATCTTTCATACCCATAGCGTCTTTCATGACTCATTAGTGTTAGAAATCAAAGCAAATATACAACTAGAATCATGCAATGAATAACCAAACCTATTAGGTTGCTACCTTATTCATGTGGGCCTCCTCAAAGGTTGAGGTTGAGGTTCTTCATCTTCTTCTAAACTTTTAGAGCTACTAGAGCTCTCCTCATTATCAGGTCCAATAGATGTTTTTGGTTCAACTTTCTCAGAGGTGGAAGGAAGTTGAACCATATCATCTTTCTTCTCTTCTTTCTCTGGTTGCAAGACAATAGAAGGAGGATTGAGCTCTCTGAAGATCATGCTTCTACTATACAGAACTCTCTCAGCTACTAGATCCCAAAGCTTGTACCCCTTCACACCGATGCCATAACTGATGAAGATACACTTTACAGCCTTGTTCTCCAACTTAGACTTCTTCTCCTTAGACACATGTGCATATGCCTCGCAACCAAATACTCAAATGTGTCTTAACGAAGGCTTTCTACCAGACCATACCTCCATAGGTGTCTTATCAATGAGTGCTGATGTAGGAGACCTGTTAACCAGGTAATAAGCGGTAGCAATAGCTTCAGCCCAAAACTTTTGTTCAAGACTAGTTCCACTTAGCATACTCCTTTCCCTCTCCATCAACGTTCTATTCATCCTCTCTACAACTCCATTCTGCTGAGGGGTATACAGAGTTTTCTTGTGCCTCTCAATCCCTTGTTCTTTATAGAACTTGTCAAAATCTACTGAACAGAACTCACCACCATTGTCAGTCCTCAAACACTTAATCTTTCTATCCTTTTGATTCTCTACAAGAGCTTTGAACTCTTTGAATCTATTCAAGACTTTAGATTTACTTCTAAGGAAATACACCCATTTCCTTCTACTGTAATCGTCAATGAATGAAAAAAAGTAAATAGATTTTGAAATTGAAGGAACATTAACAAGACCAAACACATCATAATGAATCAAGTCCAACACCTCAGAAGATTTGTGAGAACTGGAATAAAACTAAATACGGTTTTGTTTTCCATAAATGCAATGTTCACAGAAATCAAACTCAAGGTTACAATCATTCATACCCTCAACAAGATTTTTATTCTTCAGGGTCCTCAAACCCTTTTCAGCAATGTGACCAAGCCTTTGGTGCCATAACATTGTCTTCTCAATTGGAAGTTTCATCTCCATAGAATCAGCACCTTTAGGTACTCAGAAAGCATGACCATCAGCTGTTGGTTCCAATGGTGAGGATGAAGACTATGAGGCTCTCTTCTTTGAAACAGAGGCACTATTACACTAAACTATGCATGCATCAAGCTGAAACAAAGTTGCAATCCAAACACCCTTAGCCAACACCATAGATCCTCTAGTCATCTTGCATCCTCCATTCAAGAAAACAACCTGCACACCCACATCATTCAATTTACTTACAAAAAGAAGGTTTCATGTCAAATCAGGGATATGCAGAACACCATTGATTCCCTTTACTCATCCATTAGGGAATTGAGTCAAGACTCTTCCACGACCAACAATATCTAGGTGAGAATCATCACCCAAGTACACCTTTCCACCATCGTGTTCTTCATACTTCAAAAACTAGCCCCAATGCAAGGTCATGTGAAAAGATGCACTGGAGTCAATAAGCCACACATCCTCAGATGCATGTGTTACCAAGGTAGTGACAAATGCTTCTCCTTCATCCTGAGAGGACTTGTCAAAATTTGAATCATAATTCTTCTTCTTTTTCTTTTTCCCCTCCTTACACTCCTTGTTGAAGTGACCAAGTTTGCCGCAATTCCAACACAGGGCCTTGGACTTTTCGGGAGACTTAGATCTCTCATGGGATTTGGATCTTCCTTTTTCTTCCTTCTTCTTATCCTTTTTCTTTCCCTCCTCTTTAGATCTACCACAAACTGCAAGAGCCTCCTTAGCCGATTTGGAAGACTTTCTCCGCATCTTTTCAGACAATAGCGAAGAAACTACTTCATCCATCTTGAAGGTGGTAGTGGTACTCCCAATGGCCATAACAAGGTGGTCCCAAGAATCTGGTAAGGAACACAGTAATGTCATACATTGATCCTCCTCCATCTTCACACCAATAGAAGTCAACTGGGCAACAAGCATATTGAATGTATTCAAGTGATCAACAATAGATCCTCCATTTTCCATCCTCAGAGAATACAATTTCTTTCATAGGAATAACTTGTTCACCAGGGATTTAGCCTGATAAACATCTCCAAGATTCTTCCAAAGTTCCTTTGCAGTCTTCTCTTCATGGATATTTAAGAGCACTGAATCAACCAAACAGAGTCTTATCAAACCCTTAGCTTTTTGATCTTTGAGATCTTAGTCTTCTTGAGACATTGCCGCTGGTTTTGTACTAGATATGGCTTCCCATAAATCCCAATCTACAAGCATGTCCTCCATTTTGAGTTTCCACAACTCAAAATTACTGCCATTAAACTTCTCTATCTCAAACCTCCCAGATGTGCTCACCATCTCCTACTTGCAACAAAGATTTTAAAATCCTCTGCACAAGCTCCCACTCAAATGAAGATCAGCTAAAAAAACCCTATACCCAACAACTAGAACCAAAGATGATTAGGCTCTGATACCAACTGAAAGGAAGCAAGGTATACAGAAATGCTTCCTACACTGATCTACTAAGGAAAGAC
Source organism: Cunninghamia lanceolata (assembly GCA_027924645.1). NCBI lineage: Eukaryota > Viridiplantae > Streptophyta > Pinopsida > Cupressales > Cupressaceae > Cunninghamia > Cunninghamia lanceolata. Next base: position 6,827,639 of record BSBN01000512.1, read on the forward strand.
TTATGCAAATTTTTACTTTTACAGTTATAGATTAAGATGCACATTAATAGAAAGATAATAACAACTTCCAAATGCAAACACAAAACTCACAACACAAGATATACGTGGGAAAAACCCTTTCAAGTAAAAAAACCCACACTCCAAAGCCACCCAATATATTATTCATGAATCATGAAGTTTACAAAATACTTGTAGAGAAGGCTTTTATAGGAGTATATCCAACTAGAGATCTAGGAGGTAACTCAACATCTATAAGATTCTTACTCACAAACTCCATCTCTAGCTCCTGATATATAGGAGATGCAATACAGTAAACCATTACTGGTAATTACAAAACCATGAGCCAAAACCACTCATAAAGTGGCACGCAAATTATCTCCAATCAAAGATGCCTTGTGATGTGCCAAACCACACACCAACACATGTAACTCTCCCCTTTATAGCTCTTTTATGTGTCCAACATGTTTTTACATTTCCCAAAAATGGAAGGTCCAACTTCTGGAGGCCATAACTTTTGATCTGGGTGTCTGATTGACGAACTATTTGATGCGTCGAAAAGCTCGTGAAGATATCTATCACCCTATAACCCACTACACTAGTTATGAAAATTTTTGAGACGTTTAGAGAAGTTTTGATTCTGGTAATTGAGTTCAAAACTTTTTTCTGGCAGTTTCAAAAAATAGAAACTTTAATATCTCGCCATTCAGTTATGATCTTGAGATGAAACTCACCTGAGATGTTCACTTAACTGTTCCGCACCTTCTGGGAAAAATTTTAGGTCAATCTGAGCTTGATCAAAGGACTTACTAAAAATAGTAAGTCTTTCTATTTTTAGCTCTTTTGGAAAATTTTGGAAACTTTGAAAGTTCCAGACCATTCTCTAAGATAAAGGGTATTCGAAAAGACCAAAACTGGGAAGAATAGTAATCTTTCAAAGTTACAAGGTTGAGACACTTTTTCTAACAGAGTTGGAGTTGTTGAAGAGATTGCAAAACCTAAGGCAGAAGGAGAAATTTGTGAAAGAATATACTAAAAAATTTCATATGATGATTATAAGAAGAAGACATAGTGAAGCAAGCAAGGAGAAGGTGGATAGATACATCAATGGGCTGAGATTGAACATTCAAGAAGAACTAATTTTGGTGAGGATGACATCTTTGGAGGAAGCATATCAGTTTGTCTTGAAAGTTGAGGAGAAGTTGAACAAGAGGCATTATCAGACACCGAGAGGCAGAGGAGGTAAATTTGAGAGAGGTAGAGCATTTTCTTGAGGAGAAAGATCATATGAGGAGTAGAGAAGATAAGAGAACACATTCAAGAAGGAGGATAGAGATAACAATGCATACAACAGATTTGATAGAACTTTCTACCGCAAAGGAAACCCTAGTCCCTATCGGAGTGAAGGATACATAAGAGAAGGAAGAGGAATTAATAGGAGAACATTTAGAGGAACCTATTTTAAACATGGAGGTAAAGGACATAGATCATTTGAATGTAATCAAGGGAGTACAAGCAAAAGAACAGAGAACAGTGAAAGAGTAGCCTATGTGGAAGAAGAACCTATTGGATCACCTAATTCAGTTGGAAAATCTAAGAAAGGAGAATCATTTGTGATGAGAAGGGCATTATTTCAAGTAGAGAGAAATGAAGAACCACCATAGAGGAAAAGTTTATTCAGAACTAGATGCAAATCAGGAGATAAATGTTGTAAAGTTGTTATTGATAGTGGTAGTTCAAATAACCTAGTTTTAGAGGAGATGGTGACTAAGTTGAAGTTGGAAATATTGAAACGCCCTAAGCCCTACTAGATAGCATGGATTTAGGATGATCATAAAGTATTGGTGAGTGGACAATGTTTGGTGAAATTGCATATTGGATCTTATCTTGATGAAGTATTGTGTGATATTATGCCTATGGATGTTTGTCATATCTTGTTGGGTAGACCTTGGCAGTATGATAGAAAACCTATACATGATGGGAGAATGAATACATACACTATAACATCAAATGGAAAGAGAATTACTTTGATTCCTTTGGAAGATGGTCCTAAGAGTGAAGTATGTGGATATGCTAGAATCTTCTTGGTGGATGGAAGAAAATTTTTGGATGGTTTGAGACATGAGAATATGTGTTATACGTTGATTCCTAAGAAGCTTGTATAATGTCAGAAAATGTCCCCTTGGGGGCTTTTCCCTCATAAGGTTTAGCTCCCAGGTCCTTAGTATGCATTTAGGACATTTTAGTTCATATTTTGGCATCCCGTTGGAATGAGACCTAGGTTTCATGGCAAATTGGACCTAAGTGGACCCCTTGAGCTATACCCTACCCAAAATAGCAGGGATGACTTGGGTGCCCGTGCCCTATTCTTACCCTATTTTGGGGCAGCCCTAATTTTTGGGTGTCAGTTTATGACCATTAATTGGTTATTTTGCCAACACAGTAAAGTTTGATTTTTAAATCTTGGCGAGAACGCTTGTAGTTGCATATATAAGCATGCTTAGACATTCATTTGTAAACTAGATTTCAATTAGATAGCAATTGTAAACTTTAGGCATTCTCAAGGTGATTCAAGGCTTCTATTGTGTTGCAAGAGCAAACTTGTGTGTTTTGTGTGTTGATATTTACAGATTTGAGCATCAATTTTCTCATGGCATGAAGAGCATCCTCCTCCATGAGAGCTTCACTACAAGGTGACATAATATTGTGTTTTCTTCATTGATTCCTTTGGTTTTTGCCTCTGCCTCACAAGGGCACACACTCTTTTATCTGACAACAGTGTTCAAAGACTTAAGTGTCCTCTGGGGCTTGACTGAGGCAAGCCTCTAAACACCACAACCCCCAAGCCAAGTTGTGTGATTGCAGGTTATAGGTGTTGCATTTGGGAAAAGTAGAGTTGCAAGAAGGATTGGCAGGCATCAAGGATTCTGGATCTGAAGAAAATTCAAACAAAGGAGCACTTCTAGGACTTGGGTGCTTGCTCTAGTGTCCTCCACAGATAGATATCTGAAAATAGAAGTTACAGGGCTAATCAGTGTCAGAAGGAGGTCCAGATTCTGCAAAAAAGTAGGTACCTTGGACTTGGGTGCCTGCTCCAGTGTCCTTGACTATTCAACTTTGGAACCCTGAAAAAAGGTATTCTGTGATTTGATATTTCATTCTTGTCTGCAAGATCTTTTTTGTCTTCCGTCAATTTGTTGTTGTATTTGCATAATTAGGGTTTTAATGGTTAATTGGACATAAGAGAAGGAAAATTAATAATTAAATTCCCTAATCTAAGTTTCCTTACATCTGCAAGTGGCCTAGGGTATGATAGTGCTCGTCACTCGATCCTAGATCCTAGAATGTATGGTGGAAAGGAGGATTTAAACACCTAAACACTAGGAAATTAACAAATCCAATTTTCCCCTAAACATTTTGGTGAAAACGTGTTATTGGACTTAAATTGCAACTTATTGAGTGCTTGGCTTTACATTTGGATTGATTTCATTCATTCATTTGGTCATTTATTTCATTGCATTGAGAAAATTTCAAAAAAATTGAAAATTTTGAAAAATACAAAAAAATTGCATTGTTTGGCTTACTAAATTGCATCAATTCTTCCTAAATTTTCCTAATTCATGATATTTGCATCAGATCTGATATAAAATACAGAAAAATCTAAAAATTCAAAATTTTGCCTCGCATTTTCATCATGTAATTGCTAGGGTTTTGTGGAAATTTTGATAATTTTATATAACCTAGTAATTCCAAAATCTAGGGTTAGTAGGGAAAATCTTTTATCAATTTTTTCTACTGATGTTATAGGCTCATTAAAAATTTTATTTGGATTTAGTCTTGCATTTTAGTGTGAATTTGCATCTAGATTTAAAATATTTGCATTTTTGCATAGAAAATTTCAACAAAAACTAGCAATTTTGATGCATTTTCATTAAATTTGCATGGGCATTTTGCATGTTAAGTCTTGAAAATATTTTCAGATCTAAGAGTAAGTCAATTTCATCATAAATTATACTTCAAAGCATTCACATAGAATTTTATCCCAAGATCTCAAACCTAGGGCTTCAAAAACAACAATTTTCACTAAAATTGGCCTTATCGACTTTGTAAACTTGCACCATAGGTGTGTTGTGAAAGGTATTTTGGCATTATTTTTCTATTATCAGGGTAATCATTTTTTTTCCCTCATAAAAATCTTCACAACACCCTTTTATTAGGCTCTTGTAGTGAAAATTTTGCAAAAAACTGCACATTTTGGCTATTTTGGCCCTAGGGTTTGACCTAGGTTGCACTCCAAGCATGTTGTGATCAATTTTATGGATTGAGGTGATTGATATTATTTTCTGTAACTCCTAAAATTCCTTACAACACCCCTTTTTCTAGGTCTTGGAGTTGAAAAACCTTGAAAAATTGCATATTTTGCTATATTTTCACTAGGGTTTTACTTTAAGTGGCACTAAAATCGTGTTGTGTTGGGAATTTTGGCACCAAGTGATTGTTATTACTGATATTTTTTTTTTCCATCATCATTTTCCTCACAACACCCTTTTTTATTCTCTTTGGCATTGAATTTTGGTGAAAAAAGTGCCTATTTTGACATATTTTCACTATGTTTTGACTTGGCATTATCTTGGATTTGCATCAAGAGTGTGTTGGGAGTGATTATATTGCTTTTCTAAATTGATATCAGACATATAACTTTCTTCCCTCAATCAAAATCCTTACAACATCCGTGTTTCATTCATTGGCATTGAAAAAGTATCGAAAAATTAAACATTTTAGGCTCTTTTTGCTCTTATCTTTTGCACCAATTTTGAAAAGCTTTCAAAATCTGATTTGGCATTGATTTGAGCATATAAACATGGCCTCTAATTACAATGGAAACAATAGGTTCCCTCCTAGACCTTACATGAAAAGAAAGGCTCCTGAACCTGAAATTGTCTTTACACCTCATGATAGAACAATTGGTGATTTTGAAGGACCTCTTTACATCACTATGAAAATAATGGGAAATCCCGTGAATAGAACTCTTATTGACCCTAATTACATGACTAATGTTTCCATTGAATAATTCCTCTTCTCACATCAACTAATGCAAGGTTCTTATGACCTCTCAAGCATGATGATTAAGACACATAAGGGAACTCTTATCAAACCTTTGGGTAAGATATCATTGTTAGTAACATTATCCGAAAACATGTCAAAAAATGGTTTGACGTTGTCCCCATTTTTGACCTCTTTTGCATTAAATTGGGGTATCCTTGGCTAAAAGAAATGAAAGCTATCCCTTCAACAATACACCATTGTCTGAAATTCCCTCTAGATGGTCGTATAATCACCGTCCCTCGAAACAAGTATAAACCTTTGGTTCAGCAAAAACATTACAAGTTGAATTACTTTTGAGATAAAACTGAAGTACCTAGTCCTCCTACACAAGAAATGACAAAAGATAAACAACCCGCATGTGAAGAGAACTTTAGACCAAAAGGACAAGGTCCCTATGCTGAGGTTCCTCCCCCGAAATCCTTACAAGGATCGGGAGGTCATTGTCAACAACAAAATGTTCCACCGCGACAAATGATATTTGATCCCAATGCTTCATCTTCTAATTTGCACAAGCCTATGAAAGAGAATAGCCCTATCTTACAAGAGATAAGTGGTAAAAGAAGACAAAATAGAAAAGCAAGAGAAAGAAGAAAAAGAAGACAAGCTTATGCTATAAACCTTGCCTCTCAACAAGAAAACATTGATCCCAACATTCAAACAAACAATAATGATCGTAACGACAAACGACATGGTGAGAAAGATATGAATTTGGCTATGGTACCATATGTCCCACTGTCCTCCAACATTAGGGAGTGGGAAGATGATGATGATGATTTGCTTATAGACAAATTCTAGCCTAAAAGGGGCCCTTCAGGTAAGTATCTCTAACCCTTTATCTCTCATGATGTGCTTCCCCCATGATATGTTATATGTTGTTTAGGCCTTCTGGGATGACCTCAGATTCTCCCATAAGGTTTGGGAAACCAAGAGACCGCCTCTGTTGTGACCTTCTTCTATTTGTATCATCATTCTTCTATATTGCTCTCTCTGATTTCATTGGTGAGTGTTGTTTCTTACAGACATAGCATCGTGGTTGGTGACTTGGGGGCACCCTCCTACGTGATTCCCCCTAAGACACTTGTTTCTCCTCTCTTATTTATTGTTTCCCTTCCTCTAGTGTTTTCGCCTAGCAGGTGGATGATGAAAAACATTTATACTGATGCGGACCTAGTGTCCCTTTCGAGAGCAATAAAAGAATGGACTTAGTTCCTAATATGATGATGGAGTTGTATATCTTATCTGATGCTTGGCTAGTGGAAGCACTCGTGCTTTCTGAGTAGTGAATTTCATGATGTTTTTGTTGCATTTACAAACCTTAACAATAATGTTGCTTCGTACACCTTTGTTTTCCTTTGAATCTAGCCTTGGCAGTACTCGATTCGTAGAGCTTTGTGATATAGCCCCATGGTTATCCTCGAACTTTGAATTCATTGTATAACCTTGGCTCTTTGTGTGGTTAATCAAATGCATTGATGTTGTTGTTTATCATGATCTTGTAGACACTAACATGTTTCTTGCAAGGATGTGTTTGTGGGAACATTTGGTGATTGTAACGTACATGTCACCTCCGGGGGGGCATGGGCTTTGCGAAAGTCAGTGTTCCTTTGTGTGTTTTCTTCCTACCTTAATGTGCTTGATGTTGATAACTAATATCAACCACCTTAAGGCAGGGGCATATATAAGTTAAGTTGTCTGTTATAAATGTTAGCAATGTGTTTGACCTCAGATGTAGAGACTTGTGCCCCAGAGTAGTGCATCGTGCATCCTGAGTTTGTTTGCAATCAATCAATCAATCATGTAAGCCCTTTGCAGAGGCGGGATATCAAGCATATCCTTTTTCTTAAGCCCTCTGCGGAGGCTAGGATGGTGTATTTCTTGGAGCAGATTGCATCATCCTGTCATTTTCAAAAGTCCTCTGCGGAGGTGGGGAGCAGTTCTGTGACTAACTCAACCCTTAAGTATGTCTTTGGTGATTGTTGTGGCAAAGCCCAATCATCAGTGTGTTTCTGTAATGTGCCTGAGATGGTGTTGGACCTAGAAATAGGTACACTCCATCGCTTGTCTGCTGTGTTTTCTCTATGTCTTCAAGTGTGTGTGTTTTGGTGTGCTTGTTTTGTGTGGTGTATTTGTTGCCACATATGCAGAGACCAGCACCTTCAGGTAGTGCTTCCCACATTTTGGGAGGTTTTACGTGTATTGCGTGTGTGTTGCCCCATTTATACAGAGATCTGCGCCTTAAGGTAGTGCATCTTGTATTATGGGAGGTTTGTTTACTTTCCAGTACTTGCATTTGCATTTCATATATATGAGAAAAAGAAAAGAAAAGATATGATTTATGTCTTCCATGCATTAATGTGTCTTCTATGCATTGACTGTCTTCTCCGTGTTGTGCGTGACTATAATTGTCTTCTCCATGTTTTGCATGCATGTTACTGTCTTCTATGTGATTGGCGTGTCTTCTCCGTGCTTGGTGTGTTTTCTATGTTTGTGACCTTACTTTAATGCATGTATTGGCCTTGCGTTTATACATACATTAAAGTGGGGGCTAAATGTAACGTCAGAAAATATCTGCTTGGGGGCTTTTCCTTCATAAGGTTTAGCTCCCAGGTCCTTAGTATGCATTTAGGACATTTTAGTTTATATTTTGGTATCCCAATCGAATGAGACTTAGGTTTCATGGCAAATTGGACCTAGGTGGACCCCTTGAGCTGTACCCTGCCCAAAATAGGAGGGAGGACTTGGGCACCTACGCCCTAGTCCTTCCCTATTTTAGGGTAGCCCTAATATCTAGGTATCATTTTATGACCGTTATTTGGTTATTTTTCTGACACGGTAAAGTTTGATTTTTAAAGTCTTGGCGGGAATGCTTGTAGTTGCATCTATAAGCATGCTTAGGCATTCATTTGTAAACTAGATTTCAATTAGATAGCAATTGTGAACTTTAGGCATTCTCAAGGTGATTCAAGGCTTCTATTGTGTTGTAAGAGCAGACTTGTGTGTTTTGTGTGTTGATATTTGCAGATTTGAGCATCAATTTCCTTATGGCATGAAGAGCATCTTCTTCCATGAGAGATTCACTACAAGGTGACATAATATTGTGTTTTCATCATTGATTCCTTTGGTTTTTGCCTCTTCCTCACAAGGGCATGCACTCTTTTATCTGACAATGGTGTTCAGAGACTTAAGTGTCCTTCAGGGCTTGACTAAGGCAAGCCTCTAAACACCACAACCCCCAAACCAAGTCTTGTTATTGCAGGTTATAGGTGTCACATCTAGGAAAAGTGGAGTTGCAGGAAGGATTGGTAGGCATCAAGGATTCAAGATCTAAAGAAAAGTTGGACAAAGGAGCACTTCTAGGACTTGGGCACTCGCTCTAATGTCCTCTGTAGACAGATCTTTGAAAATAGAAGTTACAGGGCTGATCAATGTCGGAAGGAGGTCTGAATTCTATGAAAAAGTAGGTACCTTGGACTTGGACACCCGCTCCAGTGTCCCTGACTGTTCCGCTTCGGAACCCCAAAAAATGGTATTATGTGATTTGATATTTTATTCCTATCTGTAAGAGCTTTTTCTGTCTTTCATCAATTTGTTGCCGTATTTGCATAATTAGGGTTTTAATGGTTAATTGGACATAAGAGAAGAAAAATTAATAATTAAATTCCCTAATCCAAGTTTTCCTACATCTGCAAGTGGCCTAGGTTATGATAGTGCTCATCACTCGACCCTAGATCCTAGAATGTATGGTGGAAAGGAGGATTTAAACACCTAAACACTAGGAAATTAACAAATCCAATTTTCCCCTAAACAACCTGGAACATTAAAGTAGGAGACTAAAGAATCACAACTGGAGGAGATAACTGAATTGCTGACAGAGTATGAAGACATCATATTAGATAATGTACCTGAAGGATTTCCACCAATTAGGAGTATCAATCATCACATGGATCTTATACTGGGAGCTAGTTTGCCTAACAAAGTAGCACACAGAATGACACTGACAAAGAATGGAGAATTGAATAGGTAGATACAAGGGTTGTTGAGGAAAGGTTTGATCAGAGAAAGTTTGAGTCCTTGTGCAGTACCTATAGTGTTAGCACCATAGAAGGATGGAGAATGGAGAATGTGTATAGACTATAGAGCAATAAACAAGATCACAGTTAAGTATAGATTTCCTTTACATAGGATGGATGATATCATGGACTGTTTGAGTGGAGAAAAATATTTTACAAAGATAGACTTGAAGAGTGGATACCATCATATCAGAATCAGAGAAGGAGATGAATGGAAGACTACTTTTAAGACAAATGAAGGATTGCATGAGTGGTTAGTGATGCCTTTTGGATTGACAAATGCACCTAGTACTTTCATGAGATTGATGAATGAAGTTTTGAAGAAATTCTTGAGTAAGTTTGTTATTGTATATTTAGATGATATTCTAATTTTTAGTAAGACAAAAAGAAGAATATTTGTGGCACCTAAGACAAGCATTGTAGAGACTGAGAGAAGAGAAATTGTTGATAAACATTAAGAAGTGTAGTTTCATGAAGGAAGAATTGGTCTACTTGGGATTTGTGATTTTTGCAGAAGGATTGAAGATGGGCCCTAAGAAAGTAAGAGAAATTTTGGAATGGCCTACACCAAAGAACATTGGAGATGTTAGATCATTTCATTGATTGGCTAGTTTCTACCAAAAGTTCATCAAAAATTTTAGTTTAGTTTGTAACCCTATGACAAAGACAATGAGAGGTGACCAAAAAGATTTCAAGTGGACATTAGGAGCATATAAGAGTTTTAAATTTTTGAAGCAGAAGGTTACAGAGCAACCTGCTTTGGCATTACTAGATTTCAATAAGGTATTTCAAGTAGATTTTGATGCAAGTGGGAATGCAATAGGAGCAGTGTTAAGTCAAGAAGGTAGACCTATAGCATATTCTAGTGAGAACTTGAATGATGCAAGGAGAAGATATTTAGTTCATGATCGGGAGTTCTATGCCATAATTCAAGCCTTGAAGAAGGGGATACATTATTTGTTACCTAAGGAGTTTGTGTTGTATACAAATCATCAATCTTTGCAATATTTGAATAGTCAAGGTAAGTTGAATTAGAGACATATGAGATGGGTGGAGTTCATGTAGAGTTATACTTTTGTATTGAAGCATAGGAGTGGTAAATCAAATAAAGTTGTAGATGCATTGAGTAGAAGAAGGAACTTGCTGACAGAGATGAGGATTGTAGTGTTGGGTTTTGATGAATTGAAACATATGTATGAAGAAGATCTTGATTTTGTAGAACCTTGGAAAGCATGTAAGGAAACTGTTGTGATAGATAGGAGCAAGTGGCTAGACTATTTCATTCAAGAAGATATGTTGTTCAGAGGAAATCAATTGTGCATACCTAGAAGTTCAATGAGAGACAATTTGATCAAGGAGAAACACAGTGGTGGATTGGCAAGACATTTTGGCATTGATAAGACAAGGGCTTTGGTGAGTAAAAATTACTTTTGGCCTTAGATACATAAGGATGTTAGGAAATTTGTGCAAAGTTGTAGAGTTTGTCAAATTGCAAAAGGAAGTAGTCAGAATATTGGATTGTATAAACCTTTGATAGTACTGGAGAGACCTTGGGAAGACATAAGTATGGATTTTGTGATGGGATTGATGAAGACACAAAGAGGACATGATTTAATATTTGTAGTGGTGGACAGATTTTCAAAGATGGCACATTTCATACCTTGTAAGAAGACAATTGATGCAGCGCATGTAGCTGACCTATTTTTCAAGGAGATTGCGCGATTACATGGATTACCTAAGAGCATAATTTCAGACAGAGACACAAGATTTCTTGGATACTTTTGGAAGACACTTTGGAAGAAGATGAAGAAAGATTTGAAGTTTATTTCAGCATTTCACTCACAGATTGATGGGTAGACAAAGGTAGTGAATAGGAGTTTGGGAAACTTGTTGATATGTTTGGTTGGAGAGAAGACAAGGAGTTGGGATTTGATTCTTTCACAAGTAGAGTTTGCATATAATAATTCAGTAAATAGGAGTACTAGAAGAACACCTTTTGAGATTGTTACCAGAGTAAACCCTAGAGGAGTTGTAGAGTTGAGAGACATCAACATTGAAGAGAAGAGGAGTACAAAGGCAGACAATTTTGTAGGACACATGGAGATAGTACATAATCAGGTTAAGAAGCATTTGGAGGAGATGAACACCAAATAAAAAGAGCAAGAAAATGAGAAGAGAAGACACAAAGAATTTGTAGGTGGAGATGAAGTGATGGTATACTTGAGAAAATAAAGATTTCCAGTTGGGACATATAACAAGTTGAAGATGAAGATATTTGGATCTTGTAGGATAATTAGAAATTTTGATTTAGGAAATGCATATGAAGTAGAGCTACCGAAGACATTGTGTATATCACCCATTTTCAATATTGCAGACCTTTATCAGTTTCATGAAGTAGAGTTTAGTGAAAGCGTTGAAGAAGACTTGAAGTGGTAATTACCACAAAAAGCATCGGAGCAGATTGAGGACATTTTGGATAGCAGAGTTGGATGCAGCACCAGAGGAAGACAGTACAAAGAATATCTCTTGAAGTGGAAAGGCAGACTAGAAGAAGATTCATCATGGATTTCTTAGGATGATGTGGATGATCTTGGTTTTCCTCCAACCCCAGCAAAGTGAGGGACTCACTTTTTTCAATAACCCCAGATGTTTGATGCAGGAGCATCCCTGGTTCAAGAGCAATCTTGTATCAACCAAAAACATTTGCATTTTAGTTTGTTTGTAGTTCAATTTTTTTCTTTTCATTTTCCAATTCAATTTAGGCAGTTCAGTCAATAGCAGTTGCATTTTAGATCTTGTGGAGCTAGACTTAGAATCAAGATTCATTCGTGCACATCATATCCAAAATTTAGAGCATTTGGATCAAGTACTCGAAAGTTATCGTCATCAGTAGATCGACTATTTTCTCATAATAGAGCATCCTGACAGTCTTGAACAGATAGCTGAAGGAGAAGACTTGCAAAGCATATCCTAATTTGTAGAGCCCAATGACACATCATTCAATGATCTATAGTCTGTGGCTGACCTTCCCCGAGATCTGCACATCATTCCATTCATTTGCGAAGGAGTTCAATTCAAATAGGTCTGACCTATCCATGTACACACGTTACAGCTTTTCATTGGAGTTTGTAATGATCCTTGGCTGACGCAGAGGAATCATATGTTCTAGAGATGTTATATATTGATGTAATAGATGCCTAGGAAAACAGTTATCAAGTTAAGTCAGCAGCATAAGTCCATAGTTTGAATTCTTTGTGAAGGACCTTCAAAGCTATATCTTGTGCATATTCTGATATTTTGTAATCAGGCCTGTGAGCCCTAATTGTAAGCCCACATGTTGCCGGCCAATGTATATTCAAATTCTATGATATACTAAATGATTGAATTTGCATTTGCTTTATATATTTGAGTTGTTTTCGTTGTCTTTAGTCTTGTTGCAAGGTCTGGACAGTTCATTCTATGAACCCTCCTACCGTGACTACACCAAAATTATGGTGGGTGAGGATAATTGGGAAATTAAATAAATAAATAATTTAATTTCATGACCACATGTGATAAATAAATAAACTATTAAATTTTATTCATTTGGAGGGAAATAGAATATTTAAATAAATAATTTGTATTTATTTATTTAAAGTGGAGAGAATTTTGATTATTTAAATAAATAATTTTGATTTTATTTATTTAAAAGGGAGGAAAGATTATTTAATTAAATAATTTGGACTATTTAATTAATATAGAGGAATAAGACAAATATTGATGAATTAATTGAACTAGTGTGGAATGACATGAATTAGGTGATTAAATGAGAAATGATGTGAATGTGATGCGATGAGGTGAATAATGCATTGGCGAACTTCAGGTTTCTACACATGTTATTACTTACTGCATACCAAATGGTAGTGCAAAGGAAGGAGATTGACTTATGTGAGGTCTTGTGAGAGAAATTCTTAGAGAACATCAACTGAACAAAGGGTAGTGGCCAATATCAATTTAGGTATGGATCTCTTATCATTTGCCTTGAATTTTAGTTCATGAAGAGACTACCTAGATTCTCAAGAAAGGTATGGACATAAGAAACTCTGGTGGTAGCTCAAATCAATGGTCATGTTAAAACATTTCATGGATGCTACATCCTATAATGAGGTTTATTAGGGATTATTTAAGAGATTTCAAGCCCAAATACAAGGAAAAGATAGGATTTCATACAACATAGTAAGAAAATATGTAAATGATATCACATTTGTTGTAGATAAAGACCATGTCTTTGTGGAGGTAGTAAAACCACATACATCTTGGGTACCATAGCTACCCTATGAGGTTGATGATCAACTTGTACATGCTAATGCCATTGCACATTTGGCCCTCCTAAGAGAATCTAGAGAAGAAAGATTTGGAATATATAGAAAATTGATGGACAAATAAAGTAAAAAAATGTGGTAGAGCATATGGAGAAAATAAGGAAAAAACTACATAAAATGGGGTATTGTAAAAGACCTAGAACCACCAATAGTGATAGAAATATCTGATTCCCCACTGTGTATAGGTAAAATTGAGCGAATAATAATCAAGAAATGATAATAATGCTCAACCTACAACCTTCAAAAGATCGATCTAAATGATAACTGAATAATCAATGCAAATCAAAACAAACAAAGAAGCTATCACCTAGATTGTATAGATCCTTTGGTTTTTGTGGATTGCTTCAATGTATTGTGTACCCATGGTTGCAATAAGAAGACGTGATGATGATAATTGTGTGCTCAAAGATATGATATGTGCTTAATGATGTGATGTATGCTCAAGCGTTGTAGGAATGCAAAAGCGTAAATGATCAAAGAGGATTTATGAAGGAATGAAGGGGGGTATATATAGGTTTCAAGGTTGGATCGATCAACAGTGGAGATAAATCAATAGAATGGATGGCTCAAATAAATTAAGAGCTCATGATGAATGTGCACATGACATGTGTCATGTTTTAAAGCTATTTTTATTGAATTAATTGCTTTCTGGCTAAAGATAGGATTTGATTTCATAAATTTAGAATGCTTTTTCTAATTTATGAGTTGATGAATAAAGAAAATAAAATAATTAAAGCCAATTAACTCAATTTTAGATTTGTGTTTTGAAGTTCTAAAAATAAGATTGATTGTGCAAATACAAGAAAAATGATATTTTTAGAAGAATTAAAAGATGATAAACAAATTAAATAAATAAATTTAATTTATGTGTGCATGGAAGAATAAGATTATTTTTGGAAGATAATTGAAGATATCTTGAAATTAAATAAATAAATTTATTTAATTAATTGTGCATGATAGACCAAAAGATAAGCTATAAATAAAATATTAATTTTATTTATTTTTAGAAGATAATATTTTTTTTTTTAAAATGCACTTGGTAAACTTTTTAACGTGACTAGTGACGCTAGCACGACATGCCCTCCGACTCCACGGTACCACTGCAAGAACACTTCAAACCCGCAAGCTTGTTGGCCCAACGAAGGCGTAAAGCCTCCAAGCTCATTGGCCCAGTAGGGGTTTGAACTCTGGTGGCCGCTACTACAACCAAGTGACTTAACCATCGAACCACACCCTTAATGGATTTTAGAAGATAATAGTTAACTTAAATAAATTTAAACAATTTATTTAAATTTGGAGGAATAATTGATTAATTAAATAATTAAAATTATTTAATTGTGGATAAGAGGAATTAGGATGATAAGTTAATTAAATAATTTATTTATTTAATTAATGTGGATTTTAATAATTTGAAAGGATAATGATTTAATTAAATAATTAAAATTATTTAATTTAGAGGAATTAAGTGGATTTTTATGAAATCAATTAAATAAAGAGAATTTATTCAATTAATATTGAAATTAGGGAAAATAGAGGAAATAGATGAATTTGATGAAATTCATTAAATAATTAGATTATTCAATTAATGTTGAATGCAAGTGATTTAGGAAGAATTAATGTATGCAAGTGATGCGATGCAAAGGGACACTTTTAGGTGTCTACATTTTGCCTCTCTTCGATACAATGCAGTTTACAACATTGTTTCAAAGAAAATAGTGATAAAAAATATGATAAAATCATGCCTCAGTGTATCTCACATAGGATGCCCCCTCGAGAGAAAAGACAAGGAAGTGACAAAAGAACTGGGTTGACTCTCGACTAGAAGAAAAGGATAACGAGATAGTAGAAACAGCCGTAGAAAGACTAGATTGGATATATGAAGGTTGACATGATGGAGAAAAAAATAGCTGACACGAGGAAAAACAAGATAAGGGAGGGAAGAAATTAGGGTTGGGATTCTATAAATAGGGCCCAAGGGGTCCCTCACAACTCATTTACACACCTAGAGTTCATAGAGATTAGAGCTTGCAGCCTCCTAGTTTAATTTGAGAGTTTAATGTTTAGAGTGACTCAGAGACCTATAGACATGTTGATTCTAGTATAGAGGCATCGAGGTGAGTGTGTGCAGACCTATGGGAGATGAGTGGGATCTTTGATAGCGGTAAGTAATCAAAAAATTGCTTTTTGATGCATTTAATAGGTCATTTATTAGGGTTTTCTAAGTTTTGAGACAAAAACACTAAGATAGTAGTGAAGCGCATAGACAACAATTTGATGCGCCTTTGGTGTAGCAAAGTGAATATGTAGTGTGTAATCACGCCTTTGGCGATAGAGAAGTGCCTTTGGCTACTTTAGGGTTAGTGCAAAATTGAAGTGCACTCAGTCAATGTCATGGTGCATAGGGTCAGCAGTGTAATGCATTTGGTTAGGATGAAGCACATATGGCTAGTAGGTAGGCGCACTAGTTTTAAGTTCGAAGCGCATTTGCATAACAACAAAGCACATATGGATGACAGTGAAGCATAGTGCGTAAAATGAAGTGCTTATGGTTTTTAGGTTTAAATCGCATTTGTATAACAACAAGGTACATTTGGATGACAGCTAAGCGTGTTTGGTTATAATGAAGCACTTTTGGTTTTGAATAAACTTTGCAAAGGATTTAACCAATTTGACCTACTTTGACTTAGAAAATTAGGTTGAATAGGGTTGACTAAGGATATCCCAATATTCTACCTAGGTTTTGAACGTGTTTGACTTAGGTTTGACTAGGATTTTATGCAATTACACATGGTTTTCAAAGAATAACAAGTGATCATATGGATGCAGGTTTTCTTACCTCCATTGCAGTCGAGAAAGACACTTTGTAGATGTAGCCAAGGTGATACAGTTAGAGTGGGAGGAGGACATGTTTCTTGAGATTATGGGATTATGGCATGTAGCCCATCTTATACCAATTAGGGCTAACCTCACATTGTTGACAGCTTTGGTTGAGAGGTGGCATAGCGAGACATCATCCTTCCACTTTTTGATAGGTGAGGCTACTATTACACTGGATGATGTATGGTGCATCCTCAGGATTCCTATTTATGGAGTTAGAGTAGACTATGACACAGAGCGAGGCAAGGATGGCATGAGAGAGGTGTTTGCTACAAATGATCTAGGTGTGCAAGATCATGAAATCAGCTCGTCTTGAGTACCTGGGCTCTGTGGCAGGATCCAATAGATCGTGGTGGCATTGATTGGAGGATTCCTGGTGCTTGACAGATGCTCAAGAGATTTAGCAATTGGATTAGCACAGTCTTGTCAAGGATATTCACGCACGATATCAAATATGCCTAGGGACCTTGTGTTTTAGGTCAGTTGTACCATGATTTACATGACTTTGTATACAGATCTAGGAGTAGTCTATCTGCAAGGGTGACTCTATTACAGGTGTGGACTTGGGAGCACATCCCAATGATGAGACCTATTTCCCAGTGCCATTGAGAGAGACGTGAGCCATTTGTATTCTTATATGAGGGTGTTCTAACTCATAGGTGACTTGGAGCCATGAGCTAATGGAGGAGACAGATAGATGGGATGGACATCTTTGTATGGTGTCCCTAGAGAGATTGTGAGCCATGGGATGATGACGCAAAGTAGCTTATCTACTGTAGACAGGTGAGAAACCTATTTGGGCACAGAATAGACACCATAGAGAGATACCTACGAGAGAGGGTGCTTCGATAGTTTGGACTACCGTAGGGAGAGCCAATGGGCAATGTAATTCATGTACGAACATGGCGGGAGGTGGGAGACTGGGGGCCAGAAATTGTGGGGGCCATAGCCTTGGCTGAGCTATAGGGACTTGCCCCAGTGATGCGGGATTGGATCCTAGGACCTTACCAGCTTATGATGCATACTGGGAAACTCACAGGCCAGTCAGATTCACAGTCCCTAGGGTAGAGGAAGCAACGGGAGAGGTTGTAACACCAGGCCAAGAGGTGAGATATCATCAAGAGGCCCAACAGAGGGTGCAGGTGAAGAGACTAGTAGGGGGAGATAGAGATGCACTGATAGTAGACATGGGGGTACCACATTAGGTGGTACAACTGGCAGAGACTGAGCTAGAGCAGGCTCAAAGACTATTACAGGAGGAGACAATGAAGAGGACTCACATAGAGCTCCAGATGGTGAGGATGAGGAGGGAGAGAGACTCATCTCGTACTAAGGCTAGACAGGTGGAGGCCCAGGCTGAGGCATAGACATGAAGCAGTGACAACATAGGTAGTAGCAGCAGTAGTGCCACCTCCACCACCAGTTGATGACAAAGTAATTGCATGATTGATGATGGAGAGGGATACAACGGTTCAGCTAAGGTTGGAAATAAAGGCCACCCTTAAGAGGGTGAGGCGAGAGAGAGATGCACCCCATTGAGCCTTAGGCGCATATTAGATGACATTGGTTGGAGAGCTTACCCAAGTGCAGGGTGAGCTATTTACAATAGGGAGAGAGGCTGAGTTCTATAGAGGCCTATACTTTGGTGCCAGCTGGGCAGAGAGAACCAAGCTTCAAAGAGTAGGTCGAGGGCATCATCTCATAGATCAGGGAGATCAAGGTCTTTGGTCATGGGACCACTGAGGGGACCACTTGGAGGAGGACCATCTAGAAGACCTCCACCTAGTGCAGGTGGAGCGCAGGTGTCACAATAGCCTGTGGGGAGTTCTTCACACAGTGTGCACTAGAGCATACTTGTATATATTGTACCCGTTTGTAGCATTGATGTACACTATTTTTATAACAATGCCTACGAGCATTTGCTGTATATTTTTGAGGGCTTATGATAGCCATGATGTATTATAGTACCATTTTTTATGTACATGATGTATATACTGGACATTATGTATTCTTTTGATGACCTTGATGATGATATATAATATATGCGATGATCTTTATGATGTATGATGATGTTTATGGATGTTCATGTTTTATGATGATGTTTGATTTCTATATGCTATGGATGTATAGATACTTATATTTGATAATTTGTTATAGTTTATGTTCATGGATGTGATGACATGTACTATGATTATGGATTCATATGATGATGTTTATGCTTATATGTGTATGGATTTGGATGACATTATGATATGATTATGAGTTTATATGATGATGTTTATGCTTATATATGTATGGATTTAGATGTCATTATGATATGATTATGGGTTTATATGATGATGTTTATGCTTATATGATGTATGGATTTATATGATGAAATACTTATGATGTGTGTTGTTATGATACCTAACATATGTGAGTTTACAGGTATGTAGAAGACTTTGATGATGGGAGAGAAGAAATGTTGTAGAAAATAAAATGATAGATAATTGATCGATCTATGTATGAAAACTATATTGGGATTGTTGGATGTATAGATGGGTAAATAGATAACTTGTTGCAACAGTTACACAAATATTCATAAAAAACAATCTTGGATTTTAATATAGCACATGGATAGTTATGCAACCAATGGTATATAAGACCAAGGTGCCGAGATATCCCATGTAAGGATGTTGACTCTGCAAACAAATGGTTTGAACTTAGATCCACTAGACATAATAAACCTTGTTGTATATGTGCGTGAGCCATAGTCTTGAACATCTAATAAACTTAATACATAAATGTAACAATATATTAATATGTAAGATGCTAAGTTGTAACACACATGTATGAATGAGCCATAGTCTTGAACATATAATAAACTTTAATACATAAATACAAAAGAATATTAATATGTAAGATGCTAGGTTGTAACACATGTGCAAGATAAATATTAGCCATAGTAAGATGATAAGGACACCCCACAAACACAACATACGAAAGAAATGACTATGCCCCAATCCATATTGTATCGCAACATACCAAGATATAGATAAATCAAGGCATCTTTGAATAAGCATTAGAAAGGAACAAAGGATAACCAAAAAGAAAATTGACTGACCAATAAAGTAAACACACAGCCATCATATTATCTTGCCAAAGAGGTTGCTCAAGGTAGATAGATAGATGAAGCCTTATTGTACGAAAGATATATCTGTAAAGGCTGTTGGTCTGATCTAGGATAGATGGATTAATGTAGCATATTTGGCAAATGGATATGAGGGACAACATATGGCTCTATGAGTAGTCTTTTTGCTTCAGTTTGGGATAAATAATTTATCTTTCAAAGGATGCATAGTTCATTTTCTACTTGAGTTAGTCAAGTATAGGTGATAGGATGGAAAGTGATAAATGGAAGACAAGAAATATGGAAGTGTTATTGGATTGGGATGAAGAATGATGAATCATATGTGCCTGAGTACTAGATACTTTATATTCCAAACTACCTTCATACCCTGTATCCACAGGATCAAGGCACATTACGATGAAAGATGATTATGACAATATGTAGTTCTAGGTAGAGTGATGAGATGGGTGAAATGTGATGAGAATGGTAGGTGAAATGATGATATCTTATGTACTTGAGTACTGGATACTTCCTTCATATTCTAGACTACCTACATACCTATATCCACAGGATCAAGGTACATTAATATTGAGATGAGATGATGATAAGTAGTTCTAAGTGGTGTGATGATGTAAGATAAGATGAAGTGATGATTGATGATGCAGTCATTGTTGGCAAGAGACACTGCATAGTATTGATAGGTTTTGTCATTGATGGCAACCAAGATTGTTCCACACATCCGCAGTGCAGTATCTAATCATACCGGAAGTCAGAATGTTCATCTATCTAAGTTCAAGAGCCTAAAACAAAGCATATAGCAGAGACCCATATTTTAGTTAGTGGATCTCTCTAGTTAACCATTATGTGTTGTAGATCTAAAGGATTATAAAGAGACACTAGAAAAATCAAAATCCAAGTTTTTAGCCTCCGGTGATAAAGGAATCAAAAGTTATGAGCATCTTAATACCGGGTTCTACTATGACAGAATAGTTCAGTGAAGAACAGGCATACTTATGTAAATCCTTGTGAGGACCCAATAGAAGTGTTTTGATGAACTGTGTATGAGATAGGATGTTAGTGGCCAACATGTATGATGATCTACATGTGTTATTTGTGGTAAGCATCAATATTGGTGCATGGATCTAGCCGATAGAGCAGAGTACTCTTAAAAGGTTCTAAGTGTTTGTTGTTGCCGACTGGCAAGTGATTGCAATTCATGATAAGAATATATATAGCTAATGATTGTGGATATTGTTGAGGTATGTTTTTGGCGATGATTAAGAAAGAGTAAAAAGGAGCAAAAATCTAATATCCGAATGAGGGCAGAATAGAGACAAGAGCAAGATAAAAATAAAGTGTACAAAGTCAGTATTTTGCACATAACCGGAACTGATATCTAGCATTGGAAGATGCATCTTACCAGTTCAAAATCTTTGTAAATCTCTTGTAAACTTTTCTGTAGGCAGTGAGCTTGAATGCATGTGCAATATCATTTGTAAAATACTTTTAACAGGGTATTAATTTTGTGGGTTAACCCCCACCATTGTTTTTCCCTTAACCGGGTTTCCACGTCAAAATCTTGGTGTCAAATGTGTCATTCATGTTTTTTGCTCATATGTTATTATCTAATGCTGAAATGTTTATATCATCGATTTAATCTTAAGTTGTAAAAAGGGTTAACAGTAGAAAAAGTCTGAGAAGAGCAACAACTGATTCACCCCCCCTCTTAGTTGTCCGGACCTATTCCAACAATTGGTATCAGAGCTAAGTTCCTTTGGAAAAGATTAACAGCTTAAGGAAGATCTGGGAAGACAACAGAATGGATAAATATGACCTTCAAGGGCAACTTAATCTCACCCTAGATGATCTTGAGTAGTCTAAGGCAAAAGTTCAAGAGCTGCAATACAACCTCAAAAAGGATGAAGACTTCATTAAAGTTTTAAAAGAAAATTTGAGTAAATCCAATGCAAAAGGAAAGGAGAAACCTCTTCAACTAGGAAAACCTTATGAAGACAAGGCCCTAAATGAGAAGACAAAGGGATGTGAAAAGTTAACTAAAGAATTTACTATTCTAAAACATGAGATGGAAACTGGAGTGATGAGACTAACCAAGGAAATTGAAGATAAGAAGAAAGATGAAGAAGAGTTAAATCAAAATCTGAAAAAGACTTATGAAGAATGTTGCAAATTGGATGTGATAGCTGGCCTTCTAGAATCTAATCTACAAGAAAGTAGAGACAATGAAAGAGAACTTGAGAGACAGATTATCACACTCAGACATGACCTAGAAATTGCAAATGAGTACAAGGAGAAATTCAAGATAAGCTCAACTAAACTTGAAGCACTCATTGAAGGGCAAAAAAAGGATGTTGATAAGCATGAGAAAGGTGAAAGCTCCGGATCCATCCTTCTCCGATCAATGCTTCAAATGTAACAGGTATGGTCATAGATCAAATGAATGCAGAAGTGTGAAAATGAATAATCCTAATATTAGAAGAATTAGCAATTCTTTCAATGGTTACTGCTTTTTTTGCAATGGGTTTGGACATATGGCTAATTAGTGTAGATCAAGAGAAAATCAGGTTTATAAGAAAGGAAATGTTGTATGCTATAACTGCAATAAATCTGGTCATATTGCAAGATTCTACAGAAGTAAAGACAATGGAAGAAAAGGTCTGGTAAATAGAAAATAGGATGAGCAGAAACAAGATAGAGGCAAAAGGAAAATTGATGTGGATGAGATACAGAGTGAAATGAACAAGATTTGGATAAAGAAAGATATAGTAAACAATGATAATGAGTCTACACTGGATCTAGTGCTGACAATTCCTCTGGGAATTAAGTCAGAAAACTCTGGCTTAGGGGGAGCTGCATAGAACATCAAATTCCCCTGGTCAATAAGTGGGTGCCTGAATCTAGCACATTAATAGAAAATACTCTAAGTTAGTTCAGAACCTATAGAAGGATTTCTGGAAGAAAAGATGTTGATATATGAGGAACTGTCTAAACAATGTAACCAGATACAATTAGGGTAACACATTTATTGCAAAGGCAAATTAGGTAATGCGAAGCTTTAAAAGGTCACTTGATCACTCATTTGAATCACCCTGCATTAGAAGTAAACAAGAAGAAGAGCACTTGAGCAACAAAGTCTAGAGACTGAGGTAGAGAACGAATTCAATTGGCAAGTGATCAACCCTAACACTGCGAAAGAAAAAGGTACCTCTCTTTAAATCTTTGAATCTAAAATATGTTGAAATGGCTACCCCTCATGTTATTGACATTACCGAAAGGCCTCGACCCAAATTCAAGAAGCATCCTCACAAATCAATTTAAGTCGATCCGTTAGGTGCTTTTTCAAGCGTTCTGAATGGGGTGCTACATGTAGAAGGCATTAGGGTTTACATTCATACAAATATAGATGAGTTTGGAGATTCAAGGTATGTAGATTTGTTTGAAAAACAACTCATGGATGAAAATAAAGAACTTAAACCTGAATACAAGGCTCTACAGTACAAACACTTTGTTCAGGTTATGGGGTTTCTAACATTTGATGAGGATGAGTGGGTCCGATAGGTCTTAAGTCAGATACATGATGAATTTATGTGGTTGTTAAAACTATTCAAGATTACCAATGATGCTATCATAAATGTAACTGGTTTGAACTCAACCGAAGGATTGCCCATGCTAAAAGTTGTGAAAAACCAAACAGTAACTGATGCTACCGGAGCTAAGTTCGACAGAAGAGCAATGACCATAAATGATATTATAGAGTTGGATGTCAAATTCACCTCCATGGTGATTGGATACAAGATTTACCACTCGAGTAGATAAAATTTTGTTTCTGGAACAACCATTTATGCTACATACAAGATGCTAAAAGAAAATGTAGATTATGACTTGTGTGAACTATTGCAGAATCAATTGATTGAAAATATGAACAAGATCAAAAGAGATAAGAAGAACACCTTCAAGTATGGTACACTGATTTTATGTCTATTCTTTTACTATATGAATGAGGTACCTGGGGTAAAAGGTGTACACTAGACTAAGGATGAGTCAATTTCCATTCAAATCAAAAATCATCTTCACAGAATTGGTGATTTCAATGCTCAGAAGACGACAATATGGGGTTACTTCAAAAAAATTTAGAATATGATGCACTCAAGGGAAAGAATTCCCAACTCAATTGTTGACAAATACAAAAATGAAGTATGCTTCATGGTTGATACTGACAAGTGTTTAATGGAAGTAGTGGAACCCAGAAAATGATGAAGTAGATACAGACTCCGACATTGAAATCAAGGAACCAAGAGTCACTGGAACAAAAGCTGCAAAGTTAACCAAAGAAAAGTCCTACGGAAGAAAAAGGCAAAAGACTGAAGAATATGAAGAATATGTTGAGAAACCCACACTCTCGCTAGAAGAAGTGATAAAATCAGTCACTGTGGATGGTAATCTAAAACCCATGATTGAATTCTATGATGAATACAATGATATGGATAAAAGGGTGTTGGAGGAAGCAACGATTAGATATCTCAACATCTACAACAAGGGACTAATTGAGATAACTTCCGAGTTACCACAAAGTCTGGTAAATATCTTGGGATTGAGAAAAGAAAATGCCAAGTGCAAGGATGTGGAAATTAGAGAACATGAACTAATAAATCTATGTCCCCAAATTTCTCCTGAACAAATAGATATGGTAGTTAAGGAAGTCAAAGATGATTTTAAAAGCAAAAGGAGAATGAACAAGTTCATGCTTGGAGAAACAAGTGAAATAGTTGAAGAAACTCAAGAGATTCTTTTGAAAGCATTATAGAAGTATAATCTTCATATAGTCACAAAAGAAGTGCCGGATGTTGAAGAAGAGAACATTATTGAGCAGCAATCTAAGTTGGGTGGAGCCTCTGTTCCAGAAGTAGAACAAGCAATTCAGGAGGATACAAAAATTTTGGATAAAATATTTGATGCAGAAGATACTCCCAATCCATATGATATAATCGGGAAAGAGGACAATGTTACTGTTTCACAAAACCCTCCAGATCAGATAGCAAGTGATGAACAAATAAGAAAAAGTTCCTCTGCAGAGATCATAGAAAAGGATAAAGTAGAGTTAGAAGAAGAAAGAGAAAAGAAAGATAATATAGAAGAAGATGGTGCAAATGTTGAAGCACCTAAAGCAGAGACTAAGAAATTAGGATATCAAAAGGTTGATTCTGAAATGGCTGCAAGAGACACTGCAGATGCAGTAAAAGGTCTTCTTGGAAAAGAAGTGATTGAGCTTGATGAATTGAAACTACTCCAAGGTCTAGCCAATCCAGATGCTCTCTCTCCAATTCAATTGATGAAGATAGCATCATTCACCCAAGTAAAGGCTAGAGAGAAGATGTTAAAGTTCCACATGGAGGAAAATGAGCTACTAGGACTTGCAACTGGAGTTTTGGAGAAATTAATGCCAACCTATCAGAAGAATCAAAATGATTCCCCCTCTGGACATCTAAAGAATCTGGTAAGTTCAATAAATTCACATTTTGAGTCCTTTGAGAAGTCTGCGGAGGTAAAAGTTCAGAAAGAATTCTTAGATAAGAAGTTTTGTGAAATAAAGAACCTGATAGGAAATGATAGAAGAATACTTGGTATTGGCAGAAAGAGTATTCAAAATGCTCTAAATGATGGAAGTGAGATATACAAATTTTGTCTATCATGGCCCAAAGTTAATAAGGATATTGAGAACAAGATAAAGGAACAAGACAAAATTTGTCAAATCTCTCTCAAAATTTTGATCCCCTAACAGTTTCGCCCATACATCAAGAATGTCAAGTAATTAACTTGACTGAGGAAATAAAGAAACTTGTCAAAGAGAAAAGAAACATTATGAAATAATGTGTGAGCTCCGAGGATTAATTGCCCCTAAGTTAGAGACAATGTATAATGCTTTATCTGAAGCTCATACTGCAATTCAGACTAGTGTTCCATCAGATCTGTCAAAGGCAGAAGCATACTCATTTGTGTTAAATGGGCACATTTCAATTTTGGATGGAATGAAGAGTACTTGGGCCTCTGAACTTGTGCAAATAAAACTAGTTTTACAGACATCCTCAAATTCATTTGAATGAAACTTAATGGTTACTAATACATATGCGGCAATGTAGACATAAATTTTGGAGAATTTTGATTTGCGGATCCCACCCTTTACCATTGATGTCAAAGGGGGAGTGAAGGGCAGTGAAAAATGAAGTATTCAGCAAAGGGGGAGCACCAGAATAAGTGAAGTGCACAAATGCACAGACAAAGGGGGAGTTACACAAAGACACTTAGTCATTTTTTCACTAAGTGTTTCCATCAATGCCAAAGGGGGAGATTGTTGGCAAGAGACATTGCATAGCATTGATAGGTGTTGTCATTGATGGCAACCAAGATTGTTCCACACATCCGCAGTGCAGTATCTGATCATACTGGAAGTCAGAATGTTAATCTATCTAAGTCCAGGAGCCTAAAATAGAGCATACAGCAGAGTCTAGTATTTTGGTCAGTAGATCTCTCCAGTTAACCATTATGTGTTGTGGATCTGAAGGAGTATAAAGAGACACGAGAAAAATCTAAATCCAAGTTTTCAGCCTCCGGTGATAAAGGAATCAAAATTTATGATCATCTTAATACCAGGTTCTACTTGTTGGCAAGAGACACTATATGGATTCATGGTTGTTGTCATTGATGGCAACAAAGGTCATCCCACATATCCGCAAGTCATAATGTGTCTCTACCGGAAGTCAGAATAAAGATTGTTGTGGTCTGGTGAACAAGAACAGAGCATGTGGCAAGGTCCGACAGATTGATCCGGATCTCTCAAAGGAAGTGTCTTGGTGCAGTGTGGATCTGGAGAAGTCAAGAGGACTACCTTGAGTGGTATATTCCAAGGATTTAGCCTCCGGTGATGGACAAGGAGAAAGATATGAATAGTTGAGTACCGGATTCCTGAGAGACAGTGAAAACAGAGGAAGAACTGACTGACAGAGTATCAGACTACTTTCTGGATGTGTTACTATTGATGATAGAGGTTGTGAAGGCATGAATCATGTTTGGCCGACATGATTAATGATATCTACAAGTATATGCTTGATCCGCATTGCTTGGTGAGGAAGGATTCAGCCGACAGAACAAGAGTTTGTAAGAAACTAGACTGTTCCGGATGCCGACTAGAAAGGTGATGAAATTACTTGTGCGGATATATATAGAGGATGGATTTAGTTGTGAAGTGAGTGATGATGTGAAGATATATGCGAAGAAGTACAGAACAGAGCAGAAGTAGCAAGAAAGATCCGACATGTGAAAGGATAGCAGAATAAAGAACAGAGGAAAGATGAAGTGCAGCAGATCAGTGTACTGAGCCTAACCGGAACTGAACTCCAGCATATGCAGATGCTTCCAATCAGTTCAAGACTATGATTCTTATCACTTTGTAGACAGTGTGTCTTCTTGTAGGCAGTGGGCCTCTTGTGAGCAGTGTGCTCGGGCAGTGAGCCCTAATTGGCAAGTGCCATTTTTTTGTAATCTCCTATTCTTCTAACAGAGAATAATTTTGGGTTAATCACCCCGTGGTTTTCTCCCTTAACAGGGTTTCCACGTCAAAAATACTGTGTTATGTGTTTCTTATTTCATGGTAATGTTTTTGTGTTTGATTCAATGCTGCATCAATTAATAAGAAAGTTCAATAAGGGAAATAATTAGGATAACTGATTCACCCCCCCCCTCTTAGTTATCAACAATTGGTATCAGAGCTAAGTTCCTCCTAATAGAGCCTAACAGCTTGAGGAAGATCTGGGAGTTCAAATGGATGCATATGGTTTAAGGGAGCAACTCAAGACTGCTCTTGAGGATCTTGAACAGTCAAATTCTGAAGTCAATGAATTAAAGGAAAGACTCAAACAGGCTGATGAATTCATGAGAGAATTAAAAGACAAATTAAGTCTCTCTATGAAAAAGAGAAAGGAGCTGCTCCAACAGTTGGCAAGACAAAGTGAAGAAAGCAATACAAATGAAGAATTGACTGAGCAAACCAAGTTATGTGAAAAGTTATCAAAAGAAGTCATTATGTTAAGACATGAAATGGAATCAGGAACTATAAAGTTTACTCAAGAGATTGAAGAAAAAAGAAAGGCTGAAGACAATCTAAGACAATCTCTTAAAGAAAAATCAGAAGAATGCCACCAGATGGACAGGATTATCAGACATCTTGAATCTGATCTTGAAGATGCCAAAGATAATGAAGAAAAACTTGAGGATCAAATTGCCTCTCTCAAAAGAGACCTTCAAACAACAAATGAATATAAAGAGAAATTCAAGATAAGTTCTGCTCAACTTGAAGTTCTTCTTGGAAGTCAAAAGAGGACAGATGACAAGTATGGTTTGGGATATGAGAAAGGAGAAAGCTCCGGATCCGTTCAAAAGAATCTTGGATCAGAAAATCCAAGGAGCAGGCCTAGAAGACCTCCGGTAAGATAGCCAAATGCTCAAAGATATCCATCCTTCAATGGATACTGCCACAGCTGCAACCACTTTGGTCACAAAGCTAATCAGTGCAGAATGAGAATGAATCAGATTAATTCATCCTTCTCTGGACAGTGCTTCAACTGCAAAAGGTATGGACACAAATCCCATGAATGCAGAATTATGCAAGTAAACAAATCATTCAAAGGTAGATGCTTTACATGCAATAGAGTAGGTCATATGGCTAATCAATGCAGATCAAGAGGATATCAGTCAAACATGCAAAGAAATGTTATTTGCCAAATCTGCAATAGGTCCGGTCATAATGCTAAAGTCTGCAGAAACAAGTATCAGGACAAAAGAGGTCCGGTGTATAATCAAAATCAAGACAAGGGTAAACAAAAGATGAATGCGGATGAAGTTAGGAATCAGATGAGCAAGATTTGGGTGAAGAAAAGTTCAGAGAATGTAGAGGTTGGATCCGCACCAGACTCTGGTGCTGATATTTCTTCCAGAAATTAAAAAGTGAGCTCAGGCTCAGGGGGAGACTCAAAGAAAATCCTGTTCCCCCAGCCAAACAAGTGGTGCCGGATGTGGCACAAGATGCGGATTAAAGGGTTTGTAGATATGAGTTTTGAGATGCTTCAGTCAAGTTTTCAGAGGTCCGCATGGAGTTATGAAGAAGCTGTGATCGATCAAATAAGACCTGATCAGGGAGATGCTCCGGTATGACAAAGGATTACAAAAAGGTCCGGAGAGATCCGGAAGTGCACTATCTTGTTCTGCGGATTGGACAGAGTGTTTGGGATGTTCTTGTAATATGTTACCTCGATTTATTCATGATTGAAAGATCCGGATGATATTCGTAGATCAGGACTAATCCGGGATACTCCAAGCTATCCAGACAGGGCAAACCGGAATAATGTAGGTGAAGCATTTATTGCAGACAGATATTAGGGTTCGCGGAGCAATATAAGGGATTTCTCAAAAGTCATTTGCTCATTCTGCACTCAAGAAGAAGCGAATAGTGGAGCTCTGCAACAAGATTCATCAAGCACACCAAGGATCTCCTGCCGAAGTCATTGCATAAAGAAATCAATCCAATCAATCCGTGCAAATCGAAGGCGCATAAGGTATTCTCCGTTTTTCATTACCTCACTGCAAATCTTTGAAGAATGGCTACTCCAAATATAGTTAAGATCTCTGATAGACCTCGCCCCTCATTCAAGAAACACCCTTATAAATCATTGGAGGTAGATCCACTAGGAGCCTTCTCTAGTGTTCCTCATGGTGTATTGCATACGGAAGATATTAGGGTTTACATCCATGCGAATCTTGAAGACTTTGGAGAATCAAAACTGATGGATATCTATCACAAACAATTGATAGATGACTCCTTTGAGATCAAACCTCAGTATAAAGCCATCCAGGACAAACACTTTGCACAGTGCATTCATTTCCCCTGTTTTGAAGAAGATGAATGGGTCCGGTATGTACTAAGTAGAGTACATGATAACTTCCTATGGTTGAACAAGCCCTTCAAGATCACCAAGGACGCAATTAGGGCTGTAACCGGTCTGCACTCATCCAGTGGATTACCTGTTCTCAAATCTGTCAAAAATCAGACAGTCAGTGATGCAACCGGATCCAAGTTTGACAAGAGAGCTATGACAGTTGATGATATCATTGAACCGGATGTCAAATTTGCAGCTATAATAATTGGTTACAAAATCTATCACTCCAGTAGGGAAAATTCAGTACCGGGAACTGCAATCTACACAGCCTATCAGATGTTAAAGGAGAATGCAGACTATGACTTGTGCGAGCTTCTAGTAAACCAACTCTTTGAAAATCTGCAGAAGATTAAGAAGGACAAGAAAAACTCCTTCAAATATGGCAATCTGATCCTTTGTCTCTTCTTTTACTACATGAATGAGCTTCCCGGATCCAGTGGATGGATATGGCAGAATGACAGACCGGTTGCCATTCAAATCAGAGACTATTTGCATGGACTTGGGGATGCCAAAGCAAGAAATATAGCTCTATGGGGTTACTTCAAGAACTTCCAAAGCATGATGCATGCAAGAGAAAGAATACCCCAATCCCTTGTAGAAAAGTACAAAGACACAGTATGCTTCATGGTTGAAACAGATCAGTGTCTAATGGAGGCAGTAGAGCCAAGAACTGTTTGGATCATGCCCATGGGGTATGAAGTGGATGAACAGATAGTAGAGCTGCATGTTCAACACATGCTAAGCCAGCCCAAAGATCCTAAGGCAGAAAGGTTTGGAACCTTTGAGGAACTGAGTGTAAAGTTACATGTAGAACTCAGGGAACCGGAGATAAAGAGGAAGGTAAGAAAAGAAGTTGAGCATATTGCTCAAGGCCTAGGCATCTCAAAAGAGGCACTTGATGCCAGCCGGGAAAAGAGGAGGAAGGCTGAGGAAGAAGAGAAAAGTAAAGAAAGTGTTCCGGTTGAAACTCCCACCCAGACCAGATCATCAAAAAGATCTGCACCTCCCTCAACCAAAAGTTCAAAACCGGAAGTCCAGGCATCCGGTAAAAGATCCAAGACAAAAGCCACAAGGGCTTATAAAAGCCAAAAGGATGAAGAGGAAACAGAGTCAGATGAGGGAGTAAAAGAAATAAAGAAGCAGAAGAAGAAAGGATCCGGTAAACCCTCCTCAGGACAAGACAAGGATGAAATGGCAGAGGTATCTGTTGAAAAGCCCACTCTGTCTCTAGAGAATGTAATCAAGTCGGTCACGGTGGATGGAAACCTTCAACCAATGACTGAATCTTATGATGACTTCAGTGAGGCTGACCAAAAGACTCTGCAGGAAGCCACAGTCAAATATCTGAACATATATAATAAGGCTTTCATTGAGATCATATCTCTTATTCCTAAAAGCCTAGAAAAGGAATTGGAAGTAAGAAAGAACAATGCTCATGCAAAAGATCTTGAGATCCGGGAGCAGATAGCTATTCAGCTATATCCTCAAATTGATCCCAAGACAATGAACATAATCTTCAAGGACTGCAAAGATGAGTTCAGAAGTAAAGCCAGGATGAATCAAATCATGCTTGGTGAGACTGACAAAGTGGCCCAAGAGACAGAAGAGATCCTCCGGAAGGCCTTTAAAAGGTTCAATCTTCCTGTTGTAGAGGACTTAGGTGCAGAAACAGCTGCGGATTTGGAATCATCTATTCCGGAAGAAGTGGGCCCTGAACATACAAGCATCTCTCCTCCGGTTTCCCCTACAGTCTCCGGATCCAAAGAAGAAGAGCAATTACAGGAGAAGGAAGCAGTGGTGAAAGACAAAGAGGTTGACAGTTCCAAGACTGCAGAAGAAAAGAAACATTTGTCTCCGGCAAGAGACACTGCACAAACTGTTCAACAATTTTTGAGCAAAGAAACTTTAGAGATTGATGAACCGGAGCTTCTAAAAGGCCCATTCGACTTTGACTCTCTCTCTCCAGTACAAACAATGAAGATAGCTTCATTTGCAAATGCCAAGGCAAATGAAAAACTCCTGAAGTCTCATATGGAAGACTGTGAGTTGATAGAGGCTGCTTCCGGAGTACTTGTAAAGATTATGCCATCAATCCAGATAGATCCGACAGCCTCCTCTTCCGGTAATCTAAAAACCTTAGTCAGCAGTGTTGATACACATTTTGATTCTCTAGAAAAATCAGCTGAAGAAAAGGTCCGGAAGGAATTTTTGGATAAAAGATTTTCAGAGGTATTAGAATTAATCTCTAAAGATAGGAAGATTGTGAGCATTGGAATAAAGAGCTTAGAGAATGCTCTTAAGGATGGCGGTGACATCTACAAATTTTGTATATCCTGGCCAAAGGCAACAGCAGCAATTGATAAGAAAATAAAAGAGGAACAGGACAAGCTACAAAGCTTATCTCAAAGTTTTGATCCTCTCTCTTCCTCCATAATAAATCAAGAATGTCAGACTATTGCAGTCTTGAATGAAATAAAGAATCTTGAGAAGGAAAGAAAGAATATCACTAACCGGATGGGAGAACTTAGAAGGATTATAATCCCTAAGTTGGAAACTATGCATGAGGCCATCAGTGATGCTCAGACCACCGCCCAAACAAAAGATCCGACAGATCTCAAGCGGGCAGAAGCTTTTGCATTTTTGTTGAGTGGTCACATTTCAATTTTGGACAGAATGAAGCAAAGTTGGGCTACAGAAATGATCCAATTGCAGACATCCTTTGCAGACATTCTTCAGTATATGTGAGTATGTAAATATGCGGCTATGTATAGAAAATTTTTGAAAATTTTGGTGTGCGGACCCCACCCTTTGCCATTGATGTCAAAGGGGGAGTGAGGAGCAGTGAAAAATGAGGAATCCAACTAAGGGGGAGTTCCAGAAATTGTATATAAAGACAGAGCATCAGCAAAGGGGGAGCATAGTGAAAACACTTAGTCATTTTTCACTAAGTGTTGCCATCAATGCCAAAGGGGGAGATTGTTGGCAAGAGACACTATATGGATTCATGGTTGTTGTCATTGATGGCAACAAAGGTCATCCCACATATCCGCAAGTCATAATGTGTCTCTACCGGAAGTCAGAATAAAGATTGTTGTGGTCCGGTGAACAAGAACAGAGCATGTGGCAAGGTCCGACAGATTGATCCGGATCTCTCAGAGGAAGTGTCTTGGTGCAGTGTGGATCTGAAGAAGTCAAGAGGACTACCTTGAGTGGTATATTCCAAGGATTTAGCCTCCGGTGATGGACAAGGAGAAAGATATGAATAGTTGAGTACCGGATTCCTGAGAGAGTGAAAACAGAGGAAGAACTGACTGACAGAGTATCAGACTACTTTCCGGATGTGTTACTATTGATGATAGAGGTTGTGAAGGCATGAATCATGTTTGGCCGACATGATTAATGATATCTACAAGTATATGCTTGATCCGCATTGCTTGGTGAGGAAGGATTCAGCCGACAGAACAAGAGTTTGTAAGAAACTAGACTGTTCCAGATGCCAACTAGAAAGGTGATGAAATTACTTGTGCGGATATATATAGAGGATGGATTTAGTTGTGAAGTGAGTGATGATGTGAAGATATATGCAAAGAAGTACAGAACAGAGCAGAAGTAGCAAGAAAGATCCGACATGTGAAAGGATAGCAGAATAAAGAACAGAGGAAAGATGAAGTGCAGCAGATCAGTGTACTGAGCCTAACCGGAACTGAACTCCAGCATATGCAGATGCTTCCAATCAGTTCAAGACTGTGATTCTTATCACTTTGTAGACAGTGTGTCTTCTTGTAGGCAGTGGGCCTCTTGTGAGCAGTGTGCTCGGGCAGTGAGCCCTAATTGGCAAGTGCCATTTTTTTGTAATCTCCTATTCTTCTAACAGAGAATAATTTTGGGTTAATCACCCCGTGGTTTTCTCCCTTAACAGGGTTTCCATGTCAAAAATACTGTGTTATGTGTTTCTTATTTCATGGTAATGTTTTTGTGTTTGATTCAATGCTGCATCAATTAATAAGAAAGTTCAATAAGGGAAATAATTAGGATAACTGATTCACCCCCCCCCCCTCTCAGTTATCAACACTACTATGATAGAACAGTTCAGTGAAGAACATGCAGACTTATGTAAATCCTTGTGCGGACCCAATGGAAGTGTTTTGATGAACTATGTATGAGATAGGATGTTAGTGGCCAACATGTATGATGATCTACATGTGTTATTTGTGGTACGCATCAATATTGGTGTATGGATCTAGCTGACAGAGTAGAGCACTCTTAAAAGGTTCTAAGTGTTTGTTGTTGCCAACTGACAAGTGATTGCAATTCATGATAAGAATATATATAGCCGATGATTGTGGATATTGTTGAGGTATGTTTTTGGTGATGATTAAGAAAGAGTAAAAAGGACTAGAAATCTAATATCTGAATGAGGGTAGAATAGAGACAAGAACTGGATAAAGATGAAGTGTACAAAGTCAGTATTTCGCACATAACTAGAACTGATCTCTAGCATTGGCAGATGCATCTTACCAGTTCAAAATCTATGTAAATCTCTTGTAAACTTTTCTGTAGGCAGTGAGCCCGAATGCATGTGCATTCTCATTTGTAAAATATTTTTAACAGGGTATTAATTTTGTGGGTTAACCCCCACTGTGGTTTTTCCCTTAACCGGGTTTCCACATCAAATGTGTCATTCATGTTTTCTGCTCATATGCTATTATCTAATGCTGAAATGTTTATATCATCGATTTAATCTTAAGTTGTAAAAAGGGTTAACAGTAGAAAAAGTCTGAGAAGAGCAACAACTGATTCACCCCCCCTCTTAGTTGTCTAGGCCTATTCCAACAGTCATACCTCGAATAAAGATCCATTCCTAGACATATGTTAAGGAAAAAGTTGCCCACATTTAGGTAGAGGTTTTATTATGGATGATAATGGATAATCTAACTATGGATGAATTGACATATGGATGAACTGACTTATGGATAACTGACACATGGATGAACTAACTATGACATAGGAACTGACTAAGGATGAACTGACACATGGATGAACTGACTACGACGCTTTTCAATCTGTGATAGATGGGAAAATGGAAATGCTAAATGAATATGGATGGATGGGTGTGTTATTATGAAGTGGTTATGAAATGAGATGGATGTATGACTTAATAGATGGTGGATGTTGACACAACACATAGCACTTATTTGCCAGGTTTTCACTATGGTACTTATCCAATGTGCATGTTTATTAGGTTTTCACCATAGGACGAATGATTTTTGGGATTTTTCTATTTTTTTTAATTTTTGTGGATTTTTTCTTTCTTTTTTTGGATTTTCTCAAGATACTTTGAGGATAAAGCATAAAACATCTTGAGATGAACACTATTGATGGGTTCATCCAAGGTAATGCATTTAGGTGTTAACAAGGTATAAGCTCCTGATCCATAGACTACAGTGATAATAAAAGGTCCCAACCAATTCGGTTCAAACTTGCCCTTCTTGTCTCTATCTGATTGATTGCGTTGATTTCCTTTAAGGACACGATCACCTATATGAAATCTTCTTTCCTTGATCTTATTATTATAGCTATGACAGAGGTGATTTTGATAAACATGAAGATGGTTTAGTGTTGTTTGATGCCTCTCATCAAATAACTCTAGCTTAGCTAATCTCAAAATTTGGTACTCCTCTCCATCAATCAAGTGTTGCATAGATACTCTGAGAGATGGGATCTCGACCTCAATGGGTAAAATGGCTCTAGTTCCATAGACTAAGGCAAAAGGTGTAGCACCAGTTGGTTTTCTGATACTAGTGTGATAGGCCCATAAGGCAAGGTTGAGTCGCAGATGCCAATCATGACTAGCTTCATTGACCATTTTCTTTAGGATTTTGGGTATGGTTTTGTTCGAAGCCTCGGCTTGGCCATTTGACTGAGGATAATATGGAGTAGAAAAATGATATTGGATATTGTATTGTGTGCATAAGGTACGGACATCTTGATTTTTGAATGGTCTACCATTATCAGTGACAATGGATTGGGGAATACCATACCGGTAAATAAGGTAATTTAGGATAAACTTGGCTATTTGCTTGTCAGTGATATATGTCATTGGGATAGCTTCTACTCACTTAGTAAAATACTCAGTGGTGGTAATGATAAACTTGTGGCCATTGGATGAGGATGGATGGATTTTACCCATGAGGTCAAGTCCCCACTATGAAAAAGGCCATGGAGTTGTGACAGGTTGTAGCTCGTGTCTCTGTGCATGTCTCATGTCCCCATGTTATTGGAATTGTAGACACTTCTTAGCAAATTGGGCTGCATCTTGCTCTATGGTTGGCCAATAATAACATATTTGAATTATCTTCGTAGCTAGAGTTGGACCAGTGGAATGTGATCCACAGATGCCTTCATGTATATCTCTTAAGGTAGCGTTAGCTTCATCAGAGTTAAGACATCTAAGAAGGATACCATCAAGACTTCGGTGATAAAGGGTGTCCCCCATAATAGTGAAACGAGAGGCTTGACGAATAAAGGTTTTACGTTGGGTTTTGGATAGTTTAAAGGGAAAGGTACCATTTTTGAGGTAGTCATAGATATCTTCGTACCAAGGGGAATTGGGACCAACAAGTTCGCAGATGATTTCACTTGTAGCAACATCAACGACATGTATCAATAGTTGCTCGATTAAGAATTCACATTTCTAAGTGTTTGTAGGCATATCTATGAGTGATCCAATAGTAACCATAGAATCAACAGCCTTATTATGTACCCTTGGAATTTTCTCAAATGAGATACTAGAGGCTTGTAAGTATCAACCAATTGCTTGTAGAGTATCAACTTGTCATCTTTAGTTTGGTACTCATTAGTGACTTGTCTTATAACTAGTTGAGAGTCCCCATAGACTTGGAGTTCCTTGATATTCCATTCTACTACTAGATGGAGACCTATAAGAAGTGCCTCATACTCAGCAATGTTGTTGGTACATGGAAATGCTAGTCGATATGATTTTGGGATATAGTCATTCTGAGGTGTGATAAATAGGATTCCGGCCTCTGAACCATGTTGCGTATAGGAACCATTATAGTGTAACTTCCATTGTACTGAGGTAGCAATAGTGAAAAGACATTCATCAGGAAAGTTAGAGATCATAGGATTTACATCTGTTATTGGAGCTTCATCTAGTTGATCTGCAAGGAATTGTCCCTTGATAGCTTTTCGGTAAATATACTCTATGGTGAATTCACTCAGGATCATGACCCATTTAGCTAGTCGACCTATGAGGGCTGCCTTGGATAATAGATACTTCCATGGATCAATCTTAGAGATAAGGTTGGTATGCTGGTTCAACATATAATGTCACAACTTTTGGGAAGCAAACACTACTGCTAAACATGCTCTTTCCATAGGAGTGTAGTTGAGTTCATAACCAACCAATGTGTGGTTGATATAGTAGATAACATGTTCTTTACCTGATTCATCATGCTATGCTAAGAGGGCACCTAATGCCACAACTATTGTAGAGATGTATATGATCAAAGGTCTATTAGGTACTGGTGGTACAAAAACTAGAGGATTAGCTAGATATTCCTTAAGTTGATCAAAATCTTGTTGATACTTTCTATCCCATCAAAAGGAGACATCTTTGCGGAGAAAGTGTTGGAATGGTTGACACTTATCTTCCATTTGTGAAATAAACTATCTGATAGATTGCAACCTCCCTTGAAGGCTTTGTAGAGCTTTGAGATTCTTAGGTGGAGGCATCTCTACAATAGCCTTGACTTTTGCTAGATCCACTTCAAGTCCTCTGTGAGATACAATGTATCCCAATAGTTTCCTTGAAGTGACACCGAAGACACATTTCTTGGGATTTAGCCATATTTGATACTTCTCTAGTCAATCGAAGATCTTCCCTAGAACTTAATATGATCTATCCTAGAAGATTTTGCTAATATGTCATCAACATAGTCCTCCATTATAGTGTGAAACAAGTCATGGAATATAACTATCATAGCTCTTTGATAAGTAGCTCCTGCATTCTTAAGACCGAAGGGCATGACTTTCCAACAATAAGTACCCCAACGACATGTGAAAGTTATTTTGTGTTGGTCTTCTAGAGCTATCATGATCTGACTGTAACTAGAGAAAGCATCTCATGACCTGCCATCAAATCTAGTATGATATATATGATGGGAAGTGGAAAGTCATCTTTGGGACATGCTTTATTGAGATCTCTAAAATCTATGCATATGTAGATGCCCCCATTTGGTTTAGCTATAGGTACAAGATTAGAGACCCACTCTTTATAATCAATAGGTCGAATAAACTTTGTATCTAACAACTTCTCAAGCTCTGCTTTGACTAGGAGCGTTATATATGGGTGCATCTTGTGAAGCTTTTGTTTTACAGGCATGGCATTTGGAGATACAACTAGATGATGAACCACAAGTGAAGGGTCCAATCCAGGAATATCATCATATGTCCAAGCAAAATTAATAGTTCTTTGCAAGAAGAATTTGGTGAAATCCTTCGTCTCTTGTTCTGATAAGGAAGCTGCTAGAAATGTGACCTTAGGGTTCTATATTGTGTCGAGGTTCATCTATGTGGAGTCTTCTACTAAGAGAGATGATTTTTCTTGATACTTAGCTAGTAGGGGAAGGTCAAATCCTCAATCCTTAGGTACCTTAGAAAGGTTTTCATCATCGAATACATCTTTTATTTTTACTATTTTACGATCAAGAGGTGCCACATTGTGGTTTTCACCTATGGATCTATTTTTATTTTCTCTTTTACGAGTGGAGGATTTGGCATTCTCACCAAAATAAGCAACTTGATCTAAATCCATGATAAAACTAGTTTGTGATCACCAAGTGGAATACCATCCCAAAGTCCCATAAATTTTACTATAGC
Organism: Cunninghamia lanceolata; assembly: GCA_027924645.1. NCBI lineage: Eukaryota > Viridiplantae > Streptophyta > Pinopsida > Cupressales > Cupressaceae > Cunninghamia > Cunninghamia lanceolata. Next base: position 6,866,064 of record BSBN01000512.1, read on the forward strand.
CTCATCATTCTAAAAGATATCTAGAATGGGGGCCTCTTTTTGGTCCCAATCAATGAGTTCAAAGTAGATGAGGGATAAATTCAAGATTTTTGTGGTTGACGTGAGGGAGATGGATGATATCATAAATATTGAGGTGTCTTGGAATAAGTCTTTGATGTATAGGGAAGAGTCATTGATGGTATCCTCTTTAGAGATCGAATTTGCGGGCCAAGCTTTCGTTACTGCGTCAATAATAAACTTAATGTCTGAGGCTTGTGGTACCTCCTTACCATATCCTAACCCTTGCTGGTTGTATTTCTTAGTCACAGTAATTGGTTCAATTAGACCTTCACCATGCTTTCCTAGGCCACCTTTGCCTTAATAGCTCATGTTTTTGACAATTCTGAGACCATTACCATACTTTTTGATAGGTAATGTGACCGGTTCTTTCTCTTTTTAGATCTAAGAGGAGATGTCTTCTATAGCTTCTTCTTCAAGAAAACCACCATTAGTGAATTTTGTTAAGGAAGCTAGTGCTTTTAAACTTTTTGTAACTTTAGGGATGGGCGGTTTGCCATATGAATTCAGTGAAAGATGCATTCTCCCCACACAACAAGATTTTGATATATCATACTCGCCAAATCCTATATCTTTGAAATGAACTTGTATTTTTGGAATGGATGTATCTATAGAGACTTTGGTCAAAGTATTTGGATCAGATATAATGGAGATTCAGGAGCTTCTATATTATTGGGTATCTATTTTCTATTGCGATATTAACGCCCTTGCATGGCATGACAAAATTCAAATGGATTAGGATCTCCTAGGATAGTGATTTCAGTACCAAAGAATGGGAACTTGAGGGATTGATGGTATGTAGAGGGTACAGCTCGCATGGCATGAATCCATGGGTGCCCTAGGATAATATTGTATGGTAGCTCAATGTCTAGACTTGGCATCTTGTTTCTAGCATGACAGGGCCCACTTGAATAGGCAAATGTATCACACCATCTGTCTGTCGCTCTACATCATCATATGCTTTAATAGAAATAGCTTGCTTAATGTTTATATGATCCTTAGAGTATCCTAATTGTTTTAGCAACTTTAGAGAACAAATGTTCAAACCAACACCACCATCTATAAGTATACATTTGATTTTACGTTGGTGGATGAAAACTTCGATGTGGAGGGCATCGTTATGACATAGATCATGAGATGGGAGGTCTTTTTCATAAAAGACCATGTTGTAGGGTGATGCAATGTTACCTATCATGGCTTGAAATTTCATGACAGCTATGTTGTGGGGAATCAACTTAAGAATGTCTAATATTAAGATATGTGCGGGAGTCTTCCCTAGATGTTCAACAAGATTATAATCAGAGGTGACTTTTGTTACAAGTATGGGTCTAACCGGTGTTGTCATTGATGTCAACATACTCATGTTGCATTAATGAGGAGGATTGGTTGATCTGTGTGCTGAGGATATTGAGAAAATTAGTCTCAATCAGGAACAGTGAAGAACAATGATGATAACAAGGTAAAATTCCAAGATAGGTTGTGGATAAGAGGATGCGGTTTAAAGGGTTTGTAGATATAGGTCTTGAGATGCTCCAATCAAGTTTTCAGAGGTCTACATGAAGATCTGAAGAAGTTATGGTCGCTCAAGTAGAACCGGCTCCGGCAGGTGTCCAGAGGTGACAAAGTGACACAGATAGGTCCGGTGAGGTCCGGTAATACATTATCCCTTTCTGCAGATTGGAGGAAGTGTTGGGGATGTCCTTGTGAAGTGTCAAGTAGATTGGTTTGTGGCTTGAAGGTCTGGAAGAACCTATTCCTTTGTGATAGTGACGACAGACTGTGTTCTTGAGGTTCCGAATGAAGGAGAGAAGGATTCCAGTAAGCAGATGAAGTGCAGATGTTGTTGGTGATTCAGGAAAGCTTGTGGTGATATGTGGATCGATTCCAGTTTATGTTGGTAGTTCGCATTGAAGTTAAAGTTGTATTTGAAGAATAACCACCAGATGTTGGTGTTCTTCCTAAGATTGGTCAACCAAATGTATTACACGTCTTGCGGATGTTCTTGTAGGTGTTTGCTGACTTAGATAATTGTTCCTAAGTCGATGTCATGTATAAATAAGGATTTGAGAAGTCATTTCAAAGTGTGTCTTATGGAGATGAGAGTGTGGTAGCAAAAAGCAGAGCGAAAGGCAAAGCAGGTGTATTGAGCTTAATGGAACTGATTCAAGCATAGTGAAGATGCTATTCTCCAGTTCATGTATGTAATACTTATTTCTTTGTAGACAGTGTGTCTCTTGTAGGCAGTGAGCCTCTTGTGAGTAGTGTGCTCGGGCAGTGAGCCCTAATTGGCATGTGCCATTTTGATCTTTCTATTCTTCTAACAGAGAATACATTCTTGGGTTAATCACCCCATGGTTTTTCCCTTAACCGGGTTTTCCACATCAAAATCTTGGTGTCTTATGTGTTGATGTGTTTCTTCTTTTGATTTGAATGCATTATGTTTCATGTTTAATATTCTACTAATCACCACGAAGATTTAAGTGTGGAAATTAAAGAAAGTTTTTACACAACTGATTCACCCCCTCTCAATTGTGTGCCCTAAGTCTAACAATTGGTATCAGAGCTAAGTTCCTCTAAAAGGAGCTTAACCGATTGAGGAGATCCAGGATGTCATCTTACAAGAAGGATAATCCGAAGTTTGATGGAACCAACTTTGCTCTTTGGAAAGGTCGCATGAAATGTCACTTGCAGTGTATGGGATTTGCATACTGGTCCATGGTTACAAAAGCTTATGTACCTCCACAGGGTGGTCCGACAACCCTAAATGAAATCACAGATGCTGAAAACAATATGCAGACCAAAGAGGCTCTTTTAAGCGCATTATCTGACTCAGAACTCTCAAATGTTATTGACCTGCCAACTGCCTTTGAGATTTGGAATAAACTGGAACTTTTACATGAAGGAGACCAGTATGTTAAATGTGCAAGGTTACAGAGTCTAAAAGGGAAATTTGAAAAATTGAAGATGGGAGATGATGAAAATATTACCACTTTTATGCCAAGAGTGAATGAACTGGTTTGTGGAATTAGAAATGCTGGTGGTGTCTTGGATGAAAATGAGATTGTTGGTAAAATTCTCAGATCCCTCCCTGCTTCTTACAAAATCAAGGCTGCTGCCATTGAAGAATTCAGAGCTCATACAAATGTCACAAGAGATCAATTGGCTGGGAAATTGGTTGCATTTGAAATGACAAAGTTTGGAGATGACCCCCCCAAGACTGAATCTGCATTCAAAGCCAGTGCCTCTGTTAAAGGTAAACAAAGGCTTGATCCAGGAGAGAATTCTTCAAAGAAATTGTCTTGGTATGAAAAAGCAAGAAAATATTTGGAAGAAGAAGAAGCAGAAACTGCTCAACTTGAAGCCCTTATTGCAAAGAGGCTACCAAGAGGATCCGGTAAGTATGAGGGAAAATTAGCTTTTAAGTGTTTTAACTGCAATAAGATTGGTCATTTTGCCTCAAGGTGTCCGGAAAGATTTTCAAGACAAAATCTTAACAAGCCAAGGTTCCAAAAGAACTGTTACTATGTACATGACGATGATGATAATGAAGGAGTAATAGATGATGAATCAAAGATAGGAAACAAATCTAGAAATGAATGGGTGTTCATTGCCATCAAGGAAGAAGATCCAATGTCCTCTGTATCTGTCAATCTTAAGACTGTGGAAAGAGCTCTGGCTGCCCAAATTGAAGAGAAGGATGATTGGGTCATTGATAGTGGTTGCTCTCACCATATGACAGGTGAAAAAAATAAGTTTGTAGATTTGGAAAGGTATGAAAGAGGATTGGTAAAGTTGGTGACAATTCTGCTGGTAGAATCAGAGGAAGAGGAACTATTTCTTTTGATGGAAGAAACAAAACTGGTAATGTACTATATGTTGAAGGTTTGAAGCACAATCTTCTCAGTGTTGGACAATTGGTAGACAAAGGCTATGGTCTCCAATTCAAAGATGGAAAATGCAAAATCTTTGAAAGTTTCGGAACAGAGATTGCATCCGGTACTCAAACTAAAGGTAATATCTTCCATTTGGTTGGTACTGGTAAAAGTTGCTTATTTGTTCAAGTTGATCAGAGTTGGTTATGGCATAGAAGGATGTGTCATGTGAATTTTGATAATATAATCAAGATAAGCAATACTCAGGTTGTAAGAGATCTTCCAAAATTGGTGAAACCTACTAACAGCTTGTGCAAGGAATGTTAGTTAGGTAAAATGAGCATAGTCTCATTCAAAAGCAAGGAACTGTCCTCTACCAGATTATTGGACTTAGTTCACACTGATCTTTGTGGTCCGGCAAGAACTAGGAGTATTCAAGGAGATACATACTTCATGCTGCTAATTGATGACTATTCCCAGATGATGTGGGTAACCTTTCTAAAGGAGAAATCAGAAGCTCTTGAGAAATTCAAAATATTCAAGGCAATGGTAGAAAATGAAATAGGATTAAAGTTGACATGTCTGAGGTCTGATAGAAGTGGAGAATTCACATCCGGTGAGTTCATAGAATTCTGTGAGAAACATGGAATTAAGGGACAATTGTCTGCTCCTAGGACTCCACAGCAGAATGGAGTAGTGGAGAGAAAGAACCAGACCATCCAGGAAGCATCTAGGACCATGATGATGGAAGAAAATGTTCCTCAAATCTATTGGAGAGAAGTTGTCAGCACTGCATTCTATACTCTCAATCAAGTTCAAATCAGAAGCAATACCGGTAAGACCCCTTATGAACTCTGGTTTGGCATTACTCCTACTGTAAGATATTTTAGAGTCTTTGGTAGCAAATGTTACATCAAAAGAGATGAAGATCTAGGCAAGTTTGATGCTAGAAGTGATGAAGGGATATTCTTGGGTTACTCTACTCAAAGCAAAGCATACCGTTGTTATAACAAGAGACTGAGAAAGATGATAGAAAGTGCAAATGTGAAGGTTGATGAGGGAATGGAGAAACCCTCAAGGTTTTATGAATATGATGAAGATGATCAGAATGGTGTTTTGGTTCAAGGAGTTCAATCCTCTTCTGAAAGTTAGATTCAAACTGATCTGGTAAATCAGGAAGAAGAGACAGGTCTGAATGAGCCTGATCAAGAAGCAGAAGTGCAAGAAACTCCCAAAGTTCCAAGGTATGTAAGACTGAACCACTCTGAAGATCAGATCATTGGTGACAAAAGCAAAGGTGTGCAAACTAGAAGGAAAATTGCTCAAAATTCAAATGAATATTGTCTAATTTCAAAGATTGAACCTAAGACAATAAATGAAGCCTGCAATGATGAAAACTGGACCAAAGCAATGGAGGAAGAATTGATGCAAATTGAGAAAAATCACACTTGGGATCTTGTTCCTAGACCTAGAAACAAGAATGTGATTGGAACCAAATGGGTCTTCCGGAACAAATTAAATGAAGTTGGTGAAGTAATCAGAAATAAAGCCGGATTGGTCTGCAAGGGCTACTCCCAAATAGAAGGAATTGATTTTGAAAAAACTTTTGCTCTGGTGGCAAGAATTGAAGCAGTCAGATTATTTCTTGCATTTGCTACCTTTAAGGATTTCAAGGTGTATCAGATGGATGTCAAGTCTGCTTTCTTGAATGGTGACTTAGAAGAAGTGTACATTGAACAACCGGATGGATTTCAATTATCTGAGCATGGTGATATGGTCTGCAAGTTGAAGAAGGCATTGTATGGACTAAAGCAAGCCCCAAGAGCATGGTATGAAAGATTGGACAAATATCTTTTGAAGATCAGTTTCAACAAAGGTACTGCTGACAGTAACTTATATTTCAAAATTGATCATGAAAACATCTTGATTGTTGAAGTATTTGTTGATGATATCATCTTTGGAGGAAGAGACAGTATGTGTAAAACTTTTGCAAATCAAATGAAAAGTGAGTTTGAAATGTCAATGCTTGGTGAAATAAATTTCTTCTTGGGTCTGCAAATTACTCAACACAAAGAAAGGAATCTTCATTTCTCAGACCAAATATGTGAAAGAACTGTTGAAGAAATTTGGGATGGAAGATTCAAAGCCAATGAATACTCCCATGGCAACCAGATGTAAGTTGAACAAAGATGATGACTCTCCTAAGGTAGACTAGACAAAGTACAGATCAATGATTGGAGGATTGTTGTATCTCACTCAAACTAGACCAGATATTATGCAAGTTGTTGGTCTTGTTGCTAGATTCCAAGATGATCCTAGAGAATCCCATGTCATGGCAATGAAGAGGATCTTTAGATATCTAAAAGGGACGGTTGAGTATGGTCAGTGGTATCCTAGAGATCATGATTTCTCTCTTCATGCATATACAAATGCTGATTGGGCAGGAGATGTGGATGACCGGAAGAGTACCAGTGGTGGAGCTTTCTTTTTGGGAAAGAGATTGGTTTCTTGGCTAAGCAAGAAACAAGAGGCAATATCCCTGTCTACAACTAAAGCAAAATACATTGCAGCAGCAGGTAGTTGCACTCAAGTTTTGTGGATGAAGCAGTGGTAAGAGATATTAAAGTAGAGTATGAGGAGCCTATCACAATTTTCTATGATAATTCAAGTGCAATAAAAATTTCTAAGAATCCGGTGTTGCATTCTAAGACTAAGCATATATCTATCAAGTTTCACTTTCTAAGAGAGCAAGTGAACAATGATGAATTCAAACTGGAGTTTGTGCCCTCCAAGGATCAGATTGCAGATATTTTTACTAAACCTCTTCCCAAGGACTCTTTTGAGTATCTTAGGGAGAAGTTAGGGGTTATTGCCCCTCCAGTGATGAACTAGAATGCACTGATGTGCATCAGTCCAGTGGATATCACAGTCATATCTTGTGATTCAGATTGATGATGGGGAGCTGCTACTCAGGGGGAGCAACAGGTATGATTCTGAAGTTGCAAGTATGAGCCCTTTGCCATTAATGTCAAAGGGGGAGAGAAGACATGTGAAAAACAAGTGGTTGATGATCAAAGGGGGAGTAGTAAAGGAAGAGAAGACATGTGAATAGTTGTTGTTGATAGGGGGAGTTGTGACAGTAAGGAGAAGTTCTTGTCTTGATGGTTTTTCACATCATATGTTGCCATCAATGACAAATGGGGAGATTGTTGCAAGTATGGGTCTAACCAGTGTTGTCATTGATGTCAACATACTCATGTTGCATTAATGAGGAGGATTGGTTGAGCTGTGTGCTGAGGATATTGAGAAAATTAGTCTCAATCAGGAACAGTGAAGAACAGTGATGGTAACAAGGTAAAAGTCCAAGATAAGTTGTGGATAAGAGGATGTGGTTTAAAGGGTTTGTAGATATAGGTCTTGAGATGCTCCAGTCAAGTTTTCAAAGGTCTGCATGAAGATCTGAAGAAGTTATGGTCACTCAAGTAGAACCGGATCCGACAGGTGTCCAGAGGTGACAGAGTGACATAGATAGGTCCGGTGAGGTCCGGTAATACATTATCCCATTCTGTAGATTGGAGGAACTGTTGGGGACATCCTTGTGAAGTGTCAAGTAGATTGGTTTGTGGCTTGAAGGTCCGGAAGAACCTATTCCTTTGTGACAGTGATGATAGACTATGTTCTTGAGGTTTCGGATGAAGGAGAGAAGGATTCCACTAAGCAGATGAAGTGCAGATACATTGTTGGTGATTCAGGAAAGCTTGTGGTGATCTGTGGATCGGTTCCAGTTCATGTTAGTGGTCCGCATTAAAGTTAAAGTCGTATTTGAAGAATAACCACCGGATGTTGGTGTTCTTCCTAAGATTGGCCGACCGGATGTATTACACGTCTTACGGATGTTCTTGTAGGTGTTTTCTGACTTAGATGATTGTTCCTAAGTTGATGTCATGTTTAAATAAGGATTTGAGAAGTCATTTCAAAGTGTGTCTTGTGGAGATGAGAGTGTGGTAGCAAAAAGCAAAGCGAAAGGTAGAGCATGTGTATTGAGCTTAATAGAACTGATTCAAGCATAGTGAAGATGTTATTCTCTAGTTCATGTATGTAATACTTATTTCTTTGTAGATAGTGTGTCTCTTGTAGGCAGTGAGCCTCTTGTGAGCAGTGTACTTGAGCAGTGAGCCCTAATTGGCATGTGTCATTTTGATCTTTCTATTCTTCTAACAGAGAATACATTCTTGGGTTAATCACCCCATGGTTTTTCCCTTAATCGGGTTTTCCACATCAAAATCTTGGTGTCTTATGTGTTGATGTGTTTCTGCTTTTGATTTGAATGCATTATGTTTCATGTTTAATATTCTGCTAATCACCAAGAAGATTTAAGTGTGGAAATTAAAGAAAGTTTTTACACATCTGATTCACCCCCCCTCTCAGTTGTGTGCCCTAAGTCTAACAACTTCTGGATTTGATGTTGGACCATGAAGTGTACCACAACTATGACGAGTTGTGATGACACAATCCAGGGATTTACTTTTAATGGTAAGGGTTGAGACTCGGCTCTCTTCAAAATGACCCACAATGGAGTCATAAGAAGATGAAACTTTGTTAATGCTCTTTCCTTTATTAGGATTTTGACCTTTACCATGTTGAGGGAATGGATCCTTATATACGTTGAGATCTTGGTTTGTGGTATGTTGAGGAGGTGCGTCAAAAGTAACTTCACCTCTGTCTATGAGGTTTTGGATCAAGTGTTTCAATTTAATGCAAGATGAGTTTTTGTGTCCTTTTGTTCTATGGAACTCACAATATTCATTATCATTGTACCATGTAGGTTTGAAATTTGTTTCCTCATATTGACATGCTTTGGGTAGTGTGATAAGTCCATTTTGCACAAGCTTTTTAAGGACTAATTCGATAGGTTCGCCCAAAGGAGTGAATCGATGTCTTGGAGGATAGTCTTGTTGTCGTTGTTGGTGTCATTGTTGGTGTCGTTGTCGTTGTTGTTGTGGTTGTTGATGTTTTTGTTGTCTAGGAGTAGATGGGATTGCTTTTGGGAGATTGAGTGGTGATTAGAGATTTTGAGCATGTTTGGAATCCATAATTCCATCATTGACAACGTTTTTGTTTTTGGACCAAAATTTAGGTTTGTCATTAGATTGTTGTTGAGGAGAGTTGTCTTTGGTTTATTTAAAGATTTTGACTACACCTTTTGCAATGAGGGATTTGTTGATATTAGTGTTGCAAATATGTGCCTAAGCAGTGTTGTCATTGATGCCAACATATTCTTGTTGTCATTGGTGTCAACTGTGCCTTATTTTGTTGCCTATTTAGGAGACTGGAATGTCGAGGGTATTGAGAAAATAAATGAAGACTCAATGTTCATGGACCATATTGCTATGTAGAGGATTATCAAAGGTTGCTCCAGTTAAGAATTGAGAAGTCCGCATGAAGATTTGAAGAAGTTATGGCCATCTGAGTAGAACTAGATTTTACAGTATTCAGAAGAGATAGACTAATAGTAAGTTGGTTCGGATTGCTCCGCAGTGAAATATTATGGTTTGCAGATCTGAAGGCATGTTTGGGAAGTTAGTGTGTATCATCAACTCCAGTGGTTCATGGTTTGGAGGTCCGCAAGCTATCTTTCTAGTTTGACAGTCATGGCAGACAGTGTTCTTGAGGTTTCAGAGGAAGATACAAATGATTCTGGTAATTTGGTTTAGAGTGGATGTTATTGGTGAATTTAATGTGCTTGTGGAGGTCTCTGGATCATGTGGCTACTACGTTGGAGGTCCGCATTGAAGTTTGAGCTTGTTGTGGAAGATTTCTTTTTTGAAGTTGATGTTCTTCCCAGTCTTGGCTGACCAGATGTTCCTAATGTGTTGCGGATGATCTAAAGAGCATTTTATGAAGCGTGGCATGTTAGTAGAGGAAGATTCAAGTCTCAGCTATGTTTGCCTGATAGTGTAAAGATCTGCATTAAGTTTAGTTGACCTTGTTGATCATTCCAAGGTTGATGAAGTGTATAAATACTTGTTAAAAATTATCCTTGTACAAAATGAATTAAATCTGAAGAAAGGATCCTAAACAGAACAGAGAAGAAGAGGAGCAAAAGGAGTATAGAGTGAAGAGTCAGTAAAGAAAAATTTAAGGATACAAGCAGAAGTTTTTGTGAGCCTTCAAAGGGACTGAATCAGGCATGAATGTAGATGCTATTTCTCAGTTTATTATCTCTGTGTAAATCATAATTTATTATAAGCAATGAACCTCCTTTTGAGCAGTGAGCTCTAGGCAGTGTGCCCGAAGGCATGTGCCTTCTATTTTCTTAAGTACTTTTAACAGGGTATGCATTTTTGTGGGTTAAGCCCCACCGTGGTTTTTCCTTTAACCGGGTTTTCCATGTCAAAAATTATGGTGTTGTGTGTTCATGTTGTTTCTACTCATGTGTTGATTCATGCTTAAATGTTTACATCATTAATTTGTTTGCAAATTAAGAAAGAAGATTAAAAGTGAAGAAAAGGTTAAAATTTAGGGACAACTGATTCACCCCCCCTCTTTGTTGTTTGGACTAATTCCAACAATTGGTATCAGAGCCAAGTTCCTCTAAAAGAAGCTTGACCGCTTGAGGAGATCCAAGATGTCAACTTATAAGAAGGAAAGTTTGAGATTTGATGGAACACTTTACTCCCTTTGGAAGGTATGCATGTAGTGTCATTTGGAATGTATTGATAACAAAGAATGATTATAAGATTCCAAAGAATGGGCCTACTACTCTAGACGAACTAAGGGAAGTTGAATGCAATATTCGAGCCAAAGAAGCTTTATTGAGTGCCCTGTTTGATACAGAATTGGCAAATGTCCTGGATTTGAAAACTTCCCATGAAATCTGGAAAAAGATGGAAAATTTGTATGAAGGTGACAAATATGTTAAATGTGCCAAGCTACAAAGCCTGAAGGGTAAATATGAAAGATTGGCAATGAGGGAAGATGAAAACATTACTTCCTACATAAAGAAAGTAAATGAACTTGTGACTGGTATCAGAAATGCAGGTGGAGTATTGGAAGAATCAAAAATTGTTGCCAAAGTGCTAAGATCCTTACCTCTAGAATACAAGCATAAAGCTGCAACCATTGAAGAAATCAGGACAGTAACAATTGTCACAAGGGATTAGTTAGTTGGTAAGCTCTCAACATTTGAAATGAGTGAGTTTGGTGATTCTCTCCCTAAGTATGAATCTGCATTCAAGGCCAGTGTGTATGGAAAGCAAAGATATGATCCGAGTGAAAGTTCTTTAGGAAGATCAAATAGATTTGTGAAGACAAGAAAGGATCTTGAAGATGATGAAATTGACACTGCAGATCTTCAAGCTCTTATTGCCAAAAGATTTCCAAGAGGATCCGATAGTATAAAATAAAGTTGCCACTCAAATGTGTTTCTTGTAATAAGATTGGTCATTTTGCCTCAAGATGTTTGGAGAGGTTTTAAAAACCAAACCCTAACAGATATAAAGGTCAAAAAAATGTTACTATGTCCAAGAAGCTGGAGAAGAAGGAGTCACAGATGATGAATCTGATCATGGAGGTTCAACTAAAAGTGATTGGGTGTTCATTGCTATCAAGGAAGAAGATCCGGTGTCTACTAAATCTACTAGTTGTGCAAATGTGGAAAGTGTCTTGCTGCTTAGGTTGTAAGGATGAATGGGTGATTGATAGTGGATGTTCTCATCATATGACTAGTGACAAGAGTAAGTTTGTGAGTTTTGAAAAATATGAAGGCAGGCTTGTGAAATTTGGAGACAACTCAGCTGGTACAATCCATGGCAAAGGATCCATCTCTTTTGATGGTAAGAATTGCACCAATGATGTTCTGTATGTGGAAGGACTAAAACATAATCTTCTTAGTGTTGGACAGTTGGTTGACAAGGGTTATGATCTTCGATTCAAGGATAGAAAATGTAGAATCTTGAAGAGCTCTAGAATTGCATCTGGTACTCAAACTAGAGGTGACATCTTTCATTTAAGTAGTTCTAGCAAAAGTTGTTTGATTGCTCAAACAGATCAAAGTTGGATATGGCATAGGAGGATGTGTCATGTGAATTTTGATAACATTATCAAAATAAGTTCCACTCAGGCTGTAAGAGTTCTTCCAAGACTTGTGAAACCTGATAGCATATGTAGAGAATGTCAATTGGGTAAACAGAACAAAATTTCATTCAAAAGTAAGGAACAAGCTTCAAGTGGATGATTGGAACTGGTACATACTGATCTCTGTGGTCCTGCTAAAACTAAGAGTGTGCAAGGAGATAGATATTTCATGTTGCTGATTGATGACTACTCCCGAATGATGTGGGTAACCTTCCTAAAAGAAAATTTAGAAGCTCTTGACAAGTTTAAGGTGTTCAAGGTGATGGTTGAAAATGAGATTGGTGAGAAATTAAAGTGTCTAAGATCTGACAGAGGTGGAGAATTTACTTCCAGAGAGTTTAATGCTTTTTGTGATAAGCATGGAATAAAAAGATAGTTATCTGCTCCTAGGACTCCTCAACAAAATGGAGTTGTGGAAAGAAAGAACTAGACCATTCAAGAAGATGCCAGGACCATGATGATGGAAACAAATGTTCCTCAAGTTTATTGGAGAGAAGTTGTAAGTACTGTCGTCTACACTCTTAACTAGGTGCAGATCAAAGGAAATTCTGGTAAGACCCCTTATGAACTATGGTTTGGTCATCCTCCTACCGTGAGATGTTTGAGAGTTTTTAGTAGTAAATGCTATATCAAAAGAGATGAGGATTTAGGCAAGTTTGATGCAAGAAGTGATGAAGGAATATTTTTGGGATACTCTACTCAAAGTAAGGCTTACCGATGCTTCAACAAGAGGTTGAAAAGGATTGTTGAAAGTGCTAATGTTAGAGTTGATGAGAGCAAAGAAGGACATTCTAGGCATTGCGGATATGATTTAGATGATCAAGATGAAAGTCAAAGTCAAGAAAGGCAAGTCCAAAGTCAGACTCAGATCCAAATTGATCTAGTAACTCCAGTAACTCAAGAGGTTGGTGCAGATGATGAGGAACAAGCTCAAGAAACAAAAGCTCAAGCAATTATGAAAACCCCCAGGTATGTAAGAATGAATCATCCTAAAGATAAGATTATAGGAGATAGAAATAAAGGTGTTTGAACTAGGAGAAGATTTGTTGAAGATCAAGAAGAGATTTGTTTGATTTCAAAGATTGAACCTAAATCAGTAAGTGAAACCTGCAATGATGAAAATTGGGTAAAAGCAGTGGAAGAAGAATTGATGCAAATTGAAAAGAACCCCATTTGGGATCTTGTTCCTAGACCTGAGGACAAAAATGTGATTGGAACCAAATGGGACTTTCGGAATAAACTAAATGAAGATGGTGAAGTTGTAAGAAACAAAGCAAGGTTGGTATGCAAAGGCTATTCTCAAGTGGAAGGAATTGATTTTGAAGAAACTTTTCCTCCGGTGGCAAGAATAGCGGCAGATAGATTGTTTCTTGCATTTGCTGCTTTCAAAGATTTTAAAGTGTATCAGATGGATGTCAAATCAACATTCCTAAATGGAGATTTGGAGGAAGAAGTCTACATTGAGCAACCGAAAGGATTTCAGTTGTCTGATCAGGGAGATATGGTTTGTAGACTGAGAAAAGCCTTGTATGGACTCAAGCAAGCTCCAAGAGCCTGGTATGCAAGATTGGATAAATATTTGCTTAAGATAGGTTTTAGCAAATGTACTGCTGATAGTAATCTTTACTTCAAGATTAATCATGAGGACAACCTAATTGTTGAGGTATTTGTTGATGATATCATTTTTGGTGGAAATGAATGTATGTGCAAAGCATTTGCAGATAAGATGAAAAGTGAATTTGAGATGTCAATGTTTGGAGAGATGAATTTCTTTCTAGGTCTGCAAATTGTTCAGTCAGATAAAGGTATCTTCATATCTCAGTCCAAGTATGTGAAAGAATCATTGAAGAAGTTTGGAATGGAAGACTCCAAGCTAGTAGGTACACCTATGGTAACCAGATGCAAGTTAAGTAAAGATGGTGACTCCCCCAAGGCAAATTAGAAAAGGTATAGATCAATGATTAGAGGATTCCTCTATCTGACTCAGACTAGACCTAACATCATGAATGCCATTGGACTTGTTGCTATATTTCAAGTTGATCCAAAAGAATCCCATGTTGTGGCAGTCAAAAGAATTTTTAGATATCTCAAGGGGACAATTGATTATGGATTATTGTATCTAAAGGACAATGAATTCACTCTTCATGCATATATAGATGTTGATTAGGCAGGAGATGTGGATGACAGAAAAAATACTAGTGATGGTGCATTTTTCTTGGGAAGAAGATTGGTCTCTTGGATGAGAAAAAAGCAAGAGGCAATATCTCTATCTACTGCAGAAGTAGAATATATAGCAGTAGCAAATAATTGTACTCAGGTTATGTGGATGAAGCAAATGTTGAAGGACATAAGAATTGTGTTTGAGGAGCTAGTCACAATCTTTTGTGATAATTCTAGTGCAATAAGCATCTCAAAGAATCCAGTGTTGTATTAAAAAATAAAGCATATATCTATCAAGTTTCATTTCTTGAGAGAGAAGGTAAATGAGAATGAAGTCAAGTTGGAGTTTGTGTCTTCCAAAGATCAGATTGCGGATATCTTCACTAAGCCTCTTCCCAAGGATACTTTTGAGTATCTCAGAGAGAAGTTAGGGGTTATTACTCCTCTAGATTAGAACTAAGATGCACTTATGTGCATCAGTCCGGTGGATTTCTCAGTCATATCTTGAGATCCGGATTGATGTTGAGAAGATACTACTCTAATAAGTAGTCAGTATGCAAATGTTGGAGATCAGTCTGAAATTAAAAGGGGGAGTAAATATAGAAAATATGTGCCCTTTTCCATCGATGTCAAAGGGGGAGAGAAGACATGTGAAAAACAAATTGCTGATGAAAGGGGGAGCATTGAAGAAAGTGGTTGCAGAAGTCAGGGGGAGAAGTTCTTGTCGTGATGGTTGAATCAATTTTTCACATCATATGTTGCCATCAATGACAAAGAGGGAGATTGTTGTTAATATGTGCCTAAGCAGTGTTTTCATTGATGTCAACATATTCTTGTTATCATTGGTCTCAACTGTGCCTTATTTTGTTGCCTGTTTAGGAGACTAGAATGTTGAGCTCTTGCTCTGCTCCTGGTATTGAGAAAATAAATGAAGACTCAATGTTTACGGACCATATTTTTGTGTAGAGGATTGTCAGAGGTTTCTCCAGTTAAGAATTGAGAATTCTGCATGAAGATTTGAAGAAGTTTTGGCCATCTGAGTAGAACCAGATTTTACAGTATTCAAATGAGATAGAGTGATAGTAAGTTGGTCCAGATTGCTCTGCAGTGAAATATTATGGTCTGCGGATCTGGAGGCATGTTTGGGAAGTTAGTGTGTATCATTAACTCTAGTGGTTCATGGTTTGGAGGTCCACAAGCTATCTTTCTAGTTTGACAATCATGGCAGACAGTGTTCTTGAGGTTCCAGAGGAAGATACAAATGATTCTGGTAATTTGGTTTAGAGTCGATGTTATTGGTGAATTCAATGTGCTTGTGGAGGTCTTTGGATCATGTGGCTATTGTATTGGAGGTCCGCATTGAAGTTTGAGCTTGTTGTTGAAGATTTCCTCTTTGAAGTTGATGTTCTTCCCAGTCTTGGCCGACCGGATGTTCCTAGTGTGTTGCAGATGATCTAAAGAGCATTTTATGAAGCATGGCATGTTAGTAGAGGAAGATTCAAGTCTCAGCTATGTTTGGCTGACAATGGAAAGATCCTTTAGCCGACCTTATTGATCATTCTAAGGTTGATGAAGTGTATAAATACTTGTTGAAGAGTTGTTAAAAATTATCCTTGTAGAAAATGAATTAAATCTGAAGAAAGGATCCTAAGCAGAGTAGAGAAGAAGAGGAGCGAAAGGAGTATAGAGTGAAGAGTTAGTAAAGAAGAATTTGAGGATAGAAGAAAGAGTTTTTGTGAGACTTCAAAGGGACTGAATCAGGCATGAATGTAGATGTTATTTCTTAGTTCATTATCTCTGTGCAAATCATAATTTTTTATAGGTAGTGAGCCTCCTTTTGAGCTGTGAGCTATGGGGCAGTGTGCCTTCTATTTTCTTAAGACTTTTAATAGGGTACATATTTTTGTGGGTTAACCCCCACCGTGGTTTTTTGCTTAACTGGGTTTTCCATGTCAAAAATTCTGGTGTTGTGTGTTCATGTTATTTCTGCTCATGTATTGATTCATGCTTAAATGTTTACATCATTAATTTGTTTGCAAATTAAGAAAGAAGATTAAAAGTACATAAAAGGTTAAAATTTAGAGACAACTGATTCACCCCCCCTCTCAGTTGTCCAGACTAATTCCAACAATTAGTTCCTTTGTAAATGATCTCATCAATTGAGGTAGCACTTTGGATTTGTAGACGAAACCCAAGATCTGGATTAAGATTTTGTACAAATATGCTAACAAGTTTCTTTTCAAGTATTTGAAATGGGAATTTGCTAGCCATATTTCACCATCTTTGTATGAAGGAGGTAAAGGTTTCTCCATTTCGTTGTTTGTTGTTACACAAGTCCGTCATGGAAATCTCATGTTTGTTATTGTAAGAGAAATGGGTAGCAAAATTTTCAGCTAGTTCATTGAAACTTTTAATACTCGTGGGTAGGTGTGAGAACCATTTTATTGCTTGTCCTCAGAGACTATGAGGAAAGAGATGCATAAGATACATGTCATTATGAGCAACCTCAAGGCAAGTAATGCAGAACTCTCTAAGATGGTCTTTAGGATCACCTTTTCCTTTGTACTTGTCAAATTTAGGTATGTCAAAGTTAGGTAGAAAAGGGATCATTGATAAAGATTGATCAAATGGATATGGACAAACCTCCTCCAATGAGAAAGTTTTCCTGATATGACCAAATGAAAGATCATAGATTTGTTTTTTCATATCGGAAAACTTAAGCTCAATAGCTGATGGGGGTGTTGATAAAGACAAATTTTGTTGAGTTTGGGGTGGTTGTTGCTGCCCATAAGAGAGATTGGAATTTAATCCATAAGCATTAAGATTGTATAGGTCATACAAAGTTTGGGGGTTGTTTTGGGTAGGATCAATGAAGAAAGTTGGAGCTTTTTGATGTTGTGGGGGTGCCAGATATAAATGTTGGCCTTGTGAATGTTGAGGGGTGTTGTTGAAAGAAGTTTGGGTTTGATATTGCTATTGTGGAATGATGTATGAGTTTTGATTTGGAGGTGGTTGAGATGGATTGACATGAGTAGTATTGGTGTTTGAAGAATGTTGGGGTGGAGTGACATGGGTAGCATTTATATTTGAAGAATGTTGTGGCAGATTGACATGAGTAATGATGTTTGAAGAGTGTTGGGGTGGAGTGACATAAGTAGTATGGATGTTTTAAGAATGTTGGGATGGAGTGACATGAGTAGTATTGATGTTTGAAGAATGTTGGGGTGGAGTGACATGAGTAGTATTGATGTTTGAAGGATGTTGGGGTGATGTGACATAAGCATCCATAGATGTGTAATTAGGAGGCAAAGATGACCATGATGGGGTAGCAAATGCAAGATTAGATATGGTCGTATGAATTTGTGATGTGTGTGGAGGATTTTGGGAATTGGTAGGTATGGACATGCCTAAGAAGGGGTTTGTTTGTTGAGCTTATTTTGCTAATTTGGCTTGTCTTGCTATTTTGGCTTGATGAATAAGGTGTTCTTGTTGAGTGTTATAATTCTCCATGTGAGTAAGGAGAGGTCCAAGTGATCTTTCTCCCATGATTTCTTGACTGGGTATAATTTCTTGTAAAGATGATTCAGGAAATAAGGTAGATATTGTAGACATTGTTTGAACGGGGTTTACTTGCGATCTATCCATAGCATTAATGACATATTGAAAGGGGTCTTCCTCTTTAATATTAGATGTATCAAAATCTGAAGGCAATTTGGCTCCCTTTTGAGCAAGCAAATGAAAATAGTGATCTTGGTTAGAGCTTATGAGTTTATCAATAGCAGCCATGGTTTTAGGATCTTGCATGATTTCATTTAGATCTTCAAAGCCTTCTTCTTGAGAGGATTGACCTCCTTGAAAGTTTTGCTCTTCTTGTGAGGGGTTTTGACCAATAGTATATCCTTATCAAGGAAATCATACATTCTTGTGTCAAACTGAGATGAATCTATCAAAGAGGTATTACCCTCTTGAGGATTGTTTTGGATGATGTTTTGAGTCTCAAGTTGGGGATTATGAAATGGGATGTTATGATGGTCTTGTTGAGGGGTGTGTGGAAGATTTTTTTGTGGGGTGTTTTGCTTAGCCTCCATGGCTTGACGATATTGTTGTCTAGTGGTAACCATAAGATTGCTCAAATGCACTAAAACAGAGATTGGAAGATTGATTTTGGACTAATCTGATAAAGTTGAGATTACTAGTTTGGTGGATTTGATATGGGTTGCTTGTGGAAGATTATAGAACTAGATCAATAGGTGATTTATTTGAATGATTACCTATCATAGAGGTAGACTTAATGACCTCAAATGAAGGCGGATAGGGTTAATGGTATAAAACCAACTCAAGAGAAGTTTATTCTCTAAGCTAATAAGAGACCAATAACGGATACTAATTTACCTCCAAAAGACTAAAGAGAGACAAAGATTTCTAAAATCATAGATAAATTAGGTGATGTTTGATGTGATCTAGGATCTATGGTGGAAGACAAATTACAAAGCTCTACTAGCTGGGTAAAGATTTAGGCTTGTTTGGTGAAGGTGAATTGATAGATAGTAATCTCAATAGGATAAAAGGTTTGAAAAGTCCAAACTTTGGCTATGATAATGGATGAAATGGTCTGATGGTTGATGGAAGAGGTCTGACAGTACTGCAAGATGCTAGCTCAGAGGTTAATTTGATTAAAATTTGAAGTTTAATGTGTTCTAGGCTAAATGGATGATGGACAGTTTGACAGAGACCAAAGGCACTTAACTATGGTTCAAAGGTGCTTTACTGCTTGCCAGAGGTGCAAAACTATGTTTCAAAGGTGCATAACTATGTTTCAAAGGTATGTTTCAAAGGTGTGTAACTGCTGCTCAAAGGTGTTGGACTATGGTTTAAAGGCACTGGACTGAGGTGCAAAGGCGCATTAGTTCTGTGCAAAGGCGCAGTTTTGGTGATAGTGATATTTTCAAGTCAAATTTTGATAGATTTTGGTGAAATTTCTTTGCAAGAGATAAAATACAGTAAACAAGATGGCTAAGGACAACAATAAGTGTATGTTCAAAGCTCATAAAAAGCCCAAATTGCCACAGGTATAACACAATTAAAGATAATTCAAGCACTTTTTATACCTCAGGACAAAAGCTTCACTGCGATAAATTTAGCCCACAACTTGGAATCTCTGTCAACTCAAGTGTTATCAAACCTAGAGTGGGTGTGTACACTATTTCATCTTTGCAAGAGAGGATAGATAGGGGCCTCCAGTACTGGAAGGATGACCCAATCACCCTTTCCATGGAAAGCTACAAGTAGCTTATGCTAAGATGGGGATTTCTATCTCATCTCAAGGGAGCCTTATTGTGAGTAATCTTGGGGGTGACGTACCCTTACACTGAAATTTATCATAACGTTCAGAGGTAGATCAAGTAGTCACTAGATATGGGGTTTTTAGTCTCTTTTTGGGGGACCAATGCCTTGCGAGCATCCGACAAGCTAATAAAATCTTTAACCAACTTTACTAAGAGTGTAATATACCTAACATGAAAGTGTTGGTACGCTTTTCAAATTGGCACTATATGGCAAAGGCTAACACTAGTTAGGACTTGGATTTTGCCTTGACCAATTTATATAGCGGTCCAATGGAAAAATCTGCTTAGGGTCGTCCCTTTTGGGTGAAATAAAATCCAAAAGTAGGCCCTTCTAAAGGATGAACGAAAAGTAAAAAGCACTGGGTCTGGTTTTTTATCACCCAAGTTTTTACACAAGAGGAGAGCATACACCTATCATCTCACAAGCATGGAAACCACTTGTTCATTTACCCTTTAGACTAAGAAAAGTGCAAGTATGCTAATCACACAAGATGCAAAAAAAGATTGTTAATTCCTTTAAGAAATTGAAGTGTTTCTAAGACTTAGTATGATAAGGTTGATATCTTCGACAATCATCCTACAAAAGTATGTTAGAAACCTTCTTTGCTCTATGATAAGATGCTATAACAAGTAATATTAGTTCCACACAACCCAAGTAGTTAGCAAAAAAAGTAATTAAACCAAAAGTGCTTAAATATTGTGCAAAGACACTTCGAAATTTACCAAAAGCACTTGACTATTGTGCAAGTGTGCTTAGATACAAACCATAAGCGCTTAGATATTGTGCAAAAGTGCACTGTTTCAACCAAAAGTGCTTTACTGTTGTGCAGATGCATGTCGTTTCAACCAAAAGTGCTTGACTGTCATGCGGATGCGCTTTGTAATAATAGACCTACAAAAAACAAGATTTTTATCAAAAAAGCTAGATTGGATGATGATTTGAATGATTGTATGATGATCTAGTATGTTGATGGGTGATGAGATCTATAGTCTGCAACAAGAATGAATCACAAAAAACCATGAAATAATGGATTAGTTCAAAAAACAATAATACCCCTAAATAAATTAGCTTAGGGAGTATGTAAGATGATTATAAGACAAATAAATCAGCTTGTCTTTAACAATGAATGATCAATATGATATAAAAGGAACCCTATAAATCAGAAAAACAAGTCAGAAAACCCTAACAGCCATAGGCGCTTCATTGTCGTGCAAAGGCACTTGACTGTCGACCAGATGCGCATTATTGCACGCCAAAGGTGCTTCACTATCACCTGAAGGTGCTTCAAAATAGGTCAAAGGCTCTTTTATGTGGCTCATATGCACTTTTCTATGTTGTTTTATGCTTTTCTGTGCCTATACTTCAAAAAATCATTTTTTTTCTAAAAAACAAAAGTTAGTGGGTCCCACCGGGTGTGCCAGAATGTGTATAGGTAAAATCAAGTGAATAACAATCAAGCAATGATAATAATACTCAACCTACAACCTTCAAAAGATTGATCTAAATGATAACCTAATAATCAATGCAAATCAAAACAAACAAAGAAGTTATCACCTAGATTGTATAGATCCTTTGGTTTTTGTGGATTGCTTCAATGTATTGTGTACCCATGGTTGCAACAAGCGGACATGATGATGATAGTTGCATGCTCAAAGATACGATATGTGCTCAACGATGTGATGTATGCTCAAGCACTGTAGGAATGCAAAAACGTAAATGATCGAAGAGAATTTATGAAGAAATGAAGGGGTATATATAGGTTTCAAGGTTGGATCGATCAACAGTGGAGATAAATTAGTAGAATGGATGGCTCAAATAAATTAAGAGCTCATGATGAATTTGCACATGACATGTGTCATGTTTTAAAGCTATTTTTATTGAAATAATTGTTTTCTGGCTAAAGATAGGATTTGATTTCATAAATTTAGAATTTTTTTTTAATTTATGAGTTGATGAGTAAAGATAATAAAATAATTAAAGCCAATTAACTCAACTTTAGATTTGCTTTTTAAAGTTCTAAAAATAAGACTAATTGTGCACATAGAAGAAAAATGATATTTTTAGAAGAATTGAAAGATATAAACAAATTAAATAAATAAATTTAATTTATTTGTGCATGGAAGAATAAGATTATTTTTGGAAGATGATTGAAGATATCTTGAAATTAAATAATTAAATTTATTTAATTAATTGTGCATGATGGACCAAAAGATAAGATATAAATAAAATATTAATTTTATTTATTTTTAGAAGATAATAGTCAACTTAAATAAATTTAAACAATTTATTTAAATTTGGAGGAATAATTGATTAATTAAATAATTAAAATTATTTAATTGTGGATAAGAGGAATTAAGATGATGAATTAATTAAATAATTTATTTATTTATTTAATGTAGATTTTAATAATTTGAAAGGATAATGATTTAATTAAATAATTACAATTATTTAATTTGGAGGAATTAAGTGGATTTTATTGAAATTAATTAAAAAGAGAGAATTTATTCAATTAATGTTGAAATTAGGGAAAATAGAGGAAATAGATGAATTTGATGAAATTAATTAAATTAATTAGATTATTCAATTAATGTTGAATGCAAGTGATGCGATGCGAAGGGTCATTTTTAGGTGTCTACACCCACTTTTAATGGAATTAGGCCAACCACAAGTGTAGTTCTCTAAGAACCTTAAATTAGAATCTTCATGGTTTGAAATATGAGACTATAAGACAGATGAGGCATTAGAAAAAGAAGAATTAGAAAAGAGGTCACCGTAGGTTCGTACAAGGAGAAAACTAGCAACTATGCCACCAAAGAAAGTCAAATTAGAGGAAGAAAACCAAGTATCATGGGTGAGGGAGGCAACAAACGAATTCTTCCAAATGAGTGCTAAGAAAAAGAAAGGGGAAACATCATAGCCAAAGAAAAGAGAAAAGGGAAAGAGGAAATACACTCCTACTACAATAGAAGGAACATAAATAGAAAGAGAAAGAAAGAAAGGAGAACAAACTAGTAAGCAAAGTCCATCCCAAGTTAAGAAAATGAAGACCTCATAACAAAGGCTACTGCAAGTTGTGCTCACCCCACAAGGCCTTTAATAAGAGGAAAAAGAAGAGATCATGGATTTCAATAGGTTATACAAGTCATTATTTACACATGCCATGCCTCTAAAGACAACGTAGATGTATCTGCTAGTATGTGAATAAAACAAGAATATAATAGAGAAAGACATAGTTGACTATATCTCTAATACCCCTTGCACATTGATAGAAAAAATTTAGGGATTACTGGAAGCATTAGTTGCAATAATCAAATATAAAAGAGAGAATGTGGTGCAAATAGAAGAGAAATTGAGAAAAGAGGCCCTAAAAATAATTATGGTAGATTTATCCCCTAAAAGGAGGGATAGATTTGCATCAATTACAGACTATAGAGCTCTAGTCCAAACAAAGAGTTGATACACTCCTCTCATAAGCTGATGAAGCCTAGGGAAAAAGTCAAGGAAGAAACTTTGGAGGCAACATAGTAACACTATGTTGGAAGAAGAAAAGGAACATATAGAAAGACAACAGAAGATGAGGGTAGAAGAAGATCCACTTGAGACAATGGTAGATAATACATCATGGGAAGTAGAAAGCTCAAAATATACATAAGGGAAACAATTACAAAGAGAAAAGGAGACTTTGGAGGAAAAAGGGAAGAAAATAAACACTAAGGAAATAACTCCCACAAAGCAAACTCTCATTGTCCCACCAATTTCTTCTTTAATGGATCCTATGCAAGAGATTAAGGAATTTTTGGCACAATAGAAGCAAATTCAACTAATGGTCCCATTGTTGCTACGTTCCCTTTCTCCCTCAACATCCCAACTAGATGTCACACAAATGTCACCTCTTACAAATTTAAAATCATAGATATACTACATATAACCACAAGAGAGGACATTATGAAACATGTGGACATCATAGACAACATTGAATATTCCATCACCACCATTCACACACAAGTACCACATATAAACATGAACACATCAACTCCATCAGGTCAATAATTAAGACAAATAACATGTAGTATGGACATTGAAATTCAAAACTAGGAAGAGGCTATCAAACAGAAATTGTTAGTAGAAGTGGACAAGAAATAGATTGGGGAAATAAGGAATAAATGTACCACTACACATACTAGACTAGAGGTTGAGGCACTAAAAATACAAACAACTGTAAATAATATAAACATGCTCTACCAATTTTATCTAGGATGGCTAGCCTCCACCAAATCCCTCAAAACTTAGATGGAGAATATTGAGAATCATATCATGTAGGCATCTACAATGTCTAATGCAATGAGGGATTTAGATGGGAATTTATGGGTACAACTTGAAACTCTCCACAGTCAATACCAATAAGTGCATGACCAATAAGAAGAATTGCAAGCACAAATCAAATAATTGAAGTGGTTAGCCTATGCTTGGCACATGTGATAGGTTTATTGATAGAGGCTATGAAAGGAACAAATTCTATTCAAATCCCAATAAATACTACATAAGGAGAGACTACTCTACTAACCATCCCTAGATAAATTTGACTACTACAACAAGAAATACAACAATGGGACAACACATGTGTACAATTAAAGGGGATCTACAAGAATACCTTGCCATGTAAGAAAGAGGACGCATCACAAATTTGAGTTTTGTGACAAGAACTTTTGAAGGGCTGAATTCATAGTTCATGATTTCTCATTTTTTTTGTGGACAAAGCTAGGATGTCTTGAGGATAATACATGGTTTCAAAGGGGGGATGATATTTGCAGGATAAAGATAACCTTTAATAATACAACAAGTCAAACCTATCACAAATGAAATGCAGTGCATTGTGTTGACCTACAACACCTCTAAAAGGCATAAATAAGGACAAGGGACATGTTCCTCTACAATTGTATACAATTATAAGTAGAAGATAAGAAGAATAGTGAGAATATACAATGAGATGACATAATATAAAAGATGAGATAAGATAAGATAAGAGAAACATTGTATTAAATGCAAATTGTATCAGATATGTATATTAAATAAAGGACTATTATATATCACATAATGAGATCTTGAGTATTTGATGAAGTAAGATGATGTTGTGTATGTAAATATGAGCATTTATTTAATTTTATGTCTTACCTAGCCACATCCTTATATAATCTACCACATGAGCCCTAAACCTTCTCTTACCACTCTAACTAGGGTATAAATACAACACTCAAGAGACTAAAGCTTAGATCCTCGATTTATGCCCAATTCTTTCCAATACTAAAAAAACATTTTTTCTATCTAATAAAATTAATATTCCTCCTACACCTAAACTTACATCTAAGGAATATCTTTAGAATATAGAAGTCAAGCTATCTCTTTAGTATTTAGTGTGTACATCACCTTTGTATAAGGTTATCATGCAAAAAGATATAGAAAAAGATACAAATGAATTATGATAGTACTACTCTACAGCTAATGACTTCTTTGATATAATATATTGGTCATAAGGAATATCATGTGCTATTTCATTTGATGACATAGAGCTCCCACATGAGTTAGTTATTAATGAATCTTTACCTTTTCAAATTGTGGTGAGATATGGTAAGTTTAATATAAAATGTTCCTTGGTTGAAAATTAATCTACTTTGAACATTTGCACTAAGGATTGTTTAAAACATTTGAATGTGGATATGTCAAAATTATAAAAATTAGATCTTATTATTAGAGGATTTGACAATGTTGATAGGCATTCCTTGGGTACTATCACTCTTCCTATCACAGTTGGCCCACTTACTTTAAATACAATGTTCCATGTGATTCCTAGATTATTGTCTTATAATGTGTTACTATAGCATCCATGGTTACATGATATTCAATTTGTACTTTCTACATTTGCATCAATGTGTTAAATTTTGACATAATGTACAAAAATGTCAAATAATGATAGATCCTCAACCATTTAGGGTAAAAGTACATAACTGTGTCACTTTTGGCCAACTTATCAGCACAAGTGAATTTAAACATTTCCAACTAAAAGTCAATTTTTGTCCAACATATGGTCCAGTGAGATTCATTCTAGCTAAGTTAGATATAGGACATGTTGATGATTATTTTTACACATTCATAACAAAAGCTAAAATTCACAAAATGAACCTAAACTATCTTGAAAGATATGAAGAAATCAACTAAGAGTTCTTAATCCCAAGTTTCAGTATGGTCAGGTCTTGACGTTGTAGACAATTCAATAGGTTTATGTGAAACTGTAATATTCAAGGGGCCTTACTTGATTTAAGATAATCTGTGACTTACTGGACTCAAATTATGCAAATTGTTTTAAATATAAAAAAATTATTCATCTCTTTACATAAAATTACTACTGTATTACAAAAGATTTGTAATATTTATAGTGAAACATGCTTTGCCTTTCAAATTGATATGAAACTTGTTAGACATTAACATAATTATTCATGTTTCTTTCAAAAGTAAGACAATCTCCTTAAAATTTCTGTGTTTGAGCTAATTATTTCAAATGTTTGGGGAAAAAGTTAGAGAAAATTAAGTTGAATATCACTTCACTACATGATCTAAATGCTCTGTTACTCATGTTTTAAGAGATACAACAAATTAATCAAATCAACACACTAATCTTCAAATGTGAAGTCCTAAGTATTTTCACGAACACACATCAAAGATTACAAACCTTCAAAGGATAATACTTCAAATACTAGTAAGAGTCAGAAAGCACTTTGTAATAGACACAAAATTCCAAGTTACTTGTATTCAAAGTACACAGTCATATAGAATTTACAATGTATGAATGACCTTTTGTTTCATTAATCAAATTGCCAGAAAACTTACATTGTTTTTACAAATATAATAAGGAAACCATACATTATATGCATTCCTCAGTGTAGATGTAGGCGACCTCCTCTTCGAAACTAATAGAAAGTATTTCTCTACTCAAATATTCAAATCAATTACAAGTGCAAGCTATATTTCAAAAATACCCGTGTAAGTATTATACAAGTAGCAGAGCTTCTTATATAGAATTTGAAGTTGCATTCTGCTATGGTTACAAAATTCCATCTACGGTCAAAATTCAAACTTTCTCGATCAAGGGTGTACATTCATTTCTAACCGTTTCTCAAAATATATTTTTGGTATCTTTTCCTGCCTCAAAGGATGCCATTGGAATCTTTTCAAAATAGGATTCCCTTTGACCTCTTTTATTTTGTTGACCTTGCCCGCGGATACCTTTCAATTGACTCTTTCCTTGTATTATTTGCCTTTTTTGATACTTTATTACTCTTTCAAATATATCTTGAAATTATTCATGACACCTTCTATGAAGGTGCGATTTCCCCCTGGACTCCTTGTCCATATATATATTCTTGCATTATGACCCCTTCTTTCAATTTCTTCTCTTCTTTACCTGAACCTTCAACCTTCTTCTTATATTTCTTTATCTTGGCACTCGCCTTCATTATTGAATCAATCATTTGTTTACTTAAATACGCATCTAGATTCTCCAAACATGGGGCAAAGATGGCATTGAATTCTTTTAATTCCCTTTAGAGTCCGTATGCCAGTACGTCCATGCATTCATGATCTATGAGCTTTTCAACTATCCTCTTATGTAACCTGATCATGTTATATGCTTTCTCCTCTAAACCATGAGTGACTGTGATGCATCTTCTAAGACTATCATCTTCAAACTTTAACTCCAACCTGGCTTGTCGTACTTGATTTTCCATCAGAGGAGTAATGGCTCATTCATGTATTAATTCATCCGCTCTTTCTTCAATTTCCTCTAGTTGCCCCAATTCAAACTTGCATTCTTCTTTTCTAAACTGACAATTATGTATAAGAACACTGCATTTATTCTTTTCTGTTGCAGCCAATTCCCATCCTATCACTACTTGTTTGATCACCTCTTCTCCTTCTTGCATGAATGCTCTGAACCATTCTTCAAAAATATTGGCCTCAATCCTTTTATTCTCCATATCCTTCACTTCTTCTTTTGATACCACTGCTATTTCACTAAGCAAGTCAGGTATTGCAACATTGGGATCAAATATCCCCCTAATGAATTGTTGTAACTGGACAATGTGTCCTTTTAAGTATTCATGCTTATCTCTATCTTTCTTTAACATCTCTATTGTAATCTGATGCATATCCTCGAACTCACTTATATGATATTCTCTTGTGATGTGGCCTAGGTCAAAATTGAGGATCTTGTAATCATCTATTGTTATTTCCCCTTTCACTTTATCCTTCTGTGGTATTGCTAAATTCAATGCTCTGGATCCATCAGGACCCCTTTTTTATTGCTAACATGGTTTTGGCCTTTCTCTTTTCTTTTCTTGGCGTTGCATCACCCAATAAACTTTTGTTGTCTATGGGTACTAAGTGTACCTCCACCTTTTCTCTCCTTACTTCTGCACCCAACCAGGCCGGAGCCTCTTTTGTGCTTTCAGTAGCTTTCTCTTCATTGATTACCTCTTCTTGAGGCTTTTCTACTTCTCCTTGTTCTTGTTGCTGTGGAGGAGGTTGCTGTTTATTTTTACCCTCATTATCATCTTCTTCAATCTCTGTATCTCCTCCATCCTCATCTTCTTCCTCTGGACCTTCTTTTTATGATGGCTCTTTTTCTTCTTCCTCTTCATTTTCTTGTCCTGTGTTTATCATGTCCTCATCCTCTGCTTGCTTTCCAGGTTCAAAATTATCTTTAATAATATATTCTGTATCTTCTTTACTTTCAGGTTCATCTTCTATTTCATGTGCTACATATTGCACATCCCTTATTATTTATGGAGGTACCAATGTACCAAATGGATCCACTGCCCCCAATCCTTCTTGTACATTTTCTTGTTTAGATACTAGACTTTGTTCAACTTCTAAATAAGCTAGAGCATCTTGTTCTTCTTCCTCACCTGAGTACTCACTAGATTGCTCTTCCTCCATGCCGGTTTCTCTTCCCATCCTTGAATCCACTTCCTTGACTTCACTTCCACTACTGTCATCTTCAACATTGACAGTCTCAGTAACTTGTTTGACTTCATGCATTTTTTACCCATGCAGTGTTTCTTCAGCCAATTCTGTTTTAACCTTAGCATATGTTTGTCTTTTCTCTGCTGAGGTAGATGCACCAGGTATGTTACTTAATTTAGCACCTACCTACTTTGCCCCTATAACTTCAATCTATTTTGAAGTTTCTCCTTTGGATATCCCTACTGGTATTGCTTTCATAACCCTCTATCTTGTTAACTCCTTAGCAGCTTATGCTTGCTCTGTACTGGTATCATGACTTAATGACTTTGCTTCTACAAATGTGCTTGATGATACCACCACTGTCACCCCTAGTGCATAAGGATCCATCAATGTAGCATTTTTGTCTTTCTCAACAATCTTTGCTTCTACAATCTTCATTTTCTTTTCGTAGAAGCACTGGAGATCATCCTGATGCTCCCTCACTCTCTTTTTGCCCTATTGATTTTTTCCCAGACTGGATGCTTATTCCCAGATTTCCCTACAAGGTAGCCATCAATGATCAATAGGATCTCTGGGCCAGGGGCCAACAGTGTAGGAGATAGACTCTATATTTTATCTCCTCTTCTTCTTCAAGCTCTGCAAAACCTAGGGGGGTATTCCCTACTCAACATCCATGAGGATATGCATACAAAGGTTGGGATGTTGACAGAAAGCAGATAAGTCCTCTTGTAAGTAGACCAAAACTGAAAGATAAGAGCAAAGGGGCTAGCTTTGGGCCTATTTGCAGTTGTAGACAGAGGACTGAGGATCCTAAAACTAATTCTAATGTCCTAAAGATTGTTTTAGATTCTGATTTTGATTTTAAGTTTGGATGCAAAGCTGGACATGGTTGTAACACAAACACAAAGCAAGATTGGTGCCTATCCAAGGCCTGGAGTCAATAGACATACACCTGTGAATGATCAGCATGAACAACTAAAACTAGATTTCAGGGGGATATACATGATATCTGCCTTACAGATATCTCCCAATACAAAGTGTTAGGCTATCTATACTTATGGCATCCCTACTGTAGTATACCCTTCCCAATGTTCAATCTGAGAACAATTTAATCTACCCCTTGAGCAGAAGTTAAGAGATCAGACATTCAACATAGGAATTCTATGTTCTAGAATCTTAGACATTCCTTGAATACCTAGACTCAGAAGAAAGATACATGCAAAACTGGAGACAGAATCAACATAACACATGCAAACATAGCATTATTCATATAAGATCAACCATGAAATCAGTGGATTCATGCAAAAATACACAACAGGAGATACATAGACTCACAGGTTTTGCTGTATAGAGCTACCAAAACCAACTGTATTGTATTATAGAGCCAAATGTTCAACTTTCAACAACCTGAAAATGAGTAACACTTCCTGCTTAAAACAACCAGAAGATGTACTCACAGAAATTAATTACATGATGGACATAAAAAAATGTCAGATACAGTCCATGAGAAATGGCGCTCAGAAGATATTAATGCAGCAGACAAAGAGGGGCCTCGAGCCATGCGCCACCATCTGGAAGTCCTCATGCTAAAAATCAGGTACATGACTATTCAACAAGTCATCCATGCCTCAACACAGTCACCATTGATGGCTCAACCACCCACAGCCATCGAGAAAACAGTCGCATCACTCAAGAAGGAAATTCCTGCCAAAATGCTTCTTCGCAGGTTCAAACTACACAGGGGAATAATCCCACATGCATGGTGAGGAGATCACTTCATTAGTTTATAGACGGGGCCGCAAACATAATAGATGTCAAGCATTTTTGCCACGCTCGACACACGCTCCTTCGCCCAAAGCCCCATCGCCCAGACCTAAGCCATCGGCCAACCCCGCAGATCTCTTGCCGACCTCACTAGTCTCACCGATGCGAACTACATTCCCCACCTCTGTCGGCGTGACCCCCTCCATCAGAGCATCCAAAAAATCCTCTGGATAACCTCATGTGTTACACCGATGAAGCCCATCACAATCCCCTGTCAGCCAGACAACCACCATCGGCGGACCCAAAAGCCTCCCCACCGATGAACAAAGACTCACCGATGACCACTCCATACATGCCCATCGCCAAGATAAAAACCATCGGCCAAGTCAAATGAACTCTCACCAATCTATCAAGTCCCTCCGATGGCTAAGCAAAATACACCCTCTTCGGCAAGACATAGACCATTGGCACAACAAAATTGACGCTTGCCGATCTCAAAGGTCTTGCTGACGAACACCCCAATCTTCCTCAAAGCTTCCCATTGGCCAGAGATAGACCGTCGGCCAAGCAATCCATAGTTCACCTGATACACAAAGTCACGCTGACAACATACCACATCCGGGTCTTCAGTGAGACACACGCCGATGACATCTCATCGGCCAAACCTACACCGTCGGCACAACTCAGAAATCCTTCGTCGATCGCACATGTTACGCTGATGAACACAATGCCTAAATCATCATCAGCCAGAATTAGACCGTCGATCTAGCATGAAATTCCTCTGCCGATGAAGAGTGCTACACTGGTAACCTTCAAAACCCTCGTCAGCGAGACACACGCCGATGACTCCTCATCGGCCAAACATATGCCGTCGGCCCAACACTTGCCCGCTCACCCGATATTCAATGTCGTGCCGATGGCACATCAAAACCCTCGCTCCCATCGGCCAGACACATATCATCGGAGCAACAAAAGGAACCCTGGCCGATAGCACCAATCACAGTGATGACCAACAAGCCTCACTTTGCCCCCTTGTCGGCTAGACACATGCCCATCAGGAAACCAGAAAGAAGATACGCCGATGACAGAAATCATCCCGATGGCACATCACCACCACATCGGTGGAACCAAAAATACTCCAGTCGATAGGCCAAGCTCTTGCCGATGGACAAGAAGACCTAGGGTTTAAATGAAGAAAACCTCCAACATGCAAGCTCAACCTCTAGGCCAAAATGGGTACCAACATGCCCTTTTTTGGATATGTAAGCTCCACCCCCTCAGATTTAAGATCCTTAATTATGTCCTTACACCATGTCTTGGAGAACAAAATAACAGGTTTGGACAATGTGTCCAAAGATGTGTTCCATGGTTGTGACCAATCAGGCTCACCAATAGGAGCAAGCCTGGCTGCTTCATAACTGTGGTGTAATAACTTATCATCATCTTTAACTTCTGGGGCTACATAAATTTCCTCCATGGATCTCATTTGTTCTACTATTAATCTTTTGTGAGCCCTCTTTCTCACTTCTCTGTCATTCTTACAGTCCGACCAAAAATCCTCAATGTGTATTTGATGTTTGAATTTAGGATCAATTGTACTTTGAATTTTGTGAAAGGGATCAAATCTCCTAGCCAACTCAAATTCTTCAAATCCATAATATGTCAACTCTCTTTCTAAATAACCAGCAACTTCTTCACTGTAGCATGAGTATCTACCAATTGCCCAAGGTAGTTTAAGATTACCTCTACCATACTTCTTCTTGTACATTTTGAAGGCATTCAAGTTTTGCCTTGAGAACTCTAAAACAATCAATTTGTTAGAAGGATACCTAGGCAGCATGAAAGGTTTTCCTTCAAAGCCCTCAGTTCTGATATAAGTGAAGTTATGAAATTGAATGTACCATGAACTATGTAAACCAATTGTATCATCTCCATCTGTAGATAACCTCTTATCTTTCTCTTCTCTTAAAACTCTGACCATGTATGTATAAAATACATCATTCACTAAAGCATATTTTCTCAGTGCATTATCCTCTTGTAAGTATGGATAATGGTCATATACAAGCTTTTGGTCTAGGCCATTCCCTAGGGTTCCAATTCTGTCAATCCCATATATATATGGTTGAACCATTGCTGCACATGAGTACAATACATATGAGAACAAATAGAAACGCATCATCTTTTGTTTTCTTAACTTTCCTTGTTTCCATCTAGTTGTGCTTATAGCTTTAGCCGAGTGAATTTGTCCTTGCTGCTTTTCCACTTCCCTCATGAATTGTATAATAGTGAATATCCAACGTTCACACTTAGTGGTATCCCTTAATCCCACTAGTCTACTTAACATTGTAATCATCAAATGTATCTCTTCTTTGAGGTCTATTCTTTGCAAGATCTTATGTACTCTTGCCATGGCCTTGGGTTTGTTTTCAGCATTGTACCAACTATAGAAGATCCTGCTTCTACAATCCCTTTCATTGTTATTGAAATCCTCATTATATTGGTCTATATCAATATCTACCATTTTTTCATGTATCTCCAGACCAAATGTTCTTGCAATCCCCTTTGTAGATAAGTCTGTAATGACTCTATCCTAGTGTATTACTCTTCTGGTAGCTGGGTCATATAAGTGTATACAATCCAGACATAGGTCCTTAGCTTCCATAGCTAACGGGAAACCTGTAGCTCTATACAATCCCCTTTCCCATATACATTTCATATCAAATGTAGCGTCGGCTGCTGTGATCTTTTGCAAAACATCATCCACGTCATAATTCCCTATGCTAGTGTCTATCCCTACTCTGCTTGTGCTAATCAATGAAGGCTACCCTCTGTGTATTGGCAACTCTTCCTTCTCAGTTTCTTTGCGTGGAATCTTTTCTTTTTTAACTTCACCTCCTGTATCCACCTTTTTTTGCTTTGGGGCCATCCTGTAAAAAATGCATTTTTAACTTGTCGTTTTACTCTCTTACCTAGGGTTTTACCATGAATTTTCTATTTTTTACATTTACCCTAACCCCCCGTTTATCTTTTCCAGTTTTGACTTTTATATTATTTCAGCCAAACCAGCTAATTAACTATCAGACATAGTAATTTAACACTTGCTTACATTTTAAAATGAAATTACTGATAATCACTTTGCATTTTTTTAATCAACTGAACTGTAATGGCGTTTAAGATAAATACCTATATTTTTGGATAGCTCAACCTTACAACCGTTGATTGACTTTATTGTTTTCTACTCTGTTCCCGCTTCTGAAATTTTGTCTTGCAATGAATTTTCCATTCAATTTATGCCTTAATTCTTCTTTCTGCAATTTTGAATTTTAATAATGCAAATCTGAAAGAAAAACAACCTTTTATTTACCCTAACCCATTAAATTTTACCATTTTCAATGTTAGTTCAGCATTAATTGCAGCAATCAATGCACATACGGCTTCAATTTTCTACTTCAATGTTTTAATTTTAAACATTCTATTCGTTAGTTCACTTTTGCATACATTGCATTTTCTTGTATGTCTCCTTGTATATTATTTCTTGTATGTCAATTTGCATCTTTTCAATATACAAGCCTACATCCAACGGGTTATAAACAATGTTACCCTTTTTCTTTATATCCACCCTTGTATCTTTTGTTTGTATATCATAATGTATGTAAAATGGATACAAACGTTCATACAATTGTGATCCATACAAATGCTCTTTACCTTTTAGCTCTCTGACGATGTCTTTTATTTCTTTGTCTATCGGGATTGCATGCCGTTAACATACAATCGCCCAAACATACAAAGCCTTACCTTTATTTAACTTCCTTTTGAAATCTATGTTGTATCTCGGTTCCTTGCATCTTTGCTTGTATATCAGCTTGTATATTCTCTTGTATATCTGTCTGTCTGTGCAATATACAACCACGAGATACAACCTGTGGTACCCACTTTACCTACCCACTTCTATCTCGATGAAACAACACTTGTATCTACCCTTAGATACAAGCTTCCATACATGCAAACTCTTATACAATCATCCCGAACTTTTCATTATCCTTAACCATATTATATAACCTTTTTGGATCCATACATGTATATAAAGCTAATGCCTATTTCCAAAAAACATTAAGCTACAATGCATCACCTTCACTCGATTTAATTATCTTTTGAAATCCGTGTTGTATGTATACTAAAGATGTAAACTCGAAACATACAACATACATACCACAATACATACCTTTTTCCTCCCCTTAATAAAACTGAATTTTATATTCTCTTCGGGTCTACGGCATGTATATCACGTTGTATATTGCTTTGTATCTTTCCTTTTCAACAAACATACAACACAAGATACAATGCGAACTTAGCCATTTATCCACTCCACTTCTAAAACTTATCGGGTCCAACTTGTATACAAAGAATAAAACACTAAACACATGCATACAGAGTACCACGATAAATAAACTTGACCACTCAATATGACTTATACAATGACTCCACATACAAATAACCTTGTACATGCAACATACAAACCTTTCTATAATGCATTTTACCAAAAACACACATATCTTGCAGATTATTGGGAATTTTAAAATGGTTCAAAAAGCAACCCTTATTCATTTTTGACAAAGAAATCACCTCTATTCCTCTTGGCACTTACTACTAAATCTTTTTCAATTTTCAATATGGTTTGTAACTTTTACCTCTTTTCCCTTTCACCACCAAGCAAGACCACACACAAGCAAAAAGTAACAGCCACAGCAAGGGTCCTCATTTTGCTGAAAGGTAAAATGGGGCGTGTTGTGAGAATCACAACAACTGGCAACCAAATAAAATAATTAAATTACAACCATTAAAGAAAACTAAATGAAATAAATTCATAACTTCCAACTTCCTTTTCTGCAGACCATTATTTAACTTAAGACTTAATGTATTCAATAAGGTGCATGAATCTTTCAATTGAGTTTAAGTGGGTGCATGTGATTAATAATCCTCATCTTGAAAATAAGTTGAATAAACCAGTAACTGATATTAAACTACATAGTTGATGTCATTCTCTCATAGCCAACTGAATAGAACCTTGCTGCCAGCAGGTGTCTATAGCCCCGACAAGGTTATCGTTACAATTCTCCTTGTTAAGGGAAAATTGGATTCAAATGAATAATCAATATAATCAATATCAAACTACCCAAAACTCAACGAAATACAGAAACAAAGAGATCAATCAATCAAAAGAACTACAAAAACCTTTGCAAACCTCAAAGCTTCATAGCTTCCGTTGGTTGCCTATCTCAATCAATCTTGTATGTATGAATAAGGCCTTCAGAGAGTGCACTTCCTTGCTAGGATTCCAAGATTGTCAATGGAGAATGGCTATGATAGTTTTGTCATGAAGATGAGCTTCACAACAATGATAGTAGTATGGTAGCAAGTGTGATCACAACCAATTAAGGAATTGGTGCCAAAGGCACGCTATAATTCTTGCAGAGTAACGATACTAAAAGCTTGGATGAATGAAATGGAAGAATAAGGTTCAATTTATAGACTTGAGAGAATGAAGATCAACGGTTGAGAAACCTTGAGGAATGTGCGCGAATAGGAAGAAGAAAAGTGTCTTGCTATATTTTGCATGAGAGGAATTAATAAAATAGAAGAATGAGTTAACTGAAGAGATTAAATCAATTAAAATAATAGATCAATCAGTTAAGAGAATAGAACTAGAGAATAGAAATTGCATGAGGATGAGAAGATATTTTGACTCAATTAATATTTAGAATATTCAATTGCATGTGCACAAGGATTGAATTATATTTAGAGATAACTCAATTTAGAAGAAATAGACAACTTAAATAAATATTTGATTTATTTAAATTTAGAGAAGATATTATTGGAAGAGACAATTAAATAATTGGTATTATTTAATTTAAAATGATTTTGGGAGAATAAATAAAATATTTGATTATATTTTATTTTTAGAGATTGAGAGGATTTAAATAAATTTGATTTGATTTATTTAAATTTGGAAGAATGATTTGACTTAATTAAATAATTAAGATTTATTTAATTGTTTGGAAGAATTTAATTAAATAAAGGATTTTATTTAATTTTGACTTTAAAAGAGGTAATTAAATATTTCGATATTTAATTAACTTAGAGGGATATGAATCAAATAAATAAATTTGTTTATTTATTTATTGATGGAAGAATTAGAAGGGAATAGATATTAAAAATATTTATTTAGACCGAGTCGTGTCATTTTTAGGCGTATACATTTTGCCCCTCTTTGATGCAATGCAGTTTACGATGTTGCTTCAAAGAATAGATAGTCTGACAATGATACATGCCCCAGTTTGCCCCTGGTATAGGTTATGACGATAGGATGCCCCCTCGAGAGATTGGACAAGAAGGAAGAAGGCGTGAGACAGACGATCTCACGAAGACGAAGGGAAAACTTGGTTAGGTTTGAAGAAAACAGGATGCATTTCAGAGAAATAGGAAGAAATCAGGAAGAAAACGGGTGCGGGAAGTAGTCATTATTAGATTCAGGATAGACAACTGAGAGGGGGAGTGAATCAGTTGTCCAAAACTTTCTTCCAATTAATCACTTAAATCCTTCTTGTAATTCAGCAGCATAATAATAGATCAATCATGGAAACATAATGGAATAATTCAAGAGCAGAAACACATTAACACATATGACACCAAGATTTTGACGTGGAAGACCTAGTTAAGGGAAAAACCACGAGGTGACTAACCCAAGATTGTATTCTCTATTAAAAGAATATGAAGAACAAAAATGACACTTGTCAATTAGGGCTCACTGTCCGAGCACACTACTCACAAGAGGCCCACTGCCTACAGGAGACACTATCTACAGAATAATAAATATTACATACTTGAACTGAAGAATAGCAGCTTCACCATGCTTGAGTTAGTTCCATTTAAGCTCAATACTTCTGCTCTACCTTTTGCTCTACTCCTCTCTACCACACACTCATCTCCTCCAAGATGCCTTTGGAATGACTTCACAATTTCTTATTTATACAAGACATTTGACTTTGGGATAATCATCCAATTCGGCATACTTTATAGAGCAAACACATAAATACAAAAAAGACTTCATGCAGATCAATACATTGTCGGCCACACAAATCTGAGACTTCAATCTTCTTTTAGGAACACGCCATTGTTCATCGAGCATCTTCAAGATCATCTGCAGGATGTGTAACTCATCCGGTCGGCCAAACTTAGGAATAACATCATCATCCGGAAGTAATTCTTCAATTACGAGCTCAATCTTCAATGTGGACCACCAACATGAACTGGAAACAATCTAAAGACCTCCACAAGCTTGCCTGAATCACCAAGAACATCCACACTACTGCTTACTGAAATCATTCTCTCCTTCATTCGGAACCTCAAGAACACAGTCTATCATCACTGTCATATTGGAATAGATTCTTGCAAACCTCCAGACTATGAACCAATTGAGTTTTCAATTCACATTGACTTCCTAAACACTCCACCAAATCCGCAGCACAAGATATTTCATTTTCGAATCTCACCGGACCTATTTGTGTCACTCTATCACCTCTGAACATCTGCCAGAACTGGTTTTACTCAAGTGGCCATAACTTCTTCAGATCTTCATGCGAACCTCTCAAATCTTTACTAGATCATCTTAAGACACATATCAACAAACCTTTTTATGTGCATCCTCTGATCTTCATCTTATCTAGAATCTTTACCTTACTGTCTTCACTGTTCTTCTCTGTTCCTAATAGGACTAATTTTCTCAATATCCTCAGCATACAACTCATCCAATCCTTATCATCAATGCAACAGGAGTATGTTGACATCAATGACAACACCGGTTATGCCCATACTTGCAATAGTCATAGTCACCACATAGCTAGTTTAGGGTTTGCATGCTATATATAGGAGCTGGGTCCACAAGACAATTCATTTGCACACTTGTCTTTGTTTGATTTGCTTTTGAGAGCTTAGGAGAGCATAGAGCATAGAGCAGTCAGCACGAGGATGGATATTCCATGCGAGGAGCACCGCTTTAAGTGAGTTTGATGATTCGACCAGCCAGCAGAGGTAGGACCCCCGGTATGTATCTCAAAAAATTTCCCCTAGAGTTAATTTTTTAGTGCAATAAATGCTAGGAGAAATTAGGATAGACAAATGCGCCAGATCGCAATTTGGAGCATATGGCATGTGAAACTATGCATCTGTCAAACTATGGCGCATTTAGGATATAGAACGACACATACACTAAAGTTGTGCATGCATGAGTTTAGTTGACGCATGCATAATTCTGTGGCGCACTTATGGTATGAGATGGCGCATGCAACTAGGCGGCGCATTTACGGTATGGGGCAGTGCATGCATGACATCTTGTGGCACATGCATCAGAAGTGGCGTATTTGATAAGAAATGGCGCATGTACCATCTATTATGATGCATATGATATAGATAGGCAGTGTACTTAACAAAATTGATTCGATTGGCACCCTATTTGATGCGTCAATCGATAAGCTATCTCTGAGATTGCAGGAATCTAGTCAAGAGATGTAGTATGCTATTTTGATCAATTTGATATGTTAAGTTTATTGATATGTTTCTATAGATCTGTTGAGTATGGTACCTGTAGCTTTAGGTTGACGCCTTGCTTTGCATACTTGCAGGAGGATATACGAGATACGCTAATGTCTAGGGAGCAGTTTCCCATGCCAATGCTGCAGTGACATGCTAACCGAGATGGATCGAGAGGCACTCGGCGCGATGGGATTGGACTATGTATACTTTATGCCCAAGGTTTGAGAGAACTGGGGGTTACTAACTACAGCAGTAAAGAGGTTCCACAGTGAGGAGAGCTCGTGGAGTACGATCCACAGCGGGACGTAGGACTTGCAAAGTGCAGGTGAGTATTTGATTACCCCGAGCTAGTAGGACAGGTCATCTCCTAGTAGGACATTCATGACTACTATGACTATTTCCTAGGTATAGTGGCAGGATTGATCAGAGGTGTTGTATGCCTCGATAGGAGATCGTATGGGTTCCTGATTGGATGGGGACGGATCAGAGTGGATGGTCATAGAGGGCACCCGTTATGCTTGGGGTGTCTGCATTTTAGCGCACCTATACCACGACATGCATTAGGTGGTATACCACAGGGGTGCGAGCTTATCAGCAAGTGTCTCACTACTGCAGTTTTGGCTATGGGAGCACATAGCGATCACTAGATTGATTTGTGTTTTTCATAGATAGAGAGGAGAGTCATACAGCTATGGCTACTCATGAGTGATTTCCCAGCATAGGCTGGGGAAGCTCAAGTATTGGAGGCATGCATTGGATGGAGTAGATGTGGTTGTCTGGCGACCATATCTAGACTATGAGCCTTGGGAGGGTGAGGCGGATGAGCTACCATACTGCTATAAGACTCGGTGGTTGATAGGCCGGATGCGGTTCATTTTGGAGAGGCAGATTGTCAGCCGGGTTCAGAGATAGTTTGGGAGGAAATAGGGCATGCCACAGGGGTAGGCTCTGTTTGCACGGACTCACGCAGAGAGATTCAGATGGGGGCCAGTGGCGTCCTATGAGGAGGCAGTGGCAGAGTTTTGGTAGACCTCTTATGTTGCCTAGGATATGAGGAGAGAGATTGTAGATGCTGGGATGATGCAGGACTATGAGGAGTGGTTTGCTGCCCATCCATTTCTGAGATACTCAGGGCCTGGAGAGCTGGTGCCTCATATAGACAAGGTAGATTCAGATGATGAGGACCAGGTTGGCACGAGGAGGAGAGGAGGACGGGGAGGTGGTGGAGATGGAGCCAGACCTAGGTAGAGGAGGAGAGCTAGGGAGGGATCTTCCCATGCTCCGTAGGTGGTGCAGCCATAGGTTGCACAACAGGCATAGATGCTGCCACCTCAGCAAGTGGTACAGCAACAGGTACCCCAGCCACAGGGGCAGGGACAGGCACAGGCACCTCAAGGTCCAACACAACCAGATGTTCAAGAGAGAGCTATAGCTATGCTGAGAGGACAAGTTAAGTAGCTGCGGGCATAGCTTAGGATGGTCTAGGCCCGGTGGGAGACAGATGCAGAGGTTATCTCGGGGCTCACGAGAGAGCAAGATATGGCAAAGGCATGGATACAAGTTATCCGAGTGGAGAGGGATACAACAGTGTCAACCCTTGGGACAAATGCCACTAGCAACTTTTTGGTTGGGCAGGTGCACCAGGCGTAGGCACAGACACAGCTAGCCCAGGCACAGTCACAGTTAGTACAGGTGCAGGGGCAGCTAGCGTAGGTGCAAGGTGAGCTTACCAGAGCGCAGGCTTAGACACAGTACTATTGGGGTTTATACCATGGTGTTGTGCCAATTAGTCAGAGGGCTCCGAGCTACAGGAGCTAGTCTATGGCTTCTCAGAGAGTAGGTGGATTGAGGTCAAGAGCCTCCATGATGGGCCCATAGTAGTCTAGGGCTAGCAGAGGAGGGGACTCAGGAGACACTGCTGGGAGCAGCGGTTCATGGCAGCAGGGATAGAAGACACTTGCGCAGATTTTGGCTCCTACGTACACTTTTTGATGGATCAAATAATCGGATATATATATGTACCAGTTTTGTATTTTGAGACATGTATCATTGTCCCTGAGATGTATTCATTGTATATGACATTGACTCAGAGATGGACCACTTGATTTTGTACATTTGGACACGTTTTTATGATATTTATATGATGATGCAGTTTATTTGATGCTCTCTATATGCAGTTTGCTCATTCTATGTTATGGATGCATTTCTATTTGTATGATATGATGCACATATGTATCTAATGCAAATTTAGATGTTCATTTGATGCTTATCTAATGCGGTCTTTTATGCTTATGATGCTATGTGACCTAATGCAGACTTTAGATGTTTTTCTTGATATGCCTCTAATGTGCAAATGCAAATAGTATCTATATGATTATGCAGTTTGTGTGATGCACTTATCTATATTTTTTATTTTTTCTGTTGACACAATCTGATGATTGCATATGGATGACCTGATGCACTTTATTATGTATGCAACTGATTTAATCATGTAAAAGACTATCTCATGTGATATGATATACAACCATATGCTATGTTTTTGTGATGTCCAAATGTACTCTATCAACACAGAGATGACATAATGATAGATATAAGATTGATTGAAAGAATGACTTGATAGAAAGATTCAAAAGCTTCACTTTGTATTATTACTCTGCATTGTTTGGATCTTTTATTGCATGGGATACGGATGTATGGATATATAATGGATGCTTTGCTTTTGACATGTTGATGGTGCAAGTATTTTGAAGTGCTTATTTCATCATTGGGCAATTTTTTTTGGTACTTTTTCTGAATGTTGTAAGTTAATACAAGCATCTAGGTATAATTGAACCGAGATGACCTGAGTACTGCTTACATGGATTTTGCTTTGGCAAGTTAATACAAGCATCAAGGTATACTTGAACTGAGATGACCTAAGCATTTCTTACGTATCAACAGATAAGGATTGCCTCATTCATGTTAGACCTTTGAAGTCCTCAATGATCTTTTGCCGATAATGTCGTTAGACAAGGCTTCACATTACTAAAGTTTAATCCACAAACAACAAAACAAAGAAAATAATCATGCCCCCATCATAGCATCTCTAGCTTTTGGCATCCTCAAGTAGCATAGAAAGGCATGATAGA
This sequence comes from Cunninghamia lanceolata, assembly GCA_027924645.1. NCBI lineage: Eukaryota > Viridiplantae > Streptophyta > Pinopsida > Cupressales > Cupressaceae > Cunninghamia > Cunninghamia lanceolata. Next base: position 6,908,131 of record BSBN01000512.1, read on the forward strand.
AAAAACCAAGACTCTTGTATTTTAACCATGATTCCAATCCACAAAACATATTTGTATTTAGATGTGTTTGTTTCTTGCCTTAATTTGGGTAAAATCATTTAGAATTCCTTAGGTGTTTGCTTTGCTTTGGATAGGGTAACGTCTTGTGACATGATTTCTCCTTGAAAAGAGTGGGTTTTGTTTGTCCCTGCTTGCCTGGTGAGAAGATTCCACAATCCTTATTGGTGAGACGGACCCTAAGGGACTGACCAAGTGCCTCGGGGGCTCATTGCTAAATGGCCTTGCCTACGTGACGACACAGAGGCAACATAGTTTGAGGTAAACCCTAACAAACCTAAGACCTAGGCGATAGAAAGTGCCATGGAATTAGATAGATAGAAGGACTAGACACGAAACGGATGGGATAGTGGAGCCTCGGGGGTGCATTGAAAATGGCCTTGCCTACGTGACAACACAGAGGCAACGTAGTTCATGGACCCGAACCATGGGGACACTGATAAGAGACACTATGCTAGGCTGACACTATGGATAGGATATGGGATAAAACCTTAGTTGTCAAGGCAACAAAGAGATAGAGTATCAAGCCATGATAGGTTATCGTTAGGTTTTTATTATGGAACAGATATGGATCAAATGGGACACAAGTGAAGGAAGAATGGACACAAGGTGATTGGTTTCCCAAAGATGGAGGAAGTGGTTTATCACAAGTAACGCCTATTTACCTTGTTTTCACCACTTGCTTTTATTTGCACGAAAGCTAGAAAGTACACATGACACCTATTTGCCATGTTTTCATCATGACACCTATCCAAGGTGCATGTTTGCTAGGTTTTCACCAAAGGACAATTTTTTGTGTTTTTCTAATTTTTTGAATTTTTTTTTGTATTTTTCTAATTTTTATATTTTTCTATTTTTTTATTTTTTTGTATTTTATGCCCTTCTTACATTGGGGTTCTCCTAGGTATAGAACCGGCGAAGATTCATGTTGTTGATTGGGTCACCGAACAACTCACCCTCTGATGTTGCTAACTGATATGCCCCCAATACATAAGTAGCTACTATCACATAAGGCCCAAGCCAGTTGGGTTCGAACTTGCCTTTCTTTTCCTGATCCTGTTGATTGCGGGGGTTCTCCTTAAGTACTAGATCTCCAACCTTGAAGACTCTTGGGCGAACTCTGTGGTTATAGCTTCCTGACATCATTTGTTTATATGCTTTGAGATGGTCAAAGGCTTTCTATCTCCTTTCTTCTAGCAACTCTAGTTCTTGCAATCTGGAAACTCTGTAATCTTCATATGTTATGAGACCTTTTAACGACACCCTAAGAGATGGTAACTCGACCTTAATGGGGAGGATAGCTTTTGAGCCATAGAAAAAGGCGTAAGGGGTAGCACCTGTGGGAGTGCGTATACTGGTTCTGTAGGCCCACAAAGCAGGATTGAGTTGGATGTACCAATCACGGCCAGCATCGTTGACTGTCTTCTTGAGGAGTTTTAAGATGGTCTTGTTGGATGCTTCTGCTTGGCCATTGCCGTAGGGGTAATAGGGCGTGGAGAAACAGTGTTGGATTTTGAATCAGTCACAAAGTTCTTGGACATCCTGGTTTTTGAAGGGTCTTCTGTTATCCGTGATAATGGATGAGGGAATTCCAAATCTGTAGATGAGGTAATTGAGGATGAATGAGGAGATTTGTTTACCTGTGATGGTGGTGAGGGGAACGGTTTCAATCCACTTGGTAAAGTATTTAGTGGCAGTTATTATGAATTTATGGTCGTTGGATGAGGGTGGATGGATTTTACCCACAAGGTCAAGTCCCCATTGGCAAAAGGGCCAAGGTGTCGTTAAAGGTCTCAACTCTTGAGCTGGTGCATGTATCAGGTTCTCGTGTATTTGGCATTGCTTGCACTTCTTCACAAACTGATATGAATATGTTTCCATGTTCAGCCTGTAATAACCCAAATGCATGAGTTTCTTAGCTAAGGAAGGACTGCTAAAGTGTGTTCTGCAGATCCCTTCGTGTACGTATTGTAAGGCAGTTTGGGATTCTTCTCATTCTAAACAATGGACTAAAGTACCATCTAGACCACATCGGTATAGGGTGTCGGCAATAATGGTATAACAAGAGGTTTGGCGTATAAAGGTTCGTCGTTGGTTTGAAGATAAGTCAGGTGGGAGGGTGTTGTCCTTGAGGTAAGTGTAAACCTTACCGTACCAAGGTGAATCAAATCCAACTAATAGGCATATGGAATGGGTTTCAGGAAGATCATAAGCTGGTTGCTGAATTGATTCCACTAAGAACTCGTATTGTGACTCATTCTCTGGGATTTCGAGAAGAGAGGCAATGGTTGCCATGGCATCTGCTGCTTTGTTCTCAATGTGAGGTATCTGCTCAAAAGAGATGATCACAAAGTACTCCTTAAATTCCTTGACCATTCGCTTGTATGGGACAAGCTTCTCATCTTTGGTTTGGTAATCGTCATTGACCTAATTGATTACTAGTTGAGAATCACCATAGACATGTAACTCTTTGATTTTCCACTCTATTGCCATTTTGAGACCAATGACTAAGGCTTCATATTCTGCTATGTTGTTGGTGCATGGAAATAACAGACGGTAAGACTTTGGTATGGTGTCACCATGAGGAGTTACAAACAAGATTCCTGCCCCCAATCCATGGTTTGTGTAGGACCCATCAAAGTAAAGTTTCTAGGAATGTGTTGATATGTTGAATAAGGATTCATCTGGAAACTCAAACTGCATTGGTATGGTGTCCTGTAGTGGTGCATCCGCTAAGTGATCAGCAATGACTTGCCCCTTGATAGCCTTTATGTCTACATACTCAATGTCGTATTCACTTAGGAGCATTACCCATTTGGCTAGGCGACCTGTTAGAGCTACTTTGCTTAGTAGGTACTTCAGTGGATCTATTTCTGCAATAAGTTTGACTGGATGTGCAAGCATATAATGTCAGAGTTTTTGGGAAGCAAAAACTACTGCAAGACATGATCTTTCTATATGAGAGTATTGCAACTCATAGCCCACCAATGTGCAACTGATGTAGTAGACGGCTCTTTCTTTGTTTTCATAATCTTGTGCTAGAAGGGCCCCAAGAGTTGTTGGTGTAGCAGATATGTATAATAACAATGGCTTCCCTTGGATAGGAGGCATGAGAATAGGTGGATTCATAAGATACTCTTTAGTTTGTCAAATGTCTCTTCACATTTCTCATCCTATCTAAATGGAATGTTCTTATGTAGGAGATGACTGAATGGTTGACACTTGTCTGCCAGTTGTGATATGAACCTACGGATTGCTTGTAGTTTGCCCTATAGAGATCTTAGTTGAGTAAGATTCTTGGGTGGTGGCATGTCCATAATAGCCTTGACTTTGGCGGGGTCCACCTCTATTCCATTTGTCGATACAATGAAGCCTAAGAGCTTGCCTGAGGTGACTCCAAACACACACTTCTTTGGGTTCAACCTAACTTTGAATTTCTCTAATCTCTAAAAAACTTTCTGTAACACATCCAGGTGTGATTCTCTTGTGAGTGACTTTGTGAGGATATCATCTACATAGTCTTCCATTGTGACATGCATCATATCATGGAATATAGTGGTCATAGCACGTTGATATGTGGCTCCTGCATTCTTTAGCCCAAATGGCATGACATTCCAGCAGAAAGTGCCCCATGGACAAGTAAAAGTTGTCTTGTGCGGGTCTTTCAGTGCTATCCTGATCTGGTTATATCCCGAGAAGCCATCCATGAGAGATAACATGGTATGCTCTACTGTTAAGTTGACTATGATATCTATATTTGGCAACGGAAAATCATCCTTGCGGAAAGCTTTGTTTAGATCTCTAAAATCATTGCATAGTCTGACTCGGCCATCAGGTTTGGACACTGGTACTATGTTGGAGATCCATTCCGGATAGTCTATAGCTTTGATGAACCGTACATCCAGTAGTTTCTTGAGTTCTTTTAGAAGTAGTGCTATGTGTGGATGCATCTTTCTAAGCTTCTGTTTCACTGGTTTCACTCCTGGATCTAATGGAAGATGATGTAGAATCAAATCCAGATCTAACCCCAACTTATCTGCTTATGACCAAGCAAAATTGACTTGTTTTCTCTTGAAGAATGGTACAAACTTAGTCTTCTCTAGTGGAATTAGAGACTTAGCAAAGTGAATGATCTTAGGTTGTTCCTCTGTTCCAATGTTAACAGGTTCTGTGGGTTCCACAACAATTTGAGACTTCTCCTACTGCATGTCGTCGAGGAGAGTGTCAAGCCTTCCATCGTCAGGTGCCACAGTTGGGTTTTCACCTTCGGATGCATCCTTTATTTTTACTATTTTGGGCTCTAACACTACTACGGAGCGGTTTTCACCGTCAGATCCAGTTTTTATTTTGATATTTTGTGACTGGAAGGCTTGGCATCCTCTCTGAAATAAGCCACGGTATTAAGTTCAATAGTGAAGCCAGCTTTATGATCTCCTTTAGGCAGGTGGTCCTAAGTTCCATGTAGTCAATATAGGCATCGTCGTTTTGGAACATATATAGTTGCGGGGTTCCTCGTAGATCCCAGTCAATAAGCTCAGGATGTACAAGGAGGAGGGAGTCAGAGGATAGATCTGATTCGTTGATAGTTTGGATGGATATGCTAGGAGTATTGGTAGGGGGAGTGTCCGGGATGGTACTTTCCTCCAAATTATTTATTGCGATAGAACTCGAACCTTCCTCAAAAGTCATATTCTAAGAAATAGGCAAATCACACTCTAATGGCCTATGCGGTAGCATTTGTCCCTCACAGTAGGGGCTATAAGTTCGAATGGTATCAACCTCTTTATCATCATAGGAATGCTCTGTTAGCTCATCCCACTCATATTCATTGGAATCTGTGTCACTGTTCTCTTGAAGGGTATGGATCATTTCTACGAGACAAGCATTTGCTTTAGCTTTGCCCTTATCCTTATATCCTACACCTTTTGTAGTTCTAGCCAATGAGGATGAAGAAGGTTGAATGGGTTCTATAATTCCTTCTTTTCTTAGGCTAATGGGGCCTTGTCCTTCATAACCCATTCTATGTAGGATAGATTCACCTCGCCCATAGATTTTTGTTGGGAGCTTAGGTGGTTCCTATTGTATGTTCTCTTCTTCTTCAGTGTAAAGCCATTGTAGGATATCTCTTTCCTCTGTTTCATCTGATAGGGTCCCCCATTTTACAAAGGGATCTATGGAAGGTGTAGGAGGAGCAGATGGCTTTGAAAAATGCTTGGGTCACCCAAAGGATCTAGGAGATAAAGGCATTTTGGCTAGATTGAGGTTGTGCTCGATGGAGTATTCCCCTAGTCCTATTTCTTTGATGGTAATTTTCTGCTCTTTGGGCTTTGATGAGGAAGCTTCAGAGGTAGAATCATGCTGTGGGGTAGGGGATGTAGATGCTCTATTATTTGGTATGATGTAATCAGATTTTGAAAGGACACGGTTGCAATGTTGAAAGGGGTCAGGGTCGCCTTGGATGGTGACTTGCTTGCCGTTATGAGGGAATTTTATGCATTGGTGATAGGTAGAAGGCACATCTTTCATGGCATGAATCCATGGTCTACCTAGGAAAATATTATAGGCAAGCTCCCTATCTAGGACCTGGCACACAACCTCTTTTATCACTGGTCCCACTTGTATGGGTAATACCACTGTTCCTTTGGTAGTTCTCTCCTCTTCATCATAGGCTTTGATAGTTATCTTCTTCCTTGGATCGACTGCATTTTTAGAGAACCCCAATGTAAGGACTAGCTTCAACATGCAAATATTTAAACTGGCTCCCCCATCAATGAGAACCCTCTTGATGCGGTGCTTGTGGATGAAGGTGACGATATGCAAAGGGGTGTTATGGGGTTGAGACACTGAGAGGTCATCTTGTTCAGTAAATGATATGGTAGTTGAGGAGGTCAGATTACCTACCATGGCTTGAAACTTCTCTTGGGCCAAATTAGTGGGTACTGTCATTTCCACTAAGGCTTTATCGAGAATCTCCTTGTGGGAAGGAGATAGACGCAACAACTCTAAGATAGAAATGTGGGCAGGGGTCTTCCGTAGTTGGTCTATGGCGTTATACTGATGGAAGTTAGACTGAGAAGGTGATGACCTTGGAGGAATGGTATTCAATGTGACTTTACCACTCCGTGTAATGATACTGCAATCAATTCGATTAGGCTCTGATTGTTGGTTGGGAGTGACCACATTGATTTGTGGTATGTGCTCTATTATGCAATTGATGGTATAGTCGAATGGCACACTTGCGTAGTTGGCATTACTATTCCCACTATTTTGATTTTGCCTGTTGCGGTTGTTGTTGTTGTTGCCATTGTTGTTGTTTCCGTTGTTGTTATTATTGTTGTATGGCCTGTCATGATTGAGAAGTGGATCCTTGTTAGCCACATGTGTCTCATTAGAAGTATGTTGTTGAGTTCCTCATTGATTTTGATCAAGCACATCTTGAATAACATGTTTGAGATGGATACAATTGTTGGTTGTATGTCCCCTTCCTCTATGATACGCACAATAGTTGGTGTCTTTCCAATAGTGAGGTTTGATTTAAGATTTGTAATCACTTGTTGGTGGTAGAGAGATTTCATTATTGGCCAATAGCTTCCTTAATGCGGATTCTTGGGACTCACCCAGCGGTGTGAACTTTCATCTTGGATTTGAGTTGAACCACTGTCTTGGCTCCCGAGAGAATGTTTTGCTGGGTGTAACATTGCTTGCCTCTCCTTTGAGAGTGAATATCAGTTGTTGTTTGGGAGCTGCCACCTTGGCATCAACTACTCCATTGTTGACATTTTTGTTTTTAGTCCAAAACTTTGATTTGTCAGTCATGTAGTTGGAGGTAGGTGTGTCCTTGTATAACTTGATTTGCCCCTTAGCAATCATAGCTTTCTTGATGAACAATCCCATTTCAATGACCTTCAAGAATGAGGTAGGGCATTGAATTTGTATTTGATAGCTTAGATCGGAGTTGAGGTTATGGACAAACATCTCCATTAATTGCTTTTCAGGTACATCATATGAGCATTTGCTTGCTAGTTGTCTCCACCTTTGTAGGAAGGAGGCGAATGATTCGCCATTCTTTTGCTTGGTGTTGCATAGATCAAGCATGGAGACTTCATGTTCGATATTGTAGGAGAAGTGTGTGATGAATTTGTTGACTAAGTCATCAAAATTTTTGATGCCCGGTGGAAGCCTTGAGAACCACTCCATGGCTTGACTACCTAGAGATCTAGGGAATAGTCTCATTAAGAAAGTCTCGTTATGAGCTACTTCCATGCGTGCGGCATTGAATTCCCTAATGTGATCTCTGGGGTCCCCTTTCCCTTTGTATTTATCAAACTTAGGAACTTTGAATCGAAAGGGAAATGGTACCATGTTCAAACTCTTATCAAAGGGGTACGGTGCAATATCTTCCAAGGAGTAGGTTTTAGTGTTTGTACCTGTCTTGAAATCTGTCATTTGTTGCGTTAGCCCCTTGATTTGTTTCCTCATTTCTTCCATGGGTGTGTTTGGGTCTATGGCTTTCTTTCCTTTTTCATGGTTATCCTCTACGGTTTCTTGGATTTTACTTAGGTCGAAATCGGTGGAGAGTTTGATTCCAAGATTTGCAAGATGATAAAAATACTTGTGAGGGTCCTCATGGAGCACTTTCTCTAGCAAGCGTTGGAATTTCTGATCTTGGAGGTGTCCTTGATACTCTTTGTGAGAGATTTCCTCATCACTATCATGAGGGGTAACAATGTGGTTGGATGATCCGACCATTTCAAGTTGCTTTTTGTATTGAGATCTCGTAAGAACCATGCAAGGTGAAGTGGGATGAGGTGGGATGAAACTATAGATTTTGGCAAGGTGTCGATGGAGACTATTGAGAATAGGATACTTATGACAAGATTTGGACAAGGGACTCTTTCGATCAATGATTCCAAGTAAGACGGATGATACAAGATGATAGCCACTAGTAAGGGTACTCGATACCTGTCTTACTATGTAGGGACTAGTCGTGCACAAGACCACTAGAGAAGTTCTGTGACTTACTAGGGTTACTTGAATCCAAAATGATACGAAAAAGGGGCCTATGCTGATCTAATATGGGATACTTTGACTTTGGACTAGGAAGACCTGATAGAAGGTGAATGGGATGAGCAATGAAAGAGAGACTTTGACGTGAAATGGATGAAAAAAAGACTACAAGGTAAGATCTGATCTCGGAACTTGGAACTAGACTGAAATTGGTACCCAGAAATGATAAAATTTTTCTCTCAAAGACTGTGGAAGTGCTCACTGTCACGCATGCATCAGAATAGATGTGCCATGAAAACTGGTAAATGCGCAACAAGTCGGCACAGAAGCGCCGCACTGGTAAATATCAAATGCACTGTAACAGTTTGTAAAAGCACTACAAGTCAGTACAGATGCAACGCAGGTCGGTGCAAATGCACAGCAATAGAGGACGAATGCGCCACTCTAGTTTTCTCAGTGATTTTTGCAAGTTTTTGGCAATTTTCTGATGTTTTTGGTACTTTGGTTGCAAGAAGGTATTTTTGATCTGATTTTTTGAAATTATGGCAAGAAGACACAAAGAATGTTTTATGTTTTTTTATTTTTTTGTGATTTTTTGACTCTTTTTGGACTAAAAAGAAAGCAAGCACAAACCTAGGTTTCAAAAGACAGTATAAAACTGAATTCTCACTATCTCTAGTGAAGCATCTTCGGGAGGTGATAATTGCCCTTCCCTGCACCAGATTATAGGGGTTTTTGGTCTACTAGAACAAATGATGAGTAATAAAGGCAACCGTTCGAGTGGTTATACATGCGATAGCACTACTCTCTGTTATGGAGTCTCCCAACCTGCAAGGGTTGCGCCTTGGAGGGTTTTGGGGGAGATTGGCTATCGGTATAACACAACTGCACTCATTGTTAGAAGCTTTCACTCCAAACACAATTTATTTATAGTGGTTTGGTAGGGATTTGCATCTAGCCTGTTACCACTTAGGGTCGTTCCTACTTGGATGAACGGTATCCAAGAGCAGGCCCCTCTAAAGGAAAAACACATGTGAAAATGATATGTCTGGTATTTTGGTCACCCAAGATAGGGGAGAGCATAGGCCTGGTATCATTCCTGAAACATAGAATACAATGGTTCTTTTCCCCTAGTTAAAATGAAAAAAACTAGATGAGCTATCTACTTGGGCAAGCACAGAAATTTGTTAACTTTGAAGTGATAACAAGATAGCAATGGTCTAGTTTTACCAAGATAGCAATGATGTGTTCAATTTTATCCAGATAGCACTAATTTGTTAACTTTGAAGTGATAATCAAGATAGCAATGGTTCAGTTTTACCCAGATAGCAATGATGTGTCCAATTTTATCTAGATAGCACGAATTTGTTAACTTTGAAATGATAATCAAGATAGCAATGGTTCAGTTTTACCTAAATAGCAATGATGCGTTCAATTTTATCCCGATAGCACAAATTTGTTAACTTTGAAGTGATAACTGAGATAGCAATGGTTCAGTTTTACCCAGATAGCAATGATGTGTTTAATTTTATCCAGATAGAAATGTGTCTAACTACGAAAGATAGCAATAGCAATGATTCAATGATATGTAAGATAGCAATGATTCAATTACCGCCTTCTAGTTAAAACTATGTGAGATTTGCATGAGCATCTATTTACTTTCCCGTTAGAAATTGAAGTGTGAGTTAACAAGTGCAACTATATGATTCTAAACTAGTACCTACCCTGTAAAACAAATCAAGAGAGTTCCTGCAAAAAGATGTCAGCATTAGCAAAAACTTTAAGGAAACCCTCAAAATCACTGCCTAGGTCAGATGCACCGCTTAAGAGACTGAATGCGTAGAAACAGAGCTCAGAAGCGCCTCAATACATATGCGCTAAGATAGAGTTCAAAAGCGTAAGAAAATAGTGTATATGCGCTGAACTGACAGATGTGTCATATTGGAGGGTAGATGCATCGTAACAGAGTCTGTATGCACCGAAAGGATGTATGCACCGAAACAGACGGCAGATGCATGTTAGGATGTGTCAGATGTGTTGTTTCCTCCTGTGTACGGCTTTCTAAAACACAAAAACTTAGTTTTTGGGTTAAATTTGGGGCCAGGCCCCATAGTGGGCACCAAAAATGTTAAGGAAAAATTAGATTCAAATGAATAATCAATATAATCAATATCTAAATACCTAAAACTCAACAAAATACAGAAACAAAGAGATCAATCAATCAAAAGAACTTCAAAAACCTTTGCAAACCTCAAAGCTTCATAACTTCTGTTGGTTGCCTATCTCAATCAATTTTGCATGCATGAATAAGGCCCTCAGAGAGTGCACTTCCTTGATAGGATTCCAAGATTGTCAATGGAGAATGGCTATGATAGTTTTGCCATGAAGATGAGCTTCACAACAATGATAGTAGTATGGTAACGAGTGTGATCACAAGCAATGAAGGAATTGGTGCCAAAGGTGGACTGTAATTCCTTCAAAGTAACAATACTAAAATTTTGAATGAATGAAATGGAAGAATAAGGCTCAATTTATAGACTTGAGAGAATGAAGATCAATGGTATAGAAAGAACAAGAAGATCAACGGTTGAGAAACCTTGAGGAATGTGCGCAAATAGGAAGAAGACAAGTGTCTTGCTATATTTTGTATGAGAGGAATTAATAAAATAGAAGAATGAGTTAACTAAAGAGATTAAATCAATTAAAAGAATAGATCAATCAGTTAAGATAATAGAACTAGAGGATAGAAATTGCATGAGGATGAGAAGATATTTTGACTTAATTAATATTTAGAATATTCAATTGCATGTGCACAAGGATTGAATTATATTTAGAGATAACTCAATTTAGAAGAAAATAGACAACTTAAATAAATATTTGATTTATTTAAATTTAGAGAAGATATTATTGGAAGAGACAATTAAATAATTGGTATTATTTAATTTAAAATGATTTTGGGAGAATAAATAAAATATTTGATTATATTTTATTTTTAGAGATTGAGAGGATTTAAATAAATTTGATCTGATTTATTTAAATTTGGAAGAATGATTTGATTTAACTAAATAATTAAGATTTATTTAATTGTTTGGAAGAATTTAATTAAATAAAGGATTTTATTTAAGTTTGACTTTAGAAGAGGTAATTAAATATTTCGATATTTAATTAACTTAGAGGGATATGAATCAAATAAATAAATTTGTTTATTTATTTATTGATGGAAGAATTAGAAGGGAATAAATATTAAGAATATTTATTTAGACCAAGTCGTGTCATTTTTAGGCGTATACACTCCTAAGTAGAGCCCCACTACCAACAAGCGTCTATAGCCCCGATAGAGTTACTTAGATGGCTTAATCTAGATTTTCAGTTAAATCTATTTTATTTATTTATTTATTAACTTTGTGTAAGATAGAAATTATCATTTGTAAATTCATGATGTAAGGTATGATCACTTGCTGAAATTAAGCTGAGAATTGTAATGGTAGCAAGGGTGACCTCTGATTTTTCACTTAACACTTACACTGGTATGTTCAACAAACCCAAGGATTTTAGGTGTGTCATTGCAAGAAACTTCCCTTGAATACTCAACCCACAGTTATTGAATACAAAACTTCACAAGCCAAACCATTTTCTACATTCATGAAAGTCAGAACAAATTATTCATAAGTTTCAAATACTTAACCTGAATGTTCTAAATTTTTTATTGTTTTAAATGGTTGTTAATCTGCCCCTACATACCTCAAATCAAAACAAACATCCCTGCCAAGGAAACACAACACACAAACCAACCAAACAACAAAACAAAACAACTATATATTATTTATAATATGATACATAATAGGACAAACACCGTCACCTCAAGCCTAGAAGGAATGTTTCAAATGTTGGCCATTAACAGGTAATGGTACATCTTCTTCAGTCAAAGTTTTAAGCCTAAACGTATTATCTCCTATTATCTCTGCGACCTGTAGTGGACCTAACCACAATTTGTCAAATTTTCAATGATTTCCTTTCTTTTCATGTGCTTTATCCTAGCACAACACTAAGCCTAATATTCTAAATGTTTTGACTCTTGCTCTTTTGTCAAACCATCTTTTGACCACTGCTTGATGTTTAGCAAATTTTTCAATAGCTTGACCTCTCTTTTCATCCAATTGTAACATTTGGACCACCCTGGCTTCTCTGTGCTTGTCAAATCCTAAATACTCATTAGAAAACTTCCATATAGGTATTCTTAAATTCACTGGAAGTATGGGATCAGTCCCATAAACTAGGTGATAAGGTGCATTGCCTAAGGCTGACTTAACCTTAGTCATATCTGCCCACAATGCATATTTGAACAATGTATTCCACACTCTAGGATTTTTTACAATTAGTTTCTTGATTATATCCAATAAAATCTTGTTTGTGGACTTAGCTAAACCATTCCCCCGAGGATAATAATTTAAAGAAAACTTTAAAACTATCCCATACTCAAATGCCCATTTAAAAAAATTTAGAGAAGAAAATGCAGGGCCATTATCCCATATTAGCGACTATGGAGCTCTAAACCTTTTTATGATGTTTTCTTTGAGAAATTTGATAACTACCTCAGTAGTAGACAACTTGCAACATGTGGCTTCAGTCCATCTTGTACAATAGTCTGTCACTGTCAATATAAACTTATGTCCTGCAAATGATGGAGGATTTATAACTCCAATGAAATCCAAGCCCCGCTGTGCAAACGACCTAGACTCAATGACTGACTGTAATGGATTAGCCTGATTCCTTCCCTTGTCTGTTGTAGTCTGACAGGTGTGACAACTTCAAATATGACTCTCTGTATCTTTAAACATTGTTGGCCAATAGTATCCCACTCTTAAAATCTTATGTGTAGTAGCCAAATGAGAACCGTGAGCAATTCCATACTTATCATGCAACTCTGATAATACTTTATCTACTTCAATTATGTTTAAACATCTTAAATATATACCTTCATGGTTCTTCTTGAATAGAAGACCTCCTTGTACCATGTACCTTTGTGCTTTAATCTTTAAAGCTCTCCTTTGAGAAGACTTCATCTTACTTGGATATTTACCTGATATCAAAAATGTATTCAAATCATCATACCATGCTGATGCCTCAGTAGAATTCAATACATATTGTTACTTTACCAAATTTGGATCAGTGTTTCCTATGGTTTGTACTAATGCTTGTCTTCGAACTAGCTTCATTGGAATAATCTCCATGTCGAACTCTTGTAATATTGTAATCCATTTGGCCCTTTTCTCTCTAGGCTCATTCTGTATTAACAACATTTTTACTATTGCATCTGGTACTATAGCTTTAACTTGACTTCGTAAGATGTAATGCCTAAACTTTTTCACTGCCCTTACTAATGTAAATGCTTGCCTTTCTGTGTCTAAATACTTCAATTATGCATAAATGCTATGGGCTTTTCTTCATTATCTTCTCCCTTTTGTGTCAATGCAGCTGCAACTGAATGTGTAGATGCAAAAGAATATATGTAAAATGGTTTAGTATAATTTGGACTTGCTAACATAGGAACATCAAAAATGGCCTCCTTAATATCTTCGAATGCAGCCTTGGCTACTAGTGTCCATTCTATCTTTGCATCTTTCTTGAGCATTGCATTTAATGGTTGCACAATCTTTGCAAACCCTATAATAAACTTCTGGACAAAGTTAATCTTACCAAAGAAAGACCTTAATTCCTTCTTACTGTTAGGTAATTGCAATTTTCTTATTCCTTCTACTCTGTCGGGATCAATGGATATCTCATTCTCATAAATGACATGTCCTAACAATTTTCCTTTAGTTACATCGAATGAACATTTCTTTGGGTTAAGAGAAATCCCATACCTTTCACATATTTTAAGCACCCTTCTCAACTCTTCTGCATGAGTTGACAAATCTTTAGAGTACACAATTAAATCATCCATAGAAATAACAATGCATTTACCTGATAATCCATGAAACGCAATGTCCATGGCTCGCTAAAAAGTGGCACCTGCATTGATCAAACCAAACGGCATTCTCCTATATGCATAATTACCCCACTTACAAGTGAATGTAGTTTTCAACCTATCCTCCTTATCAACTAAAACCTGATTATATCCTAAAAATCCATCTAAAAAAGACATCATCTTAGCTCCATTTACTGCTTGCAGTACTTCATCTATTGGAGGCAAGGGATAATTATCCTTTTCAGATGCTTTGTTCAAATTTCTAAAGTCAACACATAATCTAATATCTCCACTTTTCTTTCTCATAGGTACTAAGTTAGCTACCCAGGTTGAATGTCTTACTAGGAAGATTATTCTAGTTAACAACATTTTTTTCACTTCCTCAAAGATTAAAGGTTCCAAAATAGCATTCACAGGGCTCTGCTTTTGCTTGAATGGTTTAACTTCTAGTTTCAAGGTTATTGTATGAGCTATGATGGACGTATCATAAGTTTTTAATTCTTCATATGTCTATGCTATTATGTGTTTGTATTCTTTCAAAACATCTACAATTTCTTTTCTTAACTTTTTGGAACAAGCCTTTCCAATCAACACATTCTGTTGACTTTCCTCTGTTCCTAAGTTATAGGGATCACATTTACCCCCTTCAGTTCTGAGAAAATCTCTCTGTCTAACTACCCCTTCAAAGTCGATCTTTTCTAACTTGATTACCCCTTTGGGTAAGAAATTGCTTTTCAAGTTTATTATGTCTTCTTCATCCCAAGACACGTCAGGTCTTTCCTGCTCATCAATGATTTGAGCTTCAAACACTTCATTTCAGGTAAGAAAATCCACAATTTGTTGATCCCCTTCAAATACCTAAAAATGAGTAACATTATATTGTATGCTTGGGACATTTACTAATTCTATAGCAAATCTTTTTAAACCTAACAAAGTCAAGGGCTCTAAAGTGCTAGCAGCAACTACTAACACATCTGGTCTGTGATTCCTCTCCCTAGGTATATGTTCTATGTTAAAGGCATCAAATGAATCTATTAAATCCCACACTCTATGCCTATAACATACCATTTTCTTGTAATTGCATACATATAATTTTCTCGCTTGTCTGACCACTAACTTAGAATCTGAAAATACTCTGATCATTTTCACCTTTTTCTTGATAGCCATAACAAGTCCATAAATTAAAGCTTCATATTCTGCTACATTGTTAGTACAAGGAAATTATAACCTATATGCTACTAAAAATGACTTACCATTGGGATCTATAGGTTCAACACCAGCACCTACACCTTGTTTGGACTTAGACCCATCACATTTCAGTGTCCACATGCCCTCCTTATTTCTTTGACCTCTTATTTTGGCATGTCTCACCCTTTCTGTTACCTTTGTTGTAACATCTTGTTCCTTCATGGGTGATTCATTTTGACCTACCTGCATATTTATATTCTCAACTTGTAAATCAGATTGACAGGCACTTTTGTCTTTTGTTTCTTTCTCTAAATCCTGAATTTATATATCTATATTGTCATGAAAACACAACTCTGGTTTCTCAGGATTAACCTTTCCTTCTTGCAATTCCATCCCTTTTGTGCACTTTATGTATTGATATTCTGTAATGTCTCTACACATTCCACAATTCTCTTCAGAATGAGGCTTATTATGGACTTTGCACATACTTTGTATAACTTGCATTGAACTGGAATTTTTTGTTCAATGCACCTTTCTATTTCCTACCTTATGATCTGACCAAAATGATTTATTGCATTGTCTTTCTCATCAAAGAAATTTCCATCAGACTCAATGAACACTATTGTTTCTTTACTGACAGGTTTTTCTTTAAAATTTAACATTAGGATTTCTTCAATTTGCACTCCTTTATTAGTGATTCTATAAACACCTGGTTCAACAGAAGCATACAATATCTCATTTGTTCTATTATATTCTGTAATCATGTGTTTCATTCTAGGCTCAGCTTCTATCCTTATTTGATTTGGAACACCTCTCCAAGGTAACCACATGTGTGAAAAATTAGTGGCCATATATCCATTTAATGTTTTGGACCAGTCCCTACTTAATAGCATCCCATAATTCACAAGTATATCAACTACCTGAATATCAATAAACTGACTCACCCTTGGATCAGAGGCCAACTATATTTGGACGTGCATCAATTCACCTATCACATTAACCTCAGTTTTGTCTAATTGTGTAACAACCTTGGCAGATTTGATAAGAGTTAACCCCAAAGTTTGGCATATCCCTAAAGGAATTACATTGGCTGATGCACCAGAATCTACCATGTAATTATGTATGTTCTTTCCCAACATCCTAATGGTTAACAGAAAAGGAGGAGCTTCCTTCTTGTCTGCATACATGACTATGTTAGTGTTGGAAGGCTGCTCAGTTTTCTTACTTTTGTCTTTGGACTGTGTATCTTTACTAGGAACGTTCATATTAGCAGAAACCTCACCTGCCACAGATGTATCCAAGGATTTTTAAAAAAGTATTTCTAACCCCTGGACTTTTCAATAATTCACACAAAGGTATACTGACCTTGATTTTCTTTATTTCTTCAGACAAATAACTCATTAACCTCATTATTTCCATTGACTCTATCTTCCCTGTTTAAACTTTTGATACTAATGTACCACTATTCCCATGATGATTAGATTTCAATATAGCAGGGTTATTACTAGCATGCTGGTATGGCGGAGTGTTGAAATTATTGGGAGGAATGGAGGTAGTGAAAGGACCTCCAGGCCTAGTATTACTTCTTAAATTGTAAGTATGATTTTTGTTGGACTGTTGAAAAGCCTGTACTTCCTATGTTTCATATAACACTTCATTTTCAGTTTCAAAAGGAAATTGAAAAGCATCCAATACTAAAGCTGACTCAGGGTATAAGTTCTCACAACAATAGGGTTCATCTTCTAATAGCTGATCTTCCTTTTCTCTAGTTGCAAAGGTGAAAGTTTCTAAGACTAAAACAATCTCAAATCCTGAGGGCACTATTTCATTTCCTTTGGGAATGAGAAATTCAGATGTGGGAGCTTGCACATCCACATTGAAAATGCTGGCCGCCAGATGAAACTGAGGGCAATCTAATTCAGCATGTGCACTTGTATTGTGAATCATGTACCAGTTTTTTAATGCTACATTGGCCATTTGGATTCTGGCTAGTTGTTTTGCTTCCTGATTATCTAGATTCTCAAATGGAGAAGCTAAAGTGCCATTATTTGGCCCTGTGTTCCATGTCATAGGTGGCTTTGGTTGATTTTGATTTCTATTGTTACTACTCCAGGCCTTGTTATCTATAGCATGTCCTCTGCTTTTCATTGCCTATCCCAGATTATGGTTTTGACTCTGATTATAATTCTGGTTTGAACCTTGACCCTGGTTATAATTTTGGTTATGGTTCTGACTATATCCTTGATTATTTCTCCCATAGAAGTTCTCATTTCTTAGTTGTGTCATTTCAATGGTCAATCTTCTCAAGTGTGCAGTAATTTCTTTGATCTCTTCCCTATCTTCTTGTGCCTTTGCCACAAATGTATCCTAAGGAGGTTGGAAAAAACACTGACCGTTATTTTGATGGTTGTTGGTATTATTACCAGTATAAGGAACTATAGTCTGAATCGGGGTTAAAAGGTGATCTAGGAGGCGTTCCAGATGAGCCTCCTACTTGTGATATTCAAGGATTCCAGATCAAACAATTCTTGCCTCCTCTTTTGTTAGGCAATTGTATGTAAATATCTTCTAAACTTGACTTAGACCTAGTCACCCTACCATTGTTATGAGCCAGTTTTGCACAAATCTTACCTCAACTCCACTCAGGCCCTCCTAGTGCCAAAAACTGTTGATGTTTATTTTTACACATTCATAACAAAAGCTAAAATTCACAAAATGAACCTAAACTATCTTGAAAGATATGAAGAAATCAACTAAGAGTTCTTAATCCCAAGTTTCTGTATGGTCAGGTCTTGACCTTGTGGACAATTCAATAGGTTTATGTGAAACTATAATATTCAAGGGGCCTTACTTGATTTAAGATAATTTGTGACTTACTGGACTCAAATTATGCAAATTGTTGTAAATACAAACAAATTATTCATCTCTTTGCATAAAATTATTACTATATTACAAAAGCTTCGTAAGATTTATAGTGAAACACGCTTTGCCTTTCAAATTGATATGAAAATTGTCAGACATTAACATAATTATTCATGTTTCTTTCAAATGTAAGACAATCTCCTTAAAATTTATGTGTTTGAGCTAATTATTTCAAATGTTTGGGGAAAAAGTTAGAGAAAATTAAGTTGAATATCACTTCACTATAGGATCTAAATGCTATGTTGCTCACGTTCTAAGAGATACAACAAATTAATCAAATCAACACACTAAATCTTCAAATGTAAAGTCCTAAGTATTTTTACGAACACACATCAAAGATTGCAAACCTTCAAAGGATAATACTTCAAATACCAGTAAGAGTCAGAAAGCACTCTGTAATAGACACAGAATTCCAAGTTACTTGTATTCAAAGTACACAGTCATATAGAATTTACAATGTATGAATGACCTTTTGTTTTATTAATCAAATTGCCAGAAAACTTACAACGTTTTTACAAATACAATAAGGAAACCAGACATTCTGTGCATTCCTCAATGTAGACACAGACGGCCTCCTCTTCTAAACTAACAGAAAGTATGTCTCTACTCAAATATTCAAACCAATTACAAGTGCAAGCTATATTTCAAAAATCCCTATGTAAGTATTATACAAGTAGCAGAGCTTCTTATATAGAATTTGAAGCTGCGTTTTGCTATCATTACAAAATTCCATCTACGGTCAGAATTCAAACTTTCTCGATCAAGGGTGTACATTCATTTCTAACCGTTTCTCAAAATATCTTTTTGGTATCTTTTCTTGCCTCAAAGGATGCCATTGGAATCTTTTCAAAATAGGATTCCCTTTGACCTCTTCTATTTTTTTGACCTTGCCCGTGGATACCTTTCAATTGACTCTTTCCTTAGTATTATTTGCCCTTTTTGATACTTTATTAATCTTTCAAATATATCTTGAAATTATTCATGACACCTTCTATGAAGGTGTGATTTCCCCCTGGACTCCTTATCCATATATATTCTTGCATTATGACTCCTTCTTTCAATTTTTTCTCTTCTTTACCTGAACCTTCAACCTTCTTCTTATATTTCTTTATCTTGGCACTCACCTTCGTTATTGAATCAATCATTTGTTTACTTAAATACGCATCTGGATTCTCCATACATGGTGCAAAGATGGCCTTGAATTCTTTTAATGCCCTTAGGAGTTCGTATGCTGGTATGTCCATGCATTCATGATCTATGAGCTTTTCAACTATCCTCTTATGCAACCTGATCATGTTATCTACTTTCTCCTCTAAACCCTGAGTGACTGTGATGCATCTTCTAAGACTATCATCTTCAAACTTTAACTCCAACCTAGCCTATGGTACTTGATTTGCCATCGGAGGAGTAACGACTCCATGTATTAATTCATCCTCTCTTTCTTCAATTTCCTCCAGTTGCCCCAATTCAAACTTGCATTCTTCTTTTCTAAACTGACAATTATGTATAAGCACATTGCATTTATTCTTTTCTGTTGCAGCCAATTCCCATCCTGTCACTGCTTGTTTGATCACCTCTTCTCCTTCTTGCATGAATGCTCTAAACCATTCTTCAAAAATATTGGCCTCAAGCCTTTTAATCTCCATATCCTTCACTTCTTCTTTTGATACCATTGCTATTTCACTAGGCAAGTCAAGTATTGCAACATTGGGATCAAATATCCCCCTAATGAATTGTTGTAACTGGACAATGTGTCCTTTTAAGTATTCATGCTTATCTTTGTCTTTCTTTAACATCTCTACTGTAATCTAATGCATATCCTCCCACTCACTTATATGTTGTTCTCTTGTGATGTGGCCTAGGTCAAAATTGAGGATCTTGTAATCATCTATTGTTATTTCCCTTTTTTCTTTATCCTTCTGTGGTATTGCTAAATTCAATGTTCTGGATCCATCAGAACTCCTTTTTATTGTCGACATGGTTCTGGCCTTTCTCTTTTCTTTTCTTGGCGTTGCATCGCCCAATAAACTTTTGATGTCTATGGGTACTAACTGTACCTCCACCTTTTCTCTCCTTACTTCTACACACAACCAGGCCAGAGCCTCTTTTGTGCTTTCAGTAGCTTTCTCTTCATTGATTACCTCTTCTTGAGGCTTTTCTACTTCTCCTTGTTCTTGTTGCAGCTGTTGTTGTTCTTGTTGCTGTGGAGGACGTTGCTGTTTATTTTTACCCTCATTATCATCTTCTTCAATCTCTATATCTCCTCCATCCTCATCTTCTTCCTCTGGACCTTCTTTTTATGATGGATCTTTTGCTTCTTCCTCTTCATTTTCTTGTCCTATGTTTATCATGTCCTCATCCTCTGCTTGCTTTTCAGGTTCAAAATTATCTTTACTAATATTTTTTGTATCTTCTTTACTTTTAGGTTCATCTTCTATTTCATGTGGTACATCATGCACATCCCATATTATTTCTGGAGGTACCAATGTACCAAATGGATCCACTGCCCTCAATCCTTCTTGTACATTTTCTTGTTCAGATGCTGGACTTTTTTCAACTTCTAAATAAGCTGTAGCATCTTGTTCTTCTTCCTCACCTAAGTACTCACTAGATTTCTCTTCCTCCATGCTAGTTTCTCTTCCCGTCCTTGAATCCACTTCCTTGACTTCACTTCCACTGCTGTCATCTTCAACGTTGATAGTCTCAGTAACTTGTTTGGCTTCATGCATTTTTTACCCATGCAGCGTTTCTTCAGCCAATTCTATTTTAACCTTAGCATATGTTTGTCTTTTCTTTGCTAAGGTAGATGCACCAGGTATGTAACTTAATTTAGCAACTACCTGTTGTGGCCCTATAACTTCACTCTGTTTTGAAGTTTCTCCTTTGGATATCCCTACAGATATTGCTTTCATAACCTCTATCATGTTAACTCCTTAGCAACTTGTGCTTGCTCTGTACTGGTATCATGAGTTAATGACTTTGCTTCTACAAATGTGCCTAATGATACCGCCACTGTCACCCCTAGTGCATAAGGATCCATCAATGTAAAATTTTTGTCTTTCTTAACAATCTTTGCTTCTACAATCTTCCTTTTCTTTTCATAGAAGCACTAGAGATCATCCTGATGCTCCCTCACTCTCTTTTTGCCCTTTTTTGGATATGTAAGCTCCACCCCCTTAGCTTTAAGCTCCTCAATTTTGTCCTTCAACCATGTCTTGGAGAACAAAATAACAGGTTTGGACAATGTGTCCAAAGATGTATTCCATGGTTATGACCAATCAGGCTCACCAATAGGAGCAAGCCTGGCTGCTTCATAACTGTGGTGTAATAACTTATCATCATCTTTAACTTCTGGGGGTACATAAATTTCCCCCATGGATCTCATTTGTTCTACTATTAATCTTTTGTGAGCCCTCTTTCTCACTTCTCTGTCATTCTTACAGTCTGACCAAAAATCCTCAATGTGTATTTGATGTTTGAATTTAGGATCAATTGTACTTTAGATTCTGTAAAAGGGTTAAAATCTCCTAGCCAACTCAAATTCTTCAAATCCATAATATCTCAACTCTTTTTCTGAATAACCAACAACTTCTTCACTGTAGCATGAGTATCTACCAATTGCCCAAGGTAGTTTAAGATTACCTCTGCCATACTTCTTCTTGTACATTTTGAAGGCATTCAAGTTCTACCTTGAGAACTCTACAACAATCAATTTGTTAGAAGGATACCTAGGCAGCATGAAAGGTTTTCCTTCAAAGCCCTCAGTTCTGATATAAGTGAAGTTCTGGAATTGAATGTACCATGAACTATGTAAACCAATTGTATCCTCTACATCTGCAGACAACCTCTTATCTTGCTCTTCTCTTAAAACTCTGACCATGTATGTATAAAATACATCATTCACTAAAGCATATTTTCTCAATGCATTATCCTCTTGTAAGTCTGGATAATGGTCATTTACAAGCTTTTGGTCTGGGCCATTCCCTAGGGTTCCAATTATGTCAATCCCATATATATATGGCTGAACCATTGTTGCACATGAGTACAATACATATGAGGGAAAATAGAAAGGCATCATCTTTTGTTTTCTTAACATTACCTGTTTCCATATGGCTGTACTTATAGCTTTAGCCCAGTGAATTTGTCCTTGTTCCTTTTTCGCTTCCCTCATGAATTGTATAACAATGAACATCCAAGGTTCACACTTAGTGGCATCCCTTAATCCCACCAGTATGCTTAACATTGTAATCATCAAATGAATCTCTTCTTTGAAGTCTACTCTCTGCAAGATCTTTTGTACTCTTGCCACGGCCTTGGGTTTGTTTTTAGCATTGTATCAACTGTAGAAGATCCTGCTTCTATAATCCCTTTCATTGTTATTGAAATCCTCATTATATTGGTCTATATCAATATCTACCATTTTTTCGTGTATCTCCAGACCAAATGTTCTTGCAATCCCCTCCATAGATAAGTCTGCAATGACTCTATCCTGGTGTATTACTCTTTTGGTAGCTGGGTCATATAAGCGTATGCAATCCAGAAATAGGTCCTTAGCTTCCATAGCTAATGGGAAACCTACAACTCTATACAATCCCCTTTCCCATATACATTTCATATCAGATGTAGCGTCGACTGCTATGATCTTCTGCAAAACATTATCCACGTCATAATTCCCTATGCTGGTGTCTGTCCCTACTCCTCTTGTACTAATCAATGAAGGGTACCCTATGTGTATTGGCAACTCTTCCTTCTCAGTTTCTTTGCGCGGCTTCTTTTCTTTTTTAACTTCACCTCCTGTATCCACCTTTTTCTGCTTTGGGGCCATCCTGTACAGAATGCATTTTTAACTTGTCGTTTTACTCTCTTACCTAGGGTTTTACCATGAATTTTTTATTTTTTACATTTACCCTAACCCCCCATTTGTCTTTTCCAGTTTTGACTTTTGTATTATTTCACCCAAACCAGCTAATTAACTATCAGACACAGTAATTTAACACTTGCTTACATTTTAAAATGAAATTACTGATAATCACTTTGCATTTTTTTAATCAACTGAAATGTAACAGCGTTTAAGATAAATACCTGTATTTTTTTACAGCTCAACCTTACAACCGTTGACTGACTTTACTGTTTTCTACTCTGTTCTCGCTTCTAAAATTCCGTCTTGCGATGAATTTTTCGTTCAATTTATGCCTTAATTCTTCTTTCTGCAATTTTGAATTTTAACAATGCAAATCTGAAAGAAAAACAACCTTTTATTTACCCTAACCCGTTAAATTTTACCATTTTCAATGTTAGTTCAGCATTAATTGCAGCAATCAATGCACAAACGGCTTCGGTTTTCTACTTCAATGTTTTAATTTTAAACATTCTATCCATTAGTTCACTTTTGCATACATCGCATTTTCTTGTATGTCTCCTTGTATATTATTTCTTGTATGTCAATTTGCATCTTTTCAATACACAAGCCTACATCCAACGGGTTATAAACAATGTTACCCTTTTTCTTTATATCTGCCCTTGTATTTTTTGTTTGTATATTGTAATGTATGTAAAATGTATACAAACATTCATACAATTGCAACCCATACAAATGTGCTTTACCTTTTAGCACTCTGATGATGTCTTTTATTTCTTTGTATATCAGGATTGCATGTCGTTAACATACAATCACCCAAACATACAAAGCCTTACCTTTATTTAACTTCCTTTTGAAATCCGTGTTGTATCTCAGTTCCTTGCATCTTTGCTTGTATATCAGCTTGTATATGCTCTTGTCTATCCGTCTGTCTGTGCAATATACAACCGCGAGATACAACCTGTGGGACCCACTTTACCTACCCACTTATATCTTGACGAAACAACAACACTTGTATCTACCCTTAGATACAAGCTTCCATACATGCAAACTCTTATACAATCATCCCAAACTTTTCATTATCCTTAACCATATTTTATAACCTTTTCGGATCCATGCATGTATATAAAACTAATGCCTATTTCCAAAAAACATTAGGGTACAATGCATCACCTTCACTCGATTTAATTATCTTTTGAAATCCGCGTTGTATGTATCCTAAAGATGTAAACCTGAAACATACAACATACATACCACGATACATACCTTTTTCCTCCCCTTAATAAAACTAAATTTTATATTCTCTTCGGGTCCACAACATGTATATTGTGTTGTATATTGCTTTGTATCTTTCCTTTTCAACAAACATACAACTCAAGATACAATGCAAACTTAGCCATTTATCCACTCCACTTCTAAAACTTATCAGGTCCGACTTGTATACAAAGAATAAAACACTAAACACATGCATATAGAGTACCACGATAAATAAACTCGACCACTCAATGTGACTTATACAACGACTCCACATACAAACGACCTTGTACATGCAACATACAAACATTTCTATAATATATTTTACCAAAAACACGCATGTATCTTGCAGAATATTGGGAATTTTAAAATGGTTCAAAAAGCAACCCTTATTCATTTTTGACAAAGAATTCACCTCTATTCCTCCTGGCACTTATTGCTAAATCTTTTTCAATTTTCAACACGGTTTGTAACTTTTACCTCTTTTCCCTTTCACCACCTAGCAAGACCACACACAAGCGAAAAACAACAGCCACAACCATAGCAAGGGTCCTCATTTTGCTGAGAGATAAAATGGGGCGTGTTGTGAGCATCACAACAGGACACAACTTTTCCAACTAGAAGTGTCCACTAAATACATACATAGCACCACTTGGGGGGCAATTTACCAAAAAAACAAAATTGTTCAAAAAAGTTGACATTTCACAACTCCTACTCATGTAAATATTTTAAAAAAAAATCTAAAAACACTCTTTTGTAGATTTTTAACTGTAGTTTTCAAAAATGTGATTTTTTTAATATTTTAATTATTGTTTATATTTTATTTTTTATTTTTACTAAAAGTAGGTCATTAGCACCAAAATATAAAGTTGGTTGTCTTATCAAGAAAAAATACTAAAGTTTATTAAAAAAAAAAAATATGATGCACTAGAGAAGAGATTCCATGTCAATATGGTATAATTTTTTTTCTATTTTGGATAAATATTCAAGACAAACGATGACGTCCCATCAAAATAATTATGTTTCAGTACACGCAACTTTTAATATTTATCTAACAATATATATATTTATCAAAATGTGGAAAAAATAAATTCATGTACTAAAGTTTCAAGTTGTAAATACATAAAAAAATTAAAGGAAAAAAATAAAATGTACTATATAAAGAGCAATGTCCCACTTAACTTCATTTTTTAGCATTTTATCAACAACTAAATTATAGTGTCAATTTTACAAAAAAATATATTCAAATGATTTTTTAATTTTTATAAAAAATACAAACATAAAATAAACTAAAAAATAAACATTTCATTAGTTTACATCATTTCAAAAATCAAAATATATATGTCACTTTCTAGTGATTCAAGTTAAAAATTTAGATCAGTGTTGGTTGTTTCCTTTATAAAAGTGTGACACAACTTTGTGCTTTTACTCTTTAGTCTTTGCCAAATGATTGATGACTCTAAATATTTTATTACAAAAAAAACAATCAATCAAAGACTAATCTACAATATAAGATCCCCCATAGAGTGATAGTACATTAACTAGTGATGATTCATAGGGAATATTAGACTTTACACCATGTGATGTAGGAAAGTAACATCCATCTATCTATGGCCAACCACCTGAAGCATACAATGATAATAAATCAGCTTGTATATGTGACAATGGTTTAATGGGTACTACTACTATCAATTCTTCTTCCTCTATACCACTTGATCAATTATATGGTCCTAGATTTAAGATTATAAAAAAATAGTTATAAAAGTGAAGGACCTAGATGATATGAACATGGTGTGATTAATCCATTAACATTATAGGAAAATAAAGAGCATCATGGTATCAATTATGTGCCTAATGACATAAAGGATTGGTTAAAAGAGTGGAAATGAAAAGGCAAACAACATGTAGTATCTATGATTTACACTTATTTGAGCTTTAGAAACACATTGTTCATTCACTCATGCAGGTATTACAATTGATTTATTTTATGATTATATGAGATTAATTTTAGTACATTGATTGATATATCTTATAGTTATTCCATCATGACCTATATTGCTCATGATTACCACTTATCAATGTGTATTGGTTACTAGTGTCATGACATTCACATACACATAAGTATACAAAAACAATAAACAAAATTAGAGTGTATTTTATACAATCATTCATGTCATAAGCCAATAAAAGAAAGCCACATCACATTTATCAAGTTGTATCAACATGAGTACAATCATAAAATAAATATGCATATCACTAAGGGGGAGGTTGTCTCAAAGACTCCTCCCCACCTCACTCCTATTGTTATCTTTGGTCCTAGTCCATGACCTATACCTAGATCTCTTCTATGACCTACTACTGGTGGCTATCATCATGCCTCTAAGTTTTTGAATCTCCCATCAAAGGTTATCTATCTCCAGTTGTATTGCCTAGGTCTCTACTTGGGAGGATAAGTTAATTATTGTAAAATAATTTTCATCACAACATCTCCTCTAAGTACGAGTATGACCACTTTTTCCTATGGTTAGAACAACTTTGTCTGTAGCTAGCCTCTATCAATACAAATGACATCCCTCTACAATCAATATCAACACACTCTATAACTTCTTCCATATGCATTGCCTAAGACTAACCAAAAAGATTGAAGAGTGGAGAAAATTGACAAGTATGCACATAATCTCTCTTTACATAGCCTACTATTGGCATATCTCACCTAAGATGCTCCACTATCACTGAGATCGTGTTTACCCACTTTGTAAAACTACTTACATATCATATAAGATTTGGATGTTAACTATGTTATTCACTTTCTTACATCATATCATGTTAGGTCTATAATTATATTGTACACATGATTAATCTATTTTAGACTTGGGTCTGTTGCAAGTATGTGCTAATCGGTGCTGTCATTAATGTCAACATGTTTGTGTTGTCATTGGTGTCAACTAGGTCTTCTAATGTTGTTTTTATTGCTTGATTGAGATATTGTGGTAAAGTGATTTTATTACCTTATAGATGTGTTGAAGATGATGAGGATACATTCCTAATGTTGAGTTTCCAAGTGCTTTTGAGAAAAATTTCTCTCCAGAGGAAACAATGTGTTGCAGAGTATTCTGACTTGCAGGATACTGTCTGGGATTTTTCTCTGCATTTCTCTTATGTTGAAGACCAGAGTGTGAGATTTGCATATGTGTTAGAGGAGTGTTTGAAGATACTAAATCCAAAATTTGGTGGTCCGAATTGCTATGTAGTAGAAGTTATGTTCACTAGTTTGAAGACTGTACCTAACATCATTTGTAGTGTGACATGGAGAAAGTATTTTGCTCTGCATTCCTCTGCAACTTGGTTTTTGGTCTTATGGTTTTGGAAATATGTTTATAAGGTCTTTAGCTATATTCATTCCAAAGGATTTGTAATTTGGTGCTCTGGAAAGCAAGTTATTGAGTAGCAGATCTTAGCAGTGTTGATTGTAAGTTGTCTTCAAGTGAGATTTGTTGTCTTCAAGTGAAACTTGATGTAGCTGGATTTGTTGGCTCCCAAGTTATTTTATGTTGTTCATGGATGTCACCAAATCATGGTAAAGGCTTGTTCTTGGTCTGCAAGCTATGATTGAGTTATGTGTGCCTAAGTATTCTTGGTGTTTGCACCAGTTTGGCTGACTTGGGTGCTAACACTCTTTGCGGATGTGTTTCGTGGATTGTAGAGACATGTTGAAGTGTGTGAAGATGTATTTGGGTCTGAGATAAGTTGTGAAGTGGTCTTCCTTCATTCATTTGCTCTACAAGTTTGTTTAGGTCCAGACCTAATTTGAATTATGTATGTTTGACGACCTTGGAGACTGTTCCAAAGGTTGTAGATTGTATTATTGACCTTGATGTATGTTCCATGGTTGATGATTGGTATAAATAAATCTAATACCTAATGTCATGCCCAAATCATATGAACATGGACACAACACAAATAACATAACTTACAACAAAGTTGATCAGAAAAAACCCACACATAATGGCAATGACTAAGTGTAAAGAACATAGCAACAATGTCATACCCAAATCATATGAACATGGACACAACACAAATAAACATAACTTACAACAAAGTTGATCAGAAAACACCCACACACAATGGCAATGACTAAGTGTAAAGAACATAGCAACAAGATTTCATAAGATAATACATTATAATTTGTAAAATGGTTAGAGAATATTTTTTTTCTAGAGAGTAAAATTACATTGCAAGAGTGAAGGAGACATGTACTAAGGGCCCAACCTATGCCTCAGGGGCTCATCCTAGATGGCCTTGCCTACATGAAAGTGCAGAGGCTTCGTAGTTCAGAAAACTTGAACATCCCAAGTCAACTAGGTTGTCTGATAAAAGATGCAATAATCTCAACATTTGACATCTCCAAAAATATATATTCCCTTACACTAAATCACTTGATGAAAGACGACAATAGTTTCAGGTGAAAGATTATCACATAGGGATCTTAAAAGATCAATTGGGCTACACACACCTTTGGCATTGAGCCAAGACGTTGGTTTAAAGCAATCAAAAAATTGATAGTTTTAAGAATATGTCTTTTGTCATGATTTACCAACAAGATCATGTAAGGAATGTATAATTATAAACTTTTCATCAACCCTTAACTGGTCACTCAATATATAACTTAACAAGTTATGACATAGTCAAACACTTACATGTCTTCACAAAAATACATATACTCTCCAATCATCTTTTGAATTTCCATCATAATAAGCCAATAAGAAACAATCAAGTTGACAAATAAACAATCTACTTAATCTACCAACTTATCCACTAGTAAGATATTTGATTTAGTTCTATTATATCATTCTAATTTAGTAATAAACTAACAGCGAGCAAAAATCAGATTGTGTGAAAGCTGAAACCATAAGACTATCACAATTAAATTTACCTTATATAGTACTCACAAATTGGGTATGTTCAAGCATATTCTTGAAACGAGTGTTTAACTAATGAAAGACAAGTAAAACTTATTATTTGCTAATGTAGATTTCTTGATCTTCAAAACCTTATAGAAGAATTTAATTGTTTAAAAAGGAAGGGCATGAAAGTTAGAATAGTAAATAAATTCATAAATAAATCATTCTCAAATTAAAAGTTTATCTCTGGTTTGAATAGTAGGTTGTTGGGTGAGTTTGTCATGTTTTGACCCAAACATTGATGTACTTCAGACTTTAAATTCTCAGATTCATAACAATAGTACTTTTCTCAGATTTTTATATGTGTTGGGAGCAATTGATGGACAAATAATGTGCATTTCATGTAATATTGTTCCAATGTTACTAGATGAATCAATTAGAATGATATCTTGATGTGTTTTGATATTCACATGTTAGCTATCACCAGTATGAAATCAGACTGGAAACAAAAAACAAAATCAGAACATAGGGTTTGGTAGAAAATATATAAAAAAAATAGAATTTCAGGGCAGATCCCTATTCAAGATATTTCAAGATACAACAATCTTGGAAAGAAAAGTAAACTATATAATCTACTTTGGATCCCTTTTCTACATAGATTAGAAGAAATGATATATTTTTTAACAAGTATCTAGCTCCTTTAAATAATGGGTACCATTTCAGACCAACATAGAACCAGATCAGATATTTGCCAAATTAACGTTGTTTTAGCAATTGAAAAGAATACCATTCAAAATGCATTTAAAAATTCTCCTTAGAACCAAGATGAGGATTATGTAGATAAGTTTATTAGCAAAATTATCTAGTTTCTAGTGAGCTTGCCAGTCGCAGTAGATGATGAATGGGCAATGTTTTTACAACAGGAGCTGAGATTGAGTGAACGAGATTTAAGCAAATCTGGAGTAATAGAAGAAGACCTAAATGAAGATGAAGACCAACCCAAAGCAAATAGTTAAAATTTGGCAATTGCAAGAGAAATCATTGTGAGGGATGAAAATTGTTCCATCTGTTAAACAGGGGCAATGCCCTCGTGGAGATTATTGGTGATGCTAAATGCAAAAATTCAAAAGATAGGCTTGCACTATAATAATGTGCATGATGTTAGATCTCCAGTAATAATAAAGGGACATCCTACAAAGCATAACAAAAGGGGATTTTTTCTTTTATTAGATACTGGAGTTGCAGTCGCACTGGAAGACATGTACGCAAAATGTGGAAGCAAAGAAAAGGGCACAACCTGTTTGACAGATCACCCAAAGAATGCTACAAACTTTGACCATATAAACCTATTATTTGACTAGTTTGAATGTTTGCAATACTTAATGATGTTTGAAACTAATCACCTGCAGAAAAACAGTCTGCCTATATTTGGATTGCTCTGCTGATCTCTTCTGCTAGAATAAACTCCTATACATAATCAAAATGCAATATTTTCTTTCTGGGTTTACAAAATGAAGGAAAAATATAACTTTTTCTTATAAAACAACCTGAAATTATCATAACTGTAATGAGAGTGAATTGGGTTTAAAGACATGCAGACCTTGATAATCTTCCATACATGTTTTAAAACAGCCTGAAATTATCATAAATTTAATGAGAGTGAATTGGGTTTAAGCACATGCAGACCCTGATTTCTTGGTGTGCATTCTGCAACAAGGAGAGAAGGAATACAAATGACATACAACATAAGATGGGGTGGAGAAATGGATCCTTAGGTTGATCAGCCTGTTACTTGTGCATTCTGCCAGCATGGATGTCATGCCAGCAGCACCCAACCCTGTTATTGCCATGCTGCACAACCACAATTCCTCTTTCACTCCAGATCTCTTACACACATTTCCTTAAGAGGAGTGCAAGGGCCCTCTACGATTTACTAGTTTTTATTTTTTTGGATCCCCTCCATTTTTTGTTGTTGTTGCTCAAAACCCTATTTTTCCCGAGCAAGTTTTGATAGACATTCTAGTTGAAAAAGTTCTGCTATATGGGGGATGTGGAGACATAGAAAGGCATGTGGATAGGAGACAAGAGCCTCAAGGAGAGGTGTCATCACATGGAATTCTTGAGTTTTCAATTCCGTGGGCCTTTTATCTTCTATAGCCTCATCTCCATATTTTACAGTCCCTTTAATTTTTTTTTATTAAACAATGGTATAATTCAATAGCATAATTGGTTGTTTGGCTTTAGAGAAAATATATGCCCACTTTGCTATAAAATATCATACAAAACACGCATTAGGGACATTTAATAAATATATAAAATATAAAATGAAAAGAATAATGACATTCACTAGTTCTTTCATCCTTATCAATCCAGTTATATCTAAAGTAGGTATAAAATTTCCTCTCTTGCCCTAACTTGCACATCACTAAGGATGTGCTTAAACGATGCCCTCAATTGAAACATGATGTCCTCCACTTTATTACGTGATTGGATTATCCATGCAATAGGTAAGTCGTCTTGATGTTGATCAAATATAATTATTAAGTACAATAGATACTTTAAAACATTTAGCATATAGCAGACATCTATAACATATAGATTAAAGCATACATTTTACTTTGACATTGAATAATAAAATGAACTTTGGCATATTTCCCATTTGTTTGTAAAGAATAATCGTTCAAATTTTACCATTATTTTACGCATCCATGGTGTTAGAATATACAATATAAAGGGTTTGTCTATTTTCTATCAAGCCTTCCATAGCAAAGAAAGGACTCTATGTGCTTAACAAGTCATGCATTAATATTTATAAGGTTACTACTATTAAATTATCTCCGTGTAGATTTATAATTACGTCATAAATTATCAATATTTCATCTCATGAGATACTTGTCTCTTTCAAGACTATCATTATTATTTATATATAGAGCTTTACATATAATTATAATAGAGAAGAATCTTGAATTTTGATTTCATTCTATGGGTATGTAGAATCTTTGGGAACTAAACTCTTGCATGCAAGGATTCAAGCCACTATTTGTAAAAATATTACTAGGAAGAGTTGGCCTTACATTCTTCCCCCTTGCACAAACTTTCTCTTGGAAGTCCTTAAGAGAAGAGAGCTACACGTTTAAAATCAACAAATTACTTTACCACATAATATATCAAATAAGGAACCATATTATCTCAAGTCACATCAATGCATGTTAGTTCACATACCTCATTTTAGACATCTAAACATAACCTTAAATCATCACTACTATAATGAA
The DNA here is from genome assembly GCA_027924645.1 of Cunninghamia lanceolata. Taxonomy (NCBI): domain Eukaryota; kingdom Viridiplantae; phylum Streptophyta; class Pinopsida; order Cupressales; family Cupressaceae; genus Cunninghamia; species Cunninghamia lanceolata. The sequence continues at coordinate 6,940,558 of BSBN01000512.1, forward strand.
TATATCAATTTATAACTAAAGAATTGAATCAAGTCACCATATCTTGTTCTAGTCAATAATTTCTAACCCCTGATTCTCAACAACACTCAGTGACACGCATATCACATAAACTTAACTCCACATATAATACATTATTCAAATTAGAATCTTTTCCACATCACATACCTCTTCTAAGTGGAACACATGATGAAGACCATACTCACATATATCAGTCTATATTCATCACAAAGACATCACATGACTCACATCATAAGGCTCAACAAGAATGGGTATTAAGAGGAGGACAACACTAACATACCACTGAGAAATCCATAGTGCCATGGAGCCAATAACCAATAAATGAATAACCATGCCATGTAGAATCACTATGTCAATATCTAATTTAATGTAACACCATATAATCTCATCTCCAAAGTGTTGGTTCCCAAATCAACGGACATTAAACTCTAAGGGTTTGCCACTTTCTATGCTCAAGTTCAATGATAGATTTAGCCAACAACGACGGGAGGTTGTTTGCACATGCCTCCCCTACACTTCAGGTTTTTCCGCACCTAGGGGGTATCCCTTCAACAAAGATTTAACTTTGACTCACTCATAATAAAAAGATTTAACTTTTCAATACAGGCAGAATGCTCCCATTGTATGGACTAAGATGTATAAGATAAACCCAGATTGGCAATGTTCTTGGACTATCTAATTGGCTGAAAATGAGAGCATGCAACTAAACCCTACTCCTACAATCTAAAGTTTGAGATTTTGAAATGATTTTGTTTTATGTATTTGGATGCAAGATTTAGGACTTTGGATCATAACCTCAACACAAAATCAGACTGGTGCCTATCTCAGGGCATGGAGTCAAATAGACGTATATATGTGAATGATTTGCATAAACTTCAAACAATAATCAGATTTCAAGGGGTTTCTGTTAGTATTTGCCTTACAAATACCACCCAAGTATGAGTATTCAGTTATCCATGCTTACAAATATCCTTGCTGCAATATATTCTTCTCAATGCTTAACCTAAAACATTTAATCTGATCCTTGAGCAGAAGTAAAAGATTAAGCACTCAACACAGTGAACCCATGTCCCAAAACCTCAAATAACCCTTAGCTATTCAGATTCAAAAGAAAAATATACACAACCTGGAGACAAACAATTGAATACATGCAATAAAGCATTACTCATCTAAGTCAACATGAAACTGATAAAGTTTATGCATAAAATACTCAACATACAACTCATAAACTTACAGCACAAGAGATAGAACCACCCAGCTGAACTGTATTTTATTTACTTCTCCAAAACTCCAAATCTTCAACAACAGCAAAATGAGAGCCCAGCTCTTTCTTTTATGTCCAAAGTGTGTTGCCCTAGAAATTAACTACATTTCTCTAGGTAGGTGAGGCATTTTTTAACATTACAATTTCCTTTCAAAGTGTATTGGGAGTAAAATATTTATATTAAAAGAGGAGAGGAAAAAGATAAATAAAACACACTTCAATTTTCCCCTTTTAATAAAATTTACATTTTTCTAATTTCCCCAATATGAACGATAGTGGCTGGAGACTCAATCCTCTGCGTTGATACTTCATTCTTCAACCTCTCCATAGCACCTAACCTCTGAGATGTCATTGCAGTAGTATCTGATTTTGATGTTTTCCCAAACCAACTTTTCGGGTCGTTTTGGTGAAACAGAGGCATTTCTAGCCATTTTGGCATTCAAAAAACATTGCAAACAGCCCAAAAACATTTGCCAATGCATTAGGAATGGCCTGAGGAGAATTTATGAGCACATAACAGCACATTTCGGTCAAAAATCACCCTCAAAATGATGTCTGAGCAAGAAAAACGTGATCTACACTTCTGAATCAACAATATATCCATTTGAAACAGCTAAAGACCTGTCGAAAATGCCTTGAAATCAGAGGAAATGCATGGTAGACACTTACAGAAGGGAGTGGGAGGCAAGAAATGCCCCGCAATGGGATTATCGCGCCATCACGGGGGTCTGAAGCAAGTAAAATGAAGGGGTTGCGATGGTGCGATAAGTTGTAGCCTCGTACCCCTTATATCCTTATTTATACGCTTAATAAAGTTTCAAACTTTATAAACTTTACTTTTTTCCTTTGACTTTTTCAAAGTCATGTTCACCTCCTTCTAATATGCAACCTTTTTAATTTTTCATTTTAATATTCCTTTATTTTGCATTTTAATTTTTAAACTATAGTGAAATTTGAATTTATTTCGACAGGCACTTGGCACGCTTCCACTGTAGGCAAACCGAGCCTCCGACAACTATGAAAATTTGCACAGGAGCGTAATCAACTATTTCAAGAAGACCCATTTTCTCAGAATTTGCTTTGCTAACCGAATTCAGGCACTTGCTTTGTAAACTGGCCCGTCAAGTGAGTTTGCCGCAACCATAATGCATTAAAATAATGCATCAAACGGTCTCTGATTTTGACAAAATTAAAACTAGAGATCTTTGAGGCCAAATCGGCATCTGGGTTATCCTCATATTTGTAAGATTTGAAACTTTTTAGGACACCTATTTTAGCGTAGTTGCAGTCAGAAAATAATTAAATACCCTACTAAAACTCATCTTGGGAGCATGAAACTAAGCAGGCATGTTCTCATATGCACCAAAAAACTTTCTGCCAAGGAGATTTGCAAGACAATTTCTGAGTTGAGAATTTTTAATTGTCAAAGTTGGCCCCCGGGGGAGATTGTGCATCCTGTCGCCCAAGCCTATGTCGACATCTCGAAAGAATATTGGCACATCAAATTTGAAAAATTTGAGGGTACCACGAGTGGCTTTTGCTCAGGGATGCATGCCTCTTGCAGGCATGGCGAGATTCCAGTTATCTCCGGAACGTAGACCAGGTGCCTACTCCATTGGGCTGCTGAGTCAATACTCCATTTTGCATTAAAAATCATATCTTCACTTTCATTTGGTGGCCCTGGGCCCCCAAAAATGAAGAACCAAAAGCCTCCTGTGTCAAATACCTAATTCTCATCTGACTGCCTCAAATCAAACTGAAGATACTTTCATAAACTGCCCACAAACTAACCATGTCATTTGCATACTCAACCATGTCACTGAACTTGCCCCTGTCAACATTACCTCTGGTAATCTATTGTTGTACACTAGCTGAAATCCATAATCATTTTGACAATTTACCATATCTAGCTCACTGTCATGTTTCACCAAATGTTCATCCAACTGAACTGAAAATTGAAAATACTCATAATCTCCTTGACAATTGGCATCATTGATCTTGAAATCACATTCATCTTACATATCAAACATAAAATTTTCATAAAGAATTTGCTCATTTATCCCATCAAGAAATACTTGCCCTGATTCATTGATGCCAAAACGCAGCTCCAAGTCTAGAAAATTAGATTGAGTGAAGAGTTCATGTAAAACCTCGGAGTCATCTTCTTCACTAATCATGAAACATTCATATACGGGCAACATATTTACTTGCTCCATTGAACACTGACCTTCATATTCATACAAACTTTTCAACCCTGAAGTAAAATTTTGCCAGGCATGCTCACACAAACAATCATAATCAATTAAAAATTGATCATACTCATAGTCACCATGGGCAATAGGTTGAAGGGGCTCATTGTTAAAAATATCCTCATACCCATCATCATTGTGCTCGGCGCTTTCATCATTAAATTCTACCTGAAATACCTCAAAAGAAGCCATGAAGAAATCAGAATATTGCCCCTTATTAGAAACTTCACACTGATGGATATTAATGTTGTCCTTTGTTGTATTATCATGAACACCAACAACTTGTCCATTTACATTTGAATAATGACCCAGGCTTTCCTCTTCATCAATGCAATCATGATAAAAAGTAAACATTTCAACTTCAGCATTGTAGATACAATCATCACATTCACATTCAACATTTTCATATAGTTCATCATCTAAAAGGCTCACACATGGATCTAGATTTTGACAAGCATCAACATATTTCTTATCATTATATGGATCAATTTCCTCTTCATTCTGAGTGAAAATCTCCATATCCACTTTATACAAATAATTGTTTACAACTGAGACATACTTTCTTATGAATGCATCATACCTGACGCCCGTGCATTCTCTTGATCCTTCAATAACAGCATTGCTACAGGACACATTTTCATGTATGTCTTTTATTTCACCACGTATGTAATCTGTGTCTGCACATCTCTCTTCTATGAGTTGATTATCATCATGTTCTTCTTGTTGTGTCATGAGTTCTTCCTCTTTATGCTTTGTGCCATGACTACCCTTTGCATGACCACCTCTCAATGCGTAAATTGGAATAGCTAAAACATATTTGTTTTGAAAACAATATTCATCCTTTGATTCCATCACATTTTTCTCAGTTATGTGCATTATATTCTAATTCTTCTCAACAGGATAGCAGCTATTTGCATTTTTAGACACCACATCACTTGCATAATCACATTTGGCTGATGTATAAGCTGGGACAACAGGGATGTGAGTGCTCTGGCATTCATTCTTAAGACTTGGATTACAACCTTCATCAACATTATGAGCCTCAAGGCAGCAAGCACTTGCAGACAAAAAGCATTTGTGCATTCCATACTTCCAATTGTTCTCAATGTCCATGGCAGATTTATAGGCCTGATGCAATGTGGTGGGCTCTTTATCCCTCAACAAATAACTCATTTCTTCATCAAATGCTCCCAGATAGACCATCATGCAAAATGCATCATTTGGTCTCATGTATTCAAGTATGTCCTCCACTGCCTTTGAAAATCTCAGGTTGAATGCAGGGACCAGCTCGTTTTCCCCTTTCTAGATGTCCATAAAAAATTTTATCACTGAACTTGGGTCAATTCTCTCACCAAACTGCTCCATGAATGATGCCACAAACTCACTCCAAGAATGAATAGAGCCAGCCGGTAAATAAGAGAACCAATCCCTTGCATCTCCTTTTAAAGACTGGACAAATAGCTTCATGACAACACCCTCAAAATTAAGCTCATAGTCCCCAATCACATCAACAAACTCTTGTAGATGCCTACCTGTTGATTCAGATTTTCCACCACTAAACTTTGGTAGATGCTTTCTCACTATATCAGGAACAGGGTTCGGATAATTTTGGATACCATTGAAATCCAAAGCTCTGTATCTTTCAACAGAGAAGACCCTTTTCTGAGGGTATGAGTTGTGACACACAGTGCATTTTGATATTCAAATGTGCAGAAATACAAAAGGAATAACAGCTCGTGTTCAACTAGGAATTATTGCAACTTGCACAATTTTCTCCTTATGACTAGAAACTTCGCTGATCTACACAATTACCTTGCACAAATAGGAACTATTTCTCAATAATTAATCAGGGTCATTTGCAGAGCCACCACCTCTTCAAAGAGGATAAAATATTTGAACCGTTGAAAGCTCTTCAAAGATCAAATAATTTTCTGGGTTCAATCTACTAGCAGAGCACCATCATTCACATAAAATATCTAGATATGCTGTAATAATTTCACTAAAAACTAGTTTTTTCAGTCTTCAAATCACTTGACTCTTTCCAATTAGATATGCAACTAGTCCCCAGCAGAGTCACCAGTTTTGTTGGTTCCCAAATCAGCGAGCATCAAACTCTAAGGGTTTTTCAATTCCTATGCTCAAGTTCAATGACATATTTGGCCAACAAAGACGGGAGGTTGATTGCATGTGCCTCCCTTGCACTTCAAGTTCTGCTTTAACTCACTCATAATAAAAAGATTTAACTTTTCAATACAGGCAGAATGTTCCCGTTGTATGGACCAAGATGTATAAGATAAACCCAGATTGGTAATGTTCTTGGACTATCTAATTGGCTGAAAATGAGAGCATGCAACTAAACCCTACTCCTACAATCTAAAGTTTGAGATTTTGAAATGATTTTGTTTTATGTATTTGGATGCAAGATTTAGGACTTTGGATGACAACCTCAACACAAAATCAGGCTGGTGTCTATCTCAGGGCATGGAGTCAAATAGACATATATATGTGAATGATTTGCATAAACTTAAAACAATAATTAGATTTCAAGGGGTTTCCATTAGTATTTGTCTTACAAATACTACCTAAGTATGAGTATTCAGTTATCCATGCTTACAAATATCCTTGCTGCAATATATTCTTCTCAATGTTTAACCTAAAACATTTAATCTGATCCTTGAGCAGAAGTAAAAGATTAAGCACTCAACACAGTGAACCCATGTCCCAGAACCTCAAATAACCCTTAGCTATTCAGATTCAAAAGAAAAATATACACAACCTGGAGACAAACAACTGAATACATGCAGTAAAGCATTACTCATCTAAGTCAACATGAAACTGATAAATTTTATGTATAAAATTCTCAACATACAACTCATAAACTTACAACACAAGAGATAGAACCACCCAGCTGAACTATATTTTATTTACTTTTCCAAAACTCCAAATCTTCAACAACAACAAAATGAGAGGCCAACTCTTTCTTTTATGTCCAAAGTGTGTTGCCCTAGAAATTAACTACATTTCCCCAGGTAGGTGAGGCATTTTTTAACATTACAATTTCCTCCAAAGTGTATTGGGAATAAAATATTTATATTAAAAGAGGAGAGGAAAAAGATAAATAAAATATACTTCAATTTTCCCCTTTTAATAAAATTTACATTTTTCTAATTTCCCCAATATGAACGATAGTGGCTGGAGACTCAATCCTCTGCGCTGATACTTCATTCTTCAACCTCTCTATAGCACCCAACCTTTGAGATGTCATTGCAGTAGTATCTGATTTTGATTTTTTGCCCAAACTAGCTTTCCGAGTCGTTTTGGTGAAACAGAGGCATTTTTGGCCTTTCTGGCACTCAAACAATATTGCAAACAGCCCAAAAACATTCGCCAATGCATTAGGAATGACCTGAGGAGAATTTATGAGCACATAACAGCACATTTCGGTCAAAAATCACCCTCAAAATGATGTCTGAGGAAGAAAAATGTGATCTGCACTTCTGAATCAGCAATATATCCATTTGAAACAACTGAAGACCCGTCGAAAATGCCTTGAAATCAAAGGAAATGCATGGCATACGCTTGCAGAAGGGAGTGGGAGGCGAGAAATGCCTCGCAATGGGCTTATCGTGCCATCGCGAGGGTCTGAAGCAAGTAAAATGAAGGGGTTGCGATGGCGCGATACGTTGTACCATCGCACCCCTTATATCCTTATGCATACGCTTAATAAAGTTTCAAACTTTATAAACTTTACTTTTTTCCTTTGACTTTTTCAAAGTCACGTTCACCTCCTTCTAATATGCAACCTTTTTAATTTTTCATTTTAATATGCCCATTTTAATATTCCTTTATTTTGCATTTTGATTTTTAAACTATAGTGAAATTTGAATTTCTTTCGACGGGCACTTGGCACGCTTCCACTGCAGGTAAACCGGGCGTCTGACAACTATGAAAATTTGCACAGGGGCGTAATCAATTATTTCAAGAAGACCCATTTGCTCAAAAATTTTTTCGCTGACCGAATTCAGGCACCTGCTTTGTAAACTAGCCCGCTAGGTGAGTTTGTCGCAACTAGGATGCATTAAAATAATTCATCAAACAGTCTCCAATTTTCACGAAAATGAAACTAAAGATGTTTGAGGCCAAATCAGCAATTGGGTCACCCTCAGATTTGCAAAATTTGAAACTTTTCAGGACACCCATTTTGGCCCAGTTGCAATCAGAAAATAATTAAATACCTTGCTAAAACTCGTCCTGGGAGCATGAAACTAAGCAGACATGTTCTCATATGCACCAAAAAACTTTATTCCAAAGGGATTTGCAAGGCAATTTCTAAGTTGAGAATTTTTAATTGCCAAAGTTGGCCCCCGGGGTAGATTGTGCATCTTATCGCCCAAGCCTTTGTCGACATCTCAGAAGAATATTGGCACATCAAATTTAAAAAATTTGAGGGTGCCACCACAAAGGAAACCAATATCATCCATACTATAGTGCCAAGTAACTATATAGGAAAAATGGTCTTAGGGTCCTCCCAAGGATCCCACCATACATTTCCTAGTCTGAACAAAATTTCCTAGGCCATCTACTCCCCTATACAATCTGTCAGTGATCCCTCTAGGATATGATAGTAAATAGTAGTCACATTACTCCACATATACCAGCAGTTGCAACATTTAAGTGTCTCAAAACAAAAAAGTTAAAGAAGTAAAGCAAACTCATAAGTTAAACCTCAATAAAATAAAATAAAAGCAAATATAATAAATCATAGAAGTGGAGATCAAATAACATTCATGGCATTATCCCAAGTTTATCCAAGAACATGTCCTTGAGGCAAAAGGATTAACTCAACATAAAAATGGCCAATTATTCCAAAGTAACAAAACACTACTGGATTGAAAGCAAAAATATTCAACACAAATAAATAATCTAACAATCTCTTAGAAATTGCACATTACGATCACCATGCGACCTTGCAACAAGGCCATCTAAGGGGAGGAGGGGAAATGGATGGACTTACTACCACTACAATAGATATCATACAGTAGTTCTCAAACCACATAAGATAATAGCATGCAATATCATGGTGGTCTCAAACCGCATAGAATAATATGGTGGTCTCAAACCAAAGAATAATATGGTGGTCTCAAACCACATGAAACAATAGGGTGGTCTCAAACCACATAAAATAATAGAGTAGTCTCAAACTACAGAATAATATGGTGGTCTCAAACCATAGAAAAATCAATGATAAATCACCATGTCATAATAAGCATGTCCCACACAACCCAAGACAACCTGATCATATATCTACATAAAAAATATCCATATGAAAAGTCTCATGCCACACACAACCCAAAACCTACCATCATACCAAGGTCCACTAACATATGCTAAAAATGAGTCATCTATAGGATCTGGCATCCACCTCACAAAAGAGAACCCACAAGCCTATATGGTTATCATGTACATGTGTTTGAGATATCACATATATAAAGTCATCTGTATTTACCCCAAGTAGAGAACAATACACCTCATACTTATACTGACAACCACATCAAGAGTCATGTCATCCTTGTAACAAAGTATCAATCACTATTATCTCATTACACACAAACTGTCATTTTATCAAGCTGCCATCCAAGTTACCATGTCACACTTATCCTAATTCATGACTATCATCTCTCTGAACATCCTGATAGCACATAATGTGTCAATGCTCGAAGTTACCAATCCCTTTTGTTTGCAACCAATCTTAAATCTCAGGATCAAATGATATAACACTAACTGTATCCAATGTAGTGCTAGTATCTCATAATTGATAGTAGCTCCCCAAATACTAGAAAACCATGATGACATCAATTACCCAACACCAATGGTGTCCCCAGTGCTCAGGTCATATGAACTGCCAAGTGTCTGTAACTAGAAATGAGTATAGGATCAGGGCACATTAGGGTCCATCCTCTACCCATGTAACAATAGAAAGGAAAAAGGGTTTGCACTATGAACTAACTAGTATGGTTCTAACGTGGAGGATGAGAGGGACTACACCCCAATTGTGACCATGAGGGAATTCCCTCAAATAGGGGCTGCATAGCTCACCCTAAAACAAGTTATGTCCCAACATAGGCCTTCATTCCTCCCTCAACCCTTGGTTACACTAGCATGCTCTCATCTGAGTGGGAGGGCCGACACTAGGGATGAAACTAAAATGTCACAATGCATAGGAACATGAAGAGTGACTCACACATCTCTAAATAACACACATCAAACACATTTCTTTAACATATCAAAACTAGGCCAATCATAGTTATTCCCACACATGTATAGTTATCTCTAGGGTATGCATAAGTGGATTGCACATTTCATCCACAAAACCCTTCTCCCCAAGTTGGATACCCTGTATCACACACTTGAGGTACACTCACAACATTCACTGGTATTTTCACATTATAACACATATCCACATTACCTATATGCAACATTATCTAGGATAATTCACTCAAGTGGCCACTGACATTCACAGCATAGTACAAAACTCTTTTTCTAGTTTGTTACTTATTGTAGGAAATAAAAAAAAATTATATACAATCTATGGTGCAATGGATCTCATTTCAAAGAATACTCCATAGGTCACTATGTATATGCTAACTTAAGAGCACTACAAAATTCTTTATCATTTCATAATCTAACACAATATAGTTTTGAATGCTACAAGATTACCTAATAATTTTATCACATTACTTAGTGTTATCCTTTCTAACATGGGTAGATTTAATTCACTATAAATACAAGACATAAATATAGTACCATGGAGTTACCCCCATGCAACATGCAAGGTATCACAAGATGTATATAGTGGTAATTGAGACTTCTTATCTAGTATGTTAAGGTTCACATGCACTAATACCAAAAGATTTACATACTAATCCATGATCAACCCAAATGAAAATAATCACAACACATGAGAAGACAGATCATCATCCTAGTCCACATTAAGGGCAATAAACACAAAGACTACAAAACAGACAAGACATGTGCACTCTCAAGGTTAGCCCATACAAATACTTCCTAGAGTTCCCACAGTTTGTAAATCCATGTGTGTGTGTGTGTACAAAGATGTGAAGATGAAAGTGTTTGTATCGTGAGGTAGCGAAGGTGATATGTATTGTGCTTCATTGGAATTGAACTTAGGCATGTGGTAGATGCTATTATATCAGTTCATGGTAGTGAGCCACCCCTCTTGGCAGTGAGCCACCCTCTTGGCAGTAAGCCTATTGCAATGAGCATTCCTTTGGACAGTGAGCCCTTTTCCAATGAGCCTCTTTGTAATTTGGTATTGATACTACATTATATTGTCATCTAATCCTCACTGTGGTTTTTCCCTTTTAGGGTTTTCCATGTAAAAAATCTGATGTTCTCTTGTGCATGGTGTTGATGTGTTTGTGTTCTGTTATATGCATTTTATGTTTAACCTTCATAATAGATTAAGGGTTTAAGTAAACTAATATGAGTGTGTTTAAGTTTATGAGAGTTTGAAGTTTTTGATACAACTGATTCACCCCCCCCTCTCAATTGTCTTGTGCATTCAATAGGGTCACCATCTATCCAATCCTCATCTTTAGCTACCTATCAATGTGGTGTCACCATTAGTGGTACCTCTCCCCCATAAATGCCTATGTCTATCACTAAAGGCTCCCCACCTATATTTATTGGCTCTATTGTTACTCTTGGTAATGGTGCCTCATCTCCTTCCCTTACTAACCTCTCTTGTTTTTGCTACTACTTTTGATGCATCCAATGGATAAAATGATGCTAGGCATGCCTCGTCCCACCATACTTTCCACTCCTCCAATGCTCCTATCATTATTGCCAACCATCTCTATGACCTCATCAACCTCAATATCATTTATTGGCACCTACTAAGAGAATAGGGGCACATCCAACTCCCTTGATCTAAATGGGGACCTCTAATGTCTCCTATATAATGGTGGTATGGTAGGTCTAATCTATTGAATCCCAAACTATTAAAGTACTCTCTCATAGTGAAACATCTATCATTATGGCTTGCTTCCCAAAAAACCTTCATGACCTCCTAATTTTACCTAAGTAGAACCTATCATCTACATCTTTCCTAAGTCCTGTGTAAGGTCTCTAAGTAATGTCATGTTTTCCAAGATGATAAAAATATAACTTAAACCATAAACAATGGTCCTCTCTCCCCATCTTATTACCCTTTTAGTATCCAAACATAATGCTAATTGACTCCCCTCCTCCATGTCCATTAGTACCCCTAGTATTCAAGGGATCTTAATGTGCTATATGCCCAAATGTGTGTACCCTAAGACTAGTCCCACTATAATGCATGAGCCTATGAAGGTCATCATATTGTTATGCAAGCATGCACCTACCCCATGAATATTCATGTTGGTGCTCCTTTACATCTTGCACCAAATTTACTATGCCATAATATATACCTAATTCCTTGTCATTTGGAAATACTATAATACCTATGATCATAGGAAAACACTTACATCCTCTGGACAGATCTCCAAACAACATATTTGAAAATGGTATGCCACTCTTAGTGTACCCCTCTCTATTTGTACAATATCTATATAGATCATGCCCTACTGAAGATTATGATGGTCTACCCTAACCTACCTCCCCCATATTGATAGTGGTGTAATCCAGTTCCATGCATCCTTTAATGTAACTATGATCTCTCTTGTAGGTAAGTGGAATGTGTTCATATCTGATTCCAACCACTCCACTAGGGTGATGAGCATAAAAATTCCATAGGTCAGTGCCAAGAGATTCATCATCTATATAATCATCACACTATCTAACATGGATATATTCACATTGGTAGGTTCTAAGGTCTCAAACTCTCTATCTAGTAGTTATTGTTCCTTGACCTCTATCTCATTTTGCATCCAAAAAATAGATATATTATCATTAGTACCACATTATCACATAAAAATGATTATAGATGACTAAACAATTAAAATTTTATAATATTATGGCTTTTATAGTTTAATTATGTGGAGAGGATCATGTCTATAATCAATTCCACACTAATGTGTCATTTTGCAAGTCAGTTATATAGATACTAGCTCATATCTATATGGACAGGTTCACATCTACATAGTCTAGATTAGTTTTGTGAGTACTATTAAAACACTACAAATATTCCCTATATAGTATTAATGATATATTGAGAAATTTCTAAAATGTAAAAAATTTAAAAATTTGGGTCAAAGTGCTACTTATAGACTCTAATAACTCATGAACAACTATGTGCACTTATACTCTATCAACCTAGGTTGGAATTTGTCCTCTATGGTATGCCATAGTTTCATTCTAGAAGGGTCTCTCTCACATGTAACAATAGAAATGAATTGACCTTTTCACCTTTTACCTTCTATATCTAGTAAGGGGGTATCCCCTTTTATACTATGTTTTCACCCTAATTGCATGTGCAAAACATGGCATATTACTATTTACAATATGACTTACTTTATGGGCTATGACATGGACACATTTTAAGATAATTCTTTCAATGGTGCATTTTTTTACAATGTTTACTTTTTGAAGACAACATTTACATGGGTCATATGGTTATAAATGATCACTACACTTATGTATTACTTTCACAAGGGGCATTTCATGATCATATTTTCTATTATTATATATATTTGTTACTACCATTTGTTGATTATATACATTGCCAAATCCTCTTATTGTTGCAGATGACTATTACTTATTAATTTAATGGTAATTTTCAAAGTAAATATTCCTATGATATTATTTTTCATAGTTTTACAGGCTAGATAGTGTTCTTCATGGTTATAGATGATACATTCAATTATGTTTATCTTATAAACTTATTTGGTCTTAAGAGTTCTCCATGTTCCTAGGGGCAATTTTAGAGTATTGAGATTCCTTAGCCCATTATTCTTTTGCATACATATTTTATTCATTGTTATACCTTTTACAATAGGTTCCCTTATTCCCTACATATTCCATGTTTCTTTACACTTACATTTTACTAGATATATATATTCATTCCTCTTTTACATGTTGGTACTAACAATGTTTATCTTTATAGATTATTGATGTTGTTGCCTCATGATTGGGGGCATCCCTGGGGGCATATTACAAATTATTTATTCTATGTGCTTACATGTTTATTTTTGGACATATCTTATTTTAACATTACATTATGTTCATCATTGACATGCATTACATGCTTGTGCTTCACACGATGTTATCATTGGCATTCATTACTTTTTCTGTGTTGCACATAATGTTATTTTTTCCCTTACCTCCAATTCCTTTCACCCATTATATGCAATCAATTGGAGGGGGCATATATCATCATTGACATTCCTTAATAAATATGGTTATAGTGATGCACTTATAACATTTATGATTGAGTATAAAACTCAAAAATAAAAGAAGGAAACAAAGGCAAGCAAATTGAATCCTATTCTAAATCAAATGCAAACCTCAATATAGAAAAAAAAGGGGAAAATAGTGATGAAAAGACAAAATACTTCTCACCAACACCCTCTTTATGCCTTGGATGTGCTCAAGATGAGTGTTTTTGAGAAGATGAAATGTCAGTTGCTCAATAAAACCTAAAACATAACCTTGTTATACTTCCATCTTCACTTGGTGAAAATGGCTTGGGAGATGAGAGATTTATATATTTTGGATTAGGATCATGGATGGTTTAAATTTGATCTTATATATTAGAGAATGGAGATTGCCTCATTTGTAGGGGGAAATGAGATGCTTACAAGTGGAATCTCGAGAGAGGTGCAAATCAATAAGACAAGGAATCAGAGAAATGAAGGGTGGAGATTTTCTTAATTCAAGTGGGGGGTGGAGATAAAAAGGTACTTGTTGTCATGTGAAATTGCACCCTGTTTGAAACTGGTTCAAACACCTCAATGACACAATGGGACTGATCTTAAGGTGTGGGAACTTACAAATGAGATCAGACCTCCAAAGAAGGTTGGTTTCTCTTTCTAAGCTTAAGGCTCAAAGAAATAAACTAAAATCTGGTGCTAATGCTTGCATGAAAAAAGGGTAAGAAGGATACTGAAATAAAAGAAGGTGATGCACTAGATTAAGATGTTTAACTACAACTGACATAACACAAACATGATCTCAAATATTGAAAAGAACTCACACAGACCTATGAATTTAACAAAGACCTAAACCAAAAGGCTGCAACTACAAGAGGGGTCGTTTTACCCATAGGATTAGCTACAGATTCAATCAAATACAGAGTAAAAGCATAAGAGAGATGATGCAGGAGCATCCAGTGTTGTAAGGGCAATCCTGCATCACCCAAAAAGATGTTGATTCAAAATCATCGAAGTTATTTTCATTTCTTTCCATAATTAGTATTTATGGTTCCATAATCAATTGAATAATGATATAGGACTTTCAATTTTTCCAAACTACTAAAAATAGCAAACTGCTATTTTTGGAAAGTTTACCTGCTATTTTTGGAAAGTTTACATTTGGGCATAGATGGAAGCAAAAATTTACAAGAAGCTTCGTAAATGAAATATAAGACCTTTGGCAAAGGAATCAGGCAAAGATTATGTGTGAGTTGAAAGATATTAAAGTTTCTATTTTCTACAAAACCCTTGACAATTTCTAAAATTAGATATGAGGCACTAAAACGTCCCATAACGTCCTGAAAAGTTAACAAAAATCCATTTATGGATTTTCGACATTATAGTTCACTTCGCAAGCTTTCTGACACTTAAAACAGTTTGTCAATCGGACACCCAAATCAAAAGTTATGCTTCCCGGAAGTTGACCTACTTTTAGAGGGAGTTGCAAATTTCAAAATTTTCGCTGGAGGCCACCAAATTGGCTATTTATGACTATTTTTGGGAACCTGAGACAGTGGTAGAGTTAAGGGGGAAAGTGTAAAGTCAAGAATAGGTGGGAAGATAGAAACCCTAGTTGATTTGGGGTTACAGATGGTTGAAGATTCTAGATTCTTGTGATAGGAAGCTGTAATGTGTTGCAACCTATGGAGGATTGATTCCTCTGATTGTATTTGGCTTCTATAATGTAATGAGTTGTCCAAATCAATAAAATATCATTCTATTTTCTATGTGCAATTTCTTCTATTGTGTTTTTTATGATTTACCCCCTTCATCAAGTGGTATTAGAGAAAGGGGTCTTGAGTGTGTAGATAGATCGCTAATCGTGAGGCAATTTGCACCAAGACCTGAGGTTGTGGGTTTGCTGCAGAGATCAAGATGCCTCCATGAAGAAACTGTGTTGGAAGAATGCTTTGACGGAAGAGGGTTTTAGAGCCCTCCAAAGGTAGATCGATGCATTGCAAGAGGAGCCGCGAAGAGGGTTTGAGCTGAGAACAAGAGAAGAAAGCTAAGATGAAGCTGAAGAAGAGCTATCTAAGAAAGAACAAAAAGCTGTAGGAGATCCTACAGAAGTTAGGTTGTTGAGGGCTATTTCAAAGATCAAAAAGAGGCCCAGGATCAAAGTTTCTACCTATTCCGAAGATTTGAATCTAGAACAACTTATTGATTGGATTAATGACATGGAGGAATATTTTGAGTATGAAGATGTGGAAGACTCAGATCGGGTCAAGTTTGCAAAAAAAAATTGAAGGGCCATGCTAGTGTTTGGTGGAAGGAGGTCCAGTTAGAGAGGAATAGAAGAGGAAAAGGAAAGATTACCAGATGGGATCGGATGGTAGAAAAATTAAAGAAGCAGTTCATTCTTGTGGACTGTGAGATGGAGTTACTGAAGAAGCTGCAAGGATTGAAGCAAGGTAACAAGACTGTTAAGGAGTATACATAAGATTTTTATAAGATTACTATCAGGATAGGCCATGCAGAAGCCAATAAGGAGAAGGTAGCCCGTTACATTAATGAGTTGAGGCCAAGTATTCAAGAGGAGCTAAGCCTGGTTAGAATGACCACCATAGAAGATGTGTACCAGTTTTCCCTAAAGGTGGAAGAGAAGCTGAACAAAAGATTCAAAAGAAAGCAAAGAGGAAGAGGTCAAGGCAGAAGGACTGGTGGAAGATCCTATGGAGGCCCAAATGAAGATCAAAATAAAAGTGAAGAAGCTGGCACCAGTCAAAATTAGAGAGGAGATAATACCTACTGACCTCGTCACTAGAACAATGGTGAGAAAAGAGGAAGAGGAAGAGGCTGACCTGGGCAAGGACCTAGAAGAGGTGGTTTCAGAGGAACCTATTTCCAATGTGGAGAAGAAAGGCATCAAGCATACGAGTGTCCGCAACATCAAGGAAGGATGAATAGAAGACCTGAAGGTATTGCACAAGTTGCACATGTAGATGAAGATGTAGAGTCTAAGCATTCAGAAGATGCTGAAAGGGGAGAAACCCTAGTTGTCAAAAGAACTTTGTTGAATGAGGAGAAAGAACCCAATCAGAGGAAGATTTTATTCCGCACAAGATGCAAATGTGAAGGTAAGTGTTGTGATATTATTATTGACAGTGGAAGCACTGACAATCTTGTTTCAGAGGAGATGGTTGACAAGTTGAAGTTAACAAGAAGAAAGCATCCACATCCACATCAGATTGCATGGTTGCAGAAGGACCATAGAGCTTTGGTCAATGAGCAATGTTTAGTGAAGTTCAAGATTGGGGACTACCATGATGAGGTGATGTGTGATATCATACCGATGGATGCATATCATATGTTGTTGGGGAGGCTGTGGCAGTATGATAGATGCACTATCCATGATGGCTGTGCAAACACATATTCCCTAACAAAGGATGGAATTCATCATAAGTTGAAGCCCTTGAAGGAGGTGGAAGAAAAGCTATTTATTACTTCTAGAATTTGCTTGGTAGATGGTAGGAAATTTTTGGAGGGTATGAAGCATGAGCGTCATTGCTTTGCATTGATTCCTAAGATTAGTCAAGAGAAATGTGAAGATGTACTAGCAGAAGTCTCAGATCTGTTAGAAAAACTTTAGGATATTGTCTCCGATAATGTACCAGAAGGTTTACCACCAATGAGGAAGATAAATCATCAAATGGATTTGATACCAGGAGCCAGTTTGCCAAATAAGGCAGCCTATAGAATGACCCCTACAGAGAATGAAGAGTTGAACAGACAAGTTCAGGAGTTGTTGAGGAAGGGACTGATAAGGGAGAGCCTAAGTCCATGTGCAATACCTACAGTACTAGCACCAAAGAAATATGGAGAGTGGAGAATGTGTACAGATTCCTGAGCCATCAATAAGATCACGATCAAGTACATATTTCCATTGCCCAGAATGGATGACATAATGGATTGTTTGAGTGGAGCCAAGTACTTCACGAAGATTGACCTAAAGAGTGGGTATCACTAGATCCAAATCAGAGAAGGAGACGAATAGAAGACGCCCTTCAAGACAAAGGAAGGTTTGTATGAGTGGTTAGTCATGCCATTTGGGCTAACCAATGCACCGAGCACATTCATACGACTCATGAATGAGGTATTAAAAGAGTTTTTGGGAAGTTTTGTTATTGTTTATTTAGATGGTATTTTGATTTTCAGTAAGACTTGGGATGAGCATCTAATGTATATCAGAAGAGTTTTGGAGAAGCTGAGCGAGGAGAAGTTGTTGATTAATCTGAAGAAATGTAGTTTTGCAAAGGAGTTGGTATACCTAGGATTTGTTGTCTCAAAGGAAGGTCTTAAGCTAGACCCAAAGAAGGTGAGGGCTATCATTGAATGGCCTATGCCAAGGAGTGCTACAGAGGTATGATCTTTTCATGGTTTGGCAAGTTTTTACAGAAAGTTTATCAGAAATTTTAGTAGCATTTGTGCACCCCTAACTGAGACAATGAGAGGGGATAGAAAAGAGTTTAAATGGACTACAGGAGAAAACAAGAGTTTTGATACACTAAAGAAGAAAGTCATAGAGCAACCTGTTTTGGCACTTCTAGATTTCAATAAGGTACTTCAGGTAGATTGTGATGCTAGTGGTAGTGCTATAGGAGTTGTTTTGAGTCAAGAAGGTAAGTCCATTGCCTATTTTAGTGAGAAGCTTAATGATGCTAAGAAAAAGTATTATGTTTATGATCAGGAGTTTTATGCAATAGTTCAGGCTTTGAAGAAATGGAGACATTATTTGTTGCCAAAAGAGTTTGTTTTATATACTGATCACTAGGCTTTACAGTATCTTAATAGTCAAGGGAAGTTGAACCAGAGGCACTTAAAATGGGTTGAGTTTTTGCAGATTTATACTTTTGTTTTGAAGCACAGGAGTGGGAAGTCCAACAAAGTTGCAGATGCCTTAAGCAGAAGGCAAAATTTGTTAACAGAAATAAAGATAGAGGTTGTTGGGTTAGATGAGCTCAAAAGTTTGTATCCTTGAAGATCTAGATTTTGTAGAAGCTTGGAAAGATTGTTTGGAACCTATTACTTTGGACAGGACAAAATGGTTGGATTTCATAATCCAAGATGGCATGTTGTTTAGAGGAAGCCAATTGTGTGTTCCAAGGAGTTCCATGAGAGAGAACCTGATTAAGGAAAAGCATAGTGGGGGATTAGTTAGACACTTTGATCAAGATAAGACCATTGCTATTGTTGGTGAGAATTACTATTGGCCGCAGTTGCAGCAAGATGTGAGGAAATTTGTGCAGAGTTGCAGAGTGTGTTAGATGGCAAAAGGAACAAGTTAGAATATAGGGCTATATCAGCCATTACCTATACCAGAGAAGCCATGGGATGATATTAGTATGGGTTTTGTTCTTGGTTTACCAAGGACATAGAGAGGACATGATTCCATTTTGTGGTGGTGGACAGATTCTCGAAGATGGCACATTTCATTCCTTGTAAAAAGACCAATGATACCATTCATATTGTAGAGTTATTTTTCAGGGAGGTGGTGAGACTACATGGTCTACTTAAGAGCATAGTTTCAGATCGAGATACCAAGTTTGTTGGTTATTTTTGGAGGACATTGTGGAAGAAGTTGAAGACAAATTTGAAGTTCAATTTTACACACCATCCATAGACTGATGGATAGACAGAAGTGGTGAATAGAAGTTTGGATAATTTGCTACGATGCTTAGTAGGAGACAAGCCCAAGGGATGTGATTTGAATTTACCACAAGCAGAATTTGCTTACAACAATTCTGTCAATAGGAGTACTAGTAAATCACCATTCCATATTGTATATGGCAATAGTCCAAGAAATGCTTTAGAGTTAAGGAAGATGGACAAAGGAGAAAAGACAAGTGTTGAAGCCAAAGACTTTGTAGAACACCTGAAGAATTTGCATGAAGAGGTGAGAAAGCACATTAATAAGATGAATATTCAGTACAAGACTAAGGTAGATCAGAAGAGGAGATATAAGGAGTTCCAAGTAGGAGATGAAGTCATGGTTCACTTGAGAAAAGAAAGGTTACCAATTGGAACATATAATAAGCTAAAAATGAAGAAATTTGGACCATGTCGAATCCTGAAGAAGCATGATTCAGGAAATGCATATGAGGTAGAGTTGCCAAGTGGGATCAACATTTTTCCTGTGTTCAACATTGCTAATTTAATAGAATATCATGAAGGTGGCACAGAGGATGGACCAACAGAAGAACATTGGAGTATTCTGGCATCTACTTCAACGGAGGAGATAGAAGAGATCTTGGATAGCTATGTGGGAAGAAATACTCGGAATAGGCAATATGAAGAATATCTGGTGAAATGGAAAGGAAGGCCTATTGAAGATTCTTCTTGGTTGTTTAAGGTAGAGGTTGACTGTTTGGGTTTTCCTCAAACAAACCCCTAAGACGCGACAGGTTCACTTCTCAAATTACCCTAGGAGTCTGATGCAGGAGCATCCAGTGGTGTAAGGGCAATCCTGCATCACCCAAAAAGATGTTGATTCAAAATCATTGAATTTATTTTTATTTCTTTCCATAATTAGTATTTCTGGTTCCATAATCACTTGAATAATGATGTAGGACTTTCAGTTTTTCCAAACTGCTATTTTTGGAAAGTTTACCTCCTATTTTTTGAAAGTTTGCATTTGGGCATGGATGGAAGTGAAAATTTACAGGAGGCTTCGTAAATGAAATATAAGACCTTTGGTGAAGGATTTATGCAAATATCATGTGTGAGCTGAAAGATTTTAAAGTTTCTGTTTTCCACAAAACCCCTAAAATTTTTTGAAATCAAATATGAGGCACTAAAACATCCCATAACATCCCAAAAATTTGATGGAAATCTATTTATAAATTTCTAGTGTGATAGTTCACTTCATGAGCTTTCTAACACTTAAAACGGTTCGTCAATCAGACACCCAGATCAAAAGTTATGCATCCCAGAAGTTGACCTACTTTTGGAGGGAGTTGCAAATTTTGAAATTTTGGCTAGAGGTTGCCAAAATGGCTATTTATGACTATTTTTTGGAACCTGGGGCAGTGGTAGAGTTAAGGGGGAAAGTGTAGAGTCAAGAATAGGCAGGAAGACAGAAACCCTAGCTGATTTGGGGTTATAGACAACTAAAGATTCTAAAGTCTTGTGATAGGAAGCTGTAATGTGTTGCAGCCTGTGGAGGATTGATTCCTCTTATTGTATTTGAGCTTCTATAATGTAATGAGTTGTCCAAATTAATAAAATATCATTCTATTTTATGTGTGCAATTTCTATTATTGTGTGTTTTATGATTTACCCCCTTCATCAAGAGGCAAATTGTTAATGATTGTATTGATCAAGAAGGTTAAATAGCCATTACAAAAGAGAGAGAAGTATGCAAGGGATGTAGACACAGAATAACCAATTACATTCATAGATGAACCAGTGAATGGAGACATCAAAGGCTCAAAATTGAGCACAATGCATCAAATCTAATGGCTCGTGCAATTGCATTATAAGGCCTAGTTGCAAAACTCTCTAACCTGTATAATAGCCCAAAAAAATAGCTAACAGAAATACATTGTATTTTGTTGTATTTATAACAATTTTAGCACTCTGCAATAGTGGCACTAGAAGCTAGTCAATTGCCCAGGACAGGCCATGGTTCTATTAAATTTTTGACCCTGAAGATCTACTGAAAAACCTGCGAACAGGGACAAGGCCATGCCTCTGACAAGCATGCAACCTACAAAATAGATCGCTTGCATGAATGGATGGCAGACATATTTATGAGGGAATGTAGAAAGTTTTGTTTTGTCCCTAAAAGTCCATTTGTAGCTACATTTGTACTTCAACATTGAAGAGTTTCACTATTCCATCCACCCTCATTCGGCCCTGGCCTACAAAAATTTAATACTAGTACCTCTCCCTAAAAAAAGGCATGATTTCAAGGAGGGCAAGCTTTTACAACACTTCAACGTGTTGTACTCTTTTTATGAATTCATGGTGCTACTAAATTCCCCATCGGCTGAATTGGCTTGGGCTGAATTTTTCCTCCTATCGCTTGAAGAAAACGGCCTTCTCAGGATCATCGGGCTCTATATATTCATGCCTTATCGACAAATTTGTTTTTTTAACACATCAAATTTCCACAGTCCATAATATTGTGCAATCGAGCTTCTGGTTTAAACTATGTAAAAAAAAATTCAATCAACATTTCGAATCACACTATGTGATCCATCATTAGGATGTAGAGAGCTGTAGGCTAAAATTTTTTACAACTCTCTATATCCTAATGATGGATCACATAGTGTGATTCGAAATGTTGATGGAAAATTTTTTTACACAGTTTAAACCAAAAGCTTGATTGCACAAATTTGTTTTATGCCGAACCATCTACTTCTGGTTCATTTTCACCTTATCGGTGAATTCTGCATCCTGCAAACCAAGTCTTACCTCTTTGGTGCTAACTTTGCCTTATCAAAAAATTTCTCATTTGCCAAACCTTTCCATATTCTTCCTGCTTGCTTTATTGGTGAACTGCCACTTTTTTGAACTAAACCTTTAGCGCTTTTTGCCTTGTTGGCAAAAGTACCTTTTGTTGAACTTTATTTGACTCATTTTAGCCTTATCGGCCATTTTCTTCATTTCGAAACTCGGCCACCTTTTTCTTTTCCTTTGTTAGCCTTTTGCCATGTCGGTGAACCTAAGAAGTTTTGAACTAGCCCATGAGTTCCCTTTTAAGCCGATTTGTCGACTTGACCTTTCCCTTAGCCATTTTTGCCTTATCAGTGAAATTTTTCATTCTCAAATTAGTTTGCCTTAGCTAAATTTATACCTTCTATTTGCCTTATTAGAAAAATTATTAAATCCCAAACTTGGCCTTCCTTGTTGGTGAAATGTAGCTTTGTCGAACCATCTGCTTCTTTGTTGGTGTCTTTACTCTGTTTCATTTTGCCTTATCGGCAAAATCACCTGTCAATGAACTTTCACACATCTGAACTAATTCATTAGTTCGGTTCCCTGTTGATTTCTCAACAAAGGGAAACCTTCTTTCTATGCCTTAGTCAATTTTTCCTCTTGTAGGCCCATCGTCACCTTATCGACAAAATGTCGCATCGGCGAACTTTTTAATTTTTGAACCTTCGTGCCTTAGCCGCTTTTCATCTTTTGTTTTGTCGGCAATCTCCTTCATTATGGAACCTGACCATCTTTCTTCTCTTCACCTTGTCAGAAAAAGGCTCTGTTGGTGAACCACAAAGATTTTGAACTTGAGGAAAGTTCACGATTTTGTAAACTTTGCCGACAAAGGGCTTTCCTTGCATACTTTAACTTAGCCAATTTTCCATTTTTCCTTGCCTTCCCTTTATTGAGTAATCGCCCAGTCGGCGAACCAGTTAGATTATGAACTTTGCCTCAAGTTCACACTTTGAGCATTTTTCCAATAAAGGCATTATTTCCCCTCTTCATGCATAAGCCATTTTTTGGTGAAGTCTGCTCTCCCTACCTACTGTCGACGAATTGCCAAATCAGCAAACTTGCAGAAAAGATGAACTCGGAGAAGAGTTCATAAAAGATAAAAATTTCCAACCAAAGGGAGAAAACCTTTACTGATGCCTTAGTCAATTTTTTGGTTTTTTGCAAGTTCAAGAACATGAAATTTTGCCGATAATGGCCAAAAGTAGGTAAAAAACTAAGGCAAACACCTAGATTTTTCTAGGTTTTTTTAGGTTTTCTGAGAGGATTCTCCACATGACATTTTGGGGATTTTTACAAGGGAAATCATTAGATTTTGAAGGATTTTAGGTTCCACCTCCTTCTATTTAGGCTATCTCTTATCATATTTTTTTAATAGGAGGGAACCTGGAATATTTTGGGCTGGGTAAAATATGAAAACATTTTGACAACTTTGTAGGGGTGTTTGCCTGCTAAACATAGGGATCCAGCTGCCTTATACAATCTATTGGGCATAAAGTCAAAAGAAAGAAGCCTCATGACCAAACCAACTAAAAATGCCTCCGAAAAAAAACAAGAACAAAACAAACAAAGCAAGACAATCTCCTAATGAGAAAGTTGCATGTGCAACAACACTTGGAGGAAGGGAAACCTAAAGCAAAAAACAAATCTACTCTAAATATTTACAAGAATCTCAAGACCAAACTCAGAAGTATGGTTTGAGATGAATCCCATTCACTAGGATCAAAATTTCCTCACTAATTAATTTGGACAGTTGAAAGGCATTTACTTGCTTGTAACTGGTGATAATGTAGGGGTCGCTCCATATAGAATCAAATTTGGAATGTCTTCTTGCCTTGGCCCTATCTTCATCCCATTTCAGCACAAAATCTCCCTCCTGGAAGACTCTATCAACTAATTTTTTGTCAAAAGTCCTCTTGACTTGTTCTTGGTGTGCTTCAAGGGTTTTCATGGCAGCACTCCTCCTCTTCAAGCTCCATCAACTCAGCTAATCTGACTATCATGGCATCATTTTCAAGTAACTCCAGCTGTTGGGCTAGCTCCAAGGATGGTAATTTTAATGATAGAGGAAGCTTTGCTTCCTTTCCATATACTAGCATGAAGGGCGAATTGCCAATTGCCCTCTTAGGAGTGATCCGATCAGCCCAAAGATCTACTTTCAACTTGGCATGCCAAGTTCTCTAATTATCATCCATTGTCTTCTTGTATCCTGATCAGATTTTTATTTGTGGACTTAGCCAGGCCATTCCCTTGGGGGTAGTAGTTTGATGATGTTTTCAAATAAATTCCATAGTTTAATGCCCATTCACTAATTTTTGTGCCTACAAAGGCCTTAGCATTATCAGAAATAATAGTGAATGGAACACCAAACCTAGTAACTATACCTTCAAGAAAATCTAAAATAGATTCCTCTGTGGCATCCTTCAATGCAACTACCTCTATCCACCTTGTAAAATAGTATGTGGCTGTTAGAATCCACTTGTGGCCAGCACTAGATGGTGGATTAATCATCCCAATGAAGTCCAAACCCCATTAGACAAATGGTTGGTCAATCTAAATTGGATGAAGAGGAAGAGCTTCTAGCCTCTGTTTGCCTATAAAGAATGCACATTCTTTGCAGCTCCTTACCCATTTATCGATGTCTTTAAATAAATCAGGACAGTCATAACCAACCCTCATAATCTAAACAACAATTGTTCTGGGAGAATAATGGCCACTAGAAGAGCCATTATCAAATTCTTCTAAGACCCTAGAAGTCTGATCTTGAGTAATACATCTCAGAAGATTCTAAATAAAACACCATCTAGAAGAACATAAGGGATGGACTGAAGTCTGAAATACCTTCTTTTTGTTGAATCAAGTCCATTAGGGCATCTTCTTGACTGTAGAAAAGTGACCATATCATGATACCAGTCAATCTGGGAGTGAGGATCAGCTGGTTGCATCTGCCCTTGGACACACAACATCATTTTTGTCTTTGACGTCTATTGCCATCTATTCATATAGACCTTTCCACGAACCATCTTGGTAATATGGATGTCTATATCATATTCCATCACTTTAGTTATCCATCCAACCCTTTTTTCATTGACATCCTACTCAAAAGGAACTCTTTGATGCCAAGGTGGTTTACCATCAACTGTATCTTGTTGTTGGAAAGCATATGTCTGAACTTCTTTAGGGATTTCACTTTAGCAAACACTTGTTTCTCCACAAAGTCATACCTTTGTTCATAATCTTTAAGTGGTTGACTGAAGAAGGCGATTGGCTGCTCTATTTTTTCCTCATTTTGTTGTGTTAAGATAGCTGATATATCCTCTTTGTCTCCAAAGGCATAAAGGATAAAATCCTTCTAATAATTTAGGTTTATTAGAGTGGGAGCTTGTGCAATGGCTTGTTTGACAGCTTCAAAACTATTCCTGCCTTCCTTAGATGATGTGAAGGCAACATTCTTTTTTAGCATAGTTGTGAGAGGTTTTGCTATTGAAGCAAAATTTGGAATGAACCTCCTCACGAAGTTGATCTTCCCCAAGAAGCTCTATAGACCCTTCTTATGACTGGGAAGAGGAAGAGCTACAATGACACTTGTCCTTTCGGGATCAATGGCCAATCCTTCTTTGGAGACTACATGTCCCAGCAATCTGCCTTCTAGGATAGCAAATACACATTTTTTGGGATTTAATGTTATCCCATATTCTCTGCATCTTTCAAATACCTTTCTTAAATGACCCAAGTGATCAGTTGCATGCTTAGAATACATGGTCAGATCGTCAAGATACACTATAATAATATAATTAATCAGGCCTTTAAAGGCCAAGTCCATTACCCTTTGAAAAGTTCCTCCAGCATTTGTCAACCTGAAAGGCATTTTTTGGTAAGCCAAGGTGCCCCACTTGGTGGTAAAGGTTGTTTTATACTAGTCTGATTCTTTTACAAGAATCTGATTGTAGCTTGAATAGCCATCTAGGAGTGAAAACCTTTCATCTCCTACTACTGTTTGTAGGATCTATTCAATAGAAGGAAGCAGGTAGTGATCTTTAAGGGAGGCTCTATTCAAGTCTCTAAAGTCCACACATAATCTTATTTCCCCATTCTTCTTCCTAACTGGAACTAAATTTGTCACCCAAGAGAAATGTTTGATGGGATAAATGATCTTTGCCTCTATGAGCTTGGACAATTCTTTTCTCATCAATGGTTCTATTTTGGGGTTGATGGGCCTTTGCTTTTGGCGGACAGGCTTTGCATTAGGGTCCAAATCAATAGTATGTTAGATTAATCTGGGATCAAAACATTTCAAATCCTGATAATCCCAAGCAATTAAATCATTGAATTCATTGCAAAGCTCAATAAAACCCTTTCAGTTTGGTTGCATACCTTGTCATGTTTGATAAATCCTCCCTAAGCAATTTCTACCTCTTCATAATCCTTTTTATTGATAGTCATGTTCATCTTTTCTTTCTTTGGTTGATCATATGTGCCAAATATACCCTCTAAGGTAATCAGTCTCCTAGGCAACTTGTTGGTCTTTAGTTGGATTACTTGGTCGCCATACTACTCTTGCAATATTGATTGGTTCTTGGCAGCATACTCTGCCTCATCTTTCAAAAAAATTACAATTTGCTGGTCATTTTCAAATACCTACCATCTTATGATGTTATCAGGCAAAGTAGGCCTGACAACAACCTTTACATGTTGATCTGAATTCTATTTGACATTTTGAGGAATGTCAAACTATGCCCCAACTGTGGCTAGTCTCTCAGCATCCTTGTTCTTCTACCTCTTCGATTAGGTCCCAGACCCTGTGCTTGTATGACTTTAACAAGTCATTCTTTGAAGCACTTAGTTTTCTGATTCAGTGGACAACTGGCTCGCTATCACCAAACACTTGCAAACTTTTTATTCCACTTTTTTGAGCCAATTGTATGCCTTGAATCAAGGCTTCATACTCAGCTACATTGTTAGTACAGCTGAACTACAATCTGAATGAAGAGAAATAATTTTCCTTTTCGGGTGAAATCAATACCACCCCAGCACCTGCTCCATTTCTTCTTCTATAGCCATCAAAATACATTTGCCACATCCCACTTGGATCTGCTGCTATTTTTTCAATATTGGGGATGACAACATCATCATCATGGATACAATAAGTACCCAGTCCGATTTCCTCTCATGAACAGGGGTGTCAATCTAGAAATAGTCTTCCCATTCATCAACTAATATGTCAAGAATCTCCTCCACTAGGGTGGCAGCCTCATGTCCATTGCTACTGTCGTCCTCTAACTCATGGATTGTACAATTCATATCAGTGAGATTAGGGGAGTAGGGCTCTATATGGTCATTGGCAATAGGCTCGGATTTGATGGTTACTTTGGTTCCATACCTAGTTCTGAATAGCATGTGGGACCAATCAGAGGATAGGTACCCACCTATTTTAGCTGTTAAATATCTAGATAGGCATATGCCGAAGTAGGCTAGGAGATCAATGATAGAAATTTCTTGGTAAATAGAGAAATCAAGGCATGCATGCAAAGTAAGTTTTAAATCTTTTATAACACCTACTTCTTTAACAACAGTTCCATCTAATTTCACAACCCCTTTGTTCATAGGCTCATAATCTATACCCAACTTGTTAGCTATGTTTTTAGGCATGACAGAGGTACCCTCCCTAGAATCTATCATACAGTTGTGTATCAATTTGTCACCAATAATTAAAAAAATATAGAATGGAGGGGGCTTACTAGTTTTTCTCGTGCTTGCTTCCTTCTTCTCTGGCTGGCATAGGTTTGTTGGGGTAGTCTTTTCTTTTACCAATTCCACATCGAGCTGACTGAATTCTATTAGGGCCTCTTGAAGAAGATTCCTTTGAGCCAGGATTAATAATGCATCCCACATAGTGACAGTTAGATTCATCTTCTTCATACGATCCACTATGCTAAAGGGTATTTGACTGCTCTTTGTTCTCTTTTGTGATGTTTTGGTGACAACAGGGTCAATCTTTGACTATTGATTGTGTTAGTTTTTCTTCTGAATCAATATTAGGGTTTGCCAGTTCTAATGCACAGGCAGATTCAGCCAACTGAATACAGGAGGTTGCGTGAGCTCCTCCCCTTCACTTCTGGTTCTGCCGCACCAAGGGGGGTTTCCCTACTTGATAAAAGTATAACCTTGACTAGCTCAATGACAGAAGGATTTAACTTGGCATCAACAGGCAGAATACTCTCATGTATGGACCAAGATTTGTGTAATAAATCACAAGGTTGGCAACATTCTTGGACATGATGTCTGGTTGGGTATGAGAGCATGCAAGGATCCTAATCCTAATCCTACAACTAACAGATGGAAGGATGAGATGGTTTGAAATGGTGTTTGGAGTTATGGGACTTTCCTAGACCCATTGAACAGACAGATTCCCAAACCAGTGCCTTATCTGGGCAGCAGAGTCATATCTAAGACTGTAAATGTCTCCCCATGACAACATAAATTCATATCCAGAGGACCTAAGAATAATGCTACTGCCTAACAGCAACATGTCCAAGAAAGAGTATCATTAATGATCATACTTAACAGATCCTATGATGCAATCTATTTCCCTTTGTATCTGATCAAAAGCCTATTTAACTACTCCTTGAGCAGACGCAATAAATCAGACACACAGTATGCACATACTAAAAAACTTGGAAGCCCTTGACATCCTTGTTTGAAACGAAAACAAATGACATACAAGAGACAATCAGAAACAATACACACACAGGTGTTTTTCATTTAAAATCAATCTGCATAGAAGGCCATCATAGAGAAAATCATCATTTACAAGCCAAGATAGATTAGTACACCAGACTAAGGACCGAGTCTGTAGCAAAAAATGCCTTTCAAAATGTGAACACCTTATGTTCAAAGCCAGAGCAGAAAGCCCAAAAACGTCCAACCTCCAAAAAGTAACACAGCCAAAACCATTTATACAGAACCGTGTACATTCAGCAATTAATTACATGGCCAGAAGTCAAAAATTCGCCAGATACATTCCTTCCATTTGAAAATGGCCTTCACAGATTAAATTCGACAGACAGGGGGGATCTTGAGCTTTGTGCCACCATTTGAAAGTCTTCATTCTCAATCAGGCAGCCTGATCACTTGTACCATCGCCCATACTCCTGCTACAGTCGCCATTAAGGGCCTCAACCACCCGCGGCCACTTGAAAATCGTCACAACAATCGAACAGAAGTTTCCTGCCAAAACACATCGCATGTTCAAATTGTGGAAAAAGAATAGTCCCACATGCATGGTGAGGAGAACACACTAGCGCTTTATAAACATAGCCACATGCAAACTAAGTGTCGAGCACTTTTGCCGCGCTCGACACACATGCCTTCGTCAAAACCCATCGCCGTGACATACAATATCGACCAGCTCCACAAATCTCCTGCCGACCACAGTGGTCTCGCCGATGCCTATTTCACATTCCTTGTCTGTCGGTGAGACCAAAACCATCGGCGAGCAACAAAATACCTACGCCGATGTTAAAGGTTACGCCGATGGCCATCCAAAACATTGCCAAGTCGTTCCCTCGGCGAGACATTACCCATCAGAGCAACCAAAAGCACTTCCGCCGATCACAATAGTCTCGCCGATGGTCCTTCACTTCCCACCTCCGTCGGTGAGACATACACCATCGGCACCACAAAAAACCCTTAGGCCGACAATATTACTCTCTCTGATAGACATCCTCCAAATTCCCATCGGCCTGACACTACCCCATACTCGCTGATGGCAACTCCATCGGCCAGACCTACACCATCGGCCAACAATCTGCCCATTCACCCGATAATCCTCCATTACACCGATGGCACCAACAAACCATACTCTGTCGGCGAGACCTCAAGCGTCGGCGAACCCGAAAACTCTCTCACCGATAGCATTACTCCTGCCGACGACCACCTTGATCATCCCTCATCGGCCAGACTACCAACTGTTGGCCCAACTCGAAACTCCCTCGCCGATAGCACAAAGTCTTGGCGATATACAAAGAACACACCATGCTATTGATACGATCGCCAAGACACAAGTAAACTTATGCCGATGGGCAAAACATGATGACCCCTTCCTCAAAAAAGATGATGTGGATGTTGCAAAACACTGAAGGGGTGCCAACACTTAAAATTTTTTGGATTTTAGGGAAGGTGCCTGCATGAAAAATTACTAAATCAACTGACAGTCAATTCAGGCACCAATAGTGGCTCTGTCTGAGGATGCATGCCTCTTGTAGGCATGGCAAGAACCACAGAACTCTGGGATGCAGACCAGTCCCTTATCCATTGGGCACAGAGTCATGAAGTTATAATGATCTGCATCACCAAACACTCTTGATGGCCTAAGGCCACCAAGAAAAGAAAAACCTGTATCTCCCTTTGTCAAATATCTTGTTTTCATCTGCATGCACTGGGTCAAGCCTAAGAATGCTACCATGATCTGACCATAAACAAACCTGGTCATCTGCACATTCAACCTTCTGATTTAGCTTGTCACTGTCATCTCTGTGTAGATAACCTTTAGCATCTGGCAACAAGTGGATGCAGAATGTATCAGGCAATGCATACTCAAATGGAATATAACACATGTTATCATTTGTATCAGCATTATGCATTGCAAAATGATCTCCTAGCTGGATTGAAAACTGAAAACACTCAAAGTCCACCATGCAGCTAGGAAGATCAGAGCTCATCTCATATGCTGGCCTCTCAAAAGAAAAGCTTTCAAATTCACAATTGTGCACATCATGTACACAACCAATAGTAGCACCTAGCTGGAAAAGATCAGGCTCTGGCATCTCTTTCAAATTAGGCACATTTTCATAGTCACTTACCTGATGTATGTTGTTTCCTCTTTCATCAGGATGAGAAACAGAATCCAAGCCAAAAATAGTGTCTAGATCTTCACCATACTCAAATAGATCCTCATCACCATATGTGTCAAAGATGGGTGATCCAGGTACATAAGCTTGATCATAATATGTCATTTGTTCATGGGCAGCAGAGCACACATCTTCATCACCAATGGATTCACTCTGTGGAGGAGTATCAGCCTGTGTGTCATAAGCAAAACAACCATCAAATGAAAAATAATCATGCTCTGAACTAGCACTTGTTTCAATCCCTGACTGCTCTTCATGATCTCCATGTGTTTGAAAGGAAGGCAATGGGTCACACATAGGACTGCCTCTCTGTTTGCTTATATCTTCTCTGTCTTGAGTACAATACTCACAATTGTCTCCACAGGTCCATTCCAAAAATTGCTCATTGCTGTCCACAACCTCGTTATTGTTTTCATGGTCATATGCCTCATCATTGCAATGGGAATCCTCACTAGTCCTTTCACTGGCATCCTCAACTGGTGAACAATCCAGTTGAGCAGTATTGTTAGCATTATGTTCAAATACAGCAGTCTCAACCTCTATGTTTTCATTTTCATTTTTATCTGCACATGATGCCTTAATTATTTGGTCATTTGCAGCTTCACAACTATTTTTCACACCAAGGCCAGGGGACAGGGATTTCAGCAGGTGCACCTTTCTGATTTTTTCTATTTTTTCTACGAACTTGTATGCCATCTGCATACTTGTCACCTTGAAATCCCTCAGTAATGCACTAGAGCCCTCCTCAAAAGCCTCAAAGAATATGCCAACACAGGCTGAAGTGTCAGGTCTGAAGACTTCTGGGATCTGTGAAAGGGCTACTGCAAACCTATGACTGAAAACAACACATGGCTCTTCATCTTGTTTTCTGATTCTCATCAATTATGCAACAAGATCAGCCGGTTCTTTTGCAAATTCTTCCTTGAAACGGTCAGCAAGCTCATCCCAACAGGCAAAGGATCTTTTTGGAAAGCTCAAATACCAGTCTTTTGCTTTTGCATCAAAGGATCTAACAAAAAACCTCATCCACATATCCTCATCTTTGAATGAATGTTTTCCCATAAAACTGTGAAAATTTTGGATATGTGCATTCCCATCACATACATTGTGACCACTAAATCTAGGCATCTGACAGTATATCCTAGCAGGCATAGTCTCTACTTTATAATCCACCCATGACAAATCCAGTTGGTCATACAAAGGATCAAAAGGGCTGAGAAGAGGTTTAGCCTTCTGACTGGCAGACACAACAGGGTTACTGCTTTTTAACTGGGCCTACTCAGCCTCTAAGAATATCAACCTATTTCTTATCTCTTCTATTCTTTTATCCAACATTTCACCGCTGAGTATGGGATAACTCATACTTGGATTCATGAAATTTCTATTTTCAGACATCCTTTGCATTCCTAAGACCTGTAACCTCCCCTGGCATCTAACCTATGCAGCAAAATAGCACATATAAAGGGGAAGGAACAAGGTACCTTTCTTATACAGATGCTGAAGTCTGAACAGCACATTTTCTGTCACAACACACACATCAACTTTTCATGTGCACTTGAAATTTTTGTAGAGTCGCCACCTCTCCAAAGAGGACAAAATTTACAGCAGCTGAAAGCTCATCAAATATGTTTCTGAGTTCATTCCACCAGCAGAGCAAAACTTCACCAGAGACTGTAGGATATCACTTTACATCAACATTCCCCAGCAGAGTCACCATTTTGTTGGTGACTTGGATGGGTCATAGAGATTATTCTTTTTTTTTTATCAATTTTCTCCCCAGTAGAGTTGCCATTTTGTTGGTTTTTCTTCTGAATCAGCATTAGGGTTTGCCAGTTCTAATGCACAGGCAGATTCAGCCAACTGAATACAGGAGGTTGCGTGAGCTCCTCCCCTTCACTTCTGGTTCTGCCGCACCAAGGGGGGTTTCCCTACTTGATAAAAGTATAACCTTGACTAGCTCAATGACAGAAGGATTTAACTTGACATCAACAGACAGAATACCCTCATGTATGGACCAAGATTTGTGTAATAAATCACAAGGTTGGCAACATTCTTGGACATGATGTCTGGTTGGGTATGAGAGCATGCAAGGATCCTAATCCTAATCCTACAACTAACAGATGGAAGGATGAGATGGTTTGAAATGGTGTTTGGAGTTATGGGACTTTCCTAGACCCATTGAACAGACAGATTCCCAAACCAGTGCCTTATCTGGGCAGCAGAGTCATATCTAAGACTGTAAATGTCTCCCCATGACAACATAAATGCATATCCAGAGGACCTAAGAATAATGCTACTGCCTAACAGCAACATGTCCAAGAAAGAGTATCATTAATGATCATACTTAACAGATCCTATGATGCAATCTATTTCCCTTTGTATCTGATCAAAATCCTATTTAACTACTCCTTGAGCAGACGCAATAAATCAGACAGACAGTATGCACATACTGAAAAACTTGGAAGCCCTTGACATCCTTGTTTGAAAGGAAAATAAATGACATACAGGAGACAATCAGAAACAATACACACACAGGTGTTTTTCATTTAAAATCAATCTGCATAGAAGGCCATCACAGAGAAAATCATCATTTACAAGCCAAGATAGATTAGTACACCAGACTAAGGACCGAGTCTGTAGCAAAAAATGCCTTTCAAAATGTGAACACCTTATGTTCAGAGCCAGAGCAGAAAGCCCAAAAACATCCAACCTCCAAAAAGTAACACAGCCAAAACCATTTATACAGAACCGTGTACATTCAGCAATTAATTACATGGCCAGAAGTCAAAAATTTGCCAGATACATTCCTTCCATTTGAAAATGGCCTTCACAGATTAAATGCAACAGACAGGGGGGATCTTGAGCTTTGTGCCACCATTTGAAAGTCTTCATTCTCAATCAGGCAGCCTGATCACTTGTACCATCACCCATACTCCTGCTACAGTCACCATTAAGGGCCTCAACCACCCGCGGCCGCTTGAAAATCGTCGCAACAGTCGAACAAAAGTTTCCCGCCAAAACACATCGCATGTTCAAATTGTGGAAAAAGAATAGTCCCACATGCATGGTGAGGAGAACACACTAGCGCTTTATAAACATAGCCGCATGCAAACTAAGTGTCGAGCGCTTTTGCCGCGCTCGACACACATGCCTTCGTCAAAACCCATCGCCGTGACATACAATATCGACCAGCTCCACAAATCTCCTGCCGACCACAGTGGTCTCGCCGATGCCTATTTCACATTCCTTGTCTGTCGGTGAGACCAAAACCATCGGCGAGCAACAAAATACCTAAGCCGATGTTAAAGGTTACGCCGATGGCCATCCAAAACATTGCCAAGTCGTTCCCTCGGCGAGACATTACCCATCGGAGCAACCAAAAGCACTTCCACCGATCACAATAGTCTCGCCGATGGTCCTTCACTTCCCACCTCCGTCGGTGAGACATACACCATCGGCACCACAAAAAACCCTTAGGCCGACAATATTACTCTCTCCGATAGACATCCTCCAAATTCCCATCGGCCTGACACTACCCCATACTCGCCGATGGCAACTCCATCGGCCAGACCTGCACCATCAGCCAACAATCTGCCCATTCACCCAATAATCCTCCATTACACCGATGGCACCAACAAACCATACTCTGTCGGCGAGACCTCAAGTGTCGGCAAACCCGAAAACTCTCTCACCGATAGCATTACTCCTGCCGACGACCACCTTGATCATCCCTCATCGGCCAGACTACCAACTGTCGGCCCAACTCGAAACTCCCTCGCCGATAGCACAAAGTCTTGGCGATATACAAAGAACACACCATGCTATTGATACGATCACCAAGACACAAGTAAACTTATGCCGATGGGCAAAACATGATGACCCCTTCCTCAAAAAAGATGATGTGGATGCTGCAAAACACTGAAGGGGTGCCAACACTTAAAATTTTTTGGATTTTAGGGAAGGTGCCTGCATGAAAAATTGCTAAATCAACTGACAGTCAATTCAGGCACCAACAGATTGGCTTGGGCCTACACCGTTGGCATTGAATTTTCCTTGTTTACGGTCAGATCTACCTACCTTGAAGGAATTTCAGCTGCCACTCTTTCACTTGTAGCCCTTTTGGATGTATGAGATGAATATGCCTGACCAACTACAGGTACTGATGCATCCTCAATGGCTCTTCTCTTTGCCCTTGTATTGAATGCTATTGGACCAGCACCTTGATTAACACCATAGTAATCATCAGGGGTCCAATTCATCAAAGTGGTGTCATTTTGCATTGGTTCTTGTCCTCCCACCATTTCTTGACTAGAACTAACCTGCTACTCTGAAGAAATAGATTGATTTTGGGTTGTCAAGGCTTGACTGAACTGCCCACTTGGGAAAAATTTTGATCATGTGGCTGATTACATGGATAACACCAATCGTTATCTTGAGCCAAGTTGTTCTGTAAGGGCATAAGAGGCCCTGATTTACTAGCAGCATTTGGATGCATAGCATTCAATGGTCTGATGTAGCTGGGTTGATTCTGCCTTTGTGCATTACCCTAATATTGCAGTTTGTTCTATTGGTAGTTCTGATTGAAAGGATGAAATGTCTAATTAGAGGGTTGATATGTCTGATTGGCTAGCCTATATGGCCTGTTTGATTGTGCATTCTATCTCCTTTGTAGCATCAATTGATTGGTCAACATCCTTATTGGAGCATCCTTATCCTTTGGTTGCTCAATTGTAGGTGTAATTAGAGGAGCAACAGAAGTGGTGGTGGGAATTGGAGCCACCGCAGGCTGAACAATGGGGGCCTCTAGAAATAAAGGCATTAGTGACCTCGAGGCAATTTTTCTAGCTTGACTCAAGCAATTTTTTGCCTTGATTGATGTGTCATATGCATCAAGTAGCACCGTTCCTCCCATTGATTGAATCATGACAACAATGTCAGGATTCAAGGATTTCAAATAATAGATGAATGTTGTATTTGGGGAGGGCTTCACTAATAGTGGGATCTTGTCCCAT
Organism: Cunninghamia lanceolata; assembly: GCA_027924645.1. NCBI lineage: Eukaryota > Viridiplantae > Streptophyta > Pinopsida > Cupressales > Cupressaceae > Cunninghamia > Cunninghamia lanceolata. Next base: position 6,976,858 of record BSBN01000512.1, read on the forward strand.
GTCTTGGAATCTATAATTGAATTCCACCATATATTCATGGGGGGCTCTCTTGATTGTAGCTAGTTATTACATTATTGACAGGTGGTCACTTTTGTCCTCAAAATGTTGGCACAACTTAGTGCCTAGATCATCCCAGTTGTGGATGGAATTTGCTTGGAGACCTCTATACCAATGTAGGGCTTTTCCCTTGAAAGAAGAGGCTGGGAGTCTCACTGCCACATTGTCAGTAGTGACATTGTGGACAGACCAAACGCTGGCTATATCTTGGATATGCTTAGCTGGGGTGGTGGAGTTCTCTCCGGTAAAGAATGGTATAGCCTTTAAGGCTAAGATGGGGATATCATTGTATTGAGCTAGGTCCGTGGGTTACCCTCGTTAAAAGTAACAAATAGAAGATTCCTCGCCATATTAGGAATGTTCAGGTTAATTACAGCTATGCATAGGGTTCTTCTTGTATACTGAAACCTAACTTGAAATCTAGCTGGAGGGGGAGTGGATTAGGATCTTGATGGATATGGTTTTGCACTCCAATTTTCCCTCACAAGTGATCTAGATAACCTCCTTCTTCTTCTAGATTTAGTAAAAGAAAATTCAATGAATTGGAAATTACCTCTAGAAGATGATCCTATCTGCACTCTAGGCATGTAATGTCAACTTGATGTGGGTACTGGATCAGAGAGTCACCAGGTGCTTAAATGCTTCCACAGTAGCAAATAAAATTGAGAAAAGCATTGAATTCTTAGCTCAACTCCTACTCAAATCGGAGTATCCCAATGGGTGTACAAGAAACTATTGTCATGTGAAATTGCACCCTATTTGAAACTGGTTCAAACACCTCAATGACACAATGGGACTGATCTCAAGGTGTGGGACCCTGCAAATGAGATCAGACCTCCAAAGAAGGTTGGTTCCTCTTTCTGAGGTTAAGGCTTAGAGAAATAAACTAAAATCTAGTGCTAATGCTTGCAGGGAAAAAAGGTAAGAAGGTTACTAAAATAAAAGGAGGTGATACACCAAATTAAGATGTTTAACTGCAATTGACATAACACAAAATTGATCTCAAATATTGAAAAGAACTCACACAGACCTATGACTTTAACAAAGACCTAAACCAGAAGGTTGCAACTACAAGAGGTGTCATTTTACCCACAGGATTAGCTACAGATTCAATCAAATATAGAGTAAAAGCATAAGAGAGGCAAAACATCAATGATTGTATTGATCAAGAAGGCTAAATAGCCATTACAAAAGAGAGAATTATGCAGAGGATGTAGACATAGAATAACCAATTACATTCATAGATGAACCTGCAAATGGAGACATCAAAGGCTCAGAATTGAGCACAGTGCATCAAATCCAGTGGCTCATGCAATTGTATTACAAGGTCTGGTTACAAAACTCTCTAACCTATATAATAGCCTAGAAAAACAACTAACAGAAATACATTATATTTTGTTGTATTTATAACAATTTTAGCACTCTACAATAGTGGCGCTAGAAGTTGGTCAATTGCCCAGGACAGCCCACACTTCTATTAAATTTCTTGCCCTGAAGATTTGCTGAAAAACCTACGAACAGGGACAAGGCCATGCCTCTGACAAGCATGCAACTGGCAAAATAGATCACTTGCATGAATGGATGGTAGGCATATTTATGAGGGAATCCAAAAAATCTTATTTTGTCACTGAAAGTCCACTTGTACCTGCATTTGTACTCCAACATTTAAGAGTTTCACTATTCCATCCACCCTCATTCGGCCTTGGCCTACAAAAATTTAATATTGGTACTTCTCCCTAAAAAAATGGCATGATTCTGGGAGGGCAAGCTTTTACAACACTTCAATGTGTTGTACTATTTTTACTCATTCATGGTGCCACTAAACTCCACATTGGCTGAATTAGCTTGGGCTGAATTTTGTATCCTATCACTTGAAGAAAAAGGCCTTCTTAGAACCATCGGGCTCCATATATTCATGCCTTATCAGCGAATTTGTTTTTTGCCGAACCGCCTACTTCTGGTTCATTTTAGCCTTATCAGCGAATTTGTTTTTTGCTAAACCACCTGCTTCTGGTTCATTTTCACCTTATCAACGAATTTCACATCCTGCAAACCAAGCCTTACCTCTTTGGCTCTAACTTTGCCTTATCAAAAAATTTCTCATTTGCTGAACCTTTCCATTTTCTTTCTACTTGCTTTATCAGTGAACTGCTACTTTCTAAATCATACAAGGATTCAAAAACTGGAAGTGGAAGAGAGGTGATTCTTCTACTCCAATTGCAGAATCCTCTACCACTCATAGGAAAACTTCCCAAAAAAGAAATTTGATTCTTTCATTGCAGACCCTCCTATTTCAATGGAGGTTGGTAGGGTTTCGAATGATAACTGTGCTCACCTAAGAAAATCCATCTCCACCACACAACTGCAAGAGCCAACTCTAATTCTGATTCTGAAAGAAAAATGGAAAGGAATTCTTTTGCAAATAGTAAAGAAGGTACTAGAGGCGAGGATCATCTTGTCCTAACGGGAAAGGATGTGAATGGTGATTTGCCAGCCTCTACGACTTCCTAGACTCACTTCATTCCAGTCCATCATGAGAAGAAGTCAAAATTTACTGTTGACATGACGCCACGGGAATTGGTGACAGGACCACTTAGGACCAGTCCTGCACCTCTGAAGGAGACAACTCCCAAGTTTGGAACTTGTATTAAAAATATTGAACTATCAGACTTCCTAAGGGGCATAAGTGGAGGTGTGTCAAAGATGCCTCCAAAACAAGTCTAATAAGGGGCATTCATCCTTTTTGGCATCTTGGCACGCCAAAAAAACTCAATCTTCACCATTTGGGATGACTTAAGAAACCTACTGACATTAGATTCGAGAATTTGAGAGATGATATGGTGTGTTGTATTGGACGGAAGGAAAAGACTGTGCCATTTTTTTTAGAATGTTGCCAAAGGAAATATTAGTGGGTAGATCAACTTTCTTATGGAAACTAGAGTTTGAGGAAAGATTTAAAATCCTTAAAATATTAAGTGACAAACCTTCACATGGTTATGACTGTATCACTTTGGGATCCCCATATATATGTCTTTAAAATGCAGGTGCATCCCACCCTGCATAGAATGTGCTGAAGTAATGACAAATCAAATGGTCATCTGGGCAGCAAGAGGGTGGAGGGGAAGACTCTAAGGAAGAAGAATAATTGGAGGAAGATGAGAGGGAAGAAGAAGAGGATGATGAGGAGAGTGATGACCAAGAAGATGCAGTCAAGGAAGCTCCAAAAGACCAAATTAAACGACTCTTCAAGGCAGGTTTAGAGGGAGATAGTGGATGTTATTTTCAAAGTGATCGGCTCCAAAATCTTCACTGGCGGACACATTCATGACGGCTTTCTCTATGACAAGTTTTTGATGAACAAAGTTTTCATCATGGGACAAAATAATAGTGGCAAGATTGTGGCAAATAGCTTTCTCAAGAATCACATGAATGCAGTTGCAATAGAGGCAATCACCAATTTAAACAAAAGGTCAAAATATGGATTGAGGGTCGGGATCTTTCACGCAGTGACTGTCAACAAAGAAAATAGTGTGGCTGGTCAATCTTTAGAGTTTTATAGGGAAGGCATACGAAGAAACAACATGGAGACCTTTGCTTACATTGTCAATCAGTACAGGGATCTCCTATCTCCTGCCTAGGTGGAGTGAGCTATGGAGCTAGAGGAGGGGTTCAAGACCCTTTGGTACAGCAAATAATTTATTTTCCTTTGTTAATAAAATGATGTAACCACTCACTTAACGAGCTATGTACTTGGTTTTCTTACTATCTATAATATATTCACTGTCATACAGGCAACTACTTACTTATAAAAAAATGCCTGTGTATATAGAGAGAGATTTGAAAAATAGGTTTTGTTTTCAAATAAATAAATAAATAGAATAATAAATAATGAACAAAGATTAAAAATATTTATGATTTGGGATGAAACTTGACCATTCAATTCTCTCTTGTCTCCTTCCTTTCCTTCAATAGGATAAAATCTCCTTTATGATTATTCTCTAAAGATTAGATCTAATAGATGCTCAACCCTTTAGAAACCCTAAACACTTAAGTTAAAAGATTGTTTAACTAATTAAATATAATTTAAGGTTAATACATGGTGGGGTCAGACTACTCTAGAATTAAATTACAAGTTATTTTTAGAAAAGTAAATTATAAAGTGAAATTATTAATTAAATGGTCAATTATATAACTCTCTTATGTGTAAGATTAATTATTTAAATTAGACATTCATGTCTATAGGGTAATGACGTATTTAAATTATTTTCAATATATAATGTTATTATATAATTTGTGTATGTAAATATTTTACTATGCACATCTTGTATATCCTATTAAGTGTTTTTAGCTTATCAACCTATACATATTAAGTTTAAATATAATAATGGCATGGGTTAATTTATTAAATGATCGCTTAATACATAATATTGTTAGTACATAGAGAACTATACAAGTGTGTCAAATAACTAGGGAATGTCTCTCAAGTCTAGTGTTAAATATTAATACTCTACTTTTGGATAAACGTTGTTTCTAATTTGTTAGTCAGATTTCTAATTCGTTAGTCAAATTTTCCTTGGCCAACCTCACTTAAGGGTCCTCTTGAACCCTTATTGTAGGACTCAACCCTAATCAAGTCTAACAACCCACAATTGCCTCATTATCTGACTACAGATCTCATCTATGTAATTATTCCTTCTTCATCCATTGCACATTGTCAACATGTACTTTGAATGCATGTTAGTTTCAGGAAACATTGCATGTAGCAACAACACATGTGTGCACTTGTCATACTTTAACTGTAATACCCCAAGATTTCACCTAAGACATTAACGATAAAAAATGTATGAATATTTTTTTCATGATTTAAATGCAACATCAACATGCCACTTTACACACTCACATGCACAAGGTGCCCTGACACAACACAACTACACACAAAGCATGCAACACCAATGCACTAAGCATGCTGACACAAGCAGAAGACTTAACCATGTCATGTGACAAAGTCATCATGATGCCCATACAAAAGGGTAGAGTTTCCTTTAAGATGGAGATTGGGCACTAGTCCATGATCATGTTCTCTCATAAACACAAGGATTGGAATAGGAGAAACACATCGTTTCATTCCACATCCCAGGATGACACAATCGACATCCAAGAATATATGGGAATGATATCCACTCACTAGGATTACCTACACAAGAGGTAGGTTAATTGGGATACAAGGTCATGACCAATCGAAATGTCAACTAGATGCTTTCACACAAGGCACACATTCTAACACAAATGAGTGAATAACTTGCAAGGAACCTCTAAGGAAGAAATGAGGTCACACAATCCAAGTCAAGGGCAGAGCTAGGCCAAACAAGCCTATAGCATGCTAGCCTCAAAACAAGGCATAATAACCTCAAACCAAGTGCTGACTAAAAAAGGACTAAACCAAACATTGCTTGCAATCTAGGTTCAACATCATGCATAAAATTTTATATAAATCAAAGGATGCATTTTAACCCAAAATGCTAAATTATTCACTAGCATGCCCATTTGCCTCATGTATGACACAAGCATTCATGGCAGGTCTTAACTCCTACAAGAGTCAAATGCACAGCATAAACTAATGATTCTACTCCAAAATAATAATAATGTTCAAAGCATAACATATATTTCATAAGCATTGACATCATATGTGTATACACCCAAAAATAACCCTTTGCATCACATCATTTGCATTTCACCAAATCTGTCAAATCACCTGCATTTAACATTAATTAAATAATCTAATTATTTAATTAATTTCGTCAAATTTTCATCAATTTCCTCTATTTTCCCTAGTTCCAAAATTAATTGAATAAATTATATTTATTTAATTAATTTCATTAAAATCCACCTTATTCCTCCAAATTAAATAATTTTAATTATTTAATTAAAACATTATCTTCTTCAAATATTCAAATCCACGTTAATTAAATAATCTAATTATTTAATTAATTCATCAAATTTCCTCTTATCCACAACAATTAAATAATTTTAATTATTTAATTGATCATTTATTCTTCTAAATTTAAATAAATTATCCAAATTTATTTAAGTTGATTTTATCCTTTAAAAATAAATAAAATTAATATTTTATTTATATCCTTCTATCATGCAAAATAAATTAAATCAATTTATTTGTTTAATTTATTTAAATCTTCTTTTCTTATCTATTCTTCAATCATGCACAATTAATTAAATAAATTTATTTATTTAAGTTGTTTTAATCCTCCATTCTTCTAAAAATATCATTTTCCTCTATGTGCACAATCAGTCTTATTTTTAGAACTTCAAAAAGCAAATCATAAGTTGAGTTAATTGGCTTTAATTATTATTATTTTTATCATCAACTCATAAATTAGAAAAAGCACTCTAATTTATAAAATCAAATCCTATCTTTAGTCGAAAAGCAATTAGCTTAATAAAAATATCTTTTTGGAGTGACACATGTCATGTGCACATTCATCATGAGTTATTTGATTTATCTTGACCATCCATTTCATTGATTTATTTCAACCGTTGATCAATCCAACCCTGAAAACTATATATACCCCCTTCATCCTTTCATTAATCCTCTTTGATCATTTATTCTTAGGCATCCCTATAGTGCATTGAGTATACATCGTATCGTTGAGCACATATACTACCTTTGAGCATGCAATTACTATCGTCATCTACTTGTTGCAACCATGGGTATGCAATTGCTAGAGCAATCCACATTTGACCAAGAGATCAATACAATCTAGGTGAAAGCTTTCTTGTTTTAATTTGATTATTCATTGATATTAATTTTTACTTAGATAGATCTTTTGATGTTATAGGATTGAGTTTATTGTCATTTTTTTTATTGATTCTAAGCTCGATTTTACCTATACACATTATGGCACGCCCGGTGGGACCCACTAACCTTGTGTTTTCTTTAAAAAACTTGATTTTTTTAAGTACAGTATAGAAAAGTGCAATCGAACATAGTCAAGCACCTTTGAAACACAGTCTAGCACCTCTATTCAGCAATGGAGCACCTTTTAAAACACAATCCCGCACCTCTATTCATCAGTGCAGCACCTTTTGAAACATAATCTGGTGCCTCTGATTAGCAGTAAAGCACCTTTTAACCACAGTAAAGTGTCTCTTGTCTCTGTTAAAATGTCAATTATTCATTTAGCGAAGAACACAACAAACTCAAGATTTTGATCGTATAAACCTCTGAGCTATCATCCTACAGTGCTATCAAACATATTCCATCAAACTATCAGACCATTTCATCCTTTGTCATAGCTTAAAATTAGACTTTTCGAACCATTGATCCTCTTGAGATTACTATCATCAACTCTGTTTCGCCAAACAGACCTAAATCCTTACCCACATTTTTTTGAGTTGTGTAATTTGGTCTTCACTGTAGATTCTAGATCACATCAATCCCCTAGTTTTTCTTTGATTTGAGAGTGATCACATCCCTTAGGTCTTTGAAGAGGAACTAGTATCCGTTATTGGTCTTTACAAAAGCTTTGGAGAATCAACTTCTCTTGAGTTAGTTTATGCCATTAACACTATCCACCTTCATTAAGGTCATTAGTCTACCTTCGTGAACAGTAATCCTTATCCAAACAACAATTGATCTAGAATTTATAATCTTCCACAAGCAACCCACTTCAAATCCACCAACATGGTGATCTTGACTTTGTCAAAACAATCCAATATCAATCCCTTAATCTTAGTGTGTTTTGAATCATTTTATGGTAAACACTAGACAACAATCTTATCTAGCCATGGAGGCTAAGCAGAACTCTCCTAAACAAGCTTGTCAAAACATTCCAAAGAAACCCGCATCAAAAACTCAAAATAATCCTCAATATGCTATCCAAAACAATCCTCCCAAAGATAATATCACGGAAATGGCAACAAAGCAGTATACCATAGGGTTACCCCATCATGATCTTATTTCAATGGAAGATACCAATAATCAAAACCCCTCTCAAGAAGAGCGAGACTTTCAAGAAGGTCAATCCTCTCAAGAAGAAGGGTTTAAAGATCTCGATGAAATCATGCAAGATCCCAAAACCATGGCAGCTCTTAGCAAACTCATTCTCTTTAATAGAGATCACTACTTTCATTTCCTTGCTCAAGGTGGAGCCAAATTGCCTTGTGACTTTGATACATCTAATATTAAAGAGAAAGATCCTTTTCAAGATACCCTCAATGCTATGTGTAGACCGCAAGTAAATTCCGTCCAAACCATGTCTACCATATCTACACTAATTCCTGAATTATCTTCACAAGAGGAAGTACCTAATCCTTTCACTGCTCAATATGGAAATCCTCTCTATCAAAACCAAAATCTGATGGAGGAGAGATCAATATCACTCCTCCTTACTCCTATGGAAATCTATAACGCCCAACAAGAATGTCTTCACCATCAAGTCGAACTAGCAAGACAAGCCAATCTAGTCAAACAAACTCAACAATCCACACCCTTATTAGACACATCCATACCTACCAATCCCCAAAATCTACCATGCACATCACAAATTCATACAACTATATCCAATCTTGCATTGGCTACCGCACCACATACATCTTTACCGCTTAACTATACACCTATGGATGCTTATGTCACTCTGCCACAAGTGTCACAAGTGCACTCCATCCATCGCCTAACCAAACTAACAATATTAGTCATATCACTCCACCCCAACATTCCTCAAACATCAACACTATTTACCTCAATCCACCTCAAATTTTGTCAAACATCAACACTACTCATATCAATCCACCACAACCACCTCAAAACCCAAACAACATCTATATCACTCCACCTCAACATTCCTCAAACACCAATACTAGTTATGTTACTCCACCACAACCACCTCAAAATCCAAACAACATCTATATCACTCCACCTCAAAATCCAAACAACACCTACATTACTCCACCACCACAATATCAAAATCCCCCTCAAAACTCAAAAAATCAATTCTCTTATCTCAAACCCCCACCAAATCCACAAAATCCACCTTTCTTCGTTGATCCTACCCAAAACAATCCCCAAACATCATATGACCCATACAAACTTAACGCTTCCAATTCATCTTATGGACAACAACTACCACCCCAAATTCAACAAAATTTGACCTTACCAACACCACCATCTGCTTATGATCTTAAGTTAAAATAAATGCAAAAATATATAGATGCTATATCAATTGGTCACGTCAAGAAAACTTTCTCATTAGAGGAGGTTTGTCCTTATCCCTTTGATCGTTCTTTACCAATGATCCCTTTTCCACCTAACTTTGACATACCTAAATTTGACAAGTACAAAGGAAAGGGCAATCCCAAGGACCATCTTAGAGAGTTCTTCATTGCTTGCTTTAAGGTTGCTCATAACAACACGTATCTTATGCGCCTCTTTCTCATAGTCTTGGAGGACAAGCAATAGAATGGTTCCCACACCTACCCACAGGTATTAAAACTTTCAATGAACTAGCAGAAAAATTTGCTACCCATTTTGTGTACAATAATGATAATGAGATTTCCATTATGGACTTGTGTAAAAACAAGCAACGAAATGGCAAAACGTTCACCTCATTCATACAATGATGGTGAAATATGGCTAGCAAATTCCCATTTAAAATACATGACAAATAACTCATTAGCATCTTTGTGCAAAATCTTAATCCGGATCTAGGGTTTCATTTACAAATGCATGGTGCTACCTCCTTTGATGAGATCATTCAAAAAGGGACTAATATCGAAAAAAACACTCATTGCAAAAGGTATAGTCAAAATCTTCAAGGAGACCAAAGATAACCCTCCTCGTCAACAATCAAATGACAAACCTAAATTTTAGAACAAAAACAAGAATGTAGTAAATGATGGTGTTGTGGATTCTAAGCACATTCAAACCCTTCAACTACCACTCAATCTATCAAAGGCAAACCCATATACCCCTAGGGAACAACAACAACAACAACGTAACCAACAATAACAACAAGACCATCCCCCAAGATGTCGTTTCACCCCATTAAATGAACCTATCAAATCAGTCCTCAAGAAACTTATCCAAAACGGTCTCATCATGCTACCCAAAACACGTCACTATGATGAACTTGCTTTTAAACCACCATGGTATAAAGATAATGAATATTGTGAGTTCCATAGAACAAAAGGACACAGAACCTCACCTTGCATGAAACTGAAACATTTGATTCAAAACCTCATAGATAGAGGTGAAATTACCTTTGACGAACCTCCTCAACATACATCTAATAAAGACCTCAATGTATACAAGGATCCATTCTCACAACATGGTAAAGGTCAAAATCCTAATAAAGGTAAGAGTGTTAACAAAGCCACATCTTCTTATGACTCCATTGTAGGTCGTCTTGAAGAAAGTCAAGTCTCCACCCTAACTATTAAGAGTAAAGCTCCGGATTGTGCCATCACCACTCGTCATGGTTGTGTTACCCTTCATGGACCAACACCAAATCCTATACTCACATCCAATTATAATCTTGTTGACCATCTAGGGAAGACCCCCGTACAAATATCTATCTTAGACCTTCTAAAGTCATCTCCCGCTCATAGAGCAGTGCTTAAAAAAGCCTAACAAGAGTCATATGTTCCCAACAATATAGTTGTCATAGATTTTTAAGCCATCATAGGTAATATTGCCTCACCTTATAATGTAGTCTTTTCTGAAAAGGACCTTCCAACTCACGATCCATATCACATTGATGCCCTCCACATCGAAGTTTTCATCCATCAATGTAAAATCAAACACATACTTATAGATGGTGGTGTTGGTCTTAATATTTGTTCCCTCAAATTGTTGATACAATTAAGATACTCTGAGGATCACATAGATGCATATCAATCTATTATTGTTAACGCATATGATGATGCAGAACGCAGGACAAATGGTGTGATACAATTACCTATCCAAGTGGGTCTCGTCATTCTAGAAACAAGATGCCAAGTCCTAGACATTGATTACCATATAATATTATCCTTGGACGCCCATGGATCCATGCCATGAAAGCGATGCATTCAACATACCATCAATCCCTAAAATTCCCATTCAATGGTGTTGAAATTACTATCCCAGGAGATCCTCATCCTTTTGAATTTTGTCGTGCCATGCAAGGGCATTACAAGAATAGTAACCAAGTACCCAACAATGATGTAGTCCAACCATCCCCATTATATATTGATCCAGATACCTTACATAAAGCCTTTGCAGATACATCTAATCCCCTCCCAAAAATCAAAGCCCATATTAGAGACATAGGATTTGGCAAGTATGATATTTCAAAATCTTGCTGTGTAGGGAGGATGCCTCTCTCACCTAAATCCTATGGCAAACCTCCCATTACTAAAGTTACCAAAAAGCTCAAAATACCAGCTCTTCTCACAAAGTTTACCAAAGGGTGCTTGTTAGAAGATGAAACTATTGAGGACATATCTTCTTGGGTCTACAAAGAAAAAGAACCAGTCACAATTGTCAAAAACATGGGCTATAAAGGCAAGGGTGGCCTAAGAAAGCATGGTCAAGGTCAAATGGAACCCATTATAGTGACTAAGAAATACAATCAACAAGGGCTAGGATACGGTAAGGAGGTACCAAGAGCCTCAGACATTGAGTTTATACTCGATGAGGTAGCGAAAGCTTGGCCCACAAATTTGATCTCTAACAAGGATACCATCGAGGACTCTTCCCTATACATCACAGACTTATTCCAAGAAACCTCGATATTTATGATATCACTCACCTCCCTTCAACCACAAAAACCCAGAATCTACCCCCCATTTACTCTGAACTTATCGATTGGGACCAACAAGAGGCCCCCATTCTAGACATCTTTTAGAATGATGAGGCTATCATGGAATTCATGGGACTCCAAGACGGTATTCCGCTTGGTGATCACAAAGTTGGTTTTATCATGGAACTAAATCAAGCCACTTAATTTGGTGAGAATGCCAAATCCTCCATTCGCAAAATAGAAAATAAAAATAGATCCTTAGGTGAAAACCACAATATGGCACCTCTTGATCATAAAATAGTAAAAATAAAGGACATATCCAAACGTGAAAATCTCTCTAAGGCACCTGAGGATGGAGGATTTGACCTTCCCCTACCATCTAAGTATCAAGAAAAATTAGCTCTCTTGGTAGATGATTCAACAAAGATAAATCTAGGAACAGTTCAGAATCCAAAGGTCACATTTCTAGCAGCATCAGTATCAAAACAAGAGAGAAAGGACCTCGTGACATTTTTCTCACAAAGGAAAATCAACTTTGCTTGGACCTATGCTGACATGCCTGGGTTAGACCCTTCACTTGTGGTTCATCACCTAGTTGTCTCACTGAATGCCAAACCTATCAAACAGAAGCTTCACAAAATGCATGCTCAGATTGCACTATTGGTTAAAGCAGAGCTTGAGAAATTGTTAGATGCTAAGCTCATATGACATGTTGATTACACAAAGTGGGTCTCAAATCTTGTACCTATTTCTAAACCAAATGGGGGCATTCACATATGCATAGACTTTTGAGACTTAAATAAAGCATGTCCCAAGGATGATTTTCCACTTCCAAACATAGATATCATAGTGGACTTGACAGAAGGTCATGAGATGCTTTCTCTTATGGATGGATTCTTTGGTTACAATCAAATTAAGATGGTAGAAGAAGATCAGCATAAAACAACCTTCACATGTCCTTGGGGTACTTACTATTGGGTAGTCATGCCTTTTGGTCTTAAGAATGCAAGAGCTACTTACCAAAGAGCTATGGCAGTAATATTCCATGACTTGTTTCACACTATAATGGAGGACTATGTCGATAACATATTGGAAAAATCTTCTAGAGTAGATCATATTCAAGTTCTAGGGTAGATCTTCAATCGGCTAGAGAAGTATCAAGTAAGGTTAAATCCGAATAAATGTGTCTTCGTGAGAGGAACCTTTTGCAACAGTATAATGAAAAATGCATGAAATAACAGAAATAGCAGAACACAGAAGGAATTTATTGATCGTAGGCCACTTTGAGGGGGCAACCTCCTTTGAGAAAGCTCAATATAGTAAACTCGTGGATGCCTTCATTGGCCTCAACACGTACTTATATACTAGGTCTAATCTAAACAACTATTATTTCCCATGAATGTGGGATAATACAATCTACTCACGGGACGACTTACAAAGCATATGCATCCAAATGTAATATACTAACAAAGTAAAGAGAAGGGTTAAACATGGGTTCCTAACATCCCCTCCCTCTTAGAAAAGATTTGTCCTCAAAGCATAAGATGTGGAAATTGTTGTTGAATCTGAAGGAGTGGTTCCCCTATAGCAATCTCTGGGTGCATTCCATGCCACTGAATTAATACCTCTGTGATGGAGTGGGAGCGAAGAGGATGAGTGCCCCTGTCGAGGATTACCTCTAGCGCCAAAAGGATGGATCCTCCATTATCCAGTTGTGGTAAAATAGTTTGTGCTCTGTTGTTGGTGCCAAGAAATTTCTTTAGACAAGAGACATGAAATATTAGATGAACGCGGGAAGAAGGAGCCAGCTTATGATCCCCAATCTGATCCTGGGTGCAGAGAACCGTGTCAACTGCCTGAACTCGTGAACTACTGGGGGAGTATGGAAGGAGCACTGGTGGTGCTTGACCATAGACTACTTCATATAGAGTCATGTTAGATGTAGTGTGGTAGGAGGTATTGTACCACCATTCAGTGAGAGGGAGCCACTTTGCCCACTAATGCTATTTTTTTGAGGTATCACATGCAGCCACAATCTGTTGAATTGCCCTGTTCATTCCCTTCCAAAAGAAGTGATGCCATGCCTGCTCATAAGTTTTAAGGAACCCAGAGTGCCCTACTGATGGAGAAACATAGAGTTCATAGAAGATAGCCTGCGGGACAGATTACAACCAATTTGGAATAGACATAGAAATAGTTGAAAGAGAAGCTTGGTCATCACATGTGTGAGAAAGAGAATCCACCACAATATTGTCCTTACCCTTCTTGTAAGTGATCTCATAGTCATAACCCATGAGTTTGCTAATCCATTTCTATTGTGCTGGGGAGGAGACCCATTGTTCCAGGAAATATTTCAGGCTCTGGTGAGCCGCCTCGATGCAAAAATGATTCCCTAATAGGTATGGCCGCCACTTTTGTATTGCCATCATTCGATGTAGAGCCAAAGGAGTAGTGGAGACCATGGATGGTTGCATCTGAATGGAGTGAAGCTGAGCGATGACACCATGTGAATTCTTCTTAAGAAGCTTTTCCAGGTGATGTGAACTTATGATGCTGAGAGACCCTGATTTTAAGCCCTTCAATGTGTGTTTGTGCCCATTGTTTGAAAACTGCATCCAAAGTTCAGCAGAATCCCATAAGATGGGTCCAAGTGTGTGTAACCATTGGGCGCCCAAAACCACATCACATCCGCCTAAGGGCAAGGCAAACATGTTGGTGCGTAGGTTATAATCTCCAATAGAGATACACACATTGCGACACTTCCCTTTGCAAGGTAATGTGACCCCATTGGCAATCATGACTTCAAAGTTTGAGCAAGGATGAACAAAACAATCAACCTGTTTGGCTATGCGAGGCTCAATGAAGTTATGAGTACTACCAGAATCAATGAGTATTGTAAGAGGGAGCTTCTTGAAGTAATCTTTGACCCGCATGGTTTGTGGGGTGGTGACTCCTGCTACGGCATGGAGAGGGATCTCTCCGTGGTCTTCTTGAGAAGTAGGGTCAATAGGTGACTGCTGAGTTTCAACTTGATCAACTACTGTATCCTAAGCATCTGCATAAACTTCAGTTTCAGGCGGAGAATCCTCATCCAATAGATAGAGCTTTTGCTCAACACATCTATGTCCCCAAGTGAATTTGTCATCACAATTATAACAAAGCATGTTTTCTCTATGTGCCCGCATGTCTGCTTTAGTCAAATGCTTAATAGGAGTTGTTCTAGGAGCTGGCATTAATTGAGGGCCTTGGCGATCCATATTTCTGAATGGAACAAAATTGGATTTGGAGCGTTGTTGAGTTGTGATCTTGTCCTCCGCTAACTTAGCCAACCCTAAGGCTTCCATCATTGTGCTTGGGCAAAACATTTTAACCTCAGAGCGAATTGCATCCTTCAAACCATTGACAAAACAACTCCTGAAGAATTCATCAGACAATCCCTCTGTGTGATTGGCCAATTTTTCAAATTCTGTCTTATATTCTCTCACAGTGCCTGTTTGGCATAGTTTTGTGAGTGCTCCTGTGAAGTCATCAAAAGCACTAGGGCCAAATCGTTGCAAAATGAGTTTACAAAAATCTGTCTATTTTGGCTCTTCATGAGCTTTGATGTACCAACGGAACCACTGAAGGGCTTCATGTTCCAAATGAAAGGAGGCAAGTGGGACTTTGTTGACATCAAAACTATTATGAAGATTGAAATATTGTTCTGTCCGGTATATCCATCCAGTCGGATCATCACCATTGAAGCAAGGAAAATCAAGCTTCGATCTACGAAAATTGCTGAAAGAAGAAAACCCTATATCTACAGAATACTCTGGCTGCCGTCTATTGTTCATGGCTGAATGCTGAAGATTGAGTCCAAGAATTTTTTCATCCAGATCTTGGAGTTTGCTCTTGATGGCTGCAAGTTCCTCCTTCATGTTTTTTGCTCATGCACGGGTGACAACCATAACCAGGATTTTTTTATTTTTATTTTGGAATGGGTAGAAAAACAAAAATAGAAACTTTTTTAGTAAAGGAAAATTTGGATTTGGGAAAAACTTTGATGGGTAATTGGGGTTTGACTAGGTTTTGGACACTTTCTGAGGGACAGGGAAGTAGAAAATGGGGATTTCAGAAGCGGGGTGAAAGAATGGGAAAATTTGTCCAAGAGGGACAAAGGAGCAGAAATAGGAAATGAACACTGTGGTAAAATTTGAAGGCGATTGGGTGAGAATCAAAGAAGTTATGGCAAACCCTAAAAATAGACAAATGTGGGATTTCTGGCTTCAATAAGTGGAATTTGGGATATGGTCCTCAAGGAAGGAAATATGCAGAATGGAATTTCATGGGTTCCAGTGAATTTTCAAAGGAAACATAGCGAAAGCAAGGAAGATATGGCGAAAAAACAAAAAAAAATATTATTTTTTTCTGGATCTGCAAACGGCTCTGGATAGATTTAATCAGTGATTTGTCAGATGGTAATAGATATGGATCCCAGGTATGTTCAGCTTCCTAAAGGTTCAAGGGATTCACTCAGATACTAATGCTATCTAATGGCTTGCGTATTGGGGCAGTACCCCTCACTCCATAGCTCAGGTAAAACTGATAATCGCTTTGCCACAAACGACAGCTCTTGGTTTACCTCACAGATGGGAACTAGTTAATTAGGTAGGGGCTGTTGCCCTTTTCGCTGGCAGGTCCTCTCAATGGGCCAGCTACTTCGGGGTTCCTGTGGTACTCCTCACGATGAGTTTTAGGGCTATGCCTAGGCACTTCCCACAGTTAAGCGGATAGGGATTATTCCCTGATCCGAACCTGCAATTGAAATAAACAATACAAATGCAAAGAAAAAAGAACTACTGTAATAATCACAGCTCCTAGAGGCCACTGCGAAAAAAATTCGACAGAAATTCCACCCAGCGAGCCCAAGAAAGCACTCTGATACCAGATGAGAGGAACCTCCTGCAACAGTATAATGAAAATGCACAAAATAGCAGAACACAGAAAGAATTTATTGATCACAGGCCACTTTGAGGGGGCAACCTCCTTTGAGCAAGCTCAATACAGTAAACTCACGGATGCCTTCATTGGCCTCAACACGTACTTATATACTAAGTCTAATCTAAACAACTATTACTTCCCATGAATGTGGGATAATACAATATACTCACGGGACGACGTACAAAGCATATGCGTCCAAATGTAATATACTAACAAAGTAAAGAGAAGGGTTAAACACGGGTTCCTAACACTTCGGTGTCACTTCAAGGAAACTATTGGGGTACATTGTGTCTCACAAAGGAATTGAAGTGGATCCGACAAAGGTCAAGGTTATTGTAGAGATGCCTCCACTTAAGAATCTCAAAGCACTAAGGAGCCTTCAACGGAGGTTACAGTCTATCAGGTGCTTTATATCACAGCTAGAAGATAAGTGTCAACCATTCCAACACTTTCTCTGCAAGGATGTCTCATTTCAGTGGGATCACAAGTGTCAACAGGCATTTGATCAACTTAAGGAACATCTAGCTAATCCTCTAGTTTTGGTACTACTAGTACTTGATAGACCTTTGATTTTGTATATCTCCACTACATCTGCAGCTTTAGGGGCTCTTCTTGCACAACATGATGAGTCAGGTAAAGAGCATGCTATCTACTATATCAGCCTCACCTTGGTTGGGTATGAACTCAACTATACTCCTATGGAAAGGGCATGTTTAGTAGTAGTGTTTGCTTCCGAAAAGTTGCGACATTACATGTTAAACCAAACAACAACTCTTATCTCTAAGATTGATCCATTAAAATATCTTTTATCTAAGGTAGCTCTCATAGGTCTTCTAGCTAAATGGGTTATGATCTTGAGTGAATTCACCTTGAGTATGTTGATTGAAAAGCTATCAAGGGATAGATTCTAGTAGACCAGCTAGCTGAAGCTCCAATCACAGATGTAAATCCTATGATCACTGACTTTCCTGATGAAGCTATCTTCGCTCTAGCTACCTTAGTGGAGTGGAAGTTGTACTTTGATGGCTCCTACACACACCACAGATCGGGGGCAAGAATCTTGTCTATCACACCGCAGAATGACTACATCCCAAAATCATATCTACTAGCATTCCCATGCACTAACAATATAGCTGAGAATGAAGCATTTCTCATAGGTCTCCACATAGCAATAGAATGGAATATCAAGGAACTTCAAGTTTACGGGGATTCTCAACTAGTTATCAGACAAGTCACTGATGAGTACCAAACTAAAGATGACAAGTTGATACCCTATAAGCAGCTGGTTGATACCTACAAGCCTCATTTTCCTAGCATCACTTTTGAACAAATTCCAAGGGTGCATAATAAGGTTGTTTATTCTATGGCTACCATTGGGTCACTTGTATACATGCCTGCCAATACTCAGAAATGTGAATTCTTAATTAAGCAACTATTGATACCTGTCGTCAATGTTCCTACAACTGAATTCACCTGTGAACTTGTTGGTATCAATTCCCCTTGGTATGAAGACATATATGAATACCTCAAAAATGGTACCTTTCCCTTTGAACTATCCAAAACCCAACGCAAAACCTTCATCTGTCGAGTTGCTCGTTTCACTATTCTGGGTGACACCATTTATTGTCAGAGTCTTGATGGTATCCTTCTTAAATGTCTTAACTCGGAAGAAGCTAATGCTACCTTAAGAGATATACACGAAGGTTTTTGTGGATCACATTCCACCGGTCCAACTCTTGCTAAGAAGATACTCTGCATAGGTTACTATTGGCCAACTATAGAGAAAGATGTAATTCAATTTGCTAAGAAGTGTTTACAATGCCAACAGCATGGGGTCCTGATACATGCACTAGCACATGAGCTACAACCTATTACAATTCCAAGGCCTTTTTCATAGTGGGGACTCGATCTCGTGGGTAAAATCCATCTATCCTCATCTAATGGTCATAAGTTTATCATTACTGGAACTGAGTACTTTAGTAAGTGGGTAAAAGCCATCCCCATGACCTATATCACTGGTCAGCAAATAGCCAAGTTTATCCTCAATTATCTCATTTGCCAGTATGGGATTCCCCAATCTATTATCACTAATAATGGTAGACCATTTAAGAATCAATATGTTCGTGCCTTATGCACACAATACAATATCCAACATCACTTTTCTACTCCCTATTATCGTCATTCAAACGGCCAAGCCGAGGCTTTGAATAAGACCATACTCAAAATCCTAAAGAAAATGGTCAATGAAGCTGGGCCTAAATCCTGCCTTATGGGCCTATCACACTAGTATCAGAACACCAACTGGTGCTACACCTTTTTCCTTAGTCTATGGTCCTAAAGCCATTTTACCCATCAAGGTCGAGATCCCATTTCTAAGAGTTTCTATGCAGCACTTGATTGATGGAGAGGAGTATCGAATTTCTAGATTAGTTGAGCTTGATTTACTTGATGAGAGGAATCAAACAACACTAAAACATCTTCATGTCTATCAAAATCTCCTTCGTCAAAACTACAATAAGAAGATCAAAGAGAGAAGGTTTCAGATAGGTGATCTTGTCCTCAAACAAAATTAGAGGAACCAATCAGATAGAGACAAGAAAGGTAAATTCTAGCCTAATTGGTTGGGACCTTTTGTTATCACTGCAGTCTATGGACCAGGAGCGTACACTTTGTCAACACATGAAGGTATTCCCTTGGATGAACCCATCAATAGTGTTCATCTCAAGAGATTTTATGCTTTATCCTCAAAGTATCCTTAGAAAAGAAAAATAAAAGAAAAAAACGTCCTCTGGTGAAAACCTGGTAAACAGGCACCTTGTATAAGTACCATAGTGAAAACCTGGCAAACAGGCACTATGCGTAGAGTCAGCATCCACCATCGATTAAGTCATGCATCCATCTCAATCCATAATAAATCTCCATCCACCCATCATTGACTTTTCATTTCCATTTCCCTATCTATCATGACTTGGAAATTGTCAGTGTCAGTTATCTTTTAGTACCATCTAGTGTCAGTTCCTCTAGTGTCGGTTCATCCATTAGCACTATCCTATGTCAGTTCACCCTATGTCAATTCATCCCTTGTCAGTTCATCCATCGTTATCCATAATAAATCCTCTACCAGAATGGAGGCAACTTTTTCCTTAATCTAGGTTTAGGAATGGATCCTTGTTCGAGGTATGACAACATCAATCTAAGCACTTCACGCTTCACCACTATCCTACATCATCAATCATCACGTCAACTTATCTTACATCATCAAATTTCCTAGAACTACATATCATCATCTCATCTCAATATTAATGTACCTTGATCCCATGGATATGGGTATGTAGGTAGTCTGGAATACAAAGGAAGTATCAAGTACTCAGGTGCGTAAGATTTCACCATTCCCCTACCCATTCTCATCACTATTCATCCTCTCTACCTTTCACTTTACCCATCTCATCACCCTACCTAGAACTATATATTATCATACTCATCTTTCATCATAATGTGCCTTGATCCCGTGGATAAAGGGTATGTAAGCAGTCTAGAATATGAAGGAAGTATCTAGTACTCAGGCACATATGATCCATCATTCTTCATCCCAATCCATTTAACACTTCCACCTTTCTTGTCTTCCATTTGTCACAATCCTTCCATCCACCTAGACTTGACTAACTCAAGCAGAAATCAAACTATGCATTCTTTGAAAGCTAAATTACTTACCCAAGCCTGAAGCAAAAAGGCTATCTATAAAGCCATATGTTGTCCCTCATATCCGCTTGCCACATCTGCTACATCCATCCTTCTATCCTACCAACAAATCAACAACCTTTACAAATATATCTTTCCTACAATAAGGTTGTTATCTATCCTATCTATCCAAATCTACCTAGAGCAACCTCTTTGGCAAGAGAATATGTTGGTTGTGTGTTTACTTTGTAAGCCAGTCAATTTTCTTTTTGGTTTATCTTTTGTCCCTTTCTAAATTACCTATTCAAGACTACCTTGATTTATCTATATCTTGGTATGTTACGATGAAGTATGGATTGGGGCATAGTCATTGCTTTCATATGCTATGTTTGAGGAATGATCTTAATCATCTTACTTAGCCTAATATTTATCTTGTGTGTGTTACAACCTAGCATCTTACATATTAATATACTTTTACATTTATGTATTAAGTGTATTTTATGTTCACGACTATGGCTCATTCACATATCCAACAAGCTTATATTATGTCTAGAAGATCTAAGTTCAAACCGCTTGCTTGCAGAGTCAATGTCCATGCACCAGATCTCTCGGTACCTCGGTCTTATATACCTTGGTTGCATAAATATCCATGTGCTATATAAAAATCTAGGATTGCTCTTTAATAAATATTTGTGTAACCGTTGCAACAAGTTATCCATTTATCTATCCATACATCCAAATTCCCAATATAGTTTTTATACAAAGATCGATCAATAAAACATCATTTTCTATCTATCATATTCTATTCTATCTCATTTTCTTCTATCTATCATCAAAAGTCTTCTGCATACCTGCAAAACCATGTGTTAGTCCATCATCATATAAACCCATAATCATATCATAATGTCACCATAATCATACATCTATAAGCATATACATCATCATATAAACCCATAATCATATCATAATGTCATCAAAATCCATACATCTATAAGCATATACATCATCATGTGAATCCATAATCATAAGTACACATCATCACATCCATAACATATAGAAATATATCATAATAAGCATGAACATCTATAAAACATCATCATCAATCATAAATATCATCGCATATATAATATATCATCATCAAGGGTCATTAAAATAATACAAATGTACATATATACATCAATGTACATCAAATAGCGGTGCTATAGTACATCATGGCTATCAAGAGCCCTCAAAATATATACAATCAATATGTACAAGTACATCAAAGGTACAAAATGGTGCAAACATATATACACTCATGTGCTAGTCTGCACTAGTGTGTGGAACTGCCCTCCTGCTGTGATCTCTGTGCACCTCCTACACTCAGTGCTAGCCCTCCTGCTGGTGTCCCTCTCAGTGGTCCCATCACTGAGGACCCTGACATCCTCAATCTGTGAGAAGACAAAGCCCTAGATCTGCTCCACTCCCTAAAACTCAGATCCCTCTGGTCCACCGACACTATTCCAAAGTAGAGACCTCTGCAGTACTCTGCCTCTCTCCCAACTATGAACAACTCACCCTGAACTTAGGTAACCTCTCCCACAAGTATCATCTGATCTGCATCCACAGCGCGGTGTGCAATGTCTCTCTCTCGCCTCACCCTTTGAAGGGTGGTCTTTGCAACCAATCACAATTGTATTGTTGCATCCCTCTCTGCTGTCAACTAGGCAATCTACCCATCATCTGCTGGTGGTAACGGTGGTGGTGGCACTGCCCGTGTTGTTGCTCCTGCCACTGCCTGTACTGCTACTACCTGAGCCTGTATCTAGGCCTGGGCCTCAGCCTGCCTAGCCTCAGCCCGCACAGTGTCTCTGTCTCTCCTCAATCTAACCATCCTCAGCTCTAAGAAAGTCCTCCTCGCTATCTCCTCCTGCAGTAACCTCTACACCTGTTGTAGCTCTATCTCCGCCAACTAAACCACCTAATGTGGTGCTCCCGCCTCTGCCATTTGTACATCATCCTGCTCTCCTCTATTGTCCCCCAGCCTATCTCTGTGCTAGGACCTACTGTTGGGCCTCTCGTCGAGCCCTCACCTCACCTCCAGGTGCTACCACCTCTCTCACTGCTCCCTCTACCCTTGGTCTAGTCAACCTCACTGGCATGTGTATCCACCAGTATGCATCATATGTAGGATGGTGTCGAGGTCCACCTCCCTGAAGATCCAGTCCCACATCACTGGCGCAAGTCCCTATAAATCTACCAAAACTGTAGCTGTAACAATCTTGGGGCCCTAGTCCTCAACCTCTCTTCGAGTTTGGGCATGTGTAGCATCATCTATGGGCTCCCCCTATGGTAGTCCAAATTGTCTCAGTACCCACTCAAGCAAGTAGCTCTCAATCGTGTCAATGCGGTGACCAAAGAAGTATCTCACCTGTCTGCAATAAACAAGCTGCTCATGATCATCATCTCAGGACTCACAATCTCTCCAGGGGTGCCAAATGAAGATGTCCATCTCATCCACCTATCTCCACCGGTAACTCACAGAGCCAAGTCACTAGTGAGTTAGTACACCATCATATAGGAACCCGTAAGGCTCGCCGTACTCTCAGTGATGCTGGGAAATAGGCCTAATTGATGGGATGTGCTCCTAGGCCCATACCTGCAACAAAGTCACCCCTGCTGATAAACTACTCCCTGACCTATAGGTACAATCATGTAGGTCATGATATAGCTGACCTAAAACACAAGGTCCCTAAGCATATTGGATGTCGTGTGTGAACATCCCTGATAAAATAGTGCCCCATCCAATTCATAACCCCCTGGAGCGTCTGTCTAGACATAGGAATCCTCCAATCAGAGCTACAACGATCCACCTAATCCTATCGCAGAGTCGAGGTACTCAAACCCACTGGATCTCCCGATCCTGCACACCAAGGTCATCAGTAGAAAACACCTCTCTCATGCCTGCCTTGCCTTTCTTTGTGTCATAATCTACTCAGGCTCCATCAATTGAAATCTTGAGGATGCACCACATATCCTCCAATGTCACGGTCGCCTCACCTATGGGAAAGTGAAAGGAAGAAATCTTTCTATGCCATCTCTCGACAATCGCTGACAACAATGCCAGGTTAGCCCTAATAGGCGTAAGATGGGCTATATGCCATAACCCCGCGACCTCAAGGAATATGTCCTACTCCCAAACTATTTGGATCACCTCGACTGCGTCGATGAAATGTCTCTCTCTAGACTACAAAGTTTGCAAGACAATCTGCATTCACGAAGACCACTTATTAAGCCTCTTGCAAAATCCTAAGTATAATCCAAAGTCAACATGGTCAACTACTAGGTAAAACATTACAAAATCCCTAAGTAAACCCTAGTCAACTCTAGTCATACCTACGAAACCCATTTTTCTAAATTCAACCTAGGTCAAACTTCATTAAAACTAAAAGCGCTTCAATTTTCATAGCGCTTAGCTGTCATACCAAAGGTGCCTAGCTACTATGCAGAGGTGCTTAGAACCTCAAAACCATAAGCACTTTGGTTATCCCAATAGCGCCTGGTTGTCCTCCACAAGCACCTTACTTCTATGCAACTGCGCTTCAATCCTAAAAACCTAATGCGCCTAAGTCTACCAAATGTGCCTAGCTGCTGACCAGAAGTGCCTTACTGTTCTACTAAAAGCGCTGCAGCATGGGCCATAGGCACTTCACCCCAAACCTAGTGGCCAAAAGCACTTTTCTATCGCTAAAGGCACGATAGCCTACACCATAAGCGCTTCAATGCGTTGAAAGCACTTTAAAATGCACCAAAGGCACCTAATCATTCCTAAGCGCCTTTGGCTAAAAATTTATAAAACCCTAGAAAATGACCTAAAAAATGCAACAAAGGGGTAGGTTTTTGATCACTTACCACTCTTGGAGCTCCTACTAGTCTCTTGTAGGTCTACACTAGCTCACCCTGGTGCTTATGCATAGGAATCAGTATGTTTGCAAGTCGCTAAATCTCTCTACTCTAGGAGCTCTCAAAACAAGCAAGAAAGCTATGGACTTTGAACTTTTGTTAGCTCTATGTGTGCAAATGAGTTGTGTGTGACCCCTTAGGCCTATTTATAGCATCCCAACCCTAATTTCTCTTCACAATATAACCAGTTTTTCTTCGTGTCAGCCTTCATCTATCCAGCCTCGTTCTTCTAATCCCATTTCTCCTACTCGCGAGTCAAACCAGTTCTTCTGTCACTTCCCTGTCTTTCCTCTCAAGGGGGCATCCTACACCAGCTACACTGGGGCATGATTGTATCATATTTTTATCTCTATTTTTTTTAAAACAACGCTAAAACTGCATTGTCTCAAAGAGGGGCAAAATGTAGACACCCAAAAATTGTTAGGGATTGCATGCAGAAGATATCAATTAAATGCAAATAAATATTAAATAGAGGAATCAAAATACACATAAATAATAATAGCGAGAGACAAGTTTTAAAGTGGTTCACCCAAACTCAGGCTACATCCACCAACAAAGAGTCCAATATTATTATCCAGTAAATCAAACTGATTACAACCAACAATCCTTGCAAATCAATACCATTGCAAAATGCTACAATACATCAATAGAAACCCTAACCCTTAGCTGCTTTTATCAAGCCTTATGTCAGTTAAAAAAATAGGGTTTTTTTTTATGTCAGCCAATAGAAAAATAACTCCCGATGCCTTTATAAAATAATAAAATCCGTTTAAGGTTTCAGAGGCGCTGCCCCTCGACCCTGCCTTGTATCGTGACAAGGAGCGTGCCAGGGGTGCTACACCTAGACCTCGCAAGGGGTGTTGCCCCCAAATCCCCACAAGGGGCACTGTCCCTTGACCCCATTAAATAATTTGGGGAGAAACTGCACCGATAAAAGTGGGGTAAATTTAACCTCCGAGTCTAATTATGCTCCATATAACAACAATCTCCCACTTGGAGACTAATTAGACTCCACACCATATCATCTCCCCACTTGGAGACTAATCATAATGTCATTGACCCTATAGCTCCCACTGGAAATAAGCACCCTGGATGAGCTGTTGTTTTGATTTTTTGTTTTCAGTCTTGAAGACCAACTGAAGCTGAAGAGGAGCTCACCTTCTCCCTTGTCATTACCTTTGTAAACATATCTGCTAGATTTTCATCTATATGTATCTTTTCCATCCGTAACTATCCATCATCCAACACCGACTGAATGAAGTGATACCTCAACTGTATGCATTTGGTCTTTGAATGCAAGGCATAATTCTTTGCAAGATGTATGGCACTCTGGCTGTCCGTAAACAAATAACTGTTAGCCTATTGTTTGCCTAATTCTTGCATGAAAGATTACATCCATATCATCTCCTTGCTTGCCTCTGTTGCCGCTACATACTCTGCCTCTGTGGTGGATAAAGCAACCACCTTTTGCAATCGTGAGATCCAACTCATTATTGTCCCACCTACAATAAAGACAACCTATAGTACTCTGCCTAGTTTCAATATCCCTTGCCAAATCTAAGTCTACATAACCTGCTAAATCAATATTAGAGCCCCCAAAACATAAGTGTTTACTAGATGTACCTCTCAAATATCTGAGAATCCATTTTACCGCATTCCAATGCTCCAATTCGGGATGATTCATATACCTGCTTACGACTCCTACAATATGTGCAATATCTAGTCTCATGTATACCATGGCATACATTAAACTTCCTACAGTTGAAGCATATGGTACCTTGGACATTTTGTCTTTCTCCTCTTGTGTCTTTGGACACATCTCCTTGGTCAACTTCAAATGACTAGGCAAAGGTGTGTTGACAGCTTTTGCATTCTCCATATGGAATCTCTGCAACACCTTTTCAACATAATTAGCCTAACATAGAGTCAATTTTTTGTTCTTCCTATCTCTACAAATTTTCATACCAAGGATTTGTTTTGCTACCCTAAAATCCTTCATAGCAAATGATTGTGCTAATTGTTGTTTTAACTCTCTTATGTGATCCATGTTAGACCCTGCTATAAGCATGTCATCAACATATAAACATAAAATAATGTAGTTGTCATTATCCAACCTCTTAAAATAAACACAGTGGTCAAAATTACACCGACTGTAGCCTTGCTCAGCCATAAAACTATCAAATTTTAAATACCATTGCCGAGGTGCTTGTTTCAAGCCATACAAACTCTTCTTCAATCTGCACACCAATTTCTCTTTACCTTTGACCTCAAATCCTTGGGACTATTCCATATATATCTCCTCCTCCAAATCACCATGGAGAAAGGTAGTTTTCACATCTAGTTGTTCCAAATGCAAATCTTCAGCAACCACAATAATTAAAATAGTATGAATAGAAGTCATCTTAACAACCGGAGAAAAAATCTCATCAAAATCAGTGCCCATTTTCTGTGCAAATTCTTTTACAACTAACCTAGCTTTAAATATTTTCTTACCTCCATCTTCCTCTTTCAGCCTATAAACCCATTTGTTTGGTAAAGCCTTTTTACCTACAGACAACTTACATAATTCCCAAGTCTGATTTTTCAGCAAAGTATCCATTTCTTCTTTCATTGCAAGCTCCCACTAAACCTGTGTATCCACATGCATAGCTTCATCATACCCTTCTAGTTCACCAGCATCTATTAACAAAATAGAATACAAAGAGGGAGAACACCTTTTAGGAGGTCTACTTAGCCTCGTTGACTGTCTAACATTCACTGGAGTTTGTGGTATTTCTTGTTGTTGTTGCGAAGCATGAGGAACCACTGGAATATCACTATTTGGAGTATCATCCAGCACCACATAATCCTTTTCTTTCTTCTCATGTTGCTGCAACTGATCTTTGTACAACACCTTCTCATTGAATACAACATCCCTGCTTCTCACAATTTTTTGATTTTTAAAATTTCAAAGCCTATAACCAAATTCATCAATGCCATATCCAACGAAGATATACTTTTTTGATTTTGCATCCAGCTTGGTTCTATTTTTAGAATGTGCAAATGCTTCACATCCAAAGGTTTTGAGAAAAGAATAACTCACCTTCTTACCTGTCCATGCTTCCTCTGGAATACCACAGCCCAAAGGAACTGAAGGACCCCTATTAATTAAATATATAGCGGTATTGATAGCCTCTGCCCACATGTCTAAAGGCAGCCCAGCATGCAATCTCATGCTCCTTGCACGCTCCATTATTGTCCTATTCATGCGCTCAGCCACTCCATTTTCTTGTGGAGTCCCTGGAACTGTTTTCTGCCTATGAATTCCATTAAAGGAACAATAATCCTCAAATTCTTTGCTGCAATACTCACCACCATTATCAGATCTAATACATTTTAATCTTTTACCCGTCTCATTCTCAACCAAGCTTCTCCATTTCTTAAATGTTTCAATACATCAGATTTTTGCCTAAGGAAATAAATCCAAACCTTCCTAGTTGCATCATCTATGAATGTAACATAATACCGAGAGCCACCAAGAGAAGATACCTGAGCTGGTCCCCATACATCTATATGCACAAGCTCTAATTTTTCATCTTTCTTTTGCTTCCCATCCTTGAGAAAACTAACTCTCTTTTGTTTGACATACACACAACTTTCACAAAAATCCATGCTAATACATTTCAGACCTGGTAAAACTTTCTTAGAATGAAGTAGCTTCATATCTTTTTCACTCATATGCCCAAGTCTATTATGCCACAGTGTTGTCTCAGAACCTGCAACAACTGTTTCAGTCTCTTCCTGCGAACCTGCAGCAACTTTTTCAGTCTCTTCCTACAAACCTGTAGCAACTATTTCTGAACCTGTTTGTTTTTTCTCTGTAACAGCTAAAGTAGAAGGAATAGTACGGGGTAAATGCAAGGAGATGGGGGACCAAAAAGTTGCCACCATCTCCAAAATAAATAAAAAATGCGAGCGTGTTATAACGTGCTCACATTTTTCTTTCAATAAAAGCAAAAAAAGCATTTCTGCTCATTCACGCCGTGACTTCTCTCCTCACAGCAGCAAAGAAAACAAGAAAAAATGTGATCGTATTGAAGAAGAGGCCATTGAATCAAGTGCATCTGAGAAAATAAGGAATTCACAATGCCACCTCACCGCCAAAGACATCGTCGTGCAAATTTGGAGTCTCTAGCACATGAAGAAGGTAGGGTTTGTCTGATTTTGTTAGTTTGAGAACATTTTTTTAGTTTTGCAATGTTTGATTTATTTTTATATTGCATTTATAGTTATTGGAGAAGGAGAAAACCTAAATCTAATTGAGGGTGAAAACTGTGATAGGTGAAAAGTCAGGTTTAGAAGATCAGACAAAGTCATGAAACCCTAACTCTACCATCATCAAGGAATCTAATCTAAATGAAATCAAAGAACAATGCAATTCAAGCATAACATCACCTAGACCATGCGATTCCTTGTTTGAGAGATGTGGACTGCTTCTTCAACAATGAACAATTGCAAAGCTGAAAGCTGCCATGATAGATGATAAAAGTTCAATTGGATGATCAAATGCTCAGGATGCTCAAGATGATAATGTAGGTGCTATATGATTGTTGGATCCTCTCATATGGGATGAGAGGGTGTTTATATAGGGCTCAGCCAAGATCAATCAACGGTGGAGATTCAGAGGCTATGTGAATGGCTAGGATTGAAAGATACTAAATTTAGGTTCCATTAGTTGTGCATGTGAAGGATATGAATGAAAGTTGTCTTACAACACATGATTGACTGGACAATTGTTGTGATAAAAGATGAGTGTTTAATTCAAATAAAATATTTGAATTAGTTGGGATATGAGTTGGATATTAATTAAATAAATTAAATTTATTTAATTTATTAGATAGATGAATAGGATGGGATAAGAAATGATGTGGAAATTAATTAAATAAATAAAATTTATTTAATTAATTGGAAAGAGGATAGGATATGATTAGGATATGATGTGGAATTAATTAAATAAATAAAATTTATTTAATTAATTGGCTAAGTAGGATGAGGATGTGATTTTAACTAAATAAATAAAATTTATTTAATTAATTGGCTTAATGATTAATGATTTAACAAGGTGTTGCTAGACATGGACAAAGTTGGGACAAATTTGGGTGTCTACCAAAACAATCCCCAAAACCCTCCAAACCCTCAAAACCCACCTTCACCTCCTTTTCATGTAAGGGATGATCAAGAACATTACCTAGGGATAATAGAAGAAAACAAGAAACATCTTGAAACTATTATTCAAACCCTAAACAATCCAAGTGGAACCATTGAACGTAGGAGGGCACTTGTAAAAGCACTATAGGAGATTGTTTCCCACACGGATTTGGTAACAAAACAAATCACTGAATTCCAAGACTATAGGGAGAGGAGTCAGCAATATTATGCTGACAAGTTGTCATATGAACAAGTTAAGAAGGAAAAAAACAAAATCTCAATTATGTGCAGAATTTATTAATCCCAAAACCGGCCAAAGATTAGAAGAAAGTTGCAAACGGTTTCCTATACATGGGTGTAGGAATGAAGACATATCCTGAAACTTTTGAGATAGATGGTACATGGTCTTTGATGAGAGGCCATGCAACAATGATGAGGGACCACAATATTTCTTGAGGAAACTCTATTGTGAGTTCATCCTCAACAAGATTCCTAATTATTTTGACATTTGTGAGTTCCAGGGTAGAGGTGGTGGCTCTGCCCAAGATAGACCTAGGGTTCAGCAAGATGAAGACCATGTGCCTATACCCTGAGTGAGGCCAGAACGTAGTTCACTCCCTTTGGCTTTGAAGGAGAGTGTTGAGCTAGAGACTTTACATTCATTAACTACTCTCACCCAAACTCTATCATAGCATGCCGATGATTTTAGCCAGGCCGATGAGGGTGAGAGTAGTAGGTGTCATGTGTCCCCACATGTGTTTAGTACATGTGGGAACCTATGTGATTATGGGACGTAGGAGGCATGACAAGACTCTGCAACACAGGAGCAGCATGCTGCAACACAAGGGCAGCATGATGCGACACAGGGGCAGGACATATTGGATGATCTTGTTCTCAATGATGATCTCTTACAGCATACATTTGGTATTGACTCTTAGGTAATTTGTTACAAGTTTCATCTTGATTAGCATATTGTTATTTGAAATTTGTAATTAATTTTATATGATTATCTATATTACAAGTCAAAAATAGTGTATATAATTGTTTGCGCAATGAAATTCCAGGGTTAGAGTCTTCATCCTGCCTCTGTTAGCCATCCATTGGCAGGTTATGAGAGGAGGTCAATTCAGCATGTATGTAATTTAGAACATAATCATAATTATTGTAGATATGTCAATTGTAATATTATTTTGTGACAATTTGATGATTTTAGCAGTCACCAGCACCTCCACGGTTTCCTTGGTCCCCTGGACACCAAACCACCACTTTTACAGAGGTAAATTTAACCATTTCTAATCATTATGCATTTTTAAAATAATGTTATGTATTTTTTTTTTTGAATAATCTTGAACTTTATTTTCAGATGCTGAATACAGTGGAGACTCCTCCTCATTTGCGTGAGTCAGCATAGATAAGCATTGATGCAGCCATGATGTTTGCAAATCCTTTGACTGAGGTATGAGCAAATAACATGAAAATATCATAATTTTGTATTTTTTTATCTCATGTCATTTGATGTACAAAAGTGATATTTATGTTTAGTTAATTTTGCTTCTTGATGCTTCTCACAGGTGGTCACAACTCCAGTCCGTCCAACTACGAACAAAGAGAGAGACAAGATGATGGAGAGTGATCATCGGTTGGTGGTAAGTGATCAATTACAAATGTGATGTTATATATTTCATACATTTTCTATACTAATGTGCATATTGTTTATTTGTATTAATAGGTGCAGCTGGATGAACTTTATTCGAAGAGGTCTACTCGACGACAGAGAGAGGATGTGTCACTGACTGGATCTCCATCTTCACAGTCAAAGAAGGGCCGCTGATTATTTCCTAAAAGTCCATAGGAAACTAGTTTTTGGGACTTTTTTGTATGCCTAGATGGCTTTGTATACATACTTTTGTATGCTAATCTGATGTATATTTTTGTATATTTGCCTGTATGGCTTTGTTTGGACACGCCTATATGGCTTTTTATATAAACTAGATGTTATGTTCATGACATTATGTATATGACAGTTTATATTAAATATTTAATATGATAATTAATTATTGTTATAGGAATTTGGTTTTACAAGTGCCAATTGCATTTGCTTGAAAGTTTATAAATCATTTTCAAATAATCCATTTTGTGCATATCTTGCAATCATTGAATTATGTGGGACTGTGCATTTCTTTGAGGCATCATTTCAAATAGTTCACGTGCCTTGTCTATGCTTCCATACTTTCCATACATGTCTACACGGGCAACTTTGCAAATACAATACATGTGACAAAATTTCTATATCGTTTATGCTTTGATGGTTGTCCACACCATGTTCTCTAGATCCCATTATAGCATAGGCAAGGAGGAAGTTGGTTAAGGTTGTGCAATTTGGTTTTAGATGTGCCAAAATTTGTGTAAATGGTTAAAATTTATTTTTGTACATTTGCCTGAAAGTTTTTAAAGCCTTATGAAAAATCCATTTCGTGCATATCTTGCAATCATTGCATTCCATGAGACAACATTTCTTTGAGGCATCATGTCAAATAGTTCATGTTCGTTATATATGCTTCCACACAAGTTGCATACATGTCTTGTAGGGTACTTACAACTACAAGATTTGACAAAATTCCTATATCCTTTATGCTTTGATGGATGTCTATACTGTGCTCCAAACATACCATTTCTAAGGTTTTGGAATTTGGCTTTACACTTGCCAATTGCATTTTCTTGGAACTTTCTAAAGGCTTATTAGTAAATCCATTTTGTTCATATCTTGCAATCATTGTATTCCATGAGGCAACATTTCTTTGAAGCATCATGCCAAACAGTTCACATGCCTTGTCTATGCTTCCACACTTTGCATACATGTCTCTGAGGGCAGTTGCAACTACAATGTTAGCACTCTTTTTGACCTGGGGGTTGATTTTTCATGTTTAGGGGGTTTCTTCATTTGAACCCTATATCTTCTTGCCCATTTTCCTAAGTGTTGGACCTCCTCAGCATTTTCCAGCTGCAGCATCATACTTTCTTTGAGGAGGAGATCATCATCATCATCTTGTCTTCGATGATGGTCCGTAGCATCATGTTTTCTGTCGACTTGTTTTTCATCAGGATCATCATATTTCAATATCGGGTGATGTTTGGATATCATCCTGATCCTGCTGATGAGCTACAGTGTGCCCTGATTTGCTTGCGGGGGTGATTTTTCAAGTATCCGGTGATCTTCCAATTATCACCTTGCCCTTTTATGATGATGATGTCACCTCGATCTTCTGAAGGGGTTATTCTCTAAGTTGTTCAACCTGACTTGTTTTTTCTTAAGGGTCATCATCATCATCATCATATTTCCAGTTATCGCCGTGTTGCTTGCGAGGGTCATCATATTTTCTGCCTGCATGATATTTCACCGGGGTGATATTTTTATCATCGGGTGATCTTGGTTATGATCATCCTGATGATGTTGTTGAAGAGTTCTAAGTATGACCCGATATTCACTGGGGTCATCATATTTTGAACGTCAGAATGATCTTAGTCAATATCATCCTGATGTTGTTGTATCACTTCATGTTCGTTGTTTTATCATCCTGATGATGCTGACGTCATTCTTATGTCAGGGTGATATCTATTTCTCTGCCTATCTGCATCATGATATTTCCGAAGGAGGGGGTGATATTTTCATTTTTGAATATCACCCGGATGTATGTTTGTTCCAGCGTCATGATGATGCTGATGTCAGGGAGATATCTGCCTGTCGGCTTCGTGCATTATCTAGTGGGGGTGATCTTTTCAAATATCTGGCGTATTCATCTATCACCCCGATCTTATAGTGGAGCTACAGTGCAGCATGATATTTGTGCATCAGGATGATATTTCCAAATATCCGGTTATCTTCCGAATATCATCCTGATGTCGATATGATGATGACGTCATCAAGGTCCAGGGGGGTCATATTTCTAACACTGATCATCTTGTGGAGATCCCCCGATATTTACAAACATGATGATGACGTCATCCGGATATGAGGAGGTGCGCAGTAGGTAGATATGACGATGACGTCAGCAGGATATGATGATGACGTCATCAGGATGTTCATCGGCCAGACTTTTGGTATAGGCTCAGCACGAGGATGTTCCTCCGATGGATCAGGTTGTGCCGATGAAGGCGATTATCATGCAGGTTATATTGCGATATGATGCTGACGTCAGGGTGATATTTCAAGCGACAAGATATCATGCTATTGGAGGATGATGATGAAGTCTTATACTAGTGTCGTCAGGAGCAAAAGCACTGACATTATATATGCTCGTGGCCTAGTATATAAAGTGTTAAAGAGGGCATCGCGGGGTGCATGTGGGATAATTGATATCCTGCATATTTTCAAATATCATGACGATGAATCTTGGCAGGAACTGGTTGCGATCGACTGTTTGACATTTTCCTGAGGCCGCGGGTTGGTGCGCCATTAATGGCGAAGGTTGCAGAGGTATGGGCGGATTTGGTACCCGATTGAAGGTGTACATCAACGGACAGTGGCGCAGGGCTCGAGATTTCTTCCTGTCTCCTCCCCTATCTACTGCATTCATGTTTGGGCGCCAATCTGGTAATGCGTTGAGCGCCATTTTTTCTGATACTGTGTATCTGGCAGGATTTTTGGTCAACCATGTAATTAATTGCTGTGGTACACTACCTGGCTGATATAAGCAGGAAGTGTTACTCATTTGTGGTTGTTGAAAGTTGAAGATTTTTGGCTCTGTAATTCAAAACAAGCTGATCTGGTTGCTCTGTACAGCTTAACCTGTGAGTTTATGTATCTCTTGTTGTATGTTTTTGGCATGAACCCACTGATTTCATGATTAATCTTATATGAGAAATGCTATCTTAGCATGTGTTGTGTTAATTCTGTCTCCAGTATTGCATGTATTCTTCTTCTGAATCTGGATATTTGGGTAATGTTTAGATTCTAGAGCATAGAATTCCTATGTTGAATGTCTGATCTTTTAACTTCTGCTCAAGGGGTAGATTAAACTGTTTTCAGGTTAAACATTGGGAAGGGTATACTGCAGTAGGGATGCCATAAGTAGAGATAACTTAACACTCTGTTTTGGGAGATATCTGTAAGGCAGATATCACATATATCCCCTTGAAATCCAGTTTTAGCTGTTCATGCTGATCATTCACAGGTGTATGTCTACTGACTCCAGGCCCTGGATAGGCACCAATCTTGCTTTGTTTTGTGTTACAACCATGTCCAGCTTTGCATCCAAACTTAAAATCCAAATCAAAATCTAAAACAAACATCAGGACATTAGAATTAGTTTTAGGATCCTCAATCCTCTGTCTACAACTGCAAATAGGCCCAAAGCTAGCCCCTTTGCTCTTATCTTTCAGTTTTGGTCTACTTACAGGAGGACTTATCTGCTTTCTGTCAGCATCCCAGCCTTTGTATGCATATCCTCATGGATGTTGAGTAGGGAATACCCCCCTAGGTTTTGCAGAGCCTGAAGAAGAAGAGGAGATAAAATATAGAGTCTATCTCCTACACTGTTGGCCCCTGGCCCAGAGATCCTGTTGATCACTGATGGCTACCTTGTAGGGAAATCTGGGAATAAGCATCCAGTCTGGGAAAAAACCAACAAAAATTGGCGACTCTGCTGAGGACTTTGTGAAAGAACCCTGGTTTTCAAAAGAAAACAGTTCCTAGTAATAGGTGGCGACTCTGAAGTAATCTCCCAACCGGTCAAAGTAAAATTTATATGCAGGGGAGAAGATCCCAACAAAATCCTTTATTTAAAGAGTTACCAGTAACAAGAAGAATGATGTACAGAAGAAAGGGAGCTGTCTCAGTTAGTCATGAGGGTTCCCCCAGAAAAGGTGATGATATGCAAGATAACCCTAGGCCATCAGGACAGCATGTGCCTTACTTTTCAAATGCAGAAGCTGATATTCAAGGTGCATATGAGAGGCAACAGGGTGGTAGCATGAGAATGAGGTCAGAGGTGTTCCAAGAACGCCCATTTCTAGACCCTAGTGAAAGGTTTGAAGAGGCAGAGTCTCTGAGGGATGATGAAGATGATGACCAGAATGGTATGAGACCATCTACCTCTAGGCCTAAGGATGAACAGTTAGCTGAAGAAATCAGAAGTCTAAGAGCAGAACTAGAATATCTACAAGCCATGAAAATCAGAGATGATATGAAGCAGAAAGTGCAAGCCTTAAGAACTGCCCAAAATGATTCAGTTCCTACCCTAGAGAATGCAAATGTGCAGAGACATCAGCAAAGAAATGAAGTGCAACATCAGCATAATTATGAGAGACAAAATGTGGATGATGCTAGGATACCACTGAACAATGTAGGAAACCAGAATGCAAACAGAAATGTTAATGTTAATCAGTTAAACAGACAGCCCATGCAGTTAGATAGATTCAGGCAGCTGGTGTTTGATGGTATTCCTGGGTATCCTAACCCCATTGACAAGCATCTGAGGCTGCAAGTGCCTAAATTTTCAGGAAATAACACAGTGTCAGGAGAAGATCATCTAAAAGCCTTTCAAAATGTCATGGATAACTTTGAGGTTGAACATGAGGATGTTTTCATGAAGTCATTCATGCAATCCTTAATAGATGAGGCAAGAGAATGGTACAAGAATCTGCCTGACCAGAGTATTTCATCATGGGATGATTTTAAAAGGATGTTCAAGGAGCAATATGGTGACAAAACTGACCCTAGCTTTTTTGTAAATGAGTTCACCAGTATCACTAAAGGGTCAAATGAGCAGGTTGCAGATTTTAATGCAAGATTTACTAAAGTGTTAAACAAATTGCCACACCACATGAGGCCAAATGAACCAATGTGCATAATATTGTATATCAATGCCTTTGATGCAAAAACTGCATATGGATTAAGAGATAAAGGTCCTGCTACTCTCAGGGATGCTTTCAGAATTGCAGTGAATATTGAAAACAACAGGAAAGCATCAGGCAAGACAAATAGAAGGGATGATATAAAAATTCTGCAGAATCCAAACAAGCCTCAGAACACTCAAGGTAGTACATCTGCCCCTGAAGATAAGATAGACAAATTGGCAAATGTTGTTAAGGACCTAAGCTATAGATTAGCTAGAAGTGAAAAAGGGATGGGTCCTGATAGGCAAGTCTATCAAAGGCAGGAAAAGAGGCCATCACTGCATGATATGCCTTATAACACCAATTGGCATGATGGTAAGCCTGTATTCCCACGTAACAACACAAATCAGAGGGCTCAACATGTCAAAGAAACTCCTGATCCTCTAAAGAAAGCTATAAATATTGTTGATGATGCTCCATGGTGTATAATTTGTCAGATGCCACATTCACAGTCACAGTGTATGATTGCTCAATCCTTGTATGATAATGCTACATCTTGTAATGAATGCAATGAGCCACATCATGTGCAAGATGATGACGTTAATATGATGTCCATAGGTAATGGATACACTTTTTATGATGCTGATGAGAATACAGATCATCAAATTCAGGCCTGCCAACAGTTCCCATATGATGAAGATAATGAATATAACTGTGTATGCTCAGAACTCACACAATTTTCTGAGTAACCTACAACGACCTTCTGATGAGGAAATTAGAGCCTTCACCGCTGCAACAGTTGCTCAAGTCAAAAGCAACTACAATCTCAGAGGTAAAAATCAAGTAGGTAGCCCACATCAGCCAGAAGATATTTCTGCAGGTCAGCTAGTGCATGGTCATAAAGGAATTGAACCACAAAAAAGGCAGTGGGTAAATAATAAACAGAATTTTAGATATAGAACAGGTCATGAATCTCAAGGACCAGAAAACAAAATCCCTCAGGCTGAAGATCAAGGTAAAGGTTCCCAAGACAAGAATGATGATCAGGGAACTATGAAAGTAAAAGCTAAGTCAGCTCAGGATAAAGACAAGATTGTGGAGCAAGCTACAACTGTTATACAAAATTATGCTCCATTTGATATAGCTCAGGTCCTCTCTCAGGTAAAAGTCTCTGTTCCACTTATGGAACTCATGAAAGTGGAAGAGATCAAGAATAGGACAATATCCCTAATCTCAGGGGTACCTTTTCAAGCTAAACAAAATGTTCAGACCCAGGGTGAAAAACATGTCATGTGTAATGAAGAAGATGAGACTCCTGAAGTCTATTTAGGAGTGACTATGACAAAGTGTCCTTCACAAGTGGAACCATTTTATGTTTCCCTGGTTATAAATGGAAAAATAATTAGAAATTGTATGCTTGACTCTGGAGCATCTACAAATGTCATGCCTTTGGCCATCATGCAACAAACTGGATTGAAAATTGACAGGGCATGTGGAAAATGTTATGCTATGGATGCCAGAGAGGTACCAGTTATTGGAATCATGAAGGATGTAGATTTTAAACTGGCAGCATTTCCTGAAAAGAGA
Organism: Cunninghamia lanceolata; assembly: GCA_027924645.1. Taxonomy (NCBI): domain Eukaryota; kingdom Viridiplantae; phylum Streptophyta; class Pinopsida; order Cupressales; family Cupressaceae; genus Cunninghamia; species Cunninghamia lanceolata. Next base: position 7,014,918 of record BSBN01000512.1, read on the forward strand.
TATAAAATGAATATAACAGTGGTTGACATCAAGCCACAGTATGGTATGTTGTTGTCAAGAAGATGGGCAGCACTAATTGGTGGAAGTATGCAGCTGGACCTGTCATATGCCATGATTCCAATGAATGGCAGGGATGTTAAGCTAATCAGAGAACAAAGATCATCAGAGACAGTGGAAGACCAAGAAGCAGAGGAACAGGTATGCTTTGTAGACACTGACTGTGATAACTTCAATGTTGTCTCAGATGATACAGAAGATAAAGAAAAAAATGTCTGCATTGAAGAGCTGGATCAGCAGGGCTTATGGACCATGTTTTTTGATGGAGCTTGTGCAAAAGAAGGCTCTAGAGCTGGAGTTATTTTCCTGTCTCCAACTGGTAAGCTCCTCAAATTCTCTTTCTTGCTGAGATTTGATTGCACAAACAACATTGCAGAATATGAGGCTTTACTCTTAGGCCTAAATATTGCTCTCAAACATGGAATTAAAATGTTAAGAGTATTTGGGGATTCTGAGCTGATTGTATCCCAAATTAGAGATAAGTATGCTTCAAAAAACAAAAGATTGAAACAATACAAGCATGCTGTTTGGGATACCATTGAACTATTTGATGCATTTTCAATAGGCTGGGTAGAGAGGTCAAAAAATGTTATGGCTGATTTCTTAGCCAATGTTGTAATAAGGCCAGATGACATCACTCTGTCAGGTGTTACAAATGTAGAAGTTAAAATTAGGCCTGCAGTACCAGAAAATATATGCAGTTGGCAAGTGTTTAATGATGATAGGGATTTGTTGAAATTTTTGCACTGCATAGATGAATATGAGAATCAAGAAATTGATTTCCAAGCTTTTGTAGAGACTATAGATGGAAAAGAAACTCTTGTGGGAAAAGAGATAATTCAATTAAAGACTAATAAAATCCCTAGAGGGTTGGTAGCTTTGGAAAGAGCTTTTGACAGTAGAGATAAACTGGTCACAAGGACATCTCCCACAAATAAGGAAGATTTAGAAGAGATAAATTTGGGGACATCTCAGGCCCCTCAGAAGGTATACATTGGTAAACAGCTCAAACCACACATTAGGAGTATGCTGATTGCATTACTGAAAAAGTATAAACATGTTTTTGCTTGGTCATATGAGGACCTAAAAGCCTATAGGGAAGATATATTCCAGCATGAGATCCCATTGAAGCCTGGAGCTAAGCCATTTAGACAAAAGCAAAGACCTATTAATCCTACCTTAGCTCCCAAGATGCAAGAAGAACTCAAAAGGCTCAGGGAAGCTGGAATAATTGTGCCAATCAGGCATTCAACTTGGGTGTCTAACCTTGTCCCAGTCAGAAAAAAGAATGGTGATATTAGGCTTTGTGTTGACTTCAGGAACTTGAATGTATCCTCTTTAAAGGATAACTATCCACTGCCTAATATGGAAGCTATGTTGCAGAGAGTGACTGGTTGTGAACTCTTATCCATGATGGATGGATTTTCAGGTTATAATCAGGTGAAGGTAAAGGAATCAGAACAGTATAAGACCGCCTTTACCACTCCATGGGGAACTTATGTCTATGTTAGAATGCCCTTCGGACTAACCAATGCAGGTGCTACATTTCAAAGAGCAATGGATGTTGCTTTTGCAGGGCTGATTGATTCAATCCTTGCTGTATATCAGGATGACTTGACTGCTTACTCAAAGAAAGAAGAGCAGCATTGTTTGCATCTGGAGCAGATTTTCATAAGAGCACTAGAGTATGGTATTTCTTTAAATCCAAAGAAGTGTGCCTTTGGGGTAGTTGAAGGAAAGCTCCTGGGACATATTGTTTCCAAGGATGGAGTCAGGATAGATCTAGAGAGAGTGGCTGCTATTGACAGGATTCAAATGCCAAAAACTGTAAAAGGAGTTCAGTCCTTCTTTGGACAGATAAATTTTGTTAGGAGATTTGTTCCCAACTTTGCAGAAACCACAAGGAACATTTCCAAGATGATGAAGAAGGATGCAACTGTCAACTGGGAAAGGGAAGCAATAGAATCATTTCAGAGTATCAAAGAGGCAATCAAGATGGCCCCTGTTCTTAAATCTCCTGATTTTTCTAGGCCATTCCAAGTATTTTCATTTTCTTCCTTTCATACTGTTGCTGCATGTTTGCTACAGAAAAACGAAGATGGTTTTGAACAGCCCATCGCTTTCTTCAGTATGTCCTTGCAGGCCTCTGAGTTGAAGTATGATATTATGGAAAAACAGGCATATGCACTAGTCAGAGCCATCAAAAGTTTCAGACCATACTTGGTAGGATCATATATAATTGCATATGTACCCCATGCAGCAGTCAAAGACATATTCACTCAGCAGGAGGTCACTGGAAGAAGGTGCAGATGGATAAACAAACTGCAAGAGTTTAACATAGACATACAAGTTACCAAGTTGATAAGAGGACAAGGATTAGCCAAGATGATGGCACAGTCAAACTTGGAAGCATGCCAAGTTAATGCAGTCCAAGATGAGAGTGTAAATGTATCAGGATCTGAATGGTACAAGGATATTATCTACTACTTGCAAAATCTGAATTGTCCTTCCCATTTCAGTGACAGTCAAAAGAGGACTTTAAAGTTACATGCAATCAGGTATGTTATTGTTCAAGGTGAGCTATACTGGAAAAACCCTGATGGTGTGCTGCTGAGATGTGTGGATGAGGATATGGCTAACAATGTTTTGATTGATATGCATAAAGGATTGTGTGGTGGACATTATACTGCCCAAACAACAGCTCATAAAATTCTCAGAGCAGGATATTGGTGGCCCACTCTCTTTTCAGATGCACAAAGGTTAGTGAGAAAGTGTGACCCTTGCCAAAGATTTTCAGGAAAGCTGAAATATGATGGTGCTTTACCCCTCAGAACTGTAACTGTGGATGCTCCATTCTAGCAATGGGGAATTGACTTCATAGGGGAAATTGCAGACAAATCAAGTGGGGGACACAGTTGGATTTTGGTGGCAACTGATTACTTTACCAAATGGATTGAGGCCATTCCAACCAAGAGAGCTACAAGTAAGGTGGTGACAGATTTCATGCTAGAAAATATTTTCATCAGGTTTGGAGTACCATTCAAGATAGTCACTGATAATGCTATGTGCTTTAGATCAGGTGAATTTGTTGATTTTTGCAACAGGTATGGGATAAATCTGTCATATACATCACCATATCACCCACAAGGAAATGGTCAAGCAGAATCAAGCAATAAAAGCATCATGAAAATTATCAAGAGGATACTGGACAAGAACAAGAGAGCTTGGGACTCAAAATTGAACTTAGCAATATGGGCTGACAGAGTGACAGTGAAAAGGGCTACTGGGACGTCACCTTTTGAGCTAGTATATGGTGCATCAGCCAGATTGCCCATAAACAATCTCCTACCAGTTTACAGATTCATTTAGGAAAATGATGAGGAGATTGAAGATTCCATGACAGAAAGAGTGAATCAGCTGGTTGCATTGGATGAAAACAGAAGGAAAGCCCACCAGATCAATCTCAAAAGACAACAAGATGTGAAATATCAGTTTGACAGGAGAACTACAAAAAGGAAGTTTCAAGTCAATGATCTGGTGCTCATTTGGAATGCTAAAGGTCAGGAAAAGGGTAAACATGGTAAATTTGAACCCTTATGGATGGGCCCATATCAGGTTTGCAATACTCATGGGGAGAATTCTTATTTCCTCCAGGCCCTAGATGGTGAAGTTCTGGAATTGCCTGTGCATGGCCAATTCCTTAAGTTCTATTTTGCATAAATGACTTGTTGCTGTGCACATTTGTAAAAACATGTATGTAGTGTAAATGCCTTGTACAGTTCGTGCTTTTTGGTTTTTTGTCTGGTCTGCCCGGAGATCTGGTTCTCGCTGCAGGTTTTCACCTACACGTCCCCATTCGGAGCCAGTGTTAGCACTCTTTTTGACCTGGGGGTTGATTTTTCATGTTTAGGGGGTTTCTTCATTTGAACCCTATATCTTCTTGCCCATTTTCCTAAGTGTTGGACCTCCTCAGCATTTTCCAGCTGCAGCATCATACTTTCTTTGAGGAGGAGATCATCATCATCATCTTGTCTTCGATGATGGTCCGCAGCATCATGTTTTCTGTCGACTTGTTTTTCATCAGGATCATCATATTTCAATATCGGGTGATGTTTGGATATCATCCTGATCCTGCTAATGAGCTACAGTGTGCCCTGATTTGCTTGCGGGGGTGATTTTTCAAGTATCCGGTGATCTTCCAATTATCACCTTGCCCTTTTATGATGATGATGTCACCCCGATCTTCTGAAGGGGTTATTCTCTAAGTTGTTCGACCTGACTTGTTTTTTCTTAAGGGTCGTCATCATCATCATCATATTTCCAGTTATCGCCGTGTTGCTTGCGAGGGTCATCATATTTTCTGCCTGCATGATATTTCGCCGGGGTGATATTTTTATCATCGGGTGATCTTGGTTATGATCATCCTGATGATGTTGTTGAAGAGTTCTAAGTATGACCCGATATTCACTGGGGTCATCATATTTTGAATGTCAGAATGATCTTAGTCAATATCATCCTGATGTTGTTGTATCACTTCATGTTCGTTGTTTTATCATCCTGATGATGCTGACGTCATTCTTATGTCAGGGTGATATCTATTTCTCTGCCTATCTGCATCATGATATTTCTGAAGGAGGGGGTGATATTTTCATTTTTGAATATCACCCGGATGTATGTTTGTTCCAGCGTCATGATGATGCTGATGTCAGGGAGATATCCGCCTGTCGGCTTCGTGCATTATCTAGTGGGGGTGATCTTTTCAAATATCTGGCGTATTCATCTATCACCCCGATCTTATAGTGGAGCTACAGTGCAGCATGATATTTGTGCATCAGGATGATATTTCCAAATATCTGGTTATCTTCCGAATATCATCCTGATGTCGATATGATGATGACGTCATCAAGGTCCGGGGGGGTCATATCTCTAACACTGATCATCTTGTGGAGATCCCCCGATATTTGCAAACATGATGATGACATCATCCGAATATGAGGAGGTGCGCAGTAGGCAGATATGACGATGACGTCAGCAGGATATGATGATGACGTCATCAGGATGTTCATCGGCCAGACTTTTGGTATAGGCTCAGCGCGAGGATGTTCCTCCGATGGATCAGGTTGTGCCGATGAAGGCGATTATCATGCAGGTTATATTGCGATATGATGCTGACGTCAGGGTGATATTTCAAGCGACAGGATATCATGCTGTTGGAGGATGATGATGAAGTCTTATACTAGTGTCGTCAGGAGCAAAAGCACCGACATTATATATGCTCGTGGCCTAGTATATAAAGTGTTAAAGAGGGCATCGCAGGGTGCATGTGGGATAATTGATATCCTGCATATTTTCAAATATCATGACGATGAATCTTGGCGGGAACTGGTTGCGATCAACTGTTTGACGTTTTCCCGAGGCCGCGGGTTGGTGCGCCATTAATGGCGAAGGTTGCAGAGGTATGGGCGGATCTGGTACCCGATTGAAGGTGTACATCAACGGACAGTGGCGCAGGGCTCAAGATTTCTTCCTGTCTCCTCCCCTATCTGCTGCATTCATGTTTGGGCACCAATCTGGTAATGCGTTGAGCGCCATTTTTTCTGATACTGTGTATCTGGCGGGATTTTTGGTCAACCATGTAATTAATTGCTGTGGTACACTACCTGGCTGATATAAGCAGGAAGTGTTACTCATTTGTGGTTGTTGAAAGTTGAAGATTTTTGGCTCTGTAATTCAAAACAAGCTGATCTGGTTGCTCTGTACAGCTTAACCTGTGAGTTTATGTATCTCTTGTTGTATGTTTTTGGCATGAACCCACTGATTTCATGATTAATCTTATATGAGAAATGCTATCTTAGCATGTGTTGTGTTAATTCTGTCTCCAGTATTGCATGTATTCTTCTTCTGAATCTGGATATTTGGGTAATGTTTAGATTCTAGAGCATAGAATTCCTATGTTGAATGTCTGATCTTTTAACTTCTGCTCAAGGGGTAGATTAAATTGTTTTCAGGTTGAACATTGGGAAGGGTATACTGCAGTAGGGATGCCATAAGTAGAGATAACTTAACACTCTGTTTTGGGAGATATCTGTAAGGCAGATATCACATATATCCCCTTGAAATCCAGTTTTAGCTGTACATGCTGATCATTCACAGGTGTATGTCTACTGACTCCAGGCCCTGGATAGGCACCAATCTTGCTTTGTTTTGTGTTACAACCATGTCCAGCTTTGCATCCAAACTTAAAATCCAAATCAAAATCTAAAACAAACATCAGGACATTAGAATTAGTTTTAGGATCCTCAGTCCTCTGTCTACAACTGCAAATAGGCCCAAAGCTAGCCCCTTTGCTCTTATCTTTCAGTTTTGGTCTACTTACAGGAGGACTTATCTGCTTTCTGTCAGCATCCCAGCCTTTGTATGCATATCCTCATGGATGTTGAGTAGGGAATACCCCCCTAGGTTTTGCAGAGCCTGAAGAAGAAGAGGAGATAAAATATAGAGTCTATCTCCTACACTGTTGGCCCCTGGACCAGAGATCCTGTTGATCACTGATGGCTACCTTGTAGGGAAATTTGGGAATAAGCATCCAGTCTGGGAAAAAACCAACATACAACATCTAACAAAATTCCCATATGTTTTATCCTTTTGATGGATGTCCATTTTGGCATAGGCAAGGAGGATACTGGCTAAGGTTGTGGAATTTTTCTTTACAGCCGCCAATCACAATTTCTTGAAAGTTTCTAATGCCTTATAAAAAAAATCCTTTTTGTTCATATCTTGCAATCATTGCATTCAATGAGGTGACATTTCTTTAGGGTATCATGCCAAACAGTTCATGTGCCTTGTCTATGCTTCCACACCTTGCATACATGTCTACAAGGGTGATGTAGTAGGCAAGGAGGATGACTCAACACCATAGAAACATATTTCACAACAATGGGCTAAGACCCCAAACCATTTTTCAACTAGACACGAACTCAATCAAGACTACAAACCCAACATTTGGTTCAAAACCTCAATCTCTACAAACTAACTCATGAAACACCCTTGAAATGATGAATGTGACATAAAAAAGACCATTCATGGTCACCAAGAACATAAACTTTGCATATAGGTTATTCTTCCTCATAAACTGCCCTTACAAGCTAGTAGCCCTCCAAAAACCTAATTTTTGGAACATAACTTACTGATCCATGACCTATAACACAAAGGAGGATAAATTAGGATACCCATTTGGATGTTTTACAACATATCTCAAATGCACCATGTGTTGTTTTGGAAAATTCCCTTCAAAAATGGAATGGTAATTTGTATATGAGGCCTAATTAGCCTACTTTTACAAAGCATCAACTACTATTCTTGACCCCTAAACTAAAAATTGCACTCCAGAGGTTGAGTTAGGTCTTATACAGACTAAATCACTCATTAGCATAATTATTCAAGACCATTCCTTAACCATTTTCCAAAACCCTCATCATTGCACTGTCAAATAGACCAAAAATAAACAGGTTGCCTGCCTAGGGCATCATTAATTTAATTGAAAACAACCTTGGTCACTCCTGCAAGGCCTTATTACATCAAAATAGATGCACAAACACTAATTTAAACAACTATGACAACTATTAGCCATTTGGTTGCAAGAAAAGTTGCTTGACAACTTTTCTTGCAACTTGACAACTTTTGCAGCCTATGACCTCCTAAACTCCAATGACCCTTATTACATCAAGAGTGGTCTAGTATGATCTCATTACAATGCCAAAATGACTCAACACATCAAAATTTATCATTTGATCATGTTCATGAAATAGTCTAGGTGCCCCTGCACCAAAGGGCAGCTGCAATTACAGCATGCGACAAATTTCCTATATCCTTTATGCTTTGATGGATGTCGATAATTTGTTCCAAACATTCTATATTAGTGTACAGATAGGGAGGATGTTGGAAAAGGTTGTGGAATTTGACTTTACACGTGCATGAGGAAGGATAAAATGGGTGTAGCCCTTAAGATCCCTAAGATAGAAAAACTACCAATCTTTGACAGAGGTTTTCTCAGAACTTGTGGCAGCTAGGAAAATTCTGTTTGGACCTACAGGTGCACATGGGGTCCATCCACAATAACCTCTCTCAGTTTCGTTCAAATCCAATCCATTTGACCATGCCGAAATCAAACGCATTCTTGCAAAATGCTTCAGTTTCATGTAGTGGAAAGGTGCTAGGAGTGACATTTTGCATTCCATAGCTCGTGGGGCCGAACAGACTTTGCCAACATGTCGGGATGGGCAAGTAAATGCTAGGGGAGGTCTCGTTTCATGTGCCAAGCATCGCAGTCGTTCGAGGCAGCAAGCTACTGGCAAAGTCCCTTAAGATCCCTACGATGAAAAAACTACCAAACTTTGACGAAGTAGTTCTTGGAATTCGTGGCAGTTGGGAACATTTTGTTTGGACCTACAGGTGTACATGGGGTCCATCCACAATAACCTCTCTCAGTTTCGGTCAACTCTAGTATATTTGACCGTGTCGAAATCAAACGCATTCTTGCAAAATGCTTCAGTTTCATGCAGTGGAAAGGTGCTAGGAGTGACATTTTGCATTCCATAGCTCTTGGGGCTAAATAAAATTTACCAACACATTGGGGTGGGTGGGTAAATGCCAAGGGAGGTCTCGTTTCATGTGCCAAGTGCCCCAGTCATTCGGGGCAACAGGCTACCAGTAAAGTCCCTTAAGATCCCTAAGACGAAAAAACTGCTAAACTTTGACGGAGCTATTCTTAGAATTCGTGGCAGCTGGCAATGTTTCGTTTGGACCTACAGGTGCATGTGGGGTCTGTCTATAATAACCTCTCTCTGTTTCAGTCAACTCCAGTCTGTTTGACCATGCCAGAATCAAACACATTCTTGCAAAATGCTTCAGTTTCATGCAATGGAAAGGTTGCCAGGTGCCATATTTTTTGTTCTGCTCATCGTGGGGTCGAACGGATTGCGCCAACACGTCAGGGTGGGTGGGTAAATGGTAGGGAAGGTCTCGTTTCATGTGCCAAGCGTCCCAGTCATTCTGGCCTACAAGCTACCGACACCTAGCACCTTTCGAGTTTGTCGGTAGCTTGCAGCCTGGAATGACTGAGACACTTGGCGCATGAAATGAGACCTCCCCTAGCATGTACCCACCCACCCTAACATGTTGGCACAGTCACTTTGCCCCCACAATGAGCAGGTCAAAAAATATGGCACCTGACAACATTTCCACTGCATGAAACTGAAGCATTTTGCAAGAATGCATTTGATTCTGGCACGGTCAAACAGACAAGAGATCAACGAAACTAAGAGAGGTTATTATAGATGGATCCCACATGCACCTATAGGTCCAAATGGAACATTCCCAGCTGCCATGAATTCTGAGAACTACCCCGTCAAAGTTTGGCAGTTTTTTCATCTTAGAGATCTTAAGGGACTTTGCCGGTAGCCTGCTGCCCCGAACGACTGCGGCACTTGGCACACAAAATGAGACCTCCCCTGGCATTTACCCTCCCACCCCGACGCGTTGGTGAAGTTTGTTTGGCCCCACGAGCTATGGAATGCAAAATGTCACTCCTAGCACCTTTCCACTGCATGAAACTGAAGCATTTTGTAAGAATGCGTTTGATTCCGACACAGTCAAATATACTAGAGTTGAACAAAACCGAGAGAGGTTATTGTGAACGGACCCCACGTACACTTGTAGGTCCAAACAGAACGTTCCCAGCTGCCATGAATTCCAAGAAATACTTCGTCAAAGTTTGGCAATTTTTTTGTCTTAGGGATTTTAAGGGACTTTGCCGGTAGCCTGCTGCCTCGAATGACTAGGGTGCTTGGCACACAAAATGAGACCTCTCATGGCATTTACCCACCCACCCCAATGCGTTGGTGAAGTCTGTTTGGCCCCACGAGCTATGGAATGCAAAATGTCACTCCTAGCACCTTTCCACTGCATGAAACTGGAGCATTTTACAAGAATGTGTTTGATTTCGGTACGGTCAAATGGGCTAGAGTTGAACAAAACTGAGAAAGGTTATCGTGGACGGACCCCATGTGCCTATAGCTCCAAACAGAATGTTCCCAGCTACCACAAATTTTGAGAAAACCTCTATCAAAGTTTGACATTTTTTTTGTCTTAGGGATCTTGAGGGCTACACCCATTTTATCCTTCCTCATGCATAAAACAATAATATGATGTTGTAAAAAGGATGATCTTGAGTTGGGACAGATTTGTACATCTATTATTCTACATCATAGCTTCTATTTCTTGCATCACTCAAATATTTTCAAGGCCTTTCCATGGTTTCCTCTTACTAATACACCATATTTTGTGATCAACATCAACATCATGAGGACACTGAAGAAATCCTTGACACATGAAGACACTGAGAACACTGAAGACATGGAGGACAAAGAAGCATGAAGACATGAACAAACTCCTATCATGAGGAAGAACCACAACCCAATCCAACTCCTGAAAGCATTACATGTTATGATGAAGAACCACAACCAAATCCGATGATCCAATGGCATGAACCAATGACATAAGAACCTATGTCCTACTATTGTAACATGATAAACATGAATGTTATGAACTAACATCCAAACCCTGTGACATCAATCTTGATATGACATGAGTGAAACACGAGTGAACATGATTAAGACCAATTAGGATCAACTTCATCCATTACTTAGATCTAACCCCATGAAGCATAACATGATGATAATGCAAACATCAAACATATACCATAGAAAACAAATCAAACGAAACATGAGGCCTTAACTGCCCACAGTTCATACCACTGCTCAAGGATAATTTATCATCATATTAAATATTTAATATAAACTGGCATATACATAATGTCATGAACATAACATCTAGTTTACATACAAAGCCATATAGGCATGTCCAAACAAAGCCATACATGCATATATACAAAAATATCCATGACTCATCCTCTCTCTGTCGTCAAGTAGACCTTTTCAACAATTCAAGCTCATGCAGCTCCAACTGTTAATACAATCAAACAATATGCACATTACTATAACAAAATGTACATTGAATATATAACAAAGTACAAGTAACCATCTAGGAAAGTTTTATGCATACTTACAAATTAATCCAACGAACCATCTGGGTCTTCTCAACTCTTTATTATGTCAAGTATTGCCTCATGGTCAGAGTCACACACCTTCCACAAGGTCTTGTTCAAATATCTACCTCGATATTGTATCAAATGAACATTGGTTGCCATGACAAGGTTGGAGTAATGAAGAATCTTCCGATGTGTGTCAAAGTCCTCAAATAGCCAAACATTAACACTCTTATGTGGGTACCTTCTAAGCCATGTTCTAATAACAACCACTGAGCCTGTAGGGTATTCGATGTTTTCTCTATCTATAACTAGGGCCTCCAATTTCTTTTTGGCCTCAACACAATGACACAAGTAATAATTCGTTCCCTCTTCATTATCTTCATCTACAATAACTGCATAAACATGCCCTACAATGATATGTGCAGCAAATTAGATGAAATTAGTCAACATTACAAAAATACTACAAAGTTTAAGATAACATTAGGAATTTCAAATTTAACTATGCAAGTAGATATATTACCTGGTTGAACTAGATCTAATATGTGGTCAAAGTCAATTGACGATTCCATCTCTATCAATTCTAGTGCCGTCAGGGGTCGATACATGTCAAGTGGGCTAAGATAACTGAACTGTCATTTGTCAACCCACTCCCTTGACTCGCACTCATTCCAGGCTTGAATTGTACATGGAGAATGAAAGCACACCATCTTCGTATACTCTATGAACCTGCAATTGAGCTTCTGATAGAGTGTAGCTCACTTGATCCTGTCAATGTACAATAGTCCTCATATGGTGCAATGTTAGTATCATCTATCAACCAAAAAAATCTACAAATTGAAGACTTACCTTCATTACCTGGACCCATTGAAGCATTACACCACTCGACGATTGATTTTGCATTTGTCAACTTTGCATTATCTTTATACTTTAACTCTTCTCGTGTTATGGCTCTTTTGATACATGCTCCTGCACCATCATGCTCCCCCTTTCCATGCCCGGCCTCACAAAAGTTCCACATATGTTGAACACCTGTAATATTATGCCTCCTACTCAGCCAATAGAAATTCTACGAGTTCTTGAATTGTGATGCACAGTTATCCGACCATATGATATGCTGACTAAATGATATGCCTCTTCTAGCTAGATCATTGTAGAACACCTGAAAACAACCTTGCATGAACTCCATGGAATGTGTGCGATCATCGCTTATATAAAAATGATACTCCCTTATGATCTTTTTGTCATCCTCTGTACTATCATTTGCATGAATGAATGCGATGTGCACAAATATAGAAACCTATGTCAAGTTATAATATTGGGATTGCACCTCACACTGTGGTTGTAGACTGTAGTTCTCTGCAAAGTTGATGACTGAAACAATGCTACCAACTGGAAATGTGTCCTTGCATAACTTGAATTGCAAGTCCAACCATCGAGCTCTATGGGTATGTCTTGCATACTCATACGCTATGTTGTCACGAAATATAGGCATAAACTGATACACTGGAATCTTCTGAATAACATATTCACACCTCTTTGCTTCTTTACCATCTCTTGTATTGTATGCCACTATTTTATACTTGTCAAACTCTACTAGTTCATTTCCAACCGCATGTGTTCTTTCCATATGTTCACATATTGGCATACGTTGCAAGCCACCGCAATGCTGACATGTGCCATCCAAGCATAATTTCCTGTAGAATATTTGACCTTCCTCTCTATCACATAAAATTATTGATATGAAGTCTCTTGAGGTAGTTGGTGGGGCATTTATGCCACAATTATGCAAAACATTGTTAGTATGCAAATCTAAACATATAGACCGATAAACATCAAAATGGTTAGAAAATTCAATATGTAATATACAACAACAAGTAGTGTGTGTGTGATTTATTTTGAGAAAGAAAGGTTTTAGCAATTCAAAATATCTTTGAGAAATTTTAATTTGAGGATACTTCTCTAGAAATTTACCAAAAAACTATGTTTGAGTCATATCCAAAAAATGCTTTGGATGTGGCTCATGGTTTTGACTACCGATTCTCCTTCTTACCACATCCCTTTGATTCGGAGATACCCTTGTGTAATTCTTCCAAAAGTCTTCAATTAGTGATCTCAAAGCTTTGACAACAACTTTGTCTTTTCATGGGAGTCTCCCAGAGAACGCCCACAATTCATTAGTGTTTGGATCCTCAACTCTTTGACATCTTCCAACGACTCTTATTAGAGTTTTTCTATTTATTTTCAATGCTTGACTTGTCTTTCTAATGAGGCAAGCTTTTTTTTTTGTTGGCTTACAATTGTCAATGTAATGACACGTCGTGTGACATTACTATCCTTGGTACGTGAGGTGGAACCCACACTGTCATACACACTCATTAGATTCTTGACAATTGATTTTTCACTTGAGGCATTCGATGTTCTTAGGCCAAAAATCTTCATAGTGGGCCTAAATTTCAGATTTCTCATCAGTTCAACAAAGACTTGACATCTTCCGATTTCATTTAAATTCTCAAAGAATAATTTCCATATCTTATTCGCATATCTTTGGCAAGTGCACATGGGAATCTTATCTTGCATGGGCTCCAATACATTCTCATCAATATCAATTAGAAACTTAGGTCTCCTATGCAAAATTCTAGGAGGCATTTTATTTGGTAAAGTAGACTAAACATTAGGAATTTCTTCAATATTTATTTGAGATGGGATAGATGACGTACCTTCGATTGGAGGTGAAAAGGTTGAAAATGACATACCTTCAACTTGAAGTGTGAATGATGGCGTTTCACCAACTTGAGAAGAAAATGCAGATGTGCCTTCTACTTCACCTGTGAAAGATGGAGTGTCTCCAATTTCAGAAGATAATGATGGTGTTCCTTCAACTTGACCTGTGGACAATGGAGTGCCTCCAACTTGGAGATTCACTTTCCTCATTGCATGGAGGTTTTGCATTCGTTCCCTTTGTGCTGCCAATTCCATCTCTCTCTTAGCTTCGTTAGATGTGTCATGTTCCTCTTCAATCGGTAATGGTGGAATGTCTTCTTGTATGGTTGACAATTTCCTACTTTCTTGAATTTGCCTCATTCTTTCTCTTTTCCTTTCATTCTCAGCTTCACGCTCTTTTGGTGTTAGAGTATTTGCTCATTTCCTTGGCACGATGATGATTTATACAAGCATGAAGAATAAGACAATGATAATTAGAAATTTTATAATGACAATGAATAGCACAATCAGAATGAATAACAAGGTTTTACAAACTTCTGAATACGACACCTCATATCAACATAACTTGAACATACATAAGTCATGGAGTATGCATTTGAACACACATATAAGTCATTTAGTATACACTTGAACATACAAAGTCATAAATGATGCACAAACAACACTTTTAGTCTTAGATTTGATGAACTTCCAATTGCTGCCCCAACAATGTCATACACAGTCAGTTAGGACAGTCATCACACTTTGTCAAATAATGGCCAAGAAAGATTCCAAACTCCTTGAGTAGGTCTGAAAGACCTTCATATAGGTTCTTCACACCTTTTTCCCAATCACAAAATGCACCAAGTATACAATGGAATACACAAAGTCATGGAGTATACACTTGAACATACGAAGTCATGGACTATATACTCAAATACGTGTGAAGTCATAAATAAAGCAGAGGAAGGGTGGAGTTCATGAAAATAGACCCAAAAGTGATGCAATGTAGGGGCTCAACACAATTCAAAGGAGGCATATTTCACAACAATGGGCTCATGACTGTCTCCATGACTCAATGGCAACGTGGCAAACATACCATCAAATGAAGAACCAACAACTTATTGCTTTGTTTATCACTTGGCAGACCTTTTCTAAGTTAATGTAGACTAATTCAATGTATCAACACCCCTCATGCAACTTAAATGCTTCTACCATAGGTCCTTCTTTCTTTGACTGTCCTAATGCTAGTAGCCCTCCAAAACACACTATCAGAACTTTTCTCTCAGGGTAGGCACTGAAACCCAAAACTATTGACACTTTTGGATACCCTTTAAGCTCATCTAAAACATATCCTAAAACAGGTATATGTCATTTTGCAATACAAGCCCCAAAAATTAACTGTTCTGTTTCCTAGAAAGGGGCAATTAGCCCTATTTTCCAAAGCAACTCCACAAAATCCTTCTACCAAACTTCCAAACTAAATTGCAATGTTCAATACAGACCTCAAATGGTCCAAATCCACCACTTTTGTCAATGGGAAACACTACAAAACCCCTAAACTACAAAACCCTTGTTAATGCCAATTCCATGCTTGTATCATGAGGGTTTATAGAAAGTCTATGTTCCCAAGCTTATTTTGCTTTGTTGATGACTCAAACACATTCAATTACATCTGCACATGCTTAATCAATCACTTGGAATGATCCTCTAACTATTTTTCCATCAAACCCTATCTTTGTACCTCCAATTTGGTCAAGAAGATATGGTAGATGTGTTGGCCTATTTTAGGAAGATACCTCCCATGTAAAGATGGTGTAAGATTGATGAAATGTTTTAATCCTTCAAATACAAAGTAAAATACATCTCTCCACAAATAAATAGAAACATATAGAAACAAATAAAAAACAATTTTCACCTCACACTAGATTTGGTTTTTTTCTTCCCACTTCCCTTGTATTTGGTTGCAATTCTGAATGAATAAATGCAATGCTCCCATCCATTCTTTTCAATACATATCTTTCCACTACAACATAACATGCAAGTTTTCTTGCTATCCCAACACCCTTAAATGACTTCTCCACTCTTACATCTCTTCCTCTCTCTCCACAAATAAGTAGAAAATATAACAACAAATTTGTTTGACCCCACACTGGATTTGTTTTTCTTCCCACTTCCCCTGTATTTGGTTGCAATTTCTAAATGAATAAGTGAGTGCAATGCTCCCATCCATTCTTTTCAATACATATCTTTCCACTACAACATAACATGCAAATTTTCCTACCATTGAATGACTTCTCCACTCTTACATCTCTTCATCCTTGTTCTGATCCATGTCTACCTTGATCCTCTTTGATTCTAGCAATGATGGGCTAGTTGAGTTTCACACCAGTAGGTTTTCCCTGTTGATTCCCTCCACCTTTAAACAAAACACTTCCATTATTATCTGTAATTTCCTCAATCACCTCCTCCCCAAATAGTAGTGCTTCTTCCACCTTGAGAATTTTGTCCACCACAACATCATTTTCCTCTCCATTCCTACCTTGAGTAGAATATATCTCTTCCCAAAACTTCTCTAGATCCATCTTGTAGAAGGGACACTTCATGAGCTAGTTCTTGGGATTCTTCAATGCAATACCCACTTCATTGATGAAGATAAAGGGACAGTACCACTAAGCCATTGCATTTAAACCACTAAGCCTCCCTTTGACCCTATCAACTCTTAAGAACATCACCTTGACTGCTCTTGACTCTTATTTGAGTATTAAATCATTATTTTAGGTTTGGAAATCATGAATTGTATGGTTAATGTTTTACATATATGAGTTGTATGGAGGTGATTTTGAAAAGGGGACTGTAATCAACATAAATTAACTATCTTAATAGTCTTAAACTAGTCCAAAAACTTTGTGATAGTCAAAAGAATATTAATTGTTGAAGATAACCTTCTGGATACTCGTGACAAAAGATCAAAAACATCTTAAGTAATGCATAAATTAAAAACAACTTCATGATGGTCATGACTATGATAGTGGACTGTTATATAGACTTGTGACTATCCTACACTCATGAAAACCTCTTTTTTAGTGTTTTATCTTCTTGTAACTCCCTTTGTATCATCTTGTGTCACGATGCTTGTATATCCATATATTTGTATATAACTCTCTTCTCTAAAATTTTGTTATGTTGATGAAGTAAATACATAATCTCCATCATATTTTTTATGGATTGAGTGGTATCAAAGTGAGTTGTAACAATTTGTCAAATAGGTTGTAGTGCTCATTTCCTCCATTTTTGTAAGAAAACTATCATTTCATGCATGGTTCTATTAAATTAATTGAATTATGTATGTATTAAGGAATAAATCCTTCTATATCATCCTAGGGCAAAAATTAAGATTCTTCCAAAATCAATTTTGGCTCCATGTATATACTCGAATATGAGTATGACAAACAATTGTTCACTAAAATTATTTTATGAAGTATTTGATAATGTTTTTATCTTGTATAGCTGAAAATAGGTGAAATGAAGGCATGAAGGGCCGAAACAAGGTGGAAACATGAGGAATTTGGAGTCTCTTTGACTGAACTAACTGATATACCGAGACACATATATATCTTAGAACATAAAGAACATAAAAAAAATAAAGACATAAAAAACATAAGAACATACATATGTGAATTAAAATGGACATAAATTGAACATACCTTAGAATTCAATATTGCAGTTGACCAATTCTCCAAAAGATGGCTTCAAAATCCTCAAATTTTTGTTTTTCGCAAGTTTGAATATGAATTCTATATAATTCTAGAATAGGATTACTAAAATTTATGGAAAAAACAAACATATATCATCAAGTTCAATCTATATATCAATGGTAATTAGCTTTGAAACAAAATCACACATGAAACATGAAACTTTTAGTTTAAATAATCAAATTTTCTCCAAAAACATGAAAAATCACTTCTACATTGAAAAAACAAAAAAGGTGGTGGATTGATATAAAAATGATTGTCAATTAGTCAAACAACATGAAAATCATTTTTTTGTCCGATATACTCGTGAAAAGTAGGAATAACAGTCATGTGGGGTCTAAAACACGGATCCCACATGCTTTTTTACCATTTTCCATGCTTCCCAAAATGCGATAGCGTTATAACACGAGCGCGTTTTGGGAAGCATGATAACATAAAGGTAACCTTGTATCTACATGGGAGAGTCTCTCTCTCTTCATTTCTCTATCCTATATAGAGAGAGGGATCGGGAGACATGAAGAGATAGAGAGGATAGGTGAGATAGAGATGAGGAGAGGGAGAGATGGAGATTGAGATAGAAAAAGAGGTCTATAAAGGGAGAAAGATAGAGATACATATATATACAGAGGGGAGATATAGGGAGATAGATCTAGAAAGGGAGAGATAGATAGGGAAGTACAGAGAGAGAGGTAGAGAGGGGTATATTAAGAGATGGGGTTATGAGGATAGATAGCTCGATAGGGAAAGAAATCAAGAGATGTCTAGAGACATAGGGAGAGAGATTTCAAGAGGTAGAGGGA
Source organism: Cunninghamia lanceolata (assembly GCA_027924645.1). NCBI lineage: Eukaryota > Viridiplantae > Streptophyta > Pinopsida > Cupressales > Cupressaceae > Cunninghamia > Cunninghamia lanceolata. The sequence goes on from BSBN01000512.1 coordinate 7,033,337, forward strand.
TGGGGAGAGAGATAAAGAGGAGAGAGAGTTAGTGAGGGATGGATTAAGAGATAGGGATCCATATTTCCAAAGAGATAGAGATAGGGATCCCTATTCTCCCCTCTACCTAAACCATAAACCTAAACCTCTAAACACTAAACCCTGAACCCTAAATAATGCTCCTAAACCCTAACCCCTAATCCCTAAACCCTAAAATTGAGCAACCCTAAACCTGTAAACCTGTAAACCCTAAACCTAAACTCAAGCAACCCTAAACCCTAACCCCTAGACCCTAAACCCTAAACTCAAGCATCCTTAAACCCATAAATCCTAAATAATTCCTCTAAACCCTTACCCAAAACCCTAAACCCTATTTACTTGAGCAACCCTAAACTCATGTAAACCTCAAATAGTGAGGGAGGCAGAGATAGAAAGGTAGAGTTAGAGAGAGGGGATCGAAAGAGATCTAGCAAGATAGAGATACATGGAGAGAGAGAGATAGAGAGGTAGGTATAGTTAGAGAGAGGGATAAAGGAGACAGAGATATCTCTCCCAGGCTCGCTCTCCTCTGTATCTCCCTATTCCCCTCTCTACCTAAACCTCTAAACCTTAACTCCTAACCCCTAAACTATAAACCCTAAACCATAAATAATGTCCCTAACCCCTAACCCCTAAACCCTAAAAATGAGCAATGGGGTAAACCCCTAAACCATAAAACCTGGAAGCAACCCTAAACCTCTATCTCCCTATCTCTCCCAATCTCTATAATGTGAAAACATGAAAACATTAAGCTTTCATTCCAACCAAATTCATTCCTAATCAATCCCAAATCATCCCTAATCCATTCAATTTCATCTCTAATCATCCCTAAACCACTTCTAATCAGCCCTAAACCACTTCACACCATCCCAAATCACATCCAAATCAATTTAACTTCATCCCTAATCATTTTCAAATCAACCTGGATTTCATCTCAAATACCATCCCTAAACTATTCCTAAATCATTCTAATCATTCCCTAATCAGCACTAAACCACTTCAAACCATCCCTAAAACCATTCTAATCATTCCCAAATCATTCCTAATCTAGTCCTTTTCACCTCTCATCATCCCTAAACCAATCCATTTCATCCCAACTCCATCCCAAATCAATCCATCTCAAATGATCCCAAAAATAATCAAAATCAAACAAATACCTCACCAGGAGCCATTAGAAGATCATATTGCCAATATGTTAGTCATTTGCACCATTTTGTATATCGTATGTGCCAATATGCTCCTTAGTAGCACCTACCTATCAATCACAAACATCATTCTACACCTAGCCAGTCATAGGTGTCATTCTACCCTCTGCCAGCCACAGGAGCCATCAGAACATCATAAGCACCAATATGTTAGTCATTTACACCATTCTATACATCATATATACCAACCATAAACCCTAAACCCGATCAACCCTAAACCTGATCAACTTTAAACCCTTATCTGCTTGTCTCTATCATCCCTCTACCTCTCAATCTCTCTGCCTATGTCTTTGGCCATGTCCATCACCCTCTATCTCCCTATCTCTCCCTCTCTAAACTCGTAACCCCTAAACTCTAAACCTGATCAACCCTAAACCCCCATCTCCTTGTCTCTATCATCTCTCTACCTCTCAATCTCTCTGGCTATGTCTCTGGCCATGTCCCTCACCCTCTATCTCCATATCTCTCCCTCTCGAAACTCTTAACCCCTAAACCCTCAACCCAATCAACCCTAAATCCGATTAACCCTAAACACTATCTCCTTGTCTCTATCATCACTCTACCTCTCAATCTCTATGCCTATGTCTCTGGCCATGTCCCTCACCCTCTATCTTCCTATGTCTCCCCTTGGTCTCCTCTATATCTCCCCATCGGTCCTCTCTCTCTAAACCCTAACCTAAACCTCTAAACCTTAACCCCTAACCCTTAAAACATAAACCTTAAGTTACCCTAAATAATGCCCCTAAACCTTAACTCCTAACCCCTAAACCCTAAAACTGAGCAACCCTAAACCCCAAACCTCTAAACCATAAACCCTGGAAGCAACTCTAAACCTCTATCTCCCTATCTCTCCCAATATCTATCAATCCCCTCACTCACTCTCTCTCTAAACCCTAACCCCTAAACCCTAAACCTGAGCAACCCTAAATCCCTAACCCCTAAACCCTAAACCATAAACCTGAGCAACCGTAAACCCTTAAACCCTAAATAATTCCCCTAAACCCTAACCCTAAACCCTAAACTTGAGCAACCCTAAACTCATAAACCATAAATAATGCCCCTAAAGGTCTAAGCAACCCTCAGCTCATAAACCCTAAATAATGACCCTAAACCTGAGCAACTCTAAACCTCTCTCTCTCTCTCCCAAAACCCCTAAACCCTAAATAATGCCCCTAAATCCTAACCCTTAAACCATAAACTATAAACCTGAGCAACCCTAAACCCCTAAACCCTAAATAATTCCCCTAAACCCTAAACTTAAGAAATCCTAAACTCATAAACCCGACCCACCCTCTCTCTCTCTCCAAAACAAGAAAACTAGGACTCTCTATCTCTCTCTCTCCCTATCACTAGGTATCTCTCCCCTCCATCTCAATCCTCTCTCCCTTTCCTCTCTCTCACTCTCCCTTGTTGACAAAGAACATGGAAACAAGAAAAATATGACATGTAAAGATGGATGAGGATATAAATTGGGATGATGAAATGGAAACAAGATAATTTATGAAATTTCATTTGATGGGAAGAATGAGGAGAGGTAGAGAGGGGAGGGAAGTAGAGAGTGAGAGATAGGATAGGAGGTAGAGACAGGAGGGAAGTAGAGAGTGGGAGAGGACCGTAGGAGGTAGACAGGGGAAGGAAGAAGAGAGAGAGGGTAGGAGGTAGACAGGGGAGGGAAGCAAAGACTAAGAGAAAGGGTAGGAGGTAGACAGGGGAGGGAAGTAGAAATTGAGAGAGAGGGTAAGAGGTAGAGAGGGAGGAGGGAGAAGAGAGTGAGAGAGAAGGTAGGAGGTAGAGAGGCGAGGGAAGCAAAGACTCAGAAAGAGGGTAGGAGGTAGATAGGGGAGGGAAGTAGAGAGTGAGAGAGAGGGTAGAAGGTAGATAGGGGAGGGAAGAAGAGAGTGAGAGAGAAGGTGGGAGGTAGAGAGGGGAGGGAAGCAAAGACTCAGAGAAAGGTTAGGACGTAGAGAGGGGAGAGAAATAGAGTGAAAGAGACAATAGGAAGTACAGCTGCCCTTGTAGACATGTATGTAAAGTGTGGAAGCATAGACAAGGCATGTCAATTGTAGGACGTAACACCTCAAAGAGATGTTCTATAATAGAATGCAATGATTGCAAGATATGCAAAAAATGGATTTGTTGAAAAGGCTTTACAAACTTTCAAGCAAATGCAAATGGCATGTGTATTGTCAGTTATGCTCAGCTTTGTTTGACGTGTTTTTATTAGTTTTTAGCAAAATTTGGAGATAATCTGGAGCATGCCCCCCATCAGGATGGCACTTTTTTCAATGAAAACTTAAAAAAATACCACCATAATCTTAAGCTCTATGCTAGCTATCTAACCATATAATTTTTTTTACATTTTGAGTATGTTTAGTGTTTCATCTTGAATTTGTTTTGTTATTGTGTCTAGTTTTTGTCAAAAACTAGTGTCTAGTATTTTTGACTTTTTTTTTTAACCGATCATCAAAAATTGAAATAAGTTATATTTTTAGAAACTAGACTCCATTCTACACGAATTTAATTAAAAAATTGATTTTCGATTAGTTTTCAAACATTTTAGGGGGGAGCACGCTCAAATTTTTGTTTTTCAGGATGTGTCCACTTTAAAAATTACTAAAAAATTAATTATTCATTAAAAAAATTATCAGAAAAATCAAGGATAAACTACATGGTGTTACCTAATTTCTCACTGGAGCGATTATTGAAATACTAAAAAAAAGTTAACATTTTAGGGGGAGCACACTAGACGCTATGTTATTTTTTTGAGAAAAAATAAGACCAATTTGTGTGCTCCCCCTTTTTGAACCCCTTAATCTCAACCATTTTTAGAAAAAAATTAGTAGTTTAGAAACTAGATTCAGAGCACTACAACTCTTGTTTTTGTTCCATCTTCAAATTTTGAGTGTAGCTATCTTCAATTTCTCATCCAACATCAATGTTTCCTGATTTCAAAAAAAAAAGTGGCAACTTAAGACCCCATTTTGGTCCCTCATCTTTGTGCACTTACCTTGACCTGTACAAAGATATAAGGTGCCTACTTTCACACCTTTTGCTACTATTAAGGTACCTCTTGAAACCTTCCAATTTTTATCAGTAAATGTAACAATGCAACCTTCATCAACTAGCTACCCTGCTAAAATTAAATTCCTACTCAGCCTTGGAACATGCCTTACCTCTTGTAGTAGCCAATGATTCCCATTCTACAACTTAATCTTCATTCTTCCCTTTCCAACAATCTGACAGGGTTCATTATCTCCCAAATAAACCAGCCCAAAACCCTCTTGGACATAATCAAGAAAATAACTTCTATGGGGTGTGGCATGAAATGAGGCCCCTGAATCTAAAACCCATGAATCATCAGCATTATCTAGGGAAAGAATCAAAGCATCATCTTCAGATTTATTACTTACCACATTTGCCTCCTTATTGCCTTCTTGTTTGTCTCCTTCTTTATTCTTCTGAGACCAGCAATCTTTCTTCAGATGACCTAGTTTCCCACAGTACCAGCAATCCTTCTGTCCTCTGGATTGGGACCTCTTGTCCTTTGATTTCCTTGTGACTTCCCATGACCTTTAGAACTTTTTCCTCTCCTTTAACCTGCCCCTGCTTTCTGCATTTAAAACACAACCTGATGTGGACCCTCCTGAGCTTTTCTGTCGCATTTCCTCGCTAAGGATAACACCAACAACATCATCAAATTTCAAAGTGTTTGAACTAGAGATAGAGTTACTTACAGCCATTACCAAGCTATTCCAGCTTTCTGGCAAAGAACATAAAACCAAGAGAGCCCTCACGTCTTCATCAAATTTCACTTTTACAGAAGTTAACTGACTGGTAATCATATTAAACTCATTTAAATGATCTGTCACAGATCCACCTTCAATCATTTTTAGATTAAACAAACGCTTCATGAGAAATACCTTATTTGAGGCTGAGGGTTTTTCATACAATTTAGCCAAAGATTTCATTAGTTCACTTGTTGTCATCGCTTCTGTTATATTGAACACCACAGATGGTGTCAGGCACAACCGAATGGTTCCCAATGCCTTTCTGTCCAGAAGATTCTAATCCTCATCAGTCATTGTTGTCAGTTTCTTGGCTATTCCTTCCAACGGCCTCCATAAATCCTTCTGATAGAGATAATCCTCCATCTGCATCTTCCATAAATGATAGTTCTGCCCATTGAATTTACCTACCTTCAATTTACCCTCATCCACCATTTCTCCCACTCAACCGTGAGACCTTCCTGCAGACGATAATCGAACACAACCCGCTCTGATACCACTTGTTAGGGATTGCATGCAAAAGATATCAATTAAATGCAAATAAAGATTAAATAAAGGAATCAAAATACACATAAATAATAACAGTGAGAGACAAGTTTTAACGTGGTTCACCCAAACTCGGGCTACATCCACCAACAGAGAGTCCAATATTATTACCTAGTAAATCAAATCGATTACAACAAGCAATCCTTGCAACTCAATACCGCTACAAAATGCTACAATACATCAACAGAAACCCTAAGCCTTAGCCGCTTTTATCAAGTCTTATGTCGGTTACAAAAATAGGTTTTTTTATGTCAGTCAATAGAAAAATAACTCCCTACGCCTTTATAAAATAATAAAATCTGTTTGAGGTTTTAGGGGCACTGCCCCTCGACCCCGCCTTGTATTGCGACAGGGAGTGCGCCAGGGGCGCTACCCCTAGACCCCGCAAGGGGCGCTACCCCTTGACCCCGTTAAATAATTTGAGGGGAAACCGCGCTGATAAAAGTGGGGTAAATTTAACCTCCGAGTCTGATTAGGCTCCATATAACAACAAAAATGACCCTTTGCATCACATCACTTGTATTTCACCAAATCTGTCAAATCACCTGCATTTAACGTTAATTAAATAATCTAATTATTTAATTAATTTCGTCAAATTTCATCAGTTTCCTCTATTTTTCCTAGTTCCAAAATTAATTGAATAAATTATATTTATTTAATTAATTTCATTAAAATCCACCTTATTCTTCCAAATTAAATAATTTTAATTATTTAATTAAAACGTTATCTTCTTCAAATATTCAAATCCACGTTAATTAAATAATCTAATTATTTAATTAATTCATCAAATTTCCTCTTATACACAACAATTAAATAATTTTAATTATTTAATTGATCATTTATTCTTCTAAATTTAAATAAATTATCCAAATTTGTTTAAGTTGACTTTATCCTCTAAAAATAAATAAAATTAATATTTTATTTATATCATTCTATCATGTAAAATAATATAAATCAATTTATTTGTTTAATTTATTTAAATCTTTTTTTCTTATCTATTCTTCAATCATGCACAATTAATTAAATAAATTTATTTATTTAAGTTGTTTTAATCCTCCAATTCTTCTAAAAATATCATTTTCCTCTATGTGCACAATCAGTCTTTTTTTTTAAACTTCAAAAAGTAAATCATAAGTTGAGTTAATTGGCTTTAATTATTATTATTTTTATCATCAACTCATAAATTAGAAAAAAAATATTCTAATTTATAAAATCAAATCCTATCTTTAGCCAAAAAACAATTATCTTAATAAAAATATCTTTTTGGAGTGACACATGTCGTGTGCACATTCATCATGAGTTATTTGATTTATCTTGACCATCCATTTCATTGATTTATTTCAACCATTAATCGATCCAACCCTGAAAACTATATATACCCCCTTCATCCTTTCATTAATCCTCTTCAATCATTTATTCTCATGCATCCCTATAGTGCATTGAGCATACATCGTATCGTTGAGCACATATACTACCTTTGAGCACGTAATTACTATCGTCATCTGCTTGTTGCAACCATGGGTACGCAATTGATAGAGCAATCCACATCCGACCAAGAGATCAATACAATCTAGGTGAAAGCTTTCTTGTTTTAATTCGATTATTCATTGATATTGATTTTTGCATAGATCGATCTTTTGATGTTATAGGATTGAGTTTATTGTCATTTTTTTATCCTAAGCTCGATTTTACCTATACACAATATGTATCAAATGTGACAATTGTAAAAGAACAATTCAACTCATAGCATAATGTCAACTACACAACATTATATCATTGATTCTATCTACTCATAGCATTCAAATTATAAACAAAACATAGCTTCAAGTTCGTAACAACTTCATAAGCAAATCAAGCCTATACATCTCATAATCAGGATTGCCCATACATTTAAATTCCTTCTAAGGTGATAGGCAAATACTAATCAAATAATGGCATAGATGTATTACCATGAAATGAATCTCATCCCAAACATGAATGATTCTAATTTCAAACAATAGGATCCAATAATATTGAATTCAAAACACCAAGATTCATCATTACCAAGATCAACTACAAATTGCTTTTCTTTACATGGCTAACAAGCCTACTCTAAAATGCTATTAAAACACAATTTGGAGCTAACTTTCCATGCAACATAACTAAGCAAGGACATGATACAAAAGAGGATCTCATTTCATTTTGATAACACAACTCAATGCTTGATTCACCTAAATCTATTCTTTCCAAATAAGATCAAAATCAAATTATACCCTCTTTCTCTAAATAGGCTTAGGATCACATTTTTTAAATCGCATTATTTTTTAAAAATTTGGAAGGTTTTTTTGGGCCATTTACATTTTCCAAGAAACCTAGAAAAATACCTAATTAATTTTTTAACAATACCCCTTTGTTCTAAATCCACCCAATGTTGAAGGCACATGACAATTGAGAGGGGGGGTGAATCAATTGTATCAAAACTTTAAACCCTCTTAATCAAAATCACATTCACATTTGCTTACTTTGAACCCTTAATCTGTTATGAAGATTAAACATGAAATGTAGAAACAAAAGCTTAAACACATTAACACCACACACATATGAACACCAGATTTTTACGTGGAAAACCCTAAACAGGGAAAACCACGGTGAGTGTTAGCTCATAATATAATGTAGTAACAATACCAAATTACAAAGGGCTCACTGCCCTAGACTCATTGCCCAGGACTCATTGTCCAAATGCTCACTACAAAAAGGCTCACTACCAAAAAGAAAGGCTCAATGCCCACAAGAAGAAGAAGAAGAAAGAGATGGCTCACTACCAGACATGGACGGATATGATCAAGCATCTGACACATGCATGATATCAGTTCCATTGAAGCACAACAAACATCATCTTCACTGCCACATCACAATTATGTGTCTGATTCACTTCCACATTAAGGATACCATCATTTATGCACACCACACAAATACACATGATCCTTTACACTTATTTATATCACCAACAACCTTGAAACATTCACCAAGGTTGGCAAGCCACATTACAATCCTTGAAACAAACTCCAAGGTTGGCAAACATACATAATTTGAATTAGGTCTGGACCTAAACATCCCACGGCACCAAGGAATGAAGGCGACCCACTTTATACCTTAGCTAGGACCCAAATCTATTCAGGCATGCTACACGACACTTACAAAATCATCAAAACATCTCCTTAATTACCGCATCCATCCATGTCGGCCAAACCAACATACACATGAGAGATTCTTGATCACACGACCCCATTCATAACTTGTGGAACTTATACAATTCTTTAACACAATCTCAAAACATCCACAAACAACATAAATTCACATGAGAACCAACATATCCAGGTACAACAAATCTCACTTGAAGACAATTCACAGATTATTCTTACACAAACACTGTCAAGCTCCGCTACTCAGGAAAACCACCTTACGAAGCACCAAATCACTTATCCTTTGGAATGAAGATAGATATGGACTTCATGAACACTCCTCCAGAACCACAAGATCAAAAACCAAACTGTGGAGAAATGCGAAGCAAAATACTTTCTCCCAGTCACTCTATAATCACTGTCAAGCACAATCTCCAAACTGGTGAATACAACTTTCACACCAAAGCATTTCAGAGCACCAAACTCAATATTTAGCACCTTCAACTAGTTCTCTAACACATATCCAAGTCTCATCCTCCTATCTTCAACATAGAAGAAATGTGGATCAAAAACTTAGATAGTATCCTGTAAGCCAGAATACCTCTTCATAATTCTGTCTTTAGTATAAATCAAATTTTGTCAAAAGCATTTGGAAACTCAGTATCAGGAACATATTCTCATCATCTTCAGCACTTATATAAAGCAATACAAAGCAACCAACTCATCACAAGCAAGCAACAAAACAAGAACACAGTTGACACCAATGACAACACAGATATGTTGACATCAATGACAACACTAATTGGTACATACTTGCAACACCCAACACCACAAATATGCAATCACATAAAATTTTGAAGAAATTTTGCTAGTGTAATAACACTATTTTGAATTTCTCAAAAATAAAACACAACATAAAATAATTGCATACATCTATTCTATGAATTTGAACTCAATTCCATCCTAAGGAATAAGATGTCATATGCAACCACCTAGTGTGGGCATCTCCAAAAGAAAGAAACAAGCAAATGCATGAAATAAAAGGAGGAATACCTTTGTCTTTTCAATGCAATTCTTTCACAAATTAGAGGAGATCTTCCTTGATTCCCCACACACATAATGCAATCTTCAAAATCCATCCTCTCCACTAGTTTAGTAATCCACAAGCAATCACCATCCAATCCTTTATAGTAAGTATGCACACCCACAAGAAGGGGAGATAGAGATAAAATAGAGAAAAAAGAATGAATGAAAATAAAACCCCTCCCTTTTTCTTTTCATTCCAAAATTCCCTAAAATCCCAATTCACATTCTTTTTCAATTCACACTCAAACTATTTCAAAAGAGGATGTTTCAATTTAGATATTTTGCAAATAGATATTTTCCTTTTGATATTTCAGTAATCATTTAAATCAAATGCAAATTTGCAAAAATACCTTTTAAATGACTAACATAGCAATTTCACTAAAATTGACTAATGCATATAGGAATTTCCTTTGAATGACAAACATAGTAATTTTCCAAATTAATTAATGCATTTAATTAAACAATTTCTTATAACTTATAGCATTTTCCAATTATTTCCACAATATTAAAATGTATAAGACCTTTTCATGAAGATAAATAACCTTTTTGACTAAGCATTTAGGATTATTCCACGAACACTTTAAAATATGCATTTTGAAAACCCAATAAAATGCAAGCAAACTCAAGATAAATAAACTCATGCAAAGGAAACAAACACTATGTGAGTTTATTCACAACATAAAGATTCAGAATCACCAACGCTTTAGATTAGTAGTGAACTAGGTAAACACATGGAACATCATTTATTCACAATTGGATAGGATGGATTAAGCAAACAAACATACCACAAAAGTCATAGGGTCACTAACGCGGCGACAAGGACTAGGTATGGTGCGAAGGTCAAGGGAATCCATATTGTTCTTCTCCACATCCATCCATTGGTCAAACACCTATATATATCTTACACACTCAAGGAAAAGCATAAAATCTAACAACATAGATCATAGTTGAAGCAACATATAATGACCAATGAAAACATGTAATCTAGAAAGACACATATCCATCTTGCAATTACATCATATCATAATCAACTCAACATAATCTTTAATTCAATCATAGAAACATCAGAACAAGGCATGGGTTAACACATGAGTGGCCACTACATTAATGATGTGACAATTCTTACCAAAAAAAATTGTTGGACACTCAAGGAAAAGCATAAAATCTAACAACATAGATCATAGTTGAAGCAGCATATAATGACCGATGAAAACATGTAATCTAGAAAGACACATATCCATCTTGCAATTACATCATGTCATAATCAACTCAACATAATCTTTAATCCAATCATAGAAACATCAGAACAAGGCATGGGTTAACACATGAGTGGGCACTACATTAATGATGTGACAATTCTTACAAAAAAAAATTGTTGGGCTTTTAACTAAATTTTTTCATAGTTAATCTATGGGCATTACACCTTTTTAATTTAAATTTCTTAAATTATACTCATGTTTCCCTCCCTTACTAGTTGTTATGAGTTAACTAAAGTGCAAATCATTTCAAATTGCATGCTAGGGTGGTGTATTTGAAAACTAACTCTAATTCATCTAAATCTTCTAGGAATCTATTTAGTACATCTAAAACTTATTTTCAAAAGGACAAAATAATGTTACATTAGCATTGCATCAATAACCTAGAAGTTATTTACATGGTTACCTATTGTTTTTTATCCTTGTTCATCATTGTTAAATCAACCCACCTAAGAGCTTGACCAAAGGAGAATAAATCCTTATCTAGAAAGTTCCCATATGATGTCTATCAATACCATCTTCCCAAATATAGATGTATCAGGTCACGGCAAACTGTTTTCAATCATAAAAATTTTGTCATCATTTTTGCATGTGAAGTTCAATTTGTGCATCAAGTTCACTTTTACAAGCACAAAGATTAGATCCGCAAGTGCAACCTTGATCCTAAGAGTCAACAAAAAAGTTTATCAGTATGAGGTCATTGTCTAACAAGTCCAGATTTCTTCATATAACAACAAATCAATTTGTAACATTTGCAACAATCTTTTTTTCCTAAAGTTGAAAACTAAGTATCTTTTATTTATTTAATTTAATTTCCATATTAATTATAATATTTATTACATTATTGTTTATCAATCTCAACTCTAAAATCCTAAAATTTATTATTACTTAATTAAATAATTAAGCTGAGTCCCAATAAAAAAAATTATTTGCTTTAAAATAAATTTTAATGAAAGCAAGCATATTTATAATTATATATATTACAACTTAGAATATTCACTAGCGAGACTATTCGATATCCCAAGAATATCTCTACTTGATTGGAGAGTTGAGGACAAGCTTCCAATTGGATATCCCTCAAACCAGACAATCAGAGTTTATCCCCTTCCTACCCCGACTCAAGTCCTTGTCTTAGCCTTACTATGTTATGCAATTGTGATGGGTTATCCACTAATAAAAGACTAAATATGATTAAAATTTCTGTGCAAAATGTTATGTTTGGTTATGAAAAATTCCGTGCTGTATAGTCAATAACTTGATTTGCAGAAAGGACTAAGCCCCCTGCACCGTTTTTGTCGATTGCATGAATTTTGTGGATATATGATTGGTAGTAGTTGATCAGAACACCTTTAGCATAATATATTATAGGTAGCTACAGTCGCAAACTCCCTCTGCAACTATAACTGAGCAAAAGAAGAAGAAATGGCATGTGCTCAGCTTCTTCACAATTCTAACATTATATCTAAGCCTTTGAACTTTAACTTGTACTGTAATCCTACCATTAGAGGTGCTGTTGTAGCAAATTCTCTCAAACAGGTTGGAGTTCCTGATGTTTTATGCCATTCTTGCTTGGTTTCTTCAAGAAGTCAGAGGTTCCCATTGCATTCCTTTCATGCAGATGGGTCATCAAGGCTTATGGTATCAAGGGCTGTGGCTGACAATGAAGGCAATGAAGAATCTGAGAAGCTCATGCCAGAAAGTCGGGAGACAAAGAAGGACATAGCTGCCACTTTAAAATTGGGTACATACTTTGGACTATGGTACTTTCACAATGTGATTTTCAATATCTATAACAAGAAGGTTTTGAATGTTTTCCCTTATCCTTGGCTTCTGGCATCCTTTCAACTGTTTTGTGGGTCAATTTGGATGTTAGGATTATGGGGTCTGAAACTACAGCCCTGCCCTCCCATATCAAAGGAATTTGTTATTGCCCTTCTTGGGCCTGCCCTTTTTCATACCATTGGGCATATTTCAGCATGTGTGTCCTTCTCTAAGGTAGCAGTCTCCTTCACCCATGTCATTAAGTCTGCAGAGCCAGTATTTTCTGTGATATTTTCTTCCTTCCTTGGAGATTCATATTCTATCCTTGTGTGGCTCTCTATCATACCGATTGTTTTTGGGTGTTCTCTGGCTGCCATTACAGAGGTCTCTTTCAATTTCCAGGGCTTATGGGGGGCTATGATTAGCAACTTGGGATTTGTTCTTAGGAATATCTACTCAAAAAAGAGCCTGAAAAAGTTCAAGGACATTGATGGGTTGAATTTGTATGGATGGATAACAATTCTATCACTTCTTTATCTGTTTCCTGCATCTATAGTTGTTGAAGGTTCACAATGGATTGCAGGGTATCACAAAGCTATAGAAACAATGGGAAATTCTTCCACATTTTACATTTGGGTTCTTGTATCTGGCATATTTTATCATCTTTACAACCAATCTTCATACCAAGCACTTGATGAAATCACCCCGCTGACATTTTCTGTGGGTAACACAATGAAGAGGGTGGTGGTCATTGTAGCCACTGTTCTTGTCTTCAGGAACCTCATTCGGCCTCTCAATGCTGTAGGCTCGGCCATTGCGATATTGGGAACCTTTCTATACTCTCAGGCGACACAAAAGTCTAAAGCAAAGTCCAAATGAAGAAAGGGAAGGTCCCAAAACTATAAAAACTACTGAACTTCCCATGGCTTTAGCAATCAGAGCCAAGGGAAAATGACATATATGCACTTTACCTTTATATTAGGTGGAGAAATAATCAAAATGGTATTTGGTTGGTGTTTATTGATTGGTTGCAAAGCAGATTGGGAGAGTATACCTAGGCAGGTTTTTCAAGTATGATGAGCATCTTCTGTGTGTTCATCGTTGTAATTGGTCCATGTGAATATGGGTGATATAGTTGGCTTGGGATGTAAATATACAGTGAATGACCCTTCTTGTAGTACTGAAGTGGCCACTCTTTACTTGTATAAATCTAGAACTGCTGAAATTTTCTCTTTACTTTGCTGATTGGTGTTATCTAAGCTTCGTCTAACAGAGTACTATCAAAGATACAGTAATACACCTAAAAAATTGAGATATTGTTTTATCGCATGCAACTGGGGGATAGAGGGTATATTACCCATAGAAGAGGCTTTTGTTTCACCTAATTTCCTTATTTACTTCTAGCCAACAAAATCCTTTGAATCATTCATATTAAATTAACATATTCTTACTTGCATCTGCGGGCTACACGCCTACTAATTTTCAGTTATGGGTCACTCTGATATACTTTGTGTAACTTATCCCACCAGTCTAGGGCCTTAGAAAGCACAATAGAGCACAGAAAATTGTCATTCAAATCTATGTGAGTTTAGGCTATGGTTTTAGGGGGCTTTTTAAAAAAAAGTAGGAGGTGATGTTAAGAAAATTTAAGAGCTTTATTTGCAATTAGGTGGTCTTTGTTCAAGGGATTGAGCTTAATTGGTTAAGGCATTGAGTTTTCATTGTGGAGACCCAAGTTCAAATCCCGAAGGGCCATCTAATGTGAAATTCTAAGTTGTGACTCTTGGTCTTCCATAATTGGCTTCTTGTGTGTAGGTGGTTTCTAAATAATTGGATTTCTAAGTTGTGACTCTTGGTCTTCCATAGGTGGTCAAAGGGCCATCTAATATGGAATTCTAAGTTGTGACTCTTAGTCTTCCATAATTGGTTTCTTGTGTGGAGGTGGTTTCTAAATAAGTGGATTTCTAAGTTGTGACTCTTGGTCTTCCATAGGTGGCCAAATGGCCATATAATATGGAATTCTAAGTTGTGACTCTTAGTCTTCCATAATTCGTTTCTTGTGTGGAGGTGGTTTCTAAATGGGCAATGACAGATGCTCTTACGACTCTTACAACCGTCATAGAATTTGTCATAGCTGTCATAACTTATAGCTGTAAGAGAATCTGTCATACACAGGCTATAAATAGCATATTCTCTTACAACATGTCATAGTCCATCTTGGGGGCCCAAAGATGCCTTTTTCAAAGATGCTTCTTGACACATGTCCATGCCTGTCATAGGATTTTCTATTTCCGACTCTTACATGTCATAACTTTGTCATGGGAATCTGTCATGACCGTTTCGGTCAATATTCCCTTATACACATTTCAAGATGCTGACACATGGCAAAATATTCCTACCACTAAGTGGGACGCCTATCTCCTCATGTGAGGACAAATTTACATCTGGTCATATGCCATGTAGGATGACACATCACCGTGCCAACTCCCACAAGATGACAACATAGGATTTGCATCCTAATTATACAATAGGCAATAAATAGATAAATACAATGAAATAATACAAGAAATTACCAAGGTTGAGACACCTTAATTCCCAACAATTTCTAATCTAGACGTGGTTTCTAAATAAGTGGATTTTTAAGTTGTGACTCTTAGTCTTCCATAGGTGGCCAAAGGGCCATCTAATATGGAATTCTAAGTTGTGACTCTTGGTCTTCCATTGGTGGTTTCTAATGTGGTTGCTTGAAAAGAACTTGTATAGCACCGTGTGGGTGTGTATGTATATATTAAAATTTTTATTATTTAAAAAAAAATCCCAAATTTTTAGATTTTTAAAAAAATTCTAAATACTCTTTGAGCTTTTTTTTTTATAGAATGTTTTATACAAACAATGGTTTTCTTTTCATTCCACATAAAACAATTAATTTTTTTGTTTCTACCAATCTAAGCAAGTTGCACAATATTCCATATTTCTTCTATTATTCTAGTTTTAGACTCCAATCTTGATTATCCAAAGCAAACAAGCTACAAGAATGAAAAATTCTGAAAATGGGAAAGAGATAAGGGCTTTTAAGGAAAGGACTTAGCAAGTTATATATATATATAAACTTCTATTATTTTAAAAAAAATCCCAAATTTTTAATTTTTTTTAAAATTCTAAATACTCTTTGAACTTTTTTTTAATAGAATATTTTATATAAACAATGGTTTTCTTTTCATTCCACATCAAACAATTAAATTTTATGTTTTTATTAAGCAAGTTGCACAATATTCCATATCTCTAATCTTGATTATCCAGAGCAAACAAGCTACAAGAATGAAAAAATTTGAAAATGGGAAAGAGATAAGGACTTTTGAGGAAAGCACTTAGCAAGTTAGCAGTTGCCACTAATCAGTTATCTCTTAACAAGTTACCAGTGAGTTATTTCACACAACCATACAAATATAATTTTTTCCATTGTGTAATTTATGTTTATCTCAATATAGTGGTTATCTCTAATCTCTTTATTTAATTTTAAACACATCAAAGTAAAAGGGAAGAGAAATATTGCTATTAGTATTGAAGGATCTCATTCATTAGACCATCTAAACATATAAGTCTCTATCCTAGGTATGCTGCAATTTGTATGCAATCCCCTTTTGTAACTCATCTAAATGACCCAAGAGTCTTATGCAACTCATTTGTGCTCTTATGTAGAGCATGGGCCATATCAAACATTAGACATCGAGAAGGCCTTCCATAGTATCTAAATTTATTTGAAATACCTTGGTATGAATACATTTAAATCAGTTGTAATTTTTTTATATATTTCTTATATAAAATTTGACTTGCATTAAAAAAAATTAATTGTCATGTGAAAGGCAATAATGAAGACTAAACTGTAGGAAAAAATTTCTTGACAAGCAAGGTAGACTGTCAAATTTAAGCCGTGAAATTTGGTCTCCCTACAACAAATACAAAAAATCTAATAACTAAAACAAATACTTCTATTTTCCATAATAAAATTCTAATTTATCCTATATAGTTTTTCCTAATACCATGAAACCTCTCACTCCATAACAACCTCTTATAATGTTCTTGTATCGGCTTAAGATTTTCCAGTAATCAAATCTTTCGAATAACGATTCCAAAGCATAATTCCTTTTCAGGCCTTGTTACCATCTTTAAAGTTAGTCATACTGCAGCTTAAAGCTGCTGCATAATTATTGAAATACCAAACTGGTGAAAACTAACGTAGCCACTGAATACCGTGCTCTTTAATTCTTATCCATATAGGAGCACAGTGATGAATAAGTCATGGATAACTAGACACTTGCATTTTCGAGATGCTGATATGAACACTCTGTGACGGTCAACTTTCTTCCAAATTCATCCACTCTTTATAGTCTGAAAAGAGGCCTATAGGATAGATATCAAAACACTTCTAAGTTAAGCTTTTTGAGGGCCACTTTGTGTGTATCATTGAGAAAGCAAACTGGCCAATAATGCTTTTCTATTTTGAGTCATATCTTAAAAGCTTTTCTTCAGCCTCTTTGTAAAGGGAAATGAACAATTCCTAAGCCTACTTAGGTCAATTCAATAAAATGCATGCAGATAAGCATAAACCAATTTGGACTAAACATTTATAGTTGGTGCTAAGATTAGTTGATATGTGTATTTGTTATAGTTAGAAATAAGAAGAGGAGGATAAGAATATTTAACTTTGTGGTCAAAGAATGATGTCAATTTGATGAGGACTCTAAATATTTTGTTAATTCATCCTAAGAATGCAGCCTTTCTTTCTGATATCAATCTCTAATTTTGTACCTATTCTCTACTCTATTAGAGGATAGATTTGCAGGTTTGACACAAATTTGTGACCACAAACTAGTCCTTTGCCTATGAATTCATCCTAGCCTAATCTTGGACTTCTGCTCTTTTGCTTGCTTGATCTTCACTACTCTTTTATGCTTCTTTTGTCAATATGTGAGACAAATAGTATTGAAAAATACATTTGATAGGTTGTTGTATGACTGAATTTGTAAGGGCACTGCACCTCAAGCAACCCCTTGAGAATAGACAAGATCAAAGATACTAGACAAACACCTAGAATGCAGATTTTGTGACTCCTTTTAATGCATTAAATCCAAGTGTTGCTATTGATAGCTCTTTTAATGCTCTGGGATGAAAGAAGACATGTGAATGAGAGATGGATAAAATGAATGCAATTAAATGCCTTTAAATACAAGTACATAGTTATAATAATAAATCATGCAAATTCATGCTTTGTTAGCCCTTGGAGGGAAATACTTGATGAGAATCAACTTAAATTTGAATTTTTACATTTGAAAAGGGAAAGGACAAGTTTGTGGGTGTGGCGATGATTCCATGAGCATAGGTCCATCTCATCAAATTCTAAGAGTGATCCAATTATATTGTCATTCTACTTCCAATGCACATATAACAAGTTGTAATTCTGAGTTACAGTTCAAAAGTTGTGATCAAAACAATATACAACTATCTCTTGTTCATTAGGTCAAGAAGGTGGCAGAATCAACGTGGGTAATGAATAGATGGGAATATGTGCATTTGTGTAGTAAATGCATAGATAGCGTCAATACATTGAGATATACATATCTACATGGATAAGTTGGGAATAGGTGCATAGGAATGTGTATAAATGGATAGATGAGGATATGGATAAAGGAACCCGACTTCATACAAAATTATGCCATTTTCACTATGTAAATCTATCAAGACATTTTCTCAAAACGGGCACAAAACTAAATGGAAAATGTCATGGATATGCAAATTTTACCATTTCATTTTGCCCTCACTTTGAAGTACATGTGAATCCTAAATGATCACGCATCTCAAAGTATGTAACATTCACAAAAATGCAAGTATAGTATAGTAAAATTTTAGACATTCAAAGGATATGACCATGTGGTCCATATAAAGTAATGGGCCCTACAAGATGCGATCATGTGGATATGCCTTCTATGTGTGTTCTCCCATGAAGTCCTACAAAATAGAGGAGAAAAATATTCCATGAGTATCTTTTGAGTCACAAGAAAAATCAAGTATAAATGAGAACATTAGTGATCATATATGCCCCTTGTAAGATTTGACTATGGAGATAGCCACCCAAGATCAAGAAGGCATAATGGTAAGCACAAAGAAGATCAATATGAGAGAATAAACAATATTCTATCAAAGGACATGCAATAGAATGGATTAGATACAAGAGTACACGAGGTGGGTATATATAGGATACACCACCAAGAGATGTGAATGTACAACCAATGTAAGATAAAGGAGATGTAGTCACATGTGTACACAATATCTCCACCAAATAAGGATATACAAGTCACATGATGTAAAAGTATAGCCTACCCAAGTAGATACCTATCTAAGTCCAATGGAAATAGACTTCAAATATCACTGTTGTAGCCTCATAAAATGGACTGATTACATCTTATCGACTATTGTTATGTCTGATACAAAAATGTATATATGCCCAGAAATCTTCTAGAGATCAAAACAATGACAAAAACTCCTCTTGAAGCCAAGTGATGGAACCCTAGATGCAATATCTTGTGTTAACAATGCTCCCAAGCCAATATCTTCAATCAAAGCTTGCATAAGAACCTTGAAATACCATTATCAGCTGGCTGTTATAAGAAATCAGAACTGAAAATATATGTTAAATCTTCATATAATGATGATCTCTCCAAATCAACTACCTTGGTGTGACATCCACAATGACCAATGGTTATAATAATGTCAAATTCACTTCAAATGCTCCTTAAACCTACAATATTAAGCTCAAATAGTGAATTCTGTATGAAATCACTTCACAACTAGTATGGGGTCATCGACATACATAAACAAGGGATCATCACCTTGCTAATAAAATTAAAATTAGAATTCTCATTCATAAACAATAAGAAATAAAACATACCATAGCATCATATATTACAAATTGATGTTCAAGTCCTCTATTTAACTCCTCAAGCATGGACGTCCTTTTTCATTGGCATTTTGAATTATAGCTTGAATTCCACCAATTATGAGCAATGAAATCGAACAATATTGAATGAGTTACATCTAAAACACACTCATTTAAAACAATCTTTAATTGTTTAAATGAGACGCATCTATTACATTTACAATTCTCACAACTTGCCTGGCGTCTCCCAACAACTTGCATGCAATCATTTAATATCCTTCAAAGTATTTAAAATCTTGATCCTTGACATAACTGACTAGATATTTGGCATTCAATTTATGAACTTGCATTTAAAATGCTCCTCTATACTTGCATCGATCCACAACTACCTCATGTGCATGCATTAAATGATGATATTTGCATTTAATAAAACCCTTGCCTTAACCGATCACTAACCACTTCATGAAATGCATTAAATAAACCAATCTATCCAAATGCAAGCATTTAATAAAATAAATTTACATTTAAAATAATTGTTTTCGAATATCTTTGACTTGGCGAATGCTCCAACCCTTGGCTCTCCTTTGAATGCACAAATATTATTTAAATTGCCTTTATTCTTTTCTAGCATCGATTCTTCTCATGACACAAGAACCAATGGAAACGCTGCCTCATAATACCAATCGATCCTCTTGAAATTTCATCTAAAATGCCAATCGATCAAATATGATAGTCATTGGAATTTGCTTGGACCTATTCTTCATGGACGAATCCTCTCCTTCAATGTTGGCTACAATAGATGACATTATAAAATAGGTCCCACCTGGAGTAACTCCTTATTCCACTTAAAACTCCATAAAAATATATTAGAGAAAATGTAATTAAAGATTCCATTTTCCCTCGTATTTCATCATTTGAAAATTCAAATCAAATAATTGAAATACAATTTTAATATTGCATTTCCCATATAGCTCAATAACACACTAGTTGATCCAACTTTCTGGTTCTCCACGCATAGACATATACCAACTTTCTGGTTCTCCATGTATAGAAACAACTCAACTAGAAAATATAACTTAGCTCAAAATGGGGACATTACAGCTTAGTGCAACCATCTGTGCATTGTGCTAGCATTTCGTGCCTATGTGGCACCAAGTGACTAGAGGCATTACTGGCCACCTTTAGCAATGATTCAAGATTCTCGTAATGCCTATGTGCCTCCCAGAACATCCTTATTTGACCCTATCCTTTCATTTTTCCCTCTTTCAATGCAATTTTGAATGAATCTTCTATTCTCAAGCAAATTTTTGGTGAATTCTCTCTTGGCTCTCTATAACTTGGTTAATTCTTGTGAATTTGGCTCTTATTGTGATCTTTTGTAGCATCTTATTGTGTTTTCTAAAGGACCTCTTGCAGCTGCGACATTTTATGCATGTTCATGTGTGATCTTTTGGGGATTTTGTGACTTCCTTCGTAGGGTTTTGTGAGATGTCATTGCTTGCTGGGTAATTCTATTCCCTCTGGGTAGTTTGCACCTCCATTAAACAAGTGATCGAGTTTCATATTACTCTCTTTTATTTATCTTATTGTAGTTTAATCGATAGTTGCTAGTTGCATTATGTGGTTACCTCACTCTTCCTTTCACTCTTTAAAGCTATTGTACTAGTTTTCTCACTTGGGTTTTGAGTAGATTAGTTTTATTTGCAAAATTCATATTACCACTACTATTATTCCATTCTATTTGCACATAGAAAGTAGCAGCACACACTCTTTTTCAAAATTTTCCATCTTGGCTATCCATGGAGGTTGAAAGACCGAAATAGGGTCTTGACCTGAAGACAAGCCCCCAAGCAGTCCAAACCATTTTCTCTTTTCTTTACAGGATTGAAGATTTTTAGTGAGGAGCTCCATTCCTTCAATGTTGGTTTTGTGATCTCTCACTCAACCCTTCCAATTTCTTGTTGTTCTTTTTGTCCATTTCAATTTTATTGTACATCTTTCTTCAATTTTTGTTTATCTCTCATTACATGGAGATTACTAGTTTGGTATCTTGGTTGCGGTTGTGCTATACAAGTGACAAGAAATTAAATAGAGTTGAGACTTTTTATTTTTCGTGCTTCTAGGACTACAACATGACATGTAGATGTCCTCATGATGCACTAGCATGGACTTGGCAGTGACCTCCATTCTTTGACATCAGGTTCCTCTATGTTCCCCATTTTCTATTCTATACTTAAAATTTCTAAATTCTATTCACAACATTTCATTTTCAACATTTTATCAATTCTTCTTTATCATCCAAGAAGTTAGTTTAGTTTCTTTCCTTTAGTGCAAAAGGGTTTGTTGATGTTAGTCTGTCTAAACAAGTACATACCAAAACTAGAATAGGACCCTAGTGTAGTTGTAGTGAAAAGTTCCCTTGATTAATACATTTAGTCAAGGTGTAGTTTTCCCCCCGTCTACAACACCCCCAAGAAATCTTGGAAATGGTGGAACTTATGGTGAAGGGTTTGGTGAAGATATCTGTAACCTTCTCCATTGTAGGACAATACCATAGATCGATGACTTATTCATGTATTAGCTCTATAAGGTAGTGCATGTGGATCTCATGTTTGGTCTATTGATGGTGAACTAGGCTCATCAAGATCTAAATGGTACTTTGGTTGTCACAAAAGAGGATAAGAGGAATGGAGATACCAAACTTAGTCAGAATATTCTAAAATGAAATAGCCTTAGTGGCAGTATTAATATCCCCTTGATAGTCAACCTTAGTCAAAGAAACAATAACGTTTCTCTTCTTTCTCTATCAAAAAATGGGGCCAAAACCAAGGTGAAAGTTGTAGCTACATGTTGACTTATGATCATCCAGGTCACCAACCCATTCAAAGTTTGTATATCCAACCAAGTCTAGATTAATAATGGTTGCATAGTGAACCCCATGTTTGTGAGTTCCTTATATGTAATGCAAGATGCATTTTGCCACTTTTCAATGAAGCTCATGTAGTTCATGCATAAAGCATAAACCATGATAACTACAAATGAAATGTCAGAGTGAGTGTGAGTTAGATAAATGAGGCTACCAATAAGTTAATGATACAAAGTGGCATCAACAAGTGAGTGGAACACTTTGCCTCAAGATTGACTCTTGACAAAAAGGGATTCAGTACAAGTTTACAATTAGCTTTTGTGGAATTGAGCTAAAAGATCAAGAGCATACTTGGATTGAGCAAGAGTGATCTATAAGGAAGACCAAGTGATCTTGATCTCAATAAAGTAGTGCAAGAGACCCAAGTCTATCATAGAAAACCTATCGTGTGAAGTAGATTCGACTCTACCAATGATGGATGATGAACTTCCAATAATGACCAAGTCATCAACATGGAGAACTAGAAGCAAATGAGAGTCATTCTATCACAAAATGTAGACATATGGATCCAAGTGGCATTTCAAAAATCTAACCGAGAGAATAAAGGATTCCATCTTTGCATACCAAGCTTGAGGGGCCTATTTGAGGCCATAGATAAACTTCCTCAATGTGTAAATCAATGAATAATCTACAATGAACCCTTGTGGTTGCTCCATGTAAATCTCCTCCTGAAGATTTTCATGAAGAAATGCACTCTTCACATCCATTTGATGTATGGCCCAACCATGAGCTACAACAATGGCAAGAGTCAAGTGAATGGAGTTCATCTTCACTATGGGGGCAAAGGTCTTAGTGTAATCAATACCAAGAATCTGCAAGAAACCCTTGGCCACAAGTCATGCTTTGAACTTGTCAATATTTCTATTAGCTACATATTTTTTGTTCAATAGATCCACTTACGACGAACCATCATTCCTCCCTTAGGATGAGGGACTGAGTCCCATGTGCGGTTCCTCATCAAGGAACTCTACTTTTCCTCTGTGATGAATCCCACTCAATAATACTTGATGATTTATGAAAAGACTATGAATCTGAAGTAGAGGAAATGTATACATGTGCAAGATCTCTATGTTGTGACTAAACCATTTGAGTGTTTGTAGGATCCCCAATAAATGTGCCTTCTGACTATAGAGTTTGTCTAGCCCATCGAGGCAATAAAGAAGATGGGAATGGAGGAGAATCATCAACCTATGAATGTGAACCCTATAGAGGTGGAGGTGAACCCTCATGATCAAACCTATGAGTCAAAGGTAGAAGAGAATCCTCTAAGTCACTATCATCTAAGTCCATTGTGGATGAATAAGGAGTGTGAGAGGAAAGGCTAGGAGAGTTTTCCTCAAAGTGAACACTCCCCTAAATGAAAATCTCATGTGTCTTAGGATCTAGGAGCTAATACCCATTGACACCATCAGGATATCCAACAAAGATGTAAAGTTGGATTTGAGGCTCCAAAGACATGTGTTTTGTTGAAGGAACATGTGCCCATGCGGGGAGCCAAAAACTTAGAAATGTCACACAAGCAATTTCCTACCACACCAAGCTTCAAAAGG
Source organism: Cunninghamia lanceolata (assembly GCA_027924645.1). Lineage (NCBI taxonomy): Eukaryota > Viridiplantae > Streptophyta > Pinopsida > Cupressales > Cupressaceae > Cunninghamia > Cunninghamia lanceolata. The sequence goes on from BSBN01000512.1 coordinate 7,057,565, forward strand.
AGTCATACATGTTAAGGCCTTATGAGGAACCTAATTTAGAATGTGAGCAACACAATTAATGGCTTCAACCCAAAATTCTAGAGCAATCGAATGAGAATGAATATATAACCATCTCTTTGAAGGTCCTATTCTTCTATTAACAACATCATTCTAATGAGCCTGGGGGAGAGAGGTTCTTGGTCTACTGGGTCTCACTCGGGTGAGGGGAATGAGAAAGAGAAGAGGAAAGAGATGGATTCCCAAAAAAGAAATGTTAAAGATAAGAAGGGTACCCTAAGCCAGAATGCTAGCAGAGATTCGGAAGGGGATCTTGCTCTTGAGAATAAGAAAGGAAATGGTAAGGCGAGTGGCCAGGAGGGGCTGGAAGGGGAGCCTAAAGGTAAGCTTAAGATGACCGAAGGATTCATCATTGAAGAGATGGGTATTGGTGTACCTTTCTAAATGATTCTTGACCCCTCTTACAACTTACTTGAAGATTTCTCTTTCTTATTGTCTAAGACTGCTAATAGAGAGGAGTTGTCAAAGGTTCTTGGTCTAGTTAGGGATGTTGTGTCTAGTCAACATCGTATGAAAAAATAGTTTTCATTGAAATCAATAGAATTAATATCAGGTTGACTGCTCTACAGGAGAAAATAGGCAGTAGGGTGGAAATTGATGACATGCTTGATTCGGAAATCCAACTCAACTGGGATGCCATTCAGAAGGTGGGACAAATGGAAAAGGATTTGGGGAATTTCAACCAAGACTTTGAAACACACATTGTTGGGTTAGAGAGTGAATTGAAAGAGATTAAGAAAATCCTAGAGAGGGTGGTTGAAATCAGTAAATGCACTATTCATAATAGTGTTGAAGGAATTAGATACCTTACTGATAAGCTGAAGGAAATCAGAGAGGAACAGATTATAGGCTAGGTCAGTTAGAATGATGCTAGGGATAAGGAGTGGATGAGTGTTGGAAAAGGTAAAAAAGGCAAGATCATCGAGTAGGGTGGGCTGAGTTCTCGTACACAGAGCAGTAAGAAGAAATCATTTGAAGCTGAGAAAGATGAGCTCTTGGGCTTCATGACGCTGCATGAGGAGTTTTATAAATAGGAACTGGAGGCCGCTGAGACTTTAAAGAATCTATGATCATGTTGGTGGTTTGTTGTTGGTTTAGTGTTTGTTTTTTGCTTTCTGTTTACTGGCTGCCAGTTAGTATTGTTTAGTCTGTTGGTCAGTATTTTGTTGTAGGGTTTCAGGGTCCCTTCAAAACCCATTTTACCCCTTTAATAAAAAACATCATTCTAATGTGGTTTGAATTCAAATATATGTTGAAGATTGATCGCCTCAAGAGTGCAAATTTTCTCAAAGCAATGGTTCACATATTCTTGGCCATTTGTAGTATGAGAATTTTGGCATACCTCCTAGATTGCTTCTCAACAAGAGTCTTGAAGTCTTGAAACCTATCAAAGACTTCACCCTTCTAGAAAATGAAGTAGACCAAAGTATATTTAGAATAGTCATCAAGGAAGGTGAGTACATAGTGATCCTTGCTAAAAGATAGCGATGGAAATGAACCTGCTAGATCACTGTGAACCAACTCAAGCATTTGTGAAGCCCTCCAAGACTTCCCTTTGTTAAACTTCTTCTCTGGATGCTTGCCCATGGCACAACTTGAACATATAACATCTAAAAAATTGATATAAGGGGATCCTATGACCATATCTTGTGAGATGAGATACTAAAGACAACAGTAGTTGAGATGGCCAAACCGCATATGTCATACGTTACCATTTTTGAATGGGTGAGTAAAGTTGTAGGAGTACTAGGCACAAAGTGGGAGAATGTAAATAGTCAAGAACGATGGCTGACCTTCCCCACTACAATCAAGACATTATCCTTAAAGTCCTAAAGCACTACATCTATTGTAAACTCAACCTTCTTTCTATTCCTTGTGTATGTGATCTAGTAGATTGAAAGAGGGTTGGAATACAAGTCAAGAACACAAAGAACATTCTCAAATGATATCTATGTCGACTGAACATTTCTTGACGACATCCATTGATGTATTATCACATATGAGAATATGTGGCATAGAACAAGGCTTCAAGGAAGAACATTGTTCTTGATTGAAACCCAAGTGGTGTGATCACATTCCAAGTATCCACTACTATGAAGAATCTACCAATGCAACAAGTGCCTATCTTTTCCCTTTCCCTGATTTGGAAGAAGAGGAAGGAGATGATTCTTGTGTGTAGGAAGATGGAAAATTGATGTGATTCTTTTAAAGAAGATGTGTCAACCCATCAATTCACTTAGCATGATAAAAATTCTCATCATGACCAACTTTTTTGCAACGGGAACATGTTGGTCTCTCCTTCTTTTGAAATGCCCCTTTCCTAGAATAGGATTGGGATTTTGCTTATGAAGTAGAAGATGATTGTGCTCTATCTTTATGTGGCCTATGCTTAGATTGCTTCTATTTCTTGTTAGGATTACTAAACCTTTTTAGACTCTATGGTTGACTAGCCACCAAATCTTGCAACTTCGATGGCTTCAGAAGACCCACTATAATCAACTTTACCTATTCATGCATTATTTTTTTTGAAAATGACTAAAATATAGGCATAATGTATTCTTGTCCCATACTCAGCCAATGATTTTAGAAACTAGAAACAAATGCACCATGTCTAGATGGAAGCTTTCCTAACACATTGAAAATCAATTGTACATCCTTCTTATCATTACCACAGTCTTTTACTTGTGCTCCTAGATCATTGACCTTAGTTACATAATCTTGAATATTGTCAAAAAAATTAGGATTGAGGTTCATGAGATCATATCTATTTGATATCCCCTAACCTCATCAGTTTGACCATATAATTTTACAAGTTTGTCCCATACCTCCTTAAGTGTAGTACACTTATCAATCTGAAAAACAAGATTTAGGGAAATAAATGTACGTAAATATCCAAGTGCCTTAGTATGTTTAATGAGCCATGCCCTTTTTTCTTTAGGATCTATTGGTTCTAGAAAAGCTTGCAAGATATAAGGTGTATACCCTCCACTCATTAAAGCACTCCAAACATTTTGCTTTCAAGTTGAATAGTTCTATGAAGTTAAGGGAGCTTCAAATGACCCATTAGAAGATCACAAATGAGAACTCAAAGTAGAGAAAATGAGCACAATTAGACAACACCCCCTCAAATTACTTAATCAAATAACCCCCCTAGCAAATATGATTTGGCATAAGTTATACTTAGTGTAGTTACAATTAGCACTTGCAAGAACCACAAAGTGATCTTGATTTCAATGCTTTGCAATTGCCAAAATAAGGCTATAATGATGAAAGTATAGTTTTTTTCACAATGAGTACAAATCAATAGCACCACTATGAAGTACATGAAAAAACATGCACTTTTAAAAAATTGCACCTAAAAAGAGCCTAAACATAGCCTTAGAGGGTCCCCAAACGAGAATTGTACAACATCACCTATGACAAATTGTAAATTCTAAATAAACTATACATCAAAACCAAAACCCATCTTCACCACCATGGAGAGTGCAAAAAAATAGCCCAAATAAATTAAAAAATTGCTTAAAAAAAGGAGTTTGTATGAGTGAGAACAAGGCATTGAAAGTTTTCTTATCAGATCCGAACTACAAACCAAAGAAGGGGCATAATTTTTTTAAAATGTTGACATCAACAGTGGTGAGTGAGTGTTGTGGCTACTAGTGGTGATGCTCTGGTTGTGCTTGGGTGAAGGAAACTAGCAGCACTGTTATTTCTTTTGGCAATTGAGTAGTGGGATGGAGGCCCTGTGGTGGTGGCCCAACTAAGTTGTGGAATGGTGGCACTATTGGTGGAGCCACCACAAGTGGTCAAAAATAGGTGGGAAAACTTGATGATAGGCCACTAAGTAGAGTTCAAACCGAGGAGTTGTGAATGGAGTGAAGGGAAGGCATTGTGTAGTTATAAAAATACTATCAATTTTAAAACCACTGGTGTCTACAACTTAAATTTAAAACTATCAATGAACACGAGTGTAGTTTGTATTTATAGGCGTGATGTGATGTAGAAAAACCCATGCATTTTTAAATTAAAACTACAACTTTTTAAAAATTATACCTGCAGTACTACCTGCATTAATGCCTGTACATGACAATGAATATTTTGTGTAAGGTATATTCTACTGCACAATGAGGAATATCTCAACGACCATATGATGAGGGAGGGGTAAAATTTTTCTGTGAGGGACTAGGGAAAAGTGCTCTTATTTTGATGATTTGACAACTAATCTATGAGCTTTTAGGCCCTTTAGATGCAACAGTGGGGTCAGATTTGACCCAAACTGGTTCGAACTGATAGTTACTTGGTAGATTTGGCAAGCACCTCCCAAATGCAAACATCTACATATTTGGCCTCTAGTGTCCCACTAGGATGAAACAAAAGGTAAATATAAATTTTTTAGACTCTCTGAACACAATGATGAGTTCAAATTTGCTCCACTAATCTCCCAAATGCACTTGCAATACAAGGCCGCATAGAGAAATCCCCTATAATTTGGTATTTCTATCACACTTTTATGATTCTCTAGATCACCCAAGGATGCAAGAGAAGATCATACTTAATTTTTCAAGGAAATACAAGATTATATACTAGATTTCCCAAGAGACCAACCAAAGGCTCTCAACTTCTCTGATAGCATGTAAGATTTATCTATGGGGATAGCCACCTAAAATGAAGAAGGCCTAATAAAGAGCACAAAGAAGACCAATATGCGAGAATAAACTATACTCTATCAAGGATGCAATATAATGGTTTATATGCAAGAGTACATGAGTGTTAGAAATGAAAGCACAACTACTTCAATGGAAATCTGATTCAAATATATGTTTAATGATCTTTAACAGTGTATTAACCAATGGAGATTATAACATAGAAAAGAAACTATGCATCACAGAAATACCAAATCCGAAAATTGAACACACAACAGAGTGTTTAACGTGGAGAAAACCCTTTCGGGTAAAAAACTCCACACAGGAAAGAGGCCCAAGTTTGTATTAATCTGAAAATGATTGTACAATACAACATCACCAATCTTCCCTTCAGTCTTCAACCTGACAACATTTCGGTGACACCTGAGTACCTAAAATCTATATTACAGTAACAAATACAATGGCAAATACTTATAGAAATCTTTTCTCTCCAATCTAGGCATCCACTTTCTCTCTCTTAAGATTCCCCCACATGCAAACATTAAATGTCGTCATGCATGCAACCACCACTTGTCAAATGATGCCCATGCAAGGTTGGGCACCCAAGGTCAAGAATAGCATCTTACAACATCTTATGACATGTCATAACTATCATAGATACCACCAAAGTGTATCTTCCCAAGATGGGCACCTGGGGCTAAACATAGAAACTTACAACACATTAATATCCGTCATATGCGTCAAAGTGTCATAGAATCTTATGACAACTTGCAGCTGTCATAGATTCTTTACATGCACCCACCAAACATTATGACATGTGTCATACAAGCTAAAAATAGTAGATTACCATTTGCCATAGTAAATGACATCTTGTAACTGCCGCCTCCAGAACTTATTGATATAGTAACTCCGTAATTACCATGGACAGTAAATAATTTTTACCACTGCTGGTGAAACTAGTACATCCCTTATGGGTAATTACAAATAATAAATGGAATAATACAATAATGGGATTTACAAGGTTAATGGCACCTTATCCCAACAATGAGGTGGTATATATAGGATACACCACCAAGATATGTGAATGCACAACCAATGTCAAATAAAGGAGATGTAGTCACATGTGTGCACAACATCTCCACCAAATAAGGAAGTACAAGTCACATGATGCAAAGATAAAACCTATCCAAGTAGACACCTACCTGTTACATATATGGTTCCTAAGGTTGTTATTGATGTCAACACTGTCATAAGGTTGTCATTTATGTGAACACTATCATGTGGTGACGAATGATGTTGATGAGGGAGATGGTTGCTCATATGGTATGGTTGCACATATGATGGTGATGTTCATGGTTGGATGTCATGGATGTTTGATGGTGTTCATGGTTGGATGTCATGAATGATGTTGATGTTCATGGTTAGATGTCATGGATGTATGTTGATGTTCATGGTTGGATGTCATGACCTGTCTGGTGAACAATAGAGAAGATCTATTAAGATGGGAAATAGAAGCACATGGTTGGATGTCATTTCCTATTCGGTGACAATAGAGAAGACATATTAAGATGGAAATTAGAAGTTCATGGTTGGATGTCATGTTCCTAATGTTCTTAGTCAGCAGAGACAATATTCATTGAGTATGTTTGTTGAAAGCAAAGAAGACATATTAATATGGGAATTAGAAGCTTTAAGTTGGCATATTAAGATGGGAATTAGAAGCACTAAGATGATCAGATGTGTTGCTGATGTTGGGGAGATGTTGCCGATGGTCTGAAACATGTTGTATGCTCTCTCCTGTTGTTCCTAAGAATGTATGTGTTGATACAACGAAGTTTTGGCCTCCAGATGTTGGTGAAAGTTTCTGCTACAGGAAGATTGCTTTGAAGACTGTTTGGGAGAATGCTCCACATTTTCATGCTATTGATGTTGTGCCTCTGCAGATTGGAAGATAGCTTCATATAGTGCCAAATCTTGTATGTTCCAAGTTTCATGTTGTTTGGATTATCGGAAGAGTGTTTTACAACTGATAGTTTGAAGACAGTGTTGGTTCTAAAGAAGGTATTCACAGTACTGCAATGATTGGCTCCGCATTCCTCTGCATTTGAAGATGAGGTCTTGCGGTTTAGAAGTTAAGTTCAATGTCTGGTGGAGGTACTATTTCCAAAGTCTTAAGTCTCTACACCTTCTGCAGTAAAAGTTATAAGTGGTAGAGTTTCAGACTGTATTCTGATAGAGAAAAGTAATGTTGATGGCTTGTTGAAATGCTCCGCATTTCTCCGGAAGAGAAGAATTGCCTATGCAGTTTTGTGGACACATTCAAGGATGTGCATTGCATGCTTCCTTGTAGTTTTAGATGTTTTAGTGATCTGCAAGATCAGTTTCTCAATGACAGTGTGTTACAGTGTGTTCCGGATGGCTGTTTAGTCTCTAAGTACATGTTTGCTGGTGTGCGACACAAAATCTTTATTGTGCGAAGTTTGAGGTATATCGGAAGGTGGTTTATGAGTCATGAAGACTCATTTGGAAGAATTTCATAAAGATCTTTCTTGATTCCAGTACCGCACAAGGTTTTCAAGTGGTTGTGACCGTTATGCTACAAGTTTCATGTTTTGTTGTGCTTAAGGCCGTCCTATTTCCCATGCTCAACCATTGACACTACTAACATCATCTTTTGCACAAAGTCCTCTCTAATAGTCAATTACAATTAGGGAGGACCATCACCTACTTTGCCCAAAATAAGCCAAGAGTGACATGATCCCTACAATTAAAAATTGAGCACAAATAAATACAATATTAATGAAGTAATTAAACAATAAACATTTACATTGAAGTGTTATTTTTATTTACATGTGAGAGTGACACACTATTGAAAAAGGTCTTACAAACTAATATTTTTTTAAACTTAAGAGTTACTTTATGTGTCCTTGTAGTAAATAAAATAATTCTAAAATAAAACAACTCCTAAGTATATAAAATAACTCTTCCTAAATAAAAATAACTCTTCACTAAAAATTCTGAAGTAAATAATAAAAAAAAAGTAAATAATGTAAATAAAATGTTAACCAGGAGGACACTATGGTTCTTGAGATCGTAGATGAAGGACCCAACAACTTCCTTGATTTCAATGCTTAGATTGCAAAGATGGACAGCTCAAAGAAAACCATACAGGAAACTGACAACAACAAAAACTGTAAAAAGACTTTCAACAAAGGCAAAGCTTCGGAGGACATCAACACTAGAATGACAGTGCTAGAGAAAAAGTTTATGACTCTGGCCAGGTTTACTTCGAAAGTCATGTACTGGTCTGCAACCACTTTGGCAGTGCTTCAGGATATTGAACTCACCAGGCATGGTCTGAAGGACAAAGAACTCAAGGAGTACAAGGACATGTACCAATTCCTCATTAAGGATTGGGAACAACTCTTCAACTAGCCCTTAGGGCTTTTTGTGTTTTCTTTGTTTTTGTGTTCTATTTTTCGGCTGTCTATCTATTGTCTCTGGTTTCAAATTTTAGTTCTTTTTTGTTGTGTTGATCCTTTTTGGTTAACTCAATGTGGTGCCCCTTGGGCTAACGTGTAATGGGTTCGGCACCCTTTTTTTGCTGCTTAATATATCAAAAATAATGTAAATAAAATAAAATAATTCTTAAATAGTTCTAAAGTAAAATAAAACAATTCTTAAGTAAAAAAAAAACTCTTAAGTAAATAAAATAAAATAACTCTTCATTAAATAAAATAACTCTTAATTAAACAAGTACCACATAGTGGCGAGTACCTGCCTTTGTAGTATTGTAATAATAGCAATTATTTAGTTATCTAAGGAGCTACCACAAAATGATTCTTGAGTTTGACAACACTTGGAGATCAAAGACATAAAGTGGCTTAACACGAAATTGTTACCTTTGTAGTATTGTAATAACAACAATTATTTAGTTATTAAAGGATGAGCTATCACAAAGTGATTCTTGAGTCGGCTTGAACACTTGGAGATCGAAGACATAAGGTGGCTTAACACAAAAATTTTAGGAGCTTAATGTATGACAATTTTACTAGGCCATAGAAGATTTTAATTGTTAGGGTGAAGCTTGACCTCCAAGTTGAAGCTTGGTGGCATGGTTGAGGTTAGTCAATATGGTATAATTAGCTACTAGTGCTAAATATGTTTAAGTAATTTATAAAATAACGTAAATCAAATAAAAATAAAAGTCAACTTATGAATCAAGCTTAATAAAAGAGAGTGCTACTTATCAATATGTAAAAAAGATTAGTCAAGGTAAATAAAATTATTTCACTATATGCAAGCAATGAAATATTGTCGCATTAGTAAAAATGAGAGAGGATGGGAATGAGAGAAAGCAATTTATTATAATATTAATTTCAACAATGAATAAATGAGATTAAATTTAAACACATGTCAATGGTTGACTGCATCACTTAGTTTCAAATATCAATATAAAACTAAAGGTAAGTAGATTATTGGTGATGTTCTTTTTAACTTTATCTATTTTTGTAGTTAAATGGTGTAATAGCTATATAAAGTATTCTTAATATAATGTTAAATTTTATTTCTAAAATAGTTACACAAATAATATAGTAAAGAGAAGAGTTTATTTTAAATATTTGAAATCTACTTAAAAAATAATAATAATAATTAATATTATAAATTATATAAAAGATTATATATCATTTTTTAATATTTAATCTTTTAATATATTTTAAAAACCCTCAAACTTAAAAAGATAAAAAGACTCTGCATAAAGACTTCTATAATATATAAATATGTAAAACAAAATTGTATGTGAACAATATTATTAATTTTAAATTAAAAAATTGTTTATTAATATGAATTTTTAAAAAATAATAAATATATTTAGTGCAACTTTGTATAAAAATTATAAAATCACTAATATAAGATCCCTAAAGTAGTATAGATATTAGTTTGGAAATATTGTTGTGTGAACACGTAAATAAAAAAAATGTAAAACAAAATTGTATGTGAACAATATTATTAATTTTAAATTAAAAAATTGTTTATTAATATGAATTTTTAAAAAATAATAAATATATTTAGTGCAACTTTGTATAAAAAATATAAAATCACTAATATAAGATCCCTAAAGTAGTATAGATTTTAGTTTGGAAATATTGTTGTGTGAACACGTAAATAAATAAAAAATTAAGAATAAACATTATAGATATCTTAAATGAAAATAATTTTACTATTCATTGCCCCTACTATATTAAATGAAATAATCATATTTAATCATTTAGTAGCTACACATTCTACATAATCTTCACACTACATGATAAAAAATCTAAATAGGTTTTACTTGATTTAACTAGTCTTTAAATCCCAAATTTATATTTTATTAAATTTAATTTACACATTAGTTTAATAAGTTTATAATGACCTAAAACATATCATGTCCAATAAAAGTACATAGTGTGAGAATAAAAGTAAATAAAAGTAAATAAAAGGGTAACATTTCCTTGTACTATCCTTGTGCTATCCTTATGAAATATAATAGTGTGAGATAATTTAAGGAATATTAAGAAGAAAAAATAAAAGAATATTATTTCTTAAAGTTCTTTTTTTTGTTAAGATCATTCTTATTAAGAGACAAGGGAAAGTAAAATTGCCTAGCAAACATTAATAGGTTCTACATATTAATAGCCTAAATTTTATGCTTATCCATAAAAAAATTCCATTAGATTTTTAATTTTGGCCTTGCAAAATCCGCTCTTAAAAGCTCAAATTGATTTTTTGTTTATTTTTGTTAAAAAATTTACACATATACTTAGGAAAAACTAATATTTGTTTAACATTCAAAATAATACTCTCTTGTGATTGGATTATTTTACATATATTAATCACTAGATAAGAAAAACTCATTACAATGACATGTACTAATAAGAATTTTATAATTAATATATACAATGAAAAAAATTAAATATGAATATGAATATTACATACTATAATATATTAATATTTAGATTAGTATAATATTTCAATATTTAATATTTATATACAAATATATATTAATATTCCATTTTACTATAATATAACATAAATATAAATACATTATATTATAATGATAATTCTACTAATTTAATATACATTTTGAGGAGAAGTAAGAAAAGACATCCAAGGAAAAGATTTGGAGATCACAACGACTACACCAGGTGTATTTCTACCTTATTAAGTAGGGTAAATTTATATGCAAAAAGTGAATTGTCTTTCTATCCATTTTTTTGAGCAATCGATCTAACTCTTAAATCTGAGATTGGTTATCTATAAATGCTCAAATATTTTTATGATAAGCTCTCTGCTGATCTCAAACTGAACTTATTGAATGATACATAGGCATTGGTTATATAGGTATATATATATATATATATATATATATATATATATGTGCAATGAGATTGGTAATCAAAGAAGTGTCTACAATTATTTCTATGTGTTAATACTTGAGTGTTTGAAACTAACTGATAGTCCACCTAGGAAAAGGGATAGGAAGAGAGCGGTGTGCTGCACTTATGGTCTGCCCACTCCAAACAGAAGGTTGAGCCATGGAGGAGTGGTAACCCCACTTATGGTCCGCTCAAACCAAAAGGAGTGGCCATGGAGGAGTGGAAGCACCGAGACCAGTCTTCAACTCCACTTATGGTCTACTCAAACCAAAAGGAGGGGCCATGGAGGAGTGGAAGCACAGAGACCAGTCTTCAACTCCACTTATGGTTCGCTCAAACCAAAAGGAGGGGCCATGGAGGAGTGGAAGCACCGAGACCACTCTTAAACTCCACCCTTTCCGCAAGTGGTCAAAGTGTTTGCCGAGGTTGGGACATGGTTGAGGAAAGCAGGTACAAGTCACCAACAGGGAGATGTTGTGGTATACAACCTCTTAGGTTGGCATATGGCTTCGGGTGGACTCACCATGTCACTCCTCTTAGTTCACATTAGGCTACATGGATTGATAACATTTAATGTATCATGGATTAATGCTAACAAGTATATATGTATGTTTGACAATGTTGTTAATATGGTGTATGCAGGTTCAATCAAGGACTCCACCAACAAGTTATTTATTGCATGGTAAACTTAGAAACCCTAACCCTAGTGGGGAGTTTGTAATCATTAGAGGGTTTTTAGGGCAAACCAGGATAGGGGACATTACAAGTATCAAATATCAAATTCTATTATTAATATATAATTAATTATATTATTTCATTAATATTTAAATTATCAAATTTATAAATAATATATATACAATCAATCACAATTAAATAATCACATTAATTAAACAAGTTAATCTCCAGCTCTTAATCACAACACATATAAATGATTTTCAGAAGATTTTTTGTTAAATTTCCTATTAGGAAAAATTAAAACTTGTTCAAAATGAAAAATAATACTCTCCATAGATTAATGGCTAGATAAAAAAAAATAACTCATTGCAATAGTACTTCCTAAGGAGGTACCAATAAACATAGCTCTTCAAATGGGGATTAAAAAAATAGCTCTTCAATGTAAATAAAATAAAATATTTCTTAGATAGTTCTAAGTAAAATAAAATAATTCTTAAATAAATATAAAAACTCTTTAAGTAAATAAAAATTAATATGTGAATATAAAAACTATTTTGCTTTTTTAATTTTATTTACTACTATTTTGCTTTTTTAATTTTATTTACTATATGGACACATTATTTTTTATTTTTATTTAAGAATTATTTTATTTTATTACATTGCTTGTTTTTTATTTGAAGAGCTATTTTACTTTTTTAATGAAAATTTTAATTTCTTTTGAAAAAACCACCATTCATTATTTCATAATTCTTTTGTTTTGTTTTAAAGTGTAGTAAAAATTATATACTTATTTGTTACTTTTTAAAAGTTTAATTTTAGTTTAAAAAATATATGTCATCTATGTTTTGTTTTTTATGTATTTGTCATCTATTTTTGTAAGCCCTTCATGGTGTCATATCTTTTGTAGTGGATCTTGATCAAAAGGTTTACAGTTTTTCCCAACCTTGCCTCCTCAAACAAGGCGTTTAGATTGTCCACTCTTAAGGCATCTTGATAATTGATATGTATGTTACTATATGTTGATCACTCCATGTGTAGTGTCATTCTATCTCCACCATGCCCTTGTTGCAAAATAGGCATGTTCTCATTTCCCACTTTCCCTTGGGTATTATCCACTTGCTAGTCCTTAATTGGGCTATCAACATTTTTGTTTTCCACTTGATTCAACTCTTATGTAAGTTTTTTTTATCATAGTCTCATATGAGATTAAATTCTTTGATATAGTAGACTTTCTTCTAACCAATTTACTTTGTCCACATGGTGGTCCTAATTTTATAACATACTTTTTTATTTCCTCATTAATGTTTAAGTACTCCTACAAAGGGGACCATTCTTTGCAAGCAACATTTCTGGCAACACATTTCTGGTAGGAAATAGGTAAGCCCCACATTCTTGTAACCTATTGTTGTATATTTTTTCAAGGTTTGTCTTTATCAACAATGACAAATGAATCATCGTCAAACATGGACAATGGAGATGAAACTACATATTTTGTGGAAACAAATCACTTAGGTCAAGTTAAAATTGCATCATCAAGTAAAAGTAGGAAATGGATTTGGGTAAATGCAAAGCAATATCAGGGTATCTTAAAATGTAGGGTTTCCCATTTAAAATGGGAACAAGCAAGAAGAAAGCAGTCTCAGAGAGAGAAAATGTTGTGCGCACTCAAAGGTTAGTAGCTTAGTTAAGCAAGGTATTGCCGCAAGGCTTTGGCCTAAGTAGTACCAAACACAGTAAAGGGGAAGAAGAAACTTAAATCTATAGCCCCACTTCCACCCATCTTACTTGGTCGACACCTCTTTATGTGCAAGAATTGCTAAATGTCAAAACTAGGTTAGAGTATATGGAAGTTAGGGAGTAGGAAAGGAACTGGAAGCTCCACGAGATTACATAAGCAAATTGGTCTTTAGTGGAAGAAAATAAAGTGTTAAGTGAACATGTGACAATAATGCAAGAGGCTCTAAAAGCAAAGAAACATGAATGCCAAAACATGAAGTTAGCATGATAAACCATGGAAGATTCAACAAACACAAACATGAGTTTATAAAGTGTTAAGTGAACATGTGACAATAATGCAAGAGGCTCTAAAAGCAAAGAAACATGAATGGCAAAACATGAAGTTAGCATGGTAAACCATGGAAGATTCAACAAACACAAACATAAGTTTAGCAAACTCAAAAACAACAAAAATCAAGATAGTTTCAACAAGCAAACATTCAAGGATTGAGGTTAAAAGATAGTAACAAGGAATGCATATCAAAATAAGTCAAAACATGGGCCCAATTTGTCAGTGGCTCAATAGGTATGGAGGAAGAGGCAAGTGCAAATGTTGCTAGAACATAATAAAGAGAGTGTAAAGAAAGACAAGATAGAGTAAAAAATGTTATTAACAGAGGAATAAGAGATTATGGCAAAAATGAAAGCACTTTCAATCTTGCAAGTGACTTCCTAAGAAACAAGTTGCAATGGCAAAGGCAAATTTGCCAAGCAAGGAGGGTTAGGAAGTCCTGTGAAGAGATTGGTAGGCTTATCAAAGTGGTCATGGTAAACATGGAAGACAAACATCAACTTTTAAGCAAAAAGAGGCTTTCTTCTTAAATGATGATTTAACCTCAAGACAACAAGAGGGGAGAAGGGAAGAAGTGGCTAAACTAAGGGAAACAAGGGAAGATGGCAAAAGGGCATGGTTGTGTAATGGAAAAGCTATTATTGTCAATCTAGGGCCTCGCAGTAATTTAGTGTTGAAAGAGAGCAACAAAGAGGGAGTGGATGTTTCTATGGCAACAAGGAATGTAAAAAAGCAAATGTGGGTAAAAAGACGTGAGGACTCAACTTTGAGTCTTTTTTACCAAAATAAATAGCAAGGAGTTGCCCCCACCCATGCCCCAGGTATATCTAAACTTAGTATTTTGGAATTATAGAGGCTACCCCTAGAGGAGGTTACTTGGGTTAGGGCCTATTCCAAAAGGAAGAGACATAATTTATCTCATGGAAACTCGTGAACAAGAAGGCCACAAGACTTCTATCTTTGAAGGATACATGAAGTTTGTGCTATGGAACAAGGCAGTGGGAAATGGAAAAGGATACGACAGAATAATGGTCTTAGTGAAAGAAGTAGAGGGGTGTATCATTCAATTGGAAAGAGAAGACACAAATAAGCAATACATTTGGTTTGGAATATCAGAAAATGGGAGTCACATAAGAATTATAACGTGTTATTTTGCTTCACAAGTCTCAAAAACTGACAAAAAAATGGATTGGATAGCAAGGATCCATATGTAGCCCTTAAAAAAGATATATCAACATATACTTAATAGGGATAAATTTTTCTATTGGGAGATTTCAATGCCAGGACAACAAATGACTAGGCTAACATTTTATGCAGTAAGGAGGATCACAATCCTACTTAGCTTATCGAGGAAGTAAATCAATAGTGGTCAAGATGTTTAGAAGACAACAGGGTCATCAATCATTTTATCAAAGAGTTGTTTACTCTTTGTGGCACTTTCAACTTGATCATTTGCAATGTTATGGTTAGATGGAAGAAATTAAGGAAGTTTACATGCAATACATACAATGGGGCAAGTGTTGTTGATTATGCAATTTGATCAAAAAGCTTGATTGAAATGATACAGGAGGTCATGATTGATGATCACATTTGGGATTTAAAATCAGACCATAGCCCAATCTACTTAAGGTTTTCTTGGTTGGAAAAATGGCAGCAGATAGGGAAAACACAATCTCATCAGCAACCACTTACAAAGGGAAGAATTCTTTTAACATAAGAAAAGTGTAATATCTTCAAGGAAGCGTTAGAGAAAATTAGAGGAAAGTTAATCTTGAAGGCCTCAACAGGACCATGAGTTAACAAGTATAGATCAAGAAGCACTTGGGAAGTGCAAAAGGGAAAAAATGAAGAAGTTGGAAACAAACTACTTATCGGTAAATGCTGGGTTTGATGAAGATTGTAAAATTGCAAAGAGAACTTTGAAAGAGCTAGGCAAGGAAAAGATGAACATACAATTGTACGAGCAGATCATAAAAGCAAAAAAAGTCGAGTTCATGAGCACAAGGCGAGAAGAGCTAATCTACCTAGGAAAGAATAACCCAAAATCATTTTGGAGGGAGCCTAAACCAAGAAAGAAACAAAAAAAGAATAACATCACAACTTCTTAATGGTTTGATTATGCAAAATAATTATATGAGCAAGAATCAGAGGTTGACACCCCTCCCTTGGTCAACATGACAACAAAGTTATTCACCTTGCAAGAGGTTAAGGTTGGTATTAAGAAACTAGGTGTTGGAAAAGCAAAGAACTTGGTCAAACTTAAAGATGAATATTTAAAATGGGGGTGAGATTTCTCACGCCCCACATTGTGAGAATATTCAACAACATAATTCAACAAGGGTTCCCTAGAGACTGAACTACCAACCTAGCAATGCCTTTTTAAGAGCGGTGATGCTAATAATCCTTCCAATTATAGGATCATCATGATCAATCCTTTGTTTGCAAAACTATTTGGTAGCATGGTTGAAAATAGAATCAGCAAGTGGTGGAGGAGAAAGGAAAAAGAGCAAAAGGGTGGGCAAGCTTTAGACCTAAGCATTCTACTTTAGATCACGAAGTTACTTTAAGACACATTATTGAAAAATTTTGGGATGAAAAGGAAGAAGCATACTGCTATTTTGTTGACTTCAAAAAGACCTTTGACACAATTCGTAGAGATAAGTTATGGTGCATAATGAAGGAGCTTGGAATTCTAATGCATTTTAAAGTGGTTGTCCATAGGCAAGCTATGAAAAGGTTTGAGTCAAAATCAGAACTCAAGTAGGCATTTTAGAAAGTTTTAGAAGTGACATTGGAGTTAAGCAAGGGTGCCCTCTATCCTCTACTCTTTTGGCTTTATATATTGTCAAACTTGAAGAATGATTGAATTTGCAAGGTGGGGATGGGGTCTGTCTGGGGGAGTACGTGATAAGGATTCTTTTATATGCAGACAACCTTATTTTGATTACTAAATTTGCTCATGGGTTGCAAGAGCACTTACATACCCTTAAGCACTTTTGTAGAGCAATAGGTATAATTTGCAAATCAATACCAACAAGACCTGAATCATGATTTCTCCAATAAAAGGAAAAAGATTTAACATAAGTTTTACTTTGAGGGAAGTACTCAGAAGAGGTAACCGAGTACAAATATCTTGGGATTGACTTCAACAACAAGATTAGTTGGGAGGCTCGCAGAAAGAAAAGAACTTTGGGAAGATATAAAACTTTGTTTTCTTTCTAAATAGATGTAGAGAGGTAGAGTTATGGGATTGGAAAACTACTCAGATTCTTTCTGGGCTATTGGTAATTCCGATGGTGCTTTATGGGTATTGTTATCACCTAAAATTGCACCCTACTTGAAGCTCGTTCAAGCATTCCAGTGACACATGGGATTGGTCTCAAGGTGTGGGACCTTGCAGTTGAGACCAAACCTCCAGAGAAGGTTGGTTCCTCTTTCTGGACTTAAGGTCCAGAGAATAATGGCTAAATCTAATGCTACTGATTACTAGGGGAAAGGGGAAGAAGGAGAAACTAAATTTAAAAGGTGATGCACCAGATTTAATATGCTTAACTGTGCTTGAATTAACACAACAATGACCTCAAAACTGCAATAAACTCACACAGACTCGTATAAACCATCACAGAGGTTCAGGTAGAAAACCAAAGCTATCAAAGGGACCATTCTACCCACGATACAAGCATACAATTCTCAAATAAACACAGTGTAAAGTTATAGAGAGAGGCAAAGTGACAATTTGTATTGATCATGAAGGCTAGGAAGCCATTACAAAAGTAGAACAATTTGCTGCAGAAGGAAAAGCTACAAAATAATCAATTACATTCATTGGTGAACCACAATCGAAGACATTAAAGGCCTAGATTCAAGAACAATACATCAAATTTGACTGGTTCTTGCATATGCATTACAAGGTCTGTAATCTGCAACAAGCTCCTCCACTCACGTGATGACCCAGAAGAACAGCTAACATAAACTACATCTTTTTCCATGTATATATAGCATTTCATAATCCATCGGGCAACTACAGGTGCTAAAAAACAGTTAACCACTTGTCCTACGCTACATTTAAATTTGGTTCATGGCCCTATCAAAAAATTGGCAGAAGAAGATTGCCCACACGCCCGGGTACTTGACGCATTGAAGAAGGAAGGTCTGAATCCTTCTATGTACCTGCAAATTGATTTTGTTCCTCCTTTATACAATCACATTGAAGATTTTAACTATTTCAGCTACCTGAATCTGATTGATTTGCACATTTGTCCTTCAGGCATTTACTTTGCTTTGCAATACTGGAGTGTTCTCAGAAAATTGCACCCTGCAAGCATTTACAACACTTTAAAAGTGTTTATTTTCAATTCTGCCTTCGGCGCTACATGATTTTCTCCATTATCGACAAATTTGCCTCATGCTGAACTCTTCAACCTTACTTGATTTTCCCTTTAGTTGGTGAAATTTGCATTTTGCAGACCATCGGGCTCTCTTCTTTTCTCCTGGGCTCATTAGTTGGCAAATCGACAAACTTAGGAATTATGAACTGATTGGCGAGTTCGTAACTTTACCATCTCTTGATTTCCCTTTTCTGCTTGATCTTTGCCTTATTTTTGCCTTATCGGTGAACATTCATATTCACGAACTTGCCTTGGCTTGCCTTTTCACAGGTTATCGATGAAATCTCACTTTTGTGAACCTATTCCTTCGTTGCTTTTCTTACTTTACTTTTCCTTGGTCAGTGAAAACCTTATTCTGCGAACCAATCATGCCTTTGCCCTTTGCACCTTGGCTGACAGCCTCCTTCCTTGGCTTCGTTCCCTTGTTGGTAAAGTCGCCAATCAACGAACTTAAGGTTTGTCAAACCTTAAGTTTGCCGACAAAGGCAAACTCTGTCTTTGACTTAGCCGCATCCCTTTGGTGAAGATTTTTCTGTTGCCTCCTTGCGTTACTTAGTTGATGAATTTGCCAATTGGTGAGCTTTTAGTTCGTTGAACTCAAAATTTGCCGACTAAGGCAACTTTCACTCCTTTTGCCTTGAAAAAAAACCTGCATGCTTGCCTTTGGCCTGAGTCTTAGTCCTTTTTTTCCAACTGCTAGTTCCTTTGTTGGTGAATCAGCTAATTGGCGAACCTGTCAATCGGCCAACCAAAGGTTCGCCAAACCTGAATTTTGCCGACAAAGGCAAAACACTTAGATTTTTTTGAGATTTTTGAAGAAAGACTTCTTCCATTTAAGCTTTCTCAGATTGGATATATTTGACGAAAAAAGATGGGATTTTTGAACTATTTTGGCCTAGGCAAAATATGACAACAGGTATGATCTTTGGACTAGTAGCACTTTAGAGTCAAAGTGGAAGCAAATAGAGAGAATTCAAAAGCACATGATCACAAGCAAGTTCAAAATAAAACTTTCGGTTCCATACAAGATTCTACTAGCTGAAATAGGGGCAGTTCCTATAGATGCCATTGCTATGGTGTATCTCATAAGATATCTCAAAAGAGTTGATTAGATGGAAGCAAGTAGATGGCCTAAGGCTATTTTCAATGAGGTCTTGAATGAGAGAAAGAAATCTTGGATGAAGTAAAATAGCAAGTGGATGAGCAAGTGGAATATCTACTTGAATGCCTGTCCCACTAATAACAAAGAAATAAAGACTTTTGTCATTGATAAATTTTGCAAGTTTATGTGAGTAAAAGTGTTAGGGAAAAAGAAAAATTATTATCATGAGGAATTTAACTCCCCCTATGATCATCAGCAAAAAGCTTACATAGGGGCAAATATCTCGTGAAGAGCAAAGATTTTGATTGCTTAGCTAAGGACTCTCATCAACTTCGGTGTGAAACGGAGAGGTGGAAAATACCTAAAGAGACATGGGAAGAGAGGGTGTGTGATTTTTGCACAACTAGGGCAGTAGAATCAGAAAAACACTTTATTTTGGAATGTGCTGCCTACAAGAACATCAGGGCCAAATATGCTAGTGTCTTGACAACTATTTCATTACACAGTTTATTCAGCAAATGAAATGAAATGAAAGTTTTTAATGATGTCCACGAGACCGAAACAGTTTATGCGACCCACAAAAGCACTAGACCACGTAAAATAGACCACCAACTAAACCTGATTGCTACTCTCAATCTCCTTGATGATTGTCAATCTTCTTCTATGGATTCTGCTCAAAAAATTAGCCACTCTCACAATCTTTGTTTCAACAAACAGGGTCGTTAAAGAAACAACATTCAAGATATCCTTGAATTTGAAACGAATGTCCTCATAAGCTTTGCACTCCATGATGTAATGCTATTCTGTTTCCACTAACCCCGACGTACAAAGATGGCAAATCCTATCCGTCCACTCTTCTTTGGGTGTCTTCCATCTTCCCATTTCACACCTAAGATGGTGTGAGCTAGTTCTGAGTTGGGCCAATAACATTTTATATTTCCACTTGATATCCGCCATAATATAACACTTTTGATCGTGATCACATGTGGGGTTAAAATGAATGACACTTGAGAAAGTGTGAGAGTTTAATATCTCTAAACAGTAAAAAAAAATGAAATGCAAAAAGTTAAAATAAGAGAGTTGGGCTGTCTAATAGACTATTTTTAAACTTGTGAACATTAAAAATTATACTTTTCTATTGTACTCATGGTCCCATTTATTCGTAAACTCATTCTTCCTCTATTTAACTCTTCCTCAATAGCCAGCCTAGCCCAGCGGTGTTTGTCCATATTGTTCATCTATCCACAAAGTGCATAGCGTTTGAAATTTCGATGAGAGCGTGTGTGTTTTTCTATGTTTTGGTGCAGAGGCCACTCTCCACTTTAACGTGACGTGCTTGTGTTCAACAAACGCATGTGTCATACTTGCTTGACAATGCCGGTGGAGAAGCGAAGAAAGACAATGGCGGCAAAACTCTGATATAAATATAAATTCGGGGTGTTGAGGGGGAGGGGGAGGTTGGTTCAAGTGAAGATGGCACAACAGAAACGGTTGAAGGGTGATTTGGATTTGAAGTTCGAGAAGAAAATAGAGGAAATGGAATGCGATCAGGCTGAGCTGCAGCAAGAATTGGTCGCTCTTGCAGGCATAAATGACCACCATGCCGATAATCTGTCACCCTTTCTCAGAATATTGCAGATGATGGGTCATGCTGTATTCGTTTTCTCGCCAACAACTGGAGAGCTAATGTTCTGGTACGCCCACGCTACTTCTTAATCACAAGTACTTTTCATTTAAAAAGGGGCGGAAATGGCCAGAGTTTATTACACGCGTGGCTCTATAGTTCCCCAACATCTATTTTATGACAGCCAACTAATGTGATGAGCCCTATTAACGATTTCTTAGCTTAATTTAGCATTGGGTCTTTAAGCAATTTTTCTGCCGCTTCCTGTTTTTGTTCCTGATTATCTTCTTTTCCTCTTAGGTGACTAAACAATCCACTTTTCTTCAATTCCATTGCTAATACTATTAAATAGAATTGCCTAAAGTGGCTCAAACAACTCTTGTACGGAAGAAGTAGATGCACTCGAAGCTTTGGGAATGTATCTACACGTTACACTCTTTGGTTATTTGATTTCCTTTAGTGAACACCCTTTTAAATTATATCAAAATTGAACACCAGCTTTATATCTTTAATATAAAAATGAACAACGCTTCTCTCATCGTACTTTCAACATGGAGAAGTACTTCTCTTAAGGAGATTTTAATTCAAGGACAGCAAATGAACAAACTGGTATTTTATGTAGAAAGGAAGATAATAATCCTTTATGGCTTGTCGAAAGAAAAAATCATCAATGGTCAAGATGTACATATCACTTTGGTAAAGAATTACTAACCCTATGTGGCACATATGGTTTAATTATTGCAATGGAATGGGTAAGTGAATGAATGAATGCTTTTAATAATGTCCACGAGGCCAAAACAGCCTATGGGACCAGCAGGAACCAAAACACCCAGCAAAAGAACCAAAGCACCCAGGAAAACTGAGAACCAAAACAGGCAGACCCACCACACAGCTCTTAACTGAAGCCCCTTTCTTTTTGGATCCTAGATCTTCTGCTATGAATCTTGATCAAATACACAACAAATTTAGCTATCCTCTCTTCTTCAAACAAGTTGGTCAAGGAGCCCACATTCAAAGTATCACGATAATTGGCCCGAATGTCCTTGTAAGCTGGGCACTCCATGATGTAGTGCCATTCCGTCTCCACTAACTCCAAAGTGTAGAAATAGCATATTCTCTCTGCCCACTCTTCTTTTGGCCTCTCCCACCTTCCGGTTTCACATCTAAGTTGGTGCGAACTAGTCCATATTTGGGCCATTAACATTTTTGCTTTACATTTTATCTCCGCTCCTATGTAGTTCTTTTGTGTGTGGTCATAAGAAGGATTAAAATGCTTTATGTAGTATTCTCTTTTCCTACCCCATTGCTTTGTCCACATGTTTACTTTGACTTTTTCTTGCACGTACTTTTTAATATCCTCTTTAGTATTTGGGCACTCTTTTATGCTTATGTCCCACTTATTCATCCACCTGTCATTTTGTTTCATCCACGTACTCTTCCTTTTCTCTAATTTTTCCTCTACAACTATTCTAGGCCATCGGAGCAGCTCCATGTTCTCAAGCCTCTTTAAGTAACTTAGCATCTGGATCAACGCCGATGCCTCAACAGGGAAGGCACCGGCCTCAGCTAGCGCAATCTCATAAGGGACCGACGCTTTTGTTTTGAAACTACTTGTGATTAGATGCTTTTGTAACCTCTCTATCTGTCTCCATTTCATTTCTGATGTGTTGCCACCCCAAACCTCACACCCATATAACACCACCGGCACCACCATTAGCCCAAAAAGAGTTTTCTTAGTTTTCCAGTCCCACAATTCAGCACTTCTGCATCGATTTTGCAATGAGTATAAAGCTTTCCAATCCCCTTGTATCCTTTTTGCCCTACATGTCTCCCAACTGAGTTTAATGTGGAAATCTAGGCCAAGAAACTTGAAAATTATTTATGCAAAACTTACAATGGAACAAGTGTTGTTGATTATGTTATTTGCTCACAAAATCTGATAGAAAGGATAATGGAGGTAGTGATTGAAGATTCTCCTACGAAATTAAAATTAGACAATGTAACATACACCCCTGGTATATGTTTTGTGTTTTTGCTGTTTTACTGTTTAGGGTTTTATGGGGCTTTCTTGCATGTGCGTTTTTTGCAAAGTTTGAAAACTCGGACTCGCCGTGGACTCGGCAGCCCAAAATTGGACTTGGACTCGGGACTCGGCACAGACTCGTGACAAAAACTCGGCACGGACTCGGCAAAAAAAAACCGTAGTTTTTTAAAAAAACAAAAGAAATTAATGCATTTAGAGAACATAAGAGCCTAATTTGATTATCAATTTGTCATAATTCAAAGATTACACGTCATATGATCATCAAACACTCAATAATTGAAATTTCATCATAGTTTCAAACTTTCAAAATGTATAACAGCATCATAAATGTTTACATATAATCATATGTCAAAATGAGGAAAACATTAACCAAATATAATCTATAACATCCTCTGACTCGTTTTCTCGGGTTCTTTCACGCTAACTTCAATGGTAGACCTGTGTTTTTCAAGGCAGAAGAGTGAAAATGAGCAAAAAATGAGTATTTTGGTTAGGACTCACGAGTCGACTCGCGAGTCTCGACCAGGGACTCGCGCGGACTCGGCTCGCTAGTTCGTGCCGAGTCGACTCGGCAGGCTTCAGGACTCGCGAGTCGTGATGAGTCCGCGGCGAGTCCTGCGAGTCTGCAAACTATGGGCGTGAGTTTTGAGGCCGGACTCGCAT
This sequence comes from Cunninghamia lanceolata, assembly GCA_027924645.1. NCBI lineage: Eukaryota > Viridiplantae > Streptophyta > Pinopsida > Cupressales > Cupressaceae > Cunninghamia > Cunninghamia lanceolata. Next base: position 7,081,242 of record BSBN01000512.1, read on the forward strand.
GGACTCGGCTCGCGAGTCTGTGTCGAGTCGACTCGGCAGGCTTCAGGACTCGCGAGTCGCGGCAAGTCCTCGTCGAGTCCCGTGAGTCTGCAAACTATGGTTTTTTGCATAAAATACATATAATATAAACAATATACTGAAAACCCAGAAAAACTAAAAGAGATAACAATGAAATATGAAAGACCCATATAGAAGGAAGCCAAATTATGAGGTTCTATAACATACCCATATCAAGATTTACAACTTCATGTCGCGGTCATTGCTAGACTAGCAACAAAGGCCATAAAAATATGCTCACAAATCCTAGAAATGACGAGATATGGTATTACAATTGATAGCAGATCAATATCAGGCCCTAAACATCCACAAATGATCATCAAACGAAACCCCAAAGTGATTCGCTGCTGCTCCTAGATTCCCACGAACTGTACCAACATGGTACGGCCTCCCAGCATGAGTATGACAGCAGAAAATAACATAAAATCCTCCACTAACAGATTTGTATTGGTCTGAATGCAATAGCAGCTCCAAACTGACCTCAGCAAGGTAGGAAAAAGCACTAAAAACTCCACAAAGTATGCATAGCACCCCAAACTATGGTACGGCCCCAGCTGGAAATGTACGGCCTGCTTGTGGCTGATAAAATCTGCAAGAAACTCCTTCAAAACTATTTAAATCTGTCCTCCACTGGTCACTAATGTCTGCACCTTCATTGTTCATCGAATACCTCCATTTTTCATGCTCAAATCTGCCCAAATGAATCTACTGAAAGCACAAATGGAAGTCCTGTGTGAAGCTCCTCCAAGCCTCTCCTGATGCAATCTTTCATGCACGAAGAAAGGCGAATTTGCAGAGGTTTCCGTCCCTACAAATCGATCTCCAAAACCCTAGAGCCAAGCTCAAACCCAATGCATGAGAAAACTCAATATGAGAGCAATTTTCATAAAACATAGCATATCCAAATGAGTCTTTTTTGCCTTTTTGTTGCTCTCCTTTCCCAACGCCCAAGAAGGATTATTTTTATTATTTTAATACATGACTTAAAGTCCCCTTATGTCTCCATGGGCGCCCATCTCCTAGGGGGTCACTTTGAAGTTACAACTTTTATTTTATAAAGTGACGTTATATTATAACATAAAGTTATATCATATCTAATAAAATAACATAAGTTAAATCTTTAATTTAATTTATATTATATTCAATGATGCTTAGACAATTCGAAACCATCAACTCCCATGCCATGACCAACGACCATTGCCCTGCCAAATATAGCAAGTGCCCGGCTCCCGACTTACTATAAATAGTAAGTACCTGAATTGACCTCCTAACCATTGTTATTAGCCTACGGAAGTCATGTGATAGGCTAATCTCCATCATCCATGTGACTGGGCTAAATGGGGGACATTACAGTCCGCCCTCCCCAAGATTGCTTGTCCTCAAGCAACCTCAGCTCAGGATACTGCAATATCTGTCCACTCTCCCAAGTGGCATCCTCAACTGGTAAGTTCTTCCACTTTACCAGGTACTCTCTGATGACCCATTTCCTCAAATTCCTCTCTCGGGTGTCAATAATAGCCTCTGGTATTAAAATTAGCTTCCCCTCCTCATCTAATGGTGGAAGCTCAATTGAAGGAATCACATTGTAGCCAAGAGCTTTCTTCAACCTGGAAACATGAAACACATTATGCACTTTGCTATCTGCTGGCAATTCGAGCTCATATGCCACTTCACCCACCTTTCTGGTAATCCTGAATGGGCCATAAAAGTTAGGTTTTAATTTTTTTGCTCCACTCTTCTTGAGAGTGGATTACCTGTAGTGTTGGAGCCTCAAATACACCATATCTCCAACGTCGAAACTCCTCTCCACCCGGTGCTGATCAACATAAAGCTTCTATTGATTCTGTGCCTACTGTATATTTTCTTTGAGCTCCTTCACTATGTCTTGGCTCTCCTGTAAAAGATCTTTTGCCTTAGGCACCCGACTGTCACCAAGTAAGAGATCTGTGAAGCATGGGCATCATAACCGTATAGTGCCCTGAAAGGAGTCATCTGAATAGACATGTGGGATGTGGTGTTATAGCAGTACTCCCCCAAGTGCAACCATCTAATCCATGCCTTCTGCTGCCCCGAAACATAATTGTGGAGATACCCCTCTAACCACTTGTTCACCACCTCTGTTTGGCCATGTGTCTGTGGGTGATAACTGGTACTAGGAGTCAACTCGGTACCACAAAGTATGAATAGCTCCTGCCAGAATAAACTCAGGAACTTGCTGTCCCTATCACAAACTATGCTTTTGGGTATCCCGTGTAGCCTGAATATCTCCCTGAAGAATAAATCAGCCACCTGAGCAACTGTATAAGTTGCTGAAATGGCGAAGAAGTGTGCAAATTTGGTAAGTCTATCGACTACCACATAAATATAGTCCTTCCCCTGCATCTTTGGCAACCCTGTTATGAAATCTATGGAGATACATTCCCATTTTTGGTTGGGAATAGGCAATGGCTGTAATAAACTTGCTGGGTAAGTATGCTCATGCTTATTCTGCTGGCAAATGGGACACTCACGAACATACTTCAACACTTCCTCCTTGAGCCCTTTCCATGTGAACCTCTACCGAATCTGTCTGTATGTTTTGAAGAATCCAGGATGGCCAGCCATTGGAGTATCATGGAAAGTTATTATTACCTTATGCTTGAACTGAGAACTGGGCACTAAAAATATTCTGTCTTTTTATATGATCAGGTCATTCACCACAGAATATCTGTCATCCTTGATAGTGCCCTCAATGACTCCTGCTGCCCAAGAGTCTTTGGCATACTCTGCTGCAATCAACTCCCTCCAATTAGCAGATATCTCTTCAACTAAACACGAGTGAGGTCTCCTCGACAATGCATCTGCAACTACATTCCTCTTCCCCTTGACATACTCGATGTCAAAGTCATAAGCCTGAAGCCGACTGACCCACTTCTGTTGTTTGTCATTCAGATCCTTCTGGTTCATGAAATATTTTATGCTGTTATGATCCGTCTTGATGATGAACTTCCCTCCTACCAGATAAGGTCTGAATTTGGCCAATGCATGCATTATGGCCAACATCTTTCGGTCATACACCGAGTAACTCCTCTCAACACCCCGAAGTTTCTTGCTCTCAAATGCTATCGGGTGTTTCTCCTGCATGAGCACTGCCCCTATCCCTTCTCTTGATGCATCACACTCTAGTTTAAAAGGCTTAGAGAAGTCGGGGATTGCCAGCACAGGGCAAGTAGACATCAAGTGCTTGAAGTGATCAAAGCACTGTTGAGCTCTGTCATTCCACTCAAAGGCTCCCTTCTTCGTCAAGTCTGTCAATGGTGCAACTGTCTGAGAGAAGCCTTTTACAAACCTCTTGTAAAATCCGCAAAGTCCAAAGAAGCCCTTAAGTTGTGTGAGGTTTGTGGGTGGGGGCCAATCAACAATTGCCTTTATCTTGTCTGGATCTACTCTAACACCATCAACACTGATAATGTGGCCCAAATAAAGTAACTTCGTCATGCCAAAGTCACATTTTGACTCTTTGGCATAGAGGGATTCACTCTCCAATATGCTCAATACCTCCTCCAGATGTCTCAGATGATCCTCCGAAGTCATGTTGAAAATTAGGATGTCATCAAAGAATATCAATACAAACTTCCTAAGCTGTTGTCTGAATATTTGATTCATGCAACTTTGGAAAGTAGCAGGGGCATTGGTAAGTCCAAACGGCATCACAAGAAACTCAAAGTGGCCGTAATGACACCTGAAAGCAGTCTTCTCTATGTCCTCTGCCCTCATACGGATTTGGTGGTATCTTGACCTCAAATCAATTTTGGAAAAATAACATGCACCATGCAGCTCATCTATCGGCTCATCAATCCTCGGAATGGGATACTTGTTCTTGATGGTTTTCTTATTTAGTGCCCTATAGTCAATGCACATCCTGATCGTACCATCCTTCTTCTTAACCAAGACCACTGCAGAAGCAAAGGGACTCTTACTGGGCCGAATGTGTCCCATCTCCAACAACTCCTTGATGGTTTTCTCTAGCTCATCCTTCAGTCTCTTAGGATGACGATAGGGGGTAATCATGATGGGCCTGGTCCCATCCTCTAACTCAATGACATGCTCTATGCCTCGATCTGGAGGCACTCCTGGTGGTATATCTCCAAACACCTTGTTGTGCTTGGACAAAAGCTTCTGAATATCAGGATGATAATTGCCCTTCTGCTGTGGTGGGGACTCTGGCATAATGAGGCACTTTGCTGCCCACTCTACCTGGTCATGTCGCAGTAACCTCTCCATTCTCTTCAGTGATACCACCCGTGGTCCACCATCTGACAACCCTCTAAGACATATTTTCTTTCCATTGAATTCAAATTTCATTTCCATCTTCTGCACATTCATGGTGAACTCTCCTAACTGGCTCATCCAATGCATGCCAAGTACAACATTTGTATCCCCAATGCCAACAACATAAAAATCATCCACCAACCCATACTCACCCATGATGATCTTCAATCCTGATATTTTCCTGTTAAACTGCATTTTGAATCCGTCGGCTACCATTACTTTGAAGCCTTTGAATTCCTCTACCTTCAATCCCTGTCGAGCTACCAACCCCTCGTTAATAAAGTTGTGTGGCTCTTGTGTCAATGAGGGTGATGATACGGTGACCTCCAAGTACACCACACACCTTGAAAGAACCAACCTTCTGAAAACTGGAAAGTTGGGCAAGAGTACCACCACTGCCAACACTGTGCTGTGATGCCTTCTCATCTCCACTATCCTCATAGTTTGAAGGCTGATCTGAATGTGAATCGGATGCCTCTGACGGTGTCTCCTCGGCCGAATAGTACTCAATCAACTTGGCCTTAGCCTTGTGTGAGCACTTATGTGAGGGATCCCATGGTTCTTTGCAATGAAAGCAAAGTTTTTTCCTCCTGTATTCGTTGAGCTGGTCATCTTTCAACCTGTTTGATTTATCCCTAGAGTGCTCAACATCTCTCTGGAAGGGTCTCTTGTAAAGAACCCTTATAATATGACTGAAAATATTTGCCAAATTAGATAAGAATTTTTGCACCAAATAGTCAACTTCAAATGAAAGACAACACATGAAACATATAGACAATGAAACCCAAACTTCCAATGCTTTATTAACTTCTTCAATGATGACAAACACAAATGATTATTCGCTGTCTTTTATGACAGTCAAGTACTATTTTATATCAGACTTAGATACATGCTTGAAAAGTAGGCAAAATGGCATCCAAACCCTATACAAAATATGTCTAATCAATGAAGGATGATTGACAAATGATCTCAACTCAAGTTGAACCCTGAATCACCACCAAATATCACTGTATTTGTGACTGATATGACTGATGAAAATGTTGATATCACTATTATTGCCCAACCAATAGGATATAGATGAATATAGGCCAAAAAATACTTTCAAATTGCTCTAAATGCAAATCGGTAGGCTCTTAGGACGCTGATATGACATCCAAAGTCTTCAACATATTAAATGCCTTCAAAATGATCTTCTTCCAACACTGATGCTGATTGTAGCAGATCTGTAAGTGATTGAAATATGCCCAGATTGCATGCAAATGACAAAATAACTCCTCTCCAAGCAAGCAAGGGTCTTCTAGTGAAGGATATTGCTTTGTATAATCATCACCAATGCCCGAATCTTCATAAAACCATGAATATAAAGCTTTATCAGCTCGCTGTGATTTGTATCAGACCCAAAACTCTTGATAGAACTCACTGAATCACTCCAATATTTGATAAACACTACCTTGGTTGATATTCAACTTGACCAAGGGTTACAATAGCTCACAAACTTCACTTCAACTCTCATAAAACCTGCAAAATTAAGCTCTAATGGTGAATACTGATTGCATCCACCTTTCAAAATGGGAATGTGGCCATCACCAAACCCTAGTTATCAAGGGATCATCACCTTGATTGGACTGAAATTTGTCTTCAGCCAAGAGATAAACTCAATATGCAAAAACCAAGTCAAAAACATGATTTCAAATGACTCCAGCTGTTCCTTATGAAGCCCTCACTCCAAATAGGTCTGAAAGTTTTTGTGTACACAATCACTTATTAAATGACGGTTTTTGTGTACACAATCACTTAACTTTATTAAATGATGGTTTTTGTGTACACAATCACTTAACTTTATTAAATAATGGTTTTTGTGTACACAATCACTTAACTTTATTAAATGATTGTTTTTGTGTACACTAACACTTTATTTTATAAAGTGTTTTAAATTGACTCAAGTAAATTAATAAAATATTAATTTTATAAAGCAATTAAAAATACTTTATAAAATTAATTTACAATTAGAACCTTTTTAAGTTACTTGCAAAATGGGGACATTACAGCCCTCCCTTCTCGACATTGCTTGTCCCCAAGCAATAGGAAGAAAAATTGAACCCAATCAATCCCTGGATCTCAAATCCATTGAGGCTCCTCAATCATGCTCAAACATATCACTTCAAACCTGTTGGTGTAGAAGATCTTGGGACCGCTTCCGCTGTCGTACAATGACTCAAACACATCCAAACCAAAATAAATGCCAATCACGAAGGTGTAGATGCCAAGCAATGAACCAAAGAAGCTGAAAATCCTTCTACCATTGAATAGTAACATGAATAGACAAAGGATACTAAACACAATTGTATCTATTCCTGTTGTGTTAAAACTGAAATTACATACTTCACTACGCAACAATGAAGAATAACCATCCACATGTGCCAATGAGAGAGCATCATCAAAATGATTTGGCGTCCTTCAAGCGTAGGCTGATCCTCTCCAATGAAAATCAATGTATCGTGCAAATCACAACTAAAATCACATGCAATGGAATTCCAAGTAGGACAGCTACTAACCCATGACAAATCAATGAAGATGAAGTCACCAATCAACAAATAAAAAGTTGCCATATCATAATCAATTGGTGACATAACCAAAGATGAGTTATGGATGCCTTCAACACCCATCAAAGACAACTCTTGAGTGGCTAGTCCACTATGGGTGACATCAAACACCATCAAGTCTTGATTTGTCTTTACCATCTCAAGATGTTTTGTTTGACTAGCAACAAGCTTATCTTTCCTTGCTCTCTCTAGCCAAATATCACACCTTTCTTGTGTCTTTTTGACATCTTCATAAGTCTGATATACAAAATCAGATTGTGTAGTCTCCTGTTTTTCAACAACATTACCAAATCCAACAGTCCAATCTTGTATGTTATCATTAGTAGACCATGAATAACTATCATCCAAAGGTGTTAGCATGTCAAACTCATGAAAATACAAAGCCATAGGACTGCTGTCCTCAAACAAATCAGGTATGATGTCATGTCAATCCATATCAAAAATCAAATGCTTACCATCAAATGTCGGTTCCATACAATTCTCTTCACATGTATCATTTATGTTTTCATGAGATAATTCATTACTCATATCTATCATAGATTTGGATGCTATGTCATGACTATGGGAGGAAATAGGACTGCTGTTCCAAAAATTAGAATGATGGTCATACTCAATTATGTTGTCTTCTACAAACTCAATCATCTCTCCTACCAAGGATGGATGGCTATCAACAAGAGCTGTCCTATAAGATGTCACCAAATGAAAATCATGTGTATAATTCTCCTTTGCCAACCTCACTATCATCAAAGCCTCCTTGAATTCGTGCAAAACAATAAGAGATGAACTTCCTCTAAAATCTAGAGCCTTCCAACACAGCTCTACAATTATCTCATGAATATCAAAATGAACTAGTGCTGCAACAATCTTATTATCATTTACCTTTAGATGCTTTTCCAAGTGATGTGATGCATGAGACTCAACACCTCCATAAAAATTTGTTATTTGGTTATCATCGTGCTCCTCCAAATCAGCTTGGTTTTCATCTATGATATCATTTTCTTCAATCTTCATGTGTTCTTCATCTTGGTCTTCAATAGGTGACTCTTCTTGATCACTTATAGGCTACAAATCATTTGAATCACCTGCATGTTTATCAAGCTTACCATAGAGACGACTTCTAAAACCTTCACTTGTAAATATTTTTTCCATCATCACCCAACTTTTTTCCATATAATCTGACAACTGCTGTGATTGCCGTTTGTATTCAGCAAAAAACCTTTCCAACTCTTTCATGCTACCATCTTTAACTCTAGCCATTGAAGTACCTTGTTAGATGACTGAAACCAATTCTGATTTTCCCCTCAGGCTGGCAAGATCATGGCTTTGATACCACTGTAAAGAACCCTTATAATATGACTGAAAATATTTGCCAAATTAGATAAGAATTCTTGCACCAAATAGTCAACTTCAAATGAAAGATAACACATGAAACATATAGACAATGAAACCCAAACTTCCAATGCTTCATTAACTTCTTCAATGATGACAAACACAAATGATTATTCACTGTCCTTTATGACAGTCAAGTACTGTTCTATATCAGACTTAGATACATGCTTGAAAAGTAGGCAAAATGGCATCCAAACCCTATACAAAATATGTCTAATCAATGAAGGATGATTGACAAATGATCTCAGCTCAAGTTGAACCCTGAATCACCACCAAATATCACTGTATTTGTGACTGATATGACTGATGAAAATGTTGATATCACTATTATTGCCCAGTCAATAGGATATAGATGAATATAGGCCAAAAAACACTTTCAAATTGCTCTAAATGCAAATCGGTAGGCTCTTAGGAAGCTGATATGACATCCAAAGTCTTCAACATATTAAATGCCTTCAAAATGATCTTCTTCCAACACTGATGCTGATTGTAGCAGACCTGTAAGTGATTGAAATATGCCCAGATTGCATGCAAATGACAAAATAACTCCTCTCCAAGCAAGCAAGGGTCTTCTAGTGAAGGATATTGCTTTGTATAATCATCACCAATGCCCGAATCTTCATAAAACCCTGAATATAAAGCTTTATCAGCTCGTTGTGATTTGTATCAGACCCAAAACTCTTGATAAAACTCACTCAATCACTCCAATATTTGATAAACACTACCTTGGTTGATATTCAACTTGACCAAGGGTTACAATAGCTCACAAACTTCACTTCAACTTTCATAAAACCTGCAAAATTAAGCTCTAATGGTGAATACTAATTGCATCCACCTCTCAAAATGGGAATGGGGCCATCACCAAACCCTAGTTATCAAGGGATCATCACCTTGATTGGACTGAAATTTGTCTTCAGCCAAGAGATAAACTCAATATGCAAAAACCAAGTCAAAAATATGATTTCAAATGACTCCCAGCTGCTCCTTATAAAGCCCTCACTCCAAATAGGTCTGAAAGTTTTTGTGTACACAATCACTTATTAAATGACGGTTTTTGTGTACACAATCACTTAATTTTATTAAATGATGGTTTTTGTGTACACAATCACTTAACTTTATTAAATGATTGTTTTTGTGTACACAATAACACTTTATTTTATAAAGTGTTTTAAATTGACTCAAGTAACTTAATAAAGTATTAATTTTATAAAGCAATTAAAAATACTTTATAAAATTAATTTACAATTAGAACCTTTTTAAATTACTTGCAAAATGGGGACATTACATCTCTTCTCCTTCTCCTTATCCCTCCTATGTGGAAAGCCCTTAGACTGAAATTTATTCACTAGTTCCTGGAGTTTGGGATTAGTATTACATCTGCAAATCATTTAGAAGTATTCTGGGTAGATTTAAGAGTATTATCAGATTGGTTTGTTGTTGACATTCACCCCAGCAGGGTCGTACATGCTGGTATAGGTCGTGGGCTTTCAAGACAGCCAAATCCTTCTCATTTGGGACTCATTTACTAAGCATTATGGACGCCTAGGGTTTGAGTATTCAGTGCTGCATTTTGTTTGAAGGAGAACAACCTTGTGTTAGGGTTTTGAAGTGTTTTTATGATGCATTTTATGTTGATGTAGCTACATCCAACTAATGAAGTTGAAAACTGTTATCCGGGTATGTGTTTATAATTCATATTATGCAATTCTGACATCTGGGTCTTCGATCATTTATGCATTAGGGTTTTAGATTTTATGGGTATTTGTTGCATGTTTATATTCTATTGTATTTGTGCAAAAAACAAAACATGCAAAACCAAAAAACCCCTTCTGCAACTTCTAGTTCTGAAAGATCACACTCTAACAAAAATAACACTATTAAGAAATAAAAAAAATATTACAAACAGGGCTGGTCATTACAGTGGTATCAGAGCCAAGTTGTATCTTGCCATCCTGTGTGGTTAAGTATCAGTTTCAGAGTCATGGACAAATTCAGTGAAGAAGAATTACAAAAGAAACTTTACAATGCCGGTAAGAATCTTGAACACCTACCTCAGTCAACAAGGGTTCTATGCAGCATTTTGGAGGAAGTAGAATTGTGTCTTTACAAGGTTGAACAATCACCTTCTGAGTTGATGCAACTCGCTATGACTCTTGCAGTGCATTCTTTGGTTAAGCCAATGCTTATGAGACATCATAGAAAGAGGGTAAAGCTTTTAGTCACCAGCTGTCTTAGTGAGATCACAAGGATTACAGCTCCTAAAGCTCCTTACAAAGATGACATAATGAAGGAGGTCCTACAACTGATTGTTGAGAGCTTTCATGGGTTTCTTTATGACGAAGGCCCTACCTTTGGTAGGAAGGCTAAGATGCTAGAAGTAATGGCAAGGTCCAGAACTTGTTATCTTTTTAATGTTCTATAATGTGATGATCTTATTCTTCAGTTGTTTCAGAATTTCATAGCATCGGTATGTGAGGATCATGGACAAGCTCTTTTCTCCTGCATGAAAACCATTATGGTCCTAATCATTGATGAATATGCTACTACTCCCCAGGCTCTTATGTCTATGTTGTTGATGTTTTGAGTCATGAAAAACATATTACTATATATGAATTGCTGGTCAAAAGGGTGTTCAGAAAATGTGAAAGGCTGAAACCTTTCTTGGATATTGAGGGGAGCATAAATCAGTCTATGCATGTAGAAGATTGGGCTCCAAGCCCTAAAGAAAATAAAGCCAAAGGTACGCCTCAGCCCTATGAAGATAAGATTAAAGAAGATGCAAACATGAAAGAGGAAGGTTTTCTTGTTGATAATTGGCATCACACAAGTCACTATAAGGGTTTGAGCGAAGAAGTATCACACCTAGCAAAGGATGAAGTTTTGGTTGTGTTTCTTGAGGATGCTGCAGATAAGTATGATGTAGTTTTTTATTTTGTGTTTTATGAGAGCCTACTCATGAGATAGCAGCCATTCCATGTGAGGATGATGGATGTGTGGAGTTCCCTAACGTTGACTCTCAAGATTTGGGTGCTAAAAATGAATTATGTGATGTGGATTCAAGCCACAACAAGTCTGATTTTGCAAATCAGACCTTAGAAGATGTGAACAAATCAGAAAATTTACTTGTTGGTGATGGGTCCCAGGATAGCTCTTTGGATGAACATACATCTACTTGGGAGGAAGCAGTGTGCAATGATTATGTCCAATCAGCAGCTTCTATTATATCATTGGAGCCATCCCGTGAGGTACATAACAACAGTACTTTTGTTGAGGAAGTGTGCAGAGCTGATGGCACACATGATGATGTTTATCAAACAGTGAGTGATGATGATTCAGCCTTTTACCAAAGTGTAGATTACAAATCAGAAAATTTGTGTGAAGACGATTTGTCACAGGGCTCTCACCATTTGGCAGAGCAATTGAAGGTGAACGAAGGCATGATTGCTTCAGCCTTAGAATACTTTGATGTTGTTCAGCAGTTGGTGGCACACTGTTATTGGACTCTAGGTATATATGAGCACTTTGATAGTGGACTTTCCCTTGCCGAGTTTCAGGCACTTAGAGATGCAGTTGGGATAATGAAGAATAATTACCTACAACTATTATCAGATAGAGATCATCTTCTCATGCTCGATGATATCTATTATGACACTCTAAAGGGAAAGGAAGAGGAGGTTGATGAGCTCACCTATGAGCTTGAGGTCACCATAGACTCTTTGAAGAGCGCTCAAACAACCCTTCAAGAGTCAAAGTTACAAATAGATGAGCTTACCGTGGAGTTGAACTTGGTGCAGTCCTCATCACCTACAAATACAATTCAGATATCTATGGCAGTGTTTGGTGATGAGCATACATCCACGAATTGTGGTAATGAGTATGTGGAGGATGTGGCAACATCCATTTCATTTACTGGTGCAGGTGACACAGATGGGATGAGTGCATTGGATGAGTCTAGCAGGGAACAATATGTTGCACCAGGTGTTCCTGAGGATAGTCCCATTTCAGGTGATGCAGAGCAGATTATTGATAGCTCTTGTGGTGAAGTAGTGGATTCTCTAGAGAGTTGTGTGACAGATCACTATGTTGCTCCGTCTTCTTCACAAGAGGTATGCAAGGTATCATCTAGTTGGGAGATTGGTTCTCATGTTGATTTGTTTCCCTCTCCTGGAAGCAAATCAGAGATTACATCCCATGTAGCTGATTTTTGATTGACAACTTATTGAGACACAGAGATGGAGAGATCAGCTGAAGGTTATAGGGGAGAAGGTTGATTCAACCTTATCTCATTTTGATTGCACTCATAAGTATGTTGAGTACCTTCTTTGGACAGTAGAGTTTGAGAAGAGATGGTATGGGGTCTCGGCTGGTACTCACATTCGTGATTTGCGGATCATCAGGAGTGCTTTGGAGGAGATTAAATCAGAATATCTCCAATTGTTTCATGATAAGGAGTATGCTATTGGGTACGTAGAGAGGGTTTCCAGGGTATCTACTCAGTTAGCTATTCAAGATTAGAGACATGAGCCATCATCTGATTCGAGTGATGAGAGTGATGAGGAGTGTATTCCCCATGGCTATGACGGTCAACCATTGACACAGGCAGGTGCTTTTTATCTAAACTGCATAGTGAGGAGTGTTCATCGTTTCTCCTTTAGTCCACACATAGATGACCTGATGATGTGTAAGTGTGGATTGGCTCAGGATTTATACCATCCATTATGGGATGAAGGGTTGCCATCTATAGATGGAACTAGAGATTGTAGGTGTGTTGGTGCCTGAATTGACTGTCAGTTTCCGAGCAATTTTTCATGCAGGCACCTTCCCAAAAAATCCAAAAAGTTCTGAGTTTTGGCACCCCTTCAGTGTTTTGCAGCATCCGCATCATCTTTCCTGAGGAAGGGGTCATCATGTTTTGTCTGTCGGCATGAGTTTTTGTTTGAAGTGCTCCGATTGTGTCTTCGAACTTTCGGTTTGAACCTCCCGCTTGAACCCTTTTCTCAATGGTTCAAGGTTCAATGGTTTGGTGCTTTGTGATTTTGGTCTCGGCTGAAGTATTTTGCCGATGGAGTATTGTTTTTGAAGTTTGAACCTCACCGGCGAACCTCAGTATTGAACCTCGCTATTGAACCATCGGGTTGAACCGGTTCATCGGTTCAATGGGTTCGCGGGGTTACATTTGTGTTGGGCCGACGGCGTATGTTTGGCCGATGAGGAGTCATCGGCGTGTGTCTTGCCGATGGGGGTATGTCAAGTGTTCATCGGCGAGATTTGGCATATCGGCAGCAGTCTTTTGTGGTTTGCCGATGGAAGGAAGTCACCCCGATGGGGAATGCCATCGGAGTGAGATTGTATATCGGGCTAGCAGTTGGAGGGTCTGCCGATGGGGTAGTGTCAGGCCGATGAGGATTTGGAGTGGTCATCGGCGAGAGTTGTATTGTCGGCCGAAGTGTTTTGGGTTGTGCCGACGATGGGAGGTGTGGCCGATGGGGTGTCATTGGCGTGTGTCTCGCCGAAGGATGTGTGTATCGGGGTGATCGACTGTGTCGGCGAGGGCAATTCTTGTTGCTCCGATGGATGGTGGTCTCGCCGACGGAAGTGGACCATCGGTAGGAGTTGGGCCGATGGCTTGTGGTGGATGGCTTTCGGCGTGAGTTGTATTGTTGGCGAGCATCATTTTTGTTGTGCCGATGGCCTTTGTCTTGGCGACGGGCATGTATGGAATGGTCATCGGTGAGAGTTGGTCTATCAGCTGGGGAGCTTTGGGTTGTGCCGATAGGGTTGGTCTCACCGACGGAGATAGGAAGCGAAGGTGTTGTCGGCGTGACTTGGTAGATCGGCGAAAGTCTGGTGAGCTTGCCCGACGGACTATGTCTGGCCGACAGAGGCTTGCGGAGGTGCGGTCGGCGAGACATTTGTGGTCAGCAGGAGTTTCGTGGGGTAGGCCGATGGTAGTGGTCTTGGCGATGGGCATTGGATTGAGAAGTTGTGAGTCGAGCGTGGCAAAAGCGCTCGACACCTTTTGTCTTTGCAACCATGTTTATAAATTGATAAAGTGGTCTCCTCACCATGCATGTGGGACTAATCTCCCTGCATATTTTGAAACTTCAGTAAAGCGCATTTTGGCAGGAAGCTCCATTTTGAAAGCTGCGACGGTTTTCTTGGTGGTTGCGGGTAGTTGAGCCATCAATGGCGATAGTGCAGAGGTATGGGTGATGGTACGTGCGATCAGGCTGCCCGATTGTGAATGAGGACTTCCAGATGGCGGCGCAAGGCTCGAGGCCTCCCTTGTCTGCTGCATTGATGACTTCTGAGTGCCATTCTTTCTGATGGATGTATTTGGCGGATTTTTGACTTCTGGCTATGTAATTAATGCTGAGTACGCTTCCCTCTGGCTGTTTTTAAGCAGGAAGTGTTACTCATTTTAGAGGTTGGATGTTTTTGGACTTTCGGCTCTGGCTCTGAACATAAGGTGTTCACATTTTGAAAGGCATTTTTTGCTACAGACTCGGTCCTTAGTCTGGTGTACTAGTCTATTTTGGCTTGTAAATGATGATTTTCTCTATGATGACTTTCTATGCAGATTGATTTTAAATGAAAAGCACCTGTGTGTGTATTGTTTCTGATTGTCTCCTGTATGTCATTTGTTTTCCTTTCAAACAAGGTTGTCAAGGGCTTCCAAGTTTTTCAGTATATGCATACTGTGTGTCTGATTTATTGCGTCTGCTCAAGGAGTGGTTAAATAGGCTTTTGATCAGATACAAAGGAAAATAGATTGCATCATAGGATCTGTTAAGTATGATCATAAGTAATACTCTTTCTTGGACATGTTGCTGTTAGGCAGTAGCATTCTTCTCAGGTCCTCTGGATATGAATTAGTGTTGTCATGGGGAGACATTTACATTCTTAGATATGACTCTGCTGCCCAGCTAAGGCACTGGTTTGGGAATCTGTCTGTTCAATGGGTCTAGGAAAGTCCCATCACTCCAAACACCAATTCAAACCATTTCATCCTTCCATCTGTTAGTTGTAGGATTAGGAGTAGGAAACCCCTGCATGCTCTCATCCCTAACTAGACACATATGTCCAAGAATGTTGCCAATCTTGTGATTTGTTACACAAATCTTGGTCCTTACATGAGAGTATTCTGCCTGTTGCTGTCAAGTTATATCCTTCTATCATTGAGCTAGTCAAGGTCATACTTTTATCAAATAGGGACACCCCCTTTGGTGCGGCAGAACCAGAAGTGAAGGGGAGGAGCTCACGCAACCTCCTGTATTTAGTTGGCTTAATTTGCCTGTGCATTAGAACTGGCAAACCCTAATGCTGATTCAGAAGAAAAACCAACAAAATTGGTGACTCTGCTGGGGAGTGATTTGAAAATTGTTATTTTTTGTCCTCCCTGGTGAAATATTTGTGGCCCATCCGAGTTACAACAAAATGGCGACTCTACTGGGGACGTTGATGTAAAGTGATATCCTGCAGTCTCTGGTGAAGTTTTGCTCTGCTGGTGGTATGAACTCAGAAAAATATGTGTTGAGTTTTCAGCTGTTGAAAATTTTGTCCTCTCTGGAGAGGTGGCGACTCTACAAAAGATTCAAGTGCACATGAAAAGTTGATGTGTGTGTTGTGACAAAAAATGTGCTGTTTAGACTTCAGCATCTGTATGAGAAAAGGTACCTTGCTCCTTCCTACTTGTAATTGTTGTTTTATTGCATAGGTTAGATGCTAGGGGAGGCTATAGGTCTTAGGAATGCAAAGGATGTCTGAAAATAGAAATTTCATGAATCCAAATATGTATACACCCATACTCAGTCAAAAGGGGGATGACTTGTTGGATAAAAGAATATAAGAGATGAAAAATAGGTTGATATTCTTAGAGGCTAGGCAGGCTCAGTTGAATAGTGATAACCCTGTTGTGTCTGCCAGTCAGAAAGCTAAACCTCCTGTCAGCCCTTTTGATCCTTTGTATGACCAACTGGATTTGTCATGGGTTGATTATAAAGTAGAAAGTATGCCTGTTAGGATATACTGTCAGATGCCTAGATTTAGTGGTCACAGTGTATGTGATGGGAATGCACATATCCAAAATTTTCACAGTTTCATGGGAAAACATTCATTTAGAGATGAGGATGTGTGGATGAGGTTTTTTGTTAAGTCCCTTGATGCAAAAGCAAAAGACTGGTATTTGAGCTTTCCAAAGAGATTTTTTGCCTGTTGGGATGAGCTTACTGACTGTTTCAAAAAGGAATTTGCAAAAGAACCTGCTGATCTTGTTGCAGAATTGATGAAAATCAGAAAACAAGATAAAGAGCTATGTATTGATTTCAGTCATAGGTTTGCAGTAGCCCTTTCACAGATCCCAGAAGTCTTCAGACCTGACACTTCAGCCTGTGTTGGCATATTCTTTGAGGCTTTTGAGGAGGGCTCTAGTGCATTACTGAGGGATTTCAAGGTGACAAGTATGCAGATGGCATACAAGTTCGTAGAAAATATAGAAAAAATCAGAAATGAGCACTTGCTGAAATCCCTGTCCCCAGGCTTTGGTGTGAATAGTGGTTGTGAAGCTGCGAATGACCAAATGATCATGGCATCATGTGAAGATAAAAGTGAAAATGAAAAGATATTAGTTGAGGATGCCAAGGAAAGGACTAGTGAGGACTCCCATTGCAATGATGAGGCAGCTGGCCATGAAAACAACAACGAGGTTGTGGACAGCAATGAGCAACTTTTGGAATGGACTTGTGGGGATAATTGTGAGTATTGTACTCAAGACAGAGAAGATATAAGCAAACAGAGAAACAGTTCCATGTGTGAACCATTGCCTTCCTTTCAAACACATGGAGATCATGAAGAGCAGTCAGAAATTGAAACAAGTGCTAGTACAGAGCATGGTTGTTTTTTATTTGGTGACTGTTTTGCTTATGACACACAGGCCGATACTCCACAATGTGAATCCATTGGTGATGAAGATGCGTGCTCTGCTGCCCATGAACAAATGGCATATTATGATCAAGCTGATGTACCTGGATCACCCATCTTTGACACATATGGTGATGAGGATCTATTTGAGTATGGTGAAGGTTTGAGCACTATTTTTGACTTGGATTCTGTTTCTCATCATGATGAAAGAGGAAACAACATACATCAGGTAGGTGACTATAAAAATGTGCCTGATTTGAAAGAGATGCCAGAGCCTGATCTTTTCCAGTTTGATGCTGCTATTGGTTGTGTGCATGATGTGCACAACTGTGAATTTGAAAGCTTTTCTTTTGAGAGGCCAGCATATGAAATGAGCTTTGATTTTCCTAGTTGTGTGGTGGACTCTGAGTGTTTCCTATTTTCAGTCCAGCTAGGAGATCATTTTGCAATGCATACTGCTGATGCAGATGATGACAAGTGTTACATACCATTTGAGTATGCATTGCTTGATACATTCTGCATCCACTTGTTGCTTGATGCTGAGGGTCGCTTGCATAGGGTTGACAGTGACAAAATAAATCAAAAGGTTGAATATGCAAATGACCAGGTTTGTTTGTGGTCGGATCATAGCATCATTCTCAGGCTTGACCCAGTGTATGTAGATGAGAACAAGGTGTTTGATAAGGGGAAATATTGGTTTTCCTTTTCTTGGTGGCCTTAGGCCATCAAGTGCTTTTGGTGATGCAGATCATTGTAACTTCATGACTCTGTGCCCAATGGATAGGGGACTGGTTTGCATCCTAGAGATCTGGGGTTCTCGCTGCAGTCTTGCACCTGCACGTCCCCAATCAGAGCCACTGTTGGTGCCTGAATTGACTATCAGTTTCCGAGCAATTTTTCATGCAGGCACCTTCCCAAAACATCCAAAAAGTTCTGAGTTTTGGCACCCTTTCAGTGTTTTGCAGCATCCGCATCATCTTTCCTGAAGAAGGGGTCATCATGTTTTGTCCGTCGGCATGAGTTTTTGTTTGAAGTGCTCCGATTGTGTCTTCGAACTTTCGGTTTGAACCTCCCGCTTGAACCCTTTTCTCAACGGTTCAAGGTTCAATGGTTCGGTGCTTTGTGATTTTGGTCTCGGCCGAAGTATTTTGCCGATGGAGTATTGTTTTTGAAGTTTGAACCTCACCGGCGAACCTCAGTATTGAACCTTGCCATTGAACCATTGGGTTGAACCGGTTCATCGGTTCAATGGGTTCGCGGGGTTACATTTGTGTTGGGCCGACGGCGTATGTTTGGCCGATGAGGAGTCATCGGCGTGTGTCTTGCCGATGGGGGTAAGTCAAGTGTTCATCGGCGAGATTTGGCATATCGGCAACAGTCTTTTGTGGTTTGCCGATGGAAGGAAGTCACCCCGATGGGGAATGCCATTGGAGTGAGATTGTATATTGGGCTAGCAGTTGGAGGGTCCACCAATGGGGTAGTGTCAGGCCGATGAGGATTTGGAGTGGTCATCGGCGAGAGTTGTATTGCCGAAGTGTTTTGGGTTGTGCCGACGATGGGAGGTGTGGCCGATGGGGTGTCATTGGCGTGTGTCTCGCCGAAGGATGTGTGTATCGGGGTGATCGGCTGTGTTGGCGAGGGCAATTCTTATTGCTCCGATGGATGGTGGTCTCGCCGACGGAAGTGGACCATCGGTAGGAGTTGGGCCGATGGCTTGTGGTGGATGGCTTTCGGCGTGAGTTGTATTGTTGGCGAGCATCATTTTTGTTGTGCCGATGGCCTTTGTCTTGGCGACGGGCGTGTATGGAATGGTCATCGGTGAGAGTTGGTCTATCAGCTGGGGAGCTTTGGGTTGTGCCGATAGGGTTGGTCTCACCGACGGAGATAGGAAGCGAAGGTGTTGTCGGCGTGACTTGGTAGATCGGCGAAAGTCTAGTGAGCTTGCCCGACGGACTATGTTTGGCCGATAGAGGCTTGCAGAGGTGCGGTCGGCGAGACATTTGTGGTCGGCAGGAGTTTCGTGGGGTAGGCCGATGGTAGTGGTCTTGGCGATGGGCATTGGATTGAGAAGTTGTGAGTTGAGCGTGGCAAAAACGCTCGACACCTTTTGTCTTTGCAACCATGTTTATAAATTGATAAAGTGGTCTCCTTACCGTGCATGTGGGACTAATCTCCCTGCATATTTTGAAACTTCAGTAAAGCGCATTTTGGCGGGAAGCTCCATTTTGAAAGCTGCGACGGTTTTCTTGGTGGTTGCGGGTAGTTGAGCCATCAATGGCGATAGTGCAGAGGTATGGGTGATGGTACGTGCGATCAGGCTGCCCGATTGTGAATGAGGACTTCTAGATGGCGGCGCAAGGCTCGAGGCCTCCCTTGTCTGCTGCATTGATGACTTCTGAGCGCCATTCTTTCTGATGGATGTATCTGGCAGATTTTTGACTTCTGGCTATGTAATTAATGCTGAGTACGCTTCCCTCTGGCTGTTTTTAAGCAGGAAGTGTTACTCATTTTAGAGGTTGGATATTTTTGGGCTTTTGGCTCTGGCTTTGAACATAAGGTGTTCACATTTTGAAAGGCATTTTTTGTTACAGACTCGGTCCTTAGTCTGGTGTACTAGTCTATTTTGGCTTGTAAATGATGATTTTCTCTATGATGACTTTCTATGCAGATTGATTTTAAATGAAAAACACGTGTGTGTGTATTGTTTCTGATTGTCTCCTGTATGTCATTTGTTTTCCTTTCAAACAAGGTTGTCAAGGGCTTCCAAGTTTTTCAGTATATGCATACTGTGTGTCTGATTTATTGCGTCTGCTCAAGGAGTGGTTAAATAGGCTTTTGATCAGATACAAAGGAAAATAGATTGCATCATAGGATCTGTTAAGTATGATCATAAGTAATACTCTTTCTTGGACATGTTGCTGTTAGGCAGTAGCATTCTTCTCAGGTCCTCTGGATATGAATTAGTGTTGTCATGGGGAGACATTTACATTCTTAGATATGACTCTGCTGCCCAGATAAGGCACTGGTTTGGGAATCTGTCTGTTCAATGGGTCTAGGAAAGTCCCATCACTCCAAACACCAATTCAAACCATTTCATCCTTCCATCTGTTAGTTGTAGGATTAGGAGTAGGAAACCCCTGCATGCTCTCATCCCTAACCAGACACATATGTCCAAGAATGTTGCCAATCTTGTGATTTGTTACACAAATCTTGGTTGTACATGAGAGTATTCTGCTTGTTGCTGTCAAGTTATATCCTTCTATCATTGAGCTAGTCAAGGTCATACTTTTATCAAATAGGGACACCCCCTTGGTGTGGCAGAACCAGAAGTGAAGGGGAGGAGCTCACGCAACCTCCTGTATTTAGTTGGCTGAATTTGCCTGTGCATTAGAACTGGCAAACCCTAATGCTGATTTAGAAGAAAAACCAACAAGGTGTCTGACTCAGATATATTCAGAGGATTACTTGCAGGGTCAAAGATCAGATTGCGATCATGCTGATGTGTACCAGACAGAGTTTGTAACTTCTTTCTCTCAAAAATTTCCATTGGAGACATGGCTTCAGAGAGGTTTCACTGTTAGTAGGCATGATGACATGTTTAGTCTTTACAACGGTGATGGAGGAGAGTTTTATCATTCCCTCGTTTTGGGAGGAGTAGTTTCATATCTTCCAACACCTATGAGGGATAGACAACACATCCATAGGAGTTTTGCAGAGGATGAAAGGGTATGTTGTGGTGCAGACATGTATGGATATTCTTACCTCCTCTTGACTGATGGATGTTAGTTTCGATTGTATTGGCATTGTGGTTCGGATGGGTCCCATTGGGTTGCTTCACCACTCTCAGCATGGTGAAGTTGATATCAGATTAGTGCAGTGGAAGCCAGAGGATGTTATGCATGGCAGACTTCCATTCTGGGTTTGGGATCCAGGGATATATTATTGGGCCCTCTACAGTTTGCTATGGGATCCTTCTTGTGCATCAGGATTCCAGTCAGGGTTTGCTGATTAGTTTTACAGCGTGTACATTGTGTGGTATGCATACAAGTACATGAGCTGATTTCGATGCACAAATCTTGTGCGTAGGAGTTGGACATATGGCATGATGTTTATCTTTGGGCAGTTGTGTTTATGTTGGTGCTACTTGAGTTATTTGGAGACATGTGGATCATTCTACAGTTCTTCCCTTGGGCCTCTGAAGGAGTGAAGTTTCCTATTCAATTGCGATTGCTTGAGGACAAGCAATTTCAGGGAGGGCGAACTGTAATGTCCCCTTTTTGAGCAAGCATCAGAGTTGGTGGTTTAGCCTATCATCGGGTCCTCGTAGGCTAATAATGGTGTTTAGAGGCCCAGTGTTGGAGTTAGCTAGCTCCTCAGTTGGCAGTTGGCAGTTGGCAGTGTTTTCATCCCCAGCTCCTTAGCTTGTTCAGAGGTTATGATATTCAGGGTGTTTTGACTCAGTTTTTTATATACTTACTATTTATAGTAAGTCAGCGTTTTGATAGAGGCCAACCTTACTATTTATAGTAAGTCAGTGTGTTGATAGAGGCCAACCTTGCTATTTATAGTAAGACACTCTGGTTAGCAGTGGGCTACCTCTTGGTGAAGTCAGAATTGAATTACGATGGTTAATGATGGAGTTATAATATTATAATTATTAAGTGCATATCATTAATGAATTCAGTGGACTTTATTTAAAAGGGGGATTTAAATGTTTTAAAAATATACTTTATAATAAGTGTTAAATAAAGGGGAGATATAAGTGAATAATAAAGTATACTTTATATCATAGCAGCAAACATCTTTTGGGAAAAAAATTGGCAAATCAAAAGTATAAGATTTTTTCAAAAAATCGTGATAAAATCGGGAAAAATCGTGAAAAATTTGGATATATATATATATTTTATAATAATTTTTCCCCAAAAGATTTTATAATAATAATATTTATAATAAATATTAATAATATAATATTATATTTTAATATTATAATATATAACTATTCATATATTTTATTATATTATTATTATATATTAATAATATTATATTAGAATGTATTAATAAAATATTATATTTTAACATTATAATATATTAATAATATAAATATTATATTTAATTTTATAATATATAACTATATATATAAATAGTTATATTATTATTATTTATTAATAATAATATTATATTAGAATATATAATATAATATATTATTATATTTAATATTATAATATATAACTATATATATATAAATAGTTATATTATTATTATATATTAATAATAATATTATATTAGAATATATAAATATAAATAATAAATATTATATTTTAATAGTATAATATATTACTATTACTAATATAATTGTAATATATAAATCCCATTAATAATGAAATTAGAATATGTATCTAAGAGAGGATTTGCGATTAATAATGAATTAGAATATATTTAACATTTAAAATGAAATATGAAATAAATTTTAAATTTAATAATTAGTCGATAGAGTTTTATATGTGTGCATTATAGTGCTCGCTTAAATTTAATAATTAGTCGATAGGCTATTAAATGTGTGCATTATAGTCACAATTGTCTCACGTTATTAAAAAAAATTCACGACCGAAAGTTTTCTAAACTCGTGGGTTTTCCTATCAGCGTAAATGGGAAGCTTCCATTTGAGACTTCCGTGAAGGACAGATTGTCTCCGCAGTCGAAGCCCTAAATCATGCTTGAAGAACAGCCAAAACCCTAAATCTCTTTTTCTATGTTAGAAGATGAAACCCTAATTCGATTCGCTGTTTTATGTTTGGAGTCAAATAAATCCACCGCGGAAGTCAAACACAATCAATAAAACGAACCAGTAGCGATTAAATCAGGGGTTTTTCGTGATTATTCAAAGAAATAAACATTTAAAAATATTTGCAGATGTTTTTTAAAAAACTTGCAATTTTTTCAGGGAAAAAATCGGCAAACATGGCGATTAAAAAAAAATCCCGATTTTTACAATTTTTTGCCGATTTTTGCTTCTATGCTTTATATTATAAGTTGTGCACCAAAAATGAGGGAAGAGAAAATGAAATTAAAGTAAATTAAATGAGATGAAGTCAAATGCAAATTGAATATTATAAAAAGGCAAAGTGAAGCTCATTTGCATAGGCTTGGATTATTATCCACTTCTATGAAAATTGCTTGTCGTGCATTCTTGGAGCTTTGGAAGCTTTGAGGGTTTGAACCAGATTTCGCTGAGACGAAAACCTCTTCAAGTCTCCTTTCTTTGTGTGTGAAAGATCACATTAGGAAAGGGTGTTAGAGGCTTTATTCAGGGGCTTAAGTGTGATTGCTTTGGTGGAGATTTGAGCTGGAAACGAATATATTTTTATGAGATTTTGTATGCAGTTGGTAATGAAGGATTTTGTGACAGATTTATGCAATTTTGATGGAGTTATGAGCAGCTGATACATTCCATTTGCTGGCCGTACACTTTCAGCCAGGGCCGTACAACATATATCATTCATTTTGTGTGTGTTTTGAAGATCTTTTCACTAGTTCATGGCGTTTGGGATTAGTAATACATCTGCAGATCATTTAGAAGTATTCTGGGTACATTTAAGAGTATTATCAGATTGGTTTGTTGCTGACATTCACCCCAGCAGGGCCGTACATGCTGGTACAGGTTGTGGGCTTTCAAGACAGCCAAACCCTTCTCATTTGGGACTCATTTACTAAGCATTATGGACGCCTAGGGTTTGAGTATTCAGTGCTGCATTTTGTTTGAAGGAGAACAACCTTGTGTTAGGGTTTTGAAGTGTTTTTATGATGCATTTTATGGTGGTGCAGCTACAGCCAACTGATGAAGTTGAAAACTGTTATCTGTTTATGTGTTTATAATTCATATTATGCAATTCTGACATCTAGGTCTTTGATCATTTATGCATTAGGGTTTTAGATTTTATGGGTATTTGTTGCATGTTTATATTCCATTGTATTTGTGCAAAAAACAAAACATGCAAAACCAAAAAACCCCTTCTGCAACTTCTAGTTCTGAAAGATCACACTCTAATAAAAATAACATTATTAAGAAATAAAAAAAAATATTACAAACAGGGCTGCTCATTACACTGTCACCAAATGCCTATAAAATTTTTGTTCCTCTCTTCTGTGCCAGCTGTATACCCTGAATTAAGACTTCATACTCAGCCACATTATTAGTACAACTGAACTATAATCTAAAAGCAAAGAAATAACTTTCTTTCTGGGGTGAAATTAGTACCATAGTTGAAAAACTTGGACCCGACAAAAACTCAGCAGACCCAAAATTTTTAAAAATTCGGGACTCGGCAAAAACTTGGGGAAAAACTCGGCAATAACTCGGCAAATTTATCGAACATTTAAAATGCATAATTTTTAAAAAATATTCTTTAAGAACACACATTTCTGAAATTGTAGATGCATTGCTGATTTCTTTCATAGATAAATCAAAATTAAGAGTTTAATACATATCATAGACAAAAAAAAGAGTTCAACCTTCGAATACATATGAAATTCCAGTTTGATAATACATATCATAGACCAAAAAAAGAGTTCCATCATCACTAGAAAATATAAATCATAAATTTCTTCTACAACTAAAGCTCAAAAGAGTTTTGTTTCTCTGTGTGGGTGGTGCGGAAGTGGCTGGTATAGCTGGGGTATCCTCAACAGGATCCTCATCTATAGGATCAAGCGATACATGTGAGGAACCCGCCCCTGATGGCACATCAATATTATCATCTGAATCTGTCTTTGAATCCTCATATGCTGCGACATTTGCTTGCCATTCAGCTGTATCCCTCTCCATAGCAGCTATATTATCATCACGTGATGGATCAACATCAACATCCTCAGCAATCCAATCTGAATATGGATCAATGTCGTCAAGGTCCAATGCATGATGTGATTCCTAGCCTTCTACCTTCTTCTCATGTAACCGAAGGTTGTACCGCACATAGACAAGGTCATTCAAGCGCTTTTGAGTCAACCTGTTGCGCTTCTTTGTGTGAATGGCCTAAAAAACACTCCAGTTGCGCTCACAACCGGATGCACTATAAGGCTGGGATAAAATCCGGATGGCTACCTTTTGAATATTAGGTGTTGAGGCACCATAATCTTCCCACCATAAATATACAAGGATAACATTTATAACTTTGTAAGGATTTTAGTAAACTTAAAAATTAAAATAAATAGTAAATTAAAAATAAACATATGTTTTTTATTTGGTTGCAGAGTGGATCTCCTATGAATGGCATCTTTTGAAGAAAAAAAAGGCCCATCTGCACTCTTATAGGCCTGTAACTCATCGAGTATGATGTCTCGAAGGTTATCATCAAAGACCAACCTCTCAATACACGTGTTCAGGCCAAGCTTAACCTCTGCATTTGCTTTGAATGAAGAGGAGAAGAAAAACTTGGGGTTCAAATAGTAACCAGCAGCATGAATATGTTTGAGTTGTCGATTCCACCTCCGATCAATAATGCACCATATGGCTTCATATTTTGTTTTATTCGACCCATACAAATGTTGAATTGCCTTTTTGGCCTTATCCATGGCCTCATATAGATACCCCATGGGATTTTGATCCCCATCCACCAATCGTAGAATCCTAACCAACGGTTCTGACACTTAAATCAATAGTGGATGAAAATAAAATTAGAGAATTATAGTAATTGAAATTCAACAAATATAAATATAATTTTTTTACAAAATCAGCAAATTTTAACATTAGCAAATAAAAAAAAAAAAAAAAATTAGTGTTTGAAAACTTACCTTAATGATCTCCGTGACTTTTTCAATGCCTTCATCATAATGACATAAACTGTCTTCACGACCCTCTCTGCTTCTGGCTTCCTACAATAAGGACTCTCCAACCACTTTTCGCTCACAGAGTCACAAACATGCACCTAAGGTGGGGCAATGATGCTAGTATACTCTGCAAGGTAAGGAAATTAGTGGCAAAGTTTGTGACTCTTGATCGCGTGAGCTCCTTGCCACCAGTGTACTCTCTCATAGGATTTAGGACCCATGTGTGGTTGTAGATGTATTTTATGATATTTCTTGCCTCTTTAACCACATTCTTCACCCAACTTAGTTTTCCAATGTCCTCAAGAAGAAGGTCAATGCAGTGGGCAGCACAAGGGCTCCATAAAATTGTTGGATGCCTCGCCTCTAGAAGTCTACCAGCTGCCACATATGCAGTTGCATTGTCAGTCACTATTTGGACAACATGTTCCACTCCCACCTCCATCACCACTTCATCCAACATGTTGCACAAGGTTTCTGCATTTTTTATTTCATTGGAGGCATCAACTGACTTTAAAAAGACTAGCTGCCCCGTTGAAGCCACTAAAAATTTGATGAGAGTCCTGTTCCTGGCATCTATCCATCCGTTAGATAAAATAGTGCAGCCTTTTCTTTCCCAAATTTTCCTCTGATCCTGTACTAGTAGATGTGTGTGTTCGACCTCCTCCTGCAACAATGGGCCACTCAACTCATGACGACTTGGGGCCTTGAACCCCTTACCTGCCACAGTCAATGCAGTGACCAAGTGTTCCCAATAAGGACTCGAAGCGACATTGAAGGGAATATTGTTGTAGTACCAAAATCGTGCACATGCCAACTTTGCCTCATGATACACCTCTCTATTCCATGTATTTGCAAGACCTTCCAATGAAGATTGCGCACCAGGAGTGTTCCAAGGAACAAAAAAGCTATCAATTCCTTTGCCTGATCGTCGTATCCGTGGCCAAATGGAAGGCATAGAAGATGCCTCTACAGTTACACCTCTATAATCTGATCCTTTAGAACTCAAATCTCGATTTGGGGCTGCCATTGCCTTTGCTGCTCTCTTTTTAGCTTCTTTCTTTTGCTGATATGCCATAAGGAGGATGTGTGCCTCCCTCTGAACCTCCATAGGAGCTTTGTCACATAACAAAACATCATTGCAAGGGACCTATGCAAGGTGGTATTGAAGTCGATTAATGCCTCCGGTTATAGGTTTAGTGCAATGGTTACAAATAACATCTCCTCGCTTTGGACCTGGTGTGCCATGTTTCCAACAAGGGTCCTTAGGTTTGCCAACAGTTCTTCTACCTCCAGTTCCACTTGCAGAAGCCATATTCTATTTAGAAAAGTGAAGGTGAAACCTGTCAAAAGAGACAACAAAAAAAATTCGATTAATCCTATATAAATTTTGAAAACTTAAATTTGACAGTTGACTGTTTTTTAATATTATATAATAATATATCATCATAAATACATAATCCTATATAAATTTTAACAGTTTGTCCAAAATCTCTCCTTTCATATGATACAATCTTTTTAAAAGTTTGATTGTTTTTTAGTATTTACAGCAAAAATGTCAAAATACAGCTATACAACAGTGAATATTAAATTATATATCATCATAATCCTATATAAATTTTGACAGTTCGTCCAAAATCTCTCCTTTCATATGATAAGTCTTTTTAAAATTTCGATGGTTTTTTACAGCAAAGACTATATCATATGAAAGGAGAGATTTTGGACGAACTGTCAAAATTTATATAGGATTATGATGATATATATTATATAATAATAAATATTATAAATTTATAATATTAAAAAACAATCGATTTATTGACTATCATATGAAAGGAGAGATTTTGGACGAACTGTCAAAATTTATATAGGATTATGATCCAAAATATAAATTTTGATAGTTCGTCCAAAATCTCTCCTTTCATATGATACAGTCAAAAATTTATAAACAATCGAAATTTTAAAAAGGTTGTAAGCCTGTATCATATGAAAGGAGAGATTTTGGTCGAATTGTCAGAATTTATATAGGATTATGATGATATATAAATAATAATATATAACTTTTAATTTTAAGTTTTTAAAAAATTAAACCTACAGTTTAAAGTTTAAACTAAGTTACCAGTAACCAGACTACCAGTTACCACGCAACCAAAATCCTGATGTCCCAATGAAAAACGCGATTATGGGGTGTTCCGGCGTTCGGCAGCTAGGGTTTTGGTTTGTGTCGGTTTGCGAGAGCAGACTCAACAGAGCGCACAAGATAATAGACACCGCTTTTTTTTAACCTTTGAAGTTTTAAGTTTTAAACTTTACTTTTAGGGTTTTTTTCATCTGCTGCGAGTTTTACAGGAGAGGCGCGATTTTTAGCGATTTCAGGCACGTTTTTAGCACAAAAATCGCTGCGATTTTTTGAGAAAACTCGGGCCGAGTTTTTCAGAGTAAAACTTGCGGCAGTTTCTCAAGTGCGTGGACTCGCGAGTCAGGCAAGTTATATGCGATATATCAACATTTATTAGTACAACCCCAGTAGCTGCTCCATTTTTGCTTCTGGAGCCATCAAAATACATCTTCCATACCCACTCAGATCTGATGTTGCCTTTTCGAGATTAGGGATGATGGCGTCCTCTTCATGGATACAATAAGTACCCAGCCCTGTTTCTTCTATATGATCAGGAGTATCAAACTGAAAATAATTTGCCCACTCATCAAGCAATATATCAGGGATCTCCTCTACAGGTGTGACAGCCTCATGCATACTACTGTCATCCTCCAAATCATAGATTGTGCAGTTCATATTGGTAGGGTTAGGAGAATAGGGCTCTACATGATCATTTGCAATAGGCTTAGCCTTAATGGTCACTTTAGTGCCATATCTAGTTCTAAATAACATATGGGACCAATCAAAAGATAGGTACCCACCTATTTTGGCAGTGAAATCCCTAGATAGGCATATGCCAAAGTATGCAGGGAGGTCAATAACCAGCCAGGGCATGCATGCAGAGTGAGCTTTAAATCCTTAATCACATCTACTGTCTTGACAGCAGTGCCATTTAATTGCACTACCCCCTAATTCATAGGCTCATATTCAATGCCTAACTTATCAGCTATATTTTTAGGCATAACAGAAGTACTGTAATGTCCCCTTTCCAAGCCTAGTCATTGGTGGGCCCAATAGCCTATTTCCGAATCCCGATAGGCTATGAGGTATGGTTAGGGGTTCCTCTTTTATGAAGGACTTCTGGTTCAGTTGTTTGAGTATACTGATGTTGGTTTTGAGCTTTGTGTTGTGCTAGGATGACTTTGCCACTTTCAGAATGTTGTTCGGGCTCTTGGATAGTTCTCCAAGATTCTTGGAGGAGCTGTCTATTTATAGAAAGTCATCCAGATGGTTTCATTACCCATTCCAAGACATTTGGAGCATTTTGGTTTAGTTTAATTATCAATTTGATGAAGATTGGAGATTTCCGCAAAGGTGATAATTAAACAAGCTATTTTAATATTATTTGCACTTAAGTTCTCTAAGGTTGGGAAATATTAAAGTGACTTAAGTGTTATAGCTTTTCGGAATGGGTGATAATTAAATGACCGTTTTCAACTTGGTCCCATGACTGCAAAAGATGCCCTTCAATTCGCCATTCTACACTTGGAGGGATTGGTGTACGAATGGTGGCATCATGGAAAGCACACACAAGATCATAAACTGTTAAGTCCTATGAGGAATTTTCCAAAAGGTTCCTTAAGAAATTTGATTGCAGGTATCCTGAACAAGATTTTAAGGACTTAACCTTAGTAAGGGAAAGAGGGACAATAGACGAATATGTGAATGAATTCGAGAAAATAGCCCTTTGAGTTTCAAGGATGGAGAAGGGAAGGCTCACATTCCTATTCATCCAAGGCTTGAATGAAAAACTAAGAGGATTAGTGGGTGCACTTAGACCCACTACACTTGATGATGCCATAGAAATGGCAACCCAACTAGAACAAAGCCAAACCCCTCAACCATTTACTAAACCCTTCCATAAGAAAGGAAGATTTGATAAGACATTCCACCGCAAAGATGAGAGGAAGGAAAAAAAGCCATGTTTTACATGCGGAGCACCATGGACACTAGGACACTTATGTCACAAGCGACAAGATTTAAAGGAGAAAGGACTCTGTTTGAAATGCAAAGATAAATGGGAACCGGGCCACAAATGCGGGCAAGCTCACATCATTGAAGCTTTGACCTATGAAGAGGAGGAAGGAAATCCGACAAAAAGGAGGTGTGAACCTGAAGAGAAGGTCACCCTAGCTGCTATATCTAAGGCATCTAAACATCATTCATTTAGAATTAGGTGCCACCTTAAGGGTAACAAGAACGCAGCTTTAGTAGATAGCGGGGCTACTCACAACTTTATAGATGAGACTTTAACCAAAAGAATGAATCTAAAACCCCAAGATTTTGAAGGATTTATGGTATCCCTAGTTGATGACTCCACAAAGGAGTGTTCAAAAATGTTACCACAATTAGGATTATCCCTAGGGAGACACCCCTTCCAAGATGACTTCTATGTGGTGAACATGGGAAACACGGGTATGATTTTAGGTATGCCATGGCTGCACTCTCTAGGTAAGGTCACCATAGATTTTCCTAAATTAGAACTCTCTTTCGGAAGGCAAGGGGAAAGAATCACCCTTCATGGTCTATCTGATGGGTCACCTGGAGTTATCTCATGCAAACGAATGGCAAGAACTTTTAGACATAATCAAGTAGAATGGGCAGCCCAATGCATGATCCTGGACAAGTCAACTCCATTAGGGCAAAACATTCACATAGATATTCAACCCATCCTAAGAAAACATAAGAAAGTATTCGATGATATACCACTGGGTTTGCCTCCCAAGTGAGGTTTTGAACACATAATTGAAATGGAAAAAGATGCAAAACCTATTATCACTACCCCTTACCGACACCCCCAGAAATTCAAAGAAGAAATAGAGAAGACCATTAATGAACTCCTAGCAATGGGCTATATACAACCAAGTTCTAGCCCATTTGCCTCATCCGTAGTACTTGTTAAAAAGAAAGATGGCACCATGAGGATGTGCATTGCTTATAGAGCCCTAAATAAGCAAACCATAAAAAATCGCTATCCAATTCCTAGAGTAGATGAATTAATTGATGAGTTACACGTGGCTAAGTACTTTTCTAAGATTGATCTTCGCTCCGGATATCATCAAATAAGAATGAGGGAAGATGACATACCCAAAGCAGCATTCCGGTGTCATTATGGTCACTTCGAGTTCTTGGTTCTACCATTTGGGCTAACCAACGCCCCGGCTACCTTCTAGTCTTGTATGAACCATACCTTTCGAAAGCAGCTCCGGAAATTCCTCCTAATTTTCTTTGATGACATACTAATTTACAGCAAGACGTGGGAGGAGCACCTTAAGCACATAGAGGAAGTATTATCCATACTTGAGCAAGAGTCCCTTTATGCCAAAATCTCCAAGTGTGAGTTTGGGATGGAAGAAATCTTGTATCTAGAGCATAAGATTAGTGTAGAAGGTGTTAAGGTTGACGAAGAAAAAATTAAGGCCATAAGAGAATGGCCTAGACCTAGAACTCTAACCCAACTGCGAGGATTTCTAGGGCCCTGCAGTTATTATAGGGGATTTGTAAAGAATTTCTCCCGGATAGCAGCTCCCTTGTCCGACCTAACTAAAAAGGGACTATTTTAGTGGAATGATGCAGCGGAGAGAGCATTTGAGGAGCTAAAGAATGTCATGAGCACTTGTCCGGTGCTAGCCATACCGGACTTATCCTTACCATTCGAGTTAGAATGTGATGCTTCCGGTGTGGGTATTGGTGCCGTCCTGATGCAAAACAAACACCCTATAGCATTTGAAAGCCACAAGTTAACAAGCGCGGAGAGGTTATATTTGACTTATGACAAAGAAATGTTGGCCATTATGCATGCCTTGGCCAAGTTCCGACAGTACCTTGTGTGTGGGAAGTTCTCCGTCAAGACGGATCACAATAGCCTACAACATTTTCTTAAGCAACGAGACTTGAATGACCGACAACAAAAATGGGTAAGTAGGCTCCAAGCTTACAATTTTGACATATCATATATGAAGGGAAAAAACAACATAGTGGCAGATGCTGTATCACGAAGACCACACATATGCTCCATGACTAATGTCTCTTTAGATTGGAAACATCTTATCACAGCCGAGTACGCCAAAGATCCTGTCACAAATGGTATTATGGAAGGACATGCTAAGGACGAAGGTTATATGGTAAAAGAACTTATCTTCTATAAGAATCAAGTATACCTAGCAGCAAACTCAAAAATGAAGGATCGCATAATGAGACAGTTCCATGATAGCCCTCTTGCTGGACACCAGGGCTACTACAAGACTTATGAACAGGTCCGGGAGAGATTTTCATGGAAGGGTCTAAAGAAGGACATACTTCGATATGTTCAAGAATGTGCTACTTGTCAAAGGAACAAAGTGGAACACACTTATTCCGCCGGGCTCTTACAACCACTACCCGTGCCTGAGCAGAAGTGGAATAGCATATCCATGGACTTCATTACCGGGCTTCCAAAAGTGCAAGGGAGAGATTGTATTTATGTGGTGGTGGATAGACTCACCAAATATGCCCACTTTATGGCCATATCCTCCGAGTACAAGGCTCCCCAAGTGGCTGAATTATTTTTCAAAGAGATATTCAGACTCCATGGACTACCTCAGAATATCATTAGTGACTGAGATAGCACGTTTATGAGCTTGTTCTGGCAGGAGCTATTCAGGTTGACCAGAATGGAACTCACTCTAAGCACAAGCTATCATCCACAAACCGATGGGCAGACGGAGATAGTGAACCAATGGCTTGAAGGATACTTGAGGAATTATGTGACCGGCTAGCAAAAAGCATGGATCAAGTGGTTATACATGGGAGAGTATTGTTATAATACTACTCATCACATGTCTATAGGGATGAGTTCATTCCAAGCCTTATATTGATATGAGGCCATGTCATTTGGGAAGCTACTCACACTAGACAGTAAAGTACCTAAAGCTAAGGACTTCCTACAGCAGCATGAGGACCTTATGAGAGTCCTTAAAGATAACTTGCATCATGCTTAGAACCAGCAGAAAATCTATGTAGACAAGAAGCGTGTTGAGAGAAATTTTGAAGTGGGAGATATGGTATTTCTTAGACTCCAACCATATAAACAATCCTCACTTAAGAGCAGCGGGGCCGAGAAGCTTAAACCAAGGTTCTATGGACCATATAAAGTATTAAGAAAGGTTGGAGAAGTTGCATATGAGTTGGATCTTCCCCCGACTAGTAGGATTCACAACGTGTTTCATGTTTCCCAGCTCAAGAAGGTACTCGGGCAAAAGGTCATTCCCTGTGAAGAGTTGCCTCCACTTGATGATGAAGGACAACTTGTTCTTGAACCTAAGAAAATCATTGGTACCCGAGAAAGGAAGCTAAGAAATAGAACCATTTATGAGTACCTGATCAGATGGAAGAATATGCCTGAAGAGGATGCCACGTGGGAAGGAGCCCAGATCCTCGATCACCCCAACCTAAACATTGCTTGGGGACAAGCAATCTCAAGAGGGGAGGCCTGTCATATCCCGTCCTTTTCCAATTAAAGATTGGAAAAGAAGTGATAGATACTAGCCGCCTTGTATAGAAGATCCTCCTTAATTTCCCATACTTAGCCAAATTTTGATCTAAGAGGGAAAAGACAACATAGAGAAAAAGACAAAATAGAGGAAAAGACAAAATAGGAAAGAGACAAAGAAAATAAGGACAAATCATAATAAAGACAAACATCAAATAGAAGGCAAATAAGTGGGATCGAATTCCTCTTGAAGTGCCGATCCTATGAAAGAAGTAAGATTAATTATCAAATAACAATTATGGAGAGGCACGATGAGTCAAGGGACATATCCGTTCCATCTTGTACCTATTCGGAGATTATTTAAGCAAGGATCGAGGGAGGCAAAAATGCATCAAAAAAGGAATTGAATATCATATCTTCTAACACAAATCAATTAACCCAGCCATCAAAGGTCGATCAGCATCAGATTGAAGTTCTGCATACGTGGATCAAGGAATTCACAAATCTCTTTGTCTCTGCATTTAATACAGACCATTGAATTTCTCTGAACTATATACTGAAATCAGATCGTACCATACAATTGCTCTATATTGTGAAGCTTGTGGAACTCATTATAACTACATCAGCGATAGAGTATATACACAACAATCAATATATATAAAGGTATGCAATATGGCTTATTCTTCTATATGTATGAGTAATCATCTCTGCTATCCTGAAAATTATAAGTCTAAATTCTGATAATAATATAAAGGAAAGATCGATCTTAGAATAGAAATTTGCAATGTTAGAAAAGGTATAAACTGATTATATATAACTGTAATGTATTGCGTACAAGAAATGTTAGAATTATTAGTAAGAATGAATTTCAAGTTATACCAATTGAATATGTAAGTAGGTATAAATCTGAAATAAGAGTGAATATAGTCTAGATAAATGAAAGAACAAGAATAACGTGAATCCATAGTGTAAATGCATAACATGATTATATGTAGCAAATCAGAAATAGAATAAAGATAGAATTATGCTCCAATATTATGATTCGAATTATCTTACATGTTTAAATGAGAAAGCGTGATACATAAGAGTGTGTTAACTAAGGATTGGAAGGCAAAAGGCCAATGATATAAAGAGTAATGATTATGTGAAATATATATTATTTATTGATTCATGAGAGCAATCAAAATAATAGAATTAATCCATTAACTCTATTTGAGAGGTGTGATGCATGGGGATGAACAATTAGCCAACATGGGTAAATAGTGGCCCTTGTCTCAGTAGGTGCAATGGCACCCCTTGGACAAGTGGAAGTGGCCTTTGGCTCCAGTTGGTGAAGAAGTCACCCCTCGTGCCAAAGGATTCTTAAATAGTGACCTTGGTTCTAGTTGGTGAAAAAAGTCACCCCTCGTACCAAGGAATATCCTAGAGGTCTTGACTCCAGTTGGTGAGTATCCACCCCTCGAGTCGAAGGATAGAATAGTGGACCCATGATGGTATTTGGCATCAAGCATCCTATCACCTCCTCTCATATAGAATTAAGGATTAATGCATGGATCCAAATATGATGAATAATGATGAAATTGTGAAATGTATAATGGCAATGCAATTATGTAATTTGAATATTTCGTGCATATATTATAATAAGTGGAAACTCAAAGATAGACAAGTGTACTAATGTTCTCTTTTACAAGTTGAAATTGTTTGCAAGGTTGCGAAAATTTTGGTTTGTTAGAAGGGGACATTACACCAGTGATGAAATCCATCGAGATACCTTCCCACCTTTGCTCTGGAATAGACAATGGTTGGTACAAGCCTGCTGGAAAAGTATGCTCCAACTTGTTCTGTTGACAAGTCATACACTCTCTGACATGTTGCAAGACATCATCCTTGAGACCCTTCCATGAGAATCTCTCTCTCCTGCTTGTAGGTTTTGAAGAACCCGAGATGCCTTGCAAGTGGAGCATCATGAATAGCCCTCAAAATTGTCTCCTTTGACTTCGACTTCACAAGGGTTTTCGTCCTTGGAAGGCTAGCAAACAATTGCTAAGCAAATATGCGAAGTTACCAAAATATCTGTGATGCTGAAAATGAGCAAGCCTTCTTTTATACCAATTCAAATTAAAGATTTGAATTTTCATTTCCCTCCTTTCGATTTGAAATATTTACTCTTCCAAGGCGATGCACAAGATCCAATGCCTTATTTTATTATTTTATTTGAATTTATCCCTCCAAGGTGAGTGCTCCATTAGGCAAACATCATTTTATTATTATTTTTGAATATTTTATTCCTCCAAGAATGAGCGCTCCAATTAAATATAACACTTATATTTAATTTTCCCTTTTCTCCATGTGAGTGCCTAAATCCAAGAATGTATTGTTTTATTATTTATTTTCCCATCTCCAAAATAAGCGCTCAAATTAAATAATATTAAAAATAATATTATTTAATTTATTTTATTTTCTCCTTCCTTGGCACTATCATTAAATAATAATAAAATATTAGTATTTAATTATTTTCTTTTGATAATTAATGCGGAATTGCATTAATTCACTTTCCCATCAGTGTAATTTGTTGAGCCTTGTAATTCAACGTTCCATTCTTCAAGCCTCTGAACCACATTATCTTTTCCAAGCCTTCGCTCAGCCAGAATATTCCCTTCTTTGATGAATTAACCTATGGTAATGATGATAGGCTAACTCCATTCTCTTTTTGGTGATCATGCCGGAAATGGGGACATGTCAAAAACCCTCCTAGCCATTTGAGTAATTCCACACAGGGATTACAAAGGTGCTGAATGTTTGCAGTTTTCAATTTGCTTGTTGTGTAGTTCATTTGTTGTAGTATTATTTCCAAATTTTGGGTGTTTTAGTTTGAAGAGTTTATCCTCACCATTTGCTTTCAAATCATATCAAGTTATTTTGATGAAGAGGGGTCTTTCCATAACAAGTCGTACCATTCAGTATTCTGGCCATACATATTTCCTTGTGTTGTTACTTTCTTTGTTGGCTGTACACTTTCTGCACTTGGTTGTACATCATTGGAAATGGAATCCTTTTATAGTCCACGATGCCTCACGACCTGACCGATAGGGGGCATATAGCATATGGGACTACCTCATACTCCCACTGGTGTTGAAGGAGGCACCTAACTGTCCTTCAATATGAGGCATACACACCTTACCCCCTATAGGACTCGAACTTGTGACACCTCTTTCAAGAGGGCAAGTTTTTCACTGATAGGCCAACTCAGGTCGTATATACATCTTTTGGGAGTCGCAGCTTGTTTAGACATAATTTTTCAGCTCTAGTCCAGCCGCACAGTTTACATTGGCTGCCATACTATTTTTGAAGGAGTTGCAACAGTATGTAGGGGGGTTTTGGGTGTCATACCATGCTACAGTTGGGCCATACAGACCTGCAGGCAGCCACCAATCTTCAGATTTCAGTTCAACATTGTTTATTGTTTCTAATCTATCTTTGACTGGCTGTACAACTTGTGATTGGCAGCATTTCTTATTTCTGATTTTTTATACTAATGCTTGCTGTTGCAGTTGATAAATTGTTGATATTGATAATTTTCAAAGAAGTTGCTGCTGCTAATATTAGTTATATCTGTTTTTTTTACAATAATCTTGATTGTAAAACACTGGTCGGTTATACGCCAGTCTAGATTAGTCTATAAGCACGAAAGGCTATGCCGCCAACTTATATTTGATTCAATTTACGTGCTTAATTGCTATTTGTATTAAATTGGATGGTATACCACCAATTAGAATAGAAGTATTTCCGCTTGGATGGCAATACCACCAAGTCTCTAGTTTATTTCTTTTCTAGTTACTGCACTCATTTAGATTGTGTGGCTTGCCGCTAGATAGAGTCCCAAAAACACCGTATGTTCTCACCTTGCCCACATTGGGACCTTAGTGATCAGAAAGTGTGAGGGTTATGCATTTTCAACATAAATTTCGGAAAATTAAAAAAAATCAGTTTGGGACATTACATGCAACCCGAGGATTTTGCAAGATATCTTCAAGAGGAGGCAAAGTATCTATAGCTGATGAAGAGGTTTTTCCCTAAGGAAGACTACCTAGTACCATTGAACATTGATTCCCTACATGATCGTTTCTATTAGCTTGAACCATGGATCTTCATGAAAATTTTGCAAAGGTTTTTAGAATGCGAGTTGTCATGGTTGGAGCCTTGATTCACATGGAGGGGTTGTAACTTTTACTAGACCGTAAATGGCATTGTCTAGCCAATTTTATCAGAGATTGTAATGCAATAGACTGCACCATTTGTATTATGAGATGGCAATTTATACATATGAAGAGCAGTGAACCGTGTGCATTAAATGGCACTCACGAGCTCAACAAAACACTAACAATATAACCAAGTATGCTAAATATACTAACAAATAATAACAAACTAAAACAAACAATAACAAAGTAAACAAGCTAGCTACGGGTAAACAATAATGGAATATTCCAACATTCCCCACTTATTACATCATTGTTTTAAAGTACTAATGAGAGAATCTTGAAATGTTTCAAACTTCACATGTCCAAGAGGCTTGGTGAAGATGTCAGCACGTTGTTCTTGAGTAGAGTAGAAATGGATCTGAATATTGTTTTGCTGAACATGTTCTCGTATGAAGTG
Organism: Cunninghamia lanceolata; assembly: GCA_027924645.1. Taxonomy (NCBI): domain Eukaryota; kingdom Viridiplantae; phylum Streptophyta; class Pinopsida; order Cupressales; family Cupressaceae; genus Cunninghamia; species Cunninghamia lanceolata. The sequence continues at coordinate 7,119,622 of BSBN01000512.1, forward strand.
GCAATCAACTTCAATGTGCTTGGTGCGTTCATGAAATATTGGATTACGTGCAAGCTTGAGAACACTTTGATTACCACAATGGAGGATTGTGGGTTGATTTTGAGGTACTCTCAATCTTTCTAGTATGCGATGCAGCCAAAGAGCTTCACAAACAGTTGCACTTGCTACACGATATTTTGCTTTAGTTGAGGAACGAGCAATTGTGACTTGCTTCTTACTTGCCTAAGAAATAGGATTTGAACCTAAGAATAAAACAAATCCAGATGTGGATTTTCTATCATCAATAGATCCTGCATAATTTGCATCTATGTACTCTATTAAGAAGAATTGATCATTCTTTTTATATTCCAAACCATGATTCATTGTACCACTGATATACCTTAGTACATGTTTTGTTGCTTTCCAATGACATATCTTTGGTTCTTGCATGAATTGTGAAAATAAATTGACAACAAAACTAATATCTGGTCTACTGTAGGTCAAATAAATCAAACCTCCGATCAATTGTTGACAGAGAGTTGCATTGACTTGAGGAGATGGATCAGAAATAGATAACTGCAACCCTGATTCCATGGGTGTAGACATGGTTTTGCAATCCATCATTCTAAACTTCTTGAGAAAAGTCTTGGCATATTTTTTTTGAGATACAAAGATATGGTGATTTGTTTGCCATACCTCTAAGCCAAGACAATAGCGTAATAGCCCGAGATCTGTCATATCAAATGCCTTCTTGAGATCATTCTTAGTTGTCTCAACCATTGTTTTTGAATTGGCTGTGATGACCAAGTCATCAACATGTACATTAATAATCACAATCTGCCCCCCTTGTTCCTTGAGGTAAATATTTGGATCATATGGATACCTACTAAATTCATGTTGTATCAAATGTTCATCAATTTTTATATACCAAGCTCTAGGGGCCTGTTTGAGACCATAGAGAGACTTAACAAGTTTGCATACCTTTTCTTCTTTACCAGGTGCAATATATCCCTCTGGTTGGGTCATATAGACCTCCTCCTTAAGGTCTCCATTGACAAAGGCGCTCTTTACATCCATTTGATACAGTTCCATCCAAATTGTCCAGTTAAAGCAAAAATCATTCTGATTCTTTTGATCTTTGCAGTGGGAGCAAATGTGTAACATACACTATTCCGGCTAGGTTTTCTGTATCAATTTTTTTGTGTTTTCTGAATGTTGTTGTTTAGGGTTTGATGTGCATGTTTTGCATTTTGCATTGAACATATGGAATATAAAGCATATAAACAAAACCCAGAAAAACTATAACATATATCAACAAAATATCAAAGACCCAGATAATATTATGCCAAGATATGAATTATGAGTACATACCTATTTGCCAGATTACAACTTCACACTTTTGCCGTATCCAGACCAGCAATATATACAATGGAAAATCACCATCAGTCCATAAAATGAAGGTTCTTTGTCAATGGCAAGTCCGCAGCAGCAGATATATCCCTAGACGCCAATATTGAAGGACTAAGATGCTGCAAAGAGAGTAGAAATAACACCCAAGAGCCCGACGTCCAGTATCAACATTGTACGACCATGGCTGTGGCTGTAGCAGCAATGAAATGCATCAAAAAACTCTACAAACTCCTATAAATGACTGTATAAGACTGCAGATATGAGGCGACCCTGTAGGAATAGATTATAGCAGCAAGACCCCAAGAAATCTTCCACCAAAGCCCTCACAGGTGTACAACCTGTTATAGAACTGGTACGGCCCAACTATGGAGAGTAATCTCAGCCACAAAACTCTTCAAAAACTATCAAATCTGCTCCTCACAATCTGTCTTCTCATTTGCATATCAAACTCCATCAAATATGATCATATCATGCTCAAATCTCCACGGAAATGTATCATTCAAAAGCCCAAATGAAGCTCCTGTGTGAAGCCTCCAATATTCCTTCCTGATGTGGTCTTTCACACACGAAGAAGGATCCATCTTTGCTAAATAATGTGTAATATCCCTGATGGATATTCTCTAAAATTCTGTCTATAATGTTTGCTCATGCAGTTTCTATCTCAGAATAAATTGGCATTTCCATAATCATATCTCATACACTTGCATAGCTAAAATTTAGATAGATCACAACAAGTTAAAATTAAAGATTTGAACTATTCATCACATTCAGGAAATATATTAGCTCAGACTCCAAAAGAGCTTACATACAATGATGACCAATGATATTCAATGAACTTCTACAGCTGGCAATCAACTTCTCTACTATTCTCTGATGATATTTGCAACACTCTTATATATATATATATTGAATTTCCTTGAATGATGATTGTTACCTTGCTGATGTGTCATGTCCCCGTTTCCGGCTTGATCACTAAGTAAAGAATGGATTAGCCTATTGCTCATTCCCGGAGGCTAATTCAGAATGATAAGGGAATGAATTGGTTTTTGACTAACTTCGTTTATTGTTTGCAGGATCTAAGTCAGAAACCCAAAATTTGGCTAAGTCTGGAAGCCAAGAAGGCAGGAAATTGACTCTTGGAGTCTAGGCGCCAATGTCATGTCAAATTTCTTAAATAGACGCCTAAGGATTTTGAGACCCTCTATCAAGTTCTGGAGTGCAATATGACAAGTAGAATATCATTGGAACTGATCAACACACTTGACTAAAGTTTTGAAGGTCAGAAGTTGCCATGAGGGTTAGGCGCACCTTCTTCCTCTTCCAGCTTTAAAGAGGCGCCTAGCATAGAAAATGGTGTTATGAGGCACTTTCATCATTCCAAACAAGGCGCCTTAGTAGAAAAAGGGGATTGATTGATTTCCAAGCTGATTTTGACTAAGTAATTGGGTAGTTGTCTTAGGCGCCCTTGGGCCTCTGTGCAACCTCAAAGAGCGCCCCACTTGTGATGGCAAGATTTCAAGGCACCAAAGGTGTTAGACCTACAGTTGAGCACTCCTCCATGTCAAACATATGCTTAAGGCGCCATTCCTCGTTCAAGTAATCTCCTAGGCGCTAGCTCTTGTTCAAACAACCTTGAAGTGCGCCTTGGACATTGAAGGCAAGAACCTATCAATTAGTTGAGCAGTCACCCAACATGTGTTTGGAGTCATTGAAAGGAATTTCTTCAAGTAAGCTTCTTCCCCAAAGAGATCAAGTGAAATTGTCAAGTCTTAGTACCTAGGCGCATATTGGACCAAGAATCTTCCAACTGAGCGCCTAGCCTGGATGAGTGATAGATTGAAGGCTTTGAATCTAAGGAAAGTGACTTGGATGAATCATCAAAGTTGAAATGGACAACTTCTCACCTAGGCGCAAAATTCCTCCATTCTGGCATCCAGAAAGCAAATCTATGTAAGGCGCTCATTCCATTTGCAGTTGACACCTCCAAATGGCGCTTAGAGTCAAAAAGGATTTTTGGCGCATATCTATGCTCTTGCAACCTCAATTTGCCGCCTAGGGTTCAGTCATCTTCTTAAAGCGTGGTTCTGCTTCTCCATGACCCTGTTTTGGCACCTAGGATTGGAAGCACCTTGAAGACTTAGACTAAGATGGATTTCACCTCCAGAATGTTAGGCGCTTGGGAGAAGATAAGGGGCACTAGGGTAGAAGAGCTTCAAGAGTTTGATTGCAAGTATGAATTGTGGTGATAGGCGCTATTGCCAGTTGACATTACCCCAAACATGTGCCTAAGGGAGTTGCCAGTCCCCAAGACCAAAGTTGGAACAAGGCGCTCCATCAGAGGATAAGAAGTTAATCATGGATAAGACAGGTGTTTTATTAATTCAAGATTGGGCGCCAAACTCATGTCATTCCATCTCAAAATGCGCCTCATGAAGAGAATGATGTTTTTGAACACTTGCATAGAGATGAACCACTCAAGAGGAGGGGGGGCGCCAATTCACCTTTCCTCAGATACCATGATGCGCCTAAGAATGAAAAGACCTTTCAATTCACTCAATGTGGAGGGCGCTTGGCAGAAGTTGGTATTTTTAACTTAGATATGGCTTGAGGTAAAAGTGTTTGCAAGGAAAGGTCACATCCTTCCCCAGGCGCCAAAACCTTTGCAGAAACCTAAATCTAGCGCCCAAGTCAAGAGATCACTAGAATTGCACCCTAGTAAGTTGGAATTGCGCCTAGCATTGAGGACTTTGCAATTATAGCGCCTAGGCAGGAGATAAGGTAGTTGTAACTACCTGAGCTCTCATTGGTCCACAGAATGTCTTCGGGATTCGTGACAAGGTCTCTAGATAAGCTTGCCAACTCAGAATGAGTCATCAGATGGGATATTCCCTTGGATATGCTTCTTGGGAAATGTGCCTTGGTTCCTCTTTGTGCATTGTAAAACGTGCCTTCATTGCCTTTGGAAGGCCTATAAAAGGAGGAGCTCTCTCATTCATTTGGCAGCTGTTCATTTGACAAAATTCTCTTTGCAAAGCTATTGAGCTTGTAATCTTGAGGCCTGCGAGTTTCAAGTGTTGGGGTGATGCTCCCTCAACAAGCAAGGTGATGCTCCCTTGTGATATTGTGAGGTGTTGACATTCAGTTGACATCATTGAGTTTGATTGAGTTGATCAAGTGTAGTCGCCATTGTAAACATCAGGGCTTCAAGGCCTTTCTTTTGTAATCCCATTGAATAAGTTGTACTTCATGCGATTGAAAGCATTATCCATGTAATAAGACATTGCAAGTTGATTGAATCCAGTAACTAAACAAGTACCCAACTCCCATTCAAGTAGTTATCTTTGATGTATATCTTTGTGTTGTTGAAGTAGTTGATGAGTTGGTAGCAAGTAAAATTGTTTAAGGAAAATTTTTCGTAGAACTAGTTGGGTATTTGACAGTCGTATCAGAGCTTGGATCCTGCCAGCGTTTGGGTTTTCATGCAAGAAGGTAATCAACAAAGTGATAGAACAAGGAGATACATTGCGCGTGAACAACGAAGGCAGTTCCAGTGGACTCATCCTTACCCACAACAGGATACTCTTTCAGAAGCAATTGTAGCTAGACAGGCTAACATGGCTGAGGAAAGAAGAAGTTGAAGTCCACCTGCAGATGGTGAACGTGTAGCAAGGGAGATTTTTAGGAACATTGCCGCTGAACAACAACAAACTGCTCAAATATTGCAACATGTCCTACAATCCCTTCAAAATATGAATCAAGGTGAAGTAGCTGGACAAGGTCGTCGAGATGCAGCTAGACATGAGAGACAAGAAAGACATGTTGATGATGACGCTAGTAGTGCAGTAGGTAGAAGAGTTCGCACACGAACTCCTACAGTTGATAGGCCTTTACGACCTACTTTCCTTCCACCACCACCTGAACAGGACAATGAAGCTGATGAAGAGTTTGAAGAAGAAGAACCAAATAATTTTGAAGATGAGATAGCTCTCTTTGCAGATCTTTATGCCAGACTTCCGGAACGTGTTCGAGATATGATGACTTTCAATGAATATTGCCGACAGAAGACGGAAGATCGAGACAGGCGAGGTAGAACTAGAGGCTTTCGTCCTAGAAGGGATGATGATACAAAGGAATATAAAGAAGCCTTGAATCGTGTTCCCATTCCTACCTTTGATGGAAGTGGTAAGCTTAGTGCTAGGGCTTGGGTAAATAAGTTGGATACATACCTTTCACTTAAGCCTTTGACAGAGAAGAAGGCAATTCAATTTGCGACAATGCATCTTGAGGGTTTGGCTTATGAATGGTGGCATCATGGCTTAGTCTCTCAACATCATGATAGGATAAATTCCTATGATGAGTTTGTAACCAAGTTGATTCAGAGGTTTGATAGAAAAGACACTGAAGTGTACTATCGCGAACTAGCTCAACTCAAGCAAGAAGGAAGGGTTGTGCAGTATGTTAATGACTTCCAGAAAATCGCAGTGATGGTACCTGATATGACAGACCGAAGAATCACTATGCTGTTCATTGAGGGATTGAACAATCAGATCAAGCCATTGGTAAAAGTACAAAGGCCAGCAAACCTGGAAGAAGGAATTGACTTTGCTCTAGATCTTGATACTACTGTTTATCAGGCTAAGAAAAAGTTCTATAAAGGAGTTAGCTCTACTCAAAGGAGACCCACTTTTCCTCAAAAGATGACTCAAGGTCCATCTGCAGCCGACAGAGACGAGCTAAAAAGGAAGAAACTTTGCTTTTCTTGCAAGCAACCCTGGGAACCAGGACATAGATGCCTGGGTAAAGGTAAAGCACATCTGATTGAAGTTGTATCTAATGATGGAAGTGAAGAAGAGTCACTGAGTGAAGAAGAATCCACTCAGGATGAGGAGGAGGTACAACCAACTCTTAATGTTGTTTCAAAAGAAACATCTGACAAAATAACATTAGCAACTATCTCAGGAGTATCTAAGTATCATGCCTTTCGCATTAGAGTTGTGAAGGGTCAAAGGGTCACCTGTCTCATCGATAGTGGTGCTACTCACAACTTCATAGATGAAGGTTTGGTAGCAAGGCGGGGTCTCACAGTTGAAGACTTCGAAGGATTTCAAATAGCTATTGCCGATGGATTCCTAATGAGTTGTACCCAAAAAGTGTCCCAACTGCAAATTCAAATGGGAGATTATTCTTTACAGGATGATTTCTATGTGGTTGGACTTGGGCATATTGATGTAGTACTTGGAGTTCAATGGTTGCATTCACTTGGAAGAATAGTTTAGGACTTTCAGAAGATGGAGTTAGAATTCATGCATGAAGGAAAGAAGATCAAACTAAAGTCAGTGTTTGATGGAAATCCCAAAGTGGTCTCAGCAAAACGAATGGAAGCATTATTTAGGCATAATGACATCGAATGGGCAGCATAGGTTTGCATCAAGGACAACCAAATCCTTTCTGCTGAAGAAATTTATCCTGCAGACATTCAGGCATTGTTGGATAAGCATGGTAAGGTGTTTAGGGACATACCCCCAGGAATACCTCTTGATAGAGGTTTTGAACATGTAATTGAATTGGAGGATGGGGCTAAACCTGTTTATATTGCACCCTATCGACATCCTCGGCATTTTAAGATTGAAATTGAGAAGACAATCAAAGAATTGATCGATATGGGGCACATAAGGCCATCATCAAGTCCATTTGCATCGTCTGTGGTGCTAGTGAAGAAGAAGGATGGAACAATGCGGATGTGTGTTGACTATCGTGCATTGAACAAGAAGACCATCAAAATTAGGTATCCAATACCTAGGATTGATGAACTCCTTGATGAACTGCATGAAGCAGTCTATTTCTCAAAGATAGATCTTCGTTCTAGCTACCATCAAATTCGTGTCAGAGAAGAGGACATTCCAAAGACAGCATTCAGATGCCATTATGGACATTATGAATTTATGGTGATGCCGTTTGGGCTGACAAATGCACCAGCTACTTTCCAGTCCTGCATGAATCATGTTTTCAACAAGCAGTTGAGGAAGTACCTGTTGGTTTTCTTCGACGACATCTTGATTTACAGCAAGACATGGGAAGAACATCTCCAACACTTAGATGAAGTATTGAATGTCATGGAGAATCAATCTTTGTATGCAAAGATGTCTAAGTGTGATTTTGGCCTGAAGGAGATTTTGTACCTAGGACATGTGATAGGAGCAAATGGAGTGAAAGTTCAAGAAGAGAAGATTGAAGCTATTCGCAACTGGCCAGTTCCCCAGAACGTATCTGAACTAAGAGGTTTCCTTGGCCTCTGCAGTTATTATAGAAGATTTGTTAGGGGATTTTCACAGCTTGCTGCACCCTTGACAAACCTAACAAAGAAAGGAGCTTTCATTTGGACAATAGAAGCTCAAGCTGCATTTGATAGGTTGAAGGAAGTGATGAGTACAACACCAGTACTGGCTTTGCCAGATTTTACTAAATCCTTTGTTTTAGAATGTGATGCTTCAGGAGAAGGCATTGGAGCTGTTTTGATGCAAGATCGACATCCCATCGCATTCGAGAGTAGGAAGTTGAAAGATACAGAGAGATTGTACTCGACGTATGATAAAGAGATGCTGGCAATTATGCATGCTTTGGCTAAGTTCCGCCAGTATCTAGTTGGATCTAAGTTTGTGGTCAGGATTGATCACAACAGTTTGAAATACTTTCTAGGGCAGAAAGATTTGAATGAAAGACAACAGAAGTGGGTTGTGAAGATACAGGCGTATGATTTCGACATTGAATATGTGAAAGGCAAGAAGAATGTGGTAGCCGATGCCTTGTCTAGAAAACCTGCTGTTTGTACCCTGAGCAAAGTTTCAGCTGATTGGAAGTCTCAGCTTCTAGTTGAGTACTCCAAATCTAAATTTGCTTGTGAGATTATGGATGGAGTCATTCAGGATGATAGATACAAGGTGATTGATGATATCATCTATTACAAAGATAAAATCTATCTGACTCCTGAATCGGAGTTGAAGCAGCAGATTTTGTAGACATACCATGATGCTCCACTTGCAGGACATCCTGGTTACTTAAAGACATACAGACAGATTAGGGAAAGATTCACTTGGAAAGGTCTGAAGGAAGAAGTTCTTCAGTATGTCAGGGAGTGTTTGACTTGTCAACAGAATAAGGCAGAACATACATTTCCAGCAGGATTACTCCAACCACTGCCAATTCCAGAACATAAGTGGGAGAGTATTTCTATGGACTTCATCATAGGTCTTCCAAAGGTGAATGGAAGAGACTGTATCTATGTAGTTGTGGACAGATTAACCAAGTTTGCTCACTTCTTTGCAATCCCAGTTGAGTCATCAGCATTGCAAGTAGCCGAGTTATTCTTTTGTGAAGTCTTCCGACTACATGGCCTGCCTAAAACCATAGTCAGTGATCGTGATAGCAAGTTCATCAGTGTGTTTTGGAGAGAGCTATTCCGACTTGCTGGAACTGACCTGACACCAAGCACTAGTTATCATCCTCAAACCGATGGACAGACTGAAATTGTAAACAAATGGCTTGAGGGATACTTGAGAAACTATGTGTCTGATCATCAGCGTGCTTGGATTAAGTGGCTTCATTTGGGTGAATACTGCTACAACACTACTTTTCATATGTCAATTGGCATGACTCCCTTCTGAGCTTTGTATGGATATGAAGCTGTTTCATTTGTTGATCTGGCATTGGATGACAGTAGAGCTCCCAGAGCAAGTGAATTGATGAAAGATACTCAGGATATTTTGAGAGTCCTTAAAGAAAATTTGCAAAGAGCTCAAAATCAATAGAAGTTGTATGCCGACAAACACCGAATTGAAAGAAGCTTTGAAGTAGGTGACATGGTGTTTCTGCGCCTTCAGCCATATAGACAGAGTACTTTGAAGAAGTCAGGTGCAGAGAAATTGAAACCCAGGTTCTACGGACCCTACAAGGTGTTGAGAAGAGTAGGGGAAGTGGCATATGAACTGGATTTGCCAGCAGGAAGCCGCATCCACAATGTGTTTCATGTGTCATGTCTCAAAAAGGCACTAGGCCAACATGTGGTTTCAACTGATGAACTACCACCGCTTGATGAAGAAGGAATGCTTGCACTTGAACCTGAAAATGTGGTGGATATAAGGGAGAAGAAACTTCGCAACCGAAGCATAAGAGAATATCTGGTGAAGTGGAAAGGGTTGCCAATGGAAGATGCTACTTGGGAAGGTGAAAAGATTCTGGAGCATCCTAACCTTCAATTGCTTGAGGACAAGCAATCCCGGGAAGGGGAGACTGTCATGTCCCCGTTTCCGGCTTGATCACTAAGTAAAGAATGGATTAGCCTATTACTCATTCCCGGAGGCTAATTCAGAATGATAAGGGAATGAATTGGTTTTTGACTAACTTCGTTTATTGTTTTGCAGGATCTAAGTTAGAAACCCAAAATTTGGCTAAGTCTGGAAGCCAAGAAGGCAGGAAATTGACTCTTGGAGTCTAGGCGCCAATGTCATGTCAAATTTCTTAAATAGGTGCCTAAGGATTTTGAGACCCTCTATCAAGTTCTAGAATGCAATATGACAAGTAGAATATCATTGGAACTGATCAACACACTTGACTAAAGTTTTGAAGGTCAGAAGTTGCCATGAGGGTTAGGCGCACCTTCTTCCTCTTCCAGCTTTAAAGAGGCGCCTAGCATAGAAAATGGTGTTATGAGGCACTTTCATCATTCCAAACAAGGCGCCTTAGTAGAAAAAGGGGATTGATTGATTTCCAAGCTGATTTTGACTAAGTAATTGGGCAGTTGTCTTAGGCGCCCTTGGGCCTCTGTGCAACCTCAAAGAGCGCCCCACTTGTGATGGCAAGATTTCAAGGCACCAAAGGTGTTAGACCTGTTGGTGCCTGAATTGACTGTCAGTTTCCGAGCAATTTTTCATGCAGGCACCTTCCCAAAAAATCCAAAAAGTTCTGAGTTTTGGTACCCCTTCAGTGTTTTGCAGCATCCGCATCATCTTTCCTGAGGAAGGGGTCATCATGTTTTGTCCGTCGGCATGAGTTTTTGTTTGAGTGCTCCGATTGTGTCTTTGAACCACCGCGTTGAACCACCCGCTTGAACCCTTTTCTCAACGGTTCAAGGTTCAACGGTTCGAAGCTTTGTGATTTTGGTCTCGGCTTAAGTTTTTTGTGTATCGGGTCGACTTCAAAGTACTTGGCCGCCAGTGATGAAGTATTGTTTTTGAGGTTTGAACCTCACCGGCGAACCTCAGTATTGAACCTCGCCATTGAACCATCGGGTTGAACCGATTCATCGGTTCAATGGGTTCACAGGGTTAAGTTTGTGTTGCCGACAGTGGATGTGTTTTGTTTATTAGCATCGGGGTGACTTGTGTGGTCGGCGTAGGTGTTTTGTGGCTTGCCGACAGTCTAGGTCTCGCTGATGAGGTTTTTGGAGTGCTATCGCCAAGACTTTGGCTATAGGATGAGCGGGCAAGTGTTGGGCCGACGGCGTATGTTTGGCCGATGAGGAGTCAACGGCGTGTGTCTTGCCGAGGGGGCTTTCATCGGAGTGATCGGCATTATCGGCAGAGAAGTTTTTTGTCGCTCCGACGGATGGTGGTCTCACCGAAGACCTTGGGTTGGTGCTCATCGGGATAACATTTGCTATCGGATGGACTGAGGTGAGCTTGCCCGATGGTGTATGTCTCACCAACGGAAGTGGCAGGCCGATGTGTTATCGGCAGGAGTTGTTATATCGGCAGAGGGGTTTCTTGCTAGGCTGACGGTGTTGGTCTGGCCGATGGCGAAGGTGCTGTCGGAGCGACTTGGTAGATCGGCGAGGGTCTGGAGAGTTGGCCCGATGGTTCATCTCTGGCCGATGGACGGGAATGTAATGTAGCGGTCGGCGAGACAATTGAGATCGATGAGAGATTTGTGGGGTAGGCTGATGGTAGAAGTTTGGCCGATGGGCTTTTGGAGAAGGAGCGTGTGTCGAGCGTAGCAAAAGCGCTCGACACCTATTATGCATATGGCCATGTTTTTAAAATACTGAAGGGGTCTCCACACCGAGCATGTGGGATTAATCTCCCTGCATAATTTGAAACTTCAGTGAAAAACGCGTTTTGGCGGGAAATTCTTTTTTGAACGCAGCGACGGTTTCCAAGAGAAACGCGGGTGGTTGAGCCATCAATGGCGACTGTGTTGAGGCGTGGGCGAGTTGTTGAACAATCATGTACCCGATTTTTGGCATGAGGACTTCGAGATGGCGGCGCAGGGCTCGAGGCCTCCCTTGTCTGCTGTAGCAATAATTTCTGAGCGCCATTCCTTCTAAGGACTGTATCTGGCAGATTTTTGACTTCTGGCTATGTAATTAATGCTGAGTACGCTTCCCTCTGGCTGTTTTTAAGCAGGAAGTGTTACTCATTTTAGAGGTTGGATGTTTTTGGGCTTTCGGCTCTGGCTCTGAACATAAGGTGTTCACATTTTGAAAGGCATTTTTTGCTACAGACTCGGTCCTTAGTCTGATGTACTAGTCTATTTTGGCTTGTAAATGATGATTTTCTCTATGATGACTTTCTATGCAGATTGATTTTAAATGAAAAACACCTGTGTGTGTATTGTTTCTGATTGTTTCCTGTATGTTATTTGTTTTCCTTTCAAACAAGGTTGTCAAGGGCTTCTAAGTTTTTTAGTATATGCTACTGTGTGTCTGATTTATTGCATCTACTCAAGGAGTGGTTAAATAGGCTTTTGATTAGATACAAAGGAAAGTAGATTGCATCATAGGATCTGTTAAGTATGATCATTAGTAATACTCTTTCTTGGACATGTTGTTGTTAGGCAGTAGCATTCTTCTCAGGTCCTCTAGATATGAATTAGTGTTGTCATGGGGAAACATTTACATTCTTCGATATGACTCTGCTGCCCAGATAAGGCACTGGTTTGGGAATCTGTCTGTTCAATGGGTCTAGGAAAGTCCCATAACTCCAAACATCAATTCAAACCATTTCATCCTTCCACCTGTTAGTTGTAGGATTAGGAGTAGGAAACCCTTGCATGCTCTCATCCCTAACCAGACACATATGTCCAAGAATGTTGCCAATCTTGTGATTTGTTACACAAATTTTGGTCCTTACATGAGAGTATTTTGCCTGTTGCTGTCAAGTTATATCCTTTTGTCATTGAGCTAGTCAAGGTCATACTTTTATCAAATAGGGACACCCCCCTTGGTGCGGCAGAACCAGAAGTGAAGGGGAGGAGCTCACGCAACCTCCTGTATTTAGTTGGCTGAATCTGCCTGTGCATTAGAACTGGCAAACCCTAATGCTGATTCAGAAGAAAAACCAACAAGACCTACAGTTGAGCACTCCTCCATGTCAAACATATGCTTAAGGCGCCATTCCTCATTCAAGTAATCTCCTAGGCGCTAGCTCTTGTTCAAACAACCTTGAAGTGCGCCTTGGACATTGAAGGCAAGAACCTATCAATTAGTTGAGCAGTCACCCAACATGTGTTTGGAGTCATTGAAAGGAATTTCTTCAAGTAAGCTTCTTCCCCAAAGTGATCAAGTGAAATTGTCAAGTCTTAGTACCTAGGCGCATATTGGACCAAGAATCTTCCAACTGAGCGCCTAGCCTGGATGAGTGATAGATTGAAGGCTTTGAATCTAAGGAAAGTGACTTGGATGAATCATAAAAGTTGAAATGGACAACTTCTCACCTAGGCGCAAAATTCCTCCATTCTGGCATCCAGAAAGCAAATCTATGTAAGGCGCTCATTCCATTTGCAGTTGACACCTCCAAATGGCACCTAGAGTCAAAAAGGATTTTTGGTGCATATCTATGCTCTTGCAACCTCAATTTGGCGCCTAGGGTTCAGTCATCTTCTTAAAGCGTGGTTCTGCTTCTCCATGACCTTGTTTTGGCGCCTAGGATTGGAAGCACCTTGAAGACTTAGACTGAGATGGATTTCACCTCCAGAATGTTAGGCGCTTGGGAGAAGATAAGGGGCGCTACGGTAAAAGAGCTTCAAGAGTTTGATTGCAAGTATGAATTGTGGTGATAGGCGCTGTTGCCAGTTGACATTACCCCAAACATGCGCCTAAGGGAGTTGCCAGTCCCCAAGACCAAAGTTGGAACAAGGCGCTCCATCAGAGGATAAGAAGTTAATCATGGATAAGACAGGTGTTTTATTAATTCAAGATTGGGCGCCAAACTCATGTCATTCCATCTCAAAATGCGCCTCATGAAGAGAATGATGTTTTTGAACACTTGCATAGAGATGAACCACTCAAGAGGAGGGGGGGCGCCAATTCACCTTTCCTCAGATACCATGATGCGCCTAAGAATGAAAAGACCTTTCAATTCACTCAATGTGGAGGGCGCTTGGCAGAAGTTGGTATTTTTAACTTAGATATGGCTTGAGGTAAAAATGTTTGCAAGGAAAGGTCACATCCTTCCCCAGGTGCCAAAACCTTTGCAGAAACCTAAATCTAGTGCCCACGTCAAGAGATCACTGGAATTGCGCCCTAGTAAGTTGGAATTGCGCCTAGCATTGAGGACTTTGCAATTATAGCGCCTAGGCAGGAGATAAGGTAGTTGTAACTACCTGAGCTCTCATTGGTCCACAGAATGTCTTCGGGATCCATGACAAGGTCTCTAGATAAGCTTGCCAACTCAGAATGAGTCATCAAATGGGATATTCCCTTGGATATGCTTCTTGGGAAACGTGCCTTGGTTCCTCTTTGTGCATTGTAAAACGTGCCTTCATTGCCTTTGGAAGGCCTATAAAAGGAGGAGCTCTCTCATTCATTTGGCAGCTGTTCATTTGAGAAAATTCTCTCTGCAAAGCTATTGAGCTTGTAATCTTGAGGCCTGCGAGTTTCAAGTGTTGGGGTGATGCTCCCTCAACAAGCAAGGTCATGCTCCCTTGTGATATTGTGAGGTGTTGACATTCAGTTGACATCATTGAGTTTGATTGAGTTGATCAAGTGTAGTCGCCATTGAAAACATCAGGGCTTCAAGGCCTTTCTTTTGTAATCCCATTGAATAAGTTGTACTTCATGCTATTGAAAACATTATCCATGTAATAAGACATTGCAAGTTGATTGAATCCAGTAACTAAACAAGTACCCAACTCCCATTCAAGTAGTTATCTTTGATGTATATCTTTGTGTTGTTGAAGTAGTTGATGAGTTGATAGCAAGTAAAATTGTTTAAGGAAAATTTTTCATAGAACTAGTTGGGTATCTTAGATGATGAATGTAGACTGCAGTGATCCCAACTGGTATCGAAAGGAATTATGATATAGTTAGATGTTCTGAAACTCACTGTATCTACTCTTCTCTGACAGATCTCCTTAGCCAATTATATACCAGCAGTGTTACCTTCAAACAAAACCTGTGGTGCAGGGGCACCTAACATTTAGCTGTTTATAGTTCATTTTGATGTAATAAGGTCTGTTTGACCAGACGTGTCATTGGTGTTTGTAATTCGGTTTAGGTTTGTAAGTCCCTAGGAAATTTATCGATCTGTCATGATAAGTTTGTTAGTTAGTTATCATCTCCCAGCCGCTTGGAATTGTCTCCCAGCCCTTGGGAATCATGTCAGTACTACTGTTGGCAAGTAGATAAATAGCTCAGCTCAGATAGATTGAGAGTGTGGTTGAGAGAGATAGGGATTAAAGCGGTATTGTGCAGTTAAGTTCGAAGACTGTGAAATCAGATATTTGTATTTCAATTCAGGAAACAATAAAAGATCTTGTTTGTGTTCGATTTCCTTGTATAATCAATTTTCTGATTTGCAGTCGAAATGATTCGTTAACCCATTCCACCAGTGAGATTCTTCGAATCGGTGGAATGGCTGTACATAGTAGGTTAGGTTTTCTGTTTGGTGTTTGTTCAGTTTGTGTTCGCAGGATCGATTATAGCATGCTTAGATAAATCCTAGCATCTTCATGTGCGAGGTCGTCAAAAGGTAGAAATCCGTATGTTTGCAGGAGGAACAGTTTAGTGAAATCGCGAATGTTTTAACTGGGCAGATCGGCGCAGTTAAAGCGTTGCAGGCAGTTTCGGTTTGATGTGATTGAACCCATTTCAATAGTTCGAGGGATTTCGGCTCAATAGAGGAAGTGTCGATGTGAGTTCCAACATTGGATTCCGTCAACAGTTGAAGCCCGGTGGAAAATCTTTGGATTGAACCGTTAGTGAAGGGTTCAACGGTTCGTAAGTTCATCGTCATAAACAATGTAACGGCCGAGGGACTTTGGGTTTGGGCGATAGTCTAAGTATCGGCGAAGGAAAGCTTTGATTGAACCTTTGAACCGGTTCAACGGTTCAATTGGACCGTTTGGTTCAAACATTTGGCGACGGAGAAAGTAGCGACAGTTGAACCATTCGTTGAACCGGTTCAGCGGTTCGGTGGTTCAACGGTTCAATAAAGCTATGGATCCGGTGGTTCGATAGTGTAGTTGAGATTTGCCGTTAGCGATGGTCTCGCCGATAGGCGCAAAATCTAAACCCCATCAACGAGGTCTAGGATGAAAATCGATGCCTTTCGGATGACTTTCTAAAAGTAGACAACTCCTCCAAGAATCTTGGAGCGCAATCCAAGAAGCCAAATCAACTTCTGAAAGTTGCATTGCCATCCTGAAACAATACTGAGCTCAAATCCAACATCAAAAAACAACAATAATCACTGAATCACGAGATCTTCATAAAGGGGAACCCCTTACCTTACCTCAGCCTATCGGGATTCCGGAAATAGGCTATAGGACCAACAAGTGACTAGGCTTGAGAAGGGGACATTATAGTCCTCCCTCCCCAGAATTTCTTGTCCCCATGTAATTGCAGAACTGGATGCTGTAGAATATGCTCACTTTCCCACATTGTATCCTCCACTGGTAGGTTCTTCCACTTGACCAAAAACTCCTTAATGATTCTTCTCAAAGGGCACTCCCCCTGATCAATGATAGCTTCAGGAATCAGCTCAAGTCTTCCCTCATCATCTATAGGTGGCAACACTGAAGATGGAACAATATTCTGACCAAGTGCCTTTTTAAGGCGAGAGACATGGAAGACATTATGTATTTTGCTATCTTCTGGTAACTCCAACTTGTATGCCACTTCACGAATCCTCTTGGTTATCTTGAATGGGCGAAAAAACCAAGGCTTCAACTTCTTAGCTCCATTTTTCTTGATTGAGGACTGTTTGTAAGGCTGCAACCTAACATAAACCATGTCCCCAACTTCAAAAACTCGCTCTATATGCTGCTGATCAGCATATAACTTTTGTTGGTTTTGAGCACTTTTGAGATTATCCTTTAAAGATTTCATCAAATCTTGGCTATCCTGCAAAAAATCTTTGACTCTTGGCACTCTATTGTCACCAAATAACAAATCAGCAAAGCTACAAGCTTCATAACCATACAATGCCATAAATGGAGACATTTTTATAGACACATGATAAGATGAATTATAACAATATTCACCTATATGCAAACATCTTACCCAAGCTTTTTGCTGTCCAGAAACATAGTTTCTGAGATACCCCTCCAACCACTTGTTGACTATTTCAGACTATCCATCAGTCTGAGGATGGTAGATAGTACTGGAAGTGAGTTCTGTACCACATAATCTGAATAGTTCCTTCCAAAACAGACTTAGGAACTTGCTGTCCCTGTCACTCACAATGCTCTTGGGCAGCCCATGGAGTTCGAACACTTCTCTAAAAAATAGTTCAGCCACTTGAACTGCTGTAAACCCTGTAGAAACAACAAAAAAGTGAGCAAACTTGGTCAATCTGTCTACCACCGCGAAGATACTATCCTTCCCTTGCACCTTGGGAAGAATAAACAGAGCTCTCAACCTCCTTTTATAAGCACCTTTTAGGGATTTGCACCCTAAAATGAATAATAAAATAGAGAAAATACGCTTTTTTCCCTCAACTCCAATATTTCTCCACTTTTGCACCAACTTTTATGTGCCTAAATAAAAGATTATATTTTTCCCTTTCCAAAGAGCTATTATACCATTGCACTTTATTATTATTTTTCAACTTAGAAGACCAAGTGCATAATATTAACTGATAGCTCATTAAAAATATAACTTTTTACAGAAAATCCCAAACTTCACCAAACTGCCAAATAAACTGCACCACAAGACTCCACGAGGTTTGGGATGAAAATAGATGCCTTCCGGATTACTTTATAAAAATAGACGGCTCCTCCAAGAATCTTGGAGAGTAATCCAAGAAACCAAATCAACTTCTGAAAGTTGCATTGCCATCCTGAAACAATACTGAGCTCAAATCCAACATCATAAAACAACAAGAATCATTGAACCACGAGATCTTCATAAAGGGGAACCCCTTACCTTACCTCATAGCCTATTGGGATTCCAGAAATAGGCTATAGGACCAACAAGTGACTAGGCTTGAGAAGGGGACATTACATCTCAACACCATATCAGTGTCTCCTATTCTAACAACATAGAAGTCATAAGTCACCTTGTGGTTTCCCAATGTGATGCTCAATTGGGAAATCTTTTTCATGCAAGGCATGATAAACCCATTAGCTACCATCAAACTGAAACCTTCAGAGTCTTCAACCTCAAGACTTCTTTTAGCCACTAAACCTTCATCAATAAAGTTTTGGATTGCCCCACTATCATTCAACACTATCTTTCTTTGTCCATGAAGGACTCCTCAAACTCTAAAAGGGTTGTACATTGAAGTACCAGATAATTTGGCAAAGATACCCTTAGCAACAACTTCCTCATCTTGTCTCTTGGGTTCAGGTTCAACCTCTTCTTTCTCACTTTTAGGTTTAGGCCCCCCTTGTACGAATTCTTCTTCCAAAACAACCTTAACGGAATGAATTTCTTTTCACAAGCATCTATGGCTTGGTTCGCTAGGTTCTTTGTAGGAAAACATAGCTTGTTCCTTCGAAGCTCATTTCTAGCCTCTTCCTCTTTGCTTGTCCTCTTTGGCCACTCTTCTTGGAATGGCTTATTCTACTGCTTTGCATGAGAATCTTTTGACTTATTCTTTGGATCATAAAGCTCCATGCTCATAGCTCTTTTGATGGCATCTTGTAAAGAAGGTTGATCAAAGGTCTTAACCCAACCTTTGAGGGGCTCGATCAAACCTTCTATGAACAGAATAGTAAGTCTCCTTTCAAAGACATTAGGAACCATAATAGAAAGCCTTTGGAACTCTGTCACATAACTGTCTACTGAACCACATTGCTTCAATTGGGCCAACTCTCTAAAATGGATCTTAGGATCCTTCTTATCAAACCTATCAATGATTTGTTGGATGAAATCATCATATGAGTGTATAAAATTGTGCCCTTGTGTGATCAGGTTGTGGTACCACCATTCATGTGCTACTCCTTCCAAGTGGAGGGTAGCATATTTGATAGCTTCTCCTTCGAAGATTGGATTAAGGGAGAAGTAGGTGACCAACTTTTGAATCCATGAACGTGTTGTGCACTTTCTTGAACCATCAAAAGTGGCTATTGATAGTTTACCCAATCTCTGTTGCAAGTCTTGATGATTGTAGTTCGTGTTTCTCTCCATTCTAGGGCGATTCCTCATCTTTAGGTTACAAAAATCTTGCAAGGACATGGGTGAATGAAACTTGTTTCCCAGAGATCGGTACTCATGCAAATAATCAAGGAAGTTATCACCATGCTGATTTGGTTGCTCTTCTCCACCCTTAGGTACATATTTTGTTGTTAGAAACTTGGGTTGGAGAGGACGAGTTGCAAAACCAATCACCATCTTGGTGTGGTTATTGTTATGATTTGTTGATGTACTTGCTTCACCATTTTGATTATGATTTGCTCCAAAAGTATTGATGTTTTGAAATTCTGCAACATCTGAGTTAGGAAATTTGTCAACTGTTGTTGACCTTGGATAAGGGCACTAAGCTGCAAATCGGTTCTTTCCTCTTCATTGGGAGTCCTCTCTCTCTTTCTCTTTGCCATATCAAAATCCTCAACCTCAAACATTGGAACTGGAATCTCTGCCTTTGTATTAAACGGATAAGGAGACCAAACTCTCCTTCTTTCCCTCTAATAATATCATTATCTGTACTTTGTCACTGGGATGCATGTGAAAAACTTTGCAACAAAGGATTAGCTTATGAATAGGCTGGCAAGATCCCCAACTTTGATACCACTACAATACCCCAACTAATTTTTTTTTGAAATTTTCACAATATATGAATGATGCAATGCAAGCCCTCGCACTTTCTGATCACCCAGATCTCGATGTGGGCAAGGTGAGAGCACACAATGTACAAAAATATTAACTAGATGAATACAATGCTAGAAAGGTAAATAGGCGGTGTTGGGACAAAAAGCTGCAGGTCCAAAACCCTAGAGTATATTCATACCTCCCAAGCCAAGGGACGTCATTAGGAAAGTAGAACAGGGGCTTATCAACAAATTAAGGATGGTTAAAGGCCAACTAACGAGAGTGGGTATACTCTCCCGCACTTTGGACTCAGCTAGACCCAGGAGGGATATTCCTAGAGGTATGAAATAGAACACAAATAAATACCCACAACCATACCCAATGTACATTTGAACCCCATAATTGTCACTAGGTCAAGGCGACTGGCTGCATAAAGCCTCTAATTAAGTTGATGATACATCTTGTACATGCATCCATAGATCACATTTGTTATATCCCAATAAGATACGTACATTTGATATTCCATACACAATGGCAAGATGCAGACATGCATGACATGATTCACATATAATTCGAACTATTTTGGATTACTTCAGATTTATCCCTGGTTATAGAACATAATCAATGAACATGTAAACTAAACCTAATCCTACTCCTACTCCTACAACTAACAATACGAGGGTTTCATAAAATGAGAGTGATTGATCCTTCCCCAATATGGACTGTTGCCTACTCTATTGGGCAACATAGTCATGAGCAGCAAAGGGGGAAGACATACATCCAATAAGCATCAACAAAAACAAATATGCATTTACCTACATATGAAAGATTACATTTCACATAGGGAACATACTTATTAATCTTGAGTAGAACTGCAATGATTCACTTGTAACGAATGAGATGACCCAACACAAAGCATGTATTGATTTAAATGTTGTCACACATAATCAAATCACTATTACAAACACACCAACAAATGTGGTGAGGGCGAGATACATATTTGCAACTATACATTCCCTTGAATCACTACAAACGGCCATGGAGACATACCACTGTATGAAAATGTGCTTTGAGGACCCTTCCTACATTGTATCAGATGCATACTTCCATTTGCAGCCCAGAGCAGTGTGATTTGTTGCCTGAGATTCACATTGAAGCACAAACGGACCAGACAATTGGTTCAGTGACCAACCTATTAACTATCATCTGAACATGTATATATGGCTTTTTATTTACTTCTGTAGTTTAGGCGGGAAAAACCTACCCCACCTACCTGAGTAACTACTGCAATAAATCCTACCTACCTCGCCACCAACTTGTATTTCATCTTTATTTTGCATTTGTGGCGTCTAAGAATAGACAAGTGTTTGAACTGAGAAAGCAAATGCATCATAAAGCCTTTACAACACTTTAAAAATCCTTTTAATTTGACTTTAGGCGCTTTTATACTTTGGTGAACCTTTTCGGTAGCTTCATAGGTTTGCAAACCTGCCGAACCACTGAAAATCCCCTTGGTTTTCTTTCCTTTCTTCTTTTCTTTCATTCTCTTTGATTTTTGGCATTTCAACACTTTTTGAAACTTGAGAACCATCTCAACTTTTGTCTCTTTCTTCTCCACTTTTGTCTTTCAATGAAAATGGGAAACTTCGAACTTATTTCAGCGTTTCGGTGAGTTTGCGAACCTGCGAACTCGCCGAAACCTTTATCTCTTTTCTTCATTCGACTTTCTTTTCGCGTTCTTTTGCTCTTTTTCCGCCTCCTTGCTTTGTCTTTCTTTTCGGTGTTTCGGAGGTTTCTCAAACTCACAAACCACACGATCTTTGTCTTCATTTTCATCCTCCCTTGCCTTTCTTCTTCTTCTTTTGGCAATTCCCCAAACTCACGAACCTCTCTCTTTTGTCTCCTCTTCCCATTGCATTTCCTTTTTGGCATTTCGGCAAAAAGTCAAATTGCCGAACTAGTTCGACGGTTTGGCTTTTCGCCGAAATGCTGAAACAAATCTTTGGTGCTTCTTCCTTCCTTGTCTCTTCAGAGTTTTGGCTGTTCGGCGAAAAGTCGAACCATTGAACTAGCCTCTTCCCATTGCATTTCCTTTTCGACATTTCGGCAAAAAGTTGAACTGCCGAACTAGTTTGACGGTTCGGCTTTTCACCGAAGTTCCGAAACTAATCTTTGGTGCTTCTTCCTTGTCTCTTCAAAGTTTTGGCGGTTCGGGGAAAAGTCGAACCGTTGAACTAGTTCGGTGGTTCGGCTTTTCGTTGAACCGCCGAAACTAAGGCCAAAACAAAACTTCTTTGAATGTTTCGATAGGTTTGCAAACTCACAAACCCGCCGAAAGGCAATATTTACTAAGCAATTTTTGTAAGGAACCCCTGGGACTTAGGATAACTTTTAGGACTTAGGGAATTTTTTAGGTGATTTTCTAGGATGGAGGCCCATTTAGAATATTTTAGATCGAATATAAATGATGGGCAAAAATAGGCTAAGCCAAACAGAGGGGCACAAACATGGATTCAAACACAAATTATGCATGATTGGGAGCCGAAAAATTTGGGTCTTAATAGTGGCTTTGGTTGGGGACGTGTGTCAAACATTGGCACATCAAGAATCATTGTAAGATACCCCACTATACTTAACCAAACTTTTTGCTAACTTTTTCTTACTTCTTACTTCAATTAATCAACATCTAACATAAATGAAATCAACATGAATTGAACAAGCAATGAAGTTGAGATATCTTATTGCAATTGTCAATACAACTTCTTATTACATTAAATAGATGCTTAATAGCATCAATGTTCATCTTATTACAATGATTTCAAAAGATAGGCCTCAGCGCCTAGATTGAACAATGATTGTCTTCAAACTACAAGTATCTTGTCTTCAAGTTGCTAGTGTCTTCAAGATGTAAGTAGCATCACCTTATCAAGGTTGAGGGAGCATCACCCCAACAAGCATGAAATATGCAGATTTCATGAAAAGAGCATAAAGCTTACCAAGAAATATCAAATAGCCAAAGATACCAAATGAAGTTGCTCTCCTCCTTTTATAGTGTTCCTCCACAAGAGCAAAGAGGCAACCAAGGCACGTTTTTCAATGAGCATATCCTAGAGAAATATTCCATTGGATGACTCACTCTTGAGTTGGAAGCCTTATCAAGCACGCTACCCAAAGTCAGTTACTCCGAGTTGAGAGCCATATCCGGCCCGCCATCCAAGGTCATTCTGGGACCCACTGCTTGCACGATACTCAATGAAGCTTAGGTGCACATTGGAGATTGCAGAAACCAAGATTGGTGCCTCTCCTAAGCTAGGCGCACTTTTGAGGTGGCAGAGGCTAGAAGGTGCGTCTCAACATCAAGACTTGTCTTCTGACACTTACAATTTCCAAACATTGGCAATAGCTAGATTCTTTTCCTTGCAAGTTGATGAGTC
This sequence comes from Cunninghamia lanceolata, assembly GCA_027924645.1. Classification (NCBI taxonomy): domain Eukaryota; kingdom Viridiplantae; phylum Streptophyta; class Pinopsida; order Cupressales; family Cupressaceae; genus Cunninghamia; species Cunninghamia lanceolata. The sequence continues at coordinate 7,142,629 of BSBN01000512.1, forward strand.
CTCAAGGTGCAATTGAGGGATCCAAGTGAGGCGCATATCCAGGGTTGAACAAGAGGCAAAGTGCGCCTCAAACATCATGATGTTTTCTTGTCTTTGATTAAGATCTTAGTTGGATGAATGATCCCTCAAACAAGTTTTACCTCCTAAACAAGATGAATGATCAAATTGTGACTTCCATTCCATTTCTAGCTTAGACGCATATTTAGGGTTCTAGAGCCATGAAGTTGCGCCTAGCATCTTGAGGTAAGTTTCAACTAAGTTCAAACCTTCAAGGCTTCACCAAGGCTTCTCCAAGGCTTCTCCAAATGCAAGTTTGCCAATAGCAATGATGATGTCTCAAGATCCTCACCTTAGGCGCAAATTGAGCTTTCTAGAGAAGGCACAAATGTGAGGTTGAAGATGAGGAAAAGTGCACCTCACTCTCATAATACTTCTCTTGTCATAGATGATGATTTCAATTGAATGGATGATCTTTTGAACAATCTTTAACCTTTGATGATCAATTTAACCTTCCAATTCACTTCCTTGCTAAGGTGCAATCTCAAGGTTGCAGAGGCATGATCTAGCGCCTTAGACATCTAGGCGCACATTTTGGGTTGTAGGATCAAGAAGTGGCGCCTTGATTCGTAGGCACACATTTGGAGTTGTATAGTAGCAGTCTTGCGCCTTAAGTCCTCCTTGACTTATTTTGATGACTTTAATCACTTCAACTCCTAAGAACTCCTCCTTAGGCGCAAGTTCAAGGTTCCAGAGTTACGAGTTAGCGCCTTAGTCCTCTAGCTAGTTCCCTTGGCACTTTGAAGTTCTCCAATTCATGTTTGAGTGTTTAGAAACCACTCATCATTGAAGCGCTCAAGTACTATCTTCCTATTCATGTTTGAATGGATCCTTGCCAAGGCGCACTTTGGTGGTTGAATAGGTGGGAAAGTGCGCCTAGAAAACTTAGCATGTTCTTCAATTGTTTCAATTCATTGAATAGGCATCAAGGCATTTAGGAGACTTCTTTCCTTCAAATGACATTAAAATGACACTTCATCTATTGTTGAAGATCTTCTCTTTGCAAGGCGCAAGTTTTGAGCTCTACAGATGGAAAAGTGCGCCTAGCACTAAGACAACCTTATGTCACTTGATAAAGGTCTTGACTTGCAAAACAAAAGTTCATTAGCCAAAACCAAGTTCATTCCCTTATCATACGTATTAGCCCACGGGAATGATGAATAGGCTAATCTGTGTTCATTGTTGACTAAGCCGGAAACGGGGACATGACAATCATCTAGCTCTGGGCAAACTAGAAGACAAAACACGAATAGGGAAAAAAACTAAACACGTATTTACAACAAAGATGTATATACAACAAGACAACTTACAATCATAGGCATGAAGGCACAAAAGGAATAATGACTGTAAACAAAATTTTAACACAAGGCATGGCAAGCCTGTAAGAGGAAACTAGAACTTCTTGCCTCTGTTGAAGACAAGTTGAATGAAGGAGCTGATCTCCCTCAAACCAGGACTGCATTCACCACCCAGCTGCAACAAAAGATGGTTGCCGTGAGCACACAACAGTCTGCAACCACTGCCTTGTAAATGAAGACAAGCTTCACCATTGAAAACATTGTTGCAAGGTGACCACACGTAATAGGTACTTGACCTATTCCACATCATATCATGCTTGTTCCCAACAACAAGGGGCGAGATAATAAAAATCAGGTCAGCATCAAAAAATGTGGAAGAAGACAAATGTAATGTCCCCTTTTAAGATATCCTTGATCTCTTAACCTGCACACAAGAATAACTACTAGAAAGGGACATTAGCAATTTTAAAGATCAATTTAGTAATGAAATCAATACATCATAATCATAATTAATAACAATGAACAAGAATGAAATATTACTTGTACATACATATATCAAATGTATTTCCATATACTTTAACATACTTATACTTTAACCATGTTTATGCCTCATGATATACTTTGGGAATGGCGACGTCGAGCCTGGTTGTTAATCTAGCCCAATCATCTACCCTAGCGGAGGAGGGGAAAACATTACATTTAGGGCGCCGGATAATCATTCTCCATTGCCGTAGGCCCAAGGGTTTCATGCTCGCCTGACAATACCACCACTTGGCCCAAAGGTGTCACGAACGCCCGTCGATACCACCATTTGGAAGTCACTACCGTGTGAGCCATTTAAATAATAATAATAACAAACTGTACATCCCTAACAACCCAAATGTCCTCATAGGGGCAAAGGAGAAAGATTAAAGACGTGGCAAGGTCGCGCTCATCCCTCGTATATCATTAGTTAGGTAAGTGTAACTATTTAAAGTATAGACAAACATATAAGTTAGAAATATCATACCAATACGTGATTCTTCTCCTTAGATTATTTGGAGATGCACAAGTGATCCTACGATCACCCATATAAGGATTTACCTTGATTTCTCACAAGGTTATTATATGGAATCTGAAATTCCTCTTTAAGATGCTATTGTTCCTATACTAGGAACTTAGTAAGATTAATAATGTAATCCACCGATAATGGCTGGACTAAATGAGTATGCAATTGCTGCACCTCTTATCAATTTATTGCTGAGATATAAATATATATGTATATCAGATTTGTATTGATATTAGAATGCTGGATTTATTAATATTTGAATACTTTCCTTAGACTGTCTATTCGATCTGTTTGAAATGCTTGAATGATGTCCACCGATTATCTTTTATACTTTTGATAGGTTTCCCTTTCACCCAATGGTTGCCTCCCTTCATGGAGATCGCTGCCCTTAAAGAGACATCACCTTTTGCTAGCATTAACTTAAACTTCTTAAAATATCAATGTTGCCTTATGTTATTTTAATCGCTGCTGTTTACATTTGTTTAGGAACATAATTGCTGCCACTTATTGGATTGCACCTTAGACTTGTCTTATATGTTCATCGTTCCCTTAATCGTTCTCTTGCCGAAACCATCAAGTGTTGTTTGTCCTCGATTGCTTCTTCTAGTTTATGTGAACGATTTCTTTCCCAATCGGTGCCTTTAATCTTTAATAACTATTATTACATCTATTAATATTGGCATATATAAAGAGAGAGTCGGCTTATGGGAATATTCAATAATTATATCTATAATAATATTTAATTTATATTCATATTAATAATATTTATATTTGTTATTGGTACTTATATAATATAATATAGCTTCATATGAATATATTATATATTATATTAGATTAAAATATCTATATGATAATATTATTTAATATATTTGGTTTACAATATGGATTTTAATGTTATTCACATAATCGATTCAATTATAAAGTATCGATATGGGCACATGACAACAAACCTCCATCCACATGTACAATATCACTACCCATGCTGACCACTTCATGCAAATTGACGGAAAAGGAGAACACCTCCAATTCACATGGCAAGGAAAAATGTGCCTGAATGCACTACTGATCCATAAAAGAAGAAGACTCTTCTTGCAAATCAAACTGGAAAACATCCAGCTTAGGGATACTTTCACGATGAGCTGCAATATACTGATCTTCCACTTGGCATTCGCGTTGTTACTCAACATCCTTCTCACTTGTGTGCTGCACCCAAACATAGGATTCATAATCAAGCATAGTACTAGCATCCCCTGCATCAGAAACATATCCTTCATCACAAAGGAAAGTTTCATATTAACAAGTGTCATCTCCAAACCCTTGGACACTAGGCGACCAACTGTAATGTCCCCATTTTCCGAGTGATCACCTAGCGGAGTTGGCTAGCCTATTCCATTCATGTAGGCTAAGTCGGAAGGCTAAGGGAATAACCTAATTGGCTAGATTTCATACTTAGCCAATTTTGTAAGGCAAAATGATCATAAGTGATGACTTTGTATATTTTTGTGGATTTATTTGAGAAGTCAAAGTAATTAAAATAATTTTCCCTAGAAATGAGTGACCAAAGGGAGAGAAAAGAAAAAGATGAAAGAAGGAAGAAAAATGATGGAAATGGTTTTGGGAGTTTGAGGAAAAAATAAGAATAAATTAAGATAAGTTCCCTTGGAGGATGATCTAATTGGAGGTCAAAATCATGATGTATGATATGTCTAAGTGGTTCGCCCACTTGGAGAATGGAAAGAGAAAATAGTAAATAAAATAAAATAAAATATTTCTCTATGTTTGGCGCCTAAAGGGAGGTCGGCCCTATAGGAGTAGGAAATAAAATAAAAACAAAAGAATTGCCAAGAGGAGGTCGGCCTTGAGGAGAGAAGAAGGATTGTGTATAAATACAAGGTCATTTGCAAATCATTTGATTGTCATTCATTCATCATTTCTCATTGAGTTTATTTCCTTTGGCTGCAACGTTTGTTGGGCACGAATCCAAGAATGAAAACCCTTGTGATTCTTGGTGAGTTGGACGAAACCCTAGACATCATTGTGGTGGGCTCATTACGGAGTTCAATTTGCACTTCATTGGAGATTTTTGGAGGATTGGAGCATGATTGCATATTCAGATTTTTAGATCAGCATTGGAGGTGGATTTGTGGCATTTTTGTGAGCACATTGCATTAGGGCTTTGCCCTAACTTGGAGCGCCACCCTTTTGAGAAGGGTGATTTGGCTTTTGGAGGTGGTTTCATCATTGTTAAGGGTTTCCAAACCCTAACCCTAGCAATCGCCATCATTCACCCAAGTGCCGCCATTTTGCAGGGTTTGTGGAGCATCATTTCATCATCTTTTGGTATGTACAAACCTATGTATTAGGTCTGATTTGGACAGCAGCATTCCAGGCTATGGTTGTCATGTGTGAGCCCTTGTTTTGGATGTAATTTTCAGACTTCATATTCTGATTTATAGCAGCAGACTTCTATTCTGAAAATCAGACTTTTTGTATGACATTTTTTGGGTATATCATTGTATATTTCATGGTGTAATTCATGCTTGTTATGAATGCCAACTTGTAGCATCATTTTGCCATGATTGTTTGTCATGCTTGGATATATATGTTTGATGTGATCACATGTTTGTAATCAGAAAATAAAATCAGAAATTAGGGTTTTGAGCAGAAAACTAAAGTGCAGAAATTTAGGGCAGAATTCAGAGAATTAATTTCAGAATTTTAGGGCAGATCCCATGGGGGATATTACAACAATACACAATACTTTCACCTGTGCTGATACACTCCTTAATATTTGAATCATAAACATGATTCAATTAAACATTCAAACCATCAGCACAAAACACATCATCACCATGAGACACCTCAAGTGAAGAACCAAGCTCTTCAAATTGTCTCCTTGTTTCAAGTTCACTCTGGCAACCAGTTGTGTCACATTCGTTGATGCAAACAGATTGGTGACACACTTCTTCCTTATTCATCATATCATTTTCTTGTGGCTGACCTGAAGCACATTCTGCATGGGGAAGACAACATACCTTGCACCAAAGAAACAGGGTCTCATATGTGTCCACATGATCACCGTCTTCACAATCCAGGGCAAGCTCTTCACATTGAAAATCCTTGGCTTTACCAGCATTTATCTCTGATCGGTTATCACTATGTCCATCCACCTCACCCTCAACCCCATGCAAGCAAATACCAACTGCTCCATCATCACAAACAGGAACAAAAGAGGACAGCATATCACATCCCTGTTTCACATACCTGTGTACACACTTCATAATCATTTGATAGAATTGATCTACTTGATTGCTCATTCGTGCACACAACATCCTCATTGTCCACCAAGCCACATACCTTAACAATAGGCTGGAAGTCATCATTGGTTCTGTCATTTTCATCTTCAACTGATGAGTTGTCCAACCGAAGATAGGTGCATACGTTGTCCTCATCATCTGCATTGCTGTCATATGATGCACCATCTTCACATTCTGCCCTCCTGACTACACAATCATCATAGTTTGATGCTGCATTAATCTGATTGGTTGTATCGACATTGCTACTCAAATCAACTTGTTCATCACCAACAGTACATACATTTGTGAACAACAAACCCTTTATGTAGTCATCTCTTACCTTCTCCAAGTAGTCTAGGCATTCATATTCCTACTACAAACTTGTTATTTTGAAATCTTCCCGCACATAATCCAACTTCATATGCTTCAAAAACATATCAATGCAAGTGAGAGTGTTAGGTCTGAAATCCTTAGGAACATTTTAAAGGGCAACAACAAATCTGTGGCTGAAATCCATGCTAGATTCTGCCTCTTGTCTTTTGATTTCTTCCAATTCCGTGACAAGATCAGCAAGGTCTAGACCCTTTGCAAATTCATCTTCGAACGCAGCCCACGAAGCAAAGGATTGCCCCGGGAGACTATAAATCTATTCTCTTTCCTCTCCACATAAGGACCTAACAAAGAATCTTATCAATATGTCATCATCTTCAAACTGATGTTCTTCCATGAATTCTGAAAGCGCATCAACATGTGTGTCCCCTTCCCAAATTTTGTACACATAGTTAACCAACTCGGACTCAGAGAGTACTCGGCAAGCCAAACAATTTCCGACTCGGAGAGTACTCGGCAAAAACCCAGCAAAACTCGACAACTTAAAAAACACTAAATTTTTTGAAACTCGGCAAAACTCAGCAAAACTCGCCAAAACTCGGTAAAATTGCTGGTTGGTGAGTCAAGCTATTAGACTCCTTGAGTTTTTTGGCGAGACTCGGCGAGTACTCGCCAAAAACTCGGCTAGAAGACTCGGCAAGTTAAACTTGCAGGTACTCGTGTGGGTTAAAAACTCGCGAGTACTCTGCAACTCGTCAAGTACTCACCGAGTTGGTGAACTATGGTTATACGGTGTACCCATCAAACTTGGGCAACTGACTGTGGACCTCGGTTGGCATGCCTCGTGTTTTGTAGTCAACCCATGAGAGGTCTAACTGATTATAAACTGGATCTAAGGGAGGAACAAGGGACAGAGCAATCTGATTTTTAGGGGCAGTAGGGCAAACATTGGATTGCACCCTAGACTCAAGCAACCAACCTGAGTTTCAATTTCTTTTTCTTGTTGCCATAAAGACTCCAACAACTGTTTTTTTTTATCAATTTCATATTGCTGCATTGGTAATTCATTTGGATTTTGCATGGGTGCATATAGGTTTGGGTTTGTATAAGGTGCAGAGCCATGACTGGAATATGCATTGCTAGGATGGTCACGGGAATCCACACCAATGTAGTTTCTAGGGTTTGAGACATAGGAAGACTCAGATGAAGGGGCAGCCCTAGAATAGTCATATCCATACCAATTTTCCATGACTAAAACATCCTACGATGCGAGGTAGAAAACAAAGGTATACAAATTTGTTTCTTCAACATGACAAGAACAACAAATTTCGAATGTCGGAAGAAGAACAATGTACCTTCAATAACTAGTTGCTGCACATTGAAGTGGGGTCTTTGATTCACAAACAACAGACAACAACAAACTTATTCGTGTTCTTTGACAATAGAGTCACCACCTCTTTCTGAAGAGGAAATCCTTGAAGCATGACAAAAGTCCAAGGCCACAAATTGATTATGGGTTCAGGTCACCAGCAGAATCTTTGTTTCATTTTAACCCATCAATAATTTCTTCCCCGGCAACAACACTAGTCTGTTGGCGTAAGTTGACAGGATGCCAACTTCAACACACAACAAAATGCAAACTTTGAATCTCTGTTATTAGGGCTTTGAAAATATCTCTAGTTGCCTATAACTCGGCAATGGATAAAGTAACTTTATCCCCGACAATGGCGCCAATCTGTTGGGACCAAAAATCGCAGGTCCAACACCCTAGAGTTTATTCATACCTCCAAAGCTAGGGGATGTCATCAGGAAAGTAGAACAGGGCCTCATCAACAGATTAAGGATGGTTAAATGCCAACTAGCGATAGTGGGTATACTCTCCTACACTTCGGGCTCAGCTAGATCGAGGAGGGATATTCCTAGAGTCATGAAATAGAACACAAATAGATACCCACAGCCATACCCAATGTACACCTGACCCCCATAACTGTCACTAGGTCAAGACGACTGACTGCATAAAACCTCTAATTGAGTTGATGATACATCTTGCACATGCATTCATAGATCACATTTCTTATATCCCCATAAGATACATACATTTTGATATTCCATACACAATGGCAAGATGCAGACATGCATGACATGATTCACAAATGATTCAAACTGTTTTGGATTACTTCAGATTTATCCCTGGTTATAGAACATAATCAATGAACATGTAAACTGAACTTAACCCTACTCCTACTCGTACAACTAACAGGACGAGGGTTTGATAAAATGAGAGTGATTGATCCTTCCCCAATATGGACTGATGCTTACTCCATTGGGCAACAGAGTCATGAGCAGCAAAGGGGGAAGACATACATCCAATAAGCATCAACACAAACAAATATTCATTCACATACATATGAAAGATTACATTTCACATAGGGAACATACTTATTAATCCTGAGTAGAGCTGCAATGATTCAATTGCAACAAATGAGATGACCCAACACAAAGCATTTATTGATTTAAACGCTCTCACACATAATCAAATCACTATTACAAACACACTAACAAATGTGGTGAGGGCAAAATACATAGTTGTGACTATACATTCCCCGGAATCACTAAAAACAGCCATGGAGACATACCACTGTATGAAAATGCTTTGAGGACCCTTCCTACACTGTATCAGATGCATACTTCCGTTTGCAGCCCAGACCAATGTGATTTGTTGCATGAGATTCACATTGAAGCACAAATGGACTAGACAATTGGTTCAACGACAACCCTTTTACTATTATCTGAACATGTCTATATAGCTTTACATTTACTTCTGCAGTTTATGCGGGATAAACCTGCCCCACTTACCTCAGTAACTATTGCAATAAATCCTACCTACCTCGCCACCAACTTGTATTTCATCTTTATTCTACATTCATGGTAGTTGAGAAGTAGGTAGGCATTTGAACTGAGAAAGCTTGCAAAAAACGTGTCATAAAGCCTTTACAACACATTAAAAATCCTTCTAATTTGACTTTCGGTGCTTTTATATTTTGGCGAACCTTTTCAGTAGGTTCGTAGGTTCGTGAACTTGCTGAACCGTCGAAAATCCCCTTGGTTCTCTTTCCTTTCTTCTTTTCTTTTATTCTCTTTGATTTTCGGCATTTCGGCACTTTTTGAAACTTGAGAACCATCTCAACCTTTGTCTCTTTCTTCTTCACTTTTGTCTTTCAGTGAAAATGGGAAACTTCAAACTTATTTCAGTGTTTCGACGAGTTCGCGAACCTGTGAACTCACCGAAACCTTTATCTCTTTTCTTCATTCGTGTTTTTTTTTCGCGTTCTTTACTCCTTTGTTGCCTCCTTGCCCTGTCTTTCTTTTCAGTGTTTTGAAGCTTTCTCAAACTCACGAACCACATGAGCTTTGTCTTCATTTTCATCCTCCTTTGCCTTTCTTCTTATTCTTTTGGCAAATTGGCGATTCTCGGAACTCACGAGCCTTTCCCTCTTTTGTCTCCTCTTCCCATTGCATTTCCTTTTCGGTGTTTCGGCAAAAAGTCGAACCGCCGAACTAGTTCGACGGTTCGGCTTTTCTTCAAAACGCCGAAACTAATCTTTGGCGCTTCTTCCTTCCTTCTCTCTTCGTAGTTTTAGTGGTTTGGCGAGAAGTCGAACGGTCGAACTAGTTCGGTGGTTCGACATTTCGCCGAACCGCCGAAACTAAGGGCAAAACAAAACTTCTTTCAATCTTTCTGTAGACTTGCAAACTCACAAACCCGCTGAAAGGCAATATTTAATTAGCAATTTTTCTAAGGAACCCCTGGGACTTAGGATAAATATTACGACTTGGGTTTAGTTGATTTTCTAGGATGGGGGCCCATTTAGAATATCTCATAGTGGGTATAAATGATGGGCATGCTGTCTCTCAGATTTGCACCCTTGCTAAGTTGTAAAACTTGGCAATCTGGAGACACATGGGATCTTTCCAGGTCTGTGGGTCACCTGTGTTGGAAAGAACCTCTGGAGAAGGCCGGCTTCCTCTTTCTAAGCCTATTACTTAGAGAAATGTAACTAAATCTAAGGTTAATGCTTGCAAGGAGAAAAGGGGTAGAAGGAAACTGAAATGGAAATAGGGGTGATGCACCAGATTCATTGAGCGATGGTGATCTTGGTGTAGACACAACAATGTTTTAATGATGAAGGGGATTCACACAGAGTTATGAGACTGATTGAGGCTTCGGTATGAAGGTCAAACCTGCAGAGGAGCCGTTTTATTCACAGAACAGACTATAACCTCTAATTAAAACACAGAAATCAGGACACAAGAGAGGCAAGAAGTCATGCATATATAAATCATGAAGGCCAGAAACCATTACATTATAGAATATTCAGTAGCAGAAGTAGACACAGTATAGCTAATCACATTCATTTGGTGGATAAAAGGAAGACAGCAGAGGCCAGATTCAGGTACAGTGAGTCACATTCCCATACCCTGCAATTACACTAGGAGGTCTGGCTATAGAAAAATCGGCAGCATAACAGCCCAAAATAAAAATCCTCCTTTTTAACTGAAGTTACAATGTCATTTATATCAAATTCCTGTGCTGGGGATGTTGAAATAGTTGCACAGGATCCCAGGAATGCAGAATGTATTCATCAATGCAGGAACAGGGACGCAGAGGCAGGGGCATGGTGAAAGGACAGGAACCATGTCACTGGCAGGTCCACAACCATCAGAAAACGGTTTCCCAAATGCAAGATAGGACAGGGCATTGAAGAGAAGCCCCAAAGTCGTCGCCAAACACATGAAGATCTGCCAGCAAGACACAGAGCCCATATGCATTGAAGAATGAAGCCATCTGCCATGAATCCACCTGCAAAGCCTACCAAGTGGAATAAATGCAACAATATCAGCCCCTACATATGCCAAATCAGTCGCTAAAACGTCCAGTCGGTGCAGATTTGCATTAAATTCTGAAAGTGAATATATCCTCCTCAAAGCCCGCTAGATGAAAAAGGAGGCAAAAACAAGCACATTTGCTTTTTGGAGCATGCAGAAATTCCTTAGGACGAAGGAGATATGGGCAGTCAAAGTTGCAGTCAACTGCATCTTGCATCTATATATCGCTTTGCATCTGCAATTGTATACTGTCATATCTTGCAATTGTATATACAATTGCACATGCACTTTTATGTTCACTTGGTGCAACATACAAACCCTCCTTCGCTTTTCTGCATATACAACTTTTGTATATATCGGGCTGTTGGGGAGACCTCAGAAAGTGCCTCACCAATGTGTATTTCATCTTGTATCGGCCGTTGTATATGCGACTTGAATCGCCATCTAAATCGGCCTCTAAATCTGCCTTTGAATCTGCCTGACACGTGGCACTATCTGATTGGCCGCTGAGCTGAACCTGGGACCCATCGCTGAACATTTGCATCTTTATCGGCCATCGGAGAGACCTCAAACTGAGCCGCCGATAAGGCCTGTCTCGCCGAAAATCCTTTGTATGTGACTTTGTACATGCGATTGTATATGAGATACAATCGCATGTACATACAATTGCGGAACTCAAAGGATTATCAACCATATTGGATCATTGAAATAGGTCCGACCTTGTATCTTTGCTTTTGCATATGACTTTGTATATGACCTTATATTTGCCCTTTGTAAACCAAATTGCATATTCTTTCGGGTTTGGGATTGTATCTCAGGATTGTATATGCCATTGTATATAGGATTGTATGTGGGATAATACAATCGCATATACATACAAAAAAAAATAGACATACCTTTTGTATCACCTTTTTGCATCCCACCGATGTATCTTTGTACATTCCTTTTTTGTACCTGTCTTTGCATATGCTTTTGTATATGCAATTGTATATGAGATACAATCGCCCGATATACAAAAGCGGACCTCAAAATTTTGTATAACCTCTTGTATATTGCATTGTATATGCAATTGTATGCGCAATATACAAACAAGGATACATACAACATAACCTACAACGAACCCGATGTATAGTAACATTGTACATGACCAAGATACAAGGAAAAATTGTATTTGAGATGCAATTCGACCAAATGATAGAAAACCCCGAAACAAGGATGATGTCATCATCATATACATGGAAAATGGCTAAGTATAAAACTGAGAAATCTCTGCGATAGAAAACAATTGGAGACAAGATTTCTGGGTTTTTTTGGGTTTTTTGCAAGGATTGTCCAGGAAAATTTTTTGGGATTTTTGGCAAGTCAGAGCATGGGTAATTGAAGGATTTAAGCTTTGTAGGATCATTTTCTAAAGAATATTCAAGGAATATACAAGGTGAACTATTTAACTCTGGACAGAGGAAAATAGGTCAACATTTTGGCGACTTCTCAAGGATGTTTGCCTGCTAAACAATCAGACCAGTGGCCTTAAGTATCCATTGGGCATAGAGTCACACATACTTGATAAAACTTGAAAAAACTTCCTTCCATTGCTGCAACTCACTTCTGATTGCTATATTTTCTAATCTATCTAGTGCATGGGTATGGTTGGTGACAGTGAACCAATAAAAATTACTGTTATTGATGATACGCATCTACTTAATGGGTTAGAAGGGATAACCAACAGGAATACCTCCTTTGGAAACTGCTATAGTTTATTACAGCCCTATGAGGATAGGTGTGATGTGTGAGAGTGAATACATATATTCACTGTTTCATATGATAGCTGTACCACACACGGCTGTATTAAATTACAATAGTTTCATCCTCACACATAACCAAAACTAGGAAAAACTAACAACTGTGCAGAAATGCACTTAGGGGAATGAAATCTGCAACTAATCTATTGTGCAGCAGCACTTATTCAACAACAGAAAATTTAACCTACCCTATGTCTAATCAGCAGAGGTGCTGCTCAAACATGGCCATTTATTGGTTTTTTGAAATAACTTCCCATCCTCAATAACTTACAATATCTTACATTCTCATGAGCAGCCTCAAGGAGGTGGACAATTGACAGAAGTATAACCAACTGCTGTAATGAGATTTGGATAAAGAAAGCAAGTCCACCTACCTCATAATTTTGATCATGCTTGCTGTTGTTCTGAGGCATATAGGCAGATTGAACCTGTTGTTCCTTGGTTTCAATCTTCTCCTCAGGTGCGAGCATGACTGAAAACACCTTGTTAGGCTTGATTTGAGCTAGATGTCTGATAGGACATCCATTTGAACTGATGAACCTCACTCTCTCTTTGCTGGCTTCTTACTCATGTATTGCCGATTCCTCATCTTGCTGATTGGAATGCCCCATTTGCAGTGTAAGATTTCCTTCCTCCAAAGATGTTTCACCTTCTATCTCAATTTCAATTTGATGTGGAAGAGTTGGTTCACATGAATGAAAAGGAGGAATGCCTGCCTTTTTGTTCTGAACAGGCTGATCGCATGCTGCTGGCTCATATGACGCTAGCTTGTCATTGATGTTAGAGCAAAAAACCTCGATGATCCCTGAAAACGTGTTCTTATCTAACTCATAACTTTGCATTAAATTTAGATGAGCTTGGTCATTCTGCTCATGAACCTGTTACTTAGATTTCCCTACTAGCTCAATCAAGTAGAGCTTTTCAGTTTGTTAAAAGAGGAAAAGGTACATTTTATTTCTGCTATGTTAAACCCAAGCATATTTGATACAAATTGAGATTGCATTGTATTGTTGCATTTCAAAAGAACTTAAGAGATTGAACAAATCTTTTAAAAGATTAGCAATTTGTATTGAAAAAATAAGTGTATAAGTTCTCACACAAGCCGTGAGACTAATTGTTTCATTGCAAAATGAAAAAACAAACTATACATTTATAAAAACTGAAAGACAAATATGCATATAAGGTAGGGTGACTCGTCATTGCCTGAATGACGAGCCTTCATGCTGTTGCCGCGTCTTGTGTCGTCCTAGATCGTCTACATGTCCTGCATCCAGCTGCTGTCTCCTTGCTACTTCCCGTCATCTGCATAAAATGTTGGAAAACTGATGTTAGAGCAATGGCGAGGCATCATACATTATATTATACATCGATAAACGTATAATTTGTGTTTTCAAATTGCAGTAAACCAGTTAGCGTCACAAAAGCTTTTGAGAAGACAAATCCAGAATATCAGTTGCAAGCATGCATTTATTTTCTAACAAGTTTGCTTCATGTGCAGATACAGATGTAATTATGTTTCTGTTTGATTCATCAAGTACATTATGAGTGGAGGAAATGTGGCTCCCACAAGGGTTGAGCCCAGCTCATAAACCTTTACAGAACATTTCCGAAGCAATGAACAATTGAATGCAAAAAGCACAGCTCAAGGAGCGCATGCAGAAAGCAGATACAGCTGTCAACAGGTTTCAATCATAAAAGGACAGCCAACAGTTAACAAACAGGACAGCAAGATAAAGTGGAACAGCATTAGTCATGAGAAGGTATGAATGAGTATTGATGTAAAAACTCATGAATAGAATTTTAAGGGGCAGCAGACCTATCAAGAATTTTAAGGGGCAGCAGACCTATCACAGCCAAAGTTTCGTCCAGTAGCAAATAGACAAAGAAAATACAGTTTTCAAAACAACAGCAAGGAGAAAATGCAGATATCAACAACAGGATGGACAAGGATGTTGTTCAAAGAGATTCTAGTCACGAAGAACAACAAAACATCAATGCTCAAAACTGACGGAAAATACAGATTGTAAGAGCAGCAAGGCATATATATCTTTGTTCCAAGTTTTGTTTTAAGAATAGAGTTTGTTCACATCCCAATAATACAGAGGTAAGGGAAAAATACTAACTTTCAACTCATGTGAAGCATTAATACTCAAAAAATGTCCAATCGTGCCTTCTGGCAGCAAATAAAATGGTATTTTTGGCAAAAAAATATACTTTTTCAAGTTCAATGCTATAGCCACTAAGAACACAGAGTTTTCAGAACAGCCGCAAGGTATAGATGTAATGGTTCTAAGTGTTTTTGTTGAGATGGTCTTTTGGTCAAGGTTGAGCTGCTTGAGTTGGAACAAGTATATGAAAGAGTTATATGGCAAGCTGTGATCATGAAGGCAGTGTTACTGTCTGGCAGTTTCATATATCAAATTCATATCAACAAATCAATTAGCTTCTGTATCAATAGACAGTTTCATTGCAACAAAGAGAGAGTGAAACCAGTTTTTTCTAATACTGATATTTTAAATACCTCTAGATGGAAAGAATATGCAGATGAACAAGGTCAACATGAACTGTTATCTTGTAATATCAAGTCCGATAACACATTGAAATCTAAGCTGGCTAGTGCAAACTTAACCCTTCAGTCAGAAGCCATAGTGGAATTCAGTCAGAAGCATATAACATAAATACTTCACAAGATGTAGAACAAAGACAAAGAACATCTGAAGAGACACAAGCTACTGGGTGGAATGTTGATCAGCATGCAGAAGTATAAAAACAGCGAAATGCACAGTCATTAGACAGAAAATGTAATTTTCTGAAAAGATCTAATGCCTCAGAACTCACCAACAATAGAAAATGCAATTTTGACCCCTTTTGTGAATAGTAGAAAGAAAAACTGAAGGTTTTTGTTTACTCAGAAACCCCTCAAAATCGTGTTTTCTGGCAGCGAAAACTTAGACAATGGAGAAAGTTCGACAGTTGAAAGATTTACCTCCGTGTTTTACCTTTTTGCTATGTCTAAATCACATAGATTTGCTCTTTCAATTTTCCAGAATGGCCTCACACAGGAACAAATTGCAATCATGGTGGTCGGATATGAAAAACAGCAGAACATTCATCAATAAATAGCCAAATCGCGGCCTTGAAGGCCCAAAACCGACTTCAAATGGAGTTAAAACCTCACAAAATGCAGTTTGCCTCCTGTTTCCTCAGAAAATCGACAAGGAACAACACTCAAACTCGACAAAAATGATACGTTTCTGCCTTCAAACCCTCATGGCAGCGGCCAGTTCGAATAGTGAAGAAGCAAAATGCAAAATGAAAGTGTTTTTAGGTCTTCTTCCTTGTGGTTCGATGGAAACCTAATTTGCATTGTGTATTTTTTACTTTTATTTTTTAAAACATCATTTTCATCTATTTTGCGCTATGGTGAAGACTTATAAAAGTCTTAAAAACCTAGCAATCATGCAAGAAGGGGGTCGTGGCATATCTTATGCTTTTTTGTTTCTTTTTCAAAAGGCAACTCCAAATGTATTGTGGTAAATACAAGGTTGAAGGTATATTTTGCCAAGACATTATGGTAGGAGTTACAAGGTAGATGAACAATGTCGGCTAGGAGATATAAGGTGGGTAAATGTGGAGGATGCATGTAGGCCAAGATACATGTTGGGAGTTGTAAGGTGGTGATCATGGGTAAGTTATAAATTAAAAATGTATGTTTGCTAGGAGTTGCAAGGTGTTATGGAACTGAGGTGGAGGCCGTAAATGGTGAGGAGCTATGGAGGTATAAGGGTCATTTAAAATATATTGCTTCAAACCATGTATAGGCATGACACGAGAGATGTGTGCGAAAATAGAGATGGCTCGGGGTTGTGAGGTGTGTTGTCATGGTCTTGAAATATGAGTGAATATGCAGATGTGTAGAATCATGTCATTTTGCCTAGGAACCAAGGTTTATTTTT
The DNA here is from genome assembly GCA_027924645.1 of Cunninghamia lanceolata. Taxonomy (NCBI): domain Eukaryota; kingdom Viridiplantae; phylum Streptophyta; class Pinopsida; order Cupressales; family Cupressaceae; genus Cunninghamia; species Cunninghamia lanceolata. The sequence goes on from BSBN01000512.1 coordinate 7,159,300, forward strand.
GTCGATTTTGCATAATCTAGGGATAGATTAAAAAATTGTAAACAAACGACAAAGTAATGATTATAAATTACTTTATCGCTTGTAATAAAATGCAAAGAGACAATTAGGCAGTTTATCACGAACGACAAAGTAAGTCTTGTCGATTACTTTGTCGTCTTTTTACGACATTTAATCAAAACACCTAAATCATGCAAAATCAAGGATTTAGAATTAAATGTCAAAAATATCATTATTTTCTGCATAGGGTTATGTAATTTTAAATTGTAAAACATTTACTAAGGTGGTATAATTATAAGCCTCTTAGTTAAATGTTAATTAGATGCAGAAAATGTGTCATGATATTTTTTAATACTGCAGAGGATGACACAGATCAAAAGCATTAGAGAGCACTAAAAGATATTGTTGGTTTTTTTCCAGACTGGATGCTTATTCCCAGATTTCCCTACAAGGTAGCCATCAGTGATCAACAGGATCTCTGGGCCAGGGGCCAACAGTGTAGGAGATAGACTCTATATTTTATCTCCTCTTCTTCTTCAGGCTCTGCAAGACCTAGGGGGGTATTCCCTACTCAACATCCATGAGATACGCATACAAGGATTGGGATGTTGTCAGAAAGCAGATAAGTCCTCCTGTAAGTCGACCAAAACTGAAAGATAAGAGCAAAGGGGCTAGCTTTGGGCCTATTTGCAGTTGTAGACAGAGGACTGAGGATCCTAAAACTAATTCTAATGTCCTAATGGTTGTTTTAGAGTTTGATTATGATTTTAAGTTTGGATGCAAAGCTGGACATGGTTGTAACACAAACACAAAGCAAGATTGGTGCCTATCCAGGGCCTGGAGTCAATAGACATACACCTGTGAATGATCAGCATGAACGGCTAAAACTGGATTTCAGGGGGATATATGTGATACCTGCCTTACAGATATCTCCCAACACAGAGTGTTAAGTTATCTCTACTTATGGCATCCCTACTGCAGTATACCCTTCCCAATGTTCAACTTGAAAACAGTTTAATCTACCCCTTGAGCAGAAGTTAAAAGATCAGACATTCAACATAGGAATTCTATGTTCTAGAGTCTCAACATTCCTTAAATACCCAGACTCAGAAGAAAGATACATGCAATACTGGAGACAGAATTAACAAAACACATGCAAACATAGCATTATTCATACAAGATTAACCATGAAATCAGTGGATTCATGCCAAAACGTACAACAAGAGATACATAAACTCACAGGTTTAGCTGTATAGAGCAACCAAAACGAACTGTATTGTGTTACAGAGCCAAAATGTTCAACTTTCAACAACCTGAAAATGAGTAACACTTCCTGCTTATAACAGCCAGAAAGTGTACCACAGCAATTAATTACATGACAAAATATCAAAATCAGCTAGATACAGACCCTTCAAAGGAATGGCGCTCAAAATTTATTACAGCAACAGAAAGAGGAACCTCGAGCCACGCGCCACTATCTGGAAGTCTTCATGTCAAAAATCCGGTACCTGACTGTGCAACAACTCGCCCATGCCCCAGCACAGTCGCCATTAAGGGTCTCAACCACCCGTTGTCGCTTAAAAAACCGTCGCTGCATACAAAAAAATTTCCCGCCAAAACATGTTCAACCGCGGGTTCAAAATATACAAGGGAATAATCCCACATTCACGGTGAAGAGATCACTCCAGCGCTTTAAAAGCATAACCGCATTCAAACAAAGTGTTGAGCGCTTTTGCCGCGCTCGACACACATGCCTTCGCCCACAGCCATTGGCCAAACTTCTACCATCGGCAGATCAAAACAATGCTAGCCCGATATACCATCTCACTCCGATGGCATTGCTGTCGCCAAGACAATCCTCCCCGTCACCCCGATGCCAGCTCCACACCCCTTGTCGCCGAGACAAAGACCATCGGGGCAACCAAAAGCACTTCCGCCGATCACAATAGTCTCGCCGATGGTCCTTCACTTCCCACCTCCGTCGGTGAGACATACACCATCGGCACCACAAAAAACCCTTAGGCCGACAATATTACTCACTCCGATAGACATCCTCCAAATTCCCATCGGCCTGACACTACCCCATACTCGCCGATGGCAACTCCATCGGCCAGACCTGCACCATCGGCCAACAATCTGCCCATTCACCCGATAATCCTCCATTACACCGATGGCACCAACAAACTATACTCTGTCGGCGAGATCTCAAGCGTCGGCGAACCCGAAAACTCTCTCACCGATAGCATTACTCCTGCCGACGACCACCTTGATCATCCCTCATCGGCCAGACTACCAACTGTCGGCCCAACCAAAAACTCACCTGCCGACACCACTTGTTACGCCGATACAGCTCCATCGGCCAGAGTACCCCTGTCGGCCCAACAGGAAACTCCCTCGCCGATAGCACAAAGTCACGGCGATATACAAAGAACACACCATGCTACTGAAATGATCGCCAAGACACATGCAAACTCATGCCGATAACACTTGAGGTACCCCCATCGGCACGACCAACATTGTCGGCAGAACCACAATATCCTTCGCCGATAGACCAAGCTCTTGCTGATGAACAGGAACACCTAGGGTTTGAAGGAAGAAACCCTCCAACAAACAAGCTCAGCCTCCAGGTCAAAACGAGTGCCAACACTGGCTCCGAATGGGGACGTGCAGGTGAGAACCTGCAGCGAGAACCAGATCTCCGGGCAGACCAGGCAAAAAACCAAAAAGCACGAACTGCACAAGACATTTACACTATATACATGTTTTTACAAATGTGCACAGCGACAAGTCATCTATGCAAAATAGAACTTAAGGAATTGGCCATGCACAGGCAATTCCAGAACTTCACCATCTAGGGCCTGGAGGAAATAAGAATCCTCCCCATGAGCACTGCAAATCTGATATGGGCCCATCCATAAGGGTTCGAATTTACTATGTTTACCCTTGTTCTGATCTTTTGCATTCCATACAAGCACCAGATCATTGACCTGAAATTTTCTTTTTTTAGCTCTCCTATCAAACTGATATTTCACATCTTGTTGTCTCTTGAGATTGATCTGGTGGGCTTTCCTTCTGTCTTCATCCAGTGCAACCAGCTGATTCACTCTTTCTGTCATGGAATCTTCAATCTCCTCATCATTTTCCTGGATGAATCTGTAAACTGGTAGGAGATTGTTTATGGGCAATCTGGCTGATGCACCATATACTAGCTCAAAGGGTGACATTCCAATAGCCTTTTTTACTGTAACTCTGTCAGCCCATATTGCTAACTTTAATTTTGAGTCCCAAGCTCTTTTGTTCTTGTCTAGTATCCTCTTGATAATTTTCATGATGCTTTTATTGCTTGATTCTGCTTGACCATTCCCTTGTGGGTGATATGGTGATGCATATGATAAATTTATCCCATACCTGTTGCAAAAATCAACAAATTCACCTGATCTGAAGCACATAGCATTATCAGTGACTATCTTGAATGGTACTCCAAACCTGATGATAACATTTTCCAGTATGAAATCCATCACCACCTTACTTGTAGCTCTCTTAGTTGGAATGGCCTCAATCCATTTGGTAAAGTAATCAGTTGCCACCAAAATCCAACTGTGTCCCCCACTTGACTTGTCTGCAATTTCCCCTATGAAGTCAATTCCCCATTGCTGAAATGGAGCATCCACAGTTACAGTTCTGAGGGGTAAAGCACCATCATATTTCAATTTTCCTGAGAATCTCTGGCAAGGGTCACACTTCCTTACTAACCTTTGTGCATCTGAAAAGAGAGTAGGCCACCAATATCTTGCTCTGAGAATCTTATGAGCTGTTGTTTGGGCAGTATAATGTCCACCACACAATCCTTTATGCATATCATTCAAAACATTGTTAGCTACATCTTCATCCACACATCTCAGCAGGACACCATCAGGGTTTTTCCAGTATAGCTCACCTTGAACAATAACATACCTGATTGCATGTAACTTTAAAGTCCTCTTTTGACTGTCACTGAAATGGGAAGGACAATTCAGATTTTGCAAGTAGTAGATAATATCCTTATACCATTCAGATCTTGATACATCTACACTCTCATTTTGGACAACATTAACTTGGCATGCTTCCAAGTTTGACTGTGCCATCATCTTGGCTAATCCTTCTCCTCTTACCAACTTGGTAATTTGTATGTCTATGTTAAACTCTTGCAGTTTGTTTATCCATCTACACCTTCTTCCAGTCACTTCCTGTTGAGTGAAAATGTCTTTGACTGCTGCATGGGGTACATATGCAATTATATGTGATCCTACCAGGTATGGTCTGAAACTTTTGATGGCTCGGACTAGTGCATATGCCTGTTTTTCCATAATATCATATTTCAACTCAGAAGCCTGCAAGGACATACTGAAGAAAGCTATGGGCTGTTCAAAACCATCTTCTTTTTTCTGTAGCAAACATGCAGCAACAGTATGAAAGGAAGCAAATGAAAATACTTGGAATGGCCTAGAAAAATCAGGAGATTTAAGAACAGGGGCCATCTTGATTGCCTCTTTGATACTCTGAAATGATTTTATTGCTTCACTTTCCCAGTGGACAGTTGCATCCTTCTTCATCATCTTGGAAATGTTCCTTGTGGTTTCTGCAAAGTTGGGAACAAATCTCCTAACAAAATTTATCTGTCCAAAGAAGGACTGAACTCCTTTTACAGTTTTTGGCATTTGAATTCTGTCAATAGCAGCCACTCTCTCTGGATCTATCCTGACTCCATCCTTGGAAACAATATGTCCCAGGAGCTTTCCTTCAACTACCCCAAAGGCACATTTCTTTGGATTTAAAGAAATACCATATTCTAGTGCTCTTATGAAAATCTGCTCCAGATGCAAACAATGCTGCTCTTCTTTCTTTGAGTAAGCAGTCAAGTCATCCTGATATACAGCCAGGATTGAATCAATCAACCCTGCAAAAGCAACATCCATTGCTCTTTGAAATGTAGCACCTGCATTTGTTAGCCCAAAGGGCATTCTAACATACACATAAGTTCCCCATGGAGTGGTAAAGGCAATCTTATACTGTTCTGATTCCTTCACCTTCACCTGATTATAACCTGAAAATCCGTCCATCATGGACAAGAGTTCACAACCAGTCACTCTCTGCAATATAGCTTCCATATTAGGCAGTGGATAGTTATCCTTTAAAGAGGATACATTTAAGTTCTTGAAATCAACACAAAGCCTAATATCACCATTCTTTTTTCTGACTGGGACAAGGTTAGACACCCAAGTTGAATGTCTGATTGGCACAATTATTCCAGCTTCCCTCAGCCTTTTGAGTTCTTCTTGCATCTTTGGAGCTAAGGTAGGATTAATAGGTCTTTGCCTTTGTCTAAATGGCTTAGCTCCAGGCTTCAATGGGATCTCATGCTGGAATAAATCTTCCCTATAGGCTTTTAGGTCCTCATATGACCAAGCAAAAACATGTTTATACCTTTTCAGTAAAGCAATCAGCATACTTCTAATGTGTGGTTTGAGCTGTTTACCAATGTATACCTTCTGAGGGGCCTGAGATGTCCCCAAATTTATCTCTTCTAAATCGTCCTTATCTGTGGGAGATGTCCTTGTGACCAATTTATCTCTACTGTCAAAAGCTCTTTCCAAAGCTACTAATCCTCTGGGGATTTTATTAGTCTTCAACTGAATTATCTCTTTTCCCACAAGAGTTTCTTTTCCATCTATAGTCTCTACAAAAGCTTGGAAATCAATTTCTTGATTCTCATATTCATCTATGCAGTGCAAAAATTTTAACAAGTCCCTATCATCATTAAACACTTGCCAACTGCATATATTTTCTGGTACTGCAGGCCTAATTTTAACTTCTACATTTGTAACATCTGACAGAGTGATGTCATCTGGCCTTATTGCAACATTAGCTAAGAAATCAGCCATAACATTCTTTGACCTCTCTACCCAGCCTATTGAAAATGCATCAAATAGTTCAATGGTATCCCAAACAGCATGCTTGTATTGTTTCAACCTTTTATTTTTTGAAGCATACCTATCTCTAATTTGGGATACAATCAGCTCAGAATCCCCAAATACTCTTAGCATTTTGATTCGATGTTTGAGAGCAATATTTAGGCCTAAGAATAAAGCCTCATATTCTGCAATGTTGTTTGTGCAAACAAACCTCAGCAAGAAAGAGAATTTGAGGAGCTTACCAGTTGGAGACAGAAAAACAACTCCAGCTCCAGAGCCTTCTTTTGCACAAGCTCCATCAAAAAACATGGTCCACAAACCTTGCTGATCCAATTCTTCAATGCAGACATTTTTCTTTTTATCTTCTCTATCATCTGAGACAACCTTGAAGTTATCACAGTCAGTGTTTACAAAGCATATCTGTTCCTCTGCTTCTTGGTCTTCCACTGTCTCTGATGATCTTTGTTCTTTGATTAGCTTAACATCCCTGCCATTCATTGGAATCATGGCATATGACAGGTCCAGCTGCATACTTCCACCAATTAGTGCTGCCCATCTTCTTGACAGTAACATACCATACTGTGGCTTGATGTCAACCACTGTTATATTCATTTTATATCTTTTCTCAGGAAATGCTGCCAGTTTGAAATCTACATCCTTCATGATTCCAATAACCGGTACCTCTCTGGCATCCATAGCATAACATTTTCCACATGCCTTGTCAATTTTCAATCCAGCTTGTTGCATGATGGCCAAAGGCATGACATTTGTAGATGCTCCAGAGTCAAGCATACAATTTCTGATTATTTTTCCATTTATAACCAGGGATACATAAAATGGTTCCACTTGTGAAGGACACTTGGTCATAGTCACTCCTAAATAAACTTTAGGAGCCTCATCTTCTTCATTACATATGACATGTTTCTCACCCTGGGTCTGAACATTTTGTTTAGCTTGAAAAGGCACCCCTGAAATTAGGGATACTGTCCTATTCTTGATTTCTTCCACTTTCATGAGTTCCATAAGTGGAACAGAGACTTTTACCTGGGAGAGGACTTGAGCTATATCAAATGGAACATAATTTTGTATAACAGTTGTAGCTTGCTCCACAATCTTGTTTTTATCCTGAACTGATTTAGTTTTTACTTTCATAGTTCCCTGATCATCATTCTTGTCTTGGGAACCTTTACTTTGATCTTCAGCCTGAGGGATTCTATTTTCTGGTCCTTGGGATTCATGACCTGTTCTATGTCTGAAATTCTGTTTATTATTAACCCACTGCTTTTTTTGTAATTCCATCCCCTTATTACCATGCACTGGCTGTCCTATAGTAACATCTTTTGGCTGATGTGGGCTGCTTACCTGATTTTTACCTCTGAGATTGTAGTTGCTCTTGACTTGAGCAACTGCTGCAGCTGTGAAGGCCCTAATTTCCTCATCAGAAGGTCGTTGTAAGTTACTCAGAAAATTGCGTGAGTTCTGAGCATAGGCATAGTTAACTTCATCATCTTCATCATATGGGAACTGTTGGCAGCCCTAAGTTCCATCATTTGTACTCTCATCAGCATCATAAAGAGTGTATCCATTGCTTATGGACATCATATTTACATCATCATCTTGCACATAATGTGGCTCATTGCATTCATTACAAGATGTAGTATTATCACACAAGGACTGAGCAATCATACACTGTAACTGTGAATGTGGCATCTGACAAATTATACACCATGGAGTATCATCAACAATATTTATAGCTTTCTTTAGAGGATCAGGAGTTTCTTTGACATGTTGAGCTCTTTGATTTGTGTTGTTACGTGGGAATATACGTTTACCATTATGCCAATTGGTATTGTAAGGCATATCATGCAATGATGGCCTCTTTTCCTGCCTTTGATAGACTTGCCTATCAGGACCTATCCCTTTTTCACTTCTAGCTAATCTATAGCTTAGGTCCTTAACAACATTTGGCAATTTGTCTATCTTATCTTCAGGGGCAGATGTATTACCTTGAGTGTTCTGAGGCTTGTTTGGATTCTGCAGAATTTTTATATCATCCCTTCTGTTAGTCTTCCCTGATGCTTTCCTGTTGTTCTCAATATTCACTGCAATTCTGAAAGCATCCCTGAGAGTAGCAGGGCTTTTATCTCTTAATCCATATGCGGTTTTTGCATCAAAGGGATTGATATACAATATTATGCACATTGGTTCATTTGGCCTCATGTGATGTGGCAATTTGTTTAACACTTTAGTAAATCTTGCATTAAAATCTGCAACCTGCTCATTTGACCCTTTAGTGATATTGGTAAACTCATTTACAAAAAAGCTAGGGTCAGTTTTGTCACCATATTGCTCCTTGAACATCCTTTTAAAATCATCCCACGATGAAATACTCCTGTCAGGCAGATTCTTGTACCATTCTCTTGCCTCATCTATTAAGGATTGCATGAATGACTTCATGAAAACATCCTCATGTTCAACCTCAAAGTTATCTATGACATTTTGAAAGGCTTTTAGATGATCTTCTCCTGACACAGTGTTGTTTCCTGAAAATTTAGGCACTTGCAGCCTCAGATGCTTATCAATGGTGTTAGGATACCCAGGAATACCATCAAACAGCAGCTGTCTGAATCTATCTAGCTGCATGGGCTGTCTGTCAAACTGATTAACGTTGATATTTCTGTTTACATTTTGGTTTCTTACATTGTTCAGTGGTATCCTAGCATCATTCACATTTTGTCTCTCATCATTATGCTGATGTTGCACTTCATTTCTCTGTTGATGTCTCTGCACATTTGCATTCTCAAGGGTAGGAATTGAATTATTCTGGGCAGTCCTCAAAGCTTGCACTTTCTTCCTCAAGTCATCTCTGATTGATATTGCCTGCTGATATTCAAACTCGGCCCTTAAGCTCCTAATTTCATCAGCTAGTTCTTCCTCACTGGGCCTAGAGGAGGATGGTTTTACCATATTCTGATCATCATCTTCATCATCCCTCAGAGACTCTGCCTCTTCAAACCTTTCACTAGGGTCTAGAAATGGGCGTTCTTGGAACACCTCTGACCTCATTCTCATGTTACCACCCTGTTGCCTCTCATATGCACCCTGAATATCAGCTTCTGCATTTGAAAAGTAGGGCGCATGCTGTCCTGATGGCCTAGGGTTATCTTGTATATCATCATTTTTTCTGGGGGAACCCTCACGACTTACTGAGACAGCTCCCTTTCTTCTGTACATCATTCTTCTTGTTACTGGTAACTCTTCAAATAAAGGATTTTGTTGGGATCTTCTCCCCTGCATATAAATTTTACTTTGACCGGTTGGGAGATTACTTCGGAGTCGCCACCTATTACTAGGAACTGTTTTCTTTTTGTAAATCAGGGTTCTTTCACAATTCCCCAGCAAAGTCGCCAATTTCTGTTGGTGACTTGGATGGGTCACAAGATATATTACTGGAGATGATTAGATAGTACTTTTACTTCTCAATCCCCAGTAGAGTTGCCAATTTCTGTTGGTTTTTTCCCAGACTGGATGCTTATTCCCAGATTTCCCTACAAGGTAGCCATCAGTGATCAACAGGATCTCTGGGCCAGGGGCCAACAGTGTAGGAGATAGACTCTATATTTTATCTCCTCTTCTTCTTCAGGCTCTGCAAGACCTAGGGGGGTATTCCCTACTCAACATCCATGAGATACGCATACAAGGATTGGGATGCTGTCAGAAAGCAGATAAGTCCTCCTGTAAGTAGACCAAAACTGAAAGATAAGAGCAAAGGGGCTAGCTTTGGGCCTATTTGCAGTTGTAGACAGAGGACTGAGGATCCTAAAACTAATTCTAATGTCCTAATGGTTGTTTTAGAGTTTGATTATGATTTTAAGTTTGGATGCAAAGCTGGACATGGTTGTAACACAAACACAAAGCAAGATTGGTGCCTATCCAGGGCCTGGAGTCAATAGACATACACCTGTGAATGATCAGCATGAACGGCTAAAACTGGATTTCAGGGGGATATATGTGATACCTGCCTTACAGATATCTCCCAACACAGAGTGTTAAGTTATCTCTACTTATGGCATCCCTACTGTAGTATACCCTTCCCAATGTTCAACCTGAAAACAGTTTAATCTACCCCTTGAGCAGAAGTTAAAAGATCAGACATTCAACACAGGAATTCTATGTTCTAGAGTCTCAACATTCCTTAAATACCCAGACTCAGAAGAAAGATACATGCAATATTGGAGACAGAATTAAGAAAACACATGCAAACATAGCATTATTCATACAAGATTAACCATGAAATCAGTGGATTCATGCCAAAACGTACAACAAGAGATACATAAACTCACAGGTTTAGCTGTATAGAGCAACCAAAACGAACTGTATTGTGTTACAAAGCCAAAATGTTCAACTTTCAACAACCTGAAAATGAGTAACACTTCCTGCTTATAACAGCCAGAAAGTGTACTGCAGCAATTAATTACATGACAAAATATCAAAATCAGCTAGATACAGACCCTTCAAAGGAATGGCGCTCAAAATTTATTATAGCAACAGACAGAGGAACCTCGAGCCACGCGCCACTATCTGGAAGTCTTCATGTCAAAAATCCGGTACCTGACTGTGCAACAACTCGCCCATGCCCCAGCACAGTCGCCATTAAGGGTCTCAACCACCCGTTGTCGCTTAAAAAACCGTCGCTGCATACAAAAAAGATTTCCCGCCAAAACACGTTCAACCGCGGGTTCAAAATATACAAGGGAATAATCCCACATTCACGGTGAAGAGATCACTCCAGCGCTTTAAAAGCATAACCGCATTCAAACAAAGTGTTGAGCGCTTTTGCCGCGCTCGAAACACATGCCTTCGCCCACAGCCCATCGGCCAAACTTCTACCATCGGCAGATCAAAACAATGCTAGCCCGATATACCATCTCACTCCGATGGCATTGCTGTCGCCAAGACAATCCTCCCCGTCACCTCGATGCCAGCTCCACACCCCTTGTCGCCGAGACAAAGACCATCGGGGCAACCAAAAGCACTTCTGCCGATCACAATAGTCTCGCCGATGGTCCTTCACTTCCCACCTCCGTCGGTGAGACATACACCATCGGCACCACAAAAAACCCTTAGGCCGACAATATTACTCACTCCGATAGACATCCTCCAAATTCCCATCGGCCTGACACTACCCCATACTCGCCGATGGCAACTCCATCGGCCAGACCTGCACCATCGGCCAACAATCTGCCCATTCACCCGATAATCCTCCATTACACCGATGGCAACAACAAACTATACTCTGTCGGCGAGACCTCAAGCGTCGGCGAACCCGAAAACTCTCTCACCGATAGCATTACTCCTGCCGACGACCACCTTGATCATCCCTCATCGGCCAGACTACCAACTGTCGGCCCAACCAAAAACTCACCTGCCGACACCACTTGTTACGCCGATACAGCTCCATCGGCCAGAGTACCCCTGTCGGCCCAACAGGAAACTCCCTCGCCGATAGCACAAAGTCACGGCGATATACAAAGAACACACCATGCTACTGAAATGATCGCCAAGACACATGCAAACTCATGCCGATAACACTTGAGGTACCCCCATCGGCACGACCAACATTGTCGGCAGAACCACAATATCCTTCGCCGATAGACCAAGCTCTTGCCGATGAACAGGAACACCTAGGGTTTGAAGGAAGAAACCCTCCAACAAACAAGCTCAACCTCCAGGTCAAAACGAGTGCCAACAGATATTTTATCATATTTTTAAGTGCCTTCATGATAGTGGATGACATGCCTCCACCATTTCTGCATTGGGACCCCTTTTTGGAGCATTTTAAGGGGATATTTTTTAACTGTTTTTGAGATACACGGGAATGGAGTTAGTGGAGTTGGTGGAGGTTGATCTTTTTTGAGTGGAGCATGAGCTGTTTACAGCTGCTTGAGCTATATTTAATCTTCTTCCTTGATCAGTTTTGAGGAGGTTCTGGGTCTTCACAGCTCTGTATATTGTAATTTTATGAGTTCTTTTGCAGAAGTGAAGAGTTTTGTAACCCATTTTCAGAGATATGCAGCATTGTAACACCTCTTTGGTAGTAATAAGCAGTCTATACCTTCTCATTTTCTCCTAATATTGTGTGTCCTCAGTGTTAGTGTAGGTCTTTGTGATGTTCTGTCCTTGGAGCTGTAGTGCACATTGGAGCCTTTATGCAGGGGTTACATATTGTTTGCAAGTTGTGAGATGTGCAAGGGATAATCATCAGTTTTTGGGTAGTGAGAAAATCTATTTCTCCTTAACAAGACTGCTGTTATTTGGCCTCCTCACAAAGTAATGATGCAAGGAATATGATTTGCTGGGTTGTGTAAGTAATCTTGATTATTACTGGTTCTGTAGTGTGTCGTTTTTTGTGTATTTGCTGATGATCGTTTGGTGCATCACCTTAGACAGTAGGTTTCTTTTTATGCAAGCCTTCTTACCCTTTTCTCTGCAAAAGCTTTAGTCTAGGTAGTTTAGGTGGAGTACCAAGAGGAAGCCAGCCTTCTCCGGAGGTTCTTTCCATCACAGGCCACCCACAGACCTAGGAAAGATCCCATGTTTCTCCAGATTGCCCAGTTTCACAACTTGGCGAAGGTGCTGTTGGTGCTCATTTTGGCCTGGACATTGAGCTTGCTTGTTGGAGGGTTTCTTCTTTCAAACCCTAAGTGTTCTTGTCCATCACCAAGACTATTGCCTATCGGCAAAGGATATTATGGTTCCACCGACGGCGTTGGTCATGCCGATGGGGGATGAGTTAAGTGTTCATCGGCGAGATTTAGCATATCGGCAGAGGTCTTTTGCAGTTTGCCGATGGAGGGAGGTCACCCCGATGGGGAGTGCCATCGGAGTGAGATTGAGTATCGGGTCAACTTTGAAATGCTTGGCCGATGATGTTTTTCTTGCCGATCGAGAGACATCGCTGTAGCGTACTCTTTCTCTGGCCGATGATGGAGTTGATGGTGGTCTTCGGTGAGACTCGGCGTATTGGCGGGGAGACTTTTGGGTTGGCCGATGGTGTTGGTCACACCGACAGCGGAGTATGGAGTAGCGATCGGCGAGACAGTTGTCGTCGGCGAAGGTTTTTTGGGAGCTGCCGATATGTGGATGTTTGGCCGATGTGATGTTATCGGCGTGGGTCACACCGACGAAGGGATGTTTTGAAGGTTATCGGGGTGACTTATGTTATCGGCGGAGGGGCTTGGTGTTGCTCCGATGGCCTTTCTCTGGCCGATGGGGAAATGTTTTTCTTTTGGTCATCGGTGAGAGTTGGTCTGTCGGTGGAGGTCTGGAGGGTTAGCCCGATGGTCTATGTCTGGCCGACAGAAGGGAGCGTAGTGTTGTATCGGCCAGACTGATGAGGTCGGCGAAGGATCTGTGCGGTGGGCCGATAATGTATGTCATGGCGATGGGCTGTGGGCGAAGGGTCGTGTGTCGAGCGCGGCAAAACGCTCGACACTTGGTATGTATACGACTATGCTTTTAAAGCGCCGAAGTTGTCTCCACACCATGCATATGGGACTAATCCCCTTGCATTATTTTTGAACCCGCGGTAGAACGTGTTTTGGCGGGAAACTTCTTTTTGACTGCAGCGACGGTTTTCAAGCGACCGCGGGTGGTTGAGGCCCTTAATGGCGACTGTAGCAGGAGTATGGGTGATGGTACAAGCGATCAGGCTGCCTGATTGAGAATGAAGACTTCCAGATAGTGGCGCGTGGCTCGAGGCCCCCCTTTGTCTGCTGCATTAACATTTTCTGAGCGCCATTCCTTCTGAGGACTGTATCTGGCGGATTTTTTGTTATAGCCATGTAATTAATTGCTGTAGTACACTGATGAGAGACAAAATGTGAACGATGCTAGGATACCACTGAACAATGTAAGAAACCAGAATGCAAACAGAAATATTAATGTTAATCAGTTAAACAGACAGCCAATGCAGCTATATAGATTCAGACAGCTGGTATTTGATGGTATTCCTGGGTATCCTAACCCCATTGATAAGCATCTGAGGCTGCAAGTGCCTAAATTTTCAGGAAACAACACTGTGTCAGGAGAAGATCATCTAAAAGCCTTTCAAAATGTCATGGATAACTTTGAGGTTGAACATGAGGATGTTTTCATGAAGTCATTCATGCAATCCTTAATAGATGAGGCAAGAGAATGGTACAAGAATCTGCCTGACCGGAGTATTTCATCATGGGATGATTTTAAAAGGATGTTCAAGGAGCAATATGGTGACAAAACTGACCCTAGCTTTTTTGTAAATGAGTTCACCAGTATCACTAAAGGGTCAAATGAGCAGGTTGCAGATTTTAATGCAAGATTTACTAAAGTGTTAAACAAATTGCCACATCACATGAGGCCAAATGAACCAATGTGCATAATATTGTATATCAATGCCTTTGATGCAAAAACTGCATATGGATTAAGAGATAAAGGTCCTGCTACTCTCAGGGATGCTTTCAGAATTGCAGTGAATATTGAAAACAACAGGAAAGCATCAGGCAAGACTAACAGAAGGGATGATATAAAAATTCTGCAGAATCCAAACAAGCCTCAGAACACTCAAGGTAATACATCTGCCCCTGAAGATAAGATAGACAAATTGGCAAATGTTGTTAAGGACCTAAGCTATAGACTAGCTAGAAGTGAAAAAGGGATAGGTCCTGATAGGCAAGTCTATCAAAGGCAGGAAAAGAGGCCATCATTGCATGATATGCCTTATAATACCAATTGGCATGATGGTAAACCTATACTCCCACGTAACAACACAAATCAAAGAGCTCAACATGTCAAAGAAACTCCCGATCCTCTAAAGAAAGCTGTAAATATTGTTGATGATGCTCCATGGTGTATAATTTGTCAGATGCCACATTCATAGTCACAGTGTATGATTGCTCAGTCCTTGTATGATAATGCTGCATCTTGTAATGAATGCAATGAGCCACATTATGTGCAAGATGATGAAGTTAATATGATGTCCATAAGCAATGGATACCATCTTTATGATGCTGATGACAGTACAGATAATGGAATTCGGGCCTGTCAACGGGATTCTTATGATGAAAATAATGAAGTTAACTATGCCTATGCTCAAAACTCACACAATTTTCTGAGTAACTTACAACGACCTTCTGATGAGGAAATTAGGGCCTTCACAGCTGCAGCAGTTGCTCAAGTCAAGAGCAACTACAATCTCAGAGGTAAAAATCAGGTAAGCAGCCCACATCAGCCAAAAGATGTTACTATAGGACAGCCAGTGCATGGTAATAAGGGGATGGAATTACAAAAAAGGCAGTGGGTTAATAATAAACAGAACTTCAGACATAGAACAGGTCATGAATCCCAAGGACCAGAAAATAGAATCCCTCAGGCTGAAGATCAAGGTAAAGGTTCCCAAGACAAGAATGATGATCAGGGAACTATGAAAGTAAAAGCTAAATCAGTTCAGGATAAAAACAAGATTGTGGAGCAAGCTACAACTGTTATACAAAATTATGCTCCATTTGATATAGCTCAAGTCCTCTCCCAGGTAAAAGTCTCTGTTCCACTTATGGAACTGATGAAAGTGGAAGAAATTAAGAATAGGACAATATCCCTAATTTCAGGGGTACCTTTTCAAGTTAAACAAAATGCTCAGACCCAGGGTGAGAAACATGTCATATGTAATGAAGAAGATGAGGCTCCTGAGGTTTATTTAGGAATGACTATGACAAAGTGTCCTTCACAAGTGGAACCATTTTATGTATCCCTGGTTATAAATGGAAAAATAATCAGAAATTGTATGCTTGATTCTGGAGCATCTACAAATGTCATGCCTTTGGCCATCATGCAACAAGCTGGATTGAAAATTGACAAGGCATGTGGAAAATGTTATGCTATGGATGCCAGAGAGGTACCAGTTATTGGAATCATGAAGGATGTAGATTTCAAACTGGCAGCATTTCTTGAGAAAAGATATAAAATGAATATAACAGTGGTTGACATCAAGCCACAGTATGGTATGTTGTTGTCAAGAAGATGGGCAGCACTAATTTGTGGAAGTATATAGCTGGACCTGTCATATGCCATGATTCCAATGAATGGCAGGGATGTTAAGCTAATCAGAGAACAGAGATCATCAGAGACAGTGGAAGACCAAGAAGCAGAGGAACAGATATGCTTTGTAAACACTGACTGTGATAACTTTAAGGTTGTCTCAGATGATAGAGAAGATAAAAAGAAAAATGTCTGCAGTAAAGAGCTGGACCAGCAGGGTTTGTGGACCATGTATTTTGATGGAGTTTGTGCAAAAGAAGGCTCTGGAGCTGGAGTTGTTTTCCTGTCTCCAACTGGTAAGCTCCTCAAATTCTCTTTCTTGCTGAGGTTTGTTTGCACAAACAACATTGCAGAATATGAGGCTTTGCTTTTAGGCCTAAATATTGCTCTCAAACATCGAATCAAAATGCTAAGAGTATTTGGGGATTCTGAGCTGATTGTATCCCAAATTAGAGATAGGTATGCTTCAAAAAATAAAAGGTTGAAACAATACAAGCATACTGTTTGGGATACCATTGAACTATTTGATGCATTTTCAATAGACTGGGTAGAGAGGTCAAAGAATGTTATGGCTGATTTCTTAGCTAATGTTGCAATAAGGCCAGATGACATCACTTTGTCAGATGTTACAAATGTAGAAGTTAAAATTAGGCCTGCAGTACCAGAAAACATATGCAGTTGGCAAGTGTTTAATGATGATAGGGACTTGTTAAAATTTTTGCACTGCATAGATGAATATGAGAATCAAGAAATTGATTTCCAAGCTTTTGTAGAGACTATAGATGGAAAAGAAACTCTTGTGGGAAAAGAGATAATTCAATTGAAGACTAATAAAATCCCTAGAGGGTTGGTAGCTTTGGAAAGAGCTTTTGACAGTAGAGACAAATTGGTCACAAAGACATCTCCCACAAATAAGGAAGATTTAGAAGAGATAAATCTGGGGACATCTCAGGCCTCTCAGAAGGTATATATTGGTAAGCAGCTCAAACCACACATTAGGAGTATGCTGATTGCATTACTGAAAAAGTATAAACATGTTTTTGCTTGGTCATATGAGGACCTAAAAGCCTATAGGGAAGATTTATTCCAGCATGAGATCCCATTGAAGCCTGGAGCTAAGCCATTTAGACAAAGGCAAAGACCTATTAATCCTACCTTAGCTCCAAAGATGCAAGAAGAACTCAAAAGGCTCAGGGAGGCTGGAATAATTGTGCCAATCAGGCATTCAACTTGGGTGTCTAACCTTGTCCCAGTCAGAAAAAAGAATGGTGATATTAGGCTTTGTGTTGACTTCAGGAACTTGAATGTATCCTGTTTAAAGGATAACTATCCACTGCCTAATATGGAAGCTATGTTGCAGAGAGTGACTGGTTGTGAACTCTTATCCATGATGGATGGATTTTCAGGTTATAATCAGGTGAAGGTGAAGGAATCAGAACAGTATAAGACTGCATTCACCACTCCATGGGGAACTTATGTGTATGTTAGAATGCCCTTCGGACTAACCAATGCAGGTGCTACATTTCAAAGAGCAATGGATGTTGCTTTTGCAGGGTTGATTGATTCAATCCTGGCTGTATATCAGGATGACTTGACTGCTTACTCAAAGAAAGAAGAGCAGCATTGTTTGCATCTGGAGGAGATTTTCATAAGAGCACTAGAGTATGGTATTTCTTTAAATCCAAAGAAATGTGCCTTTGGGGTAGTTGAAGGAAAGCTCCTGGGACATATTGTTTCCAAGGATGGAGTCAGGATAGATCCAGAGAGAGTGGCTGCTATTGACAGAATTCAAATGCCAAAAACTGTAAAAGGAGTTCAGTCCTTCTTTGGACAGATAAATTTTGTTAGGAGATTTGTTCCCAACTTTGCAGAAACCACAAGGAACATTTCCAAGATGATGAAGAAGGATGCAACTGTCCACTGGGAAAGTGAAGCAATAGAATCATTTCAGAGTATCAAAGAGGCAATCAAGATGGCCCCTGTTCTTAAATCTCCTGATTTTTCTAGGCCATTCCAAGTATTTTCATTTGCTTCCTTTCATACTGTTGCTGCATGTTTGCTACAGAAAAACGAAGATGGTTTTGAACAGCCCATAGCTTTCTTCAGTATGTCCTTGCAGGCTTCTGAGTTGAAATATGATATTATGGAAAAACAGGCATATGCACTAGTCCGAGCCATCAAAAGTTTCAGACCATACCTGGTAGGATCACATATAATTGCATATGTACCCCATGCAGCAGTCAAAGACATTTTCACTCAATAGGAAGTGACTGGAAGAAGGTGTAGATGGATAAACAAACTGCAGGAGTTCAACATAGAAATACAAATTACCAAGTTGGTAAGAGGGCAAGGATTAGCCAAGATGATGGCACAGTCAAACTTGGAAGCATGCCAAGTTAATGTAGTCCAAAATGAGAATGTAAATGTATCAAGATCTGAATGGTACAAGGACATTATATACTACTTGCAAAATCTGAATTGTCCTTCCCATTTCAGTGACAGTCAAAAGAGGACTTTAAAGTTACATGCAATCAGGTATGTTATTGTTCAAGGTGAGCTATACTGGAAAAACCCTGATGGTGTGCTGCTGAGATGTGTGGATGAGGATATGGCTAACAATGTTTTGATTGATATGCATAAAGGATTGTGTGGTGGACATTATACTGCCCAAACAACAGCTCATAAAATTCTCAGAGCAGGATATTGGTGGCCCACTCTCTTTTCAGATGCACAAAGGTTAGTGAGGAAGTGTGACCCTTGCCAAAGATTTTCAGGAAAGTTGAAATATGATGGTGCTTTACCCCTCAGGACTGTAACTGTGGATGCTCCATTTCAGCAATGGGGAATTGACTTCATAGGGGAAATTGCAGACAAGTCAAGTGGGGGACACAGTTGGATTTTGGTGGCAACTGATTACTTTACCAAATGGATTGAGGCCATTCCAACTAAGAGAGCTACAAGTAAGGTGGTGACAGATTTCATGCTAGAAAATATTATCATCAGGTTTGGAGTACCATTCAAGATAGTCACTGATAATGCTATGTGCTTCAGATCAGGTGAATTTGTTGATTTTTGCAACAGGTATGGGATAAATTTATCATATGCATCACCATACCACCCACAAGGAAACGGTCAAGCAGAATCAAGCAATAAAAGCATCATGAAAATTATCAAGAGGATACTGGACAAGAACAAGAGAGCTTGGGACTCAAAATTAAAGTTAGCAATATGGACTGACAGAGTGACAGTAAAAAAGGCTATTGGAATGTCACCCTTTGAGCTAGTATATGGTGCATCAGCCAGATTGCCCATAAACAATCTCCTACCAGTTTACAGATTCATCCAGGAAAATGATGAGGAGATTGAAGACTCCATGACAGAAAGGGTGAACCAGCTGGTTGCACTGGATGAAAACAGAAGGAAAGCCCACCAGATTAATCTCAAGAGACAACAAGATGTGAAATATCAGTTTGACAGGAGAGCTATAAAAAGGAAGTTTCAAGTCAATGATCTGGTGCTCATTTGGAATGCAAAAGGTCAAGAAAAGGGTAAACATGGTAAATTTGAACCCTTATGGATGGGCCCATATCAGATTTGCAGTGCTCATGGGGAGGATTCTTATTTCCTCCAGGCCCTAGATGGTGAAGTTCTGGAATTGCCTGTGCATGGCCAATTCCTTAAGTTCTATTTTGCATAGATGACTTGTCGCTGTGCACATTTGTAAAAACATGTATATAGTGTAAATGTCTTGTGCAGTTCGTGCTTTTTGGTTTTTTGCCTGGTCTGCCCGGAGATCTGGTTCTCGCTGCAGGTTTTTACCTGCACGTCCCCATTCGGAGCCAGTGTTGGTGCTCATTTTGGCCTGGAGATTGAGCTTGCTTGTTGGAGGGTTTCTTCTTTCAAACCCTAAGTGTTCTTGTCCATCGCCAAGACTATTGCCTATCGGCAAAGGATATTATGGTTCCACCGACGGCGTTGGTCATGCCGATGGGGGATGAGTTAAGTGTTCATCGGCGAGATTTAGCATATCGGCAGAGGTCTTTTGCAGTTTGCCGATGTGGAGGGAGGTCACCCTGGTGGGGAGTGCCATCGGAGTGAGATTGAGTATCGGGTCAACTTTGAAATGCTTGGCCGATGATGTTTTTCTTGCTGATCGGGAGACATCGCTGTAGCGTACTCTTTCTCTGGCCGATGATGGAGTTGATGGTGGTCTTCAGCGAGACTCGGCGTATCGGCGGGGAGACTTTTGGGTTGGCCGATGGTGTTGGTCACACCGACAGCGGAGTATGGAGTAGCGATCGGCGAGACAGTTGTCGTCGGCGAAGGTTTTTTGGGAGCTGCCGATATGTGGATGTTTGGCCGATGTGATGTTATCGGTGTGGGTCACACCGACGAAGGGATGTTTTGAAGGTTATTGGGGTGACTTATGTTATCGGCGGAGGGGCTTGGTGTTGCTCTGATGGCCTTTCTCTGGCCGATGGGGAAATGTGTTTCTTTTGGTCATCGGTGAGAGTTGGTCTGTCGGTGGAGGTCTGGAGGGTTAGCCCGATGGTCTATGTCTGGCCGACAGAAGGGAGCGTAGTGTTGTATCGGCCAGACTGATGAGGTCGGCGAAGGATCTGTGCGGTGGGCCGATAATGTATGTCATGGCGATGGGCTGTGGGCGAAGGGTCGTGTGTCGAGCGCGGCAAAACACTCGACACTTGGTATGTATGCGACTATGCTTTTAAAGCGCCGAAGTTGTCTCCACACCATGCATATGGGACTAATCCCCTTGCATTATTTTTGAACCCGCGGTAGAACGTGTTTTGGCGGGAAACTTCTTTTTGACTGCAGCGACGGTTTTCAAGCGACCGCGGGTGGTTGAGGCCCTTAATGGCGACTGTAGCAGGAGTATGGGCGATGGTACAAGCGATCAGGCTGCCTGATTGAGAATGAAGACTTCCAGATAGTGGCGCGTGGCTCGAGGCCCCCCTTTGTCTGCTGCATTAACATTTTCTGAGCGCCATTCCTTCTGAGGACTGTATCTGGCGGATTTTTTGTTATAGCCATGTAATTAATTGCTGTAGTACACTTTCTGGCTGTTATAAGCAGGAAGTGTTACTCATTTTCAGGTTGTTGAAAGTTGAACATTTTGGCTCTGTAACACAATACAGTTCGTTTTGGTTGCTCTGTACAGCTAAACCTGTGAGTTTATGTATCTCTTGTTGTGCGTTTTGGCTTGAATCCACTGATTTCATGGTTAATCTTGTATGAATAATGCTATGTTTGCATGTGTTTTGTTAATTCTGTCTCCAGTATTGCATGTATCTTTCTTCTGAGTCTGGATATTTAAGCAATATTTGAGACTCTAGAACATAGAATTCCTATGTTGAATGTCTGATCTTTTAACTTCTGCTCAAGGGGTAGATTAAACTGTTTTCAGGTTGAACATTGGGAAGGGTATACTGCAGTAGGGATGCCATAAGTAGAGATAACTTAACACTCTGTGTTGGGAGATATCTGTAAGGCAGGTATCATATATATCCCCCTGAAATCGAGTTTTAGCTGTTTATTTTGATCATTCAGAGGTGTATGTCTACTGACTCCAGGCCCTGGATAGGCACCAATCTTGCTTTGTGTTTGTGTTACAACCATGTCCAGCTTTGCATCCAAACTTAAAATCATAATCAAACTCTAAAACAACCATTAGGACATTAGAATTAGTTTTAGGATCCTCAGTCCTCTGTCTACAACTGCAAATAGGCCCAAAGCTAGCCCCTTTGCTCTTATCTTTCAGTTTTGGTCTACTTACAGGAGGACTTATCTGCTTTTTGACAGCATCCCAGTCCTTGTATGCGTATCTCATGGATGTTGAGTAGGGAATACCCCCCTAGGTCTTGCAGAGCCTGAAGAAGAAGAGGAGATAAAATATAGAGTCTATCTCCTACACTGTTGGCCCCTGGCCCAGAGATCCTGTTGATCACTGATGGCTACTTTGTAGGGAAATCTGGGAACAAGCATCCAGTCTGGGAAAAAACCAACAGGTTGAAATCTGAGAGACAACAGAACCATCTTTTCCTCATGTTCATTTTCATCTTTCAGTTGCTCCAAGACTTGATTATCACATTGATTGTCTTCTGTCAGCAACTCATTAGATTGTTTGACCTTTTCCTGCTCATTTAGCTCAATAAAAGAAGGGAGTTCATCGAATAAAAACATGAAATCATTGCTTTTGATATCTTTTTCAAGCTTCTCAACCGGCTGTCCTGACTGATCATGCTCATTTTCTTCTTGCAAGATGCCTAATTTTTCTTCCTTTTTATCACATATAGGTTCATGAACAGTAGGTTCTTCTTTTATCTCAGAAAACTCATTCTTTTGTCCACTAAACCAGCTATCTTGATAGACAATAGGTCCACCTGGACAAAGACGGATAGTAAAAGGACAGAAAGGTTGATTTGACAAAGAAACCTGAGGAATTGGCCCGGTCTCTTGCAGACATATAGGCTGTTCTTGTTTAAGTATAGGTTCCTTCAGTGGATGAGACCCTCTAAAACTTGGAATATTCAATTTAGGAGACTTAGGAGACTCACTTTGCTTGAAGCTTGGTATTCTGAACTTGGAAACCTCTTCTTGAAAGAATGGATTTGGAAAAGAAACAGTTGATTGAGTTTCCAACCTTTGAAATGGATCCAACAAAAGCCTGTTTTGCTCTTCTTCTGCTGGCTGGATGCTAGAGCATGGTTCCGTTTGTATGTTTGGTGGAGGGTCTTCACAGGGTGATAAAGATGACCCTTTCCAACTTGGAACCTTAAAGGTAGAAGGCTGTTTGAAACTTGGAATTTCAAACATTGGAGAAGGTTCATTGGTAGGCTCAGCTTGACCTATAGTGTGGATTTGCATGAGATTAGGAAGAGGAGAAGGGTTTTGGACCTTAGGCTGTCGAACCTGAGCTATTAATTGCCTTATTTGCTCTTCCTTGGCAGCAATCTGCCTACTCAAGCATTCCTCTTCATACATTCGTGCCTCCACCTCTCTATGATAAATATGAGCTTGATAAGCAAGCTCCTTCTGCTGCATACTATACTCCTGCTCTATCGTGACAGCCTTTAATTTCCTTTGCAAGTCTAATGCTACCTCCCTGATACTAATGTTGTTAACATCTTGAGGTTGATTCCAGGGGTAGTTATGCTGGTCATGAGCAAAATGAACTTCTTGCAAATGGCTATAGGTGTGGATAGGTTGCCAGGAAAGCTGAGCAGGGGTGGGAGGGTGGCAAGCATGATGATTATACTGAATATCCGCTGTTGGTGGGTTATTTGGGACAAAACCAGCAGCATATTCTGCTTGGTATGGCTGATAAGAAGTGGCATAAGCAGGATCTCCATGGAATGGAGGGTTATAAAACCTATCTTCACTAAAAGAAAACATTATGCAGCATCAAATCAGCTGAAAATTCATGAAATGTTCACAAGGATAAAAATCAGGTCTGATTTTTTGGTAAAATTACATACCGGCACTTGTCTTCTTGAAACCAGTGGTTATTTCTTTCAAGAGTCGCCAGGTGTGTAGAGAAAATGCCTCCAAAAGGCTGAAACTGCTGCTATACACACCAAACAGCAGTAACAAAATGTATAAAATGGACTTCACAGCCCCACCGGGCGTTTCAGAAACTGTTGTCTCTCAGATTTGCACCTTTGCTGAGTTGTAAAACTTGGCAATCTGGAGAAACATGGGATCTTTCCAGGTCTGTGGGTCACCTATATTGCAAAGAACCTCCAGAGAAAGCCGGCTTCCTCTTTCTAAGCCTATTACTTAGAGAAATGTAACTAAATCTAGTGCTAATGCTTGCAAGGAGAAAAGGGGTAGAAGGAAACTGAAATGGAAATAGAGGTGATGCACCAGATTCATTGAGCGATGGTGATCTTGGTGTAGACACAACAATGATTTCAATGATGAAGGGGATTCACACAGACTTATGAGACTGATTGAGGCTTCGGTATGAAGGTCAAACTTGCAGAGGAGCCGTTTTACTCACAGAACAGACTATAACCTCTAATTAAAACACAAAAATCAGGACACAAGAGAGGCAAGAATCATGCATATATTAATCATGAAGGCCATAAACCATTACATTACAGAATATTTAGTAGCAGAAGTAGACAGTATAGCTAATCACATTCATTTGGTGGATAAAAGGAAGACAGCAGAGGCCAAATTCAGGTACAGTGAGTCACATTCCCATACCCTGCAATTACACTAAGAGGTCTGACTACAAAAATTGGCAGCATAACAACCCAAAATAAAAATCCTCCTTTTTAATTGAAGTTACAATGTCATTTATATCAAATTCTTGTGCTAGGACGTTGAAACAGTTGCACAGGATCCCAGGAATGCAGAATGTATTCATCAATGCAGGAACAGGGACGCAGAGGCAGGGGCATGGTGAAAGGACAGGAACCATGTCGCTGGCAGGTCCACAACCATCAGAAAATGGTTGCCCAAACGCAAGATAGGACAGGGCATTGAAGAGAAGCCCCAAAGTCGTCGCCAAACACATGAAGATCTGCCAGCAAGACACAGAGCCCATATGCATTGAAGAGTGAAGCCATTTGCCATGAATCCACTTGCAAAGCCTACCAAGTGGAATAAATGCAACAATATCAGCCCCTACATATGCCAAATCAGTCGCTGAAACGTCCAGTCAATCGAGCCTGTAGATTTGCATTAAATTCTGAAAGTGAATATATCCTCCTCAAAGCCCGCCAGATGAAAGAGGAGGCAAAAACAAGCACATTTGCCTTTTGGAGCATGCGAAAATTCCTCAGGACGAAGGAGATATGGGCGGTCAAAGTTGCGGTCAACTGCATCTTGCATCTATATATCGCTTTGCATCTGCAATTGTATACTGTTGTATTTTGCAATTGTATATACAATTGCACATGCACTTTTAGGTTCATTTGGTGCAACATACAAAACCTCCTTCGCTTTTCTGCATATACAACTTTTGTATATATTGGGCTGTCGGGGAGACCTCGGAAAGCGCCTCACCGATGTGTATTTCATCTTGTATCGGTCGTTGTATATGCGACTTGAATCGCCATCTAAATCGGCCTCTGAATCTGCCTTTGAATTTGCCTGACACGTGGCACTATCTGATTGGCTACTGAGCTGAACTTGGGACCCATCGCTGAACATTTGCATCTTTATCGGCCATCGGAGAGACCTCAAACTGAGCCGCCGATAAGGCCTGTCTCGCCGAAATCTTTTGTATGTGACTTTGTATATGCGATTGTATATGAGATACAATCGCATGTACATACAATTGCGGAACTCAAAGGATTATCAACCATATTGGATCATTGAAATAGGTCCGACCTTGTATCTTTGCTTTTGCATATGACTTTGTATATGACATTGTATCTGCCCTTTGTAAACCAAATTGCATATTCTTTCGGGTCCGAGATTTTATCTCAGGATTGTATATGCCATTGTATATAGGATTGTATGTGGGATGATACAATCGCATATACATACAAAAAAAATAGACATACCTTTTGTATCACCTTTTCGCTTCCCACCGATGTATCTTTGTACATCCCTTTTTTGTACCTGTCTTTGCATATGCTTTTGTATATGCAATTGTATATGAGATACAATTGCCTGATATACAAAAGCGGACCTCAGAATTTTGTATAACCTCTTGTATATTGCATTGTATATGCAATTATATGCGCAATATACAAACAGAGATACATACAACATAACCTACATCGAACCCGATGTATAGTAACATTGTACATGACCAAGATACAAGGAAAAATTGTATCTGAGATGCAATTCAACCAAATGATAGAAAACCCCAAAACAAGGATGACGTCATCATCATATACATGAAAAATGGCTAAGTATAAAACTGAGAAATCTCTGCGATAGAAAACAATTGAAGACACAAGATTTCTGGGTTTTTTTGGGTTTTCTGCAAGGATTCTTCAGGAAAGTTTTTTGGGATTTTTGGCAAGGCAGAGCATGGGTAATTGAAGGGTTTAAGCTTTGTAGGGTCATTTTCTAAAGAATATTCAAGGAATATACAAGGTGAACTATTTAACTCTGGATAGAGGAAAATAGGTCAACAGGGCAAAAATAGGCTAAGGCAAACAGAGGGGCGCAAACATGGATTCAGACACAAATTATGCATGATTGGGAGCTAGAAAATCTAGGTTTTAACAGGTGGCATAGCCAACCAGATTAACATCTCTTCGGCGGACAAATATGGATATATGCTTAAAGCTACTGGCAGATAAGAAGTAGGTCTGATCAAGTCAAAATGACTGATAACAATGTAGACTTGATCAATGCCAAATGGGCTGGAAATAAAATGCAATGCAAAGGAATTTGGCGGTAAACCTTTCAGGATCCATGCAATATTAAATGCAGTGCTATATGGTGGAAAACCATCCAGATTTACAATCAAACATGTAATTGAAACTATTGACTAAACAAATTAGAAACTCTAAAAGCAACACACATAAATATAATACTAATCAACAAATTGTCAATTGTTGCAGCAAAGATTAGTCCAGAATCGAACAACAATACATAATAATATCAAGCCCAAATGGTACGACCTGACTAGAAGTTTGAATGGATGCAATCGCTGCTGTTCTGAAGGCTACAAACTATCATATGAAGCTTAGTTGAATTGGACTGGAGATCAAACTGCAAATTATCCTTGAAGATTGAACTGTATGGCCTAGATATGCAAGTGTACCGCTCCAAAATATCATTAGTCATTGTTGTAGGTCATAACAGAACTGTACGGCAGCATGATACAGTAGTACAGCAAGGAAGAAGGGCTAGAAATGTCGTTGAAAACAACGACTACTTTTAGAAGTTCAACACCCCCAAAACTTAGATGTAAGGCTAGCAAAAACTATATTGCCTGATTTTCTGTAGGTGTACAGTTTGAAAAGATACTATATTATCACCAAGAAGGTTGCGACTCAGTTGCAGCATCAAATACCCCACTAGGAAGGTTGTACATCTTGTTGAGAGGGCACAAATAGCTACCAAAAGGGACAGCCAGGTACTTACATAGGTACAACCTGCAATTTCTTCATCATAGAGCTGCGACTAGAACTTGTAAAAAACAAATGCATAGATAAACTTGATTAGCAAAATTAAATCACCAATAACATCACAACAAAATACTGAAACTCCAAACCAAACTGTAAAATCTTCACAATCTTTTAGCACCCAAGTAATCCCAGAGTGGAATTACTTAGATGGCTAGGAGGGTTTTCGTCCTTAGGCAAAATAAGAAGAACTCACGTTCAATCTCCATAGCACAGAAACGAGTAATAAGTAGGAAGAAGATCTTTTATGCACAAGCTCTAGACCTTTTTGAGGAAATATAATATTATTTTTAGGTCTTTTTCCTTTTTCATTCCAACTTAAGTGTCTAAAAGGTACCACCACCTTTTGGACCCCATTCTTAGCGACACTTTTTAAACTCACTTTTAAAAAACAACTTTTTTAATAATAAAGTAGAAGTTGCCTTTTTAAAATATAACGTAAAGTTACTTTTTGGACAACTTAAGTTAAATTATTAAAATACTTCCTTTTTTCCACCCTATTAGCCTATGGGAAAAATTAAAAGAATAGGCTACTTGGGTGTTTGCGCTTGAGAGGGGACATGACAAAAACGCTTGACTTTCACTCTTTTACGTTTAACCATTTTCTGTTTTTTATTTTTTTTCCCCTGATTTTCATTGACTTTGTCAAGTCTTCCTAGTAGGACTCACCAGGTACTCGGGTCACAAGTCCTTGGGACTTGTTTTGACGTACTTGCCTCAGGACTCGCCAAGTCTTGGCGAGTCTTGTAATTATGGGCAAAACCATTAGAAAATGTGACTTAAGTGGCAAACATAGGAGGAAATTGCGCATAATTAGAAACAATTGGAAAACATAAAAAAAGGTCACAATTTTTACTTGGCATTACCATCTAAAAAGTGCAACTAAGAGGTTAAGTCGTCCAATGTCTAGATCAGCGCCTAGTTTGGAATAAAGCAAAAGAAAGCACTTAAAAGATGATGCCACCTTATCTCAGTCAACCTATATGGAGAAGAAAGCAGATTTGAAGCAAAGATAAGCCTATTTTTAGGCTATTTGAATGATTCATTTCCTCTTTATAAAGGATAGGGATTAGGGTTGTTTTAAAGTTAGACCATATTGAATATTTTAAAAATTATTTTTTCCTTCAAAGCTTCTCCTAGTGAGCTTACAAATAAGTGCCTTGAGCACATAGATTGCAATGAGAGTTTGTGCAAGACTTATGTTGTAGAAGTTTTGAATTAAAGCTAAGAAGTTAGATCATTGTGTTGTAGTTGTGGGAGTTTGACAAGTTAGTAATAAAGAAGATCCATGTTTAACTTTGTGTAACATTTATCTTCTACCCTTCAAAGTAGCTTTGTATGCTTCAAGTTATTGCTCCTTTCAATCTCATGCTTTGTTCAATGCTGTTATCAATATTGTTTTCTTTGTTCAAATCTATCCAGTTGTTGATGTGAATTCTGTATTTTAATCAGTGGAAAGCATTTGTGTTTAATCCACATTATAGTTTAGCTGCATAAAAAAAAATCCTCATGGTGAGATAAAGTACTTTCAAGACTTGTGTTCTAACCTTCAAGAACAAAAAGTTAGGTCTAGTTTGCTTTCTAGTATTTATTTTCATGTAAAACCCTAGATGATAAAATTCTACAGTGTGTATAGGTAGCAAACTTGTTTATTGTTTAGATTTTAGTAGTTTAAATCAGGGAGCTTCCCCAGTGAATTTTAAGAGAGGATTTCCTTACACACTGTTCTGGTTGAGTTGTCCTAAAAAAGACAAATTAAAACACTAATAGTTTGTAGGGGCCAAAGGAATCTATTTGGAGCATTGTAATTGCACTCATGGGGTGGGGTGCATGAATTTGGTTGGAGAATTTTAACCATGGTTGGGGGCCATGGTTTGAACTTTGGTTAACTCAACTGGGTGGTTTCTTGTTTGCTTATAAACCAAATTCTTAGCATTGAGTTTGGACATGGTTGTGTGATAGGTTGTAGAGTAGGTACATGCTATCAAATTGATCATAGGATTGAGGATACATGACATCAAATCAACACAAGTGAAATCTCTCTATATTGTAATCATTCTCGGTGATTATATATTGAGTGGCGTTGTGTTGTTGTTGGGTTTTTTTCAAAAGGGTTTCATAGGGTATATTTTGTGTCCATTTGTGTATTCCATTGATTTACATTCTGTTGCAATAGTTTGAATTTTGTATCTTGTTTAGCATAGCTTCTCTCTATTGGTCATCTACATTTCCTTTCATTTTGTACAAGGCATAGGAGCATCATGGAGATAGAAGCTTCAAAAGAAGATTTGTGGGGGTGTAATGTCCCTTTTTTGGTGCATTGATTTTTGTGCGCATTATGCTTGGTCCTAGTCTCTCGATGGCTATCCGACATGTTGGTGGGAGCTCCAAACTTCTTGGAGTGATCGTATTTCTATCTGCAGTGTAGTTTTGGATATCTCAAGTCTGCATTTTTATCAGGGATGGTCAAAGTTATTTACCAGAATATTTTGGCCCGGTTTAATTATCAAATTTGGAGTTATAAGGGAGTTTATTTAATTTGGTAATTAAACAGGTTATTTTAATTATTTATTGTGCACTAAAGTATAAGGTTGGATTATTTAAGGTGACTTAATGTTATGTCTTGAGGGGAAAAAGGGAAATGTTTAGTTTATTATTCCCTAGTCACTTAAAGTGTGCACATAACTTGGAAATAGAAATATTTTATAAGTGGGAGAAGAAAAGGCTCTATTTTCAAGAAAGATCATTTTGTAACTCCCAGAGGCTTTTAAAAAGGGAGTGAAAGCTCATTTGGAGGGATGCTTGGAATTTGTATTGTTACTCTGTTGGATTGAACCTGCGTGTTCTTCCATTTTCTTCCTTCTTGTGGACGAAAACCCACTCGAAGAAGATCAGTTTCGGTAGTGTGATATCTACCCTAGCTGATAATGGTGGTTTCTACTTCAGGGAACCAATAGCACTGATTGGAGTTAGGTGTTTCTATGAAGTTTTAGTTGGGACTCAGATAGTTTTCATTGTAATAAGATTTAAATACATTTTTGGTGTGTTATTGAGAACTTTTTGTAATTGGTCTGTTATCATAGTTGGCCGTACTGTTCCTTGGCCGTACCAGCAAGGGATTTGAACAGAGTTTTTGTGGAATGAATGATGTTATTGCTAAGACTTGTTATGGATTAAAAAAATGCTTCATTGTATTATCTTCCCTTGTCCATGAGATTATCATTTAATATGTGCTAATATGAAAATAGTGTGAAGTGGCCGTACTTGCTGAAGTCCGTACATTTATGGTACGATTGGATCTTGAAAATCCTCTTTATTGTCTTTTGGCAGTTTTAAATGTTGCATTTGCATTGTTATGGATAGGTGATCATATTCAAGTGATCTTTTGAGAGTTTGAAGAAATTTTGAAAATGCAGAGAACATGTTCGTACAACCATGGTCGTACAGGCTGGGACAAGGTTGATATTGATCTGAAATTGTTAGAAGACTATTATCTCTCCTTGATCAGTGTAGAATGATTGTTATGCCTGGGCAATCACATTGATTGTGTTTGTTAAGTATTTGATTGAGTTTCTTGATTTCCATGAGCATGTCTGTACAGCACAAGCCGTACAATACAGTATGGGTCGATGTTGATAAGAAATTACTGTTGATGTTATTGTTGCAAAGATTGTTTGAGATGCAATTGTATGGTTTAGACTCCTCTGTTTAGACATGATTTCGGTATTTTTGATGCTGACTTGAGGATGCTGGGTGAAAGCCATACTATTCAGATTGTACGGACCTGTAGTTGCAGCTAATGAATTTTCAAGATGAAATTTTAATTAAAATGGGTCTTCTTTAATGTTCATAGGCAATGTTGTGATGTATCAATGCAGACTGAAGGAGAGTTACTCATAGTTTCCTTATATTATGTGTTATGATTACATGACTGGTCTCACCTGGTACCGTACAGCCAGCAATATGATCTCTGTAGAATGTTTCTGACTGGGTTTCAATTTCTTGAAGGCATCCTTGATGTTTGAAGTTGTTTCTCTGTGTTTGAGAAGAAGATTATTGTACTTTGGGCATGCTAGTAATTGTTTTAGTAAGTCTGAAATAAGTGTTGCAGGTCTGAAACAGCATCAGCAGTATTCCCATTCTTAATGCTGAGCTCTCTGATAAGTTCCTCTCGTGGGAGTTTCCAAACAGCATTGGTTAGTGTAGAGTTGATAAGTTATTATTGATTCTAATAAATGATATGCAGGCTACAGGATAGAATTGATTTATCCTATGGGATGGGAGGTGTTATTGCATATTCTTTGAGTATGGTAAATGGGGTTCTGGAACTGAATTGATAATTTTTCAAGCTGATATGATGACTACAGTCCTTGGAGAAAGCTACAGTAGAGCCTTGAAGGTTTAACTCTGGGTCATCCTTTTATAGCCTTCATATCAGTACATTTATGGTGGATAAATTACTTGATCATAAAATGAGGTATAGGCTTGTTGAAGGAAATAGGATGGTCTGGGATGATTTGATGGCCTTTTCTCAGTGCTAATGTATTAAGTGCAGCCTTGTTATCAGTGACAACAGTGCCTTCAGGTGTCTTATTAGATATGGTCAGCTTAATAACCTGAGTTAGAGATACTAATGGTTTGTGCAGGGCATTCTTGTGTTGCAAAGACTTATTCAATGCTGATATGATGATCTAGTAATGTTATTTCTCAATAGTTTTCAGTTTGATACGTCATATGTAATCTTTCTTTAATGTTGCAAACACTACAACCCCTGGATGGTTTACCGCCAGTGTGGAGGAAAGAACAATTAAACATATTGTAACCCCTGGATGGTTTTACCGCCAGTGTGGATAAATGAACTTTTCTTTATTGTTTCTACCCACTGCATAAGTGGAGTATTCCCACTGAATAAGTGGATGGCATTGTAATTTTCCTTTCTTGCTCTCATACCCACTAAAAGTGGTGAATCCCCACAACTTGTGGATGCCTGCATATGCAAATGAATGTTTACTTGTTTGCATAATGTTTTAATTTGTAATCTAAAGCACATTATGCTCTCACCTTGCCCGAATTGGGATCTTGGTGACCAGAAGTGCGGAGGAGTTTAGTTGTGCTAACACTATTTATCATTGTTCTATATTTTGGAAAAAAAATTTGGGGTTGTATACTACAGGGGGTTAGGAGGTGGGTGGGGCGTTCCCCTAAAGAGTCAAACACAAAGAAACAGTTAGAATTAATGGAGGGTCCTTTTGTAGATGATTAATCACAAATAATATAACATACATATGAAGATCCTCTATGTTGACCAAACAATGCCAAATATATGATTAGTTGTCCTAAAATGCATGTGTTAGGTACATGCACTTGTTTGATGGAAAATTACAACCCTATGTTTGGATTAAAAAATTAGTTAAACCATGAAAATAGTTTATTATTTATGTTTGTGGAATGATGCAATATGATAAATGATGGCCAAGATTACATGTCCAATGGTGCAATATGATAAATGTTTGAACTTATAAATATGCCTCAAAAGCAAAAGTTGGATGTTTGTGGTGAATGGTAACCTCCACTTCTGTTATTTTGTGTTGTTAGATTTAGGGTTTGTGGGAATTTTCAATTTAATTTGTTAATTAAGAAACTTTTTTTCTTTGAGGTTAGATTTATTCAGTTTTTCTTTCTTTTTCATTTTGAAAAAAATATTGGAGACATCCTAAACTTTTTTTTTCAATTTTCTAATAAAATTTTCAGGTTCTTGTGGTGTTGTCTACAATGGATTATGGCATGGCTTGGTACGTAATATATTACATATAATACCATCTTATAATTTTAGAATGAGTATTTGAAAAAGTCTTTAAATGTGAAAATTTTGGTAATCAACGAAACTGTAACAGGATGTTGCAATCAAAGCTTTTAGTGGGTGTGACTATTCTGATGAGATTTTACAGGTTACCAAAAAGAGGTTTGTAGTAAGATTACACTATTTTGGCATATCTTGATACACTTTAGAAGATCCACTCAAGGTCAAATTTTGACATGCTTCTTAAACTTCTTACGATAAAAATTGTTGAGGATTTAAAGCATTTTGTAAGTGCATCTCCTTATATATTCCTTTGGCTGTCCATGTTTGTTTTAGGTTTCTATAATGAAGAGATTGAGGCATCCAAATGTGGTGTTGTTCATAGGAGCTGTATATGCACCCGAACATCTTGCTATTGTGACAGAGTTATTACCAAGGTATCCAATAGGTTACTCTGAATTTAGCTTTGTTTATTTTTAATCTGATTTGACTTGTTGAATTATGGTATAAGAACAAATCCCATATAAGGTAATTATTCGTCGCTTGTCATAAACAAGCATATGCTATGATTTTTTTTCCCTCTTAGATGAGAGAAAAATAAAACTCAAAGTAATAAACATAGATTTGCTACTTGGGATTATTGATATTGATAAAACTAAACTATGTTGGTTTTTGTAGCCTTGATGATGGGTGGATATGTGCTCTACAAATAAATGGAAATTATAAGCCAAAAATGGCATGTGAGGGAACAAGAGAAGACAATTTCTAGTTGATATCTTAGTGATCATAATCTTTTACTATTTTAGTAAAATGAATTGTGTCGTTCGCATAAATACCAAGTAATCTGATTTTTTTTTGGTTAGAAATCAATAGCAGTATTATGGACTAGGTTTTTTCCACCAACCTTCACATATGTACAAGTACAAAGTATTGTTGAACTGGCAATCAAAGTTGATTCTTTAGGATTTGGAAATTATTTATACTTTATAGAAATAAATTTATTTTTACAGAAATTCCATTCCTATTTTTAAGAAGTCTATTTTTCTGTTCAAGATTCAAAAACAAAGGGAAATTTGTGCACAGCCTAATGCTGACCTATAAATTATCTTTTTTCATTTTTAGATTGAAATTATTTTTCTTTTTCAGGTTTTATAAGGTGGAATTAAACTATCATAATCTCATAATATTATTTTTGTTATTAAAAAAAAAACGATTCACAAGATTCTTCTTGAAATTAATTATCTTTACTAATCTTCTATTTTTAAAAAGCTTTCCCTTCTCGTGACAAAAGGCAGATACTTTTATACTTTCCATTGGAATATTCTCAACCAAGATTAGTATTAAAGCAAGGAGCCTTTGTTAAGCGTGACATACCAAGTTTCTCTTAACCCTTCTCTCTCTCTCTCACACACACACAAAATTTTGGTTTCATATTAAATCATTTTATGAAGGACAACTTAGGTCACCTCCTTATTCCTCAGTCTGTTTCCTCCTTATATGTTGTGAGATAAAATTTCCCACTTCATTTGATTCATGGTGTTGATCCCTTGCATCTACATATTGGTTATGTCAATTGAAGTGTTGAGGGTTCATTTTTCTGTAGATTATAGGAAACATTTGTCACAACATGTCATTCTAGCCTGTTTTATTGCCGTACTTTATATTATTCAGTTTTGTTACAGTTTAGGAGTGGGGGTGCCTTTTTGTTATCCTAGTTGTAATTTGATATTTATCATTTGTCCCAAGGGGGAGTCTCTTCAAAATATTGCATAAGAATACACAGAAATTGGAGTTGAAGCATCGTTTAAGAATGGCATTAGACGTTGTACGTAGTATTTGGATTCAAATTTGTCACATTATTCACTAGGTTGGTGCTAATTTTATTTTTTATGCATCCAACCGATGGAAATTTGATCATTTGGATTTGATTCCTATTGGTTGTAGGCTCATGGAATGAATTATCTTCATCATCAGAATCCTCCAATAATACATCAAGACTTGAAATCGTCTAATTTACTTGTTGATTAAAATTGGACAGTCAAGGTTTGTTTCATTTTTATGATGCAGTGTTATTGGTGAACTTGCAATACCTTTAATTTAAATATAATGATTATGTTACGTATCATAAATTAATCTTTGTTCCTTTATTTAATAGGTTGGAGACTTTGGTCTTTCAAAATTGAAGAATGCTACATGCTTGACAAGAATTACAGGAAAGGGAACGGTAATAGATACTAAACTTTAGATGCATGTATGCTTCTTTAACAGACATCACTTGCATTTTCTAAATGAAGGTTATTGGAATGATTTTATGATCTCCACGAAGAATTCAAATACATTAATATGAATTTCCTTCATTGCATTTGTATACACATGGTGGAGAGAATAAGCATATATATCATGTCAGCATGTAACATCTCTAGGGTTTTCACCCCGAAAGTGCTGATGGCTTTTATTCATTGAATGTGAATCATTACATTGGCTGTAGCTTTCAATCAGCAAGTCTGATTTGAAAATCAGAACTCATACATCATGCAAATGTCATCAAAATACATAGCAGACCCTTGTCAAATGATAGAGCAATGAAACCCTAGGTAGCCCTTATGCAATGCATGTCAATCCTTGACTGAATTCTGACTGGAACAGCACTATATCAGGTCTGATATGACTGATATAAACCCTGATATGACTGAAATATGAATTGCTTTCAAACCCTAAGCTGACCCTTCAAAACCTTGTCAAATGCAAATCGGTAGGGCTGGAAATTGGCATGTTTGAAGCATAACCTGAATGAAACATGAACAAATCTCTGAATAAATAACTGATGCAAATCTGTACCCTGCTGTCACAGAACCCTGATTGCTGATAATATCAAAATAATGCCAAAAATCACTTCCAAAGGCTAGTGATAGGCCCTATAATGAGGGCGATTAGGGTTTAGAGGCTTCTATTGAGATCAAACCCTCCAAATGATGATGAAACTTGCTCAGACCTGTGGAAAACTCTCTGTTGTACCTGCCGTACCTTCAAATCAGAATGATAATGATGGCTGGAAGTGAACAAAAATCCCTCAATAAGCCAAGTGATCCAACCATAAAGCCTTCAATGCCAATCTATGATGAAATATGATCAAAGAACACTCCAAATCGAAAAAATATCTCCATACAAACATCAAATTCAAACTCCATGATGAAATCCAAATGATATCATCCCATGATGGTGGAAAGGGATCATCACCAATCCACAATATGCCAAGGGAACACCACTTTGAGCAAACTGAAAATGCAATTTCAGTCAAGAGAAGCTCTCAAAATGCAAGATTACCAAATGATCAATACCCGCAAATTGAAACCAAACATCTCTAATTATTCTCCTCTCAACCTAGGCGTCCCAATTCGCCCAATTTGTGTAAAATTTCAAGTCCACCAATCAATTTAATCTCCAACTTGATAATTTTAAATGAAATGCACTCATGAGGTCACAATCATTTAAAATAATAAAATAACAATATTTTATTATTTTTCCATATATCTCCTTAGACGCCAATATTTTAAAAAATATCATTTTATTGAATTTTCTTCCCTTCTCCTTGATCGCCGATTCCCCTTGAGCCAATAAAAATTAATTTTTTATTATTTTCTTTTACCTCCTCCTTGAATGGCGAACTTCTCGAGCAAATAAAATATTATTTTACATGTGTTCCTCCTTCCTTGGGCGGCGCTCCTTGACAAAACAATATTTTATTATTTTTTACAAATCCTCCTTGGCGTCAATTTGGGACTCAGTACCAACTAGTGCTTGGTGTAAACTCAGTACCAACTAATCAGAATAGCTCCTGCCAAAACACACTGATGAATCTGTTGTCCCAATCACTGACAATGGTCTTTAGAAGGCCATACAAGCGAAACACCTCTCGAAAGAACAACTTTGCAACCTGCAGTGCTGAATAGTCCGCTGAAATAGCATAGAAGTGTGCATATTTGGTTAACTTGTAAACAACAACATATATGCAATCTCTACCATGTACCTTCGGAAGACCTGTAATGAAATCCATGGAGATACTTTCCCACTTCTGCTCTGGAATAGGCCATGGCTGAAGTAGACCCGCAGGAAAAGTATGCTCAAACTTGTTCTGTTGACAAGTCAAACATTCTCTAACATGCTGCAATACATCATCCTTGAGACCCTTCCATGAGAATCTCTCTCTAATCTGTCCATAGGTTTTAAAAAACCCTGGATGCCCTGCTAGAGGTGTGTCATGAATGGCTTTCAAAATCTGCTGCTTAAGTTTTGATTCAGGTACCAAGAATATCCTGTCCTTATAATATATCATGTGATCAACAACCTTATACCTATCATCCTGAATCAATCCATCCATGATCTCGCATGCAAATGTACTCTTGGAATACTCAACTAAAAGTTGAGATTTCCAATTAGTTGAAATCTCACTCAAAGAGCAAATAGTAGGACTGTAGGCCTCCTAGAAAGTGCATTTGCTACAATATTCTTCTTCCCCTTCACAAATTGGATGTCAAAATCATATGCCTATATCTTAGAGACCCATTTTTGTTGTCTCTCATTCAAATCCTTTTGCTCTAAGAAGTATTTTAAGCTATTGTGGTCGGTCCTAACCACAAGCTTCACACCTACCAAGTATTGTCGAAACTTTGCCAAAGCATGTATAATGGCAAGCATCTCCTTGTCATAGGTGGAATATAGGCGCTCCACATCCCTCAATTTCTTGCTCTCAAATGCAATGGGATGCCTATTCTGCATCAAAACAGCCCCAATACCATCTCTTGATGCATCACACTCAAGTACAAAGGACTGTGTAAAATCTGGTAGTGCCAAAACTGGAGTGGTGTTCATCACTTCCTTGAGCCGATCAAAAGCTGCTTGTCCCTCAATAGACCAAAGGAATGCCCCCTTCTTAGTGAGATTTGTAAGTGGTGCTGCCAATTGTGAAAAGCTGCATACAAACCTCCTGTAATAACTGCGTAGACCCAAGAAACCTCTCAACTCTGAAATGTTCCTTGGAGTAGGCCAATCCTGTATAGCAAAAAACTCAAAGCATCAAAAATAATACTCCATCTGCAAAACACTCCGGCCGAGAGCAAAAAACTCAAAGCATCGAACTATTGAACCTTGAACCGCTGAACCATTGAACTTAGAGAAAAAAGGGTTCAAGTTCAAACCGAAATGTCGAAGATGAGCACACACATCTGCAATTTTCCCATCCACCTCTGAATAGTGACCTTGTTTTTTATCTTCACCAGTGCCCTGATAATCAAAAGCAAAGTTTTCAACCTCTGCACTATGAAGGTGGCCAAAATCTTCAAGGAAACATTCATAATCAGCATCCAAATATATTTCATCATCTGAAAGGCTCGCATATGCATCTGAATGCTGGCAATCACTAGCATATTCACTGCCATCCCTTGAATCAATGTTTTCTATATTCAGAGTGAAGCTCTGCATATCCACTTCATATAAATAATCAGGCATAACTGGGATATGCACACCGCTGCAAGACACAACTTCATGTATGTCTCTCATTTGATCAATTGGAGGGCACCTTGTGTTTGCAAGCTTGTCTTCTAAAGGCTGATAACAATCTTTGTTTTTATTATTACAAGATGTGCTTACATTTTCTACAACATTTTCTTCATGCATCACATCATGGCTGCACACATTATTCTGAAGTATATTTCCCTCTATACAATCATCTCTCAATGCACATACTGGGAGGGCTGAAATATATTCACTTTGATAACTGCTTTGACAACTTGCAGCCATGAAACCTACTGGCATTCCATATTTCTCATTGTTTTCTATGTCCATAGCAAATTGGAAAGCCTGGTGAAGTGTGACTGGTTCTTTATCTCTCAACAGATAACTCATTTCTTCATCAAATGCAGCCAAATAAATTGTCAAGCACAATGCATTATTAGGTCTCATATATTCAGGGATCTGCCTGAGCAATTTAATAAACCTAAGATTAAAGGTTGGAACCAACTCCTCATCTTCCCTTTGGATATTCATAAAATGTATGATCAATGAGGCCACATCAAACCTTTCACCAAACTGCCCTAGGAATGCAACTTCTAAATCTATCCATGAAGAAACTGAACAAACAGGCAGGTCTGAAAACCATATCCTAGCATTATCTTCCAATGACTGAACAAAGAGTCTCATTACTACATCATCATCCTCTACCTCATAATCTTCTATTAAATTACAAAATCTTTGCAGATGTTTGTTTGCCGATTCAGAATCTGATCCACTATATTTTGGCAAACATCTTCTAATTTTATTGGGAATAATATTTGGGTAACCATATATCCCTGTGAAATTTAGGGCTTTATATCTTTCAATAAAGAATAGTCTTCTCTGAGAGCACGACTAGGCTTGCTGTTCTAAACTCAACATTGTGAATCAAAGATGAATACCTGGATATATGTTGCAGCATTGATAGGTTCTTTGAACAGAGTCGCCACCTCTCAGAGAGAGGACAAAATGTCAGCAAGGCACTTCTGTTTTCTGGATTCATCACCCCAGCAGAGCACCACATGGTTCCTTTTTGCTACAACTTCACTGGAAACTAGATTTTCCAGCCCTCAGGTTACTTGACTCTCTCTCTCCCCAGCAGAGTCGCCATTTTGTTGGTTTTTCTTCTGAATCAGCATTAGGGTTTGCCACTTCTAATGCACAGGCAGATTCAGCCAACTGAATACAGGAGGTTGCGTGAGCTCCTCCCCTTCACTTCTGGTTCTGCCGCACCAAGGGGGGTGTCCCTATTTGATAAAAGTATAACCTTGACTAGCTCAATGATAGAAGGATTTAACTTGACAGCAACAGGCAGAATACTCTCATGTATGGACCAAGATTTGTGTAACAAATCACAAGGTTGGCAACATTCTTGGACATATATGTCTGGTTGGGTATGAGAGTACGCAGAGATCCTAATCCTACTCCTACAACTAATAGGTGGAAGGATGAAATGGTTTGATTTGATGTTTGGATGCAAACCTGGACCTGGTGTATAACCTCAACACAGAGCTAGATTGGTGCCTATCCAGGGCTTGGAGTCAGTAGACATACACCTGTGAATGATTAGCATGAACAACTGAAACTGAATTTCAGGGGGATACATATGATAACTGCCTTACAGATATCTCCCAATACAGAGTGTTAAGCTATCTATACTTATGGCATCCCTATTGCAGTATACCCTTCCCAATATTCAATCTGAAAACAGTTTAATCTACCCCTTGAGCAGAAGTTAAAAGATTAAACCTTCAACACAGGAATTTTATGTTCTAGAATCTCAGACATTCCTTGAATGCCTGGACTCAGAAGAAAGATACATGCAAAACTGGAGACAGAATCAGCATAACACATGCAAACGTAGCATTATTCATATAAAATTGACCATGAAATCAGTGGATTCATGCACAAACGTACAACAGGAGATACATAAACTCACAAGTTTTGCTGCACAGAGCAACCAAAACCAGTTGTATCTTATTACAGAGCCAAAATGTCCAGTTTTCAACAACCTCAAAAAATGGTAACACAGTCTGCCTATATCGGCCAGAAAGTGTACCTCACAGCAATTAATTACATGGCTATTACAAAAAACCGCCAGATACAGATCCCACAGAAGGAATGGCGCTCAGAAGTTATTGCTGCAGAGATAGAAAGTAGACAATGGTGGCCTCGAGCCCTGCGCCGCCATCAGGAAGTCTTCCTCCATAAATCGGGCCACCTGATCATGTGTACCATTTCTCTTACCCCTGCTACAGTCGCCATTGATGGCTCAACCACTCGCGGCCGCGTGAAAACTGTCGCTGCGTTCAAAAAGAAATTTCCCGCTAAAATGCATTTTCTGAAGTTTCAAATGTGCAGGGAAATTAATCCCACATTGGTGCCGCGGAGACTCCTTTAGCAGTTTATAAACGGGGCCACAAACATAATAAGCGTCGAGCGCTTTTGCCACGCTCGACACACGCCTCTCAGCCCAAAGCCCATCGCCCAGACCTAGGCCATCGGCTCACCCCACAAATCTCTCATCGATCTCAACGGTCTCGTCGACTGCTACCTTCGCATTCCCCTTCATCGGCCAGAGAAAGACCGTCGGGCCGACCCTCCAAACCTTCGCCGATCTCATCAGTTACACCGATGAAGCCACCGCAATCCTCTGTCGGCCAGACTACTACCATCGGCGAACCAAAAAGCCTCCTCACCGATAGGCAAAAGTCACACCGACGCTTACACTATATTCCTTGTCATCGGCCAGAGAAAGACCGTCGGGCTAACTTCCCAGACTCCCACCGACCATACACGTCTCCTCGATGGCCACCAAAACACACTACGTTAGTGGTTACCAATCCACCCTCCTCCATCGGTATGACCAAAAATTATCGGGAAGACCACAAATTACTACGCCGATAGATCAAAGTCCTGGCGACCACACATATGCCCAAATCCCCAACGGCCCGAGTAACGATATCAGCAGAGGCCAAAACCCCTCTGCCGATAGCAACAGTCCCGCCGACGGTCTTTCCGTCTCCAAGACACACTCCCGCGTCACCCCGATATGTCGAACACCAACCTCACCATCGGCCAGACTCTCAACTGTCGGCCTAGCATGAAATTCCCCTGCCGATGAAGAGTATTACACCGATGAACACCAAAAACACAAAGCGCTGAACTGTTGAACCGTTGAACCACGAACCGGTTCAACCCGATGGTTCAACACTGAGGTTCAAACATCAAAAATAATACTCCATCTGTAAAACACTCCGGCCGAGAGCAAAAAACTCAAAGCATCGAACTATTGAACCTTGAACCGCTGAACCATTGAACTTAGAGAAAAAAGGGTTCAAGTTCAAACCGAAATGTCGAAGACACAAAAACGAATGCATGCCGATGGAGAAAACACGAAGACCCCTCCTCAAGAAATGAGATGCAGATGTTGAAAAACACTGAAGGGGTGCCAAAACTTAGAACCTTTTTTGGATTTTTTGGGATGGTGCCTGCATGAAAATTGCTAAATTAACTGACAGTGAATTCAGGCACCAACAGGTTGCACATCAATTAAGGGAATAGGAAAATGTTGAAAGAGCAAACGAAATCAAGCTGGTGATTGAAGAGCTTGATTGGATTAAAGAAGATTTTGACTTAGGACAACTCCCTAAGTATGCAGATTCAGAGTTGAAGCAATATATAGAGTTGTTTGAAAATGAAGGTGAAAACAACTTCCAATCTTTTGATAATCCCCTCTTTGTTATGGAAGTTGAATTAACCTTTGACAATCCACTCTTTATGTTGAATGATGGACTACTATCTGATTCCAACAACACGGAGGATGATAGTAACAAGATATGGGATCCAGGTGAAGTGTACTCATGGGATGTTATTTTGCACAAAGATTTCACCAACTTGAAGTTAGCATCAGTGGTTGACTTTTGGCATGAAGTCAAGGTATGTATTGTTTTGAGTTCAACTGTGGCTTCTTTTGATTATGGAGTTTGCCCTGCATTGCATCGACCTTGTATGGTATTCCAATTTCAACGTTTGAATTTTCCAAGGAGGAATTACCATCACAAAGTAGCACTCCATATTGTAAGGTCAAATAATATCAGTTACTAAAAATAACCTTCAACAAGCAATTAAATCCCAAAATAATTAAATAGAATAAAATATTTATAAAATGGAGCGGAAAAAGAGACAATTGAATAACTTTCATCATTATATCCAAATAGGATTACATACATCAATGAATCAATAAGTATATCAAAACAAGGCCGTGCTTTTACAAGATTTAGCCATGTAGGCTTATACAAGAATAACATATTAGCAATATGTAATATCCTTTCGCAAGTGCACCGTTGAACCTAAGAGAGAGGGAGAGAGAGTATCATCGTGGTGATATCCACCCTGCGACAAAGCATAAAGCTCCCCCGTGCTACCCAACTGGGAAGCCCAACCCATCTTGAGGGGTCTAGCAAACTGAAACTGGCTTAGGTGAAGGAATCTAGTGCTCTTCTTAACTTATTACACATAAATGCAAGAATGAAAATGCCTCCACAACTCATACATACTTCTCAATTTGATCCTAATTTGTCCCAATAAGTATGTAATTCCTCTCTTTAAGTGATTAAGAACAATTTTTTTTCATATTTAACATCATAAAGGATTTTATTTCAGATTAGTAACTTTACGAGTATGATCAATCTATCCTAAGATCGTATTAAGGACTATACAATTCTTACTTTATGTCCAAAGGTTGTTTTATGTAAAAGCATCAAATTTAGTTCTAATTCCAATTGTTCAAGTTGTACTAAGTCTATTGAGTCCACAAACGATATCATGGAAAGATTATCACTTTTACAACAAGATATACATACGAGCTGAAACATTATATTTATCCATTAATTAAACATATATTCTTAATAATCCAAATACTCACATCATTAGTTTGATTACTATTGATGATGTTTTTGTGACACCACAACAATAGAATAAAATATTGAGTATTCTATCCTCTCTTGAATAAAGCTTCTCAGACGCTGAACTATGTGATCGAATGAGACTGCTCCAAGGTTCCTTTTATGTCAGGTCTTGACGTGCATAGGGATAGACTCAGTAGAATGATGTGATTTGCTGGTAATCACAAGGGGGACTTACGTATCAGACTTAGTGTTTCAGTGCTCAAGGAAGAAAGTCAGAGGGGTTTCGGTGGATTCTGGTGTCCTGGACGTGGATTCCTCTTTTCATGGACTGGATTTTCAACTCCTGGCGAAAAAGATCCAAGTTCACCCAGACTGACCTATGCGGGTAACGAATGATTTTGTAGTTGGCTCTTTTATAATCTACTCCTAAGGAAAACTCAAAGAAAATGAAAAAGATAGGGATGATGGAAGAGAGTTCAGGGATCTAAATGACAGGAAGGACTACTGCTGAAGATTGATGCTGGACCCACACTTCTGCTTTGTCATGCGACAACAGCTAGGCAGAGATGGTGCGATCTTCTGGGATAGCGGCAGGGGTTTTCACACTGTCCTGACATGGAACATGGGATTTGATCACTCAGGAACAGTTGAAGTTAAGCTTGGAATTAGTTCAGACTAACCATACAAAGTGATTTGCAAGCCACAGATCATGAATGGTATGAACAAATTTGCACTCAATCATTCAACAATAACATTTTCCATCATACTAACTAACAAAGCTTGAAATAAAGGAAGTAACATGAATAACTTTCAGATTTGCTTCAAGGAATCAATAAGACCATGTCAAACATCTAGAGGATCATAGGAACACCAATATTCAATGCTTATATCCTTGCTTCAGAAGTCTGTATTACAACAATCGAACTGATCCTTGGAGTTTCAGCTCAGAAATACAATGCAGAAA
Source organism: Cunninghamia lanceolata (assembly GCA_027924645.1). NCBI lineage: Eukaryota > Viridiplantae > Streptophyta > Pinopsida > Cupressales > Cupressaceae > Cunninghamia > Cunninghamia lanceolata. Next base: position 7,203,660 of record BSBN01000512.1, read on the forward strand.
TAAAAGCTAACTACTAGGGTGCTCTAGGAGAATCAGAATGATAGAAATGAGAAAAGAGGGAGCCCCTATATTGAGGCATCCCTCAGCCTTTATATAGGCTATCAAAAATGCATTAGGGCAAAAGGAAATCCGATTTCCTTGAAACGTGTGCCATGGGTCAGAAACCCTAGAAAAAGTGGGTGGGGTCGTCAGATTGCTCATGCAGGAGACTGCCACCTGTCCTGGGCGTCAGAAGGTGAAAGGATGACCTTCAGCTGTCTAGGGCGCCCCAGTTGACTAGGACTCCCGGACGGGACTGTCCTGCCTGTCTGGAACTTCTTCCTGCTCTTTAGTCTTTGCCTCCAGGAACCTGGTCAGGACGACTTCCAACTCCTCCATAGGAATACTGGGCATGTTTTCCATCCGGAACTCCATGACAAACGCGGTGGAACTCATGTAAAAGGCCTTCGATTCCTCCAGGTTTTGGAATTGTGCATCAATACTGTCACTGAAGAGTCGATCCCAATCAATCATCTTTGTCCCAGCGGTGACTTCCTTGATGTAGTAGAACATCCATGGTTTGAAGGTAGAGGACTGTGGACTTCCCATGATCTTGTTCAGCATGACGACGAGGTCTCCATGCTCTTGCTTGAAATCGGATTTAAGGAGTGTCCTTGGCAACTTGGAACGGTGAGGCCTTTTCTTCTGCATCCATGATTTGTTGATGATCCTGAAACCGGTTGTTGGATCGGCTTGGAACATGTCAGCTGACTCCACCTGGCTTGTGTACTCGATGGGACTATAGACAGGTATGTTGAATTTCTCCGCAATCCTTTCCTTGGTGAAATAGGCCACCACTGTGTTGTTGCGAGCGACGACCATCCTTTGTTCTGGATCATAGTGCATGAAACATTCCACGATCAGCTCGAGACAAGGAATGGCGGGTGGGAAGCATGCGGCGGAGGCAACTCCATTCCGGACGATCTTGGCTGCGAGCTGGGATGGAGGATGTCCATCAACTCCGTACATTCGCTTCCCAATTTCTTCCATGACCGAAGGATGGATGTTGGTGTCTCCGACGTTCGTCCACTTTGAGGTGATTGTGGACTGTAGGAGTGTCCCTTTGAGGGCAGCCTTCACTTGAGTTTGTTTTGAAAAGTTCGCTTTGGCACTCGCCATTCACCTGTGGAATCAAGGAAAGAAATAGCAAAGTATAAGTTTTAAAGAGGTATGGATGGAGGTGGGATGAGGGTTTCTTATTCCCACACATGGGTCGTTAGTACAACAGTTTTATGCATGTGGGACTAAAATCCCGAATTTTCAAGTACATAGGAAGGAGAAAATAACAATATTCTAAATAAGAAGAGCCATCCTATGTATCTACATACCTTTCTGTGCACAAGGAACTTTTGACCTTTAATGGAATCTCTGATTTTTTTGATGGATTTCTGACCTTCTAATGGATTTTCTGAAGAAATTTTTGAGTTTAAATGGATTGTTGTCAAGAAATCTGCCTTTGGAATGTTTCAGAAATTTAAATTTTGGTGAAGAACTTACCTTGGAATGGAGGAGTCTTGGGCTTGGAGGATGAAATCTGCCCTAGGAAGATGTATTTCTGCCTTTGAATACCTCAGAAATCTGCCTTTAACCTACAGAAAATCTGCCCTAATGAAGAATTCAGCCTTGGAAATGATAAAATCTGCAATATCCTTGGATAAATTTGTCCTTCAAGTGATGAAATCTGCCCTTGGAATGTATATTTCTGCTCTTAGAAGGTAATTTTCTACTCTCCTTGATTTGGAATTGAATTTGAATGATTGAAAATGACTTGAGCGCCCCCTTTATATAGGCAACTTGGCCTTCTTTTAGCACTTGGCCGACCTAGGTTGGAGGAAGAAAAACATAGCCACCAAACTTTATCACTCAGCCGACTTAATTTTGTCCTTTTCTCCTGATGTCGGTGGTTGGGGATTTTAGTAAGTCGGGGAATTTCAAATGTTAGGGATTTCTTGATGTCCTGGATTTCTTCTAGTCGGGGATTTCTTCCAGTCCTGGATTTCTTCCAAACTCTCTTGTCCTTTGCTAAGTTTTGGAGGTCTTTTCCTCGATGAATTTCATGAAGGTTATTGTTTCACTTTGGACAGGAATCACTCGCGGAGGGAACCAGAATCCATCTGGCACATCTTCCTGCAAGTCGCGGATCAAGTTGTACAGTTGCATCCTCAGGCTGGGTCAGGAGAGTCATCCCGCAGTGCAGTGTCCCTTTGAGGGCATGTTCCATTGGGTCCTGGATACTGCAATCAGGACAGAAATCTTCTAGGGGCGCAAAATCCCTGAGGAAGTGGATTTTGGAATCAGGACAAAAAACCTCCTGGAGCGCATATTCCACCTGGTCATGGATAGTGCGACTAGGGACAAATTCCTTCCAGGTTTTCCTCCTCTTTCAGACTCATTTTCAAGTTCTTTTGTAAGAGTTTTACCAAGTTTTGGAAGTCTTCCTGTAGGATTTCATGAAGGTCAACACTCCGTTTTGGACAGACATCAGTTGCAGAGGGAACTGGAGGATCCTGTCCAAGGTCGCAAATTCCCTGAGGCAGTGGATTTTGCGCCTTGGACAAAAAATCTCCATGGGTGCACATTCCCTGAGGTGCAGGATTTCGCGCCCTGGACAAAACTTCTCCTGGAGCGCACATTTCCACAGGAGGTGGATTTTGCACCCTAGACCCTGCATGTCCAGCTTTCGGGATTTTGGTTAAGGACTTATCCTTTCCTTCAGTTTAATTGTTTGAGTGAGGTTTCAGTTTTGCAGGAGGTGAACTCTAGCTGCTTTACGAAGGTTCAATGACGACACGGGATCCGGAACACGGAGTTTTTGTTTCTTCCATCCCCTCAAGGAATCCCCCATTTTCATGGTGAAATTTGTAGAAGGTGAACTCTAGCTGGTTTACAGAGGTTCAATGATGACACAGGATCCGGAACACGGAGTTTTCGTTTCTTCCATCCCCTCAAGGAATCTCCCATTTTCATGGTGAAATTTGGAGAAGGTGAACTCTAGCTGCTTTACAGAGGTTCAATGACGACACGGGATCCGGAACACGGAGTTTTCGTTTCTTCCATCCCCTCAAGGAATCCCCCATTTTCATGGTGAAATTTGCAGAAGGTGAACTCTAGTTGCTTTACGGAGGTTCAATGACGACACGGGATCCAGAACACGGAGTTTTCGTTTCTTCCATCCCCTCAAGGAATCCCCCATTTTCATGGTGAAATTTTCCAACCAGACTGTGAATTCTTTGATTCAAGCATCTACAGAGAAGTCAGGGAGTGATTTTCAAGCCAATTGCATAGTCCAGACTAGACAGGACCCTGAACTGGACACCTTAGTCTTGGGGCGCATAATCCAGGAGGTACTGGATTATGCGACCAAGACAAAAATCTGTCCTGGGCGCATAATCCAGTACCTGCTGGATTATGCGACCAGGGAGAAGTTTCTTCCCTGGGCGCATATTCCAGTTGGTACTGGAATATGCGACTAGGGATGTTCTTGTTCTGCATTTCCATGTTCTTTCTGAGTTTTGTCGGAACATCATTTAATTTGAAATCACTTTAAGTACTTGAAAAAACTTCATTGTTTTGACTATCCTGCGAGCTATGACTTGAGATTGAATCCCGGATTGGGATCAGAAGGATACCCCTTAGATTGAACTTCCGGACTAGAGCTATCGGGCCAGGAACTGAGTTCCATGACTGAAGGATGATCATGCCAAGGAGTGACAGTCTTTGTTGAATTCCGGGCCTTGGTTGGGATAAGAATTTGGATAGACCTTGAAATAGGATTTCGGGTAGGAACTCCTCGAACAAGACTCCGGGATAGGCACTTCCAGACAAGACTCCGGATTGGACCTCTGGGTTGGATTCCTGGATTGGAGTCTGGGGATGGTTTCTTGAGTGGGACATGGAGTCTTGTAACCAGACTAGAACTGAGTTCCATGCCGAGGATGGAATGGGTTCATTTCCTAAGGATGGAAAGACAAAACCCTTCCCTGAGGACAGTTCAAAATAGGCAGTTAGGGTTCCAAGCCCATGTAGGAGGGATCCTGTGTGTTCACTTCCTCGATCACCGGTGAGCCGGTTTTGAAATTATGCCGGAGAGTATGGGATCAGAGCAAGAATCCGGTCTAAGTCAAAAAAAGGGAGGGGGACCCAATTTGCAATTGGGGTTGATGTTGTAAAAGGTCACAACAATTACCATCTAGCTAAACTTAACTCAACAACACCAACAATCATTGAAAGATATTTTATTGTTTAAACTTTACTTTTAAATTTACAAGGTTATACTATCAATTATTTTTATATGATGACTTAACCAAATGACACATTTAACTTTAAAAGTCTACATCCTATAATGTTCTTTCACTTTTGAGAAATGTGTTGCCTTTGTTCTAATTATATTTCTTATAAAGAAATTGTCGATATCTAACCAACATTTATTTAACCTAAGTAGATGTAAGCATATGGTATTCATCGGAATGGATTGGCCTATTAAGGAAAACTTATTATCTTTCATAAATATGTTGGTTCTAATGGATTAAATCAGTCTTAAAATCTTCTAAGTTTCAATACTAAAATGATCACAAGAGCCTTCTATACATAGCAACCACTAAAAGTTAGAACAATGCTAATAAAATGTATATACACAATCAACTTGGCGCTCAGCGATTTAATGATCGCAGTATGCACAATTGACTCTTACAACTCCGCAAATGTTATGATGATGAACTATGATTGCAAAGACATCGATTTACCAATGCAAGGCCGCTGCCAACGAGTGCAGCGCCTTGAGCAGGTATAAGTTAAGCATTCAAAGGAATTAAAGATATTTAAACGTATATAAAGCATTGATTCCATAAAAGGTGACGCCCATCAAGGAAGGATCGTTGGATAGACGTTAGAGACTTCCATCGAACAAGGTTGACATGCAAGGTTCGGTAAAATATATACACAGAAATGCCGAAATGATGCTAAAGGCTGAAACCAAGCTACTATAAGAGATGTTGGTTTATAATACATGCTAGGATTTAAAATGCAGGCCGAAATACATATTGGAGAGAGGTCGTTTAACTAAGGAAAGGAAGATAGAACCTCAAGTAGGTCGTTCGACAGGCCGTTGAAAGTTTTATGAAAAAGGGTAGTAGACCCCTAGAAAAGGGTCGATTCAGAAGGTTGAGGGCACCGTAGTTAGGACTAAATCATAGTTTTAATGATTTCCCACGCCTATAAAATTCCACACGCCACCACGACTTGCACTCTGGCAACCGCATGATGACGATCTCCCTGGCAGTGATTGAAAGATTACCCAAAACAAATTTTCAGCAATTTGAATGACAAAAATGGCTCAAAGAACGTCTTCTCACACACGGCGATGACTGCAATAAGGATTCGATGAAAGAAAAACTGAATATTCTCACACAGAGGGCAATTCAGAAATTGTTTTTGCAGATTTCCACGAGTCTTGCTATATTATGAGATGCTAGAGATAAAAGGAAGGCTACAAAATGCATACGTGAAATGTATTACAGTATGATGCAACTGAAAGGAAAACTAAGAATAAGAAGCATGGTGTAATATTTAGTAACAAAAAGGAAATAGTAATGTCGTTTCATAGGGTCACTTAGTGATTCGATTTGTAGAATAATTCTATAACAGTGAATAATGAATTAAACAAACTTGAGGAACATTTGGAAACGTAGGACATTATGGCCTTTAAGGTGGATAGAGTGCCATTATAGGTCGACCAGAGGCGTCATGCCTAATAGAAGGTGAAAGAAAATGCTTTCCAGTAATAAAGGAATGACTAATACCAGCACTACAACAGCCGAAGGGGAGGACTGGCTAAGAGTATCTGACGAAAGGCTTTAAGCTTATCGTAAACAATACAAGCGCTAGCGATACAACGAATAGGGTCACCAAAGATATCAAGCAATAGAAGGAACTCCACGAATTGCTGAGTAAGGATCAGCAAGGTTGACAATCCAACAGGGATAAGACTACGAATGTTACCCAGACAATTTCACAGATTAAACATAAGTGAGGGAAGAATACCTGTAATTTCCACGCTTGGGTTTCATTTACTGGTTCGGCATTCCTCTTTTCTTTCCGCCTATCCTCCGTTCGTCCTCCTCTTTTCTGTCTCTCCTTGTATTCCTTGTGTCTCCTTTTATGATTGCTAGTTTCTATTTTTTTTAATTTTATTTTTATTTTATTTTCTAATGTTAGTTTTTCTTTTTTTTCTATGTCTTGATTTTTGCTTTCTTTTATTTTTATTCTATTTTTGTTTACCTTCTATCTTTTCTATTCTTTCTATCTTAACACACGATTATTCACAAGAAATAGTAATTAATATTAAATTAAAAGTAATTTTCTCCATATTAAATAAAGTAAACATAACCTGTTATTCTATTTCAATGAGAGGACAATTAATTTTACCGATCAACTCATTTAACTTAGTATCTAGGAAGTAGTGAGAAATATTTCTACGAAAATCAGTAAATCAATTCATCAACATAGGGTTTAGAATGATGAAAATGCAAATGAATGCAACTAAAATGCCAACTAGGTGGCTGTGTGTGCAGATTCCTTTCACCACAATCACCATTAGTCGGCTAGACACCCTCTCCTCGATGATACTCTCTCTCTGTCGAGAGTGTATTCCTGTCATGCACATGAGTCAAAATTAGTCAACGATCATTAAAATAGTAATATTAAATTGAAAATTAATTATTGAGAATAGGGTTATGACACATATACATGATGAGGCTACTTCTTGGCTGAGTATGTATGCAAGAGTTTATCCACAGGGTTTTGTGGAGGATCTGGATGATGGGAAGAATGTTTCATGGAGGATTATGGAATCAAATCTCAGTAATAAAGTTGCTGTCCTAAATCTTATCAGCCATCATATGTTTCCATTTGCATACTTACTTATGGATTGGAGAGAAATTTTAGTCATGACTTTGATATGTTCTGGTACTAGATGGCCCAAATCACTTGCTTTTCTTAGAGGATTTCAGATTTGTTGTTGCTGTCCCATTTTCAAATTACTGAAATCAGATTTTTAGATGATCATTCTAGGTTTTTGCAGCAACCTGATTGTTGTTATGTTTTCTTTGGGCCCTTGGTGGAAGGTTGACAGAAGGTTTCAGCTGAAAAGAACAAGTGTTTCAGCTAACATTGCTTCTTTGGTTTTTGAAAACCAAGTGATTCATGGATGTTCGGTGTTTCTTTCAGCTTGTGTACAAGCTGATTTGTGTTCTCCCTTGGAGGAACATTTCAGATTTTGGATTCCAACATTGATTTTAGGTTGGATAAATTGTGATGTTGACTTATTGGAGGATGCTCACTCCTTCACTCTCATGACTGATGATTTTGACGGTTGGGATCCTAAAATTTGTGTGATTGGTAGAATGCTTCAAAGTATAATGCAAAGTGTTAGTTGTGCAGTTTCTAGATATATTAGAGTGGCGTAGCAGGTGTAATGTCCCCATTTTTGGAATGGTTGCCATTAGAGAGAGATTGGACTAATTCCCATGCTCCGGGATTTTTGGAGGGCATCTTGGGTAATGGAGATGACTTGTCATATTTTTCTGTCTTTGATGCACTCATCTTGGATAAGGTAATTTGTCTTCCTTGGAGCGAGCTTCTGGGGAGAGTTATTTATATGGAGATATGCTATGGGATATGGAGACTTGTTATAATTTTGCCAAGAGATGATATGGGTTCATATGGAGGTCACTTGGATGTTTGGATAAGTGATATAATATCTTCTTTCATGCCTAGAGATGGTTGAGCTCGAGGTTGCACTCTACATACCATCATAATGAGGAGGTCACTTGTTTGGCGCCAATGGAGAAATAAAAATATAATATTCCATGTATCTAGGCTAGCGCTTGAAGGAGAGATAAAACAATATTCAAATTATATCTTTAATTTAATTTGTTTTGGGTGCTCATGTGGAGATAGGGTGGTCGGCCCTATTGGAGGAGAGGCATGTTGCATATATATACAAGTTCATTTGGCATTGGAAGATCATCATTCAAGCATTCTTTCATACACACTTGGAGAGGATCTTGGGATGAAAACCTCAAGCATCCTAGGAGGAGTTGGACGAAAACCTAGCTTCTTCTTTGGAGGATTCCATGACGGGGATCTACTTGCACTCCAACTTCATCTAGGGCAGATTGCATATCAGCTTTGAGAGCATTCATTGATGGCTCCTTTATGGCGAATTGACTAGGGCTTCACCTTAGGGTTGGAGCGCACCCCTTTGGAGGAGGAGCAACTTGCATTTTTGGGTATTGTTGGCTGCCAGGGTTTCATCTACAGCAGATTTTGGTACAGCAGATCAGCAGACCTCATTCGCCTACCTTGGAGGGTTTCTATTTGGGCGATTTGCATCATTGCTTAGGGGTTTTAACCCTAATTGAGGAGTGCCACCCTTTTAAGGACATTTTGCTCATGATTTTGGTATGTACAGCTTGACATTAAGGTCTGAACTGTAGCAACAGTAATCTGTTTTGTATTAGGGCATGCTTGCCTATGTTTTGGATGTAAAAATCAGACTTCTACATTCTGATTTATATCAGCAGACTATTCAGATTTATTATGTATGTTTGATGCTCCCAAATTGTGTATTTCATGGTGAATTTCATTAAAGATAGTGGGCGAATCATATGGTATATTGCTTTGATGATTAGATGTGATTATTGGTTGCTATAATGGTTTATCAATCTGAAAATCAGAAATCAGAATTCATTATCTAGGGTTTGAGCAGAAATTTCAAGTAAAGATCATTTGGAAAGCCCAAAAATCCAAACTAGGAGAAAATATCCCGATATGGGATATTACAACAGGATTGGGGTGGAGCACTCTTGAGATTGATTTGGGATCCAGGTATATTTTTGCTATTCATGTAGGTATCTATGTTGGATGGTATGTATTGTTTGAGGACAAACAATCTTGAGCAGGGAGGACTTGTAATGTCCCCAATTGGTGTTTAGCCAAGTTTGTGACCAATAGCCTATATCCTTGAGCTTCAGTAGGCTATCTGGCTTGGTGAGGGAGCTCCTTAAGTCTTGGAGAGCACAGGGTCAGTTATTTGTGATGCTTTGCTTTTGCTTTGAGTTCGGTGATGTTTTGGGATGACTATGCAACTTTCGAAAGTTTGTTCGGCTTCCTAAATAGCTCTCCAAGATTCTTGGAGGAGCTGTCTATTTTTGGAAAGTCACCCGGAAGGCGTCGTTATTCATCCCAAACCATATGGAGTATGGTGGTATAGTTTATTTGGCATTTTGGTGAAGTTTGAGATTTTCTGCAAAAAGCTAGTATTTTAATGAGCTAACAGTGAATTATTTGCACTTAGTCTTATAAGTTGGAAATAATTATTAAGTGCAAGGGTATTATAGCTCATTGGAAAGGGGAAAAGTCACTCTTTAATTTGGGCACATAAAAGTGAGGGCTAATATGGTGAAATATTGGAGTTGAGTGGAAAAGTCTATTTTTCTATTTAATAATTCATTTTATTGTGCAAACTCCTAAAAAGTGCCTATATAAAGGGGTTGAGAGCTCATTTTGCTCTTTATGCTGGAGATTGTATTGTTACTCTGTTGGATTGAACTTGCGTGTTCTTCCTTTCCTTCTTGGCGACGCAAACCCTCTTGAAGAAGATTAGTTTCGGTGGTGGAAGATCCAGCCTAGCTGGTTCAGGGCGATTTCAACCAGGAATCACATAGAGTTTCATGGAGTTTGATGTTTTTTGATGAGCTTGGGTTTGAAGGTGATTATGTTTTGCTATGTTGGGGCTTGTTATGGTTTTGGAGTTGATGTTTGGGTTTTTCCTTGAGTTATTGGTGATCCTTACTTGGCCGTATAGTTTTGGCCATAACTTGGGCATGCTGGCACTTGGTTTTGTGGAGAAGACAATACATATAATGTTTGAATCATGTTAGCATAATTTCTACAAGCTCTCAATGTACATCTCAGACCATTTTCCATTGTGTATTGCTGCTGTTTGGGTAGTCTTTTCTAGGCCGTACTTCTGTTGTACCAGGCCATACTTGGGTGTGGGAAGAGCTGTTGTTTGTGTATGGATTCAACTGATAGTTCATGCTGATTATTTTGTATCTCAGTTGCCTTGTATTGGAGATGTTTTTGAGCAGATTTTAGGGTATTTGATGTTGTTTTAGACTTGATTGTACCTGTCGTATAGTACCAGCAGGGCCATACAGCAGTCCTAGGCGTGTGAGTATTGTGTGTTGGTCACGGGCTTTAAGGGAGTTGATAGTCATCAAATCTAGGTGTTAGGTATGGAGAATGCATGTTAGAATATTTTGAAGGAGGTATTGAAGACTAAATTTGCAATTTCTATTGAGTTGGGTCTTTCCATAAGCTGCCGTACAACAACAAACAGGCCTTTCTGAGCGCAGCCATGACAGGAAGGATTTCATGTGGTATATTTCAGTTCTGAGTACTTTACTTCATGCTTTAATGATTTGCATTTTACATTATGCAACCTAGTTATTAGTGGACATTACATCATCTATGTGAATGGGGTTTGTGGAACTAATCCTGTGTGTTACAGCCTATTGTACTTCATTGTAATTCTCACTTTTAGTGCAAACTCATTGCAATGGCTTCCCACTGAATAAGTGGATGTGCTAATAAGGATAGTTGTTTAGATGCTTTGTAATGGCTTCCCACTGAATAAGTGGATGTGCCTCTTTCCTTTCCTGTACTTCATGGCTCATGTTCCCGCTGAATAAGTGGATGCACCTGGTTTTAACTTTCTTGTACTCCCATTGAATAAGTGGTTGCCCACTGCATAAGTGGATGTTTACTTTTATGTTTCACTCCCACGATTGAGTGGATGCCCACTGAATAAGTGGAAGATTGTTTCTACTATTGGTTTATGATTTTGAATGCTAACTTTGAAGCACTTGTATGCTCTCACCTTGCCCACATTGGGATCTGGGTGCTCAGAAGAGTATGGAAGACATTGTTGCACTTAACTTCAGTATTGTTGTATATTTTCAAAAAAAAAAAAATCAGGGCAGCTTATTATACTTCTTCCTTTGTCTTTAGTTGAAATCTTATTACCTGTTTTATCTTCTTTGCTTCTTCACATTGAACTTTCAGGTCTTGGATTGTTCTCTTGGTTTCTTCCTCAATTTTCTTTGCTTCCTCATATTGTACTTTCATATCCTTAATCATTTTTTCAGATTCTTCAAGGGCTTGTGAAACCTTAGCCTTGGAGTCAATCTCTTCTTGAACTTTTGATCTCAAATCTGAATTTTTCCTTTTGAGGGAATGAACCTCTTCATTGCAAGATGAATGTCTTCCAAAAGGTACACCTCTTCATCATCTTCTTCAATGTCCTTATCACCTTTTGCTTCCATCGCCATGAAAAGTATTTCTTCTCTTGAATCTTTCTTTTCTTTTCTTTTGTCTTCGCTTTTAACCTGCACATTAAAAAACACAATAATTAGTTTTATCGCAATTAAAACATTTATACTTATGTTCGTATATGTTGGATTCTTCTTTGAGCTTTTGATCAACATGGGCTTCCTTTGTATTTGATTCATCGCTGGAGCTATTGCTTGATTCATGCTTTTTATTCTCCATCTCCTTTGATGCTTTGAACATTTTCTCTCTTATAGATAAATTCTCTTTTACTAACTTCACAAGACTGTCTTTGTTTGTCACAACATCATTTTTTCTATTGCCATGTGTATTCTAAGTGCCACCTCATCATTTTTCACCTTATCACCCTTTCTTACTTTTGTGTTATCACTTGCATTTGATTTTGTTTGTGCTTGTTGATCAATATTTTGCATGGTATTTCCTTTTCCTTTTCCCATATGTGCTCTTTAAGATCTACCTTCTAGCTGTTAGGCTATCTTTGAAGGAACCCGCTCTGATACCAATTGATGAGCACACGGTGATACTGAGATGGGGGGGGGGGTGAATCAGTATCTAACAATCTTTTACTTTTCAAACTCAATTAATTACATCAACTACACATGCAAGATCTAGCAAATAAGTACACAATGAGAACACACGATTTATGTGGAAACCCTTTCGGGAGAAAACCACAACACAATATTGCTTATATATATATATATATATATATATCTTCTTTCTTCTTCTTGTAGGCTCCAACCTACTAGAGACTCCAATCTCCACTTGATAGAATTATAGGCTCCAACCTTCACACAAACTGAGCTCCAACCTCTATTTGATAGGCTCCAACCTAGCAAGAGGCTCCAACCCAACAAGAGGCTCCAACCTCTATTTGATAGGCTCCAACCTATTAATCCTTCAATGGCTGATATAGATTACTTCTTCACAAGATCTTCCTCTCACAAATCTGATTACAACTCACACAATATCCTTCTTCCAAATCTGATCACAATCCTTCCCTTACAAATCTGATCACACACTTCCTTTCACAATCTTATCCTTCATATAATTCTGCTCTTATACTTCACATACTCTTCATATATATGCACTTATCTTTCTTAGCATTCAGCTCTTAATCTTTACATACATTCATCTTAAATATGTTTGCATTTGTTCTTCATTCTGTTGTAGCTTAGGCGCGTGACCCTCAACCCCTCCCTTCTTGGGCTCGCGCGGTCTCTGGCTAACCTCTCCAGTGGCGCCCTCACTAACAGTTCGAGCTTTTGGTGTAGTGGCAGCCGGTGTAGTGTTAACAAATTGGCGACTTTGCTGGGGAGGGGTTCGATTCCCGCCGATGCGCACTACTCGCCTCGTGTCCGTCTGTCCCGTGTCGAATAGCTTGGCTCGGGGGGGTATGTTGTAGCTTAGGCGCGCGACCCTCAACCCCTCCCTTCTCGGGCCTGCGCAGTCTCTAGCTAACCTCTCCGGTGGCGCCCTCACTAACAGTTCGAGCTTTTGGTGTAGTGGCAGCCGGTGTAGTGTTAACACATTCATGGCAGCATATACTCTTCAAAAGATATCTGAATTACATTTCATTTCTGCCCCTTTATCACTTCTCAATCTGCTCTTTTAACTCAGAAATATTTCATTCAAATTGCTTTCTTTATCATCTCACACTCTTCCATACTTTATAGCCTCTCAAGAGAGACGTCTATGGTGAATGGTTGTCTCTTTCTAAATGAGATAACCCTTGGTTAATATGCACTTCCTCATAACTTCTCTTTTCTTTAATTTCAATCACTGCCTTCTTTTAATATAATCTTGATTTAACATGCCTTTACAACCGTTCTTCATTACTTTTCATAGATTGCATCTCATGGTCGGCTTCCTCTTTAACTATTATTACTTTATACTTAAACATAATAAAATTGTTGCCTCTAATAATAATTGTGATCGCTGATCTTGCCATAAATCGTATCTCCTTGCATCATTTCTTGTATGCATCACATCTTTTAATTTGCTGCCTTCTAACCAAATCATACTCTTCATCTGAATCGCAGCTATTCCAATTGATTGCTGCCTTCAATGTATTGATCAAGGAAGCAAAAATCGTTTAGAGATAAAATCGGCAAACCAAAAGTATAAGATTTTTTCAAAAAATGGGGAAAAAATCGTAGGGGTAAAAATCGGCAAACCAAAAGTATAAGATTTTTTCAAAAAAATCGTGATTTAAATGGGAATAAATCGGAAAAAATCGGATTTCAAAAAAACCATTAAAAATATAGAAGGGACAAAAACTTCTTGTTTTTTAAATTTAAAGGCATTTCCATAACATAGAGATATAGAGAGCAAATAAAATCGAGAGTTTTGCCCATGACTTGTAAAATATAGATTGTAGTTGTTTATATTCGTATCGCTGAATCACTGATTACATTGCATTGCACAAAGCATACTTCATAATGCATAACTAATAACTAGATATTGAAAGTTGACAAAATTTCAATTACAATCCAGTTTATACAATGTCAATATAGAAACTGAGTACAAAATTCCAAAAAACTAGACGTAGCCAATGAGTCTTGCTACTACAAAGAGAGCTACACTAGAGAGTTGTAGGTCTTGATGATGAAGCTCCTGGGTCAGAGCCTGTCCTAACTCGTTCAAGCAATTCACTACTCATGTTGCTCTCCATTAGGATATCAAGATTGTCAGGGTCAAGAAAATCGTCATCATCATCACTTGCAATCCGCTCAGACTCTGGATCAATTTCATCAAGGTCAATTGGCGTGTCATCCTCAGCAGTACCTGATTTTGTCCATATATAAATTAGTCGTGGCAATAGAAAGTGAAAAACATAATGAATACAATTATAACTATGATTGCAAGTATATTAGAAGTCTAACCTTGAGCTTTCTTTAGCTTCAAGTGGAGGTTGTGGTGAACGAACACCAAATTATTCATCCGTTCTTTTGTTAGACGGTTGCGTTTCTTGGAATGTATGTGTTCAAAAACACTCCAAGTACACTCACAAGCGGATAAACTACATGGTTGGCTCAATATGCACCTTGCCATCCATCTAAGATTTTTGGTATCTTGACCAAAAAAATCCCACCATTGTGCTGAAAAACACAAATTATTACCATGATGATTTCATGTAAGATATATTAAAATCTTAACATCTTTAATCTACATGTCCACAATAAAGAGAAATTGTCCAAAGCTAATAGAGTGTACCTAGTTGGTAGGTCTTCCTGCCTTGCACCGCAGCCATACTTGAGAAAACACCCCTCGCCTACTTGTACATTGGCAACTCTGCCATAACTACGTGCAACTTTTCTGGGGTAGGGAACATTTTCTCCATGCATATGAATAGGCCATGTGTGACTTCAGAATCATCATCTTTGAATGAGGAGCTATACAACAAGGATGGATTGAGATAATGCCCAGCAGCATGGAGAGGGGAGTGCATCTGTTGATCACATCTCCTATCAATTATGTCGCACAATGGCATGTACTTGTCCTTGTCATTTTCCATCCTACCCCTCATCACCTCCTTAGCCCTATCCATGGCCTCGTACAAATAGCCCATGGGGGATTTATCCCCATCCACTAGCCTCAAAACTTTGACTAGAGGCTCAGAAAATTGTACAACTTGTTCAATTGCACCCCAAAAACTTGTAGAATAAATGTACTGTACAACCTTTTTGCCATCTGCTAGCCTTGTGAAGTCAGACTCTATCCACTCAGGAGAAAGGAACATTTGCTTCAAATTTAATTGTTGTTGCCAAGGAGTCTGCAATGCAAGGAAGTGCGTAGCAAATTGTGTCACCCCTGGCCAAATTAGCTCCTTGCCCTCTGTGAAGGAGCGCATTAGACACAACAGCCTCGTGTGATTGTAGATGAACTTGGTAACTGTGCGAGCCTATTGCAATACCTCCATCACCCATTCAAGTTTTCCAAAATCCTCTAGGGTTAGATCAAGGCAGTGTGCCGCGCACGGAGTAAAAAACATAGAGGGATACTTGTCCGTCAGGAGTTTCCCAGCAGCGACACAAGCAACAACATTGTCTGTAATAAATTGTACCACATATTTTGGCCCTACATCCTTGATCACATCGTCAAACAACTCAAACATTTCAGCTACAGATTTGATCCTATCTGATGCATCCACAGATTTCAAAAAAATGGTGCCAATATCACAAGAGACAAGGAAGTTGATGAGGGTTCGGTTCCTTCTATTTGTCCATCCATCTGACATTATGGTGCAATCAGTCTTTGTCCACGCTAGTCGATGTTCAAAAACAACATCATTAACATCCTCTACTGCATCATTGAGCATACCAACTCTCAATGTCTCATAAGATGGGGCTTTGAACCCAGGACCTGCACTTGCAATCGCATCCACCATACCTTGCGAGTATGGAGATTTGGCAACATGGAACGGCAAGCTAGAGAGTACCAGAAATTTGCAATTGCCTTCTTTACATGTTCATGGACGTTCTTTCTCCATCCTGGACTCTCCAAAGTGGTCTGTGATCCTGGTGTAGTACAAGGTGCAAAGAAAGAATTAATGTTTCCTCCACCTATGTTTGGGCCATGTGTTGTAGAAGAAGGCGTTGACACAGACTCTTTGAAAGACATTTGTTCACTGCTTGCCTCATTCGAAGGATTGCTCTTAGCATATGTAGAATTTAATGCCATTTCTGTCCCAGTTCTTGCCCTTTTTGCCTTATTATTAGAAATTGCCTCAAGAGCTAGTTTTGCCTAATATATGACATCTGTAGGGTTGTTGGGAATTAAGGTGTCTCAACCTTTGCAAATTCCTAATGTTGTATTTATTTATCCCATGTTGAGTTGGCATAGTCAGTACCTTGTGTGTATGCAGCAGGATAAATTTTGGTGACTTTGGCAGCCGCGGTTTCCCCTTTGAATAATTAACGGGGGTTTGGGGGTAGCGCCCCCAAGACAGGGTCAAGGGGCGTAGCCCCTTGCAGGGTCCAGGGGCAGCACCCCTGGTGCGCTCCCTGTCGCGGTACAGGGCGGGGTCGAGGGGCAGCGCCCTCGTGGGGGCTCGGGGGCAACGCCACCGAAACCTCAAACGATTTTTAATTAATGACAAGTGTCGGTGAGTATCTTTGCATGAGAGAAAGGCATCTTTGGGTGGTCAAAGGAGGTTATGACATGTTGTAAGAGGAATATGATATTTTTAGTCAGTGTATGACATATTCTCCTATAGTTTTAAGTGCTGTCAGTTATAACGGATTCTATGACAGCTGTAAGGTGCATAAGAGCATCTGTCGTAACCTATCTTGGGACTAGGCGCCCACTTTGGGATGGGATGTTGGACAAGTGTCCTTAGGTGTGAGTTTTGGGGCATGAGTCCAAGATGGATGCCCATCTCTAGAAGGTTCCAGATTTGCCTTGTAAACTCTATATAAACAGGTGCTTGGATGGGAGATAGATAACTTTGGTACAAGTTTTGTTATGCTGCCGGAATATCTCCAGATTCGACATTCGAATACTCCTCAAAGAGCATTGGCTCTGAAACTGTATTGTAATCTGCTATTGTTTACTGTAATACATTTGAGCTATGTTTTGGAGTGTGGGGTTTTTCACCCGTAAGGGTTTTCCCCACGTATATCTTGTCTCTCTCTCTTTTGTCTACTTTTTGTGTGTATGTGTATTGCTGCAATATCTTTGTTTGATGTTCTATATTGCTGTAGTTGTAAGAATTAAAGTTGAATTTACATACATCTCTCATTAGATTAGTGTAGGAAGCGATTTCCGCACACCTAGCTTTCAAAGGCAACCTTTGCAAATACTGGTCTCATGTCCTACCTCCTTTGCCAAATGCCATTTGAAGCGATAAATGCCACCAGGTATTTCAGCTTTACACCAATTGCATTTGACCCTGGTTGTACCCGAGACTGATGTGCAATGAGTCCACGCAAAGTCTGTTGGATGTGGCATTATGATCAAAGTTGTAAAAGCATTTGAATTCAATCTTTAATGATAAATAATTTTCTACACGAAAATGATGTGCTAACTCTAGGTTTCTCATGATAAATAATTAGAATTAAGTAATTAGTCAATAATATATTAAAACTAAACCAAAAATTGAACTGGCAGCTTGTGAAAATATAATATGACAGTCAAGTGAAAATATAATATGACTTTACAATCATCTAGATTAACATTGTGTGGAGTTTTTGAGTTTTTAATTACACTCCACCTCTTATAACTCCTCTTACAACTGTAAATTACACTTTGTTAATATAATAATAGACATGGTCATGCCATTACACTTTACCTTTTTACAACCATAGTTTGAAAACTCTTCGAGGACTCTCCAGGACTCTCCGGACTCGCGAGTCCTATGGTGAGCCGAGTCGACTCACCATTGACTCCCGAGTCGAGTCCTAGCGAGTTCAGGGTTGAGACTCGCGAGTCCTACCCTGGGACTCGTGCAAGTCCCAAGGTCGGACTCTCGAGTCCCGACCCTGGACTCTCGTTTTGCCAATTAGATGCCCAACAAGCATAAAAACTTAGTTTTTTTTGTTTTTTTTTTCTCATTTTGACATCATTATATGTAAACATTTATAAACTTATGATGTTGTTATACATTTGAAAGTTTGAAACTATGAGTGTGAATCGTATGATTATGGTTCATGAATGATGAAATATCAAATATTGAGTGTTTGAAGATCATATGACGTGTAATGTTTGAATTATGGCTCTTATGTTCTCTAAATGCATTAATTTCTTTTTGTTTTTTGTAAAACTACGGTTTTCTTCTTTGTCGAGTCCTAGCTGAGTCCTAGTTGAGTTTTTTGCCGAGTCCTGAGTCCGAGTCCTATTTTGGGCTGCCAAGTCCGCGGCAAGTCCGAGTTTTCAAACTATGTTTACAACTGTAAATTACAGCTCTCAACATAATAATTATAAAATTTACAAGTTTCAATACCTATTTTAAAATTGAACAAACCGATTAAGTAAAGGAAAAAAAGTTAAAAAGAGTGGACAAATCGACTCAGTAAAGAAAAAAAGAGTTAAAAAGATGGACAAACCGACTAAGTGAAGAGAAAAGAGTTAAAAAGAGTGGACAAAGCAACTTGTGAGATTGACAGGCCTTGAGATTAAACGTAATGTGTTGTGACATCCTTTTCAATATAATAATGCAGAAGAAGTTGTAGGTCTGTCACATGATAAAGATACGATCTACTATATGAATTAATTTGCACAACAGGTGCATTAATCCTCAAAGAATCCATACTCATTTTTACTTGCTTGGATGTAGCTATATGGATGTCCACTACTTGCCTCTTTTCTATTAACAACCACATTTCTTATTCCTCCTCAGTGCTTATGTGCAAATCAATGATGTGGGAACATTATTTAAATGCTTCATCTTCAATTTGGATGCCAACTATTCAATAACTGCATGTTTAGAAACTATATCATCTACTTGAAGTGAACATGCTTATTTTGACATGATCTGAAGTATATATGGGCATTTTGGGCATTGAAGTCATGGGATTTTTCAATGATAATAACACTATTTGTAAGGAAGAAGAAGTTGTTATGGACTGTTTGATCATTGAAATGAATGATATTTAAATTGAAATGGATGATATTTCAATGATAATAACACTATGCTTATCTATTTAAACTTTTACACTCTTAGCTTGATGACCCTGAGGCCAGTAGACTATACGATGCTGTTCTGACCATATGATGGCATTTTCCATGATTCCTTGCTCTAGATGCCCAGGCAGATGCATAGTGTGAAACTCTGAACACTTGTTATAGATATTATATGCTGTTTTGGTTCGTTTTTGAGATTTGACCTTGATTTTTATTTTTGGTTGTGGGAACTGACAGAACCCAAATTTGCTGAACAAAAAAAGCACTTTTGCTGCACGTGATATAGGTTGAATGGACAAAATTTGCAAACTTGCCACTTTTTCAGTTAAACTTTAAAGATATAACAAGAGAAAGTCCATACAAAATAAAGTATGGTTAAGGTAATTTTTTACTATATCCAGATATCGCTTAGGTGAAAATAAAGTTGCCATTAGAATTCAAACTCATAAAAAAAAACACTTTTGACTGGATCATTACTATCAAATCTCCTAAAAATTATATAGGTCAACTGTCATGGGAAATCAAAAAAATATCATGATAAACAGGTTGCTTCTTTGACTTCTGCAAAACTGTTGCAAAAATTCAAATTAAACCAAAGATAACTCCTTTAAAAGAAAGAAAATAAAGTTCACAACCTTGACTTGTCCCGTTTTAGTTTTAACTCAGCTGCTACTTAAATTCACTTAATTTTCTTAAGGCAACCTAACACTTCAGCTGGAAATGATACAGGTCGAAATTTCAAGGCTTGCAAATTTGAGCCGCTCTTTCAGGTTGTCTTTGAATAAACAACACCAGAAAGTTTGTAAAAATTAAGTGTGTTTAAAGTAATCGACTGGAATGAACATAATGCTTGATGTTTTTTAGATATCTCTCAGCTGGAGATTCTTTGTACTTATAGTTTTTTAAATAAAAAACAGGAAATTACATCATCTCGGTTTCAAAAAGTTATTTATGCTTATAAAAGATAGGTGTGGATTAGGGAATGCACCTTCTGCATTCCAACAAACCACAAGCAATCGCAGAGTGTTTCTTTTAATGATTATCCAATTTATAGGACAAAGAACTCACATTTACTAGCTCTCTATAACCAAGAAATTGCATCACTTCCTGTTAAAAAATTTCTCAACGGCAAACACTCCCAACAGAGAAGACCCGCAACCAAAAAAAACCCTCAATATATTTATTCAAGGTAGTATTTACATACCTCCAAAAAACCCAGATGTGCGTCCAAATGCAGCGTCCAGTTGATGCGTGTCCAGATGAAATCACGAGTAGATGAAGGGTGATTTAGGCTCCAAAATCGTTGCAGATGAATTGCGTGTGAATTAAAGAGGCAAAATCGCGGGTAAAATAGGTGAAATCGCGCAGGTAAAACGCGCGGGGAAATCTGCACGTGGGCCGAGGGTTAAAAATGCGATTTTATCGCGATTTAAACTTGTTAAAATCGTTGAAAATCGAGTGCCAGAAAGTCAACGATTTTCAATTTTTTCAGGGATAAAAATCGCTTCGAGAGCCGATTCGCGATTTTTACTAAAAATTACGATTTCTATTCGATTTCTGCTTCTATGGTATTGATCGCTGCACTCTATGCATATCTTATTGTTTCACATAATACACATCGGATCACATATAAATTCAAGGAAATTGTATCTCATCCTCATTATTTAAATAGGATAATTTTTTCTTCCATATATAAGGTTGGCCTCATATCAATAATTTAAATCTTTAATTTAAATTACCTGTTACTCTTTATCACCCCAATAAGAGTCGGCCACCTTGAGGTTCTTCAATAAACTTTGTATGTCATACTTAAGTCGGCCTCAAGCATATATTTAAATCTTTAGTTTAAATATATTATATCTTTATATCGTTCAAGGGAAGTTAGCCACATGTTCTTGACAGTCTCGTCCATACATCTTGGACCAACAATCTCCATGACAAACTCTTTGACAACCTTGTCTACCTTTGACATCAATGACAAACATTCCAACAGAAACACTTT
The DNA here is from genome assembly GCA_027924645.1 of Cunninghamia lanceolata. NCBI lineage: Eukaryota > Viridiplantae > Streptophyta > Pinopsida > Cupressales > Cupressaceae > Cunninghamia > Cunninghamia lanceolata. The sequence continues at coordinate 7,224,733 of BSBN01000512.1, forward strand.
ATTTAATTTTAACACAACTTCTTATGTCTCCCTAGGCGCCTCATAAGTCACTTTATTAAATTAAATAACGCTAAAGTTAAATCTTTAATTTAACTTTAATAATTTAATGTTATTTAAATTAATTGCTCGAGACCATGTTGACTGCCAAGATATCACCGTCAAATACATTCACTGACATTCTTAGAATAGAAATATTGCCAACTGACCAAGTCGTTGTCCAGCTTGTGACTTACTAAAAATAGTAAATGCGGACAAAATGCCCGAATCCACCCCAGAAAAGGGCATTATGCAAATCTCAATTAATGGAGCTCAATGCAACACTTGTCACCACCAAATAACTGGATTGAACGGTCACCAAGGGTTCCCTAACCCTAACCCATTAGCCCACGGGAACCTGCTGAATAGGCTAATGGTCACCAAGATGAGTGCTTAGGGAGGGGACATTACATGACTTTTCCATAGCAAAAGGAATGAAACACGGATGATATCACTAGGAATTTTCTTTGATTATGTTTGAGCATTGAGTTAATGCATGTTGTTTTTGTATGAAAAAGGTGTAATAGTAATCCAACTACAAGTGGAGGATGAGCTCATTACTAGTTCAAGACTAACCCCATTTTACATAGTTTAGCGTGGCTATTACTTTTCTTTACCTTTGGGTGAGAATGGATTGTCGGCATTAAGCAGAACCATCATGTTCTATTTAATTATTACAAAGGGTTCTAGCCATGTGTGAGCCACTTATAATAATGGAGTGGCAAGGAACATGGGTGGTAGGAAACATACCACTGAGGCTCTAATGGAAGTTATGGATTGTGATGATTTATCTTAGGTTAAGATATGAAATCTAATGGGTTATATCCTAGGTTTGAGTAGGGTTGCATTGTGTAGGTTGTCTAATTCTTCTCATCTTGTTTGATAATTTCCTCTTATATGTTGTCCAATAATATTGTCTTTAGATATTGCTAAGGCCTTTCCAATTGTATGAGAAGATATGGCAGCTAATGGTTTATATATCCTAGGTGTAGGTAGGTTTGCATTTTATAGCTTGCTCTATTTCTAGCTTCACATCTTGTTCAATAATTGTCCTATATGCTGTCCAATAAAATGTTCTTTACATATCACAAAGACCTTTCTGATAGGCTGGAGACATAATTTTTCCATTTGAGAATGTATCCCTATTCCAACTTTTTTAGAAGCTTTTAAATAAGAGGCTACCACTTTTGGAAACATTTTAGTAGCTATAGAAACACATTAAAAAAAATTTAGTTCTCGAGTGCTTTTTTAATGTTTTGACACTGAGACACAAAATTTTGGAATCTTCGACTACCAGTTCTTAAGAGTTTCTAAATTTTTGCATATTGTTTCAAGATTTTCTAAATTTTCCACCACTTCTAATACTACGTTCCTTTGAATATCCATTTCTTGGAATTTGTTAAGAATTCGCAACCCAAAATTTTCACCATTTAGTGAAGTAGATATTCCTATTTCGAATACTCATGATTACAAAGTTTCCAATTACCCTATTGCAATTATATATATATATTCGATACCTGGTTAACATTAGTGGAAGTTCATTTTAAAAAATAGTTATGGATGTCTTTTAGGACTGTGCTTTTGTTGTATAATTTTACGAGTACATTGTAGAAAACATATATTACAAAGTTATGTTGGCACCGAAAAGGTATTGACATTTGTACATGTTTACTCATATGTACTTGAGGATTTGACAAAAAATCTTTTTGTTTTGTAGCCACAATGGATGGGTCCTGAAGTTCTCCGTAATGAGTCATTTGATGAGAAGTAATCAATCAATATCTTGACTATTTTGTTTATGGAAAATTTTCTGATCTGCATTCATTGTTTGAGTAAAAGATTCATGGTCCCAGGTTGTGTTTAATTAGATCATCATAGTCTGTTCTTTTGTGAATGATGTTCACAAAAATCATCAATTTTTATTGGTGGTATGTAACAGATCTGATGTATACAGCTTTGGGATCATACCATGGGAGCTAGCAACTAGCCAGATCCCTTGGAAAAATTTCAATTCTTTGCAGGTATGCTTAGTTTCTTCAGTGTAGTTAATTGACATAGACCATCAGATCCTTTCAGTTTGAATATACAATTGCTCATCATTGTCCCATTGTTGCACTCTAATAATTAATGTAGACTAGTTCCTTAGTGTGCATTTTCTTTGGAATTAAATGATTGTTAATTCTGAATACTTAGCCCACTTGATCCTTTCATCAGCCCAAAACCTATGTTGCCAGTCCTGGTACGGGGATGGGTAAGGGTTCGGGGTTTGGGTATGCTGGTACGGAAATTTTTTTTCCCCGAGTGTGGGTACGGGTTCATGTATATATATATATATATACACAGTAATACTCATAATTGTTAACCAAATATTTAAATACCTCATAATTTGCAAAAAAAATAAAAATTCATAATTCAGTGATTTGTCAAATGTCAATACAAAATGAAAATTACAGTCAACTGAAGAACTCAACCTATTGAAATGTATAACTTTAAGCAAAATAAGCTATGTTCCTTAGAGTCTCGAGACGGGGGATGTAGGGATGAGGGGACCAAGGGCCTAGATTTGAGTATGGCGACTAGTGGGGGTCTGGGGGTGGAGCCCTGTCATGTCCCGTTCTAGGTTTGCATACAATTTTCTGAATCTTACAATTTTAAAATCAAACCCTAGGACAGAAATTCTGATTTCTTGTTTGCACTTTTCAATTTGCCTTCAACAACATGAAATATAGAATAGCATATGCCGGAATTTTGATGGCAAGCCACTATAACTACTTGGAATGAATAGCATTCAATGACATACAAATTGATAGCAAGTAGATTGATTGAAACAATTTCAGATCTCACTGTCATAAATCAGTCTTCTATTACAACTTATTTGGAGGGCTTTATGACAGCCAATATAATTATCTATGCTGCTGTTATACATACCATAGATGATGACAAGGGACCAAAGACAATACAGTGAGGATGGCCTGACTGCTGTAGCAGATTGGTCTCTTTGTGATGATGCAATGACTTATCCAATGCTGATCGCTGCCCACAGTTGTATGGATTGGCTCCCAATATCAGATCGCTGTCTACAGTGGATGATTCGCTGCCTTCAATGATGGTTCGCTGCTTCAATATGCTCTTCAATAGCTGCGATCTCCTCTGATGGTCGCTGGCCCTCTAAGATGAAATCGCTGGCAACAATGATGCAGATCGGCTCCCAGAAATATCAACAACAGCAGTTTAAAGCAGTCCGGTGTAATGTGCCACACCTGTTGGTTCTTTTTAAGATCTTTTTAGTGTTATTTTTAATTTTTATTTGTGTTCTTTCAGACTAGAGAGAAGATGCAGAAGGGGTTTCAATTTTCTCGAGATGTCTGTTGCTGGAACAATACAATATAGCATATATAGTGAAAACGCAGAAAAGATACAAGGAAAATGAAAGAAATATGAAAGACCCAGTTCATATATCAGCAAATAATGAAGTTCTAACACATACCCATGTTCGTATTTGCAACTTCAGATTTATGCTGTTGCCGGACCAGCAAATGGGTACATACAAAATCACTCCAAAACTCCAAGGAATCAAAAAGATTGTGCATACAATTGCTAACAGCATTATAGGAGCCCTAGACACCCCAAACAGAAAAGATATGAGGTTGCAATCAAGTAACGATTGAGTCTCCAAATGTAAGAGACCCTAATATATATGACTGAAATATTTAATCAATTTTAGATAAGTTTGCTTGCAATATTTCACTAAGTAAACTTCAAATGGAAAACATAATCACATGAAGTAATCACACCACCAAATATTATTCATATTGAAGCCTTCAAATGAAATACAATCAATTGTCCACAGGCTGGAAATAAAATCAGACCTTCACAGTTTTATATCAGACCTTATTTTTAACACAAAAGTGCATCAATTACATATCAAAACCCTAGCATATGATTGCCAAATAATGGAATGATGTTTCCAGCTCAATAGAAATGCAATGATGACTTCTAATAAGTCTGAAACCTTTCCTATTCTCTGCTGTTACAAATTATCAGACTGCTAATATAACCCAGTCAACAATTGTTATCAATATCTCCTCAAACATCAAATTGGTAGGGCAGGAAATGCCTCCAAAAGACCTCAAACATCAAATGCCTTCAACCTGATATGAAATTTGCTTCTGAATCAGACTTTATCAGTTCTTTAGTTCACTGTAGCAGACCTGTACCTTGCTGGTTTATGCCCAGATTTCATAAAATTATCAAATTGTCTCCTCCAAATGCAAGCGACGGGTCTCTAGGTATGCCAAAAGCCTTGTACTATCACCCAATCATGCAAATATGTTCATAAAAACTCTGTATAACAATTTATCAATTGGCTGGATTTATGAAAAATCAGTTAATACAACATGCCATAAACTCCACAAGTCACGAATCAACTACCTTGGTTGAGCTCCATCATGACCAAGGGTTTCAATAACAATCAACTTCATTCCAAATCACTCAAAACAACCTGCAAATTAAGCACAAATGATGAATATCTAAATGATATCATCTCACATGAAGTATGGGGTCATCACCATACAAATACAAGGGGTCATCACCTTGCAAAATGACATGAAAATTAGAATTCTCAGTCAAAATAATAGAATAAGAAAACATACCAGATTCAACATAATCTTCAAATGAAGATTGAAGTCTCTATTTATCTTCTCCATGGGTAGGCGTCTCTCTCCTTGGCAACAAATCAAACCAAATGATTGAAAATACAATTTCAATATTGCATTTTCCAAATAACATACTAGTTGAGCCAACTTTCCGGTTCTCCATGTATAGAAACAAACTCAAACTAGCAAATATATCTTAGCTCAAAATGGGGACATTACACTAAAGACCCACGTCCTCCAGGCCACATGGTACGGCTGGCTAGGAGAGTAATCTGCATCAAACACCACTAAAATCTCTTTGAAAATGCTCTGATATGACCTGCACTATGTCTTCAAGGCTGGGCGACCAAGGTAAGATGGGAAAGATGCAAAAAGCTACACCAAGCAGTCCTCAAATATGGTACGGCCTGCTGCCAATGTGTACGGCCAGCAAGGAGAATATGTAGCAGCCACAAACCCTCCATGAACTCACTCCAATCTGCCCTCAACAATGATATCAGTTGCTCAAAACAATGTCTCAGAATGATATAACCCTCGAAACCTCAAAACCACAAAATATCAACTCCATTGAAGCCCAAATGGGAATATTGGATGTATCCACCTCACTAGCACCTTTGGATGTTATTGCACATCTGTAGAATGCTGTTACTCAGGGAGGTTTTCGTCTCCAAGAGCCTTTGGTTCGAATCTTTCAAACCCTCACACCAAAACCCTAGCAGAGCCAAGTAGAAGAAAATATCATAAAACATAGCATAAGCAAATGACTTGCTTTTTCCTCTTTTTATTTCCTTCCCCTGGGGCGTTGGCTTTTTGGGGGGAAATTTAATTGTTTTTAATTTACTTTTATCCCCCTTGGGATGGCGCCCATGTCCCTTTTAGTGACCCCTTTAAATATTTCTTTTTATTAGTCACTACACTTATAAAGTCCCATTAAATAAACATAATATAACTTCGGACTTTAAAATAAATGTCAAGACGATGTCGAAATGCCATGATCTTTAGCTCGCCGGAAAGGTCTCGATGAGACGGATATAACCCCACTCTAAAAATCCCGATCCGGCACCAATCCTAAACTTACTAAATATAGTAAGTATGAGTTTGAGCAAGCCAAGTCACCATTGACAACTGCCAACTGGCTCCAATTGAGTCCGAACCACATCTACACCTCCAAATAACCCGTCCAAGGCCAATTCACCATGGTTCCCTAGCCAAACTGTCAGTCTACGGGAACCCAATGATAGACTAACATTTAAGCTAGAAAGGGGACATTACATCCGTTTAGGTTTGGATGGAATTCGCTGATGTGGTGTCTTTAATAGTGGCGAATTAGCATGCAAGAGTGACCTCCAACAATCGGCGCTCATCTAACAATGTGACTTCCTTCAAAATCGGTGCTCAATAGGTGTTGAGTCTTCAATAAAAATTGCAAGATATCTTCAATCAAATTCTTCAATGCAAAACCTCAACAACTCAGTCAAAGCCTTCAATGATGTGCAATGGACCTTCAAGCTTCAATCTCTAACAATGGTCTCCTACCAAATCTTCGAAAGATAAATCAATGATGCTCAAGCAATCTACAAATCTCCAATGAAGTGCAAATGTGAACTTCGTATGAATTCACCTCCTAGATGTAGTTGGGTTTTTGTTCAACACACCTTTATTTGCAAGGGTTTTTGGCCTTGGAATAGAATGCAAATAAATTGTAGACCAAATGAAAAGTTGACATGCCAAAAGATTCGTGATGCCAAATGAGCTCCGTCAACCTCAATTTATACTTGGATCTTGTTCTCCTTCGAAATAGGCCGACAAAATTCAAATTAAAGATTTGAATTACTTTCCCTCCTTGTCGGCCAAAGAGCCAATATTTTATTATTTTAATTCTCCAAAGAAGGCCGTCCAAATTAATAAAATTATTTTATTAATTTATTCTTCTCCCAAGGTGGGCACCAAGATCTAAAGAATAAAATATTATTTTCCTTTTCTTTCTCCAAGGTGAACGCCCTACACCTGTTAGCGTTTAATTTCGCACCTTTCGGTGAGAAAGAAAAACGGACGGATGTGCAGTAGAACCGCTCTTCGAATTGGAAGGGGAAGCTCCCTGTAAAATAAAACTTAACTAAAAACTTCACAATCTTTTTTGGGTTTTTGCAACATGCGGAAAGGCAGAGACGCACATTCACAGCGAAGCAAAGATTTTTATGCTATTTGACTGAAAACAAAACCTAGGCTAAACGCTTACGCTACTCAACTAAATTCAGAGGCTGAACAGGGTAAGTACACATGATTTGGATTGATTGAACAAATTAACATCACACAATTATAAATGCCAAGACTAGATCAACTATAAGGCGATGCAAAGATATGACTTATTCCTTCAATTTTCACCTGCAATGCAAAGTTTGCAGATTTGTTGAATTAACCTAACCTTCAGCACAGATAACACATTTTAATGGATACTTGGAAGCAAAATAGGCATATTGGAATCCATTAAATAAACAAAACAATAACACGATTAGGTGAATATACAAGAGTGACAATCTAAGCAAATGATGCATGAGAATTGTCCTTGCTTTTATTCACTGATTGAATATAGTACTGGATACTGAACATTGAATACTTTTGATTCCTTCGATTAAATCCAAAGATCAAAGGAAACAAATGAACATAGGCGAGCTGATTTGGAAGGAAATACAAAGAACAAAGGAAGATAAAAGACGAGTGATTAGGCGTAAAATCATAAACATTCACTTTCAACCTCGACAATACAAAACTTGCACAAGTATAAAGCATACATTTATTCTCAAAGTAGTAAACTATGCAACACAGTTGAACAATAAAATGAGAGCAATAAAAGCTTCCGCATTTTCCATTCAGCAGTTTAAGTGTGTAGAATACACTTATTTATACTCTAAAAACCAAAGGTGCAAGGAAATAAAAGGAAGAGTTAACTAATGCTCTCCAACCTAACCCTAATGTTGCATGGCAAGCATGCAAGCTTATTAGCATTTAAAAATAATAAAATATCCCTCATGCAATTCAGTTAACTGAACTTGCATGTTATTACACATTGAGTTCCACATAAACAGAATTTTGCATGATCTCCAAAACAAATCCAAAAATAGATTTATCTTTGAAAAGCAAAGTCAGTTCTCAAAATAGAAACTGCTTTGGAAATCTCTCCAACTGCCCAAAATAGAATCTCTTACAAGCACTGAAAAAATGGCTAAGTCTGGGAATTGAGATTTCTCTCCAATTCATCAACTTTAGCCTCATTTGGTGATTCGAAGAGTATTGCATGGTTGCTTGGTGGCTTGGAAAAGATTTCTCCTTTGCTGTCCCGTGTTGAAAAAGATCAAACTAGGCCTCTATATGCTCGCTGTTCAAGAAAAGCAGGCCTTTATTCTCGCTATCCAAACTCTGATTTTTGTGAAAAAATGCATTTTTGCCCTTGGAAAGTGAAAATATAAGGTTGAATCTTCAAAAAAATGTTGGATTTGAGCTCTTTGAGCTCTAGATAGTCAAGAATGATGAGAAATGCTGTTTCCCGAGGTGGGTATGCAATAGAAACGAGAAAAGATGGACCAAAACACCTTAAAAACGCATTTTGCTGTGGCTGTAGGTGGTCATTTTGGACTAACAGTCATAAAAGGCTTGAAATTCCTTCAAAAATGGCTGCCAAAGACTTAGCGCTGCCTTATGAGTGTGCAAAAGTGTCTCTAGATGATGTAGAATGGAGGAAATGTTGCTTTGGAGTGACAAATCTGCCTCTTCATTGAAGTGCTGGCCCACAAAGTGTCTTTAACCTGTCATAGAAAAGCTTGAAACCCTCAACAATGGCAGCCAATGTGAAGAATTGACCTCCTCTTGTATGGATATGCCTTGGAATGTAAGAGAGAAGTATGGAATAGTGCAAGAATGTGTCAAGTTTGCCTTGTATGTGAAGATACACTCAAACCCCTCCAATCTGCCTTCGGAGCTTTCATGGACCTTCAACAATGGCACCCTATCTTTGAATGCTGCCTTTACTCCTTTGCGATGCCTTTGAAAGTGTCAATAACAATGAATAAAGCCTCCTTTGTAGTGAACGCCACCTTTTAGGGTTTCCAATGTGCCTTACTCTAAAAATAGAGTGCTTTTATTTCTAACTCCATGCAACAAAGAAGAGTGAAGTGGAAGTGAATGATAAAACTCTATTTATAACCCTTGATCTTTTCTCTCCTGAGCACTCTCTCTCCTGCAAATTGGGCGCCAAAAATAGAGGTATTTTGGCATTTTTGGGAAGGTTGAAAATGGAGTGCAAATCCCCAAATTGGGTGCCTTTTTCAAGGTGGCAAAAGGAGTGCATTTTGGCAAAAGGGGGCGCTTTTTTTGGAGGCACAAAAAGGAGTGTAAAATGGCAAATAGGGGCGCCTTTTTGAGGTTTGCAAAAGGAGTGCATTTTGGCAAAAAGGGGTGCTTTTTGGGAGGCACAAAAAGGAGTGTAAAATGGCAAATAGGGGCGCCTTTTTGAGTTTTGCAAAAGGCGTGCAAAATGCCCAATTTGGGCACCTTTTGCCAAGTTACTTTGCCTTAGTAACTTTTTCAGATTTTGCCTTTTAAAATCTTGATTTTTGCCTTGAGATTTTTATAAAAAACCTTGTGATTGTTTCACCATTTTCCATGCTCTTTGACGGAGATTGCTTGGATCAATGTCATTTGTCTCTGCCTGTGAAGCTTCTTGTGCCGTAACTTCTTCATTTGACGACGAAAAGCCTTGAAGTTTGGAAATTAGGCTCATAAGAGTTGAAGCTCTTATTGAAGCCTTTTCTTCTTGAAGTGTGCTCCAAGGTGGAGCGTGCTTCATCGAAAAAACTCTCCAAAATGCCTTAGAAAAATTTTCAAAATTTTTTAAATTTTCAAAATTTTCAAAATCGAATTTTGATTTGCCAGATGTGTCTGTATTGCTTTCCTTGGTTCCTTTGTGTCATTTTCGTCCTCGATCCATCACTTTGGCCTCCTCTTCTAGATGATCTTTCACAGCTCGAGGCCTAATTGGCTTGCCAGAATCTCCCTCCATTCGAGCTTTGGATCGCTCTCCTTTGATGTCTTGTACCTGCAGGGTTAGCAAAATAATGACAAGGCTACATGGTGCTTGGGAGGTGTGTTTGGGCATCTTATTAGGAAGTTCATATGCATAGATGAAAATTTTTGTATGGGTACAACATTAGGCTCTGTCTAGGGACCATGGTGTATACTTGTGGCATAGGAGAACCTTTGAATCTCTGGGTTTATAGTGTAGATCAGTGTCTTATCAGTTGGGCAATAGAGTCAGTAAATTTACCTAAAATCACCTAAAGGTGGAACTCTGGTCTACCTAACGGAACACGACAAATAAACAATACATAACTGGGAAAAACAATACTACATAATGAATACATTATTGAAAGGTCAAACACGATACAAACAATTTGACACACAAAATGCTCTCTTTTCGAGTGAGGACGAGAAAAATGAAAACTGTTACACAAAACCATTAATAGGTTCAGAAAAATAAGAACCTGTTCTCCCGAGATGGGAAACTTGTCGTGGCAGCACACAGTCTTTCTTCTTTAGCAACACCTTCTCGAAGAGCCACGATTTAGGTGGGTAGACATCCTTAAGCTCTTCAATTGTGTCCTCTCCCTTGCCTTCATGTTCTCCTTCAAGTGTAGACCCCAAAGGTGATTCCAACTGAAAGTCACTTGCCTCCAAATGAAAGCCAAGTGTGTCATGTGCCATAACATTTGTCCCGTGGCTGTAAATTGAGCCATCAGGTGTATTTGTCTCTTTTCTCTTCATGTCTTCATCATAGGACCCTTCATGTTCTTCCTCCATGTCTCCATTCTTTGTCATCTTCTGGCAAAGCTTATCCTCCCGCTCTTCTGATTCTTGAAGAGCCCTTTGAGTGCTCCTCAAGGAATCGATTGTATCCTCAAGCTCAAGGGTGAGCTTGTCCACCTCATCTTCCTTTCTTCTCAAAGCATCTGAGTATATTTTATCAAGTGTGAGGAGATGGCCTCTATTAGCAAGTAAGTGTTGGTAGTTTGACTTCACTATTGCCAAAGCCTCCTTGAGTTTGTGTAGGTCATCAAGAGATATACCTCCTTCAGAAGCATCATGATCCATTAGTGGCTTCCAACACAAATCTATCATCATCTTATGGATATCATTGAAGTGAGTTAGAGCTGCTACGATCTGACTATTATTTACCTTCAATTGCCCTTTTTGTCTCCTCTCAATCTGAGCCTTCTAGTGGAGATCTTCAATGATCTTGTGAGTGTCATCACAATGTACTAGGGCTGTGACAATCATATCTTCAGTGACTTTCAGTTGATCCTTCAAACTACATGCCTTTGAATCATCATCTTGAATTGCATTTTCTGATTGGTCCACGAAAACATACTCCTCCCAATCAGTTTCCTCCATGGTTTCTTCTTCATGATACTCGTGTAAAAACTAACTCATCATACTCCATCAAAGGGTCACACCAAAGTAGTGGGTAGAATCTTCTACATCATGTCCTTCTATAATGTCTGATCCAGAAAGAGTGTTCATCGCTGTATCCTCCTTGTAATGTCCCCTTCTTAGCCCATGCAGATAGATGGAGTGATTAGCCTATTTCGGGGTTCCCGTAGGCTAATAGATGTGGTTAGGGAACCTAATTGGGTCATTTTCTAGGACTTACCTTTTTATAGTAAGTCAGGCAGAAGGGATCACGGGTGGTGTTGGCCCGACTTTCTATTTATAGCCACCGCCAGTTGGAGCACCTAGCACATTACAGTTGGTTTCGAGATGGCTAAGGGATAAATGGTCGAAATGTAAATTAAATTAAATATTTAATTTACACTAGTTAATAGCCTAAGTCATTTATATTATAAAAGTGACTTACTTTATGGAGTTATAAGTTATGACTTAAAGGTTGTGTGCTAGGAGGTGGGCACTTCATGGGGAGATATGGGACTCAAAAATAAATAAAACAAAATAATAAAATACTCCTCTTTTTGGGCGTTGAGGGTGAAGGAATAAAAGAAAAGAATGAGACTTCATTTGAATCCATTCACTCTTGAGAAAAAAGAATTTTGGAGCATTTTGCTTTGGGGTTTGAAACAAGGGTTTTGCAGGGACGAGAACCTCTATAAGATCTCTCTCTTCGTGCTTGAGAGACAGCATCAGGAGGGTTGCCAGGGCTTCATACGGAGGCTTCACAATGAGCTTGGAATGATACATTTTGGTGAAGTTTTGCATTGATAATACAATAGTTTTATGAGTAGCTGAAAGTTTATGTTGAGGGACAGATTTAAGTGTTTGTGGAGGAGTTACTTGCAGCTGTACTTTCTTCTTTGTTCGCCGTACCAATCAATTACCAGGCCGTACCATAGATGCAGAGTTATTGAAGTTTGTGACCAGCTGTAGATATCCTTGTTGAGGGCAGATTTGTTATTGAAGATTGCTGATAAGATATCAGTCATAAACCAGTGCAAAGGATAGCAGATTTCAGAGTGTTCATTGCTAATATATATACCCAGTTGGCCGTATAGCAGCCTAGGAGTCGTGGGTTTCAAGGAGGCTCCAACGCCTATGTTTTGGTGCTTCATTCCTATGCAAAGGGGGCGTCTAGGACCATATTTGATATTGCAACTCTGATATTGATGGAGAACCTTCATTTGTAGACTTTGTGAGGTGATTTCCTATAGCTTGTATTGCTGGTTCACTTACAACAGTGATATGAAGTTGAAGAACTTGAAATGGGTATGTCACTGTAATTCTTTTTAAGCAATATTCTTATCTGGGTCATTGTTCTTTATTGCATATCTATTGTATATTTTTTGGGTTTCATTGCATACTTCGTATTTCAATGTTAAAATGCAAAAAACAAACACATGCAAAAACACATATAAACCCTAAACCAAAATAGCAATTGGAAATGAAAAAACATTGGCATTAAACCCTACTAGGGCAGTGGCTATTACACTCATCAACCACCAAATGATCCTTCGTGTCTTGTAATGTCAAATCAATCTTATCCACTTCACTTTGTTCACCACATATTGAATTTTCTGGATTGTTCTCATAGGTATGAGCAACATCCCACCCAAGGACATCCATACCATAACTTGATTCCAAATCAAATTGATGTAAAGGTGATGAAACAATGCTAGGAACATCACAAGAACTCAAATCTCCATGTAGCTGATCTAGCTTGGTTGGTTTGACAATCTCCGATGCGGTATCCTCTTGAATGTGCTCTTCTCTTGTAGTCTTGATAGATAAATCTTCTTCAATTGTGTCCTCATAGGGCTGAAACGATCTTGTGTCTACATCTTCTTTAGGGCTGCATGTTGACTAATTTTTGATCTCCTCATGCAGGTTACAATCAAGTGATTCCTCTTCATCCACATGTTCTGTTATGAACTCCTCTTCATCCACCAACTCCTCATTAGCCAGGAAAAGTCTCAACTTCTTACACTGAACAATCACCCTTGTAGCTAAGTCTCTTTTGACATGGTCATCCTTATTCCTGTTAGCCAGAAGAATAGATAGAAGTAATTGTGGCACAACATCGCTCTCTTCAATAATCAAACTCATGATGGCGTACATGGATTCAACATCATCAACATGTTCCTTTCTAGCCACGGAAAAGAAATGGAGAAACATTATGTTGATCAATTTATTCAATCCTAAATCCAACATGATAGTATGCAATCTGACTTTTGCAAAAGTTTCAAGTATAGCAACCCTTCTAGGAAAATGAAAACATGTGATGTCATCCAAATCCTGGAAACTATCCACCATTAGCTGAAATACCTCTTTCAATGTGTTATCACTGTAGGGAGCTTCAGGTGTTGAAATCCTCATGATTTCGCCCAAACATGAAGTAACAAGAAGTCTCACAGCCTTACTATTGTGTCTTAAGAACTTTTGCCTACCCAAGGAAGATATTGCATGAGTCAGGGCTGCTTGCATTTCCTTAGAAGATGACTGATCCAACATGTGAAGACATTCCTCTACTTCCTTTAAGGTGTTGAGAAGTGCAGCTTTTGACTGGGATAGATTTTCAAGTCTATTACCTACTCTATGAAGCTTCTTTCTCACAACTTCTTCACTTGTAGATGTGGATGGACCATTATAGTGCATAGATTGTCTTGAAAGGCAATCTTCATCTTGAATTCTCGGTCATGATGTGTCCTTTTGATGCTCCATATACTGACTGAAGTTTATTCGTTCTTTGATGTTGTTCGGATGTGCATCATACTCATCACATATGGTAGCTAACTCATCTACTAATAACGACACAATCTTGGAACCCATGATTCACAATTCCCGACTAGGTCAATCTTTTCACACATAACATCCGGATAAGATCGAGTCAAGTCTCAACCAATGTGATGAGTATGATGCACTTCCGAACAACATCAAAGAACGAATAAACTTCAGTCAGTAACTCATCTGCTAATAACGACACAATCTTGGAACCCATGATTCACAATTCTCGACTAGGTCAATCTTTTCACACATAACATCCGGATAAGATCGAGTCAAATCTCAACCAATGAAGGTGGATCTAACTACAAATCTCATGCACAAGAATGCTATTGGAATAAGTCTTGACTTTCGTCAATTACCCAATGTATCTAATAGGCTGGCAGGATCCAAGCTCTGATACCACTGTCATGTCCCATTCTAGGTTTGCATACAATTTTTTGCAATTTCAAAATTAAACCCTAGGACAAAAATTCTGATTTCTTGTTTGCACTTTTCAAGTTGCCTTCAACAACATGAAATAGAGAATAGCATATGCCAGAATTTTGATGGCAAGCAACTATAAGTACTTGGAATGAATAGCATTCAATGGACTTACAAATTGATAGCAAGTAGATTGATTGAAACAATTTCAGATCTCACTGTCATAAATCAGTCTTCTATTACAACTTATTTGGAGGGCTTTATGACAGCCAATATAATTATCTATGCTTCTGTTATACATACCATAGATGATGACAATGGACCAAAGACAATACAGTGAGGATGGCCTGACTTCTGTAGCAGATCGGTCTCTTTGTGATGATGCAATGACTTATCCAATGCTGATCGCTGCCCACAGTTATATGGATTGTCTCCCAATATCAGATCGCTGTCTACAGTGGATGATTCGCTGCCTTCAATGATGGTTCGCTGCTTCAATAGCTGCGATCTTCTTCTATGATGGTCGCTGGCCCTCTAAGATGAAATCGCTGGCAACAATTATGCAGATCGGCTCCCAGAAATATCAACAACAGAAATTTGAAGTAGTCCGCTTAGGTCGGGATGGAATTCGTTGATGTGGTGTCTTCAATAGTGGCGAATTAGCATGCAAGAGTGACCTCCAACAATCGGCGCTCAGCTAACAATGTGACTTCCTTCAAAATTGGCACTCAATAGGTGTTGAGTCTTCAATAAAAAATGCAAGATGTCTTCAATCAAATTCTTCAATGCAAAACTTCAACAATTCGATCAAAGCCTTCAATGATGTGCAATGGAGCTTCAAGCTTCAATCTCTAACAATGGTCTCCGACCAAATCTTCGAAAGATAAATCAATGATGCTCAAGCAATCTACAAATCTCCAATGAAGTGCAAATGTGAATTCCGTATGAATTCACATCCTAGATGTAGTTGGGTTTTCGTCCTACACACCTTTATTTGTAAGGGTTTTCGTCTTTGGAATAGAATGCAAATAAATTGTAGACCAAATGAAAAGTTGACATGCCAAAAGATTCGTGATGCCAAATGAGCTCTGTCAACCTCAATTTATACTTGGATCTTCTTCTCCTTCGAAATAGTCCCACAAAATTCAAATTAAAGATTTGAATTACTTTTCCCTCCTTGTCGGCCAAAGAGCCAATATTTTATTATTTTAATTCTCCAAAGAAGGCCGCCCAAATTAATAAAATAATATTATTATATTAATTTATTCTTCTCCCAAGGTGGGCGCCAAGATCCAAAGAATAAAATATTATTATTTTCCTTTTCTTTTTCCAAGGTGGGCACTCCACACAAAATAATATTTTATTTAATTTATTTTCTTCCCACAAATTGGGCGCTCCAATTATTCATTTTATTTTTTCCCAACTTGGGCGCACTCATTAAATAATAATAAAATATTATTATTTAATATTATTTTATTTCCACCAGCTTCAATTGATTCGCCCAATATCAATATTTTATTATTTTTCTCCTTTTGATAATTTACATTAATTTATTTTCCCATCTTCGCCAGTGTAATGAAAATTAGCTGAGCTGTGTAAACCAACATTCCATTCTCCAAGCCTCTGAACAACATTATCTTTCCCAAGCCTTAGCTCAACTAGAATATTCCCTTGTTTTGATGAATTAGCCTACGGGAATGATGATAGGCTAACTTAGTTTCCTGTTCGGTGATCACGCCGGAAATGGGGACATGACAAGCCCCTAGGGAGGTCGAGGGGCAATGCCCTTGTTGCATTCCCTGTCGCGGTTCAGTGGAGCTCCTGCCACCAAGCCCAAATTAAGGCCTTTGAAACCACACAAACATTCATGGTCTACACCATTTTCACAATTAAAAAAAAAAAGAATTAGAACATTAAATGAACATAGCCAAATGAATAATTGGATAATGAGATACAACTTTGTCCAAACTCATAAATAGATTTATGATGGAGCAAAAACATAGTTGACTTGTGAGAAAGCAAAACATTTGGTGAAGGGAAAAGGAGAACGCTTATTTCGTAATCATGCAGCCATATTATTGTGGTCTACCCATAGTCCATTGGCTTAGTAGCCACCATTCCCCACACCCTTGTTCTAAAAAATTCATTAGCTCAATCTCTCTAGTTCAGATTCTAATAGCGAAAGCTTCCATGTTTTTTTAATTAGAAATAGGTTGCGATAAATCCCTAGGGTGACAAGCGTATTAAAAAACACACAAAATGGACATTGCCATTTGAAACGAACATGGCGTGTCCCCTCAACTAGGGCAGAATAAGGTTTTATTAGACATCAACCTTCAATTGCAATAATAATTCTCATGGAGAAAGAGTGAGGACTGATGGTAAAATGAGCTTTCAACATTTGGATAACAACACCGCTTTGACTTTTTTTGGTTGACTTTCACTTGGATATGCTTGGGTCCTCCTAGGTCTGGCTTGAGTTTGCCCAAGGTCTTCCCGGGGCACCCTAGATTTGATGTGGGTTTTGTTGTGAAGGACCCACATCGAACTTGGGGTGATCGAGGCAGACCTTGGGCGAACCATAGCTATTTGTTGAGTACTCATTCCTATTATGATTTTTGTGATCAATTCCATGACATTTATTATGCCTATTTTACTGATGAATGTTGATTGAAATGTGTCATTATGTGCGTTGAAAGTTGAGTCACTTCAATAAGTTTGCAATCTTTGTATTTCAGGCCAAATTGAAGATGTGGCTCATGATTTTTTACTGAGCCATACATTTGATTTAACCACAATGTTTATGTTTAAGTGTTAATATATCTAATCCATTTGTTTAGGCATTTATCTTTTCAATATGCGTGTACTTGCCCTGCTTAGTCTCTGAATTTAATCGAACGGTGTAAGTGTCTAGTAGTAGAATTTTCAATTCCAGTCAAAAGCACAAAACCCTTTGCCTCGTGATTGAAGATGCATCTCCGCCTTTTACACATCACAGACCCAAAAAGATTGCATTTTTATGCTTTATTCAGCATAAATGTGAAAACACATTTGAAAACATTGTAAAGTCTGTAAAGTGCAAGTACATTGTGTATAGTTTTAGGTTAGTTTTATTTTACAAGGGACTTCCCCTTCTAATTCGAAGAGTGGTTTTTCCGCACATCTATTCCGTTTTGCGTTGCATTGAAAGGTGCAAAATAAAACGTTAATAATTTTGGGCCACTATGTTGGGGAATGACATAAGATTACCGTCTTATCCATCAAGTCGTTCAAGTTTGGCACAAAGGGTTTAGAGTTCATAAATATTTTTCAGTTCCAAACAAAAACCTCTCATGGTTGATCAAGAATGTAACTGCATCAACAACAATTGTCCACCTCCATTGTGGCCATGGGGAAATTAGATCGGTCCATTGGCACTAACAGAAAATAATGAGCTTCCTCGAGGCTCAAGGAAGAATTTTCCAAAGTTCTACGGTGATGGCAAGCAGCATCTCGATGAACATATTTTAGTCTTCACCACCGCTTGTGGAATTCTCAGTGTTGCACATGAAGATGTTGCAGTACGTTTATTTGTGGAAAGCTTGCAAGGTGCAGCAACTGATTGGTTTAAACCATAGTTGAAAAAGTCGCCGATTATTCAGCGAGGGCGGGTTTTTCCTACAAGTACTCGCCGGGTCAAGGCAAAAAACTTGTTGAGTTTTTGCCAAAAACTCGGCGAGACCGACAAAAAGACTCAGCGTATTCAGTATCAGTATTAGACTATCAGTATCAGATTATTTAGTATTAGACTATCAGTATCAGAGTATCAGCGCATTCCACATGAGGATGCCATTTTGTACCCAATTTGCTTTCAAATCAATCAAATAAAACTAGATTCAGCTTGTTTCTTTTATGTACTTGTTTATTGACTCATTGGATGCATCTTATCATTGAATTTTGCAGAAAAAAGCGTTTTTAATGAAATTTAAGCAATTTTTTAAGTTGTTGAGTTTTCTATGGAGTTTTTGCCGAGTCGTGTTTTTTGGGCTTGGCAACTTTTTCAACTATGGCTTAACCACCTCGATGTTGGTTCTATTACGAGTTGGGAGTTGATTAGTGAGAAATTTCTTGCATGCTTCAAACCTGTGGAAGACAGTCATGTCTTGTTTGCATAGCTCTCAAATGCCAAGAAAGACAAAAGTGAACTGATGTGGGAGTTTGTAGCTAGATTCAACTGTTTGGTTACCAAAGTTGTAGACACTCTAAATCCTTCTTTTGAAATCTTAGTTGTTTCATAAATCCTCAATCTTCAGAAGTTGCTTTCTTTCTCAAGCAATCAAATTCTACAGATTTGAGAGAGGCTCAGGAATATGCTATTGAGTTGGAGGATCAGATGATCACTTCAGGAAAAATTTAGAGAGATTCAGTTAGGTTGTTGGTTCCTTTGAACGTTGCACCTCTTCAGCAAGACCCATCTCCTCCAAGTAGACAAGATGCTTTAATTAATTATGTCAATGATAGGTCTCTAGTGGCTACTTCACCAACGAGACAAGTGGTAGATGTGTCTTCTGTGGCACAAATATATTGTTTGTTCCATGTAACAAATGAACATGATGGAGAAACTTGTCCTAAAATGCTTAGATTTTTACAAATATTATTGACTTCAAATAAAATCAAGGATTTTCGGATGATCCTGAACATCTTTTAGATGAATCCAATAAAATGTTCCAAGCAAATTTTTTTTTGTATTTTGCAAATGTTTGATAAAATGCCAATAAACAAAATGGAAGAAACTGAATTACTTCTATCAGGTTTTAAGTCATACAGCTGCAACATAAGATATATATATATATATATGGCTGGAAATGATCACAACAATCTCTTATTTGATAAACCTGAAATTACATACATTCAGTATTAAACTAAAACAAAGTTAGATGCAATCTCTGACCTCATAATATTAATTCTGAGATGCTGGTACAAATTACTACTAACCCTTGACTGTTACGAGTGCTTACATGGAGAGAAATTACAGTTGGAATATTACTAGAAATCTGTATGATTGCTGGAACTGAAATGATGATCTAGTCACATGCTAAATTTCTGAAACAACACTGAAATCCACATTCCCCAAATAGTACGTTATCTTCTACAGTAGTATGGCCCCCTTGTGCCTCCTTTAACAGCGGCAGCTCACTCCAAATTGAGGGATTTTAACATAAATAAGTGACGGCTGACTGTTTTGGGCCTCAAAACCCTTACTAGGGGCAGCGACTCCTTCCCACATAGCCTCACATCCTCCTTGACCTGTATAGCTCTCCTTTTTATACCACTTCGAAATATTATTTTCATCTTTTCATTTTCCCCCTCAAAAGTGACTTTTGAAATTTCTTTTAATTTTAACTTTTCTTTTTGGGCCCCCAAAATAAGTCACTTTTATAATGTTGTTTGTCTTTGATAAAAATTATTAATTAGACATAAATTGCTTTTAAAATAAATGTCTCTAGACAACTTAAGTTAATTAATTAATTATTCTCTTACAACATCTCGATAGCATGTGGGAATTAATAGGCTAAGGGTCTTCGTAATTCATGTCGGCGAAGGGGACATTATAGTCCTACCTTCCTGAAATTGTTCGTCCTCAAGCAATTGCAGATTTGGATGCTGAAGAATTTTTTCTTCTTCCCAAATGGCATCTTCCAAAGGCAAATCCTTCCAAGGGACCAAGTACTCTATGATGCTTCTACTCAACTTTTTTTCCCATACATCCAAAATAGTCTCAAGGACCAAAATCAATTTACCTTCCTCATCCAATGGTGGGAGCTCTAGAGAAGGTGAGATATGTTGTCCAAGTGCCTTTTTGAGGCACAAAACATGAAATACATTATGAATCTTGCTGTAATTTGGTAGTTCTAGGTCATAGGCAACTTCTCCTATCCTCCTCACTACACTATAGGGTCCATAAAATCGTGGCTTCAGCTTCTCTACTTCACTCTTCTTTAGAGAAGACTATCTGTAGGGCTGCAACCACAAGAAAACTAAGTCACCAACCTCAAAAGTTCTCTCTAACCTCTGTCTGTTTGCATATATCTTTTGTTGGTTTTGTGCCTGTTGAAGATTTTCCTTAAGTGCCTTCAATATGTCTTGACTCTCTTGGACCCAATCCTTGGCCTTTGGAACCTTGCTATCAACAACGACTAAATCCACAAAAGATGTGACATCATAACCATACAAAGCTCTGAATGGAGTCATGCCAATAGACATGTGGTATTGTAGCAGTGTTCACCCAGATATAACCACCTAATCCAAGCCTTCTGCTGCCTTGCTATATAGTTCCTCAAATATCCTTCCACCCACTTATTAACAATCTCAGTTTTCCCATCTGTTTGTGGATGATAGCTAGTGCTAGGAGTTAACTCAGTACTAGTCAAGCTGAAAAGTTCCTACCGAAACATACTGAGAAACCTGCTATCTATAATGTCCCCATTTTGAGTTAAGTATGATTTGCTAGTTGATTTTGTTTCTATGCATGGAGAATCGGAAAGTTGAATCAACTAGTCTGTTATTGAGCTATATGGGAAATACAATATTAAAATTGTATTTTCAATTATTTGATTTGAATTTTCAAATGATGGAATAAGAGGGAAAATGAAATATTTAATTACATTTTCTCTAATCTATTTTTATGGAGTTTTGTGTGGAATAAGGAGGTTCGCCCCATGAAGAAATAGACCCAAGCAAATCCCAATGGCTATCATATTTGATCGATTGGTTTTTTAGATGAAGTTTCAATAAGATTCCATTGGATCATGTACCATGAGAAGAATCGATGCAAGAGAAATAAAGGCATTTAAAATGATACTTGTGCATTCAAGGGAGAGTCGATCCAATACAAAACAAAATTAAATGCCAAGCAAGGTCGACGGCTAAGGTAAAGAAGATAATTTTAAATGCAAATTTTATTTATTAAATATTTGCATTGGAGCGATTGAGGAATTCAAATGGTAACGCCACCATTGAGGAGGATCACCCAAGCCAAGGAATGATATTCAATGCAAAATAAAATATTAAATGATTGCACACAAGCAACCGCCGCCCAAGCAAGGAGAGTTCAATGAAAGTGGATCGATGCATATGAAGTAGATGTTTTTCATTTAAAATAATTGAAGATTGTTGAAAATGAATGAGTTTTGGTTGCAACTCATTTACAAATGTTCAAGTCAATTGCTCATCATTGGTGGATTTCAAATCTCAAGTCAAAATTGCCAAGGAGGACGCCTACCTATGGAGGAGATAAATAGAGGACTTGAACATCAATTTGGAATTATGTATGCATTGGTATATTTTCTATCTCTTTCTTTTTGAACTGGGAATTTCGATTTTCAGTTTATTGGCAAGGTGATGACCCCTTGTCTTGTATGGTGATGACCCCATACTAGTGTGAAGTGATTTCATTCAGAATTCACTATTTGTGCTTCATTTGCAGGTTGTTTTTGAGTAATTTGCAGTGAAGAATCATTGATGAATAAACCCATGGCCATGATGGAGTCCAACCAAGGTAGTTTATGAGTGTTTGATGGAGTTAATGGCATAATATAGTGACTGGTTTTTCATTAGTCGTCTGATAATTTGTTATACAGGGTTTTTATGATCATTGGAAGCATCAAGAAGACATTTGGCACACCTAGGAACCCATCGATTGCATTTGGAGGTGATATTTGGGCATTTTCATGAAATCTGGGCACATTTCAGCAAGCTATAGGTCTGCTCCAGTCATCTACAGGTCTAATAAAGTCTGAATTACATGTGGGATTGAAGTCATATGGTGTCAAGGAACATTTGGGAGCCAAAACAGTCCTACTGATTTGCAAATTAGGGTATTTGGAGGCTTTGTTTGCAAGATATCTCTTCTATATCATTGGCTGCTCTTTCATTGGTGATATTAGTGTTATATCAGAGATCATATCAATCAATAATTCAGTGATTTGTATTGATTTTATATGGTCTATTATTGGCTGAGTTCATTAGCCATTCATTCTCCATTGATTTGACAATAGTTGTAGTGAGTTTGGATGTAATTATACCTCTTTTTCATGCACATTTGAGGTCTGATATGCTTATGACAGTGATTGATATTGATAACAGTAGTTTGTAATTGAAGTCATTTCATTTCCTATCAATGATATATGCAAAGGAGATTGATAGTTTCTTATATGTGATTGAAATTGAATTTTGGTATGATATTGTGCAAGAAATCTTATCTAAATTTGATTACATTTTCACTCATTCATAATAAGGTCTCTTACACTATCCCGATCATTGATGATGTTCCTTGGCAAACCATGTAGTCTAAACGCAAACCATGTAGTCTAAACACCTCTTTGAAAAATAACTCCACAACTTGAGGTGCTTTAAATTTGGAAGATATGGCATAGAAATGAGCATACTTGGCCAGTTTGTCCACCACAACAAAAATGCAATCCTTACCCTGTATTCATGAAAGACTAGTGATGAAATCCATAGATATGTTCTCCCTTTTCTGCTTTGGAATAGGCAGGGGATATGTTCTCCCATTTCTGCTTTGGAATAGGTAGGGGTTGTAACAGCATTGCTGGAAATGTATGTTCTAACTTATTCTGTTGACAAGTCAAGCACTCCCTAATATGTCTCAAGACATCATCTTTGAGTCCCTTCCAAGCGAATCTCTCCCTGATTTGCTTGTAAGTTTTGAAGTAACCAGGGTGTCCCACTAGTGGAGTGTCATGGACTGCTCTCAAGATTTTCTCCTTCATCGTAGACTCTAGAACAGGTAGATCTTGTCCTTGTATAAAATTAGATCATCCATTACCCTGTACCTGTCATCCTATATTTTCCCCTCCATGACATCACAAGCAAATGCATTCTTGGAATACTCAACCAATAGATGAGCCTTCCAATCTACTGATATCTCTATCATTGAACACAAGGTAGGTTCCTAGATAAGGCATCTGCAACTATATTCCTTTTCCCCTTAACATATTCGAAGTCAAAATCGCAGGCCTACAGTTTGCTTACCCATTTCTGTTGTTTCTTGTTCAAATCATTTTGACCGAGGAAGTATTTTAGACTGTTATGATTGGTCCTTACCACAAACCTTCCCCCAATTGGGTACTATTAGAATTTAGCCAATGCATGCATGATGGCTAACATCTCTTTATCATAAATAGAGTATCTTCTTTCTGTTTCCTTGAGTTTTCTGCTCTCAAAGGCTATGGGATGTTTATTTTGCATTAAAACCACTCCAATCCCCTCACTCGAAGCATCACACTCCAAAATAAAGGGCTGCGAAAAATCTGGCAATGCTAAAACTAGGCATGAACTCAGCACTTCTTTAAGCTTATCAAAAGCTTGTTGTGTTGCACATGTCCATGAGAAGGCCCCCTTCTTAGTCAAATTTGTCAAGGGTGCTACCAACTATGAGAAACCCTTAACAAATCTCCTGTAGTAGCTGCATAGGTTGCACTTGGTACTCAATTCACCATGCCATCTTTAGATGATTTTGCTATCTCTTTGACCCGAGAATAGGATAAGCTAATCCAGATGGGCACCTTAAGTCATCTAAGTCACATGCCTTGGCTTCCAACCAAGGCACAAAAGAACAAAAAGGACAAAGTAGTAACAACAAGAATAAGGATAAGAAACAAAAGAATAGCAAGGAGAAGAAGGATCAGATACTAGTTGCTTCAAAAGCAACTAACGAGACCCAATCTTCCAAGGGCGATAAGTCTAAGAAAGAGAAGGTCCAATGTGCCTATTGTAAAAGACCTGGTCATGATGAACATAAGTGTTTGAAGAAACAAATTGATCACTTGACACACATTCTTGAGAAGAATAATATCAGTGTACTTGAGTCTATCAAACAGAGTTCTAATGAGGGGTTTAGCAAGGCAAAAGAAAATAGAAAGGGGAAAGGAAAGGGCAAGGCCCTTGTAGCAGTTGCTTCTTCACCATCCACTTGGGTTCTTGATTCGGGTTCTTCGCACCACATGGCTTCATCTAAGGAAGAACTTGCATCTTTGGAGCCGTGTACTATGCCTTCAATTTTGATGAGTGATGACACTTTTGTTGAAGAGTGTGGGAGAGGGTTTGTTGATGTGGGGGATGGCACATTCCATAATGTTCTTTGTGTGCCCTCATTATCAACTAATCTCTTGTCAGTTTATCAAATCACTCACACAAGTTGTGGCAAGTGGGTTGAGTTCACTCCTGATTCAGTGGAGATTCGTGAATTGCATAGTGGTTCTACAGTTGCAGTTGAGAGAGCAGATCATCAGTCACGGCTCTATCTGTTTTCTCACTTTGTTCCTGATCCTCCTTCGACTGTTTTACTCACTCATTCTGATGATGTGAGTAGATTATGGCATGAGCGGTTTGGTCATCTTAACTACCGCTACTTGCAATAGCTCAATTAGTAGAGCATGGTCACAGGGTTGCCTTAAGTTCAGTTTTCAGGTGGTGTTTGCCAAGGTTGCATTCTTGGTAAGAATCCTAAGGAAAAATTTGACAAAGGTAAGGCATGGAGAGCTTCACAGATACTGGAGTTAGTTCACAGTGATTTGGCTGGTCCATTTCAGCATCCTTCTTTCGGTAGGGCTAGATATGTCCTAACATTCATTGATGAATTTTCTCGTTATACTTGGGTGTACTTTCTCAAACAGAAGTATGAGGTATTTGATCATTTTAGGACTTCAAAACTTTTGTAGAGAAGCAATCCGGGAAAGCCATCAATGTTTTGCGCAATGATAATGGTGGTGAGTATGTCAACCATCGTTTTGAGCGGTTTTGCACTTTAGAGGGGATTGATTTGCAGCATTTAGTTCCATACAATCCGCAGCAGAACGGTGTTGCAGAATGGAAGAATAGGTCCTCGAAGGAAATGGCGAACTGCATGACTCCAGATCTCTTGCACCAAAATATTGGGCAGAGGCCATTAACTGTGCTTGTTATATCCTGAACCCTATTCCTCACCAAGCCTTGAAGGGTGTAAGATGCTACCCCAAATTTTTTTCAAAATGACATACAATGATATGGCAGTGTTAGCATAAATTTGCATCAACCAACTATTTGCCTTGCACTTTTTGATCACCCAGATCCCAAAATGGGCAAGGTGAGAGCATACGGTGTTTTGGCTTACAATGAACACTATGAAATTAAGAACTATATTCATCCGTTGCGGCGGGCATCCACTTTCATGGGAATTCACCACTTTCCAGTGGGTGAAAAACAAGTATGAGATGAAATGCAAAACCATCCACTTATTCAGTGGGTATTCTCCACTTATCCAAGTGGGTAGAAATATGAAGAAAGATAAAACCAATTTGCCCACACTGGCGGTAAACCATCCAGGGGATAATCAATGTTGTTGCATAATGAAAGATTGTCAACAAGAATCAAAACAATGAAGTTCAATGATACTTGATTTAGACTTGCTAATGATTTCCCTGAGGCAAGAAGATCATACCCTGCATGGAAAGGCATCAAGAGTCTTCCAAAACTGATCAAACTCAAAAGAAGATTACTTGGCTAATATATGATTATCTAATTGCAATTTTTCAGAGATGTCTCAGATTGTACAGCAGTCCTAAGGAAGCCATAATCTCATAGAAACACATATTGATTTATAACAGTCCATTTCTACCTTCAAACTGATTTCCAAACCACTTATAACATTCTGAAAGTAGAGATGAGATGAGGTAGACATATCACTGTATTCTAAAATGAGTTGTTGCAGACCTAGACTGTACGGCAATAGATGGTGAGATCTACTCAGCCCACAAACTTCATAATCAAATCTATGACAAATACTCATAATAGTGGCTCCCAAGGATGACAATCATATTCCAATTAACTAGAATCAACAAAAGCTTCCACCAAAATAACTAGAGGATGCCGTACCATATAGTACGGATGGCATGGGAAGTACGGATATCCTCAGATCAAACTTGAAACTTAGTCAAAAGTCTTCAGATTACTCTTAAAATGATTGCCCAACCATCTCAAACAGACCACTATCAATAACAATCCAAAAAGGGCTTCACATCAATTTATGATTTCAATCGACCATATTCAACGTGTACGACATAGCAAGGACGGACACAGCCAAATAAACTTCCAAACTAAATCAATCACTTTGCATATAGTTCCAATGTATTTGTCTCTGCTCAAAATTTAATCTTCAAACAAAAAAGGAAGTTAGAGTTTCAAGATCTAATTTCTATTTGAATTGACCATTCCAGACAGCACCGTACGGCACAGGTGTACGGCCTTTTCATAACTTATGAAT
Source organism: Cunninghamia lanceolata (assembly GCA_027924645.1). Classification (NCBI taxonomy): domain Eukaryota; kingdom Viridiplantae; phylum Streptophyta; class Pinopsida; order Cupressales; family Cupressaceae; genus Cunninghamia; species Cunninghamia lanceolata. The sequence goes on from BSBN01000512.1 coordinate 7,251,427, forward strand.
TTTTCATTCAAAACATTGTCAAATATACTCAAAAGAACTGTCTAGACCATACAAAAATGCAGCAATCATTAATCAATGCAAAGGAGTTAATAATTTAGGAGACGGATTGATCAATTTCAGATAGTACGGCTCATTCTGTACGGATATCACCATAGCAGTTTCAAAGCACATTTAATCCACTTAAAATTAGACCCAAAATGATTGCCTAGGCCTACCAACCATAATGCAAATATAAGGAATTACCAAAACAATCATAATATTTTCTGATCAGCATCATCAGTTTTCAACATCTATGGCCATGGAGTGTACGACCAACACCAAATTCATTATAAACAATACAAAATGTACTTTATCATTCCAAAACTGCATTCTCACTGTTCAAAGGGATCATAATGCTAAAACACAACAAACTATCATTCTCTATTCAGCTCCATGTGATTCCCTGAAGTAGAAACTACTATTACCAGCTAGGGTAGATATCACACTACCGAAACTGATCTTCTTCGAGTGGGTTTCCGTCCACAAGAAGGTAGAAAAAATGGAAGAACGTACAGGTTCAATCCAACAGAGTAACAATATAAATTCCAAGCATGCCCTCCAAATGAGCTCTCCATCAGCATATAAAGGCATTTGGGAGTTACAAACTCCACTTTCTTGAAAATATAATCTTTTTTCTCAACTTATAAAATTCTCCTATTCCAAAGTGGTGCTCACTTTAATAATAAGTCTAGGAGAAAAATATAAATATGTCCTCATCCCACACTTAAGTCACTTTATAAAATATAACATTATAACTTAAGTGCACAAAAAAAATATAAACAACCTGATTAATTATCAATTTTTCCCCCATTACCAAAATTGATAATTAATTATCTACTCCAAAGATTTGGAATGAGGATAAGTGGCTTCAGGACGACTAGATTGAAAATGGGAACTTTACAAAGGGAGTCACTCCTTTTGAAGTTTGGAGCGGTCGGAAACCATCAGTTAAGCACTTTTGAGTTTTTGGTTCTCTTGCATGGGCCCACATTCCTGCAGAGAAACGTAAGGCCTTGGATCTGCAGAGTAGACCTTGCATATTTGTAGGTTATCCTGATGGTGTGAAGGATTATCAGTTGCTCCACCCTACTACATGAGTTGTTCATTGAGAGGAGTGTTCAGTTTGAGGAGGGCTCTTTAAGCTCCCTTTCTATCACTTCTCCACCTCCTACTTTGACATTGGAGTCACTTGGGCTACATGATAGATCTTTTGATGAGTTAGATTCACCTGAGCAGTCTTCTACCTCCACTTTCGATGCCGAGAGCGATTCAGAGGATTCACCTCCTTCCTCTCCTAGTCATCATTCAGAGGGTGATGATTCTCCTCCACATTCTCCTACTTCCGGTCCACTTTGGGCTAGGCAGACTTTGCAGTCTGCAGGTGATTGAATTGGGGATCCATCAGACACCAGACGGATTCGTTTACAATTCCAGGATGTTCCACATGTCTTCATTGCTACTTCCTCTGATCCACAGTCTTTTCGGGAGGCTTCTGGTATTCCTGAGTGGGATACAGCTATGTAGGAGGAGTATAGTTCCTTGATGAGGAACCACACTTGGGATTCTGTCCCTCTTTTGTAATGCCCCAAATTATGAGCTAAGTGTGATTTGCTAGTTGATTTTGTTCTATGCATGGAGAACTGGAAAGTTGGATCAACTAGTGTGTTTTTGAGCTACATGGGAAATGCAATATTGGAATTGTATTTTCAATTATGAGGTTGGTTTTGATTTTTAATGATTGCATATGATTCATAGCTGGCCGCCAAACATGAAGGATATATTAAATGCAACATTTATTTATTAAATGATTGCATTGGATTGATGGGATATGAGGGCGATTGGGTTTGTGGAAATTAAATGATTGCATTTAATTTGATATTGAGCTTTGAAAATATTTTAAATGCAAATTTTATTTATTAAATATTTGCATTGGAGCGGTTGAGGGTTTTTATTAAGTGCAAATATCATCATTTAATGCATGTGCATGAGGTAGTTGTGGATCGATGCAAGAATAGAGGAGCATTTTAAATGCAAGTTCATAAATTGAATGCCAAGTTGGTTATGTCAAGGATCAAGATTTTAAATGCTTTGAAGGATATTAAATGCTTGCATTTGGATAGATTGGTTTATTTAATGCATTTCATGAAGTGGTTAGTGGTCGTCCAAGGCAAGGAATGATTTTCAATGCAAAATCAAAATATTTAATGATTGCACACAAGCTGCCACCGCCCATGCAAGGAGAGTACATTGCTATTGAATCGATCCATTTGAAGGAGTTGTAATTCATTTAAAATAATTGAAGATTGTTTTAAATGAAAGAGTTTGATTGTAATTCATTTACAATTGTTCAAGTTCATTGATTCTCATTGGTGGAATTCAAATTTCAATTCAAAATTGCCAAGGAGATGGACACCTATCCATGGAGGAGTTAAATAGAGGACTTGAACATCAATTTGCAACTTATGATGCTATGGTATGTTTTCTCTCTAGTTATTTTTTGGCTGAAGATTTCAATTTTCATGCTAATTTGCAAGGTGATGACCCCTTTATATGTATGGTGATGACCCCATACAATTTGTGAGGTGATATTGTTCTAATATTCACCATTGAGCTTAATATTGCAGGTTTAGACAAGTATTGGGAGCTATTTGATTGATGTATTGAAGCCCTTGATCCATTGGTGTCACTATCAAGGTAGCAATTGGGCTGATCGCATCATTGGAGTGAGATTTTTATATGTTGCAGGGACTGAAATTTCATAACAGCGAGATATTCATTTTGTTTCAGGGCTTTTTGAGCATTTCACAAAGATTCCAAGGGCTGTGAATTGCATAGGAACACCTTCATTTGGCTTAGGAGTGAAGATTTGAGGGTTTGGAGACATATTTTCATTGGCTGGGCAAAAAGTTGCACCTATAGCAGTTATATCAGCAAACTGAAATTTTATATCAGTCAATTGTTTCTTCATTTCCAAGGCTGTTTTATTCAATCTTTGGCTTGGAATCAATTGCCAAGTATTTGTACATGAGCCTACTTGAAGAAGGGATCAATTGGATGTCATTTTGATGTGGAAAACTTGATGTATAATGGTCTGATCAGAATTTTTGAGTGACTGATTTTTGTAACAACAGTGAATAAATAAAGTTATTTGGAGCTCCTTTCATCATTTATCCATTGGTTGATCATACTTTCATATGTATTTGATTGTGTGTAGAATTGGATTTCAATTTTGGTGTTAAAAGTTGATAGATATTTTCAGTTTTAAACAATAAGGTCTCTTACATCTTCTTAAGGGAAGAAAACTTGTTCGATGTAAGTGGATCTATCAGACAATATTTGCAGCAGATGGGTCAGTTGATAAGCATAAGGCTCGCCTAGTCGCCAAAGGATTCTCCCAGGTTCCTGGGATTGAGTACTCTGAGACTTTTGCGCCAGTTGTCAGGATGAACTCCATCTGACTTGTTCTTGCCATTGCTGCAGCCAATTGTTGGAAAGTACACCAGTGTCATGTCCCTATACTAACGAGTTATAATTGAGTCGATTATGCATGATTCATAAATCGATATAGATAATATATACATTATTATCAAATATAATTAATAAATATAATTATTAATATATATGTAATATTAATAATTAAATATTATTATAATATATATTAGTATATTATATAAATATACATAAATATGATAAAGTAATTAATATTATAAATTAAATTATATATATATATATAATTTAATTTTATAAGTAGCAAAGGGTAGATTCCCAATTGGCAGACAATTACCAAGCGAGCCTTAGTAAAGACCATACATACGTTGAAGAATGAGGCAAGTTCAAGAATTAATAAGGTGATTAATATTGAGTAAATACCCATAATATAAGAAGAAACGAATTACAAGGATACAAAGGAGATAACAACAAAGACATTACAACAAGACAACAATAATGAATGAGCACCGCTGGGGAAATAATCATCTTCCACTTAAGAAAGTCGATGGCAAGTAATTTGAAAAGGCAACGATCGTATGGCATATGACAAACAACGAACATCTATCCAAGCTCATAAGGAGGCGTCGAGTATGGTAAGCGTTGGGAATAAGACAAAACTATAATAAGACGAATCTTATCAAAAATACAAGTAATAAACAAATGGTTATATTACTGTGGATAGGGAAAAATCAGATTTAGTGTTGAAAACAACAAACTACTAAACCTTATCAAGCACCATGAAGCACAAAACTAGTATGAAAATGCAAAACAAACAATCGAAATGCAAACTAGAATCACACTAGCATTGATTGACCTCCATGGCTCTTCTCAATCGTGCATAGGCATGCAGATTTCGAAGGGTCGATTATGGAGAGATGTTGGTTGTTCACAATTTTGGCAGCATAACGGTATGCAAGGACTCAACATCATGAAAATAACTTGTGTAGGGTTTCCTTTATAGAAAAGGCTTGTTTCGAATCAACGGATGAGATTGGTTAGGGTTTCAATGATATGAACGGTCAAGATTGGTTAGGGTTTTCCCACTCCAAGAGGTTGTAGCAATGCGACAAGTGTGCGATGGAGGATAAAGGGAATCTAATTCAAATATTTTATTTGAATTAGTTTGACATGTGAGGGCATATTAAGTGGAAGATGAGACATGTGACATGTGTCGCAATGTGATGAGAGGTGAGGGAATAATTCAAATTTTTAATTTGAATTATGTGAGACATGTGAAGGGGTATTATTAACTAAACAAATGGGATTTATTTAGTTAATTGGAATGTGATTAAGTTGGAATTATGAGTGGGATGACCTAAGACCTAGGGCAAAACATTATAAGGTCATGTCGACTAGGGGATGGTCAAGACATGGACAAATTTTAGTGTCTACAATTACAAGGAGTGCCGATCCTTAGAGAGAGGCGACTATGCATGAAAGAGCGTGGCTATTCAAAGATAGCGAAGGTATATGAAGGCATAGTGATCATTCAACAAAGGATCATCTAGCAACAAATATCATCTGTTCTACAAATAAACACATCCTACATAGCAGCAGATACTTCATCATCTCACAATTAATCAATAACATCTCCATTCATTAGTTCTGCAATACAATTCAATACTTATGTGCAGCACCATTGAATACTACAGCAGCACCAATTACTAGGAAAAAATATATATTTTTCCTACAGATATAAGCTACGGCCCACACCATATTCATCTATTTTTGTCAGCACTAAGGATCGATTTAGTCATCCATAGCAACAATCGACTCAGCATTCAAAAGAGCAAGCATACATATAATCAATCTAGCGAATCAAGGTATGTGTTCCTAACATAAACTATGTCTCAAATCGTATGATGATAGATATTAGTCATTCGTGACAATATGAATGCTTGAGATTGAATAGCATGAAAATGAGTTATAATCAGAATAGCATGCTAATGATAATTATAGGATAGAATGAATATGTAAATAGAATAGAATGAGAATATCATGCATAACAAGATAAGAATATTTGAAATCGAATAGCATAAGAATATTTGTCATAATAGAATAAGGAAATTTATCATAGAATGAAATGTTAAGAATGTTTATCTTCAAGAATATCTATAACATGTTAGCATAAGGATGCTCATAACATAAGAATGTTTATTTCATGAAAGTTATATGATGCCTAGTGAATGGCAATCAATGAGATAGTACAAAGTTGAGTTCCCGTAAAGGAACAATATGATCAATGGTACTATCTCGCAATCCAAGGGGTTCGTGAGATAGTAATGATAAGTAATAAAATGATTCATAAAACCATGATATACTCGAAGAGGAGTATGTAGCCTCACCCTTAATCTCTCTATCACCCTACGAGTATGGTGGTGAGTTAAGGAAGGGCGGACTAAGGGATCTAGGTGACCCTCAAGTGGATGAAGAATTGCCGCATGTAGTGTGAAGTCCCTTAAGCCAAGAGGCAAAGAATCACTGCATGTAGTGTGAAGCCCTTGGGCCTAAGGTTGTGTAAATTTAATAATTATTATAAATGTGCCTAACGGTAGGTGACTCTCAAGAGGGTGAAGAATTGCCGCGTGTAGCATGAAGCCCCTTGAGCCAAATGGTGAAGAATTGCCGCATGTTGTAATGAAGCCTTTGGGCCTATGGCAGTGGGATGGTTACACCAGCGCCTTAACGTAACTGTACTCATATGGGGTGGGTGAAGTAGAGTAGATTAACGATCAAGCTAGATGACGACTCTCCCGAGGTATATCATGGGAAAGCTCTATGTGAAATAATTGAGAAAATGAAATGCATATATGTAGTGAATTTTAATGTTGATTATGATTGTGGTTACGAACTCTAATTGCAATATTATGATGTTATAAGGATTTATTGGTTACTAGTGTTCTCTTCAAGAAGTTAAATTGTGTGCAGGGTAAAGAAATTTTGAGCTTCCTAAAAGGGGACATTACAACTAGATGGATGTGAAGAGTGCCTTTCTTCATGGTGACCTTTAGAAGGAGATCTACATGGAGCAGCCACAAGGGTTCGTTCAGGACTCTTCACTTGTGTGCCGTCTTCGGAAGTCTCTATGTTCTCAAATAGGCTCCTCGAGCCTGGTATGCCAAGATGGACTCATTCTTTCTGATAGTTGGGTTCACTCGGTGCCATTCTGATCCCAATGTCTACATTTTGCAGCAGGATGATTCACTCCTATTTCGGGTTCTGTATGTTGATGACTTGCTGATCACAAGGAGTTCTTTATCCGCCATTGGGGCTATCAAAACTGCCCTTCATGACAGGTTTTTGATGACTGGCTTGGGCTTGTTGCATTACTTTCTCGAGATTGAGATCTTCCAATTTGCTTTCGGGATCACTATTACACAGTCCAAGTATGCTTTAGATTTGCTCTCGAGGTTTCATATGGCTGACTGTAAGCCTGCTCTGACTCCCTTTCTTTCTGGAGTCAAACTTGAGGCTTAGTGTTTTTCACCATTTGTTGATGGCAGTTTGTACCAACTTGTTGGGAGTCTCATTTATCTAACTCATACAAGACCCGACATTTCATATGCTGTAGGCATGGTCTCTCGATTCATGCAGGAGCCTCATGAGATGCACTATAAAGCAGCCAAGCGGATCCTTCACTACATTCAGGGTACTCATAGTTTTGGGATTCACTACACAACGGGCATTGATCTTGACTTGGTGGGCTACACATATTCAGATTGGGTAGGCAATTCTCAGGATCGCAAGTCTACTTCAGGTTATAGCTTCTCACTTGGTTCAAGTCCTGTTTGTTGGTCGAGCAAGAAGCAATCTGCTATTGCTCTATCTTCTACTGAGGCCGAGTATTAGAGAGCTGTGAATGCTACCACTAAGGCCATTTGGCTTCAGAATCTTCTCACCGAGTTTGGTATCCATATCAGATGGCCATTAGTCATATTTTGTGACAATTAGAGTGCTATTCAGATCTCACAGAATCCGGTCCATCATCAGTGGACCAAACACATAGAGGTCCACATGCACTACATCCGGGAGCTCATCCATGGGCACATCATCGACCTTCACTACTATCCGACTTTCGAGCAGGTTGCTGATATCTTCACCAAACCCTTCACTGAGAGCAAGTTCCTTCATTTGCGAGCTTTGTTGGGGGTGCGGTAGGTTTCATCTTCTAGGGGGGCTTCTTCCTCTCACTCGGAGTCCTGACTCTCTCCACTATGGGGGGGTCTCTTCTCTTTCTACTCTGGGGGGGTTCTCTTTTCTCTCTTCTGGGGGGCCTTCTATTTGGGGGGGAATTTTATGTACATGGGTACCTCATCATGCTTGATTTGTTGGGACCCATCTCTACATCCACCTAAGCTACGCTTAAGGGGGTGTTAGTGTAGGTTTTTATTTCCTAGTTGGGTTATTTATTTTCCCTATGTTCCTAGTTCTTTCCTACACTTTTATTAATCGTGCTTAGGTTAATAAAGCATGCTTAATTAGGTGAGTGGGTTATGAGGTGTCACCTTCCTACATGTGAGCATCCATTAGCTATCTTGGGAAGATACTTTGCTATCTTTAGTCCGATAGATGGTTGCTCCTCATTGGTCGGTGTTGCCACCTTCTCCCTCTCCCTGGTCTATATAAGCATGCTGCCTGGCTTGTATTTGGTATCCTTTGCTTTTGCATCCTCTTAATGCTATTTTACTTCTAGCATTTGCATTACTCTCGTGGAGACTAACTCTAAGCTGCTATTTTGATTTCATATCATTTGCATTCATAGTTTAGATATCTATTTTTTTCACTATTTTTTTGGGTTAATCATCTTTTTAGATTCTAACACATTGTGTATAGTTTTAGGTTAGTTTAATTTTACAGGGAGGTCCCCTTCTAATTCAAAGAGTGGTTTTACCGCACATATGTTTCGTTTTGTGTTGCACTGAAAGGTGCAAAATAAAATGCTAACAAGGTGTAGTTTGAAATATCCCAAACGGATATTGCCTTAAATTACAGGGTTCTAAACCTTTGAATTCTGCTCTAATTTCTGCACTTTAAATTTCTGCCCAAAACCCTGTTTCTGATTTTATTTTTCTGCTCATAAACATGTAATCATAATGCACAAATATGCATCCAAACATAGCACAAAATGATGGCAAATGATACTAAACATGAATAATCACATCACCCATGAAACACACCATGAAATACACATTTTAGGGCAACGAACATTAATTAGTCAAGTCTGATTTTCTGCTGCTGCAAATTGAAAAGTTCAGATCTGATTGCAAAGTATATCTAGAGCATCAACCAAACCAAACAATGCCCTTATTTTCTGCATTACAAAACTGACTTAGAAAATGTGAATGCACACACCAAATACATAGAAAATGAATAACCCTAGCTGGGCAAATGCTCCAAGGAATGGCGCCTAGGGTTTGCTGCTCCAAATCTGCTAACAAAGCTGCTCTGAAGTTGTCAATGATGCTGCTCCAAAAAGTGATGTCAATGATGCCAATGATGACAACAAAACCTCCAAACACTCCTCCAATGGTGGCGCTCCTCAAGTAGGGAAAAACCCTAAGCCAATGATGACACAAGCACCAATGAAAGCTCCTCAAAACAAGGTCGAGTTAGGTCTGCTCTACTGCTGCTGAAAACTGAATATTCCTCAAACCCTAACAGCCAAGAGACTCCACAATTCGCCTCCAAAAACACAAAATTGCCCTTCACAAAATGGCCCTCCAAATTAGGGATTAAACCCTAATTCAATGTGCTAAAATCCACCACACAATGCTGCTCCAAGGTGGTGATCAGGTCTGCCCAAAATATAAAAATTCTGCTCCAGAATTATGATCATATGCTGCTCAAAAAGATGTTGCAAATCTGCTCCAAAAGAATGAGAATTCTGTTCCAAATGTATGCGATTTCTGCTCTGAAAGAATATGAGAATTCTGCTCCAACTTCGTAATCCTCCAATGAAGTGCAAGTAGACCTCCGTTATGAAGTCTTCCCAAGATGAGATTGGGTTTTCCTCCAACTCACCATTATTCTCAAGGGTTTTCATCCTTGGAATATGCTGCTCAAAAGTGCAGTCCAAAAGGAATAAAAAGACAAGTCCAATGATGATTTGTAATGCCGCAAAAGAACTTGTATTTATACATGATTCCTATTTTCTCCAAAAGCTGGCCAACCAGCCTAAAATGCTATTATTTTATTGATTTTATCTCCAACTTGGCCGACCCTCATATGAAATATTGGCACCCAAAATTAGTCTACCCTAGGCCGACCTAGGCATTCCTTCCTCTAGGGCGACCACCTTGTTTCAAAGGCCAACATTTTAGAATTTACTTTGTCCAAAATTTGGCCGACCCAAACAAGTTTAGGCGCTCAAGATAAATTATATTTATTTTATTTAACTCCTCAAACTAGGCCAACCAGAACTCCTTTATTCCTTTATTCCATTGGTGCCTAATTTCAAATTAAAGATTTGAAATCATTCCTCCAAAATTACCTCCTTCAAGGCATACAACAAAAGATATGTAAGGACCTTGTCTAAATTGAACTGAATTTTTACCTTGCTGTCCTAAATTTTTTGATTTGTTTGCCCGTTGTTTTACTTGAGTTTTTAATGATTTATTTTCACATGCATGTTGTATATTATATAAAGATGGAAAGGTGCAAATATAACATTCATATGACAACAAATGACAACCACAAAATAGATAGAACAACTAGAAATACAATTTCAAATTGAAGATATGAAATTGGTTTCTTTATTCACATACCCGGATCATGTAATGGCATGAATCAAATACATAGATGAGTGCTGGTTACATAATAGCCATGACTGATTTCAAATCAGACCTTCAATGATGTACAAAAGTGTCTCAAATAGTGATCAAACCCTAGTACAATGCAAAGATGATAACATCCAATGATTGACACCTTGCTAGAGATGATTGATGATGAAGAATAGGAGGCAAAACCAATGACTGATTGCTGATATCAACCTGTAGCTGCTGAAGATCACAAAACCCTAGTGCCAAATGCCAAATTACTCCTCAAAATTCAAGCGGCCATGCACCAAATTGAAGCGATTAGGGTTAGGATGCAAAAATGACCATGAAACCTCAATGTAATTGCCAAAAACTCTTCCGATCTGCAACTAATATCAATTTCCAGAGTGTTGTCGTAAAAATCAGATCATGTATGAATGATGAAAATCACCAAATATGCCTTCCCAAGCCAAGCGATCCAACTAGAAACCCTCTCGAAGCATTTATTGATGAAAATAAGCCAAAATATGAACCAAATCTGAATATCAATCTTCAAACCCTAGCTGATTGCAAATATCCTCTTCAAACCCTAGCTGATTGAAGCTTGAATTCATCCAATAACCTCCAAATAAGCTTAATAATAAATTCTAAGTGAATCCATCTCCCATAGTGAATTGGGTTTTCATCCAAATCACTTTTAGCCAAGGGTTTTCGTCCTTAGATAGTGCTGAAACTCTATTACAGCCAAGAGAAACTCTCCAAAACATGCAAAAGCCAAATGATCAATGATATGAAAAACACTCCAAATGACCTCCTTTTAACCTCTTCACTTTGGGCGCCCAATTTCAATGAAATATAATCTTTTTTCAAGTCCACTGCCAAAAGAAAATATTATTTATTTATTTTCTTTTAATTTTATTTTCTTTTTCTCCAATTTGGACCTCCCACATAAATAATAATAAAATATCATTTTATTATTTTTTTTTTCTCCCTTGAGCTGCCACCCTTGGCTTAATAAAATAGTATTTTAAATAATAAAATATTATTTATTGTCTTTTGCCAACCTTTTTATTTTTTCCTTCTTTTTTCTCTTTTTCCACATGGGCACCAATTTTTGTGGGAAATATTATAATATTTTAATAATAAAATATTATAATTTATGGGAAATATTATAATATTTTAATAATAAAATATTATAATTTAACTTCACTTCCAATATTTCATTTTTCCATCTTTTTCTTTATTTTCCATTTTCCCACCTAGGTTGTTTTTTCTCTTGGCATAATATTCTAATATTTTTTGGCTTTTTTAAAAATAATATAAAAATACCAAAAGCCAAAATATAACTTCATTTCATCAAAGAAAAATAGTTGAAGCCATAAAATTCAACATTCCATTCTCAAGCCTCAACAACATTCGTTTTTCCAAGCTTTCGCAAAAAGGGGACATTACAAGTCCTCTCACCTCGAGATTGCTTGCCCTCAAGCAATCACATGTGACCAATCTGCATTAGAACCAACCAATACCCGGATCCCAAATCAATCTAGGCCTTGGGAGTGGTTTCTCATGTACTATACCAATTTGCTCAATGTTGGCAAAAGGAAGCTTATGCAACTTGCTCGCCAAAAGTGTCACAATTCTCCTCAAGTATGCACCCAATTTGCCAAACTCTTCATCATGTCTTTGTTGTCCCATGCTGAAATAAGATGAACAATCCTCATAGATGTCTTCATGAAATGATTCCTTGTCCATAATTATCATAGACTTGGCTGTGATTTGATGTGGCAGCGTGTATTTTAGTCCTTTCAAAGTAACTTGTTTCCCTTCATGTTGCAAATTCAACTCCATAGCTTGTAGATCTTGGATGACTCTTTGTACTGAATGTAAACATTGCATACCACGCTGTAATGTCCCCATTTTTGGAATGGTCGCCATTGGAGAGCAGAAGGGTTGGTTTTCACATTTCGGGATTTTTGGAGGGCAAATTGGGGCTTGAGGTATTTTTCCTAATGATGTGTTGTGACTCTTTCATTTATTATCATATTCTTGCCATGGAACGAATCACTTTGAAGAGTTGCAAGTATGGAGATTTGTCATCTTGATGGATTGTGAGTGTGGAGACTTGTCATACTTTTGCCAAGAGATAATGTTGTTTCATATGGATGCCACTTTGACAAAAGATAAGTGATATAACTTGATAGATGCTTTCATTCATGCCAAGAGAAGGATAAGTTTGAGGTCTCATTGTATACGCCATCACTACGAGGGTTCATTTGATGTTTGGGTGCCTAATGAAGAAGACAACTAGTAATATTCCATTTATCCATGGTGGCGCTTGGGAGAGGAATAAAAGAATAACAAATTCATATCTTCAATTTGAATTTCCTTGGGCGCCAAAGTAACCTATTACTGGTCAGCCCTCTTAGAGGGAAAAGGTAATTAAAATATAATATATTGCTCTGTCTAGGTCGGCCCTAGAGAGCTGAGCGCCAAGAATGGTTGGAGGTCGGCCTTGAAGTGGGAAAAAGTGGTAAAATAATTATAAAATTGCCTAGGTCGGCCTGCACATAAGGAAAGTCAAAATGTATATAAATAAAAGGTCAAGTTTGGCATTCAAACATCACCATTCAACATTCATTCATTCATTGGGAGTTTATCTCTTAGCATAAGGAGCTTGAGACGAAAACTTTAAGTTCCTAGGAGGAGTTGGACGAAAACCAAGCTCATCCATTGGAGGATTCCGTGACGGGGATCTACTTTGCTTCATTGCTATTTGGAGGAAAAGAAGAGCGGATTTATATATCAGATTTGAAGATCATCTTGAAGGCTTCTATTTGGCGTGGCTTGGTGCATATTGACTAGGGTTTACCCTAGTTTTGGAGCGCTGCATCTTGGAGGAGGAGCGACTTCACTTGGAGGCAACTTGGGTGATATAATTGCTGATTAGGGTTTGGAGTTACAACAGATTTGGAGCAGCAGAGTTGTAGACCTAATTCCCCCTTGTTGGAGATTTCTCTTTGGTGGTTGAGACATCATTTGCATAGGGTTTTTGCCCTACTTGTGGAGTGCCATCATTGGTAGAGTCTTTTTTGGTGGTTTGTTGGCTTCTTTGGCATCATTGGCATCACTTTCCGGAGCAGAAAACCCTAGCAGACCTGAGCACATCATTTGGGCAGACTTCTTGGTGTTTAGGACAATAGGGTTTAGGGTTTCAAGCCCTAATTGGAGCACCACACCTTGGAGATCATTTGCCATCATTTTGGAGGTCATTTTGCTTATGTTTTTGTATGTAAAACCTTAGGGTTTATGGCATATTTGTAGCTGGGCATGTTTGGCTTGTTTTCCCATATCATTTGATGTATTTGAAGACTTCATAAATCCTGATTTATAGCAGCAGACTTCTAATTTACATTTTCAGTCATTGTGGTTGTGAATTGAAGTGGTTACATTGTGTATTTCATTGTGGAGTTCAAGTATATGATTGGCAATCATGTTGGCAATGTTTATATGATGATTTGGCATGTTTTATGGGCTGTTATAAGTGTTTGTTTAAGTCTGATTTGAAAAGCAAAGGTTCAGAAAATTAGGGTTTAAGCAGGAATTCAGAAAACAGAAATTAGGAAAGCTTGGAAATCCAAACTTGAAGAAAATATCCCCATTTGGGATATTACAGTGGTATCAGAGCCATGATCTTGCCAGCCTTGAGGGTTTGATCATACATATTGAAGAGCTACTATGGATTTGTCTTATTTCTTGGAAGAATGGAATCTTTTGCGTGCATCTCTTCAACAAACACATGCAAAATACAAAGAAGGTTGGATTGATGGAAGCAAGAAGAAGAAGAAGCTGAAAAAATCAAAAGAGATTGCATTCTCAACAAATCTGAAGCTTCCTTGGGAGAAACGATAGAAAAGGAAGAAGATTTGCAACCCTATGAGGATAGGATAAAGGAGAAGAATACATAAGTTTCCATGAAGACTACAAGGGTGAAGGAGATGCCACCATAGAAAAGAAAGGATTACTTGTTGATGATTTGCACCCTACAAGCCATTATGAGGAGATGGGCGAAGAAGCATCACACATTACAAGTGGCGAACACCTAAAACTTCATGAGGACCACACGGTTGGAGGGCACACTATCACGGAGGTTGCCAAACCTACAAGGTTGGATCAGCTACAAGAAGGTATGAGTTCATTTGTTGTTCCTTTGATTAAGCCTAGCATTGCTTCATCACCCTTGCATCACAATGGCAAGGAATCAAAGGATAGTTTGGATGTCTTTGAGATGAATATTGTTCAAACATTTGGGGATGGTTTAAAAAAATTGCTATGTAGTGAACAAAGAGATGTTGTTAAGGTTGATTTGGATTGGCAAGAGATGAATGATCCCTTGGTGGATAAGCAGGTCATAGTTGTTTCACATAGTATAGATCATGATGTACAAGATTCTACCCACGACTTTGATGGAGATCCTTGGATTGAGCATGGTGATGACTTAGCACATGGACAACATGGAGAAGTTGGCAAGAAAGGAATTGGGTTGGAAATGCATGATCGTGATATGTTGCATGAAGACATTGGGTCTTATAAGTCACATCACTTGGAAGGACAAGGGAAGACACACGAAGGTAAGCTTGTGGAAGCCCTAACTCATTTTGATCATGTTCATAGAGTGATGACAGGTTTGTGTTGAAGAGCTCTAGAGAGGCATGAACACTTTGAAGAAGATCTATACCTTGTCGGTTTCCAAGAGCTCCAAGAAGCCGTGGCTATGGTGAAATCAAAATACTTGCATCTACTTGTGGATAGAGATCATCTCTTCAAGATTGGCGAGATATACACTAACGCTTTGAGAAGAGAGGAAGATGAAGTGGATAAGCTCACTTTGGAGCTTAATGATGCAGGAGCATCCAGTGGTGTAAGGGTAATATTGCATCACCCAAAAAGAAGTTAATTCAAAATCATTGTAGTTGTTTTCATTTCTTTCCATAATTAGTGTTTCTGGTTCCATAATATCTAGAATAATGATGTAGGACTTTCAGTTTTTCCAAAACTGCTAAAAATAGCAAACTCCCAGTTTTGGAAAGGTTACCGCCATTTTAGGAAAGTTTGCATTTGGGCACGGATTGAAGCGAAAACTTACAGAAAGTTACATAACGGAAATATAAGACCTTTGGCGAAGGAATCAGGCAAAGATCATTTGTGAGCTGAAAGATATTAAAGTTTTTGTTTTCCGAAAAGCCCCTGAAAATTTCCAAAACGAGGTATGAGGCACTAAAACATTCCATATGTCCCAAAAAGTTGACGGAAATCCGTTTACGGATATCTGGCATGATAGTTCACATCGTGAGCTTTCTGGTGCTTAAAACGGTTCGTCAATCGGACACCCGGATCAAATGTTATGCTTCCCGGAAGTTGACCTACTTTTGGAGGGAATTGCAAATATTGAAATTTAGTTGGAGGCCGCCAAAAAGTGCTATTTATGACTATTTTGGGAACCCTGGGTGGTAGTAGTGTTAAGGGGGAAAGTGTCAAATCAAGAATAGGCGGGAAAATAGAAACCCTAGCTGATTTGGGGTTGCAGAAGGCAGAAGATTCTAGAGCTTGGTGGTGTGTAGCTGTAGTGTGTTGCAGCATGTGGAGGATTGATTCCTCTGATTGTAATTGAGCTTCTGTAATGTAATGAGTTGTCCAAATCAATAAAAAAATATTCTACTTTTTGTGTTCCATTTTTGTTGTTGTGTGTTTTGTGATTTACCCCCTTCATCACTTAAGGACACTATGGATTCTTTGAAGAACACTCAAGAGGCCCTCCAAGAATCGGAAAATCAAGTGAAGAAGCTTCGTTGGGAGTTGAGCATGGCACACTTGTCATCATACACAACAGAAATTCAGACTTCTATGGCCGCCACCTTCAAGGAAGAACAATGCAACATGAAGAGGGCAAAGAGTGGAGACATGGAGGAAGGTCTTGAAGGATCCTATGATGAGGTCATGAAGATAGAAGAGATGTATACACATAAGGATTCAGCTTGCAGCCATGGGACAGAAGTTATGACACATGGCACATCTGATTTTCCATTGGAGACATCACATGGACCTACCCTAGTTGATGATCATTCACTCATGGAGGAAGAGGAGGTTAAGGTCTACAAGGACATCACCCAAAGGCATAAGGTAAGGTCTGATTTTCGGATATATAACAGCAGTCCCTTACTTTCACCATATCGTCACATGACAGCCAAAGGGAGAGAGGTTCAATTCAGATTGAAGGCAAGTGAATTTCATATAGAGTCACCATTTGGATCTGCACTTGTGGGAGGACACATGGCGAAGGAAGAGGAAGTGATTGAGAAGCTAGAGGACAGCTTGGTAAGGTATGATAACAGGTCTGATTTTCAAATTTGCAACAGCAGTCCTATGTCTTCACATTATTATGTTATGACAGCCAAAAGGATCAGCCTTGAGGCATGTAAATTTTATAGGGAGTCTCACATTGGATCAGCACTTCATGGAGAGCATGCAACAACGATGAAGGAGATATTTGAGAAGGGTGAAGGCATTATCAAAAGGTATGACAGGGGTTCTGATTTTATTTGGATCAGTAGTCTTTCACTTTGGCATAATCATATGATGGAAGCCCCTACACTTAGGATGAAAGTGGGAAGACTTCTCCTATTGTTGGAACTCCATTGGGAATCAAACATGAAGATTTTATGGATTGTCCAAGACACAAGATGACTGATTTGATATGCCATGACATGAAAGAGGCAAAGAAGATTCATTATACGATGGTTAAAATGAAGCAATCAGATTTGCATAGTGCAAGGTATGAAATTTTTGTTTGTTCACTTAGCTTGCTTCATGAGGAGTTGATATCACATCTTGTGGAGAGCCACTTGAAGGCTCACATCATAGTCTTGGATGGCATTATGGAGTGTACACTTGATGGACCAGCCATTAGTGTAGATGGAGCTATGGGTAATCCAATTTGGATTGGGCATTTGATTATTCATGGAGTACTTGAGAAGTTTGCTTGTGATAAGTCCCATCATGTTGATGATTCTTTGGTGGAATATGAGGCTGCCCTACTTAAGGGATTTGCGACTCATGTCATGGAGGCACTTGTTTTTGATTGGCATCCCCTTGAAGGAATGGAGTTTCAGTTGAGCTATGACATGAGGTATGGAGGTATTGTTATAAGGATGCTTGATTTTGAGTTACTATTGCTTGTATTTCAGCTGGGCTATGGCTTAGTGTTTGGAGATGAGCATGTAGACATTGTTGTCTCAGCCCTAATTCCTGAGTTACTACTTCGAGCATGGATGAGATATGGTTGTTCTACATTTTCATGCATGGATTTCCTTGGGAGTACTTGGAGGACAGCAGCTAATGGGGTGTTTTGGAGAGGCTTAGACCATCTCTTCATCATTGGAGGATGGCATATGGATGATACTCTATCATCATATGTCATTAGAGGGATTATTTGCATCCACATAGGTCTTATTTTCAGTTGGGAGGTTGTTGTTCTGATCTACATCAGCAACCTAGGAGGAGCTGATATGTATTGTTTTGCACCTATGATGGGAATTATGCACATCCATGGGAGGTCTACAAGAGTTGGAGGACGGTTTGATGTTGCTAACACTTTGAGATGCTTCCATCTCTTCATGTTTGTTGGATGTGATAATAGGATGATTTGGGATCCAGGTGGTGGCATGTTTGGTACATCACTTCATTGGGATTTTGATGAGTTGCTTCACAACTCATGGAATATTGATGATTTTATCATGGTGGAGCAGTGGAGGCTTGGAGACTTGTGGTTGTGTTTCAAAGTTCATACTCTTCATCACTTGTTGATAGGCATGGCATTCTTCAAGGCTTCGAGTTGGAATAGTGATTGGTTCTTATCGGACTTAGCACTCATGGAGGATGGAGTCTTGGGAGTTTCGGAGGTTGATGCACTTGTGGTTGCGGGCATATTTTCAAGTTGGAATAGTGATTGGTTCTTATCGGACATAGCACTCATGGAGGATGGAGTCTTGGGAGTTTCAGAGGTTGATGCACTTGTGGTTGCGGGCATATTTTCAAAATCTGGAGGATGGGGCCAGGTCGATTTCGAGTGTGTATGGCTTTGGCTACCAGAGCTCACTTTGCTTTGCATTCTTCACATTCTTCTTGGAGGATACGACCACAAGTGGAGATTTTGTACGGCAACCGGGCATGTGGACAGATGGAGATACATGTCATTTGACACTATCTCACAGGATACATACTTGCCATTGATTGAGGACAAGCAATTCTGAGAAGGGAGGACTGTAATGTCCCCATTTTTGGAATGGTCGCCATTGGAGAGTAGAAGGGTTGGTTTTCACATTCCGGGATTTTTGGAAGGCAAATTGATTCACAGACCGAGAGGATGATGATGAGGATCTTGGGGCTTTGGTGTTGTTGGTGCCTGAATTGACTGTTAGTTTCCGAGCAATTTTTCATGCAGGCACCTTCCCAAAAAAATCCAAAAAGTTCTGAGTTTTGGCACCCCTTCAGTGTTTTGCAGCATCCGCATCATCTTTCCTGAGGAAGGGGTCATCATGTTTTGTTCGTCGGCATGAGTTTTTGTTTGAAGTGCTCCGATTGTGTCTTCGAACTTTCGGTTTGAACTTGAACCCTTTTTCTCAAGGTTCAACGGTTCGAAGCTATGTTTTTGGTCTCGGCCTAAGTTTTTTGTGTATCGGGTCGACTTCGAAGTACTTGGCCGCCAGTGATGAAGTATTGTTTTTGAGGTTTGAACCTCACCGGCAAACCTCAGTATTGAACCTCGCCATTGAACCATCGGGTTGAACCGGTTCATCGGTTCAATGGGTTCACGGGGTTAAGTTTGTGTTGCCGACAGAGGATGTGTTTTGTTTATTAGCATCGGGGTGACTTGTGTGGTCGGCATAGGTGTTTTGTGGCTTGCCGACAGTCTAGGTCTCGCCGATGAGGATTTTGGAGTGCTATCGCCAAGACTTTGGCTATCGGATGCGCAGGCAAGTGTTGGGCCGACGGCGTATGTTTGGCCGATGAGGAGTCATCGGCGTGTGTCTTGCCGAGGGGGCTTTCATCGGAGTGATCGGCATTATCGGTAGAGAAGTTTTTTGTCGCTCCGACGGATGGTGGTCTCACCGAAGACCTTGGGTTGGTGCTCATCGGGATAACATTTGCTATCGGATGGACTGAGGTGAGCTTGCCCGATGGTGTATGTCTCACCGACAGAAGTGGCGGGCCGATGTGTTATCGGCAGGAGTTGCTATATCAGCAGAGGGGTTTCTTGCTAGGCCGATGGTGTTGGTCTGGCCGACGGCGAAGGTGCTGTCGGAGAGACTTGGTAGATCGGCGAGGGTCTAGAAAGTTGGCCCGATGGTTCATCTCTGGCCGATGGAGGGGAATGTAATGTAGCGGTCGACGAGACAATTGAGATCGATGAAAGATTTGTGGGGTAGGCCGATGGTAGAAGTTTGGCCGATGGGCTTTTGGAGGAGCGTGTGTCGAGCGTAGCAAAAGCGCTCGACACCTATTATGCATATGGCCATGTTTTTAAAATACTGAAGGGGTCTCCGCACCGTGCATGTGGGATTAATCTCCCTGCATAATTTGAACCTACGGTGAAGCACGTTTTGGCGGGAAGCTCCATTTTGAATGCTGTGACTGTTTTCAAGTAGGCCGCGGGTGGTTGAGCCATCAATGGCGACAGTGCAGGGGTATGGGCGATGGAACAGGCGATCAAACTGCCCGATTATGAATGAGGACTTCCAGATGGCGGCGCAAGGCTCGAGGCCTCCTTTGTCTGCTGCATTGATGACTTCTGAGCGCCATTCTTTCTGATGGATGTATCTGGCGGATTTTTGACTTCTGGCTATGTAATTAATGCTAAGTACGCTTCCCTCTGGCTGTTTTTAAGCAGGAAGTGTTACTCATTTTAGAGGTTGGATGTTTTTGGGCTTTCGGCTCTGGCTCTGAACATAAGGTGTTCACATTTTGAAAGGCATTTTTTGCTACAGACTCGGTCCTTAGTCTGGTGTACCAGTCTATTTTTGTCTTGTAAATGATAATTTTCTCTATGATGATTTTCTATGCAGATTGATTTTAAATGAAAAACACCTGGTGTGTGTATTATTTCTGATTGTCTCCTGTATGTCATTTGTTTTCCTTTCAAACAGGGTTGTCAAGGGCTTCCAAGTTTTTTAGTATATGCATACTGTGTATCTGATTTATTGCGTCTGCTCAAGGAGTGGTTAAATAGGCTTTTGATCAAATACGAAGGAAAATAGATTGCATCATAGGATCTGTTAAGTATGATCATAAGTAATACTCTTTCTTGGACATGTTGCTGTTAGGCAGTAGCATTCTTCTTAGGTCCTCTAGATATGAATTAGTGTTGTCATGGGGAGACATTTACATTCTTAGATATGACTCTGCTGCCCAGATAAGGCACTGGTTTGGGAATCTGTCTGTTCAATCGGTCTAGGAAAGTCCCATAACTCCAAATATCAATTCAAACCATTTCATCCTTCCACCTGTTAGTTGTAGGATTAGGAGTAGGAAACCCCTGCATGCTCTCATCCCTAACCAGACACATGTCCAAGAATGTTGCCAATCTTGTGATTTGTTACACAAATCTTGGTCCTTACATGAGAGTATTCTGCTTGTTGCTGTCAAGTTATATCCTTCTGTCATTGAGCTAGTCAAGGTCATACTTTTATCAAATAGGGACACCCCCCTTGGTGCGGCAGAACCAGAAGTGAAGGGGAGGAGCTCACGCAACCTCCTGTATTTAGTTGGCTGAATCTGCCTGTGCATTAGAACTGGCAAACCCTAATGCTGATTCAGAAGAAAAACCAACAGGTGTGACACAGGCCAATTGCATTTGCTTGAAAGTTTGTAAAGCTTTTTCAACAATTCCATTTTTTATATATCCTATGGCGTTGCATTCGATGAGATCATGTTTTTTTTGGAACGCTTCATCAAACAACTTATGTGTCTCACTAATGCTTCCACATTCTTGTTCAGTCTTTCACATTACGCATACATGTCTACTGGCATGATAACAACTCGATGCTTTGATGGATATCCATCCCTTGATCCAAAGCTCCATTTTTTTGACAAAAGCCACAAAGATGTTAAAAGTTGAGGAGTTCTGCTTCTTTTAGTGCTACCATTTTGGCATAGACCAGGAGAATGTTTGCAAAGCTTGTGGAATTTCGATTTACACCTGCCGCCTGCATTTGCTTGCAAGTTTCTAAAGCCTTTTCAACAAATCCATTTTCTATATATCCTATGGCGTTGCATTCCATGAGATCACATTTCTTTTGGAACGTTTCATCAAACAACTTGTGTTTCACTAATGCTTCCACATTCTTGCTCAGTCTTTCACATTACGCATACATGTCTACTGGCGTGATAACAACTCGATGCTTTGATGGATATCCATGCCTTGATCCAAAGCTCCATTTTTTTGACAAGCCACAAAGATGCTGGCAAAAGTTGAGGAGTTGTGCCTGTTCCAACACTACCATTTTGGCATAGACTAGGAGAATGTTTGCAAAGGTTGTGGAATTTGGATTTACACCTACTGCCTACATTTGCTTGCAAGTTTCTATAGACTTTTCAACAAATCCCTTTTGAGTGTATGTTGCAATCATTGCATTCCGCAAAACCGGATTTCTTTGAGGCATTCTGTCAAACATATCAGCGCCTTGTTTAAGCTTCCACATTTTGTAGGCATGTCTACCAAGGTGGCTGCCACTACAATATCTAACATAAATCCTCCTTTGATTATGCTTTAATGGATGTCTATACCCTATTTTCATCTCCCATTCGGGCACAAACCGGGAGGATGCTAACAAAGGTTATGAAGTTTGCCTTTAAACCTGCTAATTGCATTTGCTTAAATGTCTCTGAGGCCTTTTCAAAAAATAACACTTTGTGCATATCCTGCAATCATCGAATTCCACAATGCCACAACTCTTTGAGTCATCTTGTCAAACAGTTTACGTGCCTTATATATGGTTTTGCATTTTGCATACATGTCTATCAAGGCATTGACAACTAAGTCACTTGACAAAGATCTGCTTCCAATTATGCTTAGATGGATTTTCATACCTTGTTCTAATGTTCCCATTTGGGCACAGGCTAGGAGAACGCTCCCAAAGGTTGTAGAATCTGGTTTTACACCCACCAGTTGCATTTCCTTGAAAGTTTCGAAGGCCTTTTCAACAAACCCATTTTGTGAATATCTTGCAACCATTGCAATCCACAAAACCACATTTCTTTGAGGCATTTCTTTGAAAATTTTGAAAGCCTCATCGAGAACACCATGCTGTGCATAACCTGCAACCATGGCAGTCCATGAGATGACATCTAGTTCAGACATTTCTTTGAAAAGCCTTAAAGCCTCTTCAAGAGCACCATACTGTGCATATCCTGCAATCATTTGATACTATCAAATGATATGTCTTTGAGGTATTCCTTTAAACAAAACGTGCTTTGTCTATGCTTCCCCATCTTGCATATATGTCTGGCAGGGCATGGGACAATAGCTGATTGCAATGGCTTGAAATCTTTTAAAGCGTTTCCAGCTAAAATATATTGTGCACATACCACAATCACTGCAGTCCATGAGATCACATTCCTTAGAGGCATTTTAGTTTTCTTTGGTAGTTATATTAACTACCTCTTCTTTTCATTTATGTCATCGGCTTTGGAGATGTGCTTCAAGTTATTAAAAATCACAACTTGTACTTTTCTTTTTCAAAACTACAACTCCACGGGTTCTTAAAAAGTACAACTCGATACGTTATGAAAAAGTGCAACTTCACTTTCCAAAACAGTGTATTGAAGATTATTAACAAGTCCTCGTGAGTTATTAAAAACTAGAACCACACCTTCCTTTGAGTTAGCCAAATCCACAAATTGGAATAACTAACTTTTGCACTCCTTGATTTTAACTTGTGAAAATTTCTAAGTTGCTTCAAATTAGTTAGCTAAATTCACAAGTTAACGTAACTAACTTGCCAATTTGAAGCTTACTTACAACTTCTCATAAGTTATTAAAAACTATAACCCATACTTTGCTTTATATATTATTTCGGAGAAGAGGTAGTTAGAAGAACTCACAAGTTGTTAGCATTTCATAACCCAAGTATTTTCTCATCGGCATATTGTGTAATGCCCCCTTTCCTAGGCGGTGTTAGTCTATACTTGGTTCCTGTAGACTAACTAGTATGGTTAGGGAACTCTTGGAGTGTTCGTTGGATGGTTTTGGACATTTTGGCTAGAACTTACTATTTTTAGTAAGTTAGGGTTTTGACCATTTGGGGAAATTCAAGATTGGAGGTGGAGCATTTTGGAGAGACCTTTCCAATGGTCTATAGCTCATTGGATTCCGAGTTCATTTGGCCATTCATTTTAAAGTCCGTAATTTTATGTTGTTTATTTAATATTGGGACTTTATAATGTTAATGTTAAGTGACTAAGTAAAAATGTAAAATGCAAATTAAGTCACTTTTTGGGACTTGGACGCCCATAGGGGAAAAAGGTGAATTTATAATATTTTTTTTCTCCTTATGTGGTTGATCCTCTTGGAGGGGAATATAAAAGCCAAAAAGAAAAGAAGAGAGGCATTCACGTCAATCACATTTTTATGATATTTTGTTCTGCAAAGAGAACAAGGGTTTCAGAAAACCATCCATGGCTTTTGGAGACAAAATCCTCCATTAGTGACAACATTCCGCTAGTGTAAAAGACCACCGAAGGGTGCTTGTGAACAGCCATATCCAGTGGTTGCATTTGTGCATCATTTTCAATCAGTTTGGAGAGTTGGAGCTAAGTCGCGGAGACATTTACAAGGGGGTATCTAAAATTATTTGACATCATAATTATCAAAGGATATCAAGGAACATATTGCAGGTTTTGGTATTGAGATTTGAACAGATTTGAGGCATTTGGAAGACCATCTATAGGCCGTACTTCTGCATATCCTGGTCGTACCAGCTAAGAGGGTCTTTAGGGGTTGTTTGTGGCATCTTCAACATTGTTCATCTTCATTGCTTGGGTGTAGGGAGAATACAAGGACCGGCTATCATCCAGGAGTGAGTTCTGATTTGTATTGAGGTTGTTATCTCTGTTTTTTGCTCACAGCATAGGTGTACCAGCAGATTTGGGACGTGCGTCTCTCAGCATCATGTCTTCCATTCATTTGCAATCCATTTCATGAGGGTTTGGAGCTGTAGGGTCTTATCAAGGTAGGGACTATTATCTTATTGTTGTAAACATTCATCTCAATGAATTTCTAAGAGGATGTAAGGGATTTAGTTGCTGTAGCATTCATATCAAACTTGTATTTTCATAACAGCGAAATGGGTAATGTGAGAAAATCCATATTTTTGGCTTTCTATTTCATGGGTATTGCTCATTAATGCTTTGTAATGCATTTCATTTGAAATAGAGCATCTGGGTACTTCTATTTCCTTTGTATTTGCAAAATATATGTATGCATGTGTTATGTTATGGAAACAACATCAAAACGTAAGCAAGTTACAACTTAACTACAAAAACCTTTCAAACAGTGAGAGAAAATCAGACCCAGATCAGAAAATAAAAAAATACAGAACAGGGTGGGTTATTTCAGTGGTATCAGAGCTGGTGCATCTTGCTAGCCTGTGATTCAATTTTATGAGTGATTGGAAGGTTGTTTATACCCAAGAAACTCTGATTGTTTATACCAGAGATACATAGCAGTGGCAGCCATTGGAGATTCCAGAGGGTGAAACAGTTTCAGGCGTTTTGGGCATGCACAAAAATTCCTCTAGTGACAATGATAGTATCATAGGAAATATGGGGGATAGAAACAGGAGACCGGAACAGCTGGATAGCCCAGATTCAAGAAGGTTGAGAAAGTTTGATATTATGATAGACATGATGTCACAGATGTTAGCAAAACTGAACCAGGGTACTCCTATAACACAACCTAATATAGAACCTGAGAGGGAGACAAGTGGATCAAACAATAACAATCACAGAGATGCAGGTCAGGGTAGTGGACATGCAGGTCAGGATAGTGGGCATGGCACCAGGACTACCCCAGGATCAGTTACCAGACCACTTCAGCCTACCTTTCCACGCAGAGAGGAGGCACCAGTTAATCAGGAGCTAGAGGTTCAGATTCCATGGTAGATGATGTTAGGATACAACATGCAAAATATATGACGCTTCCCCCTGATATCCGAGACAAGCTGACATTTGAGCAGTACACGAACCAGAAGAGGCAGAGAGGAGCTATGGGTGGTAGAGCACATAGAGCTAATCGGGACTACCAGCATGCATTGAGTAAAGTCCCTATGGATCGATTTGATGGGAGTGGCAAGGTTTTAGCTAGAGCTTGGGTGCAGAAGTTGGACAATTATCTAACCCTTAAGCCTATGCCGAAGGATGAGGCTCTCAACTTTGCTACCATACACCTGGATGGGTTAGCTCATGAGTGGTGGTATCACGGGTTGGTCGCACTAGGCCACAATCTCATTACCACATACGATGAGTTAACAAACAAACTCATCAAGAGATTGGACCCAGAACTATAGTTTAGAGAGTTGGCATAGCTGAAGCAGTACGGGTCACTTGAGGTTTACATTTCTGAGTTCCGGAGACTTAGTGATGGTTCCTAGTATAACGAAGAGGAGACTTGTAGTTATCTTTACTAAGGGACTAATGGAGCCACTCAGGGGATGGGTTAAGGCATTTGACCCACCATCCTTACAGAAGGCAATTAAGAAAGCTCGCAGCATGGAGTTCGCAGTACCAAAGAATAAGTATGTCTCCAAACCATAGTTCCGAGACTCAGACTCGGCGCGGACTCGGGGAGGGTCACTCGGCTCAGGACTCGGGACTCGACACTCAGACTCAGCGTAGACTCGGCACAGACTTGACAAAGTGAAAAACCCAAGAAATTTAGAGATTTTTAAGGATTTAAAATTTGTTTCACACACCCTTTATTAAATAAACCTTAAAGACACAATAACATCATCAAATAGAAGCTAATTTGATCACATACACAAGTATATATCGATCACATAAGTATAAACGCAAATTGTAGTTGAGCTGCTGAAGGAAATAGCACACTTATATATATAGTCATGTCACCATATCAAGGCACTTTTAAACTAAAGATTTAGACATAGTCCATTAATAAATATTAATAATTTAAATATTATTATAATCATTTATTATAATAATATAAATATAATAATAAATATAAATATAATAATAAATATAAAAAATAATATATAATAAATATGATTAAATATAAATAACAATTATAATCATTAATATAAATATAAATATTAAAATAGCATATTATTATTATGTAATAACAATATATGATAATAAATATAAATAGTAATATTAATTATTATTATGATTATAATATAATAGTACATGTTTATAAATATAAATATTAATAAATATTATTATAATATATATTTTATTATATTATATAAGGATAAACATAAATACGATATTATAAGTTAATTATTATAAATATTATAAAGTCTATCATGTCTCGATATTAAGACATTGTTTAAATTAAAGATTTAAACAACATGATAAAAGTCGGTGAAATTGCTTTGGTAAAATATACGGCATTTAGTCAATTTAAACGATAGAGATAATTACCTAAATATATATTATTATTAATACTTATTATCTAATAATAAATATTAAATAATATTACTATATTAATATTCTTTCTATAATTAAAATATAATATATCTATTTTAATTGACAAGTCATAAATGACAATGATAAATATAAATATTAATAACATATAATATTATTATATTATATATGGGAATAAATATAAATAACATAAATATTGATAGAAATATCAATATTGTTAATATAAATATAAATAATATTATTATTATATAATTATATAAACTAATACAAAGTGAAAGAAGTAGTTCCCATAAGATAAAGTCAGTGATCGACAATCAAATATAAATAAAATATGTATGCGGCAATTATAATTACAACCATTATAAGACGAGTTTATTAATATGCAGCAAAATCACTAAAAGCCACGATCTTTGGTAAAAAACCCTTGGAAATATATAAAAGGGCATAAGGGGTATTGTGGGAGAAGGAGGGTGTGAAAGTATATATTATATAATATATAAGCAGCAGCAGCAATACAATAAGAATTATATTCGTCATTCCATCGATCAAGGAAAACATTGGAAAATAGAAAGAAGACGACAGCAATAGGTAAGGAATCCTGCGTAAGACTTCCTTATTAACCACCTAACACTAAGAAGGTGAGGTAGATAGTTATGGTAGGTATTGATCAATCCATGGGAATGGGCCTTGATTGGCGAATCAAGGATATTGCTATGGACCCTCGATTTAAATATCGAAGGAATGGGCCTTAGTTGACGAACTAAGGAATTATGGGCCTTAGTTGACGAACTAAGGAATAATGTTAATGGACCAATAGGATTGAGATGACATCACCTTCCTAACGAATCTTCTCTCACAAAGTGGGAGGTGAGATTAATAAGAGGCCTAAGGATTATCTCACCCAAGGAGAATCATGGAGTATGGAAAAGTGGATTTGTGAAATGGCAAATAGTGTATGGTTATGTTTATGATTATCATTAAGATTAAGTGGAAATGGTAAATGGAAAACTAATGTGCTCTTTTACAAGTGGAAATTGTTTGCAAGGTTGCGAAAATTTTGGCTTGCTAGAAGGGGACATTACATAAATATAGTCAAATGTATACAAAACTCATGGAATATGAAATCCATGACATCAAATGTTCCAAACAAATATGAAATATCAAAACAATAACTAGAAGTCTATGGCTAAGAGGAGCCTGCATCCTTCGCCTTCCAACGAAGGCGTAAATGGTAGGTCTTCAATGATGCCAAAATTGACGAGTCAACAAAAACTCGGAGAAAACTCGACAAAAACTCAGCAAATCAATAGGATCTATCTCATCCAAATCAATAGGATCCAGTGATTTGCCCTCTATCTTTTTGTACGAAACTAAAACCTTGAATTTGACTAGGTCTGAAACACTGAAACCCTGAAAAGTTGGTTAAGTCTGAAATCTGATGGATCCTCCAAAATATAGAATCTGCATGTTAAATCCCATGGATTTGGAACCTATCTCAAACATCCTGACAGTATATTTCAAAATATTTAAAGTATAGGAAATTCATTTCTTATACTTAAATGTATTTTGAAATACACTGTCACCGTGTTCCTCAGCCTGGCCAGCCGAGTTTCCCAAACGGGACTCGCCTGGAACCGACGAGTCCGGCGAGTTTTAGGCCAGGTTCCAATCTGAGTCCCTAGGACTCGTCTGGGGTCACTCGGCTCGGGACTCACCGAGTCTAGGCGAGTCCTGGCGAGTCTCGGTTCTCTGCTTCAAACCCTTTCCTCCACGAAAGGATAAGATGCCTTCACATCATCGAGACACCATTTCACAGAAGAAACCAGCTCCACGCCTTGATGATGATGCCTTGAATGAGTACAGGAGGAAGAAGTTTTGCTTTAAGTGCAAGGGTCCATGGGATCCAAACCATAAGTGCCCAATGAAGGGGCAAGTGAAACAATTGGAATACTATTCTACCGAGGAGATAGCTTCAGAACATTCAGGACAGCAGAGTGATTGGGAGGATAGTGATGTGGAGAGTGTAGCAGAAGAGGTGCAGGATGTATAGGATGATGATATACCTATAGCACATCTTTCTGCCATTCAGAAAGAGGGTTCCTTAAGGATACGGGGAGTATTGGAGGGACAGAGAGTGACCACTTTGCTCGATAAAGGGGCCACTCATAACTTCATTGATGAGGGGCTAGTAAAATGGAGGGGACTCAAAATTGAGGAGTTCGAGGGGTTCAAGGTTAGAGTTGCAGATGGATTTGTCATTACCTGCAAGAGGAGAATCCCCATCTTAACTATTAAGTAATTATGAGTTCTAGGCCGAGTATTATGTGGTCAGTATGGGGGACATGGATGTAGTCCTTGGAATGAAGTGGCTTCATTCCATTGGACAATTTACTCTCAATCTTCGCACTATGGAGATGAAGTTTGAGGCGGATGGCAAGAAACATATCTTGAGAGCTATATCAGATGGTAGATTGAGGACAGTCTCTTTGAGGAGGATGGAGAGAATATTGCAGCACGATCAGGTTCAATGGGCAGCAAAGATATTGGTGATGCCCGAGGTTCCTAAGCAGTAGAAGCAGGAGTATGGACGGTAGAGATCCAGTCTTTGTTGACTAAACACACTAAAGTGTTTAGTGATATACCACCAAGTAGACCTCCTGACAGGGAATTTGAGCACGTCATTGAGCTTGAGCAGGGTGCCAAGCCAGTTATCACTGTACCCTACAGGCATCCTAAGTGGTACAAGGATGAGATTGAGAAGGCCATTCGGGAGCTTCTCAAGATGGGACATATCAGACCTAGCAAGAGCCCCTTTGCTTCTTCTGTGGTATTGGTCAAGAAGAAGGATGGCACTCTTAGGATGTGCATAGATTACAGGGAGTTGAACAAGAAGACGATCAAGAACAGATATCCCATCCCTTGGATTGACGAGCTCATTGACGAGTTGCATGGTGCATGCTTCTTCTCGAAGATAGATTTGAGATCTGGGTACCATCAAATACGGATACGAGAGGAGGATGTAGAGAAGACGGCATTTAGGTGCCACTATGGGCACTTTGATTTTCTAGTTATGCCTTTTGGCTTAACCAATGCGCCAGCTACATTCCAATCTTGCATGAATAAGGTATTTCGAGAGCAGCTGAGGAAGTTTGTGCTTATCTTCTTCGATGATATACTTATATACAACATGACTTGGGAGGAGGACCTGAGGCACCTAGATATTGTGTTGGGCATATTTGAGTAGGAGTCCGTTTATGCCAAAATGTCTAACTGCAAGTTTGTCATGATAAAGTTACTATATCTGGGACACATCATCAGCATAGAGGGTGTTCGTGTGGATCCAGAGAAGATCCAAGCTATCATAGACTGGCCGCCACCCAAGAA
Organism: Cunninghamia lanceolata; assembly: GCA_027924645.1. Lineage (NCBI taxonomy): Eukaryota > Viridiplantae > Streptophyta > Pinopsida > Cupressales > Cupressaceae > Cunninghamia > Cunninghamia lanceolata. The sequence goes on from BSBN01000512.1 coordinate 7,281,804, forward strand.
TCTCTCTCAGCTCAAGGGATTCTTTGGCCTTTGTGGGTTCTATCACCGCTTTGTGAGGGGATTTTCTCAGATAGCTACCCCCCTTACAGATCTGACTCAGAATGGTGCTTTCGAATGGTCTACTAGTGCTCAGGAGTGCTTTGACAAGTTTAAGGAGTTGATGAGTACTTGTCCAGTCTTGGCCATTCTATACTTCACGAAACCTTTCAAGCTTCAATGTGATGCCTCAGGGGAAGGCATTGGAGTGGTGCTGATGCAAGACAAACACCCCATCACATTTGAGAGCAGGAAGTTGATGGGTGCCGAGAGGAGCTACAACATTTATGATAAAGAGATGCTAGCCATTATGCATGCATTGGCAAATTTCAGGCAGTACCTAGTTGGAGGTAATTTGTTGTCAAAGTTGATCATAACAGTTTGAAGCATTTTCTTAGTCAGAAGGATCTGAACGATCGGCAACAGACATGGGTCAGTAAACTATAGGCATATGACTTTGACATAGTTTTTGTTAAAGGAAAAAAGAGTGTAGTTGTTGATGCATTATCCAGGAGACCTCACTTGTGCGCCTTGGGGCAGATTGCAGAGGATTGGAGAGATTTGATTTTTGCAGAGTATGCAAAGGATAAGTGGGCTTCTGGGATTGTTGATGGCACCATCAGTGATGACAGGTACATAGTTGTAAATGACTTGATCATTTACAAGGGGAGGATTTTTTTGGTGCCAGGGTCTGCTATGAAGCAGAAGATCTCGAGGGCTTTTCATGACTTGCCTATGGCAGGACATCCAGGTTTCTTCAAAACCTACAGGTAGGTTAAGGAGCGCTTTACTTGGAAAGGCCTCAAGACCGAAGTTCAGAAGTATGTGAGGGAGTGCCTGGTGTGTCAGCAGAACAAGCATGAGCACTCCTTTCCAGGTGGTTTGTTGCAGCCCTTACCCATTCCTTGTTGGCAAGAGACACTATATGGACTCATGAATGTTGTCATTGATGGCAACAAAGGTTAACCCACACATCCGCAGGACATGATGAGTCTCTACCGGAAGGCAGATTGCAGAGTGTTGTGATCCGGTAAGCAAGAACAGAGCATGTGGCGAGGTCCGACAGTCAGGTCCGGATCTCTCAGAGGAAGTATCTTAGTGAAGTGCGGATTTGGGGAAGTCAAGAGGACTACCTTGACTGATAGATTCCAAGGATTTAGCCTCCGGTGATAGATGAAGAAAAATATATGAATACTGGAGTGTCAGGTTCTTGATTGGCAGTGTGGACAGAGGAAGAACTGATTGGCAGAACATCAGACATTATTTCGGATGTGTTACTGATGATGGTAAAGGTTCTTAAGGCATAAGTTAAGATTGGCCGACATGATTGATGACTTCTACAAGTATATCCTTGATCCGCATTACTTGGTAAGCAAGGATTTAGCCGACAGATCAGAGTTTGTGGAAAATATTGACTATTCCGGATGCCGACTAGAAAGGTGATGAAATCACTTGTGCGGATATATATACAAGATGGATTTAGTTGTGAGAGGTGTGGTGGTTTAGAGATGTGCGAAGAAAAGCAGTAGAGCATAGTGAAAGCAGTAAGGAAGGTCCGGTATGTGAAAGGAGAGCAGCACAAAAGAAGAGGAAAGATGAAGTGCAGCAGATCAGTGTATTGAGCCTAACCGGAACTGATCCCCTGCATATGTGGATGCATCTCATCAGTTCAAGGATCTTGTTATTCTTCTTACAACTTGTAGACAGTGAGTCTCTTGCAGGTAGTGAGCCTCTTGTGAGCAGTGTGCTCGGGCAATGAGCCCTAATTGGCAAGTTCCATTTTGTATTTCCATTCTTCTAACAGAGAATACAATCTTGGGTTAATCACCCCGTGGTTTTCTCCCTTAACAGGGTTTCCACGTCAAAAAATATTGTGTCGTGTATTTCAATTTCATGGTTATGTTTGCTTAATTGAATTGATGCTGCATTAATTAATAAGAAAGTTCTGAATGTTAAAATAATTGAGATAATTGATTCATCCCCCCCCTCTCAGTTATCAACAATTGGTATCAGAGCCAAGTTCCTCCCAACAGAGCCAAACAGCTTGAGGAAGATCTAGGAATTCAAATGGATGTGTATGGTATGAGGGAGAAACTTAAGTCTGCTTTAGATGATCTTAAGCAGTCAAATTCTGAAGTCAATGAATTGAAAGAAAGACTCAAACAGGCTGATGATTTCATAAATGAATTAAAAGAGAAACTAAGTCTCTCTATGAAAAAGAGAAAGGAGCTACTTCAGCAACTGGCAAGTCAAGTTGAAACAAATGATTCAAATGGAGATCTAAAGGAGAAAACCAAGTTATGTGAAAAGTTATCAAAAGAGATCATTATGGTAAGACATGAAATGGAATCAGGAGTTATGAAGTTCACCCAAGAAATTAAAGAGAAAAGAAAAACTGAAGATGATCTAAGACAATCTCTCAAGGAGAAATCAGAAGACTGCCACAAGATGAACAGAATAATCAGACATTTTGAATCTGATCTTGAAGATTCTAAAGATAATGAAGAAAAACTTGAGGATCAAATTGTCTCTCTTAAAAGGGATCTTCAAACAACAAATGAATACAAAGAGAAATTCAAGATAAGTTCTGCTCAACTTGAAGTTCTACTTGAAAGCCAAAAAGGGGTAGATGACAAGTGTGGCTTGGGATATGAGAAAGGTGAAAGCTCCGGATCCGGTCAGAAGAATTTTGGATTAGAAAATCAAAGGAACAGGCCTAGAAGACCTCCGGTAAGGCAGCCTAATGCTCAAAGATATCCATCCTTCAATGGATACTGCCACAACTGCAACAACTTTGGTCATAAAGCTAATCAGTGCAGAAAGAGAATGAATCAGACTAATATATCCTTCTCTGGACAATGTTTCAACTGCAAAAGGTATGGTCACAAATCTCATGAATGCAGAAATATGCAAATGAACAATTCATTCAATGGTAGATGCTTTGCATGCAATAGAATGGGTCATATGGCTAATCAATGCAGATCAAGAGGATATCAATCAAATATACAAAGAAATGTTGTTTGCCAAATTTGCAATAGATCCGGTCATATTGCCAAATTCTGTAGAAGCAAGAATCAGGACAAAAGAGGTCCGGTACATCATCAGAATCAAGACAAAGGAAAACGAAAAGTGAATGCGGATGAAGTTCAAAGTGAGATGAACAAGATTTGGGTGAAGAGAAGTACAGAGAATATAGGGGATGGATCCGCACCAGAATCTGGTGCTGATATTCCTTCCGGAAATTAAAAGGTGAGCTCTGGCTCAGGGGGAGTAACAAAAGAAAAACCAATTCCCCTAGCCAGTCAAGTGGTGCCTGTAATCGGCACATGAAAGGCTGCAGATCAAAGGAGTTTTCAGAGAAATACTTAGATAAGCCATAGCAAATATTTGAAAGATCCGCATGAAGATTTAAAAGAGTCTAATCCCTTCAGTTAGATCCGGTTTAACAGTCTTTCGGTAAAAGCAGGTTTCTTACAAGTTTGGTCTGGTGTGATTCTAAAATTGAGACATCTTGATCTGCAAATAAATGACTGAGGAAAGTAAGAAAGTTCGTTGTTAATCTCCAAGGATAACTCTAAGCATATTACAGTGATCCGGAAAAAGATCTATTTTAGAATAAGGTATATAGAGCAACCGGAATAACTTAAGTTGGGCATTTATTGCAGTATGGATTTAGGGTTTCTCTTGCAAATAAAAGGGTTCATGTGCTCGTCATTTGCACATTCGCATTCGAAAAGAAAGAAAGAAGAGCTTTGCAACAAATTGCTTCAAACTTCTCAAAGACCAACCGTTGGAGTTGATTCAATCAGCAAATCATTCAAGTTCATTATGTGAACCCTACAAGTGCAAAAGGTATTCTCTGTTATCAAATATTTCTCTGTAAATCCTTGAATGATGGGTACTCCAAATATTGTGAAGATCTCTGATAGGCCTCGCCCCAAATTCAAGAAACATCCATACAAATCCTTGGAAGTAGATCCCCTAGGAGCATTTTCCAGTGTTCCGCATGGTGTGTTGCATACAGAAGATATTAGGGTTTACATACACGCGAATATTGAAGAGTTTGGGGATTCAAAGTTAATGGATATCTATCACAATCAGTTGATAGATGATGCTTTTGAGCTTAAACCACAATATAAGAGCATCCAGGAGAAACACTTTGATCAATACATTCATTTCCCCTGTTTTGAAGAAGATGAATGGGTCCGGTATGTGCTGAGTAGGGTACATGATAACTTCTTATGGCTGAATAGACCTTGCAAAATCACTAAGAAAGCAATTAGGGCAGTAACCAGTTTACACTCCTCCGAAGGGATACCTGTCCTAAAATCTGTCAAAAACCAAATTGTAACTGAGGCCATCGGATCAAAATTTGATAAGAGAGCAATGACTATTGAAGATATCTCTGATCCGGATATCAAGTTTGCATCCATGATAATCGGTTATAAGATATATCACTCCAGCAGGGAGAACTCAGTATCTGGAACTGCAGTATATATTGCTTATGAGATGCTAAGAAAAAATGCAGAATATGATCTCTGTGAACTCCTTCTGAGCCAATTGATGGAAAACATACAGAAGATCAAAAAGGACAAGAAGAATTCCTTCAAATATGGAGGACTGATAGTGTGTCTTTTTTCTATTTCATGAATGAGATGCCCGGATCCATTGGATGGGTATGGCAAAGTAACAGACCTCTAGCAATTCAAATCAGGGACTACTTGCATGGACTTGGGGATGCTAAGGCAAGGAATACAGCTCTGTGGGGTTACTTTAAGAACTTTCAAAATATGATGCAAACTAGAGAAAGAATCCCTAAATCATTAGTTGAGAAATACAAAGACACAGTGTGCTTCATGGTAGACACTGATCAATGCCTAATGGAGGCAGTGGAGCCAAGGATAGTCTGGATCATGCCTATGGGATATGAAGTTGATGAGAACATTGTGGAGCTGCATGTTCAACACATGCTCAGTCAGCCAAAGGATCCTAAGGCAGAAAGGTTTGGAACCTTTAAAGAACTAAGTGTGAAAATCCATGTAGAGCTAAGGTAGCCAGAGATCAAGAGGAAGGTGAGAAAAGCAGTTGAAGAAGTTGCCAAAAGCTTTGGCATCTCAAAAAAGGCACTTGATGCCAACAGGGAAAAGAGGCAAAGGGCTGAGAAAGAGAAGAAAGAGGTAGAAAAGGAAAGTAAGGAAAGTGCTCTGGTAGAACCTTCCACCCGGACCAGATCATCAAAGAAATCTGCACCTACCACTGCTAAAAGCTCAAAGGTGTCACAACTGGAAGCAAAATCATCCGGTAAAGCAGAGAAGAGAACAAAGAAAAAGGCAACGAGGTCCTATGCAAGCCAAAAGGATGAAGAAGAAACTGAATCAGATGAGGAGATAAAGAAAATGAAGAAGCAGAAGAAGGAAGGATCCGGTGAATCCTCTACCGGTCAAGGTGAAGAAGAAAAGGCAGAGGAATTTGTTGAAAAGCCCACTCTGTCTTTAGATGATGTCGTCAAATCAATCACTATGGATGGAAATCTCCAACCAATGGCTGAATTCTATGATGATTATAATGAAGCTGACCAGAAGATCTTGCAGGAAGCTGCAGTTAAGTATCTAAATATATATAATAAGGCTTTTATTGAAATCATATCTCTTATTCCTAAAAGTCTAGAAAAAGAGTTAGAAATAAGAGAGAATAATGCCATGGCAAAAGACCTTGAGATCCGAGAGCAGATAGCTATTCAGCTATATCCTTCAATCACCCCAAAGCAGATTAGTATGATCTTCAAAGATTGTAAGGATGAATTCCGGAGCAAAGCCAGAATGAATCAGCTCATGCTTGGTGAGATTGACAAGGTAGCCAAGGAAACAGAAGAGATCCTCCGGAATGTCTTTAAAAGATTCAATCTTCCTATCATAGAGGACTTGGGTGCTGATCCCTCGGCCACAAGTGTTGGAGAGGAATCGACTGAGAAAATGGCAGAAGAAGTCATGGACACCGGTACAGAAAAGGATAAGGACTTGGAATCATCTGTTCCGGAAGAGGAAGTTCATAAATAGACAAACATCTCTCCTCCGGTTTCCCCTGCAGTCTCCGGATCTAAGGGAGAAGAAAGAATACAGGAAAAAAAAGATGTGAAAGGTAAAGAAGCTGACACTGCAGAAGAGAAGAAGAATCTGTCTCCGGCAAGAGACACTGCAGAATCTGTCAAGGACTTCTTGACAAAAGAGACTATGGAGATTGATGAACCGGAACTGCTAAAAGGGCCATTTGATTTTGACTCTCTTTCTCCGGTTCAAACAATGAAGATAGCTTCATTTGCTCAAGCAAAGGCCAAAGAGAAACTACTGAAATCTCACATGGAAGACTGTGAGCTTATAGCAGCTGCTTCCGGAGTGCTAGAAAAGATTATACCATCGTTTCAGAAGGATCCCACAGCTTCCTCATCCAGAAATCTCAAATCTCTAGTCAATAGTGTTAACACACATTTTGATTCTCTAGAGAAATCAGTAGAAGATAAGGTCCTGAAGGAATTTCTTGCAAAAAGATTATCAGAGGTACAAGGGTTGATAATTAATGATAGGAGAAATATGAATATTGGGATAAAGAGCTTAGAAAACGCTCTTAAAAATGGCGGAGAAATGTACAAATTTTGTTTATCATGGTCCAAAGTAACATTGGACATCGAGAAGAAAGTAAAAGAACAGGAGGACAAACTGACAAATCTATCAAAGAATTTTGATCCTCTCTCATCTTCCATAATAAATCAAGAATGTCAGACTATTGCAGTCTTGAATGAAATCAAGAAGCTTGAGAAGGAAAAGAAAAGCAGAATAAGCAGGTTAGGTGAACTCAGAGGGATAATTATCCTTAAGTTAGAGGCCATGCATGAGGCCATAAAAGAAGCTCAGATCACAGCCTGGACCAGTGATCTGAAAGATCTAAAAAGGGCAGATGCGTTTGCATTCCTGCTGAGCGGTCATATATCAATTTTGGATAGAATGAAGCAAAGTTGGGCAGCAGAATTCGTTCAATTGAAGACAACTTTTGCAGACATTCTTTAGTATATGTGAGTATGTTATATGCAGCTAAGTATAGTTAAATTTTTAAAATTTTGATGCGCGGTTCCCACCCTTTGCCATTGATGTCAAAGGGGGAGTGAGGAGCAGTGAAAAATGAGGAATCCAACTAAGGGGGAGCTCCGAAAAATGTATATAAAAATAGAGCATCAGCCAAGGAGGAGCATAGTGTAAACACTTGGTCATTTTTCACTAAGTGTTGCCATCAATGCCAAAGGGGGAGATTGTTGGCAAGAGACACTATATGGACTCATGAATGTTGTCATTGATGGCAACAAAGGTTAACCCACACATCCGCAGGATGTGATGAGTCTCTACAGGAAGGCAGATTGCAGAGTGTTGTGATCCGGTAAGCAAGAACAGAGCATGTGGCGAGGTCCGACAATCAGGTCTGGATCTCTCAGAGGAAGTATCTTGGTGAAGTGTGGATTTGGGGAAGTCAAGAGGACTACCTTGACTGATAAATTCCAAGGATTTAGCCTCCGGTGATAGATGAAGAAAAAGATATGAATACTTGAGTGTCAGGTTCCTGATTGGCAGTGTGGACAGAGGAAGAACTGACTGGCAGAACATCAGACATTATTCCGGATGTGTTACTGATGATGGTAAAGGTTCTTAAGGCATAAGTTATGATTGGCCGACATGATTGATGACTTCTACAAGTATATCCTTGATCCGCATTACTTGGTAAGCAAGGATTTAGCCGACAGATCAGAGTTTGTGGAAAATATTGACTATGCCGGATGCCAACTAGAAAGGTGATGAAATCACTTGTGCGGATATATATACAAGATGGATTTAGTTGTGAGAGGTGTGGTGGTTTAGAGATGTGCGAAGAAAAGCAGTAGAGCAGAGTGAAAGCAGTAAGGAAGGTCCAGTATGTGAAATGAGAGCAGCACAAAAGAAGAGGAAAGATGAAGTGCAGCAGATCAGTGTATTGAGCCTAACCGGAACTGAACCCCTGCATATGTGGATGCATCTCATCAGTTCAAGGATCCTGTTATTCTTCTTACAACTTGTAGACAATGAGTCTCTTGTAGGCAGTGAGCCTCTTGTGAGCAGTGTGCTCAGGCAGTGAGCCCTAATTGGCAAGTGCCATTTTGTATTTCCATTCTTCTAACAGAGAATACAATCTTGGGTTAATCACCCCGTGGTTTTCTCCCTTAACAGAGTTTCCACGTCAAAAATATTGTGTCATGTGTATTTCAATTTCATGGTTATGTTTGCTTAATTGAATTGATGCTGCATTAATTAATAAGAAAGTTCTGAATGTTAAAATAATTGAGATAACTGATTCACCCTCCCTCTCAGTTATCAACATTCCTGAGAGGAAGTGGGATTGCATCTCGATGGATTTTATTACGGGCTTTACGCAAAGCCCAAGGCAGGGACTACATCTTTGTGGTGGTTGACAGGTTAACTAAGTTTGCACACTTTTTTGCTATTTCAGCCACCTATACAATAGCTCAGGTTGTTGAATTATTCTTCAGAGGTATTCCGATTACATGGGTTGCCACAGAGTATAGTGAGTGAAAAGGATAGCAAGTTCCTGAGTAACTTTTGGCAGGACCTCTTTAGGTTGATTGGGATAGAGCTCATCCCTAGCACGAGTTACCACCCCCAAACGGATGGGCAGACTAAGATAGTCAACAAGTGGATGGAAGGGTACCTCAAAAATTATATTGCAGGGTAGTAGAAGGAATGGGTGAAGTGGCTCCACTTGGGTGAGTATTGCTACAATACCACTTTCCACATGTCTATTTAGATGTCACCACTCATGGCACTCTATGGGTACGAGGCTCCGAGCTTCTTGGATTTGTTGTTTGGAGATAGCAGAATACTTAAGGCTAGAGACCTCTTGCAGGAGAGTCGGGACATTATGAGGTCTTTGAGGGAGAACATCTAGAACGCACAAAACCAGCAGAAGCAGTATGTAGACCAGCACAGGGTTGAGCGTTCTTCTGAGGTTGGTGATATGGTATATCTTATGCTGCAGCCTTATAGACAGTCCACTCTTAAGAAGAGTGGAGTAGAAAAGTTGAAGCCACGGTATTATAGACCATTCAGGATCTCCAGGAGGGTTGGAGAGGTGGCTTATGAGTTGGAGTTGCCGACAGATAGCAGGGTTCATAATGTTTTTCAAGTCTCGCCTCAAAAAGGCATTGGGGCACAATGTGATACCTTCTACAGAGTTGCCTCCTCTTGATGAAGAGGGGAAGTTGGTTTCGGTACCTGAGGCCATCATTGACACCAGGGAGCATACATTGAGGAAGAGGGTCATCAGGGAGTATTTGGTGAAATGGAAGAACCTGCCGGTAGAGGATGCTACTTGGGAGAGTGAGCAAATTCTGATGCATCCAGATCTGAGATTGCTTGAGGCAAGCAATCTTGGGGAGGGCGGACTGTAATGTCCCCTTTCCTAGGCAGTGTTAGTCTATACTTGGTTCCCGTAGACTAACCACTATGGTTAGGGAACTCTTGGAGTGTTCGTTGGATGGTTTTGGACATTTTGGCAAGAACTTACTATTTTTAGTAAGTTAGGGTTTTGACTGTTTGGGAAAATTTAGGATTGGAGGTGGAACATTTCGAAGAGACCTTTCCAATGGTCTATAGCTCATTGGATTCTGAGTTCATTTGGCCATTCATTTTAAAGTTCGTAATTTTATGTTTATTTATTATTGGGACTTTATAATGTTAATGTTAAGTGACTATGTAAAAATGTAAAATGCAAATTAAGTCACTTTTTGGGACTTGGACACCCATAGGGGAAAAAGGTGAATTTATAATATTTTATTTCTCCTTATGTGGTCGACCCTCTTGGAGGGGAATATAAAAGCCAAAAAGAAAAGAAGAGAGGCATTCACGTCAATCACATTTTTATGATATTTTGCTCTACAAAGAGAACAAGGGTTTGAGAAAACCATCCATGGCTTTTGGAGACGAAATCATCCATTAGTGACAACATTCCATAAGTGTGAAAGACCACCCAAGAGTGCTTGTGAGCAGCCATATCTAGTGGTTACATTTGTGCATCATTTTTAATCAGTTTGGGGAGTTGGAGCTCAATCGTGGAGACATTTACAAGGGGATATCTGAAATTATTTGACATCATAATTATCAGAGGATATCAAGGAACATATTGCAGGTTTTGGTATTGAGATTTGAGCAGATTTGAGGCATTTGGAAGACCATCTACAGGCTGTACTTCTGCATATCTTGGCCATACCAGCTAAAAAGGTCTTTAGGGGTTGTTTGTGGCATCTTCAGCATTGTTCATCTTCATTGCTTGGGCGTAGGGAGAAGACAAGGACCAGCTATCATCCAGGAGTGAGTTCTGATTTGTATTGAGGCTGTTATCTCTGTTTTTTGCTCACAGCAGAGGCGTACCAACAGATTTGGGACGTGGGTCTCTCAGCATCATGTCTTACATTCATTTGCAATCCATTTCATGAGGGTTTGGAGCTGTAGGGTCTTATCGAGGTAGAGACTATTATCTTATTGTTGTAAACATTCATCTTAGTGAATTTCTAAGAGGATATAAGGGATTTAGCTGCTTTAGCATTCATATGAAACCTGTATTTTCATAACAGCGAAATGGGTTATGTGAGAAAATCCATATTTTTGGCTTTCTATTTCATGGGTATTGCTCATTAATGCTTTGTAATGCATTTCATTTGAAATAGAACATTTGGATACTTCTATTTCCTTTGTATTTGCAAAATATATGTATGCATGTGTGTTATGTTATGGAAACAACATGAAAACGCAAGCAAGTTACAACTTAACTACAAAAACCCTTCAAACAGTGAGAGAAAATCAGACCTAGATCAAAAAATTAAAAAAACACAGAACGGGGTGGGTTATTTCATATTGAGTGTAATTCATAACTTGTGAAAATTCCTAAGTTATCTCCTTCATCGGCACTTTGGCGTGTTTTCACAACTCGTTATAACTTGTGGAAAAGTATAACTTGTAAAAATGTATAACTTGTTGAAAATTATAACCTCATGGAAATTTATAACACTTGTCAAGCCTGTGAATGCGATGAAGAAGGAAAAATGGCATAACTTTTGATTGAGATAGTATTTTCTCATAAAATCTTGCCACATTGTCCATAATAATATCATGAACTTCCCTCCAAGATCATTTTTCTTCAACTCTGATAAAACTTATGATTAAATCGTTTCCGCAAACTACTGGCGAAAAATCGGAAGTTTAATATCTCTTAAACCAAAAGGCATCATGACCTGAAAGTTGCCACATTAGGCGAAATAGCCATAGAAATGTCCCTGTAAAAGGATTTCTTTCCAACCCTTGCGGATTTTAAAATTTAATTGTTTTTGTAAATCGCCAGTGACTAGATAATTGCTTTGGGAACCTGACTGGAATAATGATTGATTTTCTTCTGAACCGATGTTCCTGTATCAGACTTAATGCAAGAAATCAACATGGACTTGACTGAAAGTGACATTTCAACAATGGCTAGTACGACAACTGATGCGAGAAAACATGCAACGTTGTCGATTTGCAACGAAAAGGCAGCTAAACAAAAGTGTTTGATGTATGACAACACTTGTCTTTTCAACGCAAAAAGTTTAAAATTTGGAAAGTTAGAAACGAGGCTAACATCTGTCATAGATCTCTTTTAATTTATTGCATGCAATCTTCCAAGATGCTCCCAATTTCCAATGCCCCACCTGTGCTAACATTATTAAAATATTAATAATTTTAATATTTATCTGCCCAAATGATGTAAATGTGATCAAGACAATATAAATATTAAATATATAATTTTTCCCAATGTACCTTGTGACCCTTTCCGACTTACTATTTTGGGATGGTGGAAACTTACTATTTTTAGTAAGTACTATTTTTGGAAAAAGGGACATGACATACTAGGACCAGCATTTCCACTTTTTTCCCAAAGCAGCATCATCAGTAACTTGAATAATCGTATGTGATTGTTAATATGGTTATGAAATGGAAATACTAGTTGTTGGTAAAAAGAAAATATTCCTCATGCTTATCATCAATGCCTTGACTATTTGCAAACACAAGAGTCACTTGAAATGGACGGGCTTATTTCAACAATCCCACTTGGTGAAAAAGTATAAGAATTAAGAAAAGAACTACAAATTAGACATGGACATATTGTCTAGGTCACCATCAATTTCAGCTTTGGGCACTGTTTTTCAACTTGTACCTTTATCTCTGTCATGTCCCCGTTTCCGGCATAAGTAAACAATGAACACGGATTAGCCTATTCATCATTCCTGTAGGCTAATACGTAATATAAGGGAATGAACTTGGTTTTGGCTAACAAACTTTTTGTTTTGCAGGACAAGACCTTTATCAAGTGACATAAGGTTGTCTTAGTGCTAGGCGCACTTTCTCATCTGTTCAACCATCAAAATGCGCTTTGGCTAGGATTCATTCAAACATGAGCATGAAGACATTTCTTGAGTGCTTCAATGATGGATGGTTTCTTGACATTCAAACATGTATTGGAAAACATCAAATGGCTAAGGAAGGAAGGAAGACTCTTGTCAACACTTAGGCGCACTTTTCATGTTGAAACACCTCCAAGTTGCGCCTTGGGTATAAGGAGAGTTGATCCAAGAGGATGAGCGCCGGATGATTAGAAGCTTGTAGTGATTGAAGACATTAAAGTGACAAAGGCACTTAGGCACACATCTACCTTTCTTCACACTCAAATGTGCGCCTAGAATAGCAAGGCGCTAATCTATGACTCAAGAACCTTGAACATGCGCCTAAGTAAGAAGGAGGAGCTCTTAGGAGTCAAGGTGCTAGTTTGACACTCAACAACACCTAATGTGCGCCTAGGAAAAGTGAGGCGCCAATCATTGATCAAACAACTCAAAATGTGCGCCTAGGTTTGTTTGAGGCGCTAGATCATGCCTCTGGGACATTGGAATTGCGCCTTAAACAAGGAAGTGATTTGCAATGTCAAGTTGTGCACCAAAAATTAAAAGTTTGTTCAAGGATCATGAATGTATTGAGGCGCACTTTTAGTCATCTTCAACCTCATATGTGCGCCTTCTCTTGGAAGCTCAAATTGCGCCTAAGGAAGGGATTCTAAGACATCATCATTGATATTGGCTAAGATGCATGTGGAGAAACTTTGAAGATTTGAACGAAGTTGAATCTCACCTCCAAGATGCTAGGCGCAATCTCATGGCTCTAGAACACTGAATATGTGCCTACAGCTAGATAGGGATATTGAAGTTGCAATTTGATCTTCTATCTTGTTTAAGAGGTAAAACTTGCTTGAGGGATCATTCATCCAACTAAGATCCTGATCAATGACAAGAGAACATCATGTTGCTTGAGGCGCACTTTGCCTCCTGTTCCACCTTGGATATGCGCCTCACTTGGATCCTTCATCAACTTGCAAGTAAACATCACATGGGAGAGAATTATAGCTTGTGCCAGTGTGGTTAAGTATCAGAAGATAAGTCTTGTTGATGAGGCACACTTTCTAGCCTCTGCCACCTCAAAAGTGCGCCTAGCTTGGGAGAGGCACTAGTTTTGATCTCTGCATCCTCCAATATGCGCCTAACCTTCATTGAGCACCGTGCAAGTAGTGGGTCCCATAGTGACCTTGGATGACGTGTCGGATAAGGCTCTTAATTTGGAATAAGCGACCTTGGGTAGCGTGATGATAAGGCTTCCAACTCATAAATGAGTCATTCCAATGGAATATTCCTCTAGAATATGCTCATTGGAAAACGTGTCGTGGTTGCCTCTTGCTCTTGAGCACTATAAAAGGAGAAGGGCGACTTCATTTGGTATCTTTGGCTATTTGATATTTCTTGGTAAGCTTTATGCTCTTTTCATGAAATTTGCGTATTTCATGCTTGTTGGGGTGATGCTCCTTCAACCTTGATAAGGTGATGCTCCCTTATCTCTTGAGAGGTGTTAACATTCAGTTATCATCATTGTGTAGGATTGAAGTCATTATTTGCAATACGAAGCTACTTGCATCTTGAAGACACTTGCGAGTTGAAGACAAGATACTTGAAGTTGGAATATATTCATTGTTCAATCTAGGTGCCAAGGCCTATCTTTTGTAATCTTTGTAATAAGTTGAACATTGATGCTAATAAGCATCTGTTGAATGTAATAAGAAGTGGATTGACAATTGCAATAAGATATCTCAACTTCCTTGATGTTCAATTCATGTTGATCTTATTCATGTTTGATGTTGATTGATTGAAGTAAGTAATTAGAAAAGTTAGCAAAAATTTGGTTAAGTATAAGTGGGATATTTCAATCTCAAGATGAAGAATTGGGACGAATATACAAGGACGTAGATTTTTGAAAAGTTTTTCAATGTTGCAAGGGCACAAGATGATGATGTTGAAGGAAAATAAGACTTCCTACTCAAGGACAGGCTACACAAGGTCGGGAAATTGTATATGCCAAATGATGAAATAATTCAGGTTTTAAGGGAAGCACATACTTCTAAAGTAGTAGGACACATTAGAGTTTCCAAGACAATGGAAAATTTTCCAAGGTATATTTATTGGCTCATAATGCATCATATTTCAGAACTCATTAAAGGATTTGGTTGTGTAGAGTTAGTAAGCCAAATAATAGGAAAGTGTATTTTCCTTCCTACTCAAGGACAGGCTACACAAGGTCGGGAAATTGTATATGCCAAATGATGAAATAATTCAGGTTTTAAGGGAAGCACATACTTCTAAAGTAGTAGGACACATTAGAGTTTCCAAGACAATGGAAAATTTTCCAAGGTATATTTATTGGCTCATAATGCATCATATTTCAGAACTCATTAAAGGATTTGGTTGTGTAGAGTTAGTAAGCCAAATAATAGGAAAGTGGTTTTCTACATGCCACTACTGGTTCCCGCAAGGAAATCAGAAAGGGCATGATTATCTTGTAGTAGTGTTTGATTGGTTTAATAAGATATGCATATAAATTCTATCCAAGCAAACCTTAAGTTTCACTAATGCTTGGGTGAATTGTAGTTCTCCTAAATCCATTCATTTAGAGATCAAGATTCATGGCTGTTTAGCAGATTTTGAAACATATTGGAGGAATGAATTGAGGCCAACTTCAAGAGGTATGCCTCTTTACATATACAATAGATGGTTAAACTGTAGTAGTTAATAGAACATGGATGCATCTCTTAAAGAAGTAAACTAGAATGCATCAGAGAACATGCCGATGAAAATTTTGCATATATATTAAACATTCGCTTACAATAGTGATGTGCATACATCCACTAATAAATTTCCAATGGACACCTACTTTAGCTAAATTTCTCCTAATCCTTTCATGTTCTTTCGGCACAGCCAAAAGAGAATAGAAAAAAAAAAGAAAATATTGTTTTTAGTATGGGGTGAAAAATTCAATTTTGCTTTCAAGAGAAGCTTATGAGTCTTGAGGTAAGTATACAGCTCTCTGCGACCAGCATAGAAGGGAGAATCATTTCAATGTTGATGATAAGGTCGCATATTTAACCATGCATAGGCCTCTTGGCCTCTACCAAATATTTTAGATTATTCTTAAAATATTATTTTGATTGCATCTTATGTTTTCTTTTCCTTAGGTAAAGCTAACAAATAGAACAAGTAATTGTGCTAAAAAGTTCCATCTATCTATACTTCCATGTGTGGCCATTATATATTGATAACTTATGATATTCCTTCAAGATCTTCCTTCTTTTTTAGTTCAAGTAAGGCAAGTCAAGTCACTTGTCCTGGGAAATGTTGACACGTTCTTGATAGCCAATAAACCTTTTTTCTTGTACTTTATAGCTTTCATGCCAACTTGAACAACTATGCCTGGGTTCCTTTTCCATGATTTCCAAGTGTTCATCTCCCATAACCATAAAAGAAGTTACAATTCAAATGGTTCGTCTCCCATAACCATAAAAAGAAGTTATAATTCAAATGGACTTCTAATGGCTCAGTCATAAATTTGTAGCTTACTTCTACAGACCTACATATTGCTGTTTTTGGAGTCTCTTGTCTTAAACTCTGCAATCTTCTAACATTGTGCGGGCATTTGTTTTCCTTCACACCTTTTTTTCTGTTTGATGAAGGACTAAATTTTTGAGCTATCTTTTTTAATCCCCAACATCCACGCGACAAAAAATGTTCAAGTGGTTTTGATCCTAGATGTAGACATGTTCATACCCAAGACCAACCTGACAAGAACAAGTGAATATGCAAACATGTAACATATTAAGATGTCTACAAATACGGGGTTATTAATACAAGAGTAAAGAGTCCTCATTCAAAATAAGGATTTAAAAAAAAAGGGATTTGAACTATACACAATCCCTTTGATAATTAATTATTTTGATTATAAACTATTGCATCGTAATAAACTTTTAATCACCTCCAAAATCTGATACTATAAACTTTGAAGATCAAACTATAAATTTTATTAGAAATAAAATATTCTAAGGTCAACAATCCGGAAGATTGCCATGTATATTTTCAAAGATCCACACTGAAGAAGAAAATAAAATATAAATTTTCTTGATTCCAGTTAAGGTTTATGGATGCTTAATCAAATCCAATTAGAGATAACTTAAGGCCTGGATAAAAGTTCAGAAAATTAGAGTAAGTCATGTTAAATAGATTAGATAAATAAGATTGAACTATGAATTTTATATATAGAAATAAGACTGAATTATGAATTCTAATGATTGTTATTTTTTATTTTATTGTACAATATAATTATTAATCTAAAGTTTTGGCTAATTGTAGGTGGTTGGAATGGTAGGATTCAAGGATTATCGACTAGAGATACCTGAAGGATTAGATCCAAAAGTGGCTGCACTTATTCGCAATTGTTGGCATAGGTGATTTGTACTTGGTCAATATTTCTTGCATTTAATATTTGTTATTTTATTAGATAAATAAATTTATATGTATATTTGATTGTTAGGTTTCTAACCATTCATATTTCGTATCTTTTTTGTATAGTGACCCTATACAACGACCATCTTTCAATAATAAAGTTGAAAAGATGGTGGAATTGGTAAGGTTGGAGCATACATTGGATGACTAGTTCTTTTTAGCGATAAGGTAGTTTCCTTCTACAACCTTTGTTCTTATTCTTATTATGTTCATTTTGTCATGGGAAAGCATCTATTATGTAATGCCTCGCCATGCAACCCTAGAGATAAGTTCAACTAAAGCAATAAAAGGGCAAAAATATTTTTTTTTAATAGAATAATGATAACAAAACATAACATAGTTTAATATCAACAAGTTAAACTATCATCTCTAGCAATTACATAGCTGCATTATTGCATCTTAACAATAATCAACAACATACATGATTTGATCGATCAAATGAATCAAACTAACATTTTAGGTTACATCATATGAATATATCAACATTTATATAATCATCCAATAGGCACACTGTGACAAGGAATCGCAACATAGTAGGGTACTCAACTTGAGTAATACTACACTGTTCCTTCACAAAACACATCAAAAATATCCACATTAACCAAGTTCATAAACAATCAGATAACACATCATCAAATAGTTGCATAAATCACATACTAAACTAATCTACATAATCAATTAACCCATAAATGATCACATCATAAGCATAATGTATTAATCATAAACATCAACAGTGCCATCATAATAACCATCAATGAGAGTCATCAACTACATCAAAATGGTTAACCTGCCATCAACATGTCTAATGTATACCTTAAGTATTCCGAGCATCTTACCTTCATATTCATGCTCCTTAGCCCGACCACCTGCTCATCCAAGGTGAGAATGGAGGGGCACTACATCCTCCCCCCCTAAAACTTGACTTCCTCCTGGAAGTCATAGACTAGGGTGGAAACATAACATATTAGTATTGCAACTTTTTATTGCCTACATACGTATCCATATTAAGCAATTGTTCATAAAATAGGCACAATCGTTCCATAACAATAAGAAGAACATTAATTCTTTACCTTTAAGGCTTATCATGTGATCTACTTATATCTAACCATACATATTTTGAAAGTTTCATATGGTTTAAAGAATTGCATTCACATATACTCAAGGGAAAATACTTCTCATATCTTATTTCCACTATGCTTTCAACTATTTACTAACATACACAGTACAATTCTCCGTGGAGTCCTCTCTTGAACATACTATCAGAGGTTCAAAATGAACATGATAGAAACAACACTTAACACAAAATGGGGCCAACAGAAACAAACATTCAGAATAGCCACCATATAGATTTTAAAAATAAATGCAAACTCAAGTGGGAAAATAATCAAATCCAACTTTAAGTCACAGAGTGCCGGCAATTTCTAACAATAAATCAAGTATAAAGGAAAGAGTTTTGGTGACCACTTCTGTCATAAGAAAAATCAAAGAAATAAAATTCACTGCTAACCCCCAACAACACATGAAACAACCGTTAAAAATTTCAAAACAACCAAATTACAAAACAAATTCACATCACAATGTGACTTATTTTAGCCACAAAAAGGGAGTATCTGCTACACAACACTCAAGGACACAAGGTCCAGAATGCGTTAGAGAACATACACCAACACTCAAGGAATTAAGTTAACTACATCCTCTTATCTAAACAACTTTTATACAAGGATTTAAGGCAACACAATTGCTACTTATTTTCTTGAACAACTTCTATCTTTAATACAATACAATTTCTTTCTACTAAACTACGGAAATATGCAATTGCTTCCTTATGCAAGGAGATATAAACGGAATGTATGATATCACACACAGGAATAATTCAAAACTATAATTGACTTACATTATCACATTCCTGATCGCATAGGCCCAACACAAGCTCCTGTTTGATCTCCTGCATATAGTTCTTAACCAGGCATATACAATAATAACTTTCATAAGCCACAATAGATCTTCCACATGTGGTCAAGACCAACTAGGAAATAGATGTCAGGTTATCAACAACCACGTTAAGATACCCCGCACATGACAACATCACATAACCACGACTCACCAAATGATTAAATCTTTCCAATACTTAATTAAATGCACTAACAGTAACCATGCTTCTTTCTTATATTGCACTAGTGACCACAAGAGAAACTCAAGCCTCAACAAGCACTAACATTCAGGGAAGACATATTGTCAAATATATCATCACCTTATCAGAGAAGAGGAAGAGAGAACACATAAGTAAACAAGACATAATCAAAGGACAAGTCTATAAACTTATCAATCTTCTAATGTCATACTAATGCACACAGGTGAAAGGTACCATTACCAACTCGCCACAGAGAAAATCACTTAACCTAGAGCAACAACAACAATCCAGAGGTCTCAGTTTTGCAACCTAGGTTCTGATACCAAGTGTAATGCCCCGCCATGCAACCCTAGAGATAAGTTCAACTAAAGCAATAAAAGGGCATTTTTTTTTAATAGAATAATGATAACAAAACATAACATAGTCTAATAACAACAAGTTAATCTATCATCTCTAGGGATTACATAGCTACATTATTGCATCTTAACAATAATCAACAACATACATGATTTGATCGATCAAATGAATCAAACTAACATTTTAAGTTACAACATCTTATGAATATATCAACATTTATATAATCATCCAACAGGAACATTGTGACAGGGAATCATAGCGTAGTAGGGTACTCAACATGAGTAATACTACATTGTCCCTTCACAAAACACATAAAAAATATCCACATTAACCAAGTTTATAAACAACCTAATAACACATCATCAAATAGTCGCATAAATCACATACTAAACTAATCTACATAATCAATTAACCCATAAATGATCACATCATAAGCATAATGTATTAATCATAAACATCAACAGTGCCATCATAATAACCATCAATGAGTGTCATCAACTACATCAAAACGGTTAACCTGCCATCAACATGTCTAACATACCCTAAGTATTCCGAGTATCTTACCTTCATCTTCATGCTCCTTAGCCCAACCACCTGCTCATCCAAGGTGAGAATGGAGGGGCACTACATATTATATTGCCTAACATCTAAAAATATGTTTATTTCAGTAATGAAAAGTATGCATGGAATTTTAATGAAGTAAACTATTTTCTGTATATCAATAATGAAATATAGATAATATTGTCTTTAGAGGTTGGCAGATCAAACTAAGCTACGATGAAAATTTGGATTTATTCATGTACAACAACTCTCGATATGGTATTGGGGATTTATGCATGTATAGAAGCTCTCAAAATGGTAATGGAGGAAGGTATATAGCTTCATGTTAAATGATGCTAGGACTTGCTCCAAAGGAGCCTTAATTGGAATAAATAATGTTCAAGGGGCATGCATCTTTTATTTAGAATAAAAGACACCCCTTTAATAAATAAAATAGGTTTTATTTTGTTAGTGGGTTTTAGTTTGTTGGTAGGTATTCTAGTATGTAAGTTAGAGGTTAGTTGAAAGGTTTACTAGAATAGTAAAACCTTTATATGTTTCACCTTTTCTCTTTGAGGGTTAATGACATACATGCACCCTCTTGTATTTGGTTTTTTGAGATTAATAAAATGTTTGTCCCTACCTACAGTGGGCACAATATTCAACTTATTTGGTTTGGTATAATTATCTAAACAGTGGTATCAGAGCACAGGTTTGTGAAGGCGAAGTGGAAGAGAGGTTGTTGCTAATGTGCTAGGAGGCGTTGCAACTACTAGAGGCATATGAAATTATTGTTGGAGAAGTGGCATCTGAAAGGAGGAAAGGCATTGGAAAGGAGAAATTGCTGCTAAATTGAGTTGGTGTTTAAGAGCAATTGATGGTCATTTTTTGTTAGAATGCCATGCCATTCTTTTCATACTGTTGAAAGGTGTTGAAAGAAGAGTTGTTGGGCAGAAGAGTAAGTTTTGAAATTTTCTGAAGAGGCATTGTAAATCTGTTGGAAAGTGTTAAATTGCTGAAATGAGGTATTGAATTGCCGAGGAGAGGCGTTGAGGCTGTTGGAAAGGCACGAGAAATTGGTAGTGGGTGTGCAAAATGATCAAAAGTTGTTGAATCATGTTTGAAAACAAAAGAATGTGAATAAGGGCATCTGCAAAGTGTTGGAATAAATATTACATCATATGAAAATATTAATTTAATGATAGGTAGGTTAATAGTTAGTAAATAAAATAAATGTTAGTTTTTGGGAAGTGATTCCCATAGGTTGCTTTGGTAGGTTACACGGGGCTTTATGAGCCATTGTAATGTAATGAAAAATTAAGTTGTGTATGCATGATATCCTGAATCAAATATCTCAAATTTCATATTATTTTATGCAGAAATGGTGTAATCTACATATTTAATTTGTTCACCATTTCAATACAAAGCATAGCAAAAGGCCATGTCCCAGGTATGTTCTTATATATATATTCAAAGCCCTTTTATATTTTAATTTTCATTTCAAAGGAAAGGTTAGAATATGTAAACATTTTATAGTATTAGTCTTAAGCATGGTTTAGGACTAATAGACAAGCACTTCTTGGAAACAGGTTATACCATGATTGTTACTTTCTTAGCCGAACCATCTACATATGAAGCACCCTCTCGACAAACTTTTTGGCAAGATGCCATGTAGGTTGAATATGATGCTATAATAAATAATCATACTTAGGTTCTTGTTGATTGTGCTCCACACATTCAACCCATTGGATGTAAGTAGGTTTACAAAGTTAAGTATAAATTTTTTATGGTTCCATTGATAAACATAAGGTACACCTTGTTGTGAAAGGTTATGCACAACAACAAGGTATAGATTATGAGGAAACATTTGCCCCTATTGCTAAGTGGCACACTATTTGCATGGTTCTTGCACTAGCGGCATATAATGGGTGGAATGTACATCAAACATGGATGTCAATAGTGCCTTTTTGAATGGCGATCTACAAGAGGAAGAATACTGGCACAACCACAAGGATTTGAGGTAGGTGTTAACCTATTTTCCCCTTCCCAGAGTAAAATAGCTCAACTTGAAAATATTGAAAATCTTGTTGAAATTCCTTAAGTGCCTAGTATTCTTCAAATTTCAGGGTGTTTTCTTTGTAAAAATCCCCAAAATTCCCTAAGGAATCTCTTGAAAAAACCCAAAAAAACCCAAAAAAACCCAAAAAATTCCAAGTTTTACTTCAGTTTTTTTGCCTTAGTCAGCAAATTGTCAAGTTCGCGAACTCGCCGGTTTGCCGACCAGCTAGTTCGCCGATTACGGGAAGATTCAACAGAAAGCCAAAAAGTGACTAAAGAAGATAAAGGAAGACTTGAAAATAACTAAGGCAAAGAGGGAGGAAGAATGGTTTTATCAGGAAGTCAGAGGAAACTTGAACTTCTCCAATGGTTTGAATTTCTCTAGGTTTGCCGATAAAGTGAATCGCCGACTAAGGGGAAGACTTTCTTCAAAAATGGAAAAAAATGGCTAAGGCAAGTGAAAGTTCGAGAAAATGAGACTTTGCCAACAAAGAAAGGTAAAAAGGTGAGAAGAAAGCTTGGTTCAAAAATTGGAAACTTTGCTGACAAAGAGAAAAAAGCCGAAAATTGGCTAAGGCAAAAAGGAAGTAGGTAGCTCTATCGGCGAATTGGCAAAAGTTCAAAATTTCATAAATTCACCAATAAAATGATTCATCAGCAAAGGTAAAGAAAAAAAAGGAGCAAAGCCAAAGGTTCGCGAAAAGGTGTTTTCGCCAACAAAGGAGGATAAAAGGGGATGAAACAAATATGATTCGCAAAAGCAAGATTTTGCCGATAAGGCGAAAAGGAGGAGAGAGAAAAGAGAGTCAATCAAGGCAAGGTTCGGAAAAATGAAACTTTGCCGATAAAGAGGAAAAGCAGTCAAGTTCGAAAAAATGAAATTTTGCCAATAAAGGCGAAAAATGCAAAGTTTGGGAAGAGAAAGGTTTTGCTGATAAGGCAAAAGGCAAAGACAAAATAGTTCGAATAAGTGGAACTTTGCTGATAAAGAGAAAAAGTGACAAGGAAAAGGCAACGGCAGAGATAGTTTGCAAAATCAAGAAATTGCCGATAAAAGGAGAAACAAGCCAAGTTCACAAAATAGTGATTTTGCTGACTAAAGGGAAAAGATGAAAATAAACAAAAGGCAAAGACATAATGGTTTGTGAAAGATGAATTTTGCCGATAAGGCAAAATAAAGGCCAAAGTTTCATGTAAAGTGAAAATCAGTGAAAATAAAGCTTGTAATGTAATGTAAGCTTTAAAATATTTGAAATTAAATATTTCAAAGTGTTGTAAAAGATTTGCACATGGATTTTGGCAGGAATGTATATTTGAATATCTCCTTCATCCATTAATGCAGAATCAGATTAGAACTAGCTGGAAGTAGTTGTGCATTTATTCATGCAGGTGGATGAATTAGTTGCTTGCATTCAAGACAACAAATATCTCCCAGCTACTTCATTTTCAAGATATTTCTGCATTTATGTTTTGTAGGCAGACATTCCTTTTGGTAGAAATATCCTTTGACAGGCCCGTGGGGTGAATTTATTACAATAGGTGACTCAGGTCAAATGAAATGGTATAAATAAATAAAAAATCAATGTAATGAGGGTTGGATACAAAGACTTATTTTTTGTGTTAAAACAAAACCCTCCTTTGTTGTAACCGTGCCTTTTTAATCAATACACTACTGTGTTTTTTACCTCTTCATGTTGTTCTTTAACTCTGTGTAGATTTAGAATTGGTTATTATTTGTGAATTCTTATTTCCTTGCAATCCCTTTCTTACCTCTACCTCTATTAAGATCTGTAGGATTTGTGTGAGTTATCTTCCCCTTTACACAGCAATGATTAGATTAGGTTTAGTCTTAGCACACTCTGAATCTCACATTCAGAAAAGGAACCAGTCTTCTCTGGAGGTTTAATTTCCTTTGCAGGGTCCCACACCTGTAAATCACTCTAATGTTTCACTGGATTGTTGCAACATAAGCGCTTCAACACAAGGTGCAAATCCAAGTGACAATAGTTTATGGCACGCCCGGTGGGACCGTTTTTAATCTGAATTAGAAATTAGGCCGAGAAATTGGTGTTGTTCTCAGTATTCTGCAGTTTGGCAGACGAATTTCATGCACCTAGCGACTCTATAGTCTCCCGGTTTCCAGATCAGTCCAACATTATATGCCTAGAGTGCAGACATGCGCTTCTTCAAGAGGTAATAATAATTAGTTTGTTGAATTACTTGTTGCTGCTTTAAGAAGAAGAACTAGGTTATCTAGGTCTCTTGCCAGAAGGAATAATAGTGTTGTTCCATCTCATTCAAGAGCTCAATCTACACCTCCTCCTGTTAGGTTTCAATACTCAAGAAAGGGTTTGCACATACCTAGAATAAATTTGAATACCCTAAATATGGCTTTGCCAAGAAACCTGCCCTTTGTGACCTTCAATGGAGGCAACTCTTTAGACTTGGCTGCACATACTGATATACCTACCTCAGCCCTAAAGAGTATCTCATTCTTTATGGGTGATGGTTCTACTACACCTGCTAAACATATCAAAGACATATCTAATGTATGTTCAGTCCACCATATTCAACATAAAGATGTGGTTGTTAGACTCATGGTTTCATCCTTTAAGGGGAGAGCTCTTCAATGGTTTAGGAGTTTACCCCTTGCTTCAATACATGATTGGGATGAGCTGGGAGAAGCAGTTTACAAGTAGTTTGGAGAAAGAGTAGATAATGTTTCTCTCTTGGAACAGTTGACAACCATAAAGAGGGATCCCAACAAGATGATGGTTGACTTCAACTTTAGATTTCAAAGGACGTGGGAAAGGATTCCAACTCTCCTTAGGCTGTCTCCACAAGGTGCCTTTTTATATTTTCTGAGAGCTTTAAACTCCGATATTGCTGTTATAATGCAATCTATGGGTGTTGTTATTGTTACCTATATTTCACTACTAGCTCAATCAGGTAGAGCTTTCCAGTTTTGAACAAGGAAAAGGTACATATATTTCTGCTGTGTTCAAACCAAGCACATTTGATACAAATCAAGATGAAATTGTATTGTTGCATTCAGATGTATTTCAAGAGACTGTATAAATCGTTTAAAAATCAGAAATATGTATTAAAAAATTAGTGTATAAGTTCTCACACAAGCCGTGAGACTAACTAGTTCAATGCAAAAGAAAAGACAAACTATACATTTATACATAAATTGAACAAAAACTGAATAAACATATGAGGTAGGGTGACTCGTCATTCCCTGAATGACGAGCCTTCATGTTGCATCTCCTATCTTGTTTTGCGTATCCTACATCTAGCCGCTGTCTCCATGCTATCCCGTCATCTGCATAAAAAGTTTGAAAACGATGTTAGAGCAATGGCAAGGCATCATACATCATATGAAATCATCGATAAACGTATAATTTGTGTTTTCAGATGTAGTAAACCAGTTAGCATCACAGAAGCTGTTGAGAAGACAAATCAGGAATATCAACTGAAAGCATGCATTTATTTTCTAACAAGTTTGCTTCCTGTGCAGATACAGATATAATTACGTTTCTGTTTGATTCATCAGTTACATTATGAGTGGAGGAAATGTGGCTCCCACAAGGGTTGAGCCCAGCTCAGTAACAATGAACAAATGCAAAAAAACATAACTCTAAGAGCGCATTCAGAAAGGTAGATTACAGCTGTCAAGAGCTAACAGGCTGAGTGGGACAGCAAACAATCCAAGCAAAGTAGGAGATATAAGGTGATGCATGCCAACGAAGATCATAAAGGATAGCCAACACTCAAAACAGGACAGCAAGGTATGATGTCATCGACAGTGAGAACTGTCATAAACAACAATGATGGCCAGCAATGAATACACAATACAAGGAGCATTCGTATGAATAGTATACAATGGAAGAGCTAGTGAAAAGATATGTTAGAGTAGCCATTAGTGAAGAGCAACTGTAACAAGGCATAAAGAACAATATTCATGAGCCAAAGATCAATCATATAAAGAGCACATTCAGGAGGACAGGAGACCAATAAAAAGAGAATACAGTGTCAATTATGCAGATACTTTCAAGGAGCTAACAGAGACAGAGTAAAAGCTATGAACCTTTTGCTACTGACAGAGCACAAAAAATTGTAGATGTATAAAGAGAAATTCAGTTTTAATGGAGTTCCAAGTTTAAATACTACAGACTGCATTAGAAGATCGCTGAAAAATGACGTTTCAAAGACAGAGCTGCCAGCAAAATATGAAGAGTTTGCCACACCACAGTAATGGAAGTGTTTGTGTTTAAGTCCAATTATGCTGAACTTGTTGAAAGAGGATTACTAAAATGGAGTTTTTTGATAGATATCTGTTTTCCAAGTTTTTTGTCTAAACCCGTGAACAGTGAAAACAATAGAAAATGGCAGGAAAATGCAAATGTTTAAGTTCAATGTTTCAGAAAAAGAGGTTCTTGCCATTGAAAAAAAGACAGATTTCGAACAGCTTTGTATCCATCCCAATTAAGCATTTCCCATGGACCATTCTAAGAACAGACAAAAGCAGGGATTCTTTTTTCGTATCTTCATTACCTCCAGGAAATGGAGGTTGGATGAATGTATTTAGTCCAACATCTGTAAATGTAGATTATCGTCAAGGATTTGATGTACTTGAAACATCTGAAGATGAATATGGGGGTGTGATTATTGATCCAAAGGACTTGCCCCTGAATGCCACTGCTTTTATTTCATCCCTTCGTCGATCACTTTCATGTTGGAAGAGAAAGGGAAAAAGGGGAGTCTGGCTTAAGCTGCCAATTGAGTATGTGGATCTTGTTCCTGTTGCAATCAAGGAAGGTTTCAGTTATCATCATGCAGAGCCTACATACACACTGCTGACATATTGGATCCCCGATGGAGATTGTATGCTACCACCCAATGCCTCCCATCAAATTGGAGTTGGTGCTTTTGTCATCAATGCTAACAGAGAAGTGCTAATTGTGCAAGAGAAACATGGTGGCTTGGAAGACTCTCAGACATGGAAGATGCTAATAGGATTGATTAATCAGTCTTAAAATATATTTACTGGAGCTATAAGAGAAGTGAAGGAAGAAACAAGGATTGACTCGGAGTTTTTGGAAGTAATAGCGTTCAGGCATGCACATAATGTGCTTTTTGAAAAGTCTGATTTGTTTTTTTTCTCTGTGGTCTTAAACCACTGAATCTGGATATTGTGAAGGATGATACAGAAATTCAAGCAGCACAGTGGATGCCACTATTGGAGCTCATTTTCAGCCAAAGATGCAGATATAAAGAAGCAAAAGGTACATTTTTTCAAGCAATATACACAGAAAATACCAAGATCGCGCCTCCCAGTAGCGATTTGAAAAGGAAAATACAATTTTCTTTTCAACATTGCGCAACAAGAAGGAAAAATGAAGGTTTTTTAACTCTTTGCAAGCTACATCCTCAGTTTTGTGATGAAATCGTGCCTCAACACTGTCAAAACTACAAGTTTTCAGCTCATTGAAAACAAAAAATGCTCAAGACCCAGTCAAATCGTGACCCAGGCAGCGAGAGAGGTGAAGAAATTTAGAAAAATAAGTTTTTTTTGTGGTTTTGCAGGAACATCATGTTCAGTTTTGGATGAAATCGTGCTCAGCACTATCAGAATACACAAAGTTTTCAACTTATTTCCAGAAATAATACTCAGAAAATGTCCGATACTATCTTCTGGCAGCGAATAACTCAGAAAATGTAATTTTCTTAAAAGTTCAAATGCCACAGAATTTGTTAACAACAAAAAATGGAGTTTCAAGGTCATTACAGCCATCAGAATCATTCAAGACAGAGTTGCCAGCACTCATAGATGTTTTCAAAGTTTTTTGTCTAAACCTGTGAATAGTAAAAACAACAGAAAATGAAGAATGCAAGGGTTTTTTTTATTCTTTTTCAAACTTATGCTCAAATCACCCAAAAGGCAGCTGAATGGAGTTCGAACAATCATTAAATGCAATGTTTTTCTTCATATTTCAACTCAGTGCTGCAAAGAACCCTCAGCAATTCTCAAAATCGCGTTTCATCGCAGCGTATACAGCAGACAACTCATGAAAAATAGAGGAAAATCATCAGTGAAGGATTACCTTTGTGATGCTGTGCTAAAACCATAGAGATTGCTGCATTCAACCTCTCAGACGGTGGCAGCAAACAGCCAGCTACAAATAGTAGGGTTGGCCACACAGAAACAGCGAAAGAATGCATCATTTCGCAGCCAAAAAATGGCTTGAAATAGCTCAAAATTGCCCATAACTCAACCAAAAATGGAGGAAAAAACATCAAAAATGCCACTTACCTTGCATCTCACTTCCAAAATCTTCCAATATCAGTTCAAAATGCCCAAGAATCAACGAAAAATTGCTGCGGATTTTGCTTGCAAACCCTCACAGTGGCGGCGCATCAGCAAGAAGAGAAAAGTGAGGTCGATGAAAACAATGAATGTCTTTTAGGTTTTCTTCTCTTCACAAGGTCGAATGGACCTAATTTCATTTTTTTTTTTTGGTCTTTTGCTTTACCAAAAGTATTGCTATTCATATAGCGATGGGAAGAGTTTTTATTTTGTTAAAATTTAACAATATTTCAAGGGGTCGTGGCATATTTCATGTCTTTTCTTTCCTTTTCAAGGCCAAGTTAAACTATATTGTAAAAAATACAATGGGCCGAGTGTCTATTTTGGCTAAGGCAATGTCGGCTGAGAGATATAAGGTGGGTAAGTGATGTATTTAAGACTTGGTGTTGGGAGTTACAAGGTCGAATAGTATGTGAAGGCTTTGTATGTTGGGAGAGTTAAAATGTGGATCAAAGGTAGGTTGTGAATCCAATGTGGGCTAGGACATACAAGGGGAATGAAGTATGCACAAGGACTTGGCAAATGCTAGGAGATATAAGGTGTGAATGATAGATAAAACGACATTTGATGAGAGTCATAAGGGTTGGTTTGAAACATTGTCCTTTAAACCTATAGACATGATGATAGAAATGTATGCAAAAAACAAAACGGAGATGGTTCAGGGTTCGATGACGTGTTGACATGGCCTTGCAAGATGATGTAGATGTAAATCAGATCATTTTTGCCTAGGACCCAAGGTTTTGTCAATTTTTGCATAATCAAAATCAGGGAAATAAACGTCATAAATATCATTATTTTCTGCATAGGTCTGTAATTTTGAATTGTAAAACATTTTACTAAGGTGGTACAATTATAAGCCTCTTAGTTAAAAATGTTCATTACATGCAGAAAATGTCATTTTTGTCATTTATTTGAAATATCAGATAACCTGATGATGCAAGAAGATGATGACATATACCAGAAGCACTAGAGAACACTAAGAGGTATTTTATAATATTTTTAAGTGCCTTCATGATAGTAGATGA
The DNA here is from genome assembly GCA_027924645.1 of Cunninghamia lanceolata. Taxonomy (NCBI): domain Eukaryota; kingdom Viridiplantae; phylum Streptophyta; class Pinopsida; order Cupressales; family Cupressaceae; genus Cunninghamia; species Cunninghamia lanceolata. The sequence goes on from BSBN01000512.1 coordinate 7,311,314, forward strand.
CTTGCCTCCACCATTTCTGCATTGGGACCCCTTTTTGGAGCAGTTTAAGGGGATATTTTTTCACTATTTCTGAGATACACGGGAATGGAGCTAGTGGGGTTGGTGGAGGTTGATCTTTTTGACTGGAGTTAGTGGAGTTGGTGAAGGTTGATCCTTGTTGAGTGGAGTTGGTGGATCTTTTTTGAGTGGAGCATGAGTTGTTTACAGCTGTTGGAATTGTATATATTCCTCTCCCTTGATCAGTTTTAAGGGTTCTGGCTGTTCACAACTCTGCATATTGTAATTTTATGAGTTCTTTTGCAGAAGTGAAGAGTCTTGTAACCCATGTTCAGAGATATGCAGCATTGTAACACCTCTTTGGCAGTAATAAGCAGTCTAGACCTTCCCATTTTCTTCTGATATTGTGTGTCCTTGTGTTAGTATAGGTCTTTGTGATATTTTTCTGTCCTTGGATTTGTATTGCATGTTGGTGCCTTTATGCAGGGGTTACATATTGTTTGCAGGTTGTGAGCTATGTAAGGGATAATCATCAGTTTTTGGGTAGTGAGAAAACCTATTTCTCCTTAACAAGACTGTTGTTATTTAGCCTCCTCACAAATTGATCATGCAAAGATTGTGATTTGTTGGGTTGTGTAGAGTATCCTGATTATTACTGGTTCTGTAGTGTGTCATTTTCTGTGTATTTGCTGATGATCGTTTGGTGCATCACCTTAGACAGTAGGTTTCATTTTATGCAATCCTTCTTACCCTTTTCTCTGCAAAGTCTTAGTCTAGGTAGCTTAGGTGGAGTACCAAGAGGAAGCCGGCCTTCTCGAGAGGTTCTTTCCATCACAGGCCACCCACAGACCTAAGAAAGATCCCATGTTTCTCCAGATTGCCCAGTTTCACAATTCGGCGAGGGTGCAAATCTAAGAGACAACAGTTACCTTACTAGATGCCTATGAAATAGCTTTGAGAGCTGAAAATTGCTCCCAGACCTCCTATACCTATTTTCCCAGAACTACTTTCACAGTTTTAGCAACTTGCTATTGCCCCCATCCCAGAGCCTAAAGCCTTTACATCTACTCTTTCACAAGAAGAGAATGACCTCAAAACCCTAGTAACCAATCTGACTAACAAAGTCAATAGCATAGCTATTCAAACTGCCCTTAAACCCCATCAAAATTATAACTAGGGGCAGCCTTCAAATCAGAATTGGGATCAGGGTTATAATTCCAATAGAAATCAAAATTGGAACCAGGGTTACCAGCCAAATAGGTACCCAAATAATAATCTTGCTCAGCCCTTGCAAACGGTTAGACCCATTCAACAAATACCAGTTGTCAATCCAATTAGGGCCTTGGTTCCTACTCAAAACAATCTGGCCCAAGAGGAAGATTAGTGTTATCCTTGTAACCAACCTCACAATCAGTCTACTTGTGCGTTTAGAACAAAAGAACGAGCCTTAATTGTGCAAAATTTTCACACTTAGCAAGCATAATTGGTAGAGGCAGCCAACAACCCTGAGGTACCAAATGAGGCTGCTTCTGATTCCAATTTAATGCTTTGGACTCTTGAGGATTTCTGTGTTGTTAATCAGCCCATGGACATTGTGATAATGCCTGTAAGAAGTGTTGCAGATAACACAAGGTCCAAAAAGAGACAATTGGAGGATAACCCCATGCCTGCTATATTATAAAAGGAACCTATCCCAAAAGCAAAAGGGGCCAGTGCTGCAAATTCAACTCAGAGCCATAGGCTTGCTACTACAAAGGAGGTTCCGTCATCTCCAAAAGTGTCTAAACGAGCTACAGAGCTGTCAAAGAGGGGAACATGGATTCCTTCCATGCACAAAACAACTTTTCCCCTGAATATTGTAGAACAAATGAAAAAGACATCTGAATGTGTCAATGTGAGAGGCATTATCAATCCCCTCTTAAAGGGATTTGTTGCAAGACGCCTTAAGGCAATTCCCAACAGTAGTCCAGAGAGAGAAAGGCCGAATCAATCTTGTGCAACCAAGTGAAGATCATGGGGGTCAAACAAAGAAGCCATCCCCATTTTACTTATCTCTAATCATTGGGAAATTCCTGGTACATAATTGCATGATTGATTCAGGGGCCAGTATTTCAGTTATGCCAAAGAAGATAGCAGATGCATTGGGCATCAAATATACCCCTGTTTCATCAGGTGTGTTGCAGCTCGATGGTACTTTTGTTAATACTGCTGGGATAATCAAAGGACTGGATTTGACCTTACATGCTTGTCCAAACTTGACTATTAGTCAAGATATTTCAATCATTGATCTTCCTCCTTTCTTTGCTATCTATTTGTCAAGAGACTTCACAGTTAAGGTAGGTGGCTACCTTTTTTCTGATTGGACTCACATGCTGTTGAGGACAAGGTATGGCACAAGGTTCACCATTAAGGCTGAACCAATTTCAAATTATCATGTAGAAAATTATGATCATAGCCTCGTGAACCCACATTGTATGATTTAGGTTGAGGAAGTACATGATTCAAGGTCTCTTGAGACAGTATCTTCAACCCTTCCAACCCCAGATCTTTTCCTTGATGAGTGAGCAAAGGAACACTTTGATTTTGATCCTTATGACACCACTGAAACAACTGGACTAGGCACCTACATGATTCATGAGGGGAATTCCTCTGTCCCCTCTATACTTAAACCAGATGATGATTCTAATGGCCCATGGAAAATGTTCTTTGATGGTGCAAAGAGTAGAAATGGAGTTGGTGCAGGAGTCTTATTGATCTCTCTGATTGGTAAAAAACTACATTTTGCTCATAGATTGCATTTTTCTTGCACAAATAACGTAGCAGAGTATGAAGCATTGGTACATGGCCTGTTGATTGTCGAAAAGAATAAAATCAAACACCTAGAGATCTTTTGAGATACTGAACTAGTGGTCAACCAGGTTAGGGAAAGATGTGCAACGAAAAATCAGCTTCTTAGAGCTTATAGACATGGAGTTTGGAGCATGTTTGAGAGTTTTGATCATAGTTCCGAGACTCGGACTCAGCGCAGACTTGGCAAGGGTGACTCGACTAGGGACTTGAGACCCGACGCCCAGACTCAGCGCAAACTTGGCAAAGTGAAAAACCCAAGAAATTTAGAGATTTTTAAGGATTTAAAACTTGTTTCATGCACCCTTTAATAAATAAACCTTAAAGACACAATAACATCATCAAATAGAAGCTAATTTAATCACAAACACAAGTATACATCGATCACGTAAGTATAAACGCAAATTGTAGTTAAGCTGCTGAAGGAAATAGCACACTTAGATATATAAATATAGTTAAATGTATACAAAACTCATGGAATATGAAATCTATGACATCAAATGTTCCAAACAAATATGAAATATCAAAACAATAACTAGAAGTCTTGGCTCAGAGGAGCTTGCATCCTTCGCTTTTCTACGAAGGCGTAAATGGTAGGTCTTCAATGATGCAACAGCCATAATCTCTACCTATGACTCCATGCCACCCTCACCAACATCAGTTGTGCCTGTGTCTGCTCGCGCTCTATGCTCCTCTGCCATGGCTACAACCTCAGCCTCTCTATTTGCCTGGTCAACCTAATCAAGGTGCTCATCACTAAAGACAAGATCCGTAGCCTCAGTGATCTACTCAGATTGTGGATTGACCTCCTCTAGCATGATTGGGGTGGAGTCATGGTTGAAAATCTATCTGTGTCTAAGACGAAGGTTGTAATGAACATACACTAGATCATTCAACCTCTCCACGGACAATCTATTGTGGCTCTTGGAGTGTATGCGCTCAAACATACTCCAATTGCGCTCACAACTTGAAGAATTGCATGGTTGGCTCAATATGCGAATGGCAATCCTCTGAAGGTTTGGTGTTTTAGCACCAAACATTTGCCACCATCTATCTGAGATGAGAAAAAGGAAAAAAAAAAATCTTATTTCCAACTTTAAGTTTCAAGTTTCAAAATTTAATAATAATATAAAAAGAGGAAAATTATGCCCTTAAATATATTTTTCCCTGGTTACAATGTCGTCCTACTATCTTTGCACATTTGACGAGAAAAGAGGTCTCCTTGTGCATCAATAAAGGCCTCTATCTCATGGATTATCTGTAAAGTAATAGCAGGCGCCATCTGCTCTATCACTGAGTAGAGCCCACCAAGAACCTCATCATCTGCCTTGAAATCATCGCAGAATTGGGATGTCGGATTTAGGAAATAAGCGACTGCATGGAGGGGCTTGTGAAGCTGGTGGTGCCATCTCCTATCAATGATCTCCCAAATAGGACGATACTTACCCTTAGCTCCCTCATAGATGGATCTAATGGCCTCCTTGGCCCTATCCATGCCCTCACATATGTAGCCCATTGCGGGCTTCTCCCATCAGCAACTCGTAGGAGAACTACCAAGAGCTCGATGAACTGCAAATATTGTGAAACATTAACTTAACATAAGTAAGTGTGAACAAAAATAAACAAATAAAAGAAAAATATGAATAAAAATTGTAGAATTAAATTTTACCTTCACAATCTCTATAGTAGGTGCCCAAAACCCGTCTCATCATAAATGCAATTTGCCACATCAATCCCTGCAATGGATGTAGCATAGGATGAGGAAGTCCAATCCTCACCAACAAACATACGCCTCAAAGCTGCCTTTGACCGAATCAAGGATTGTAATGTGACAAAATTAGTAGCAAATCTAGTGATACTGTAAGGTGTGGAAATTTACCAACTAGACATAGTATTCCAAAAAACCAAAGCTTATTCCATAAATGGAAAATAAAACATTTAAAGTTTCCAAATTATCCATATCTTTATAAAATAGCATGATTCCATAGAATGAAATATAAATTATCCATACACTATGAAGTGTTACATTACCATTACATACACCAATCTGGTGTTACCAAACATCTATTTCAATGTTACAAGTAAAGATCATTCATCAATATATCAATGAAAGAAAAAGTTGCATGAACAAATTGGCTATACTAGCCATACAAAAGAGTGCAATGAAGAAAATATCCATAAATCATAATAATCTCTGATCTTGTCCACCTCAATCCACCAAGCATCCGCAAGCTGAGACCAAGAGAGTGGTTGAGGCGCTTTTTCCACCCAACCACGAAGTTCTGGACTTCCCCGGGTTTCTTCCTAACTCGAAGAAAGCACTGACCATGCACAAGGAGCCTAGCAACCTGGAATGGTGTAAGCAGGAGGGAATCACTCGATGCGTGCCTGTTGCCTGTATGCATCCTAATCCTAGAATGACAAACTCTTGCAAGCAGGATGTGGCAGAGACAAATATAACATAGTTCTAGGCTTTTAAACAATCCATCTGTTTCAATGGTACAGTAGCTTGGCCAAGCAATTAAATAAAATGATAGTTTAGTAAAACTATCGTCTCTGGGAGCCGACATTCGGCATCCTGTCCCGAAAGTTCGTACTTTACTAAAACACACAAACATAGTTTTCTAAGTTTGGTTTTCCATAGTCATAAGTATCCATTTCTTATTCAAACACTATTTCCATTATTCAGTTGATTTCATTAGTTTGCCTGTTGACAAGTTTACTATTTTCCCTTATTTTTATCTGTTTTTCCTGACATGTTATTCTAGATGTAATGAATCTATTAGTTTAATACAATGCAATTCTATCATAATCAATCTTTCTGCTATATATTGCTAGTTTTGTCAAAAATAATTTCAATGTAACATTTATCAAGAAATTCAATAATCCAAAAGTTCATATAAGTCATTTTCAGCAGTGTAAATATAAAATAGAAAGAATATTTCTTTTGCTATAGTCTAATAAATTCGATTTCAGATATATATAATTCAGTTTGACAAATTAAAGTCCACTCAGCGTTGTACTTCTGTCTCAACATATACATTTTCGAACAAACACAATCAATAACACACACACATATCTACATATATGTAAAAACTAAGTTATCAAATGATATAATTGAATACAGTCATAAACAATTCTGTTTCCAGACAATAAAAATTACAGTCAATATATCTATATGTAGAGGAAAATGAAATTATATATATATATATATATATATATATATATATATATATATATATATATACACATTACCAAATAAACTGTGATCAGGAGACTGTCAGCGCCCAAGCGCAGCAAGAACATTGATATTAATTTCATGCTAAATATTATATATTTACGAGGGTTTTGAGGTGTAAGACATACATAATGCAAGGAAGAGATTCATTACAAACATTTGAAAAGAAACTAAACAGTGATAAGAAGGGGGCCGTTGTCCCCAAATGGGGTCGCAGTCTCTAAGGGACTATGGCACCATTTGGTGACGTCATGCCATTACTATCATCCAACGGCCTTACATTATCATATGTTGTCATTCATTTATGAAATATAGCCGTTCCAATATAGAATACAACCAATCCAATATAAAATATAATCGTTCGAATATAAAATACAGCCAATTCAATCAAAAATACAGTCGATCCAATATACAAATGTATCGATCATAATAATATATATATATATATTTCAAAACAAATCATTTCTTTTACAATGCCATAGCTATTTACAGATATTTTTATATGTCAATTTCAGATAGCAGATCATGGTTTTTGCACATGACAATAACCACACACAAACAGCTATAGTAAGATCCAAGATTTAAACAAAAACTTGGACATCGTTTTCCTTTTCCCAAATCAAATGCTTGAAACCTACAATCTACTAGAATGTCCTCAGATCTGAATCGTTTTATAAAATACCCTTCTAGAAATGACTGAATTTTTTTGCCAATTTAGATAAGATTTTTTGCACACTTAAATTAAATAACATCACCAAATGAACAAGGAATTGTAGCATATCAAACCCACATCAACTTTGCATATATGAAACCAACAAATAAATGAAACATGAAATGTCAAGTGGCTGGAATTTATTTCAGTCCATGTCTGATTTTGTATCAGACTTAATTACAAATGAATATGAAGCCCAAATACATCAAACTTTACATACAAATATAGCCCAAAGCCTTTAGAATGATGATGGCTATCAAATGGACACAAAACAGTCTTGAAAAAACTTCAATAAACTTCTGATATAAACTTTTTGTATGCTGATATGACTGTTGAAAATGAACTTTTAACCCAGCCAAGGGTCTACAATGAAATATCATGAAATATCTCCTCCAAATGCATTCTATGGATGCATAGGAAGGTCTTCTATCAAGGACAACTCTTCAACCTTCAAACCCTTGATCAAATCCACCTAAAAAGCCCTGAAATTCTAATGTAAAGTCGCTGTTATAAAAATCAGACCCTGCAAAATATGAAAATACCATCCAAAATGTACTCTAAATTCACTAAACTACCTTGGTAGTCAATCCTCTACACCAAGAGCTTCAAATAGATATCAATATCACTTCCAAACTCTTCAAATAATCTACAAATTTAATCCAATGATGAAATCTGTATGACAACATCTCACAAATTGTTATGGGATCATCACCACAACATTCAAGGGATCATCTCCTTGAAGAAAATAACTAGAAAATGCAATTTCCAGCTAAAATAGATAAAATGCAAAAGCTTACCATAAGATCAAAAGTTGCAAAACGAAGCTCAAGTCATCTATTTAAACTCCTCAAGCTTGGACGACCATCCTCTTGGCAATTTTGGAATGCATTTTGAAATCCATCAATGAAAATCAAGGAATTGAAACAATATTGAATGATCTTCACCAAGTATGCTTTCATTTAAAACAATCTTCAATTATTTTAAATGAATTTACTCCTCCTCTATGGATCAATCCTCTTGGGCTAGGCATTTGGACTCTTGCATTGAATTTTTGATTTGCAATCATTTAAAACCTTCTTCTTTACTTGGGTGCTCAACTAAATGCATTTAATTTCCTTCATACTACCTATCAATCCTCTTTATGCTTGTGCGAATGCATTTGATGAGGCAATTTTACATTTAAAACCTTCTAACTACCCAACCGATCCTTTCATGCGTGGGCGATTGCATTTAATGAGAGAGTTTGCATTTAAAATTGCTCTTTCCTTAGCCACCGCCACACCATTCATGGACATTTGCATTTAAAATACCAAACAAAACAATATTAAATGCTTTTACCTCATAACCGCCTCCCTCTAATCCGTTGATGCTCATACAATGATCAATTTGCAATTATAATTGACTTCAATCTTGGGCGAATGGAATTTTAGCATCCCTCTATGCAAATCGAACACCTCAAACCTAGCCGTTGGCACCAAAAACCATGCTCAAATGAAATAATATTAAATATTCCTCATGCATCGATCCATATACCTTGGTCTTTGAACTTGAATTGGGCCCATCTTTGACTTGTCAATTTTCCTTCACCAATAGGTCCTACCTAGAGCTATCCATATTTACATCATCTCCATACAAAATAGATTAGCGAAAATGTAATTAAAGATTTTATTTTCCCTTCTTATTTATCAAATTCAAATTCAAATTCAAATGGATGAAAATACAATCTTAATATTGCATTTTCCATATAGCTCAAATACACTAGCTAAGCTAACTTTCCAAATCTCCATGTGTAGAAGCCAACTCAACTAGCCAATTATTCCCTTACCAATGCATTAGCCTACGGGAATAGATGATAGGCTAACCAAATATCTCCATGTAACATCACTCCGGAATTGGGGACATGACACGTTCTTCCTTTTGCCCAAAAATCCTTCTACAATTCTTTCGTTTTTGTATTCAATTTCAGAGATGAGAAGAATAAATCTTGAGAATGCAAGTAGAGAAGAATGATCCTTTTCCTGTGCAAGAAGGGGTTTTCATATTCTTCTTTTATTATTTTCTTCCCAATTTGCTTAGCCTTCCTTTGAGCTTTATTTTCTAAAAAAATAGTTGTCTTTTCAAATTCTCTACTGTTTTATTGTCTTCTTGTTTCCTTTCTTTTTTGTTTTGTTTCTAATAAAAACTTGTTTTATTTTCTAATTCTATTCACTAATTTTATCAAAAACAATATTAAAATAGTTAACATGATTATCACACTTTCTATAAAACAAATGAAAATATATATTTTCATTTTTCAAATCAAATAAATAAGTAAATCATTTAATCTATTTTTTTATGCACACATAATATCAATAACAATTAACTAAAATAATCTAACTAAACACAATTAGACTAAGCTATATAATAAAATAATGAAATTAAACTAAACTATAATATAAGATCATTTAATATGCAATCAAATGCAACTACATGACTCTATTGTGAAGTGTGTGTGAGATATCCCTCCATCTTAACCCTACCAAGCTGCTAACCTCCTTTACCTCAACCACACCCTTGTCTTCGACAACTTGGAACTCATGACAAACTCAATTTCACATTAATAGGTTAGAAACCCAATAGCTGAAGCATTAAAATTAATAACATGAATATAATAACATTCATTTCATTTCATATTTAAAATAATTATTTATCTTTTAAAACGATAAATTATTCATCTAACCACATATTATTATTCATGAAATATTTCCTTATAAAATAATTCCAGATCGTATCAAAATTTGAGACGTTACATCCTTCCCCACTTGGAAGAGACATCGTCTTGATGTCTTATAACAAAACATCTACACAAAGAGTCTTATGCATCAAATATCAATAATATAATAAATGTCAAATTAACTTTATTTCTATACTTTCAAATAAAAGCATGCAAGCTAATTTATTTCTTTCATACAATCTTTCATAGCTTAATCAAATCTTATTCATATTCCCAGACATTTACATCTAGAAAGAAAACAATTATGTTCATTTTGTCATCATGTCTACTCGCATGAGACATCAAAACAATTGCCTTTATGATGAAAAATAAGCATCCACTACTACTTGTTATCATCATTGGCAAATCAAAAATCTCAACAACAAAAATATCACAATTTACAACAAGGTCTTCAACTTGAAACGTAAAAGATAAGATCACAGGTTTTCAACATATAAAAAGATCATTACATGATTAGAAAGATCAAGGATAAAAAGTTCATCATGATTTCAATGGTGCAATATCCATCTATTTCAATGGTGCATAAAATATAGACCAAATAAATATGATAGTGCATAACATGCACAAATGCACAATGAATAATTAACAATGAGAATGCATGAACCCTTGGTGTATAACTCACACAGTGTACGAATACATAAATTACTTGTAGTGCATCATTCACACAAGGATGTCAATAATATGAAATATTAGTATAAGTATAGTGAATATTTCTCGTTCAAGTATAAATATAATAAATATGATAAGTGCATTTAAGGCAACAATTCTATAATATGAATACAGTCACTCATACAGATGTTTCATTTGCACAAAGCATGAGAAGTGCATTATTGCACATGTGCATTACTTGCACCAAAAGATGTATCATTCTCTTATAGTACATATTTATAAGTACTTTCACTAATAGAAAACAGACATAGAATTCTTAAGATCCTTTTTCAACACAATATCAACCATTCCTACCTTGTCTATAAGGCAAATCAAGAAAACTTATCTATCATCCTTATTAATGAAGGCCCTTAAGGCATCTCAACTTTGCATTCTTCAAAGATCTCGTGGGTTCTACTAGATCCTTATCCTAAAAGAAATTAACTTGCCCAAAGCCTATTACTGTTACAAACTTTCTTGCCTTTAAAACATCCATCTTAGGTTTCCTACCTTCAAGAAGACTCAACCAATATTTATCCGTTATTATTGACTTTATTTACTTCACAGGTGATTTTCCTTCTTCCTCTTATCAAAAATTTCATCTTTTCTTCTTCCCTTGTATCTTATGAACTCATTCATCCTTTATGTAATTAGAGATCTCTCTTTTCAATATATTTCTCTTATTAATTCACTTTTATTGTCACATCATCATTCATGGGTTGTCACCATATATATATATTATCCATCTTGGCTTACTTCAAATAGTCACCATTACTCTTACTAGCAAGTCCTATGAAAACATGATTAAGATGAAGAGGTCTCGCACTTCTAGAGTTCTTTGAATGATCGAACTATGTCTAAAATTCTGCTCAGTTTCAACTAAACCATATGAGAATCACTAGGATTCCAACTCATCAAAAGGATTCTGACCATTACTAGGGTCCTCTAAACCTAACACTTTATGTGACCAAGTAGGTTTGTGTTACTATAATGCAACTTAAGCGTAGAAGACTCGAGGCCCGAGTGCTGAACCCGGAACTCTCTGATACCATATGTAAGGTGTAGAAATTTACCAACTAGACATAGTATTCCCAAAAAAAAAAGCTTATTCCATAAATGGAAAATAAAACATTTAAAGTTTCCAAATTATCCATACCTTTATAAAATAGCATGATTCCATATAATGAAGTATAAATTATCCATATACTATGAAGTGTTACATTACCATTACATACACCAATCTGGTGTTACCAAACATCTATTTCAATGTTACAAGTAAAGATCATTCATCAATATATCAATGAAAGAAAAAGTTGCATGAACAACTTGGCTATACTAGCCATACAAAAGAGTGCAATGAAGCAAATATCCATATATCATAATAATCTCTGATTTCGTCCACCTCGATCCACCGATCATCCACAAGCCGAGACCAAGAGAGTGGTTGAGGCACTTTTTCCACCCAACCACAAAGTATTGGACTTCTCTGGGTTTCTTCCTAACTTGAAGAAAGCACCGACCTGCATAAGGAGCCTAGCAACCTGGAATGGTGTAAGCAGGAGGGAATCACTCGATGCATGCCTATTGCCTGTATGCATCCTAATCCTAGAATGACAAACTCTTGCAAGCAAGATGTGGCAGAGACAAATATAACATAGTTCTAGACTTTTAAACAATCCATTTGTTTCAATGGTACAGTAGCTTGGCCAAGCAATTAAATAAAATGATAGTTTTAGTAAAACTATCGTCTCTGGGAGCCCACATTCGGCATCCTGTCCCGAAAGTTCGTACTCTACCAAAACACACAAACATAGTTTTCTAAGTTTGGTTTTCCATAGTCATAAGTATCCATTTCGTATTCAAACATTGTTTCCATTATTCAGTTGATTTCACTAGTTTGTCTGTTGACAAGTTTACTATTTTCCCTTATTTTTATATGTTTTCCCTGACATGTTATTCTAGATGTAATGAATCTATTAGTTTAATACAATGCAAATCTATCATAATCAATCTTTCTGATATATATTGCTAGTTTTGTCAAAAATAATCTCAATGTAAAATTTATCAAGAAATTCAATAATCCAAAAGTTCATATAAGTCATTTTCAGCAGTGTAAATATAAAATAGAAAGAATATTTCTTTTGCTGTAGTACAATAAATTCAATTTTAGATATTATATATTTGTATATATATATATATATATATATATTTAAATATATAAATATTCATATAATTCAATTTGACAAATTAAATTCCACTTAGCATATACATTTTCCAACAAACACAATCAATCAGAGCATATATATATATATAATTGTAAAAACTAATTTATCAAATGATATAATCGAATACAGTCATAAACAATTCTATTTCCAGACAATAAAAATTACAGTCAATATATCTATATGCAGAGGAAAATAAAATTCGTATATATATATATATATATATATATATATATATATATATATAACCAAATAAACTGTGATTAGGGGATTGTCAGTGCCCAAGCGCAACAAGAACAGTGATATTAATTTAATGCTAAATATTATATATTTACGAGGGTTTTGAGGTGTAAGACATACATAATGCAAGGAAGAGATTCATTACAAACATTTGAAAAGAAACTAAATAGTGATAAGAAGAGGGCCATCGTCCCCAAATGGAGTCGCAGTCCCTAAGGGATTGTGGCACCATTTGGTGACACCGTGCCATTACTATCATCCAACGGCCTTACATTAGCATATGATGTCATTCATTTATGAAATACAACCGTTCCAATATAGAATACAACCAATCCAATATAAAATATAGTTGCTCCAATATAAAATATAGTCGATTCAATAAAAAATATAGTCGATCCAATATACAAATGTATCGATCATAATATATATATATATATATATATATATATATATATATATATATATATATATATATATATATTTCGAAACAAATCATTTCTTTTACAATGCCACAACCATTTACAAATATTTTTATATATCAATTTCAGATAGCAGATCATGGTTTTTGCACATATGAAAATAACCACACACAAACAGCTACAATAAGATCCAAGATTTAAACAAGAACCTGGAGATCGTTTTCCTTTTCCCAAATCAAATGCTTGAAACCCACAATCTACCAGAAGGTCCTCAGATCTGAATCGTTCTTCCTTTTGCCCAAAAATCCTTCTACAATTCTTTTGTTTTTGTATTCAATTTCAGAGATGAGAAGAATAAATCTTGAGAATGCAAGTAGAGAAGAATGATCTTTTTCCCGTGCAAGAAGGGGTTTTTATATTCTTCTTTTATTATTTTCTTCCCAATTTGCTTCGCCTTCCTTTGAGTTTTATTTTCTAAAAAAAACAGTTGTCTTTTCAAATTCTCTACTGTTTTATTGTCTTCTTGTTTCCTTTCTTTTCTGTTTTGTTTCTAATAAAAACTTGTTTTATTTTCTAATTCTATTCACTAATTTTATCAAAAACAATATCAAAATAGTTAGCATGATTATCACACTTTCTATAAAACAAACGAAAATATATATTTTCATTCTTCAAATCAAATAAATAAGTAAATCATTTAATCTATTTTTTATGCACACATAATATCAATAACAATTAACTAAAATAATCTAACTAAACATAATTAAACTAAGCTATATAATAAAATAATGAAATTAAACTAAACTATAATATAAGATCATTTAATATGCAATCAAATGCAACTACATGACTCTATTGTGAAGTGTGTGTGAGATATCCCTCCATCTTAACCCTGCCAAACTGCTAACCTCCTTTACCTCAACCACACCATTGTCTTCGACAACCTAGAACTCATGACAAACTCAATTTCACATTAATAGGTTAGTAACCCAATAGCTGAAGCATAGCCGAAGCATTAAAATTAATAACATGAATATAACATTCATTTCATTTCATATTTAAAATAATCATTCATCTTTCAAAACGATATATTATTCATCTAACCACATTATTTCATGAAATATTTTCATATAAAGTAATTCCAGATCGTATCAAAATTTGAGACGTGACAGATACCAGGACAGGCCAACTCCCTCAACCCCGTGTATTGACTCATTAGGCGAAGGACCCATGTGTGATTGTATACAAATTTGCAAATATTTTTGGCCATATCCACACATGTTTTGATCCATGGAAGCTTGTCAAGATCCTCCAATATGAGGTCAAGGCAATGGACAACACATGGAGTCCAAAATATTGTTGGGTGCCTCTCCATCATTAGTCTACCTACAACAACATAATTTGTTGCATTATCGGTCACCACTTGAACCACATTCTCCTCGAGCACCTCAAGTATGACTTCCTCTAAAGCCTCACAAAGGTATGTGGCATTTTCTACATGCGTTGAAGCATCAATTGACTTGATGAACATGGTGCCACCTGAAAAAGAAGCAAAATCAATGATTCAATAAAACATAAATTAAAAATATTAATCGCTAAATCAAATTCAAATTTCAAATTATTCAATGCATTGAGGGAAGTACAATTACTTACAGAGGAAACAAGAAAATTCAGCAGTCCTATTTTTTCTGACGGTCCAACTGTTGTCATATTTTGCCCAGCCCAAAATATTCCAGAATCCCTCCTTCTATCAGAAAGATTCGATCAGAGAAAATCGAAATAGAAGGAGGTAAAACCTAAAACCCTTCAAAATCCAGTGAATTCCCTTGCAAAAATCCCCAAAAATTCCTTGTGGAGAATCCTTACAGAAAACCCAAAAACACTCAAAAAAATCGAGGCCATTGCCTTAATTTTTGGGGCCCTTTTGGCCTTTATTGGCAAAAGTCCAGGTCCCTGAACTTACAAAAAAATAAAAATTTGGCTAAGGCATAAAAGAGGGTTTTCTCCCTTTGGTCGGCAATTTTCATTTTTTATGAACTCTTCTCCGAGTTCATGTTTTCAAAGGTTCGCCGATTCGGCGATTCGCCGACAACAGGCAAGGAGAGCAGTATGAAATCAAAATTCCACTAAGGCATAAAGAAAGGCTTTTCTTTTATCGGCAAACTTCACAATGCATGAACTTTTCCAAATTTCAAATCTTCAACGGTTCGCCGATTCACAGATTCGTCGATGAGGCAAAGGGAGTGGGCTTCCTCAAAATTGACTAAGGAAGAAAGAGACAGGGAGTGCCTTATCTGCAAAGTGTAAAAAGTGTGAACTTCAAGCAAAGTTCATAATTTCCTTAGTTCGCCAACCGGGCGATTCTCCGATAAAGGAAAGCATAAGGAAAGGTTTGTAAAAATTGGCTAAGTAAAGAAGTAAAATGTTGGCTTTGTCAGCAAACTGTTGGTTCAACGAACCAAAAGTTCGTCGATCGACGACTTTGCCGACAAGGTAAAGGAGCAGTCAAGGGCTAATAAGGGGAATTTTGGCTAAGGCATGGTAAGTTCAAGATTCCGCAAGTTCGCCGACAAGGCAAAAAGGCAGAGTAAAGACATGGGCAAAGTAGGTGGTTCGACAAAGTGAACTTTTGCTGACAAAGAGGCCCATTTTGAAGATTGAGGAATTTGCTGATAAGGCGGAAAGTGGCTAAGGAAAGATGAAGTCAGCAAGTCGGCGAAGTCGAGAACCAAGCAATAGTTTAGTTTTCTTGTGGTTCGCCGATCAACGATTTTGCCGATAAGGCAAGGAACATGGCATATAGCCGATAAGGAAGCGAAAACGTAAGGTTCAAAACAAAGGAACTTCGCCGACAGTGAGGAAAATGTTAAGGCGATGGTTTGGCAAAATAAGATTTTGCCGATAGGAGAAGGATAGTTCGCCACATGGATAATTTGCCGATAAGGCGAAATAGTGCCAACGAGGTAAAAGATAAAGACAGGGCTTGGTTCGTGAAACGCACAATTTGTCAATAAGGCGAAACAGAGCCAGGATAGTTGTGAAGGTGGGGATGGGGATGAAAATGGAATTTGATGATTCTTAGGCCGCTGTCCATAGTGAATTCAAGGGTGCCATGTGAATGAAGAAGGTACGACACATTGAAGTGTTGTAAAAGCTTGCCTCTCCCTAAATCACACCATTTTCTCAGTGAGATGTACTCAGCATTAAAATTTTGCAGGCCAGGGCCGAATAGGGGTAGCTGGAATAGTGAAACTCTTCGATTCCATAGGACAAAGTCAGTTACAGGCAAGTAGAACAGTGAAAATCTTCAATGTTGCTGTACATACGCTACCACAAAATGGATTTGCAGGGACAAAATAAGACTTCCAGCCTTCCCTCTTTAATATGTTTGACACCCATTCATGCAAGTGATCTTCTTATGCAGGTCGCAGGCCTGTCAGAAGTATGGCTGCCATTCTAAGGGGCATGGGTTCTGTCCCAAATTTGCAGGGGTCTGAGAAAAAAATTAATGAAGCGTGGGTTGTCTTGGGCGATTGACCAACTCCAATGCCACTATTGCAGAAACAAAAAGGTTATATATACATCAGAAAGCAATGTATTTATGTTAGTTGTTCTTCTGAGCTATTGCAGGTTAGAGAATTCTTGTAACCAGGCCTCTGTAATGCAATTACACAAACTAATTGGATTTGATGGAATGTGCTCTTCTGCTAAGCCTCTCATGTCTCTCGTTTTGTTCACTAATGAATGTAATTGGTTATCCTATGTCTAATTTCTCTGCATTATTCTCTCTTTTGTAATGACTATTTGGCCTCTGTAATCAATACAAATTGATATTTTTGCCTCTCTCATTATTCTTGCACTGTCTATTTTTTATTAATGTGAGCTGTGTATTGTGGACAAAATGGTCCATTTCATACCTCTATTTTTCTGTTCTGGCCTCTATTAGGATTAATACGAGTCTGTGTGATTTCTTTTCAGTTTTGAGATTATTACTGTGCTGAGTCAATTGCAGCTGAACATCCCTAATCTGGTGCATCACATATTTTAATTTTAGCAATCCTTCTTACTCTTTTCCCTTGCAACCATTATCACTAGATTTTAGTTTATCTCTCTGAGCCTTAAGATCAAAAAGAGGAACCAGCGTTCTATGGAGGTCTGATCTCATTTGCAAGGTCCCACACCTTGAGATCAATCTCATTGTGTCATTGAAGTGTGTTACCTTTTGAGTCGCCCTTGTTTATTTATGTATTGGTAATATTTCTTGAACAAAAGTCGGTTTATCGTGCTATATTCCCGATCATCCTTTTTTTGTAAATCGGCTCTCAATCCTTTAATTTTTACCCGTGCGTCGCCTTTGTAAACAAAGTCACTTAAAGGTTTGAACCTTTGAACCCTAACCATTCTCAAAGTCTAAAGTTCAATGGTTCAATGTGTCTGAAGTGTCATATAAAGCAAGTTGTTTTGTGTTTGACTCAAGCGTCTTGGAACTTTCGGGTTGAACTTGAACTCCCGCTTGAACTCTTCCGCGGGGTTCAAAGGTTCAAGGTTCAAGGTTCAAGGTTCAAATAGTTCAAAGTTCAAAGAGTTCGCTATTTCATAATTTGGGACCTTATACTAGAAGCCGTGTAACCTTCTGTTGGTCTATATAGCCCATGTGTCGTTGAACCTTCATATTGAACCATCGCGTTGAACCATGTTTCAAAGGTTCAATGGTGCGAAAATTTGGTAAGTTTGGTCCCATCTGCTCCCGCGGTTTTCCAAGCCAAATTTAGCGGGAAAGTTGGAGGAGATTTTGTCAGGAACTCATCATAAAAGCGAGAGCTCTAATTTAACGGAGGCTACGGATAATTATTGTACCTCATGATGGCGCGACAACATTACTTGCTATTAATGGAAAAATCAGAATTCACGTCCCTTCAAAAGTTTTTGGCACGTATTGATCTGAGCGATAGACATTCATTCTGGTAAGTGCCATTGTTAGCCAAAAACAACCCAATTTTAGCGAGTAATCACATTGTGCGACGCGGAGGAGAATAGCGCTGAAAGTGTAAGGCTCTCGTTCTTCAAGCTTTCGCAGTGCTTTCAAATTTCCTGAAGGTGAGTTCTATTTCCCCCTGTACTATTCCGAGTTCTTATACTGGAAAGAAGAACCCCTAGAATTTCTGTTATTTTCGAGATTCGAATTGCTATATCATAGTCTTCCCAATATGTCTTTGAAGTCTACATGTTTGGGGGATGAACACGGCCCCAGTCTTATTTATTCCCACTCAGAGTTTGGAGACACCGCATTAGTTCAGTATGACTTGGAGGAATTCATAGAAAGAACAAAGAACCCTGTCCAAACCCCCACAATGAAGAAGATTGTAGACAGTGGTTTAGTGGAAGCTGCAGCCTTTCCTCAGGCCATTCTATGCCCTGAATTGGTTCAAGAATGTATAAACAGATATGACCCCCAGAACAGATGTGTCAAAAATGCCAACGGGGATGTGCTGTTTTGTGTCAACAGACAAACCCTTATGTCTGTGATGAAGATACCGCATAAGGGGGCATATTCCAATCTCGACATTACCTCCTCCAATGGATATTTCTCAGAAAAGAAGCCAACTTACAAGAGTGTGATAGCACGGAATTGGCTGCTAAAATTTCAGAAAGGTGGTTCAAGGCTGCCCAGACCCCTCACTAGAGACCATTTAATACAGGAAGTAAGGGATATTGTGGTGTTATTGAACAGATTGAGAGGCAATCAACATGCCTATTACTGGGAAGACTGGATGTACTTTTTTATACAAGTCGTCCTCCAGGGTGAACAATACTTGGATTGGGCCGAGATAATAGCTGACTGTCTGCATCAGAGCTTAAATAATCGTCTGGGCAACAGGGATTTCTTTATGTCTTCTTATCTGTTTTACTGTTTAGCCTCCACAAGGGATTGGTTTGACCTCCCCCATGAGCCTTTAGATGAAAGCAGCAAAGTTTATCAATATTACTCACAGTTGCAAAGAAAAAATTGTTATGAAAATTACAAGAGGATCAATGATGTTTTCACTGGGAAGATGACCTATGAATTGACAGGTAACCTAGGTAAGAGAATGACCAGTGAAGCAATGCAGCTAATCAGTATCTACGGTAGCTTTTTCATCCAATTCTCTGAGTTCACCTATATCAGAGTTGGGGGATTCGATGGCGAACCAACGAAGTTGCCCAGATATGTATTTGATCGTTTTGTACTAATAGAGGTATGTCGGCAATTGGCACATGTTCATAAAAAATTTCCATCAAAAAGGGGTTGTGGTATTTCTTTTCCTGTTGAACTGGGGCATTATTCATGCCTGTCAACTTCTGATGCTTTAAATCTGGGGGTGAACCTCAAGAGGTTCAATTTTCAATCCTTCACTGCTAGAACCAAATTCGACAGTAAAAGTTTTGTTAAAGATAATTTAAATTCTGGAACAGGGCACTCGCACCTTCCTAAGCTGGAGGATTATTGGATGGATTGTCCAGATGAATTTGAAGTTAGGAGAAGGTTATGGTGCAGGTTTTCTTTAAGACAAATAATTACCTTTAACTTAGACATGGACATTTCTGGAGTTCTTGTTGATGATGAAGAAGTGGTTGATCCACAATTTGAGAAGGTGGAGCACTTACCCATTCCGGAGGTGGACTGGAGCAAGAAAGAGGAGGACAGGATTGAAATTAAGACCCTCCCGGTGATAAGGAGGACTGAAAAATGGTTGAGAGAAAAGAAGCAACAGGGGTCTCAAGATAAAAATGTTCAACAATTATCTTCAGTGGTTGCATCACCACTTCCCCTGGATCCTTCTAATCAACCTCTTGCTATCTGTGGTGCAGGTGCTTCTGAGCCATCACCTGAGAAGAGCCCTGTCACCAAGAAATCCAGGAGGGTCCTCACAGATATTCTGCCTTCTCGTGTCACCAGGCTGAGAACCAAAGGTAAAAGGAAGAAGCCAGTTTCTGAGACAATAATTGTCGACTTAAATTCAGAAGAAGAAGCAGAGGACCCCATGGGGGACAAAGAAGCAAGCCCAACCGGAACAGAAGCAGTTGATACTGGTTCACAGTCAGAGGATGTTTTGGGTACTCCGGAGATGTTGATGATTTCAGATAAACCTTCTGATGGAGAAAAACTCAGGGAGACAACCCCGGCACCAAAGTGGCTAGAGAGCTCTATATCTGATAAAAAGAAGGTGGTTCCTTTCGTTCTCCCTCTGGAAGATATGGTAAGTAAATGTCTGGGGAAAACCCCCAAGTCCAAAAGACTTAAAACAGTGTCCAGAATAGATATTGACCCAAGCACTGGTAACTGGAGCGCAGAAATAGCCAAGCCAGTGACCGAGGGAGAGGTTCAAGATCCTACAGTGCATGATTTCACTGTGGAAAAGATAGACCTCGGTACTGCCTCCAGAGCTGCAGATGTACATCATCTCGAAGCTTCAACTAAAAGAATGGTCAATAGAACGATGAAAGATGAAAGGGACAAAAGAGAATTAAAACAAGCTCTGCGTGCAATGGCAGAATATATTGAAGCCATCAACAATCCTAACCCACAGCCAATCTCACAAGTTCCCTTGTCTTTCGACCCAAAGTCACCTGTCAACCAGAAAATGTTAGATCAAGTTCATAGGAACAAAATGGTCTCAAAAACATTTGATGGCTGGTTAGACAGCATTGAGCAAAAGGGAACTGAGTATATTCATGAACTCAAAGGCATATATGACCTAACTGCTACTACCATTGAAGATCTTAAAGCACAGGTTGCTGTCTGGGCTAAGGACGAAGGCAAGTGGACCAGTGTGACGAACCAAATAGAGGAAGTTCGGAAATATGGGCTGGAAAAGTTTTTGGCAGAAATGAAACTGACTGGTGTAGATGAGGATTTATTGTATGTGAACAAAAAGAATATCGAATGGAGGAACTCCATATCCCGACAAGCACGCTTTGAAGTCTCAAAGCTAATTAAGGAGATAACAGACTTCACTCAGTCATTACAACGTGATTTACAATGTATTGACGTAAAATACATGAAGGATGATGGAAAGCCTGAAGAAGATGTTGAAGCAGTAGCCCAATCCTTTAGGGATAAGATCCGTTTTGTTAAAGAGAATGATAATATTCTGATTGAGGATCTCTCCAGAGTTTCTAAAGTCGAATCCCTGCTCTACCTCTGTATCGACGCACTCCCTGAACATAAGGAAAAATTCGGGAAAATGCGAAGAGAAAAGGAGGTTTGGAAATTGAGGATGAAGCATATAGGCATACCAAACTTTCCTAAGATTCAGGAGTTCGTGGCTGCCTTTCAGGAGTGGAGAACCCAGCATGCTTCCCAGGCTCTCGACAGCAAATCAGGGGATGCTGATTCATCGCCCCAGTCATAACCGCATCAGCTCTCTCTTTTTCAAGTCTTTAATTTATGTTATTTCTGGCAACTATAATCTTTTACGATCAGTTGTTAAAACTAAATCCCGTATGGGTCAGAGTGATGTTAACTCTGGGTTTAATTTGCTCGTGGATGGTTAAGACCTTGATATATATTTGTTTTTCAGAATTTTTAAAAGGAGGGAAAGTGAAGGAAAGAAAAGAGAAAAGGGGAATTTCAGAAAAACTGTGTTTTATTTTTATATATGATGATTGTTTGAAAAATTTTCATCTGTGAATGAAAAGAGGAACGATTGCTGTTTATTTGGATCTGTGCGTCTAAATGTGTGAAATTTGATTTTCTGTGAGAAATCTTCTTTTACCTGGTAATTGCTCTTTGTTTGAACAACCCATCATATGTATTATCTTTCCTTTCGAGTTCAGCAAGTTTGTATAAACATATTCATGTATTCGAATGTACTAAAGTAGAATCTGTGCATTCTATCCTGCTGTTGTATAAATTAATCGCATTCATGACATGGCTATGTATGAATGTTAGTCAGCCTTAGGCGTTTTCTGGTTAAAAATGCGATTTAGTTAGCTGAATAAGCTAAAATTCATTGAAAATCATAAAGGGAGCTGTACCTTAATTCAGAGGGGAACTAATTCAAAAAGTTCACCCATTTGTTGTTTAACTCATTTGTTCTTGAAAGAAGGGTATAGGGTCAGAGCAAGTAATTTTCAGAATAAGAGCAAATCTGTTAACCAACAGTTTTTGGCGACTCTACTGGGGAAATTAGACAAAATCATTAATTATTAATCGCCTGAATATGAAGCAACAATGGTGCTTCCACACGAAAACATAATTCCTGTTTTGCAACCCAATCTTGGATTTCAGGACGAACAGGAAGATATCATCGGTCAGTTGAATACTCTTGCTTGGCGTACTCGTCGAAATAGTGAAGATTACAGAAGAGCGAGCAGAGTGTTGGAACAAGAAGAAGAGTTGGCCGATAACCTGAGATTACGGTTACTCAGGCAAAGAAGAAGGCAGGCAAGAAACGCTGCAAGAAACCAAGCCCTTGAGGTACAAAGAAATCAAGAACAACAAAGAAATCAATAACTGCCTACCTATTTCCAATATTATTTTAAGCTGGATTCTAGGCCCTACACCAGGTCTTCGAGAAGAGAGGGAGTTGAAGACCCTACCTTTCAAATATTGCAAAACCTTAATTTTCCTTATATCCCTACCCGTGCAAGAAAAGCAAGAAGTAGACCCCCTAGTCCTTCTAGGCCTGCTACTTCCCCTCTCTGCCAAGCTTTAACCCTTTCAGGCACTGCTATCCCCTTAGCTATAAATTTTCTACCCATGGCTCAACCTTGGGGAGCTGCCATAGGGCCTCTGAACCTAGGGGCCAACCTTAATCCATTACCTAAAAATGCAAGAGAGAATTTGCCCAGGTTCAATGGAGACGGTAAAACATCACCGGAAGAACATTTATGTGCCTTTGCAGCAGCATGCAGTGTACTGGGTGTTCAACACCAGGACGTTGCCATAAGACTCTTTGTACAGACTTTGACCGACACTGCTGCACAATGGTTCTACCACCTGACTGATGCCTCAATTACGAATTGGAATGAAATGAAAACTGCCTTTGAAAATAGGTTCAAGAGTGCAGAGGACGAACATTACCTCCTTGCACAGCTGACTCAACTTAAAAAGGAGATTCATGAACCTATGAGGGAGTTCGTGGCCAAATTTAATAGAATTGTGAATAAAATCTCTGCTACAAAAAGACCGTCTGGCGAAAATCAAAAATGTTTCTTTATTAATGCTATGCCTCCTGATATTAGCTTCCATCTCAGGAGAGGTGCAATTGCCGATTTGACAGCTGCACAAAACCTAGCAGTTGGATTGGAGGATGATCTCATCATGGCCGGCAAATGGAAGAGGGAGGTTCAGGTGCCAAATGCCCAATCCTCATCTTCTACGGACCCTATAGTGCAGAGGTTGGTTAATGATATGATTGCCTTAAAGAGGCAATTACCTAAGGCTGGCGCCCCTTTCCAGCAACCGTACCAAGATATGAGCAGAAGAAATTTGAATCAGCAAGCAAATACTGGTAGAACTTTACCCTTAACGGCAGCACAACCAAGACTGGCTATTGAACCTGCTCCTGGAAGAGGAAACATGTGCATTTTTCACTTGACTACTGACCATGATGGGAATTCTTGCCCAGAAATGCTCAGGTACACTCAGATGACTGCTACTCAAGATATGCTAGGGGAAGCCACAGAAGATGAAAGGAACTACGAGGAACCTGGCGGCTCTGAGATACACTTCCTTGAATATGAGTCTGATTCAGAAAGGGGAGGTGAAATATTGGTAACCCTTGAAGACCCTTCATGCGCGGTGCTAACTAGAGGTCAGAGGAATATGAAATCTTCTAATACTCAAGAAATACCTGGCAAAGGTAAAGAGCCCTTAACTAGAACTCATGATGCTAATTTGAAAGCTCAAGAAAATAAATTGCTACATAGAAATGAGCTAGATGCTTCCTTTGATATTGTAGACTTTTGTAAATCTGCAAAAATTCAAATTTCTCCTATTGAATATCTCAAGTTGAAACCTACTGAACTTGACAAATTAGTTAAACATGTTAAAGGTGGTCCTGCACAAACCGAATTTGCGAATCAATTGGAAGTCGATGCTGAATCCCCTATTGCTAGATTATTTACTTCCTCATCTGAGTCACCTTTGTCTGCCCCTAATACAACTCCCAATACATCCAACAATATTCCCTATAATGATTTGAAACCTAATCCTTTTTATGTGTCCCTGTATATCAATGGTCATAAACTTAGCAACTGCATTATAGATTCAGGAGCCTCTGATAATATTATGCCCTCCTCCGTAGCTAAAGCCCTAGGGTTATCACTTACAAAAACATTTGGAAGATGTTATTCTATGGACGGAAAACAGGTTTCCTTACTTGGACAAATTAAAGATGCACGAGTCGCACTTGCAGCTTACCCTGATAAGAGGGTGAAATTGACTATTCTGGTAGCAGATATCCCTGCCAGTTATGGAATGCTTTTGAGCAGGACATTTTGCAAGGATCTAGGTGGACAAATCAAGCTGGATTGGTCAGAGGCTACAATTCTAGTAGGAAAGCAGAGAGTGAAGTTGGAACCTGAGCCCAAGTGCAAGTTCACTGTCTACCCCTCTGATGATCCCAAGGCACAGATTTTGTTTGAGGAATGTGAATTCGGTAATTATTTCTTCTCTTCTGAACAAAGTTTCGAGGCAGAACCCAAGGAAGGATTAGTGCAAAAACCTGTACATTCTGATGATCTATGGGTTATGGAATTTGATGGCAGCTGTGCTACCGCTGGTTCAGGGGCTGGAGTCGTGTTAATCTCACCTGAAGGCGAATTGTTCTCTTACTCTTTTAAGTTAGAGTTCAAAAACACCAACAATACTGCAGAGTATGAAGCCTTACTGCTCGGATTGTTTGAAGCCAAAGAGAAAGGTGTGAAGGTACTTAAGGTAAAGGGTGATGCTGAACTAATTGTGAAGCAGGTAAGGGGAATCTTTTCTGTAAAGAATGAAAGACTAAGGCACTATAGAAATAGGGTATGGGATGAAATTGAATATTTTGATGCTTTCTCTATAGAAACAATTCCCAGGGATCTGAATTCCCGAGCAGATTCTCTGGCAGTATCAGCTTCTCTCCTTTTACCACATCCAGATTTCAAGAAAGATTCTTATAGGGTAGAAATGATATATCGCCCAAATGTCCCTGACAATGCCGAGAACTGGCAGGTTTTTGAAAGTGATAATCAAATTAGAAAATTCTTAGAAAACGCTGAAATGTTCCTGGGGACCTATTTTGAAGGTTCCGAAGCAGAGTGCAAAGAATTCAGTCCTGACCCTGGGATTAATTCAAGAGATGATATGATTCAATTAAAGGGAAACAAAATCCCTAAAGGGCTGGTTTCTTTGGAACATCTATTTTCTAGAAGAGATGAATATGTTAAAGGCAAGCTTTCCTCTATTCCTGATAAAGCAGAGGATTATGAGAAAATAAATATTGGAGATAAAGCCGATCCTAAGTGGATATCCATTGGTAAATGTTGCTCTTCGGAGGAAAAAAACAAATTGATCAAATTGCTAATCAGATATAAGGATGTTTTCGCCTGGTGCTATGATGACCTCAAAAATTTTAGACATGGACAGTTTCACCACCATATCCCTCTGAAAGCAAACGCAGCTCCATTCAGACAGAAGCTGAGGAATTACAACCCAAAAGTTGCTGAAGCCATCTTTAAAGAGATAGATAAGATGTTGAAAGCCAGAATCATCTATCCAATCCATCACTCCACCTGGGTGGCAAATATTGTTCCGGTCCGGAAGAAAAATGGAGAAATAAGGATCTGTGTTGACTTCAGAAACTTAAATCAAGCCAGCCTGAAAGATAACTATCCTCTGCCTGTGATGGACCACATCTTGCAGACAGTTGCTGGGTCTGAAATGATGTCTATGCTGGATGGTTTTTCAGGTTACAATCAGATAGGTGTGGCTGCAGAGGATCAACATAAAACAGCTTTCACCACACCTCGGGGAACCTTTGCCTATAATCGAATGCCCTTTGGCTTGATCAATGCAGGAGCAACTTTTCAACGAGCAATGGATTCGTCTTTCAGGGACCTGAAGAACAGAATCATCGTTATCTACCTTGATGATTTAACTGTCTTTTCCAAGAATAGAGAAGATCACTTGAGAGATCTGGAGTCTGTCTTGCAAAGGTGTCGGAGCCACGGCATCTCACTCAATCCCAAGAAGTCAGTTTTTTGTGTGACTGAGGGAAAATTGTTGGGACACCTAGTTTCAAAAGATGGAATCAAGATCGACCCAGAGAGAGTCAGGGCAATTCAGCAGCTTAGTCTCCCCTCAAACAGGACTGGAGTCAAGTCCTTCTTCGGTCAAATCAATTTTCTCAGAAGGTTCATCCCTGACTTTGCTGAGATTACAAAATACATTGTCGGGATGATGAGTGAGAAACAACCTTTCAAATGGAACGAAGCTGCTAGGAAGGCGTTCGAGGATATCAAGGAGGCTATTGCGAACACTCCCACTTTGGTAAATCCTAATTTTCAGAAGGATTTTATCATTTATTGTTATGCTTCGGAACACACCATGTCAGGAATTTTGTTGCAGAAAAATGAATTAGATCAAGAGGCCCCCATAGCCTTTATGAGTGTTCCCCTAAAAAAGCATGAGCTAAAATATTCTCTAGTCGAAAAGCAAGCCTTTGCTGTGGTCAAAGCTGTCAAGCAATTCAGATATTATATACTCCATTCCCATTCAGCTGTATTTGTTCCAAATTCAGCTGTGAAAAGTATTTTGACTCAGCAGGAAGTGGGATTAAATAATAGAGCAACGTGGATTGCTAAAATACAGGAGTATGATCTGGAAATTAGACCTACTAAGCTGATCAGGGGTCAAGGTTTATGTAAGCTGATTGCTGAGAATAAAGAACAAGAAGAGGAGGGACTCCCCACAGTCTTATTGGTAAGTTTACAGGATCCATGGTTTCTGGATGTAGCACATTATCTTACATATGGTGACTGTCCTAATCACCTGACTCCTAAAGAGAAAAGAAACTTGAAGCTGAAAGCTGCAAAATATGTTATTTGGGGAGATGTTCTTTACAAGAAAGGGTTAGATGGGACTTTTCTGAGATGTGTGGATAAAGAACAGCAGGATAAACTCTTGGGAGTTTTCCATAATGAAGCTTGTGGCGGACATTTTTCTTCTTCAGTTACAGCTTTCAAGATCCTCAGAAATTGTTACTACTGGCCAGGGATGTTCAAGGATGCGTATAGGTTCGTGGCTAATTGTGAGAAGTGTAAAATGTTCTCGGGAAGGCCACAACTTGCAGCTCTACCTTTAAGGCCTGTTGTTGTTGAAGAACCCTTCAAACAGTGGGGATTGGATTTTATTGGACCTATCTCACCCCCCTCAAGTGCAGGGCATACCCATATCTTAACAGCAACAGATTATTTCACGAAATGGGTTGAGGCAGCCCCTGTAAAAAGAACAACTTCCGAGGTGGTTTGTGATTTTCTCAAGGAGAATATCTTAGTTCGATTCGGTGTGCCCCAGAAGATTGTAGCTGATAATGCTACCAGTTTCTCCTCAGGTGAGATGACCTCCTTCTGCTATGAACATAGTATTTCTCTTTCTCATTCATCGGATTACTATCCCCAAGGGAATGGACAAGCTGAGTCCAGTAACAAAAACCTGATTGCTATCATGAAGAAATTGGTTAATGACAGCCCCAGGGATTGGCATAAGAAGTTATATGAAGCTCTCTGGGCTGACAGAGTAACCCCAAAGAGAGCGATTGGGATGGCACCATTTGAATTAGTTTATGGGATAGGAGCCCAATTATCATTACCACTGGAGCTATCTACAGCCAAACTGCAAAACGTAATTGAGGATCAGTATTTCCAAGATTCCCTGGAGAAGAGGATCATGTATTTAACCAAAATTGAGGAAGAGAGGAATGAACTGGTTGACCGAATCACTGTACATCAGGCTAAAGTTAAGGAAATTTTTGATAGAAAGGCAAGACCCAGGAAGTTCATGGAAGGTGATGAAATACTACTGTGGGACAAAAGGAGAGAACCGAAGGGCGCGCACAGCAAGTTTGATTCCCTCTGGAAAGGGCCTTTTAAGATTCACCAGGCATTGGGTCCAAATTCTTTCAAACTGGAATATCCTGATGGAACTGTTTTACCCCTGTCCTATAATGGACAGGATCTCAAGCTGTATCGTCTGTAAACAGGTTCCCCAGTTTTGTACATAGTCTTCCCTTTGTTTCTTTCTGCTTTTTCTTTTCCCGTTTTTGTTCGGCCCCGTCCTGTTTCTTTCTTTCTTTCTTTTGTTTTCCTGTTCTGCGAAACCAGAGCTTCTGAGTTCTCTGCAATTTACCATGAAATGCAGTCCCCAGTCAGAGCCAGTGTTACCTTTTGAGTCGCCCTTGTTTATTTATGTATTGGTAATATTTCTTGAACAAAAGTCGGTTTATCGTGCTATATTCCCGATCATCCTTTTTTTGTAAATCGGCTCTCAATCCTTTAATTTTTACCCGTGCGTCGCCTTTGTAAACAAAGTCACTTAAAGGTTTGAACCTTTGAACCCTAACCATTCTCAAAGTCTAAAGTTCAATGGTTCAATGTGTCTGAAGTGTCATATAAAGCAAGTTGTTTTGTGTTTGACTCAAGCGTCTTGGAACTTTCGGGTTGAACTTGAACTCCCGCTTGAACTCTTCCGCGGGGTTCAAAGGTTCAAGGTTCAAGGTTCAAGGTTCAAATAGTTCAAAGTTCAAAGAGTTCGCTATTTCATAATTTGGGACCTTATACTAGAAGCCGTGTAACCTTCTGTTGGTCTATATAGCCCATGTGTCGTTGAACCTTCATATTGAACCATCGCGTTGAACCATGTTTCAAAGGTTCAATGGTGCGAAAATTTGGTAAGTTTGGTCCCATCTGCTCCCGCGGTTTTCCAAGCCAAATTTAGCGGGAAAGTTGGAGGAGATTTTGTCAGGAACTCATCATAAAAGCGAGAGCTCTAATTTAACGGAGGCTACGGATAATTATTGTACCTCATGATGGCGCGACAACATTACTTGCTATTAATGGAAAAATCAGAATTCACGTCCCTTCAAAAGTTTTTGGCACGTATTGATCTGAGCGATAGACATTCATTCTGGTAAGTGCCATTGTTAGCCAAAAACAACCCAATTTTAGCGAGTAATCACATTGTGCGACGCGGAGGAGAATAGCGCTGAAAGTGTAAGGCTCTCGTTCTTCAAGCTTTCGCAGTGCTTTCAAATTTCCTGAAGGTGAGTTCTATTTCCCCCTGTACTATTCCGAGTTCTTATACTGGAAAGAAGAACCCCTAGAATTTCTGTTATTTTCGAGATTCGAATTGCTATATCATAGTCTTCCCAATATGTCTTTGAAGTCTACATGTTTGGGGGATGAACACGGCCCCAGTCTTATTTATTCCCACTCAGAGTTTGGAGACACCGCATTAGTTCAGTATGACTTGGAGGAATTCATAGAAAGAACAAAGAACCCTGTCCAAACCCCCACAATGAAGAAGATTGTAGACAGTGGTTTAGTGGAAGCTGCAGCCTTTCCTCAGGCCATTCTATGCCCTGAATTGGTTCAAGAATGTATAAACAGATATGACCCCCAGAACAGATGTGTCAAAAATGCCAACGGGGATGTGCTGTTTTGTGTCAACAGACAAACCCTTATGTCTGTGATGAAGATACCGCATAAGGGGGCATATTCCAATCTCGACATTACCTCCTCCAATGGATATTTCTCAGAAAAGAAGCCAACTTACAAGAGTGTGATAGCACGGAATTGGCTGCTAAAATTTCAGAAAGGTGGTTCAAGGCTGCCCAGACCCCTCACTAGAGACCATTTAATACAGGAAGTAAGGGATATTGTGGTGTTATTGAACAGATTGAGAGGCAATCAACATGCCTATTACTGGGAAGACTGGATGTACTTTTTTATACAAGTCGTCCTCCAGGGTGAACAATACTTGGATTGGGCCGAGATAATAGCTGACTGTCTGCATCAGAGCTTAAATAATCGTCTGGGCAACAGGGATTTCTTTATGTCTTCTTATCTGTTTTACTGTTTAGCCTCCACAAGGGATTGGTTTGACCTCCCCCATGAGCCTTTAGATGAAAGCAGCAAAGTTTATCAATATTACTCACAGTTGCAAAGAAAAAATTGTTATGAAAATTACAAGAGGATCAATGATGTTTTCACTGGGAAGATGACCTATGAATTGACAGGTAACCTAGGTAAGAGAATGACCAGTGAAGCAATGCAGCTAATCAGTATCTACGGTAGCTTTTTCATCCAATTCTCTGAGTTCACCTATATCAGAGTTGGGGGATTCGATGGCGAACCAACGAAGTTGCCCAGATATGTATTTGATCGTTTTGTACTAATAGAGGTATGTCGGCAATTGGCACATGTTCATAAAAAATTTCCATCAAAAAGGGGTTGTGGTATTTCTTTTCCTGTTGAACTGGGGCATTATTCATGCCTGTCAACTTCTGATGCTTTAAATCTGGGGGTGAACCTCAAGAGGTTCAATTTTCAATCCTTCACTGCTAGAACCAAATTCGACAGTAAAAGTTTTGTTAAAGATAATTTAAATTCTGGAACAGGGCACTCGCACCTTCCTAAGCTGGAGGATTATTGGATGGATTGTCCAGATGAATTTGAAGTTAGGAGAAGGTTATGGTGCAGGTTTTCTTTAAGACAAATAATTACCTTTAACTTAGACATGGACATTTCTGGAGTTCTTGTTGATGATGAAGAAGTGGTTGATCCACAATTTGAGAAGGTGGAGCACTTACCCATTCCGGAGGTGGACTGGAGCAAGAAAGAGGAGGACAGGATTGAAATTAAGACCCTCCCGGTGATAAGGAGGACTGAAAAATGGTTGAGAGAAAAGAAGCAACAGGGGTCTCAAGATAAAAATGTTCAACAATTATCTTCAGTGGTTGCATCACCACTTCCCCTGGATCCTTCTAATCAACCTCTTGCTATCTGTGGTGCAGGTGCTTCTGAGCCATCACCTGAGAAGAGCCCTGTCACCAAGAAATCCAGGAGGGTCCTCACAGATATTCTGCCTTCTCGTGTCACCAGGCTGAGAACCAAAGGTAAAAGGAAGAAGCCAGTTTCTGAGACAATAATTGTCGACTTAAATTCAGAAGAAGAAGCAGAGGACCCCATGGGGGACAAAGAAGCAAGCCCAACCGGAACAGAAGCAGTTGATACTGGTTCACAGTCAGAGGATGTTTTGGGTACTCCGGAGATGTTGATGATTTCAGATAAACCTTCTGATGGAGAAAAACTCAGGGAGACAACCCCGGCACCAAAGTGGCTAGAGAGCTCTATATCTGATAAAAAGAAGGTGGTTCCTTTCGTTCTCCCTCTGGAAGATATGGTAAGTAAATGTCTGGGGAAAACCCCCAAGTCCAAAAGACTTAAAACAGTGTCCAGAATAGATATTGACCCAAGCACTGGTAACTGGAGCGCAGAAATAGCCAAGCCAGTGACCGAGGGAGAGGTTCAAGATCCTACAGTGCATGATTTCACTGTGGAAAAGATAGACCTCGGTACTGCCTCCAGAGCTGCAGATGTACATCATCTCGAAGCTTCAACTAAAAGAATGGTCAATAGAACGATGAAAGATGAAAGGGACAAAAGAGAATTAAAACAAGCTCTGCGTGCAATGGCAGAATATATTGAAGCCATCAACAATCCTAACCCACAGCCAATCTCACAAGTTCCCTTGTCTTTCGACCCAAAGTCACCTGTCAACCAGAAAATGTTAGATCAAGTTCATAGGAACAAAATGGTCTCAAAAACATTTGATGGCTGGTTAGACAGCATTGAGCAAAAGGGAACTGAGTATATTCATGAACTCAAAGGCATATATGACCTAACTGCTACTACCATTGAAGATCTTAAAGCACAGGTTGCTGTCTGGGCTAAGGACGAAGGCAAGTGGACCAGTGTGACGAACCAAATAGAGGAAGTTCGGAAATATGGGCTGGA
The DNA here is from genome assembly GCA_027924645.1 of Cunninghamia lanceolata. Taxonomy (NCBI): domain Eukaryota; kingdom Viridiplantae; phylum Streptophyta; class Pinopsida; order Cupressales; family Cupressaceae; genus Cunninghamia; species Cunninghamia lanceolata. The sequence goes on from BSBN01000512.1 coordinate 7,343,451, forward strand.
AAAGTTTTTGGCAGAAATGAAACTGACTGGTGTAGATGAGGATTTATTGTATGTGAACAAAAAGAATATCGAATGGAGGAACTCCATATCCCGACAAGCACGCTTTGAAGTCTCAAAGCTAATTAAGGAGATAACAGACTTCACTCAGTCATTACAACGTGATTTACAATGTATTGACGTAAAATACATGAAGGATGATGGAAAGCCTGAAGAAGATGTTGAAGCAGTAGCCCAATCCTTTAGGGATAAGATCCGTTTTGTTAAAGAGAATGATAATATTCTGATTGAGGATCTCTCCAGAGTTTCTAAAGTCGAATCCCTGCTCTACCTCTGTATCGACGCACTCCCTGAACATAAGGAAAAATTCGGGAAAATGCGAAGAGAAAAGGAGGTTTGGAAATTGAGGATGAAGCATATAGGCATACCAAACTTTCCTAAGATTCAGGAGTTCGTGGCTGCCTTTCAGGAGTGGAGAACCCAGCATGCTTCCCAGGCTCTCGACAGCAAATCAGGGGATGCTGATTCATCGCCCCAGTCATAACCGCATCAGCTCTCTCTTTTTCAAGTCTTTAATTTATGTTATTTCTGGCAACTATAATCTTTTACGATCAGTTGTTAAAACTAAATCCCGTATGGGTCAGAGTGATGTTAACTCTGGGTTTAATTTGCTCGTGGATGGTTAAGACCTTGATATATATTTGTTTTTCAGAATTTTTAAAAGGAGGGAAAGTGAAGGAAAGAAAAGAGAAAAGGGGAATTTCAGAAAAACTGTGTTTTATTTTTATATATGATGATTGTTTGAAAAATTTTCATCTGTGAATGAAAAGAGGAACGATTGCTGTTTATTTGGATCTGTGCGTCTAAATGTGTGAAATTTGATTTTCTGTGAGAAATCTTCTTTTACCTGGTAATTGCTCTTTGTTTGAACAACCCATCATATGTATTATCTTTCCTTTCGAGTTCAGCAAGTTTGTATAAACATATTCATGTATTCGAATGTACTAAAGTAGAATCTGTGCATTCTATCCTGCTGTTGTATAAATTAATCGCATTCATGACATGGCTATGTATGAATGTTAGTCAGCCTTAGGCGTTTTCTGGTTAAAAATGCGATTTAGTTAGCTGAATAAGCTAAAATTCATTGAAAATCATAAAGGGAGCTGTACCTTAATTCAGAGGGGAACTAATTCAAAAAGTTCACCCATTTGTTGTTTAACTCATTTGTTCTTGAAAGAAGGGTATAGGGTCAGAGCAAGTAATTTTCAGAATAAGAGCAAATCTGTTAACCAACAAAGTGTTTGAACCAGCTTCAAATAGGGTGCAATTTTACATGACAACAGTTTATGGCACGCCCGGTGGGACCAGTTCGATGAACTTTATCATCCATGGAAGGATTTGGTGTGTTCTTCAATGCATCTTGCCATTTAAGGTATTCTTCTTCAACACCATGGCGACTCTGATGAACAATCTATTGGTGAAAGCAGCCTAAGCGCTTAAAGAACCTCAAGGATCAATATTTCAGTGATATTCCTGGTCTAACTTGCTTTCAAAAGCACCTCAAATCATCTGGCGACTCTTCTAGTATGTTTCCAGTCTCCAAAAGAAGCCCTGTTACCCTTTTTTTCAAAGAATATTTTGATGCATCTTTGCTTTTCAATGTTCTAGTATGTCAAGCTATTATGGAAGTCATGACCTTTTCCATGCATCAAGAATAGGCTTCCATTCACCTAGCATAACAATCATACCATAGTCATGGCCTCGCCAAGAAACAGACCCTTTGTGGCCTTTAATGATGAAAGCCCTCTCAGCCTTGCACAATATGATGACATCCTAGTTCCAGCTCTGAGGGCTATCCCCTTTTTCATTGGTGAAAACTCCACCACACCCGCTAAACACATCCAAGACATTGCCAATGTATGTTCTGTTCACAATGTCACCCAAGACAATGTTGTGGTAAGGTTCCTCGCTTTTTCCTTGAAAGGAAAAGCTCTCCAGTGGTACAGGGGGTTACCTGCAAGTTCAATTCATGAATGGGACGAGTTAGGAGATAGGCTTTGTCAGCGTTTTGAAGATAACAGTGATCATTTATCCCTGATAGAGCAGTTGGCCACTATTAGAAGGGCTCCTTATGAATTCATGGTGGATTTTAATTTTAGATTTCAAAAGACTTGGTACAAAATTCCACCATTGGTGAGGTCTTCCCCTAATGTTGCCTTGTATTATTTGAGATCCCTGAACAGTGATATCGCTATCATGATCTAGTCTCTAGGAGGAGATGTGTTACCTGACGCTTATGAGGTAGCTATTAGGGCAGAAAATTGTTTGATTCTGGCTAAAAAGACTGCTCCCAGACCTCCAATGCCATTATTTCCAGAAGCCCCAGTCATACAGCCAATTATGGCACCAATTGCTATAGCTGATGTGCCATGCCAAGCTCCCAATCAGCCCTATCAGCCTAGCGGGCAACTTTGTTAGGAGAACAATCAAAGACAAAATCAACTAGGCTATGTTAGGCCCCTGAATTCCAAAAGCTCAGCGACTAGAAGTACATTAGGTGTGCTTGTTCCAATTCAGAACAACCCGACTCAGGGATATGAGTGGCGTCGTCGATGCAGCCAGTCCCATGTCCAAAGCACATGCCGAAATGAAGAATATAACCAAGTTTTAATGGCCCAAAATCCATTAGCAGTTCTGAAACAACAGATTGGGCCTAATTAGCAGGCTATGGTGGGACAAAGGAAGATACAGGCTGTGTGTGTTTTTGAATTGACAAGTGGATGGTGCTTCCTTGTTGTATGAACTGCTTGGTTATATCGAAGATGAGGAAGGCACGCATATGCCAACATTAGTCGCAGTCCTGTAACAACATAGGGACGGTGAAGATGATGGCAAATTATCGCTAGCACATAAGACCCAGCATGACAGTGAAATTCCAGCTCATGAAGAAGGGCATATGAGCAGCCCTATGTTGAAGAATGTAGAGGACTTGGAGGAGGCTCATTTCTGGGATGAGCTTGATGTTTTCTCCTCAAACTTGGATAGTAAATCAGTGCCTCTAGATGAGGCGAGTCCTGAGCTGTTTGAGTGGGTTGAGGAGGCAGTCATTCCTCCAATTAATATACATGAGCTAGAGCATTCAAACCAGCAGCAGAATGATGAGGAAACAGAGGAGAGGCATGAAATCAACTTCATTGATTTGCATGTCATTTCAAGGGGATGTCCTATAAGGCATTTGGCCCAGCTGGAGACATGCCATGAAAAGTCACCACTTGTTATGATCACTTCTGAGCATGAGGTTGAGCATCCAAATAAGTGGGATCAACCCACTTATCCACTTCTAGGCAGCTGCATTTTCAATCAGTTCAGGTGGGTAAGTGAGTTTGTTTCCATTCTTGGGGAGGTGTTTTGTCATTTTATTGTATGTCCATCCCTTCCCCACCTCCTATTAATTGCCCATAGGCATGTGAAGCACTGTAAATTATTAAGAAAGGGCAGTTATTTTGAAAAACCAGTTAATGGCTTTGTTTAATGTCATTTTTGGTTGGTTAGTTTAGGTTTAGGTTAGTTTTATTTCTATTTTAGGTTTCTTTTCCTCCAAGTGTTGTTGCACAGGCAGCGTTCTCATTAGGAGATTGTCTTGCCTTGTTTGTTTTGTTCTTGTTTTTTGGGAGGCATTTTCAGTTTGATTGGTCTTGAGGCTGCTTTCTTTTGACCTTGTGCCCAATGGACTGTATAAGGCAGCTAGATCCCTATGTTTAGCAGGCAAACACCCCTTCATAGTCGCCAAAATGTTGTCATATTTTGCCCAGCCCAAAATATTCTAGAATCCCTCTTATCAGAAAGATCCAATCAGAGAAAATCCAAATAAAAGGAGGTAAAACTTAGAACCCTTCAAAATCCAATGAATTCCCTTGCAAAATTCCCCAAAATTCCCTATGGAGAATCCTTGCAGAAAACCCAAAAACACCCAAAAAAATCTAGGCCATTGCCTTAGTTTTTGGGGCCCTTTTGGCCTTTATTGGCAAAAGTCCAGGTCCCTGAACTTACAAAAAATAATGAACAACCTATTTTATATTTACACTGCTGAAAATGACTTATATGAACTTTTGGATTATTGAATTTCTTAATAAATTTTACATTGAGATTGTTTTTGACAAAACTAGCAATATATATCAGAAAGATTGATTATGATAGAATTGCATTCTATTAAACTAATAGATTCATTACATCTAGAATAACATGTCAGGAAAAATAGATAAAAAGAAGGGAAAATAGTAAACTTGTCAACAGAGAAACTAGTGAAATCAACTGAATAATGGAAACAATGTTTGAATACGAAATGGATACTTATGACTATGGAAAACCAAACTTAGAAAACTATGTTTGTGTGTTTTGGTAGAGTACGAACTTTTGGGACAGGATGCCGAATGTGGGCCCCCAGAGACGATAGTTTTACTAAAACTATCATTTTATTTAATTGCTTGGCCAAGCTACTGTACCATTGAAACAAATGGATTGTTTAAAAGTCTAGAACTATGTTATATTTGTCTCTGCCACATTCTGTACCCTTTGTGGCCTTTAATGATGGAAGCCCTCTCAGCCTTGCACAATATGATGACATCCTAGTTCCAGCTCTGAGGGCTATCCCCTTTTTCATTGGTGAAAACTCCACCACACCCGTTGAGCACATCCAAGACATTGCCAATGTATGTTTTGTTCACAATGTCACCCAAGACAATGTTGTGGTAAGGCTCCTCGCTTTTTCCTTGAAAGGAAAAGCTCTCCAGTGGTACAGGGGGTTACTTGCAAGTTCAATTCATGAATGGGACGAGTTAGGAGATAGGCTTTGTTAGCGTTTTGAAGATAACGGTGATCATTTATCCCTGATAGAGCAGTTGGCCACTATTAGAAGGGCTCCTTATGAATTCATGGTGGATTTTAATTTTAGATTTCAAAAGACTTGGTACAGAATTCCACCATTGGTGAGGTCTTCCCCTAATGTTGCCTTGTATTATTTGAGATCCCTGAACAGTGATATCGCTATCATGATCTAGTCTCTAGGAGGAGATGTGTTACCTGACGCTTATGAGGTAGCTATTAGGGCAGAAAATTGTTTGATTCTGGCTGAAAAGAATGCTCCCAGACCTCCAATGCCATTATTTCCAGAAGCCCCAGTCATGCAGCCAATTATGGCACCAATTGCTATAGCTGATGTGCCATGCCAAGCTCCCAATCAGCCCTATCAGCCTAGCGGGCAACTTTGTTAGGGGAACAATCAAAGACAAAATCAACTGGGCTATGTTAGGCCCCTGAATTCCAAAAGCTCAGCGACTACAAGTACATTAGGTGTGCTTGTTCCAATTCAGAACAACCCGACTCAGGGATATGAGTGGCGTCGTCGATGCAGCCAGTCCCATGTCCAAAGCACATGCCGAAATGAAGAATATAACCAAGTTTTAATGGCCCAAAATCCATTAGCAGTTCTGAAACAACAAATTGGGCCTAATCAGCAGGCTATGGTGGGACAAAGGCAGATACAGGCTGTGTGTGTTTCTGAATTGACAAGTGGATGATGCTTCCTTGTTGTATGAACTGCTTGGTTATATCGAAGATGGGGAAGGCACGCATATGACAACATTAGTCGCAGTCCTGTAACAACATAGGGACGGTGAAGATGATGGCAAATTATCACTGGCACATAAGGCCCAGCATGACAGTGAAATTCCAGCTCATGAAGAAGGGCATATGAGCAGCCCTATGTTGAAGAATGTAGAGGACTTGGAGGAGGCTCATTTCTGGGATGAGCTTGATGTTTTCTACTCAAACTTGGATGGTAAATCAGTGCCTCTAGATGAGGCGAGTCCTGAGCTGTTTGAGCGGGTTGAGGAGGCAATCATTCCTCCAATTAATATACATGAGCTAGAGCATTCAGACCAGCAGTAGAATGATGAGGAAACAGAGCAGAGGCATGAAATCAACTTCATTGATTTGCATGTCATTTCAAGGGGATGTCCTATAAGGCATTTGGCCCAGTTGGAGATATGCCATGAAAAGTCACCACTTGTTATGCTCACTCCTGAGCATGAGGTTGAGCATCCAAATAAGTGGGATCAACCCACTTATCCACTTCTCGGCAGCTGCATTTTCAATCAGTTCAAGTGGGTAAGTGAGTTTGTTTCCATTCTTGGGGAGGGGTTTTGTCATTTTATTGTATGCCCATCCCTTCCCCACCTCCTATTAATTGCCCATAGGCATGTGAAGCACTATAAATTATTAAGAAAGGGCAGTTATTTTGAAAAACCAGTTAATGGCTTTGTTTAATGTCATTTTTGGTTGGTTAGTTTAGGTTTAGGTTAGTTGTATTTCTATTTTAGGTTTCTTTTCCTCCAAGTGTTGTTGCACAGGCAGCATTTTCATTAGGAGATTGTCTTGCCTTGTTTGTTTTGTTCTTGTTTTTTGGGAGGCATTTTCAGTTTGATTGGTCTTGAGGCTGCTTTTTTTTGACCCTGTGCCCAATGGACTGTATAAGTCAGCTAGATCCCTATGTTTAGCAGGCAAGCACCCTTTCATAGTCGCCAAAATGTTGTCATATTTTGCCCAGCCCAAAATATTCTAGAATCCCTCTTATCAGAAAGATCCAATCAGAGAAAATCCAAATAAAAGGAGGTAAAACTTAGAACCCTTCAAAATCCAATGAATTCCCTTGCAAAATTCCCCAAAATTCCCTATAGAGAATCCTTGCAGAAAACCCAAAAACACCCAAAAAATCCTAGGCCATTGCCTTAGTTTTTGGGGCCCTTTTGGCCTTTATTGGCAAAAGTCCAAGTCCCTGAACTTACAAAAAATGATGAACAATCTATTTTATATTTACACTGTTGAAAATGACTTATATGAACTTTTGGATTATTGAATTTCTTGATAAATTTTACATTGAGATTATTTTTGACAAAACTAGCAATATATATCAGAAAGATTGATTATGATAGAATTGCATTCTATTAAACTAATAGATTCATTACATCTAGAATAACATGTCAGGAAAAACAAATAAAAATAAGGGAAAATAGTAAACTTGTCAACAAACAAACTAGTGAAATCAACTGAATAAAGGAAACAATGTTTGAATACGAAATGGATACTTATGACTATGGAAAACCAAACTTAGAAAACTATGTTTGTGTGTTTTGGTAGAGTACGAACTTTCGGGACAGGATGCCGAATGTGGGCTCCTAGAGATGATAGTTTTACTAAAACTATCATTTTATTTAATTGCTTGGCCAAGCTACTATACCATTCAAACAAATAGATTGTTTAAAAGTCTAGAACTATGTTATATTTGTCTCTACCACATTCTGTACCCTTTGTGGCCTTTAATGATGGAAGCCCTCTCAGCCTTGCACAATATGATGACATCCTAGTTCCAGCTCTGAGGGCTATCCCCTTTTTCACTGGTGAAATCTCCACCACACCCGCTGAGCACATCCAAGACATTGCCAATGTATGTTCTGTTCACAATGTCACCCAAGACAATGTTGTGGTAAGGCTCCTCACTTTTTCCTTGAAAGGAAAAGCTCTCCAGTGGTACAGGGGGTTATCTGCAAGTTCAATTCATGAATGGGATGAGTTAGGAGATAGGCTTTGTCAGCGTTTTGAAGATAATGGTGATCATTTATCCCTGATAGAGCAGTTGGCCACTATTAGAAGGGCTCCTTATGAATTCATGGTGGATTTTAATTTTAGATTTCAAAAGACTTGGTACAGAATTCCACCATTGGTGAGGTCTTCCCCTAATGTTGCCTTGTATTATTTGAGATCCCTGAACAGTGATATCGCTATCATGATCTAGTCTCTAGGAGGAGATGTGTTACCTGACGCTTATGAGGTAGCTATTAGGGCAGAAAATTGTTTGATTCTGGCTGAAAAGACTGCTCCCAGACCTCCAATGCCATTATTTCCAGAAGCCCCAGTCATGCAGCCAATTGTGGCACCAATTGCTATAGCTGATGTGCCATGCCAAGCTCCTAATCAGCCCTATCAGCCTAGCGGGCAACTTTGTTAGGAGAACAATCAAAGACAAAATCAACTGGGCTATGTTAGGCCCCTGAATTCCAAAAGCTCATCGACTACAAGTACATTAGGTGTGCTTGTTTCAATTCAGAACAACCCGACTCAGGGATATGAGTGGCGTCGTCGATGCAGCCAGTCCCATGTCCAAAGCACATGCCGAAATGAAGAATATAACCAAGTTTTAATGGCCCAAAATCCATTAGCAGTTCTGAAACAACAGATTGGGCCTAATCAGTAGGCTATGGTGGGACAAAGGCAGATACAGGCTGTGTGTGTTTTTGAATTGACAAGTGGATGATGCTTCCTTGTATGAACTGCTTGGTTATATCGAAGATGAGGAAGGCACGCATATGCCAACATTAGTCGCAGTCCTGTAACAACATAGGGACAGTGAAGATGATGGCAAATTATTGCTGGCACATAAGGCCCAGCATGACAGTGAAATTCCAGCTCATGAAGAAGGGCATATGAGCAGCCCTATGTTGAAGAATGTAGAGGACTTGGAGGAGGCTCATTTCTGGGATGAGCTTGATGTTTTCTCCTCAAACTTGGATAGTAAATCAGTGCCTCTAGATGAGGCGAGTCCTGAGCTGTTTGAGCGGGTTGAGGAGGCAGTCATTCCTCCAATTAATATACATGAGCTAGAGCATTCAGACCAACAGCAGAATGATGAGGAAATAGAGCAGAGGCATGAAATCAACTTCATTGATTTACATGTCATTTCAAGGGGATGTCCTATAAGGCATTTGGCCCAGCTGGAGACATGCCATGAAAAGTCACCACTTGTTATGCTCACTCCTGAGCATGACGTTGAGCATCCAAATAAGTGGGATCAACCCACTTATCCACTTCTAGGCAGCTGCATTTTCAATCAGTTCAGGTGGGTAAGTGAGTTTGTTTCCATTCTTGGGGAGGTGTTTTGTCATTTTATTGTATGCCCATCCCTTCCCCACCTCCTATTAATTGCCCATAGGCATGTGAAGCACTATAAATTATTAAGAAAGGGCAGTTATTTTGAAAAACCAGTTAATGGCTTTGTTTAATGTCATTTTGGGTTGGTTAGTTTAGGTTTAGGTTAGTTTTATTTCTATTTTAGGTTTCTTTTCCTCCAAGTGTTGTTGCACAGGCAGCGTTCTCATTAGGAGATTGTCTTGCCTTGTTTGTTTTGTTCTTGTTTTTTGGGAGGCATTTTCAGTTTGATTGGTCTTGAGGCTGCTTTCTTTTGACCCTTTGCCCAATGGATTGTATAAGGCAGCTAGATCCCTATGTTTAGCAGGCAAACACCCCTTCATAGTCGCCAAAATGTTGGTCATATTTTGCCCAGCCCAAAATATTCTAGAATCCCTCTTATCAGAAAGATCCAATCGGAGAAAATCCAAATAAAAGGAGGTAAAACTTAGAACCCTTCAAAATCCAATGAATTCCCTTGCAAAATTCGCCAGAATTCCCTATGGAGAATCCTTGCAGAAAACCCAAAAACACCCAAAAAAATCTAGGCCATTGCCTTAGTTTTTGGGGCCCTTTTGGCCTTTATTGGCAAAAGTCCAGATCCCTAAACTTACAAAAAATGATGAACAATCTATTTTATATTTACACTGCTGAAAATGACTTCTATGAACTTTTGGATTATTGAATTTCTTGATAAATTTTACATTGAGATTATTTTTGACAAAACTAGCAATATATATCAGAAAGATTGATTATGATAGATTTGCATTGTATTAAACTAATAGATTCATTACATCTAGAATAACATGTCAGGAAAAACAGATAAAAATAAGGGAAAATAGTAAACTTGTCAACAGACAAACTAGTGAAATCAACTGAATAATGGAAACAATGTTTGAATACAAAATGGATACTTATGACTATGGAAAACCAAACTTAGAAAACTATGTTTGTGTGTTTTGGTAGAGTATGAACTTTCGGGACAGGATGCCGAATGTGGGCTTCCAGAGACGATAGTTTTACTAAAACTATCATTTTATTTAATTGCTTGGCCAAGCTACTGTACCATTGAAACAAATGGATTGTTTAAAAGTCTAGAACTATGTTATATTTGTCTCTGCCACATTCTGTACCCTTTGTGGCCTTTAATGATGGAAGCCCTCTCAGCCTTGCACAATATGATGACATCCTAGTTTCAGCTCTGAGGGCTATCCCCTTTTTCACTAGTGAAAACTCCACCACACCCGCTGAGCACATCCAAGACATTGCCAATGTATGTTTTGTTCACAATGTCACCCAAGACAATGTTGTGGTAAGGCTCCTCACTTTTTCCTTGAAAAGGAATAGCTCTCCAGTGGTACAAGGGGTTACCTGCAAGTTCAATTCATGAATGGGACGAGTTAGGAGATAGGCTTTGTTAGCGTTTTGAAGATAACGGTGATCATTTATCCCTAATAGAGCAGTTGGCCACTATTAGAAGGGCTCCTTATGAATTCATGGTGGATTTTAATTTTAGATTTCAAAAGACTTGGTACAGAATTCCACCATTGGTGAGGTCTTCCCCTAATGTTGCCTTGTATTATTTGAGATCCCTGAACGGTGATATCGCTATCATGATCTAGTCTCTAGGAGGAGATGTGTTACCTGACGCTTATGAGGTAGCTATTAGGGCAGAAAATTGTTTGATTCTGGCTGAAAAGACTACTCCCAGACCTCCAATGCCATTATTTCCAGAAGCCCCAGTCATGCAGCCAATTATGGCACCAATTGCTATAGCTGATGTGCCATGCCAAGCTCCCAATCAGCCCTATCAGCCTAGCGGGCAACTTTTTTAGGGGAATAATCAAAGACAAAATCAACTGGGCTATGTTAGGCCCCTGAATTCCAAAAGCTCAACGACTACAAGTACATTAGGTGTGCTTGTTCCAATTCAGAACAATCGACTCAGGGATATGAGTGGCGTCGTCGATGCAGCCAGTCCCATGTCCAAAGCACATGCCGAAATGAAGAATATAACCAAGTTTTAATGGCCCAAAATCCATTAGTAGTTCTGAAACAATAGATTGGGCCTAATCAGTAGGCTATGGTGGGACAAAGGTAGATACAGGCTGTGTGTGTTTTTGAATTGACAAGTGGATGATGCTTCCTTGTTGTATGAATTGCTTGGTTATATCGAAGATGAGGAAGGCATGTATATGCCAACATTAGTCGCAGTCCTGTAACAACATAGGGACGGTGAAGATGATGGCAAATTATCGCTGGCACATAAGGCCCAGCATGACAGTGAAATTCCAGCTCATGAAGAAGGGCATATGAGCAGCCCTATGTTGAAGAATGTAGAGGACTTGGAGGAGGCTCATTTCTGGGATGAGCTTGATATTTTCTACTCAAACTTGGATAGTAAATCAGTGCCTCTAGATGAGGCGAGTCCTGAGCTGTTTGAGCGGGTTGAGGAGGTAGTCATTCCTCCAATTAATATACATGAGCTAGAGCATTCAGACCAGCAGTAGAATGATGAGGAAACAGAGCAGAGGCATGAAATCAACTTCATTGATTTGCATGTCATTTCAAGGGGATGTCCTATAAGGCATTTGGCCCAGCTGGAGACATGCCATGAAAAGTCACGACTTGTTATGCTCACTCCTGAGCATGAGGTTGAGCATCCAAATAACTGGGATCAACCCACTTATCCACTTCTAGGTAGCTGCATTTTCAATCAGTTCAGGTGGGTAAGTGAGTTTGTTTCCATTCTTGGGGAGGTGTTTTGTCATTTTATTGTATGCCCATCCCTTCCCCACCTCCTATTAATTGCCCATAGGCATGTGAAGCACTGTAAATTATTAAGAAAGGGCAGTTATTTTGAAAAACCAGTTAATGGCTTTATTTAATGTCATTTTTGGTTGGTTAGTTTAGGTTTAGGTTAGTTTTATTTCTATTTTAGGTTTCTTTTCCTCCAAGTGTTGTTGCATAGGCAGCGTTCTCATTAGGAGATTGTCTTGCCTTGTTTGTTTTGTTCTTGTTTTTTGGGAGGCATTTTCAGTTTGATTGGTCTTGAGGCTGCTTTCTTTTGACCCTGTGCCCAATGGACTGTATAAGGCAGCTAGATCCCTATGTTTAGCAGGCAAACACCCCTTCATAGTCGCCAAAATGTTGTCATATTTTGCCCAGCCCAAAATATTCTAGAATCCCTCTTATCAGAAAGATCCAATCAGAGAAAATCCAAATAAAAGGAGGTAAAACTTAGAACCCTTCAAAATCCAATGAATTCCCTTGCAAAATTCCCCAAAATTCCCTATGGAGAATCCTTGCAGAAAACCCAAAAACACCCAAAAAAATCTAGGCCATTGCCTTAGTTTTTGGGGCCCTTTTGGCCTTTATTGGGAAAAGTCCAGGTCCCTGAACTTACAAAAAAATCAAAATTTGGCTAAGGCATGAAAAGGTTTTCTCCCTTTGGTCGGCAATTTTCATCTTTTATGAACTCTTCTCCAAGTTCATGTTTTCATAGGTTTGCCGATTCGGTGATTCACCGACAATAGGCAAGGAGAGCAGTATGAAATCAAAATTCCACTAAGGCATAAAGAAGGGCTTTTCCTTTATTGACAAACTTCACAATGCATGAACTTTTCCAAAGTTTAAATCATCAGCGGTTTGCCGATTCACAGATTCGCCGACGAGGCAAAGGGAGCGGGCTTCTTCAAAATTGACTAAGGAAGAAAGAGACAGGCAGTGCCTTATTGGCAAAGTGCAAAAAGTGCGAACTTCAAGGAAAGTTCATAATTTCCTTAGTTCACCAACCGTGCGATTCTCCGATAAAGGAAAGTAGAAAGAAAGGTTTGTAAAAATTGGCTAAGTAAAGAAGTAAAATGTTGCCTTTGTCGGCAAGTTCGCCGATCAACGACTTTGCCAACAAGGTAAAGGAGCAGTCAAGCGCTGATAATGGGAATTTTGGCTAAGGCATGACAAGTTTGAGATTTTGCAAGTTCGCCGACAGACGATTTTGCTGACAAGGCAAAAAGGCAGAGTAAAGACATGGGCAAAGTAGGTGGTTCGACAAAGTGAACTTTTGCCGACAAAGAGGCCCATTTCGAAGATTGAGGAATTCACTGATAAGGCGGAAAGCAGCTAAGGAAAGATGAAGTCGGCAAGTCGGTGAAGTTGAGAACCAAGCAATAGTTTAGTTTTCTTGTGGTTCGCCAATCAGCGATTTTACCAATAAGGCAAGGAATAGGGCATATAGCCGATAAGGAAGCAAAAAAGCAAGTAAGGTTCAAAACAAAGGAACTTCGCCGATAGTGAGGAAAATGCTAAGGCGATGGTTCGACAAAATAAGATTTTGCCAATAGGTGAAGGATAGTTCGCCACATGGATAATTTGTCAATAAGGCAAAATAGTGCCAAGGAGGTAAAAGATAAAGACATGGCTTGGTTCGTGAAATGCATAATTTGTCGATAAGGCGAAATAGAGCCAAGATAGTTGTGAAGGTGATGATGGGGATGAAAATGGAGTCCGATGGTTCTGAGGCCGTCGTCCATAGTAAATTCAAGGGTGCCATGTGAATGAGGAAGGTACGACATGTTGAAGTGTTGTAAAAGGTTGCCCCTCCCTAAATCACGTCATTTTCTCAGGGAGATGTACTCAGCATTAAAATTCCGCAGGCCAGGGTCGAATAGGGGTAGCTGGAATAGTGAAACTCTTCAATTCCACAGGACAAAGTTAGTTACAGGCAAGTAGAACAGTGAAAATCTTCAATGTTGTTGTACATATGCTGCCACAAAATGGATTTGCAGGGACAAAATAGGACTTCCAGCCTTCTCTCTTTAATATGCCTAACACCCATTCATGCAAGTGATCTTCTTCTACAAGCCGCAGGCCTGTCAGAAGTATGGCTTCCATTCCAAGGGGCATTGGTTTCGTCCCAAATTTGTAGAGCTCTAAGCAAAAAATTAATGAAGTGTGGGTTGTCCTGGGTGATTGACCAGCTTCAACGCCACTATTGCAGAAACAAAAAGGTTATATATACATCAGAAAGCAATGTATTTCTGTTAGCTGTTCTTTTGGGCTATTGCAGGTTAGAGAATTCTTGTAACCAGGCCTCTATAATGCAATTACATGAACTAACTGGATTTGATGGACTGTGCTCTTCTGTTGAGCCTCTCACATCTCTAGTTTTGTTCACCAATGAATGTAATTGGTTATCTTGTGTCTAATTTCTCTGCATTATTCTCTCTTTTGTAATGGCTATTTGGCCTTTGTAATCAATACAAACTGATATTTTTGCCTCTCATTATTCTTGCATTGTGTCTATTTTTTATTAATGTGAGCTGTGTATTGTGGACAAAACAGTCCCTTTCATACCTCCACTTTTCTGTTCTAGCCTCTGTTAGGATTAATATGAGTCTGTGTGAGTTCTTTTCAGTTTTGAGATTATTATTGTGCTGAGTCAGTTGCAGCTGACCATCCCTAATCTGGTGCATCACCTATTTTAATTTCAGCAATCCTTCTTACCCTTTTCCCCTGCAAGCATTAGCACTAGATTTTAGTTTATTTCTCCGAGTCTTAAACTCAAAAAGAGGAACCAACCTTCTCTGGAGGTCTGATCTCATTTACAAGGTCCCACACCTTGAAATCAATCCCATTGTGTCATTAAAATGTTTGAACCAACTTCAAACAGGGTGCAATTTTGCATGACAACACCAACCATCAGTCATGATGGTGCAACCTTTCTTGCTCCATACGAAGCGTTGCTCCTCTATTTTGGCTTTTACATCAGCCACCTTTTGTGTCAAAAGTGGGCCCCTTAAATCATCTTCAGTAGGGCCTTTGAACCCTGCCCCACAAATAGTTATGGCATCAACCATATTTTGCCAAAAAGGAGACCTAACAAATGTCATAAATAAATTAAATAAGATAAGTATTGTAAAATGGAGAGTTTAACTTTAAATTTGAATTCGACATGTACATCTAAATATAAAAATTCATGAGACAAAGAATCAAACTATAAATTTTAAAACAATCAAACAAAAAAAAATTACCTGGCTGCAGGGAATGGAATGGTGCAATAGTACCAAAAGTCTCCAATTGCTCGTCTAGCTGCATCATGTGCCTCCTTGTTCCAACCCATGCTCTCAAACGATGGTTAGGAACCAAGAGTAGTGTGTGACACAAAAAATGAATCCAACCTAGATTTACGAACTCTAGGACCAATTCTAATACTCCCACTACCACTGTAATATACACCTATCCTATAGGGTTTTGATGCCAAGTTTTTTTGTTTATGTTTTATGGTTTCACTGTTGAATGTGTTTTTTTGGTTTTTGTTTGTGTTTTTCATATGATGTTTGAAAATAACAATGAAATACAAGCATGCAAATATACCCAGAAGGAAATCTAGCAGAAACACATAAAATAATGAATACCCAGTCATAAAATTGCTCAAATATAATTACAGTGACATACCCATTTGCATTTCTTCAATCTTGTAATTCTGATATACATGAACTAGCAATATAGATGATGGGAATCACTTCCAAATGCCAAGAAATGAATGTTCTCCTTCAAACAAAGAGTGGCATTAAGGTTTATGGTCCTAGGCAACCACTATGCATGATATGGAAGGCCCAAATGAGAGGCGTTTACTCTCCTTGAAGACCCACGTCCTTGTACAAGCTATACGACCCTGCTGGAAATGGGTATTAGCAAACAAACAATGCAAATCCCTTCACAAATCTGCAGTTTTGTCTTATCACATCAATGAATAATGTGCAACATTTATTCCCGCCAACACGATGAGAAGGAGACTCTAAAAACCCACACAAATCTGCCCAGCAAGGTACAACCAAGCTGTGGAAGAGTATGGCCAGCAGAGTAAGGAAATATAGTCCCAAAAACACCTCCATATCTGCCCCAATCTGATACTAAATTACTGTGCCATAGCTGTCCATAAAATCAGAATATTAAACTTGAAAGATCTCATTAAAAATGCATCAAATAAGCTCAATGCGTAGTCTCCGAATGAAACTCCCAGCAACCCTCCTGATGTTGTCTTCCAAGCACGAAGAGAGTGATCTTACAGAGGTTTTCGTCTCTGCAAAACCCTTGTTCAGCCACAAAGCAAAGCTTCAAGCTTTCACGAAAATAGTTTCAAAGAGTAAATGAATGAATGAAAATGACTTCTCATTTTTTCTTTTTGTTTCCTCGCTCCCAACGCCCAAGAGGAATAAATTATATTTTGATATTTTAATAACTTTTAAGTCCCTTATGCCTTCATGACTTGGGCGCCCCTCATATTCCCTAGCACTTAATCTTTTAAAACAACTTATATCTCCCATTTTGATAAGTCAACTTTATAACATAAAGTGACTTAGGCCCTTTTAACTATTATAAGTTAAATATTTAATTTAACTTATATTTCGACAACTAATCCCTCGGCCATCGCGAAACCCAAGTACAATCTGCTAGGTACTCCAACCGACAATGCTAAATATTGAAAGTCAAGTGAACTCCACTGGTGACCCTCCTGCCTGACTTACTATAAATAGCAAGTCCTAGTAAAATGTGACCAAAGAGGTTCCCTAACCAACCTCCATTAGCGTACGAGAACCCTAGAATAGGCTAACAATTCCACCTGTTGATTAGGCTAAGGAGGGGACATTATAGTTCGCCCTCCCCAAGATTGCTTGCCCTCAAGCAATCTCAGCTCAGGATGCTGCAATATCTGCTCACTCTCCCACGTTGCATCCTCTACTGGCAAGTTCTTCCATTTCACCGGTACTCTTTGATGATGGACTCTTTCCGAGATTCCTCTCTCGAGTGTCAATGATAGCCTCTGGAATCAGGATTAGCTTCCCTTCCTCATCCAATGGTGGGAGCTTAGATGAAGGAACAACATTGTGCTCAAGTGTTTTCTTAAGCCTGGATACATGAAATGCATTGTGCACTCTGCAATTAGCTGGTAGCTCAAGCTCATATGCAACTTCCCCCACTCTCCTAGACACTCTGAACGGACCATAGGACCTGGGTTTTAACTTCTCTGCCTCACTCCTTTGAGAGTGGACTGCATGTATGGTTGGAGCCTTAGGTAGACCATGTCCCCAACCTCAAAACTCCACTCTACTCGGTGTTGGTCTGCATACAATTTCTGTTGATTATGTGCTTGTTGAAGATTTTGCTTGAGCTCTTTCATGATATTTTGGCTTTCTTGCAACAAGTCCTTAGTTTTTGGCACCCTACTGCCACCAAGTAGCAAATCCATAAAACTAGGGGCATCATATCCATATAGGGCTCTGAATGGAGTCATCCTGATAGACATGTGATATGTCGTCTTGTAGCAGTACTCCCTGAGGTGTAGCCACTTAATCTATGCTCTTTGCTGCCCCGACACAGTTCCTGAGATACCCTTCTACCCATTTATTCACAATCTCTGTTTGCTCGTCGGTCTGTGGGTGGTAACTGGTACTGGGAGTAAGCTCAATGCCACACAACCTAAACAACTCCTGCCAGAAGAGGCTCAGGAACTTTTTGTCCCTATCGCTCACAATCCCCTTAGGTATCCCGTGTAACCTGAAGATCTCCTTGAAAAATAAATTAGCTACCTGCACTGCTATATAAGTCACTGATATGGCGAAAAAATGTGCAAATTTAGTTAGTATGTCGACCACTACAAAGATGCAATCCTTCCCTTGTACCTTGGGTAGCCTAGTGATGAAGTCCATGGAGATGTATTCCCATTTTTGATCGGGAATTGGCAAAGGCTAAAGTAGGCCAGCTGGATAAGTGTGTTCATTATTATTCTGTTGACAAATAGGACACTCCCTAACATATTTAAGGACTTCATTCTTAAGTCCTTTCCATGTGAAACGTTCCCGAACTTGCCTGTAAGTCTTGAAGAATCCGGGATGACCAGTCATAGGTGTGTCATGGAAAGTCCTCAAAATTTTGCCTTTGAACTAAGAGTTAGGCACTAGAAATATCCTCTCCTTATAAATAATCAGGTCATTGACCACAGAGTACATGGCATCCTGCATTGTGCCCTCTATGATTCCTGCTACCCAAGAAGCCTTAGCATACTCTGCTGAAATTGACTCTCTCCAATCAGCAGAGATCTCCCCTAGCAAACACAAGTGGGGTCTCTTGGATAATGCATTTGCCACTATGTTCTTCTTACCTTTGACATATTATGTCAGTCATATGCTTGCAGCCGACTCACCCACTTTTGTTGACGGTCATTCAAGTCCTTCTGGTTCATGAAGTATTTGATGCTGTTATGATATGTCTTGATAATAAACTTACCTCCAACCAGATAGGGCTTGAATTTAGCCAATGCATGCATTATGGTCAACATCTCTCGATCATACACCGAGTAACTCTTCTCCACACCCCTGAGCTTCCTGCTCTCAAATGCAATGGAGTGTTTCTCTTGCATCAATACTACCCCAATCCCCTCTCCTGAAGCGTCATACTCCAACTCAAATGGCTTGGAGAAATCTGTGATTGCCAACACAGGGCAAGTAGACATCAACTGCTTGAAATGTTCAAAATACTTCTATGCTGAATTTGACCATATGAATGCTCCCTTCTTGGTCAAATCGGTGAGTGGAGCTGTAGTCTGTGAGAAGCCCTTAACGAACCTCTTGTAGAAGCCACATAGCTCAAAGATGTTGGTATGTGGCGACTGATCATGCAAATAATGTACGCTTGTAACATATCCTTGCCAGGGTTCGAGGTCAGTAGTTAATTTTTTTCCCCACTTTGTTTACACGTTTGAGGTCGGTAGTTAATTTTTGTTAACCGACAAATGAAAATTTGTAAAACCCTAATTCTAGAAGCTTCTAAAAAGCTTGTTAAAAGCAGATGGGATGTATGTTGCGGGTGTGGAATTTGCGAGATTGTAATCTATTTTGCACTGGATAATAAAATCATTGGATAGCTGAGTTTCTGTGGATGTAGCCCATTTTAGGTGAACCACATTAAAATTATGTGTTGATCTCTTTTGTGTTATTCTTCATTGTTATATTTGGGTTATTTAATCTGCATATAATTGTTAATGTTTATTGCTCCGATCTGCTTGAATCCTAACAACTAGTATCAGAGCGGTTGAGTGGGAGTCTCATGGTTAAGTGGGAGCAATGGCAGACGAGGGTAAATTGAAGGTAGATAAATCCAATGGACAGAACTATCAGTTATGGAAGATGTAGATGGAGGATTATCTCTATCAGAAGGATTTATGGAGGCCTTGGAAGGAAAAACCAAGAAACCGACAACAATGACTAATGAGGATTGGGAACTTCTGGATAGAAAGGCACTGGGAACCATTTGGTTGTGCCTGGCACCATCTGTGGCGTTCAATACAACAGAACCGAAGACAACAGATGAACTGATGAAAGCTTTGGCTAAATTGTATGAAAAACCCTCAGCCTCTATTAAAGTATTTCTCATGAAGTGTTTGTTTAATCTGAAAATGATTGAAGGTGGATCTGTGATAGATCATTTAAATGAGTTTAATACGATTACCAGTCAGTTAACTTTTGTAAAAGTGAAATTTGATGAAGAGGTGAGGGCTCTTTTGGTTTTATGTTCTTTGCCAGAAAGCTGGAATAGCTTGGTAATGGCTGCAAGTAACTTTGTCTCTGGTTCAAATACTTTGAAATTTGATGATGTTGTTGGTGTTATCCTTAGCGAGGAAATGCGACGGAAAAGCATAGGTGAGAGTTCAACATCGGGTAATGCTTTGACTGTAAAGAACAGGGGAAGAACAAAGGAGAGAAAAAAGCCCAACAAATCGTGGAAAGTCACAAGGGAAGTCGAAGAAAGGTAGATCTAAATGCAAAGGAAGAATGGATTGCTGGCACTGTGGCAAGCCAGGACACTTGAAGAAGGATTGTTGGTCTCGAAAGGGCAAACAAGGAGACGGACAACATGATGACAGTAAGGAAGCTAATGTTGCAAGTAATAAATTACAGGATGCTTTAATTCTATGTTTAAATAATGCTAATGATTCCTGAGTAATAGATTCAGGGGCTTCATTTCATGCCACACCCCATAGAAAATATTTTGTAGATTATATTCAAGGTGATTTTGGATAGGTATATTTGGGTGATGATGAACCCTGTCAAATTGTTGGAAAAGGAAAGATAAAAATCAAGTTGCAGAATGGAAATGAATGGTTGCTACAGGAGGTAAGGTATGTTCCAAATTTGAGAAGGAATTTAATCTCTGCAAGAGAAATGGGTAGTGAAGGCTGCATAGTTACATTTTCAGACAAAGTTTGGAAGGTCACTAAAGGTGCATTAGTAGTAGCTAAAGGTGAAAAGGTAGGCACATTGTATTTGTGTACTAGTAATACTTATTCTACCTTAGCTGCTACAGAAACAGTTGCTATTGAGACAATTATAGCACTTGCTACAGGTACAGAAACAGAATTGTGGCACCAGAGACTTGGGCACATGAGTGAGAAAGGGATGAAGATCCTTCACTCCAGAAAGTTGCTACCAGGTCTGAAGCAGATTGACTTGGAGTTCTACAAAAATTGTGTTTATGGAAAATAGAAAAGAGTCCAATTTCTCAAAGTTGGGAAAGAGAAGAGCGAGAAATTAGATCTTGTGCATTCAAATGTATGGGGACTAGCTCAGGTATTTTCTCTTGGTGGTTCTTGCTATTATGTTACTTTTATTGATGATGCAACTAGGAAAACATGGGTGTATTCCCTAAAACAAAAATCAGAAGTATTTGAAACTTTTAAAAAAGTGGAAAGCTTTGGTTGAGAATGAGACAAAAAAAAAGTTGAAGTGTCTTAGATCTGATAATGGAGGCAAGTATTGCAGCAGAGAATTTGAGAATTATTGTTCATATAATGGAATCTGTAGGTAGAAAACGATTCTTGGAACCCCACAAGAAAATGGTGTCTCTGAGAGGATGAATAGGACCATTATGGAGTGTGCAAGGAGCATGAGATTGCATGTTGGACTACCCTTACACTTTTGGGCAGATGCTGTACATACCGTTGTTTATTTAATAAACAGGGGACCTTCAAATCCTTTGGATGGTGGCATTCCAGAGAAGGCATAGACGGGTAAAAAGGTAAACTATTCATTTTTTAAAACCTTTGGTTGTGAAGCTTTTGTCCATATTAATATTGAAAATAAAACCAAGCTTGAGGCTAAGTCTAAAAAATATACTTTCATTGGATATGGAGTAGATGAATTTGGTTATCAATTATGGGATTATGAAAATCATAAAATCATTAGGAGTAGAGATGTTATATTCAATGAGAAGGTCATGTATAAGGATCAGCTGCAGGAAAAGAAGCATGAACAGGCCAAAAAGGAATGTGGTGTTGGATGAGATTCCAGAAAATAAAATGACAGTGGTACTTGATGCTCAGCAACAACTTATCCCACAGACTCCTGCAAGTGTTAGACGTTCTACAAGGATAACTAGACCTCCAGAAAGATTTTCTCCATTATTATATTCTATATTATTAACTGAATCTGGTGAACCTGAAGGTTATGAAGAAGCAATGCAGGTAGATACCAAAAAGCAGTGGGAGCTAGGCATGAAAGAGGAAATGGATTTCTTGCTATAGAATCAGACTTGGGACTTAGTCCAATTGCCTGCAGGTAAAAGATCATTGCAAAATAAATGGGTTTATAGGTTGAAGGAAGAAGACAGAGGCAAGAAAAGATATAAGGCCAGACTCGTGGTAAAAGGTTTTGCACAGAGGAAGGTATAGATTTTGATGAAATATTTTCTCCAATTGTAAAGATGACTTCTATTAGAACTATTCTACGTCTTGTGGCTGCGGAAGACTTGCATTTTGAACAGCTAGATGTGAAAACAACATTTCTCCATGGGGATTTGGAAGAGGAAATATACATGCAACAACTACAGAGATATGAGGTCAAGGGTAAGGAGGAATTTGTGTGTAGGTTAAATAAGAGTTTGTATGGCCTGAAGCAAGCACCTCGGCAATGGTATTTGAAATTTGATCGTTTTATTGCTGAACAAGGTTACAAAAGATGTCATTCTGGTTATTGTGTTTATTTTAAGAAATAGGGTAATGTCAGCTATATTATCATGTTGCTTTATGTTGGTGACATGCTTGTTGTCGGGTCTAAGATGCAGCATATTAATGAACTTAAGTAGAAATTAGCAAATTCATTTGCTATGAAGGATTTGGGTGCAACAAAACAAATCCTTGGTATGAGGATCACACGAGACGGGACAAATAGAAAATTATTTGTCTCAAAGTGAGTATGTAGAGAAGGTGTTGAAAAGGTTTAACATGCAGAATGCAAAAGCAGTTAGTACACCTTTGTCTAGTCATTTTAAGTTGACTAAGGAGATGTGTCCAAAGACACAAGAGGAAGACAAAATGTCTAAGATACCATATGCATTAGCAGTTGGCAGCTTGATTTATGCAATGGTATGCACAAGGCCAGATATTGCACATGCAGTGTGTTGGTTTTTCTTCTGAATCTGCATTAGGGTTTGCCAGTTCTAATGCACAGGCAGATTCAGCCAACTGAATACAGGAGGTTGCGTGAGCTCCTCCCCTTCACTTCTGGTTCTGCCGCACCAAGGGGGGTTTCTCTACTTGATAAAAGTATAACCTTGACTAGCTCAATGACAGAAGGATTTAACTTGACATCAACAGGCAGAATACTCTCATGTATGGACCAAGATTTGTGTAACAAATCACAAGGTTGGCAACATTCTTGGACATGATGTCTGGTTGGGTATGAGAGCATGCAAGGATGCTAATCCTAATCCTACAACTAACAGATGGAAGGATGAGATGGTTTGAAATGGTGTTTGGAGTTATGGGACTTTCCTAGACCCATTGAATAGACAGATTCCCAAACCAGTGCCTTATCTGGGCAGCAGAGTCATATCTAAGACTGTAAATGTCTCCCCATGACAACATAAATTCATATCCAGAGGACCTAAGAATAATGCTACTGCCTAACAGCAACATGTCCAAGAAAGAGTATCATTAATGATCATACTTAACAGATCCTATGATGCAATCTATTTCCCTTTGTATCTGATCAAAAGCCTATTTAACCACTCCTTGAGCAGACGCAATAAATCAGACACATAGTATGCACATACTGAAAAACTTGGAAGCCCTTGACAACCTTGTTTGAAAGGAAAACAAATGACATACAGGAGACAATCAGAAACAATACACACAGGTGTTTTTCATTTAAAATCAATCTGCATAGAAGGCCATCACAGAGAAAATCATCATTTACAAGCCAAGATAGATTAGTACACCAGACTAAGGACCGAGTCTGTAGCAAAAAATGCCTTTCAAAATGTGAACACCTTATGTTAAGAGTCAGAGCAGAAAGCCCAAAAACATCCAACCTCCAAAAAGTAACACAGCCAAAACCATTTATACAGAACCGTGTACATTCAGCAATTAATTACATGGCCAGAAGTCAAAAATTCGCCAGATACATTCCTTCCATTTGAAAATGGCCTTCACAGATTAAATGCGACAGACAGGGGGGATCTTGAGCTTTGTGCCACCACTTGAAAGTCTTCATCCACGATCAGGCAGCTTAATTGCTTGTATCGTCACCCATACCCCTGCACTATCGCCATTGATGGCTCAACAACCCGCAACCACCCAGAAGACTGTCGCAGCGATCAAAATGGAGCTTCCCGCCAAAGGTGCTTCCTGAGGTTTCAAATGTGTAGGGAAATTAATCCCACATGCATAGCGCGGAAACCCCTCTATCACTTTAAGAACATCGTCACACGCATACTAAGTGTCGAGCGTTTTGCCGTGCTCGACACACGACCCTTCACCCACAGCCCATCGCCGTGACATACATTATCGGCCTACCCCACAAATCTCCTGCCGATCACAGCGGTCTCGCCGATGCCAACATCTCCACAAGTCACCAACATCCCCATCGGCCAGCTCCGCAAAACTTACCGCGACCTTACTAGTCTCTCCGATCACACACTACACTGCCCCCCTGTCGGTGTGACTTACGCCGATGACACCCTTGTCGGCCAGACACTCTCCATCGGCGGACCTTCCAACGGCTAGCCCGATAGCCCCTGTCACACCGAAACCGAACTCTATTACCACCATCGGCTAGACACTACCCCATACTCGCCGATGGCAACTCCATCGGCCAGACCTGCGCCATCGGCCAACAATCTGCCCGTTCACTCCGATAATCCTCCATTACACCGATGGCGCCAACAAACTATACTCTGTCGGCGAGACCTCAGGCGTCGGCGAACCCGAAAACTCTCTCACTGATAGCACTACTCCTGCCGACGACCACCTTGAACATCCCTCATCGGCTAGACAACCAACGTCGGTCCAACACTTGCCCGCTCACTCCGATAGCCAAAGTCTTGGCGATAGCACTCCAAAACCCTCGTCGGCGAGACCAAGTCTGTCGGTAAGCCACAAAACACCTACGCCGATAGGTAAAGTCTTAGCGATAGAAGACAACACGCCATTGGTACCAATCATGATCGCCAAGACACATTCCAAACTCATGCCGATGGACAAAACATGAAGACCCCCCCTTGCAAGAAAGATGATGTGGATGTTACAAAACACTGAAGGGGTGCCAAAACTGGAAAATTTTTTGGATTTTTTGGGATGGTGCCTGCATAAAAATTGCTCAAGAACTGACAGTCAATTCAGGCACCAACAGTGGCTCTGTCTGAGGATGCATGCCTCTTGTAGGCATGGCAAGAACCACAGAACTCTGGGATGCAGACTAGTCCCCTATCCATTGGGCACAGAGTCATGAAGTTATAATGATCTGCATCACCAAACACTCTTGATGGCCTTAGGCCACCAAGAAAAGAAAAACCTGTATCTCCCTTTGTCAAATATCCTGTTTTCATCTGCATGCACTGGGTCAAGCCTGAGAATGCTACCATGATCTGACCATAAACAAACCTGGTCATCTGCACACTCAACCTTCTGATTTATCTTGTCAATGTCATCCCTGTGCAGATAACCTTTAGCATCCGGCAATAAGTAGATGCAGAATGTATCAGGCAATGCATACTCAAATGGAATATAACACATGTTATCATTTGTATCAGCATTATGCATTGCAAAATGATCTCCTAGCTGGATTGAAAACTGAAAACACTCAAAGTCCACCATGCAGCTAGGAAGATCAGAGCTCATCTCATATGCTGGCCTCTCAAAAGAAAAGCTTTCAAATTCACAATTGTGCACATTATGTACACAACCAATAGTAGCACCAAGCTGGAAAAGATCAGGCTCTGGCACCTCTTTCAAATCAAGCACATTTTCACAGTCACTTACCTGATGCATGTTGTTTCCTCTTTCATCAGGATGAGAAACAGAATCCAAACCAAAAACAATGTCTAGATCCTCACCATACACAAATAGATCCTCATCACCATATGTGTCAAAGATGGGTGACTCAGGTACATAAGCTTGATCATAATATGCCATTTGTTCATGGGCAGCAGAGCACACATCTTCATCACCAATGGATTCACTCTGTGGAGGAGTATCAGCCTGTGTGTCATACGCAAAATAGTCATCAAATGAAAAACAATCATGCTCTGCACTAGCACTTATTTCAATTTCTGACTGCTCTTCATGATCTCCATGTGTTTGAAAGGTAGGCAATGGGTCACACATAGGACTGCTTCTCTGTTTGCTTATATCTTCTCTGTCTTGAGTACAATACTCACAATTGTCTCCACAGGTCCATTCCAAAAATTGCTCATTGCTGTCCACAACCTCGTTATTGTTTTCATGGTCATATGCCTCATCATTGCAATGGGAATCCTCACTAGTCCTTTCACTAGCATCCTCAACTGGTGAACAATCCAGTTGAGCAGTATTGTTAGCATTATGTTCAAATACAGCAGTCTCAACCTCTATGCTTTCATTTTCATTTTTATCTACACATGATGCCTTAATTATTTGGTCATTTGCAGCTTCACAACTATTTTTCACACCAAGGCCAGAGGACAAGGATTTCAGTAGGTGCACATTTCTGATTTTTTCTATTTTTTCTATGAACTTGTATGCCATCTGCATACTTGTCACCTTGAAATCCCTCAGTAATGCACTAGAGCCCTCCTCAAAAGCCTCAAAGAATATGCCAACACAGGTTGAAGTGTCAGGTCTGAAGACTTCTGGGATCTGTGAAAAGGCTACTGCAAACCTATGACTGAAATCAACACATGGCTCTTCATCTTGTTTTCTGATTCTCATCAATTCTGCAACAAGATCAGCAGGTTCTTTTGCAAATTCTTTTTTGAAAAAGTCAGTAAGCTCATCCCAACAGGCAAAGGATCTCTTTGGAAAGCTCAAATACCAGTCTTTTGCTTTTGCATCAAAGGACCTAACAAAAAACCTCATCCACATATCCTCATCTCTGAATGAATGTTTTCCCATAAAACTGTGAAAATTTTGGATATGTGCATTCCCATCACATACATTGTGACCACTAAATCTAGGCATTTGACAGTATATCCTAGCAGGCATAGTTTCTACTTTATAATCCACCCATGACAAATCCAGTTGGTCATACAAAGGATCAAAAGGGCTGAGAAGAGGTTTAACCTTCTGACTGGCAGACACAACAGGGTTACTGCTTTTTAACTGGGCCTGCTCAGCCTCTAAGAATATCAACCTATTTCTTATCTCTTCTATTCTTTTATCCAACATTTCACCGCTGAGTATGGGATAATTCATACTTGGATTCATGAAATTTCTATTTTCAGACATCCTTTGCATTCCTAAGACCTATAGCCTCCCCTGGCATCTAACTTATGCAGTAGAACAATAAATATAAGTGGGAAGAAATAGGGTACCTTTTCTCATACAAATGCTGAAGTCTGAAAAGCACATTTTCTGTCACAACACACATCAACTTTTCATGTGCACTTGAATCTTTTGCAGAGTCGCCACCTCTCCAAAGAGGACAAAATTTACAGCAGCTGAAAGCTCATCAAATATGTTTCTGAGTTCATTCCACCAGTAGAGCAAAACTTCACCAGAGACTGCAGGGTATCACTTTACATCAACATCCCCAGCAGAGTCGCCATTTTGTTGGTTTTTCTTCTAAATCTGCATTAGGGTTTGCCAGTTCTAATGCACAGGCAGATTCAGCCAACTGAATACAGGAGGTTGCGTGAGCTCCTCCCCTTCACTTCTGGTTCTGCCGCACCAAGGGGGGTTTCCCTACTTGATAAAAGTATAACCTTGACTAGCTCAATGACAGAAGGATTTAACTTGACATCAACAGGCAGAATACTCTCATGTATGGACCAAGATTTGTGTAACAAATCACAAGGTTGGCAACATTCTTGGACATGATGTCTGGTTGGGTATGAGAGCATGCAAGGATGCTAATCCTAATCCTACAACTAACAGATGGAAGGATGAGATGGTTTGAAATGGTGTTTGGAGTTATGGGACTTTCCTAGACCCATTGAACAGACAGATTCCCAAACCAGTGCCTTATCTGGGCAGCAGAGTCATATCTAAGACTGTAAATGTCTCCCCATGACAACATAAATTCATATCCAGAGGACCTAAGAATAATGCTACTGCCTAACAGCAACATGTCCAAGAAAGAGTATCATTAATGATCATACTTAACAGATCCTATGATGCAATCTATTTCCCTTTGTATCTGATCAAAAGCCTATTTAACCACTCCTTGAGCAGACGCAATAAATCAGACACACAGTATGCACATACTGAAAAACTTGGAAGCCCTTGACAACCTTGTTTGAAAGGAAAACAAATGACATACAGGAGACAATCAGAAACAATACACACACAGGTGTTTTTCATTTAAAATCAATCTGCATAGAAGGCCATCACAGAGAAAATCATCATTTACAAGCCAAGATAGATTAGTACCCTAGACTAAGGACCGAGTCTGTAGCAAAAAATGCCTTTCAAAATGTGAACACCTTATGTTAAGAGTCAGAGCAGAAAGCCCAAAAACATCCAACCTCCAAAAAGTAACACAGCCAAAACCATTTATACAGAACCGTGTACATTCAGCAATTAATTACATGGCCAGAAGTCAAAAATTCGCCAGATACATTCCTTCCATTTGAAAATGGCCTTCACAGATTAAATGCGACAGACAGGGGCGATCTTGAGCTTTGTGCCACCACTTGAAAGTCTTCATCCACGATCAGGCAGCTTAATTGCTTGTACCGTCACCCATACCCCTGCACTATCGCCATTGATGGCTCAACAACCCGCAACCACCCAGAAGACTGTCGCAGCGATCAAAATGGAGCTTCCCGCCAAAAGGTGCTTCCTGAGGTTTCAAATGTGTAGGGAAATTAATCCCACATGCATAGCGCGGAAACCCCTCTATCACTTTAAGAACATCGTCACACGCATACTAAGTGTCGAGCGTTTTGCCGTGCTCGACACACGACCCTTCACCCACAGCCCATCGCCGTGACATACATTAACGGCCTACCCCACAAATCTCCTGCCGATCACAGCGGTCTCGCCGATGCCAACATCTCCACAAGTCACCAACATCCCCATCGGCCAGCTCCGCAAAACTTACCGCGACCTTACTAGTCTCTCCGATCACACACTACACTGCCCCCCTGTCGGTGTGACTTACGCCGATGACACCCTTGTCGGCCAGACACTCTCCATCGGCGGACCTTCCAACGGCTAGCTCGATAGCCCCTGTCACGCCGAAACCGAACTCTATTACCACCATCGGCTAGACACTACCCCATACTCGCCGATGGCAACTCCATCGGCCAGACCTGCGCCATCGGCCAACAATCTGCCCGTTCACTCCGATAATCCTCCATTACACCGATGGCGCCAACAAACTATACTCTGTCGGCGAGACCTCAGGCGTCGGCGAACCCGAAAACTCTCTCACCGATAGCACTACTCCTGCCGACGACCACCTTGAACATCCCTCATCGGCCAGACAACCAACGTCGGTCCAACACTTGCCCGCTCACTCCGATAGCCAAAGTCTTGGCGATAGCACTCCAAAACCCTCGTCGGCGAGACCAAGTCTGTCGGTAAGCCACAAAACACCTACGCCGATAGGTAAAGTCTTAGCGATAGAAGACAACACGCCATTGGTACCAATCATGATCACCAAGACACATTCCAAACTCATGCCGATGGACAAAACTTGAAGACCCCCCCTTGCAAGAAAGATGATGTGGATGTTACAAAACACTGAAGGGGTGCCAAAACTGGAAAATTTTTTGGATTTTTTGGGATGGTGCCTGTATAAAAATTGCTCAAGAACTGACAGTCAATTCAGGCACCAACACAGTGGGAGTTGTGAGCAGGTATATAAGCAATCCGAGAATGGAACATTGGAATGCAGTAAAATGGATTCTCCGATATTTGAGAGGTACTACTTCAAAGAAACTATGTTTTGGAGGAACAAATTCTACTCTAGAAGGATATGTTGACTCTGATCTGGCGGGTGATATTGATAGCAGAAGGAGTACAAGGTATGTTTTTACTGTAGGAGTTACTGCGGTCAGTTGGATTTCAAGGCTGCAAAAGGTTGTTGCGCTTTCAACCACTGAAGCTGAGTATGTTGCTGCTACGGAAGCTAGTAAGGAGATGATTTGGTTACAATGTTTTCTGGAGGAATTGGGACAACGACAAGACGATAGCCCTTTGTACACTGATAGCCAGAGTGCCATTCATCTTGCTAAGAATTCAGCTCTGCATTCAAAAACTAAGCACGTACAGCTCAGATACCACTTCATCCGGTTAGTTTTGGAGGATGGAGAGTTGAAGCTAGAGAAAATTCACACAAGTGAGAATCCTGCAAATATGTTCACAAAGGTAGTTACATGGGAGAAACTAATTTCCTCATCAGTTTCCATTGGACTTCACAAATGATAATGGTGGACATAAGAAACCAGCCAAACCTGTAATCTAGTGGGAGCTGCAAGTGCAGCGGCGTCATCCAGGATCAGTCTCCAAGTGGGAGATTGTTTGGTGTGGAGCCCGATTAGTCTCCAAGTGGGAGATTGTTGGTATGTGGCAACTGATCATGCAAATATTGTACACTCGTAACGTATCCTTGTCGGGGTTTGGGGTCGGTAGTTAATTTTTTCCCCTTTTTTTACACGTTCGGGGTCGGTAGTTAATTTTTGTTAATCGACAAATGAAAAACAACTTTGTAAAACCCTAATTCTAGAGGCTTCTAAAAAGCTTGTTATAAACAGCTGGGATGTATGTTGCGGTTGTGGAATTCGCAAGATTGTAATCTATTTTGCACTAGATAATAAAATCATTGGATGGCTGAGTTTCTGTAGATGTAGCCCATTTTGGGTGAACCACGTTAAAATTTTGTGTTGATCTCTTTTGTGTTATTCTTCATTGTTATTTTTGGGTTATTTAATCTGCATATAATTGTTAATGTTTATTGCTCCGATCTGCCTGAATCCTAAGAAAAGAATTCCTTGAGCTGAGTGAGATTCATCGATGTAGGCCATTCCATGATAGCCCTTATCTTTTCTGAATCAACCCTCATCTGCACTGATAATGTGACCAATGTAAAGCAACTCAGTCATGCGGAAGTCACATTTGGACTCATTGGCATACAAGGACTCACTCTCTAGGATGCTCAACACCTCCTCCAGATGCCTCATGTACTCTTCCCATGTTTTACTAAAGATTAGAATGTCATCGAAGAAGATCAAAACAAACTTCCTCAACTATTTTCTGAATATTTGGTTCATGCAACTCTAGAAAGTAGCTGGTGCATTCGTCAATCCAAACAGCATCACCAAAAACTCAAAGTGACCGTAATGGCAGCTAAAAGCAGTCTTCTCTATGTCTTCCTCTCTCATCCTGATCTGATGATATCCTGAACTCAGATCTATTTTTGAAAAATAGCAAGCTTCGTGAAGCTCATCGATGCAAGGAATAGGATACTTATTCTTAATGGTTTTCTTGTTCAGGGCACGGTAGTCAATGCACATACGGATTGTCCCATCTTTCTTCTTGACAAGTACAACTGTAGAAGCAAATGGGCTCTTGCTAGGTCTGATGTGCCCCATCTCCAACAATTCTTTGATAGTTTTCTCTATCTCATCCTTGAGCCTCTTAGGATGACGATAGGGAGTAGTAATCACCTACTTGGACCCATCCTCCAATTCTATGACATGCTCAATCCCTCTATTCGGTGGCACTCTTGGTGGTATACTCCCAAACACCTTGTTGTGCTTTGTCAACAATCTCTGGATATTCGGATGGTGGTTGTTCTTCTGTTGTGGAACCTCTGGCATGATTAGGCACTTAGTTGCCCACTCTACCTGGTCATGTCTCAACATTCTCTCCATTCTCTTGAGAGAGACTACTCGAGGTCCTCCATCTGATAAAGCTCTAAGTACAAGCTTTTTCCCATTAGATTCAAATTTCATTTCCATATTCCACAAGTTCATAGTGAACTCTCCAATGGTCATCATCCAGTGCATGCCTAAGACCACATCTGTGTCACCAATACCAACGACATAGAAGTCATCCTTGAGCTCATACTCTCCAAGCCTGATACTCAATCCAGAAATATTCCTAGTGCATGTGAGTTTGAAGCCATCTGCTACCATTACCTTGAAGCCCTCAAACTCCTCAGTCTTGAGCCCTTGTTTTGCAACCAACCCCTCATCAATGAAGTTATGTGTTGCACCTATATCAATAAGGGTGATGATGCGTTGTCCACCTAGGACTCCTCTAACTCTGAAAGAGCCAACTTTCTGGAAGCTAGAAAGTTGTGCCATCACTCCTTCACCATCACTACCCCCTTGGGATGAGTTTTCATAATCGTTGTCCTCCCTATCAGATGGTTGATCTGATTTTTCTAAATTGGACTCCTCAACAGAAAAATACTCTATTTGCTTTGCCTTCACCTTGTTAAGGCATCTATGCGATGGATCCCATGGTTCTTTATAATGGAAGCAAAGCTTCTTCCTCCTGTACTCGTTCAACTGCTCATTATTCAGCTAGGTTGTCTTTTCTCTTGGCTGATTAGTATCCCACTGATAAGGCTTCTTGTCTTTATCTTTCTTATATGGAAATCCCTTAGACTGAAATTTACTTCTGGATGTAGAAGACTCCATGTCCCTAGCCTTTTTCATGGCTTCATGTATAGAAGGAGGATTGAGGCCCTTGATCCAACCTCGTAAGGGATCGGTGAGTCCAACAATGAAAAGAACCATCATTTTGTATTCTGAGATATATGTCACCATTACCAATAGCTTCTGGAACTCTGATATATAACTCTCCACTGAACCCCACTGTTTTAGTTGTGCCAATTCCTTGAACTGTAATTCAGGGTCCTTGTCAAACTTGTCTATTAGTTGTCCAATGAACTCTACATAAGATGTAATCTGGTCATGACCAAGAGTAATCTTCCCATGGTGCCACCACTCATGGGCAATGTCGTCGAGATGCAAGGAAGCATATGTAATGGCCTCCTCCTCTGGCATAGGACTAAGCTGAAGGAAGCTATCTAGCTTTTGTACCCATGCTCTGGCTGTGGTCTTCCCTGACCCATCAAAATAAGGAATGTTCAACTTATTCACCTTCTTTTGTGGCTCATAATTTTGCTAAATACTCACGGAATGACATCTCAGCTCTAAACTCCTCACTGGAAGCCCGCCAATCTCTGATGATCACATCCTAGAACTCAAGCTATGTGGGCTCAGGTTCTGGTGCATTGTTCCACGGGGTTAAGGTGGGTAAACCAAGTCTATCATAAGCTGTATGCTAAGTAACCCCTCTGTTATTAACAGATGCTTCCCCTTCATTTCTCCTGTCCTCATCATCTCTGTGTCTGTTCATGTCACCATTGTTGCCCCCATTGTTGTTCCGATTCCTATCATTGTTATTGTTGTTATTGTCCCGGCATTCCCAATGGCTTGGTGTGCTATAAGGTCAACAAGACAATTGAAATTGTTCTGCAACTCTCGCTGCCCCCTGGCCAAATCATTAAGTATATCCCTAGTGCTGGGTTCCTCTCAATCTTTGTCACCCATCTCAACCACAACGGTATCAACACCTACAAAAGGGTCTATATGCGGAGGCACTGTAAGATTTGGCTGTGACCTATTTCTTCTAAGGTAGTATTGATGTGTACCTGACTACATCACTCAATACCCACTCTACATGTTTCAATCTGACCTCACAAGATGACAAGATTATCTGTGCTCTGATACCACCGTAATATACACCTGTCCTATAGGGTTTTGATGCCAAGTTTTTTTGTTTATGTTTTATGGTTTCACTACTGAATGTGTTTTTTTGTTTTTGTTTGTGTTTTTGCATATGATATTTGAAAATAACAATGAAATACAAGCATGCAAATATACCCAGAAGGAAATATAGCAGAAACACATAAAATAATGAATACCCAGATCATAAAATTGCTCAAATATAATTACGGTGACATATCCATTTGCATTTCTTCAATCTTGTAATTCTGATATACATGAACCAGCAATATAGATGATGGGAATCACTTCCAAACGCTAAGAAATGAATGTTCACCTTCAAACAAAGAGTGGCATTAAGGTTTATGGTCCTAGGCAACCACTATGCATGAGATAGAAGGCCCAAATGAGAGGCGTTTACCCTCCTTGAAGACCCACGTCCCTGCTGGAAATGGGTATCAGCAAACAAACAATGCAAATCCCTTCACAAATCTGCAGTTTTGTCTTATCACATCAATGAATAATGTGCAACATTTATTCCCGCCAACACGATGAGAAGGAGACTCTAAAAACCCACACAAATCTGCCTAGCAAGGTACGGCCAAGCTGTGGAAAAGTACGGCCAACAGAGTAAGGAAATACAGTCCCAAAAACACCTCCAAATCTGCCCCAATCTGTTACTAAATTACTGTGCCATAGCTGTCCATAAAATCAGAATATTAAACTTGAAAGATCTCACCAAAAATGCATCAAATAAGCTCAATGCGAAGTCTATGAATGAAACTCCCAGCAACCCTCCTGATGTTGTCTTCCAAGCATGAAGAGAGTGATCTTACAAAGGTTTTCGTCTCTGCAAAACCCTTGTTCAGCCACTAAGCAAAGCTTCAAGCTTTCACAACAATAGTTTCAAAGAGTGAATGATTGAATGAAAATGACTTCTCATTTTTTCCTTTTGTTTCCTCACTCCCAATGCCCAAGAGGAATAAATTATATTTTGATATTTTAATAACTTTAAAGTCCCTTATGCCTTCATGACTTGGGCACCCCTCATATTCCCTAGCACTTAATCTTTTAAAACAACTTATATCTCCCATTTTGATAAGTCACCTTTATAACATAAAGTGACTTAGGCCCTTTTAACTATTATAAGTTAAATATTTAACTTAACTTATATTTCGACAACTAATCACTCGACCATCTCGAAACCCAAGTACAATGTGCTAGGTACTCCAAACGGCAATGCTAAATATGGAAAGTCAGGTAAACTCCACCAGTGACCCTGTTGGTGCCTGAATTCACTGTCAGTTTTTAAGCATTTTTCATGCAGGCACCTTCCCTAAAATCCAATAAATTTTAAGTATTGGGGCCCCTCAGCGTTCTTCAGCATCTGCATCATAGTTCTTGAGGTGGTGGTTTTCATGTTTTCTCCATCGGAATGAGTTTGTATATGTCTTGGCGATCATGATTGGTACCAATGGTGTGTTTTCTTCTATCGCTGTGACATGGGCCATCGAATGGACGGAGGAGTGTTTGCCCGATGGTGTTAGTCTTACCGACGAGGATTTTGAAAGTGATCGGCGTCATCGGCATAGGTTTGAGGTGTTGCTCCGACGGTGTAAGTCACACCGACGGAGGTGGGAAAATGATGTGTTATCGGCAGGTGTTGTTATGTCGGCAAAGGAGTTTCGTGCTAGGCCGACGGTGTTGGTCTGGCCGACGGGGATGTGAGATGTGCCATCGGCATGACATAGACTGTTGGGTGAACGGGCAGATGTTGGACCGACAGTGGGAGGTTTGGCCGATGAGATGTTCATCGGCATGTGTCTCGTTGAAGGTGGTGTGCCATCAGGAAGATTCATGGCATCGGCGAGGGAATTTCATGTTGCTCCGACGATGTGTGTCTGGCCGATGGGAGCAAGGAGTTTGGCCATTGGGTTGACTTCGTGCTTGGTCTCGCCGAGGGAAGTGCTATCGCCATGACTTTGGCTATCGGGCGAGCCGGCGTGGGGTTCACCGATGGAGTGGTGTCAGGCCGATGGTGTCATTGGCTTGGTGTTTGGTATCGGGTGGACTGTGTTTGGTTTTGCCGATGAGATGTTCATCGACGTATGTGGAATGGCCATCGGCGAGATTATTGAGGTTGGTGGGAGCTTTCATTGGTGTGCCGATGGTCTATGTCTTGGCGACAAGGGATTATGAAGTGGTCTTCGGCATGACCTGCGTTGTCGGCAGGAGAATTAGTTGTTGAGTCGATAGTGGAGGTTTTGCCGACGAGGGTGTTTTGGTGGCCATCGGGGAGAGTTGGTCTATCGGCCAAGGAAGCTTTTGGGCTGGCTGATAGACTATGTCTGGCCGACAGAGGCTTGCGGAGGTGTCGTCGGCGAGACTTGATAGATCGGCAGGGGGATTTGGGAGTTGGCCGATGGCCTGGGTTGGCCGATGGGCTTTGGGCGAAGGAGCGTGTGTCGAGCGCGGCAAAACGCTCGACACTTAGTACGCATGTGACTGTTTTTAAAGTGATAGAGGGCTCTCTGCGCTGTGCATGTGGGATTATTTTCCTACATATTTTGAACCTACGGTGAAGTGCGTTTTGGCGGGAGGCTTCCGTTTGAAAGTTGCGATGGTTTTCTCGGTGGCCGCGGGTGGTTGAGCCATCAATGGCGACAATGTAGGGGTATGGGCGGTGGTACAAGCGATTAAGATGCCTGATCGTGGATGAAGACTTTCAGATGGCGGCACTGGGCTCGAGATCCCCCCTGTCTGTCGCATTTAATCTGTGAAGGCCATTTTCAAATGGAAGGAATGTATCTGGCGAATTTTTGACTTCTGGCCATGTAATTAATTGCTGAATGTACACGGTTCTGTATAAATGGTCTGGCTGTGTTACATTTTAGGGGTTGGACGTTTTTGGGCTTTCTGTTTTGGCTCTGAACATAAAGTGTTCACATTTTGAAAGGCATTTTTTTTGCTACAGACTCGGTCCTTAGTCTGGTGTACTAATCTATCCTGGCTTGTAAATGATGATTTTCTCTATGATGGCCTTCTATGCAGATTGATTTTAAATGAAAAACACCTGTGTGTGTATTGTTTCTGATTGTCTCCTGTATGTCATTTGTTTTCCTTTCAAACAAGGTTGTCAAGGACTTCCAAGTTTTTCAGTGTATGCATACTGTGTGTCTGATTTATTGCGTTTGCTCAAGGAATGGTTAAATAGGCTTTTGATCAAATACAAAGGGAAATAGATTGCATCATAGGATCTGTTAAGCATGATCATTAATGATACTCTTTCTTGGACATGTTGCTGTCAGGCAGTAGCATTATTCTCAGGTCCTCTGGATATGAATTTATGTTGTCATGGGGAGACATTTACAGTCTTAGATATGACTCTGCTGCCCAGATAAGGCACTGGTTTGGGAATTTGTCTGTTCAATGGGTCTGGGAAAGTCCCATCACTCCAAACACCATTTCAACCCATCTCATCACTTCCACCTGTTAGTTGTAGGATTAGGATTAGGAACCTCTGCATGCTCTCATACCTAACCAGACATTATGTCCAAGAATGTTGCCAACCTTGTGATTTGTTACACAAATCTTGGTCCATACATGAGAGTATTCTGCCTGTTGCCGTCAAGTTAAATCCTTCTGTCATTGAGCTAGTCAAGGTTATACTTTTATCAAATAGGGACACCCCCCTTGGTGCGGCAGAACCAGAAGAGAAGGGGAGGAGCTCACGCAACCTCCTGTATTCAGTTGGCTGAATCTGCCTGTGCATTAGAAGTGGCAAACCCTAATGCTAATTCAGAAAAAAAACCAACAGACCCTCTTGCCTGACTTACTATAAATAGTAAGTCTTAGTAAAATGTGACCAAAGAGGTTCCCTAACCAACCTCCATTAGCCTACGGGAACCCTGGAATAGGCTAATAGCTCCATCTATCGATCAGACTAAGGAGGGGACATTACAACCACTAGCACTAGCGGTAGCACTAGCACCAATAGTAGCAGAAGCAGAAGCACTAGCACTAGGATGAAATGGAGGCTTGGAAGAAGCCTCTCCAACACCACCACGCCGACTCCTCCCTTTACCTTTTTTTCAATTCTTTTTTTCATTTCAAATGTTGCTTATTTTACTTGCACCTCACGAATAGCCTCAGGAGGTGCATTAGGGCACCCCACAACATCATGGATGGGTATGTGTGCAAGATGGTATTTCAATCTATTAATGCCTCCATGAAAAACTGTTTTGCAATAGTTACATTTTGCCTCTCCATTTTTTTGCCCGGGAAAAATTTCAACATGTTTCCAAGTTGGGTCCTTTCTCAATGGGTTTGTAGAAGTAGACATTGTGAAAAATATGATTTGAATTTAAAATTAAGGCTGCTGCAATAACACATAATTACAAAAAAAATGAACATTTGTGAAATGTCATTTATAATTATTAAACTAATACAAAAAGAAATGTAGGGTTTGTTCCACAACAAAAGTTAGGGTTTCTAAATTTGTTCCTGGTGCAGAAGCACCTCGAAGACATTGAGAATCTGAGGATTCTATACATTTTATGTTATGTCCAAAATACCACATTGTAAGGCCTTAGTGCCATATCGAACCTTAGTTGGCCGAGTAACGGCATAATATTGAAAGATTGCATATGTGTCAAGAAAAGATCTAAAGAATTGTAACCGAACAAGAAAGAAGTAGAATATAACCGATTGGCAGGGTGGTTGAGGAACGGTTCACCTTCCACCTTCTGTAACTGCCAATGTATGAGTCTTTAAATAGTTATCTCTGTATTCGTAGAAAGGGCAGACAGAGAGAGAGAAGATTGTAAACTAACTCTGGGAAGGAATACAAATTCTATTTCTAATGTAAATCCATAGAAGACATCGTTTGGAGTCATTCCACTGGTGGGTTTCTTCGAAACCAGTGGAATGACCTCCATGTAGTTAGATTTATTTCTGTTCTATAGCTTTCTGTAGTTTTCTGTGTGTTGTCCGTTCGGTTGCAAGATTGTTGCAGAGGAGGTTATCGGTGTGAAATCTATATTGTTTCACCGAAGATACAAGCCAGGTGTATAATGTTTATGTATGCGTGGACGTTTCGTGTATATCCTGCTATCATTTATCATGATTGTGATTGGTGAATATGCATTTTGAATAATACAAATGTTGACCGGCAGTAGTGGTCGCAGTGGAAGGAAATACAAAGGAGTTACCGGTGGTAGGAGGTCATGTATTGTGTGGCCGAAGTCATCGGCGAAAGAATCATCATCGGAGGAACTGAAAGCGGCTGGCCCGACGGTGAAAGTCTCACCAATGATTGCCTTGACCTAAGGCATCAGGGTGAGAGGGAGTGTCGGTGGAAGAGTCTCGTTAGTGCATCGGCAAGAGTGACCACATCGGGAGACTCACTAAAAGTTAGGCCGACAGTATCGGTCTAGCCAATGGTTCTAACCATCGGGGAGAGGAGACTTATCGGCGAAGGAATTTATGAAGTGGCCGATGATTTATGTGAAGCCGATCGGGGAGATCATTATGAAGTGTTGCCGATGGAGAAGCGGGAGTTAGACGCTCATCGGTGTGACCGATAGCATCGGCAGAAGATTCAAGGAGCTCGCCGATAGAATAATATCATGCCGATAGGCACATAACCGAAGCCACTCATCGCTGAGAGATATGTATCGGCGAAGGTCTCTTTAGTTTGACCGATGGTGTACAGTCTTGCCGATAGGCAAGAATATGTATTTTTCGGTGTGACATTTAAATTGTCTTGCCAATATACACTGTAAAGGTTATTTTGTGGGCTTTCCAAGGATTCCACAACCTGTTTTATCTGTTAACTGGTTTTCCCTCTGCATCAGATTGGTATTAGAGCTCAGCGAAAGGACTGGGCTATTTGTGTATTGGTATTCTGTCATTGAATAGGCAGAAGAAGAAAGAAGAAAAGAGAAGCAAGGAGCTGAAAAGAAAGAGTGCTAGAAAGGAATTTTGCTGACTTCCGGTTGCAGGTCCAGATTCACTCGCTACGATAGGCAGATGAGAGATCTGTCATGGGCCTGAGAAGGAGGTCCAGTTGGTGTCGCCAAAAGTCCTGGGGAGAGAGGCAAGCGAGGACTCCCAGGTGAGGGACAGATGTGTTGGTGTAGCATGAAGGAGTGGATTTCAGTTGTTGCATTTCGGAGGCAGCCATTGATAGAAGGCACAGTTGAGGATGAAGAGGAGGCAGCAGAGGCATCCAGTTAGCATTGCAGACATCGAAAAAGTCAAAAGATATTGCAAGCTTTTCACTGAGCATTTCCATGGGACATGGAAAATTTTCAAGTCTGGGAGTATGGTGCAGAAGCACCTCGAAGACATTGAGAATCTGAGGATTCTATACATTTTATGTTATGTCCAAAATACCACATTGTAAGGCCTTAGTGCCATGTCGAACCTTAGTTGGCCGAGTAACGGCATAATATTGAAAGATTGCATGTGTGTCAAGAAAAGATCTAAAGAATTGTAACCGAACAAGAAAGAAGTAGAATATAACCGATTGGCAGGGTGGTTGAGGAACGGTTCACCTTCCACCTTCTGTAACTGCCAATGTATGAGTCTTTAAATAGTTATCTCTGTATTCGTAGAAAGGGCAGACAGTGAGAGAGAAGATTGTAAACTAACTCTGGGAAGGAATACAAATTCTATTTCTAGTGTAAATCCGCAGAAGACATCGTTTGGAGTCATTCCACTGGTGGGTTTCTTCGAAACCAGTGGGATGACCTCCATGTAGTTAGATTTATTTCTGTTCTATAGCTTTCTGTAGTTTTCTGTGTGTTGTCCGTTCGGTTGCAAGATTGTTGCAGAGGAGGTTATCGGTGTGAAATCTATATTGTTTCACCGAAGATACAAGCCAGGTGTATAATGTTTATGTATGCGTGGACGTTTCGTGTATATCCTGCTATCATTTATCATGATTGTGATTGGTGAATATGCATTTTGAATAATACAAATGTTGACCGGCAGTAGTGGTCGCAGTGGAAGGAAATACAAAGGAGTTACCGGTGGTAGGAGGTCATGTATTGTGTGGCCGAAGTCATCGGCGAAAGAATCATCATCGGAGGAACTG
The DNA here is from genome assembly GCA_027924645.1 of Cunninghamia lanceolata. NCBI lineage: Eukaryota > Viridiplantae > Streptophyta > Pinopsida > Cupressales > Cupressaceae > Cunninghamia > Cunninghamia lanceolata. Next base: position 7,383,781 of record BSBN01000512.1, read on the forward strand.
AAAGCGGCTGGCCCGACGGTGAAAGTCTCACCAATGATTGCCTTGACCTAAGGCATCAGGGTGAGAGGGAGTGTCGGTGGAAGAGTCTCGTTAGTGCATCGGCAAGAGTGACCACATTGGGAGACTCACTAAAAGTTAGGCCGACAGTATCGGTCTAGCCGATGGTTCTAACCATCGGGGAGAGGAGACTTATCGGCGAAGGAATTTATGAAGTGGCCGATGATTTATGTCAAGCCGATCGGGGAGATCATTATGAAGTGTTGCCGATGGAGAAGCGGGAGTTAGACGCTCATCGGTGTGACCGATAGCATCGGCAGAAGATTCGAGGAGCTCGCCGATAGAATAATATCATGCCGATAGGCACATAACCGAAGCCACTCATCGCTGAGAGATATGTATCGGCGAAGGTCTCTTTAGTTTGACCGATGGTGTACAGTCTTGCCGATAGGCAAGAATATGTATTTTTCGGTGTGACATTTAAATTGTCTTGCCGATATACACTGTAAAGGTTATTTTGTGGGCTTTCCAAGGATTCCACAACCTGTTTTATCTGTTAACTGGTTTTCCCTCTGCATCAGATTGGTATTAGAGCTCAGCGAAAGGACTGGGCTATTTGTGTATTGGTATTCTGTCATTGAATAGGCAGAAGAAGAAAGAAGAAAAGAGAAGCAAGGAGCTGAAAAGAAAGAGTGCTAGAAAGGAATTTTGCTGACTTCCGGTTGCAGGTCCAGATTCACTCGCTACGATAGGCAGATGAGAGATCTGTCATGGGCCTGAGAAGGAGGTCCAGTTGGTGTCGCCAAAAGTCCTGGGGAGAGAGGCAAGCGAGGACTCCCAGGTGAGGGACAGATGTGTTGGTGTAGCATGAAGGAGTGGATTTCAGTTGTTGCATTTCGGAGGCAGCCATTGATAGAAGGCACAGTTGAGGATGAAGAGGAGGCAGCAGAGGCATCTAGTTAGCATTGCAGACATCGAAAAAGTCAAAAGATATTGCAAGCTTTTCACTGAGCATTTCCATGGGACATGGAAAATTTTCAAGTCTGGGAGTATGGTGCAGAAGCACCTCGAAGACATTGAGAATCTGAGGATTCTATACATTTTATGTTATGTCCAAAATACCACATTGTAAGGCCTTAGTGCCATGTCGAACCTTAGTTGGCCGAGTAACGGCATAATATTGAAAGATTGCATGTGTGTCAAGAAAAGATCTAAAGAATTGTAACCGAACAAGAAAGAAGTAGAATATAACCGATTGGCAGGGTGGTTGAGGAACGGTTCACCTTCCACCTTCTGTAACTGCCAATGTATGAGTCTTTAAATAGTTATCTCTGTATTCGTAGAAAGGGCAGACAGTGAGAGAGAAGATTGTAAACTAACTCTGGGAAGGAATACAAATTCTATTTCTAGTGTAAATCCGCAGAAGACATCGTTTGGAGTCATTCCACTGGTGGGTTTCTTCGAAACCAGTGGGATGACCTCCATGTAGTTAGATTTATTTCTGTTCTATAGCTTTCTGTAGTTTTCTGTGTGTTGTCCGTTCGGTTGCAAGATTGTTGCAGAGGAGGTTATCGGTGTGAAATCTATATTGTTTCACCGAAGATACAAGCCAGGTGTATAATGTTTATGTATGCGTGGACGTTTCGTGTATATCCTGCTATCATTTATCATGATTGTGATTGGTGAATATGCATTTTGAATAATACAAATGTTGACCGGCAGTAGTGGTCGCAGTGGAAGGAAATACAAAGGAGTTACCGGTGGTAGGAGGTCATGTATTGTGTGGCCGAAGTCATCGGCGAAAGAATCATCATCGGAGGAACTGAAAGCGGCTGGCCCGACGGTGAAAGTCTCACCAATGATTGCCTTGACCTAAGGCATCAGGGTGAGAGGGAGTGTCGGTGGAAGAGTCTCGTTAGTGCATCGGCAAGAGTGACCACATTGGGAGACTCACTAAAAGTTAGGCCGACAGTATCGGTCTAGCCGATGGTTCTAACCATCGGGGAGAGGAGACTTATCGGCGAAGGAATTTATGAAGTGGCCGATGATTTATGTCAAGCCGATCGGGGAGATCATTATGAAGTGTTGCCGATGGAGAAGCGGGAGTTAGACGCTCATCGGTGTGACCGATAGCATCGGCAGAAGATTCGAGGAGCTCGCCGATAGAATAATATCATGCCGATAGGCACATAACCGAAGCCACTCATCGCTGAGAGATATGTATCGGCGAAGGTCTCTTTAGTTTGACCGATGGTGTACAGTCTTGCCGATAGGCAAGAATATGTATTTTTCGGTGTGACATTTAAATTGTCTTGCCGATATACACTGTAAAGGTTATTTTGTGGGCTTTCCAAGGATTCCACAACCTGTTTTATCTGTTAACTGGTTTTCCCTCTGCATCAGTTCCCAAAATAAAAGTAGGGTTTGTAACTTTGTTCCAAAAGAATTGAAATGTTAAAAAACAATGCAATTTTTGCTTGAAAAACACAAAAAGACCAAACAAAATCAAGCTTACCTCTCAAATTAAACTTGAAATGAAATGCAAACTCCTTCCAATCGTTGTTAGAGAGCTCTCGATGCACCAACTCTAAGTATGAAGCTACCTGAATGCGATTTGTTGATGGATTTTTGGTCTACCTCCTTGTTGTTTGTCCTACAATGCACTCTTAGTCTCTTATTTTTCCTCACAACTCTCTTTTCTCTTCCTATTTTGCCAACAAAATGAAATGAAGTTGCTTTTAGGGATGTAGAGGTAATATAAGTAAAAAAAACAATTTTCAACTTTAATTTTTTATTTTTTTTCACTTTTTCTCCTTGCCTGCGCCGGTTGAGTTTCCCTGACAGGACTCGCTTGGACTCGGCAAGTCCAACGAGTCTGCCAGACTCGGCGAGTATCACCGAGACTTGGCCGAGTCCGAGTCCGAGTCCGAGTCCGAGTCCCCAGGACTCACTTGGGATGACTCAGCTCGGCACTCACCGAATCCAGGGAGTCTGGGTGAGTTTCAGTTCTATGGTTTTGATGCTCTCAACCTACAGGTGATCCTAAGGAAATTAAATGCTGAGGCAGACTAATTGGCAACAATTGGTGCTCATTTTTCTCCTCCTACAGACCTCTTTCAAGGCCCTAATCAACATGTCATAGTGGTCAGGGCCTCAGTCCCTAACAATGTTGTGAACTGGTAGATTTTTGACAGTAATGAACAAATTGTAAACTTCATCCAAAATGAAGCCGAGTTCTCATCAATGGCGTAGTCCAGGCTACAAGAGGGGTACGGTGACTAGATTATGCAACCGAAAACAAATAAGTTGCCAAAGGGATTAGTCACTCTTGAGGTGATTTTCAGCCATGATGATGAATTCAAAGGCAAAGAGAGGAACATCACGTGCAAAAGGGAGGATTATCAGAATGTTTCTATCGCCCAAGACAAAGATTTATTGCTAGGAAAGGTATGTTGTGATGCTGAACAACAAGATTTTATTCACCTTTCTTCAGAAATACAATGATGTTTTTGCATGGAGTTATGAGGATCTGAAGGGCTTCAACCCTAATGTCGCCCAACACACCATAGATCTCTACCCAGGCGTCAAACCCGTCCACCAAAAACAACGGCCTATAAATCCCAAAATCGAGCCTCTGATGAGGAAGGAGCTTGCAAAGCTCATTCAGGCCAGAATTATTTTCCCCATCAAGTATTCCACTTGGGTAGCTAACTTAGTACCAATGAAGAAGAAAAATGGTGAGATAAGGTTGTGCGTGGATTTTTCAGGATCTGAATTGCGCCTCCTTGAAAGACAATTATCCTCTGTTGTCCATGGACCAAATCTTGCAAAAGTTTTGTTGCAGGGGAAAAAAGGTTATCATTGCTTGATGGTTTTTCTGGGTATAACTAGATATTTGTGAAAGAGGAGGACAAATTCAAGACAACATTCACCACTAAGTGGGGAACCATGGCGTATGCAAAAATGCCATTTGGGCTCTCCAATGCTGGCACCACTTTTCAGAGGGCAATGGACATTGCTTTCAAGGGCTTTATTAACAAGTTCATCCTAATCTATTTGGATGATATCACAGTCTTCTCCAAGAGAGGAGAAAATCATATGCTGCATCTGGAGAAGGTTTTTGAAAGATGCAAGGAGTTTGGGGTGTCTTTGAATCCCCAAAAGTGTATTTTTGTTGTCTCTCAGGGAAGGCTTCTAGACCATTTAGTGTCTAAAGATGGGATCTCCATAGATCCAGAAAGAACTTCAGCACTTCTTGCTCTTCCTCTGCCTACTCATAAAAAAGCTCTGCAATCATTTCTAGGGCAAATTAATTTTGTTAGGAAATTCATTCCTAATTGTGTTGGTTTGGTCAAACCACTAACCCTTATGCTTAGAAAGGATGTTTTTAGGTGGACCAAGCAGGGGAAAGACGGCTTTGAGAAGATAAAGGAAGAAATTGCCCAAGCTCCTATTCTCATGAATCCTAATTATAAGAAGGACTTTGTCCTTTATGCCCATGGAGGAGAGAGCAGCATTGCAGCTGTCCTGATGCAGCAAAATGACCAAGGTATGGAACAACCCCTAGCTTTTTTAGTCAAACATTGAAAGATTATGAGGTCAGGTATAGTCCCATGGATAAATAAGTATTTGCCATTGTAAGAGCATTGAAAAAGTTTAGATATATGCTAGAAACAACCATATCAAGGTATTAGTTTCTCATCCTAGTGTGAGACTATATAATGGGAATTGAAATCAGTGAAAAGCGAGCAAGCTAGGTCACTAAGATCCTGGAGTATGATGTTACTATCAAAGCCACTAAGTTGATTAGAGGCAGAGGGATATGTGAACAACTAGTTCAACATATAGTGGATGAGGTGAACTCATCATATCACTTGGATGAGGCAGAACCTATAGCTGGCCCAACAACTGTGAATTCTTGGACAGCAGACATGGCCAGGTTCCTATCCATTGGTGAGTATCCATATGGATTGAACAGGACTAAGAGAAGACATTTCAGGTTGCAATCCATTCCTTATGCTTTGATGCATGGGGTTCTCTTTAAAAGGAACCTAGATGGGGTCTTGCTGAGATGCATTGAAAAAGATCAGGTTGACAGATTGCTCAGTGAGTTCTACGCTGGTCTAGCTAGAGGCCACTTCTCTACAAGAGCTATAGCAATGAAAATAATGATGGCAGGTTACTTTTCGCCCACATTGTTCAATGATGCCCATGTATTGGTAAGAAAATGTAAAGAGTGTGCTCTCTTTGCTAGGAAAGAAAAGATTAGCGGCCCTTCCACTTCATCCTATTCAGGCAGATCATCCTTTCTCACAGTGGGGCTTGGATTTTATTGGCATGATCAACCCTACATCAAGTGCTAGCCACAAATGGGTTTTAACTGCAACGAACTACTTCACCAAGTGGGTTGAAGTTTTCCCACTTAAAGAGGCTACATAATCAACAATCATGGATTTCTTGGAAGAAATCATGACAAGGTTTAGAGCTCCTCACACTATCATCTCTGATAATGCATGAGCTTTTACTAGTTTTAGGATAGCTGATTGAGCTTTGAAATATAATGTGTTCTTGAAGACTTCATCCAACTATTACCCCCAAGGTAATGGTTTAGCTAAATCTACTAACAAGAACTTGATTAGAATCCTGAAGAGGACCATGGAAACGAACCAGAGGCAGTGACATAATAAAATTAGGCTGGCTCTTTGGGCTGATAGGATCACCTATAAAAGAGCCATTGGTAACTCCCCTTTTGTCCTTATGTATGGAAGAGAGACCAAATTGCCCACATCTATGGAGTTTGCTTCACTAGAATTGGCTCAGCAGATGGAATCAGAAGGTGAAGATGCTAGGTCTGTGAGGATAGCTGAATTAACCGAATTAGATGAATTGAGGCAGTCAGCCAGGGCTACCTTCGAAGAACACTAAATGCAGACCAAGATATACTTTGACAAGAAGGCCAAAGATCAAATTTTCAAAGAAGGAGACCTTGTTCTAATATGGGATGCTGACAAAGCTAAGCCTGGAGGCCACACTAAGTTTGATGCTATCTGGAGTGGCCCATATATCATCCCCTATTGTAAGCAAGCCAATGCTTTCAATCTTTCAAAACTGGATGGTGAAGTTCTACCGATCTCAGTCAATGGAATCCATCTCAAGCCTTACTTCTAAGGTTGGTCTGAGATTTTGTATATATTGTTTTGTTTTTTTCCTGCTTTGTTTTTTTTCCTTTTCCCTAAGTGTTGTTGCATAGGCTGCACTCTCATTAGGAGAATGCAAGCCTCGTTTCCCTTTTTGGTGTTGTTTTGAAGGCAAGGTTTCGGTTGTTTTCGGCCTACTGCAATTCCTTTTGACTCTATGCCCAATGGATGCTTAAGGCCACTGGTTCTTTTGTTTAGCAGGCAAACATCCCTGAGAGGTCACTAAAATGTTGACTTACTTTCCCCTTCCCAAAGTAAAATAGTCCAGCTTGAAAATATTGAAATCTTGTTGAAATTTCTTAAGCGCCTAGTATTCTTCAGATTTCAGGGTGTTTTCCTTGTAAAAATCCCCAAAATTCCCTAAGGAAAATCCCCTGAAAAAACTCAAAATTCCAAGTTTTACCTTAGCTTTTTTGCCTTAGTCAGCAAATTGTCAAGTTCGCGAACTCACCAGTTTGCCAACCAAGGGAAGGTTTGATAGAAAGCCAAAAAGTGACTAAAGTAGATAAAGGAAGACTTGAAAATAACTAAGGCAAAGAGGGAGGAAGAATAGTTTTATCGGGAAGTTGGAGGAAACTCGAACTTGTCCAATGGTTTGAAATTCCCTAGGTTCACCGATAATGCGATTTGCCGATTGAGGGGAAGACTTTTTTCAAAAAAATGGAAAAAAATTGGCTAAGGCAAGTGAAAGTTCGAAAAAATAGGACTTTGCTAACAAAGAAAGGTAAAAAGGTGAGAAGAAAGATTGGTTCGAAAATTGGAAACTTTGCCGATAAAGAGCAAGAAGCCGAAAATCGGCTAAGGCAAAAACGAAGCAAGTAGCTCTATCAGCGAATCGGCAAAAGTTCAAAATTTCATAAATTCGCCGATAAGGTGATTCGTCATCAAAGGTAAAGAAAGAAAAGGAGCAGAGCCAAAGGTTCACGAAAAGGTGTTTTCGTCGACAAAGGAGGATAAAAAGGGATGAAACAAATATGGTTCGCAAAAGCAAGATTTTGCCGATAAGGCGAAAAGAAGGAGAGAGAAAAGAGAGTCGGCCAATGCAAGGTTCGGAAAAATGAAACTTTGTCGATAAAAACGAAAAGCAGCCAAGTTTGAAAAAATCAAATTTCGTCGATAAAGGCGAAAAAGGCAAAGTTCGATAAGAGAAAGGGTTTGCCGATAAGAGGCAAAAGGAAAAGACAAAATAGTTCGAATAAGTGGAACTTTGCCGATAAAGAGGAAAAGTGACAAGGAAAAGACAAAGGCAGAGATAGTTCACAAAATCAAGAAATTGCCCATAAAAGGAGAAACAAGCCAAGTTCGCAAAATAGTGATTTTGCCGACTAAAGGGAAAAGATGAAAATAAACAGAAGGTAAAGACATAATGGTTTGTGAAAGAGAGATTTTGCCGATAAGGCAAAATAAAGGCCAAAGTTTCAAGAAAAGTGAAAATTAGTGAAAATAAAGCTTGTAATGTAATGTAAGCTTTAAAATATTTGAAATTAAATATTTTAATGTGTTGTAAAAGCTTTGCACAAGGATTTTGGCGAGAATGTATATTTGCATATCTTCTTCAGCCATTAATGCAGAATCAAATCAGAACCAGCTGGAAGTAGTTGTTGTGCATTTATTCATGTAGGGGGATGAATCAGTTGCTTGCATTCAAGACAGCAAATATCTCCCAACTACTTCATTCTCAAGATATTTTCTGAATTTATGTTTTGCAGGCAGACATTCCTTTTGGCAGAAATATCTTCTGACAGGCCCATGGGGCGAATTTATTGCAATAGGTGACTCAAGTCAAATGAAATGGTATAAATAGATGAAAAATCAATGTAATGAGGGTTGGATACAGAGACTTATTTTCTTTATGCAAACAAAATCCTCCTCTGCTGTAACCGTGCTTTTTAATCAATACAATACTATGTTTTTCACCTTTTCATGTTGTTCTTTAACTCTGTGTAGATTTAGAACTAGTTATTGTTTGTGAATGTTTATTTCCTTGCAATCCCTTTCTTACCTCTACCTCTGTTAAGATCTGTAGGATTTGTGTGAGTTATCAATTGTATTTCATTATTCTGTGCATTTTAGCTTTGTGGGTGTTCTATATTCAAACCTGGTGAATCACCTTTAATTTTTAGTTTCTCCTTCTTCCCCTTTACACAACAGTGATTAGATTAGGTTTAGTCTTAGCAGACTCTGAATCTCACATTCAGAAAAGGAACCAACCTTCTCTTGAGGTTTGATTTCCTTTGCAAGGTCCCACACCTGGAAATCACTCCAATGTTTCACTGGATTGTTGTAGCATAAGTGCTTGAACACAGGGTGCAAATCCAAGTGACAACAGTAGGTAGTGCTAAACACAAGGTATGTCAGTTAGTAAAAGATGGACTCAAATAGGCATTGATAGCTTGGTATGAAAGATGGATTCTTCGTTGTAAAAAATTGGTTGTGTTAGTGAATTAGATGATACTTAGTATATTTGAGTGTAGGGAAATTAGTTGGTGATTCTTATCCTCTATGTTGATGATTTGTTTATAATAGGGAATGATAACAAACACATCGGACCATGAAGAAGGAACTAAAAGAAGGGTTTGAGATGATAGATCTTGGTTTTTTTGACTATTACTCGGGCATAGAGATAACCTAGAAAGACAAACATTTTGATTGCACAAACTAAGTACAGTTTTGAGTTTCTAGAAAGGTTTGATATGAATGAGTACAAACTTGCACTAGCACTTGTGAAAAGTCACTTGAAATTGTCTAGGCATCATGAAGGTGAATTTTCTAATGGCACATAATATAGATAACTAGTGGGTGTATTGATATATTTCATTATTACCAAGCCAGATATTTTCTTTATGGTGAATATTTTAACTAGATTCATGCATGAGCCTAGAGAGTGATTGGTAGGTAGGTAAAAGAGTTCTTCGTTACTTTTAGGTAATGGAGACATATGGTCTTGAGTATTGCCAGAACAAGAATTTCAAACTTGTTTGAGATTGTGATGCAGATTACGCCAATTGTGTGGATGAAAGGGTATCCACAATAAGTTACACTATTCAAACATGTTTTGTGTACCACATGTTTGCATGTCACAATTGTGTGTCACTCAAAGTTGAGATGCCATATGTCTAGATATCACATCTTGTTAAGAAACTAAGGTTAAAATCGTAGTTAATTAGGTTTGACATATTAACACGTACTTTAACAATTGAATGAATCGATAAAAACATTGATTAAATTAGGAGCTTAATTATTAAATTCAAATTAAATTTCTAGGTTCTAAAATACATTTCAAACATCAAGTACATATTTGATGGATGCAAAATGGATACACACATAATGTTTAATCAATAATTATCAATGTGAAAATCTTGATCTTTGACATGAAATAAATTGGATTTAAACCTAAATTAGGTTTACAAGTTAATCAGGATAAAATAAAGAGTAAAAAACTTTGCCAATTAAAATCAGGTGCTATCTAATTATGTACATTGTTCGATCCCTTGGTTGGGTTTTAAGTAGATTATAAGGAAAAACTTAAGCAAATTGAAAATAACTTTTGATCAACATTCGGATGTGACCTAATTCTACAAGTTGACACAAGTCATTTGAAATCCAAATGAAATTGATCATCATTAATCCATCCAAGATTGGGCCTATTGGTGTGTCATTTGCTACAGATACTTAAAGAGTTTCTAGGCAATTACAACTGCAAATAGTTAACAAATATTACAAAGCTTAATAAAATACTTTAACATTTCAAAGGATCTCTTAAGATCTTGAAAGCATTTCAACTTGGCAAGCAACATATTCTGCTTGGATTAGATTTAGATTCATGTTAGGTTCCCTAAGAAAATGATCCATTAAATCTTTAATCATTGCATCATTTATTTTGAATTGTTCTTTATCCACCCCATTAAAACTTTGATTTTCTCCATTTGTCAAGAGGCTATAATGATAAATTCAATTATCCTTTGATTTCCCTTTGTTTCAAGTAGGCAAATTCACTTCCTAAAATTAACTATGAAACCTTTCAGAGTTCCATTAAAAGCTTCAGGGGAAATTAAATAGCTCCAAGCACCCTAGATTTTATGAAAACTTGTATTAATGAACACATCAAGAATAATTTGCTGAAGAGTAGACATAATCTATTGCTTTTCCAAGACCTATGAAGAATTGACATGGACCTTTTCCCTTTGAAAATGGATTAATGTTCTACAAAAATCCTATTGCACTTTGTTTAACAAAATATAATTTCTTAGTCTACCCTTTCGCATAATAGTATATATCAAGTTCACCTTATCTTTAGTTTCTTTGGATACTTTTCTTGCATTCTTCATGGTTGAATCCAACACATTGAGTTTCTCATTCACACTTTGTAGATCACAAAGAACTTTGAATAATCTTCTAAGACTTTCCTTTGTAGACTACATTAGATCTTTAGGTATTTCAATTATTCCCTTTTGTAGCAAAGTGTCATTCTCTTTAGTTAGAGTTTTAACCTTATCCTCAACTATGTCTCTCATGTTATCTACTACATTTAAGTAATAGACTCACCTTTTCTCCTTTTCTTAGAGACTTGAATTAAGTCTTCCTCAATTTGAATTGCTACCATTTGTCCACCTCATTTGAGCCATTTAGTGTACTTTCTCTTTACCTTTCCTATTCATTTACCACAGTTCATCTCTATGTCCACTTCACCTAGAGCCATTTGCATGTTTTCTTCTTTCTCATTGTCAACTTGCATTCTAGTTGTCCAAGATTGAGTAAGTGCACCAAGTGTCTCAATTGTAGCATCATCTCGTTCAGAGTGTATTGCAAGATTTGATTCTATATCTTCTACAGGTACTATTTAGATTGACTCTTCTTGTACAAACTATTTGTTAGCAAGCTTATCAATACTTTCATCAACTATTTGAGTAACTAGTAATGACTTGTCTGCCTGAGTTTCTCCTGACATTTTCTGAGTAATTAGTTTATCTCTTGATTGTATAGGATTCTTTCCTTTTGACACCAAATCTATATTATATTATTACGAGGTTATAATATCCACATCATCTGAAGAACTTCCCCTTGCAAACCCTAGTGGCCCTTATTCTATTTCATCTCCCATAGGCAATGCCTCTCGCAATGCTTCCTCAAAAGCCTTCTTCTATTCATAAGTGACTTTGACCTTTCTAGGGTTACTAATTCTTTCTCTTTGTTTGGCCTTAGGGACTTAGGTAACAAATCACACCTCTTTGCAGCCAAAAGTCTCTGCATGACTTCCTTGTCATATAATGCATAAATATTAAAACGATCCTCCTCTAGGGTAGGATCATGAACATAATTGAAAGAAACCTGTTTATTATTCAAAAAGAATTCCCTCACATTGGTCTCGAGATCCCAATATCTAAGTGGAGCCTTTGGAAAATTTAATTGGACGATTGGATGAACTAGAGTAGGCATAGCTGGTAGGTTGAACTTACCTTCTCCTAACACTATTGGCAAATAAGGATAGAGGGTACTATGCTTATCTCTCAAGAATGTTGAAATGCTAGTCTTGGTCTAAAATGCTACCTCAACAACTAATCTAGGCAAAATATGTTTTGGTAGCTTGTGTGAGGATTGTAAGCAACCCTCAACTTTGATTATTATGAATTTTGGGTTCAACCACCATGTACCAATCCTTTTGAAATCCTTTAAAAGATCAATTGGCATTTTGGGCATTAATTGATTAGGGATTTTATATTACATAGTGGGGTTGAAAACATCGCAGGTAAGTTTCATGGAATCCATGTGCTTGTGAACATAAAACATATCAAAGATGTAATGAACACAACATTTAATGGGAATAGACTAGATAAGCAAACTTGGACCAAACTAAATAGCCATAGAGATTGCATCAACCCGAAATAAGGGAAATTGCCTCTATAAATTCATTGTAATCAAATCACCCGAATTGGGCACCATTTTCTCCTTGATTATCATAGTAAGTAAAGGAAACCACATCAAGTTAACATGATATATATCTAGATTGCCAAACAATTTGTTCGACAACACCATTACATATCTAGGTATATCTTAGAAGGAAGTAACATTGAGCTTTGAAATATCCAATTTCTCAAGAAAATATCCATTAAACTAGTCCTTGAAAAACTCAACACCACCATTGGTCTCATGCCATTGTTTGTCCTTTTGTTCATCATATTTAGAATCCTATACATGAACTTAAATGCTAACCTGGTGACTAGAATGATTGTTTTTCCTTCAACATTCTTGATTTCCCCATCTTCAATTGTACAGTGGCAAAAATATCCCTTAAGAGATTATGACAGGGAAAAGGTTTAGTTTACCGATAGCCCAGTGTAAATTAGATGCTTTGACATTACTTACTGCCTGCATTTTGTCTTCCACATTTGAATCCCTGTCTAGACTATTCTCATAGTATTGTTCTTCTTTGAAGTAGAAGTAAAGCTCATTGAAGGACCTCTTATGGATGGCAATATTGTGTGTAGGATCCCTATACTTTGGTCTATCCCTTCCACCAACAAGTTCCATTATGAATTTTGCTTATGATGCCCTAGTTAAAACTTGTGAAAATTTTATTAAGGGGCTCTTGATCCCAAAAAGCTTAGTTAGGGTACATTCACCCCAACTAATTGGAGGTTACAATTCTCTTACATCCTTGGTAAAGAGAGCTTTTAAAGACATTCATTCAAATTAAATATAAATTCAAAACAACAAAATTGTATATTAAATTTAGTGTAAACTTACTTGTGAACCAAATGTAACACACATTGGTTATTGTAAAATAGAGAGATTTGTAGAACAAACAAACTTTTAGTGTTATTCTCTAGTAGTCTTGACTAAACACAAAATTTCCTAAAACATATTCAAGAGAGTCCTCTTAGATGACGAACTCATTAATCATATGTATTCTCCTTTAGGGAATTTCAAAATTTAATGATTAATTTAGTTGAATCCACTCAGGGTGCAAAGAAGAAAATGCATAGAGGTGAAATAAGATTATTCAACCAACATTGGACAACACAAGCTCAAATAATGGAAAGACAAATGAATCTAATATCAAAGGAACTCTCGACATAATGATGCTTAGAGTGCTATGGATCAACTTATGAAATTCTTATAAGAGTAAAGAGAGTTTTTAAAAACATTCATACAAATTAAATATAAATAAAAACAACAAAATTCTAGATTAAATTTAGTGTAAACTTGCTTGTGAACTAAAGGTAACACATGGCTTATTGTAAAATAGAGAAATCTGTAGAGTAAACAAGCTTTTGACCTATTAATTCTCTAGTACTCTTGATTACACACAAAATTCTTAAAACACATTTAAAAGAGTCCTCTTAGATAATGAACCCATTTGTCATATTTATTCTCCTCCTAAAGGGGATTTCAAAGAAAAAAAAATTTAATTATTAATTTAGTTGAAATTCCCTCTTTTGCAACTTGGTTTACTTGGTCAAATGTTGATATTTAATGAGGACCTCATGGTTTTCTGAGAGAGCTACTAACTTCTTGCACCAACTCTAGGTAATTATTTTTCATCCTTTTACTCTGTGCCTTCCTTAGTAGTCCTAATTTTGTCACCTTACTCCCTTTAATAGTTAATAAGTAAGTTGTCACATGTTGCAATTTCTTGGCCCTAAAGTTGATGTGTCTAGGACTCCATCCAATTTAGCATCACATATGGTGCCGATATGCCATGGGTAATCATTCCATACTAGTTATTAGTCTAGTAGACCATTCACAACATTGTACTTTTTCCCCGAAGTTTAACATGTAATATACACCCTGTTTTCTGTAAAGTTTTGTGACCAAGTTTTTCGCATGTTTGCTTTTGCTCACTGTTGTGTGTTTTTTTATTGTGTTTGTGTTTTCACATATATTGCTCAATAACAGTAATGAAATATATGACATGCAAAGATACCCAGATGAAAATATGGCAAAAACACACAAAACTATGAATACCCAGATGAATAAATAGCTCAAATATCAATACGGTAACATACCCATTTCCATTTCTTCAAGGTTGCAAGTTTGATATACATTAAACCAGCAAGGTGATCACATACAAACACTCACAAAACTCAGCAATGGATGATCTCCCTCTATCAAATGCTTACAATGCAAAGAATAATCCTAAGCGCCCCTGTCTCATGCAAAATCAGCTCCAAATGGTAGGCATTTCCTCCTTAGGGAAGATCACGACCCTATGTAGGTTGTATAGCCTGGCTGTAGGCTGCTACAGCAGCAAACTCCACCCCCAAAACCCTCAAAATCTGTTGCAATGCCTTAAATCTGAACTTGCAAACCTATATAGACCTTCTACGCCAAGTTTGAAGTGAAATATCTTCACAAAACACAATAAATATGTTGTTGTGTATGGTGCGGCCAACATTTAGAAGGGGACGACCAGCATAGTGAGAAATCAGTTCCAAAAACCCTCCAAAATCGCCCCAATCTGCGACTGTATTACTCTACCATAGCTGCTCATAAAAACCTGATCATAAAATCATCAATCCATGCACAAGCGTAATCTCTGGATGAGACTACCAGCGACCCTCCTAATGATGTTTTCCAATCACGAAAAAAGTGTGAGGGTAAATGCAAGAAGTTGTGTCCACTTAAGGTGGAAGTTTTGGAGTTAGAAAAAAATCCGAAATTGGGTAACTAAAAACGGGATCCCGTTTTGGGTCGCGATCTCGAGCCTAAAATCCAAAACGGGGTCCCGTTCCTTAGCAGGATCCTAAACCTAGAACCAAAAAACAGGATCCCATTTTGAAAAAGTATTAATTTTTTTTTAAAATGGCAGAGACCCCATTTTTCCCAGCGACAGGTGACAGCTGAGAACGGGATCCCGAGTTGAGTCACCATCAAAACAACAGGTAAGTGGATTTTTCCACTTCTACAATTTAGCAATCAATCTTTTGAAGTTTCACTTGTTTTTTTTGGTGTAAAATACAATCAAAATTTAAATTGTAAACTGTTATTTAGGGTTTCTGTTTATGAAATGAATAGATGTTTTTTGACATTTTAGTTGTAAAATACAATTGAAATTTTGAAAGACTATATCATATAAAAGGATAGAATTTGAACAAACTGTCAAAATTTTGTTTAAATTTAAGAATTGAATAGCTGTATTTAGACATTTTAGCTGTAAAATACAATTGAAAATTTGAAAATTCTGTATCATATGAATGGAGAGATTTTGAACAAATTGTCAAAATTTGATTTCAATTTGAGTGTTGAATAGCTGTATTTAGACATTTTAGCTGTAAAATACAATTGAAATTTTGAAACGAATGTATCATATGAAAGGAGAGATTTTGAACAAACTGTCAAAAATTATATAGCATTGGGATGATATATATATTTGGTTTTTATAAAATTTACTTATATCAATGTATACATCATTGTATTTTAAAGGCATTATTGAATAGGTAACTGTCATGTAAAACAATTACAACAAACCATAATAAAACCTTTATCACGTCCTTCATAATCAAACCTTTAGAGACAACCAACTAATCAAGAATTGAGAAGATTTTATAGTTTTTGTGATAGCCAACTAATCAAGAATGAAATCAAGCCAACAAATGTAACTTTAGAGACACTTGTAGCTGTCCTCACTAGCTAGGTTATGCCCCTGGATGAACATCATGATGTTAATTGTGATACGAGCCTAACCTCATTGGTAATGCTTCCCCTAATCTTAATGACATTGATGTAGGCCCCACTCATGATCCTTACGAAGATCTTGCCACCACTAACCTCTTTCATGATAGGTCACTATCCTCACCATCTCCTTAGACCTATAATACCTTGAGCTTATCGATTGGGACCAACACGACCCTTTATGATTTGATGTTTTCCAAAATGACGAAGCCATCATGAAACTTATGAAGTGTCAAGACCACATCCCCATTGTAATCATAAGAAAGACTTTTCCACCATACTTAACACCTATGCTTATTTTGGAGAGAAAGAAGAACCCTTTAGTCCTAAGGCACCCTAGTAGGCAGAATAGCAACAAGATATAAGAAGAAACTTGTGATCGATTAAAATGATACAATAAAAATGGACACTTCCCAAGAGCTCCTCAATGACAAACTTCACCTTCCATTAGATACCACTCATATATAAGATGACTCCCCTCTCCTTGTTGAGGATGCTATAGACATCAACCTGTGAATAGAAGAGGACCCTAAACTCTCTAAGATAGTAGCTCCACTGGACCTTGACATCAAAGAAGGCATAACCATCACCCTTAAAGATTACGGTGATTTCTTCATGTGGTCTTATGGTGATATGCCTTGAGACTCCATCTTTCAAGTCACGCATCATCTTGTGGTTCACCTCAATGCCAAACCTATTCAATAAAAGCTACACAAAATGTACCCCCAAGTAGCCCTCTTGGTCAAAGAAGAATTGTATAAACTCTTGGATGTGGGGTTCATTCATACTATTACTTATCCTAAATGGGTCTCTAATGTGATCTTAGTTAGCAAGAAAACTAAGGGAATTCATGTTTGCACTAACTTTTGAGACATCAAAAAAGGATACCCTAAAGATAACTTTTCTCTACCAAACATTGATATGATCGTGGATCTCATAGCCATTTATATAAAATGTTATCATTAATCTGGATATAATATCCCTTGAAACATTTGAGTTAGACATGGAGACACCTAGATTATGGAGAGGTCTATGTAAGAAAACACCTCCTATAGACTCAACACAAACTTATCCCTCAACCCTCTAAATTGTGACTTAAACATCATTTGATTACCCTGGAACACACTATAGACAACTCTATACAAATTTGGCAAAAGATATTTTCTCCTAACAGAAACTTGTATATGTAGAAGTATCTACTACTACATTAGATTTGATATACTTCTTAAAAGGAAAGAGTTGGGACTAACAACTAAATAGAAAACAATAATTTTGCAAATAGGAAATAGGAAACAAAATCGAGCTAGAACCATCTTGACTAATTTATCTTTTTCTAGCTAGATTGAATCCCTGCAATCACAAGTTAAAAACAAAGCATCAAATTCTTCATTAAATTTAAATCACAAATCATCAGAATATATTCATCTTCATACTCAGATTAGTCAGGTAGGCAACTAGTAACTTCAATCCTATCTCCATTATCAAATTTGGTTGGCATAGGCAACTTCACCAAATTTAGGTTTTCAGATCATGTGGCATGCACAAGATATCCACCTCAAGGTAGTTCTCCAAGTCTAGTTATAGTCTTGCAGATGTTCATTATGATTCTACCTAGGTGGTATGATAGTCCATTGGTTTCTATGACATCATTCAATAGCATAGATGCATCTGTTCTAATTCATTTCTTTTGTCCAAAATGGTTGTGACAATAAAAAAGAAGCAAGTATTGAACTCATAATCAATAGGAAACCCTCGGTCATAATAGGAGGTCTTGAATTTGGTACCAATGATTGTGAGTTCCTTGTAGAATATGATGAACCTTTTGAACAAGAGAACCTTGTAGACCATGATGCATATCTTGATTTAAACTTGAACATTATCGTCATGTGAATGCTTTTAGCCATCCTACAACCTCCTATCACCCTTCATCCTCTTATAGGGATATGGGTCACACAACCTCTCCAAGTTGACCATGCCAAACCCAAAGTCACAATCCTAAGAGGTTCCTAATTTCCTCCCAATGATCATGAGAACCTTGTAGATCATGATGCATATATTTTGAACAAGACTATCAAGTTCCTTCGCAACAAGAACATGCAAGTCCAAGTTACCCTTTTCACCAAGATTGAAAGTGTCCTTAAATCCTTATGTTACCTTTGACAAGGGGAACACCACTCTAGATTATGCATCTTATATGGGTATCCTTCATCATCATCCAATTGAATGCCTATCCAAGAGCGTACTAGTCCTATCCCAACACCACCATGTAATCCCAATCCTAATTCATTGGTCCATCCACCTTCTAATCCATCAATCCCTTCATTACCCTCACCACCACCTAATCCTAGACATTCACCCTTCATTGATATATATGTCTCTTTGATTATCTAGATAATGCAATTGAATCTCTAGAGGAGTCTTACATCTTAACAACAATTTCATTGTCCCTTTGTAGTTCATTGTCCCTCATGACAAGTCTGTTATTGGTTTAAGGCTATCT
Organism: Cunninghamia lanceolata; assembly: GCA_027924645.1. NCBI lineage: Eukaryota > Viridiplantae > Streptophyta > Pinopsida > Cupressales > Cupressaceae > Cunninghamia > Cunninghamia lanceolata. Next base: position 7,402,147 of record BSBN01000512.1, read on the forward strand.
TAAAGGTCCATATAACAATCTAGGAATTTAATAACAATTAGTGTTCAGTCCTTAATGGTCATGACAACATTATACAAGATACTAAAGTTCACATTCAATGATTTCCTCTTTCCTATAGAAAAATTAACAAAATTGGAAAATTGGACCTAACTCCATAGAAAAATTAACAAAATTGAAACCTTGGACCTAACATATGATAACAAACCTTGAGAACAAATTTGAATTATGGTAGTCCTAATAGCCCTAGACTATTTAATTGATCTGTATATACTATTAAATTGATATTTCTTGTCTCCCTCACTATAAGAATCAAAATTTAGCTCTCAAATGAAAATCCCTTGATTTCAATTTGAAAATTGCATGTATCTGTATGTTTAATTTAAATTTATTTCTGAAAGAGTAATTTCTTGAAACATATGTATATAATTTATAATTTTTGAACATGTACATTATATGTTTATTTATAATTTATATATATATTCTTGATTTAATTTTAAATTTGTATGTTTATATGTATATATGCAGGTTCATATCTGTTTTTATATATATCATGAATCTGGATGATATTCACTTTGATGTTGACGACTTCCTCAATGCACAAGATGATCCGGCCCCACCCCCACCCCCAACGCCAGATGCCCCACCTCTAGATGCCCCACCTCCAACCCCACCTCCACCCCCACTTGGGACTGACCAGGACCAGGCTCGCTTGCAAGCCATAATTAATGAAAATGTGGATTCCATATAGTAAAAATTGAATTCCATTCACAATGAACAATTCACGCCTCCTCACGTGGTACGTTTTGCATCTTTGATGCAAAACATTGTAGATTCTGTGAGGTCTATTGACTCAGACTTTGATGGATTCTGGAAATGGAGAGAGGAGAGGCGCCAATTTTATGCTGATGGCCTCTCCTATAAGACTATTTTGGATCTTAAAATCATAAAAGCTCAATTAGCGCAATATTTAAGACATCCCATTACAAATGAACCTATTCCTGCAAATAAGAAAAGAATATCAATCAGGTGGTGTAGGCATGAAGGAATGTCTACCAATTTTTGGGACAGATGGTGGATGGTGTTTGATTATCCACCTCATGCTAATTGTGAGGTTCCTTTATATTTTTTGAGAAAATTATATGCAGAGATTGTTCTGAATAAAAAACCCAACTTTGATTTTAGATCATTCTAGGGTATTGGTGGTGGCATGCCACAACAGAGGTTGGGGGCACGGGTTGATCCCCAACGACCCGTGCCTGTTCAACCTCTTATTGACCCTCCTGTTGCTGCCATTTCTTCGCCCTTCCAGCATCGTGCAGTGGTATCCACACTAGGCACATTGAGTGCACTCTTAGGTAGCCTACATGAGCAGACTTCTATGATGGTAGCTCGGGTTAGAGAACATGGAGGAGTTGATGATGGAAGTGGTCCTAGTACCACTCCACATGTGTCGATGCCTCATACATGCACGAGTTGCAATCATTTGTGTCATGGACCTTATCAGCCAGCTGCACCCACTTCAGCTACACATGCATCATCTGATAATGTGGGTGAATCATTTGTTGATTATCTATTTGTTGAGGATCATCCCACTGATCATTCGACACAGGTATTTATAGGTTATGTACACATGTTGAATTTATAACAATTTTTTAAGCACGTGTTTTTAATCAACATATAGATCAATTAAATTGTAATATTTTAATAGTCGAATTGTTTGGTGTAGATGATGGCAACAGGGACCATTGATCGAATTAATTTTTCATCGACACCTGTTCATCTCGGGCACCCATTTGGGGTACATTTTGAATGATTTATATTTTAAATATTAATTTTATTTGTCTTGATATTAATTTGTAATTCAGTCTTGAATGTGTGTACATTAAATATTTATGAATTGGTTCAGGCTTCTTCCACATTGAATCCTCCATGTCAGGGTGTCTCGAGCGCTCCTCCATCATTGGGCATCTCACAGGGCACTTTTATAGTATGTATATTGTTTTAAAAAACTATATATACTTAGATTTTTCTATTTTGATATATCACTGTATCTGACAATGTGCATGTACTATTTAATATATATTAAAAATATGTCTATGCAGGTTGACACAACAATGAGGATGGGCATTGCAGCACACTTGGATAATCCAAGTTTATATCAGGAGTCGACTGCATTTTAGGTTGTTCAAAAACGTATAACATGTACACAAGTCAATTATATATATGTTTTAAAACCTAATTTGTACACACGTGCTAACTTAGAAATGACCTTGTGCAAGAGCTTGTTAATGACACGTTTCATCAACACACAACACATGTAGAGCAGGAGGACAGAGGAGATGGGCAGCCTGATACGGTATAATTTAAAATTTAGATTATATTTAAATTCAATTAAATTAAATTTCTTGATAGATATATATGTTGACATGTGTTCAAAATTCTTTTTCTTTTATAGCTTGAGACATGTCATGTAGCTAAGCCTGTAGAGACAGGTACTGGAATAGAGGATGCACAACAAGTTCCTCTTACGGTATAATAATTTAAATATGATATATAAATTATAAATTAAATTGAATTAAATCATTTTTAAAATCGTCTTGTACATCTAATTTCAACTTGAACTTTCTCTTGTATTAAATAGATTGATTCAGAGCATGTAGAGACAGGTCCAGGTGCACCAGAGCATGCCTCTCAGCCTCACACGGTAATTTAATTATAATATGATAAAAATTATAAATTTAAAAATTGTCACTAAATCATTTTTAATCATCTTACATCTGATTTCATCTAAATCTTTCTCTTCTACAGAGTGATTCAAGTCATCTGAGTAGTTCGCATGGTGTGAAGAGGACTCTTGATTATAGAGATAGTATGTGATAGGTTATTGAACATGGGCTACATAATTTGACTATTTCATGGACTATGTTATATACTGTTTTTCAGCCAGACTTTATATATATATTGTTGAACATGGACTTTATATTTTGAATGTATGGGACTTTGTATATTTTTTGAGTTCATGGACCTGGAGTTTATACAACCTAACCTTCCTCTATTTATTCTTGTGTGGGTTATTTGGATAGACAATAAGTAGGCATTGTTTTCTTCTTGTGGATATTGTTGTTTTATTTAAATAGTTTATAATTATGGAAATCTTTTTTAAGGTTAAATATTTGTTTAATCTTCCCCTTATGACTTTATATAAAGGAAGTTGTAAATGACTTTATATATTTGTACTCTTTTGTTTGGTTGAAAAGTATTTCATTTTAACAAATTTATGAGTAGTTCTTTCCAAAACTTGTATATGCAAAAAAAACCACTTGAAAAAACATGTTTTGAACCTGTCTTATTTGATTTGAATCCTAGGAGGATTAAAGGATGTCCAAACTTGTAATTTAGTGTGTTATGTTATAGAATTTGTAGTTCATATCCATAAAAAACTCTAGATTAGTATGCAAATACACATTCAAGATGAGCATAAGACTTTTGTGATATAATTGTATTGGATGAAAGAAGAATTGTATAGTGTTATACATGCCACAATTTAATGGTATGAACTTCTCTATCTATACAAATTATATAAACCCTATAAAGTTCAATAGAATAGAGCATATAAACCCTAACAAGATATCCAAACATGATAAACTAATTAGAAGAATAATGTTGATGATGTGCAAAATTGATTCAACACTTGTTGATGCATATTTTGAAAGGGAACTTCTTCCCCCAAGGAATTTTAACAATTTCAAACATGGTAAAAATTTAACATCTTAGACTAGATACTAATCTACAATACTTTAAGTTTTTAATCCCAATCTAATAGATTTTATAAGAAAATTGCAAAATAAAGGTGAGAAGGAGAAGCTACACTCTTCAATTGCTTTGTCTAGGTAAGATTTATCAGTGGAGCTTTGGCTACCCTTGTGCCCCATTTCTTGATATCCTTCACTAGGGCTTCTAAGATTTGTCAAGTCTTTTCTTCACTCTAGAAAATATCAACAAATTAACACATCAATATTTCAAAATTTTCCAATACAAAAAATAAATAGTATCGACCTAACAATATCTTACTATTTTATGGAACTAACTAAATAGTATCGACCTAAGCCCACACTAATATATCACATCATCTAAATAGTAAAAGATCATGGCTCATTTAAGAATTTGATACACAAAATAGAACTTGCTCATAACTTTAGTCATAGTGATCTATAAGTTATATTTGTTTAATTTTAAAAAAATCTATTTTTTTTTCTAGTCTAGGATTGTGTAGGAAAATAAACATAGGCTATAGTTATTTAGGTCTAATAGCATGCTTTTTAAATTTTATTAATTAGTTAAAATAAAATAAATGAGTTGAGACTCATAAATGCAAATATAAACAAGAGGCTTAGAATAGCTTCTCTCTCTTTGTAGATTTTATATGGTTGATGCTAGAGATTATTTCTTCTAAAATTTGCTTGATAATCAAGATCTAGATTATGCTATTGGATTAGAATTTATTTGACAATCATGGATTTTCTCATTACTTTTTGTTTACATTGGGAAGAGGACATATACATTTAGTGACATGTTAATTTCATATCATTGCTAACATAGAGAGGACATATACATGCATGATTCACATCATGGACATATAATAGTTCATCTTCATTATTGAGCATGTCAAATATAAAGAAGAAATTTTAAGGATAGAATAAAGATGATAGTGTAATCCAGTTGGATTGAGAGATATATGGTTATTGAAACATAAAAGTAACATAACTGCACGTAGGATGTATTGTGGTCCATTAACAACTTCAAATTGGCCATGTTAATTAACCTACAAAGATGCTAACTTTTTGGATGTCTTAAGGGGTCCTAATTTATGATGTCTTAAGGGGATGTCTTAAGTTCTCAAAATTTGGTGAAGTTGCCCAAAGCAACTCAATTTAACAATATAATAAAATCAAATTTAAAGTAAATTCAAAGTAGAAAAACATGCGCATAATTTAACAAAAAATATATATAGAATAATAATTTGTACAAAACTTGTAGGGGAATGTAGCAGGTCTTCACGCCAACTCAAAATAATGTTTACAAAACTTGTGGGGAATGTAGCAGGTCTTCACGCCACCTGATATAAAAATAATACAAGCAATTTATCAATATATCATCAAAACATGTATTTTAATAATTTATATAAAACTATCTAGATATACACAATTTGTACCTGTATAATTTACAAATGCCTCTCAAGTTTTGGTTTCAAAGTATGTGATGAATTTGTGATGATGACCTAAGGATATAAAAGGACAATTTAAATCAATTTCACAACTAATAACGCACAAGAAATATCAAAACATATATTTAATAATGTATTTAAAAGAACAATATAAATCTATTTAACTATATTTGTACCTGTATTTACAAGTGCCTCTCAAGTTTTTGTTTCAAAGTATGTGATGAATTTGTGATGATAACCTAAGGATATAAAAGGACAATTTAAATCAATTTCAACTAATAACGCACAAGAAATATCAAAACATGTATTTAATGTATTTAAAAGAACAATATAAATCTATTTAACTATATTTACCTGTATTTACTTATTCTATTGTACCATCTCCATCCTCTCTTTTTTCCAACACATCGATGATTGTCTCATGGTCTTTCATAAAAATTATTCATAACTCTTTATTTGTAGGTTTTCCACGATACCTCTCCAGTTTTATATTTGTTGCCAACACTAAATGCGAGTAGTGTATAATCTTCTTATGTGTTTCATAATCTTCGAATGCAGGCAAACCATTCTTCCTTATTAGGTATTTCCGTAGCCAAGTGCCAACAACCACCACCGAACCTATTGGATAATGATAGCCACCATCAAAGAAATTCTTAAAATTTGCTTAAGGGGATCAAAGAAGTTCTTAAAATTTGCTTAAGGGGATCAAAGACTTGTTATCAAAATTTGCTTAAGGGGATCACCAAACCTGTTGGATAAGGAAAGCTATCATTATCTTCTCGAGGTGCTGTTAACTTATGTTTAGTCTCCACACAACGAGCCAACCAATATTCTGTTTCCTCTTCATTCTTCTTTGGTGCAACAACAGCATACACATGTCCTACAAACAAATTTTGATTTAATAACTTGCACATGTCCATAAAATTTGACCAATCAACATACATGCATTCATATGTACACATATAAATATAAATAAAAGCACTACAAATTAGTAATGAAGTGAAATAAAATGAAATATAATTTGAATTAAATTACCTTCTTGTACAAGGTCTAAAACACGGTCATAATCGTCTGATGCAAACAGTTGATCATTGTCTTCAATTGTTGTTTCATTTTGATCATGTGTTTGTGCAAGTGTCAATGGTCTTTGCTTCCACTCTTCAACCCATTTTGTATTCTCACATGCTTCCCAATCTCCTGAAATACAAAACTGACAAAAACATGCAAGCTCCCTTGTCCAGATAGTCCATGTACTTGCATTCGAACTTCTAAATGAATGCCATTTAGTAGATCCACTAATTGTCTGACAATCAAGTCTAGGTAGAATGTTTTCTTCTTCAACTAACCAAAAAAATCGATGAACTGTAGAGTACTCGCTTGATTCAGATGTACATAATCTTGTATTGCAACAATCTACAATCCCATGTGCATCTTTAAATTTTACTGCATCCTCAAATTTCAATTGTTGTCTAACAAGAATTCTTTTAACACACGCACCAGCTCCATTATGTTCTCCTTTACCATGTCTAGTTTCAAAAAAATTTCACATATGTTGGACATTATTCTCCTTGTGAACCCTACTTAACAAACAGAACATTCGAGCATTCTTGAACTGCCCCGTATAATTATCTGACCATATAAGATATTTAGTCATCTGGATTCCTCTTTCTCTTAAATTTGTATAAAATATATTAAAACAAAATTGAACAAACTCTGATGAGTGTAACCAGTTGTCACTCAAATAGAAATGATACTCCCTCAAAACTTTTCTATCATTCTCTGTACTATCATCTGTATGTCTATAAACAATATGAACAAACATAGCAACCTGCACTGAATTGTAATATTGTGATTGAATTTCCTCTTGCGGAGCTAAAGTATAGTTTTCTACCAAATCAACTACTGATAGTATAGTACCAACTGGAAATGTGTTTCTACATTCACGAAATTGTCCATCAAGCCATCGAGCTTGTTGAGAATGCTTGACATATTTTGGTACAATTTTACTCTTAAATTCTGATATGAATGCATGCACACTAACCTTTTCTATAATTAAATCACAACGCTTTCCAAAATTTCCATCTTTTAAAGAATATTCAACATTCTTAAATCTTTTAACATCCACTAATTGTTGTCCAAAATCATTTTCAACACTTTCATGCATACAAACTCTTGACAAAGAAAGATTGCCACAACTAGCGCATTGTCCAGAAATACATGAACTTAAATAAAATGATTTTTCATTAGATCTTTCACAGAACAAACTTGATATAAACTCTTTTATTGCTTCAGTTGGCATATTAATATCACATTCCTGTATAATCATGTTACTATGTAAAGTACAACGTATATATTGAAACACATCATAATAATAACGAAATTAAACATGTGTTTTACAATAATAAGATATTCGTTTCTTATTAATCTTTACATACTGTTGTACCCAACCAAATTTTTTGCTTCATTAAGGCATTTTGAAACAAGTCTAGAAAATTTTTCGTCAAAAAGTCAAAAAAGCAAAATTTCTAAAAATAGAAATTTCTATTTTTAAAAATTTCTAAAAATAGACGTCGAGTTAGGTTTTCTGGGTTTCTTGAGATATGGATGTTGGCAAAACTTTCTAAAAATAGAAAGTTTCTAAAAATAGAATCTCCAAATTAGGTGTCGCGCTCGATTCTCATTGGTCAATTTTCCTTCACGATCAGCATGGTTCAGACAGAATCTTCAAACGACCAAGTTTTCTCTACTGGGTCATTTTTGCTTTTTCACAAGGTGAAGCATGAGCTCGAAAGTCATCAACACAGAAAAGTTCACCTGCCAAATCTCTTCGACGAGTTTCCAATGATGTTTCAACGACGCAAAACTGACAAACGGCCGTTGACTCGACAGTGCACGCAAAACGATGCAAGATGGATCCAAGGTGAAGTGAAAAGTTGGAAAATCAAAAAATTGGCTAAGTCTGGTGAAACTGGGTGCCCCAGGAGGCTAGGGGCACCCATCCTCTCCAGTGTTAGTTTTTTTCACATTTTTCGAGAAACGTCGAAAATGCTTCCGTCAGCTCCTTTCCGGTTGGTCAAACTTGGTCAAACTTGGTCAAAATTTGGTCAAAGCTAGGATTTCATCTCAGATATGTTCAGACTACTCAGATCACCCTCCGTCCTGCCTTGACAGTCGTCAGAACGACCGAAATTGAAGACCGAACAGGAGCCGTGGGCACAAAAATTGAGAAAAGGTACAAAATTGAAAATTTTTGCAAAAAATGGCTAAGTGTTGACAAAATGGGCACCCCAGGAGGCTAAGGGCGCCCATCCTCACCATTGTTAGTTTATTTTTCATGTTTTTCTCGAAAAACGCAAATCTCCTTCCGTCTGCCCGCTCCGGTTCAGTGTTGATCAGTTTGGCACATTTTTCGAGGCAAACGGAAGGTACGATCAGCTCAGTTTTCATTAGGCTTGCATATTTGCTAGATCATCAGACTCATTTCCATCCCAGTTGATAGAAATCGACAGCCAAACAGGGGTTCTGTGCCTCCAGAACGCGCACGCAAACCAAGAAATTGAAAAAGTTGAAAAAACTAAAAAAATGGCTAAGTGTTGGGAAACTGGGTGCTCCAGGAGGCTTGGGGTGCCCATCTTGAGCAGTGTTAGAATATTTTTGTGTTTTCAGTGTTTTCCGACATGCCTTGTTACCAATCTTCGCCCATTGGCACTTTCGGGGAGGTCAAACTTGGTCAAACGATGTCAGATTGTCGAACAGAGGCAGGGGATGGAATCTCAGTTGATCAATCTTCAAAATGTCAGGATCAATTAGCTTTTTCAGTTCATGATGACATTTTTCCACCTTGTCAAAGTCGGAGACAGGCCATATTTGAGTCAAAACGAGTGTTGAAGTGTCGAAAATGAAGAAAATTTTGTTAACACTTCTTCCAACTCGCGCATTCGATGACATCATCAAAGAAGATATTTTTTTGTCATCTTGCACATGAAGCCATAGGCTCCTACAAAATAGGGATTCTTCCTATTCAAAGACATCCACTTAGATTTATGCTTTAAAAGTTGCTTTCTTCATGGATGAGGATGAAGTTTTCTTCTCACACAAGTAAAGCTGCTTTTTTGACCAAAAGATTTTAGAAAGACAAGCTTTGGCTTCTTTATTTCATTATCTTTTGCAGGTTGCATCTAGAGGAAAGATTTTATTTTTCTTTCAACAGAGATTCGAAGACCCAAACCAGGTGCTTTTTCAGTTTTCTTCATAGATTTGGGTTGAGGAAGAAGAGAGGCTTGCTTTTTCAGGGTCCTTGTTTCAAGGAGATCATTTTTCAGAAATCCGACCAGAGCTTTTTTAGTTTTCGTCGAGATGGGTCCATCCAGATTATCCTCCTCTTGAAGATTGGGAGTTGTGCTTTTTTTGGGGGGAAATTGCTTTTTTCCTGCTTTTTTGAGAAAATCTCCGCTTTTTTAAAACACGACGATCTGGGTTGCTTCAAAACAGAATTGCCTACAAAACCCATGTGCCAGCTTTTTTCGCTCAGAATTAGCTTTTTAGAAGAAATCAACAAAAGAATATCAACGGATGACATCACCAAAAAGCAAGAATGTTGATGAGGATGCATTTCAAAAGAAAGCAACTTTAAAACATATGCTTTTTGTTTTAAAGCATGTGCTTTCATCCTAATCTCATCCATTCTATATTTAGAAAGAAAGCACCTTGTGATAGTTGGAATCTTTTTGATTTAAAGCATTTGTTTATTGTATCTTTGTCTTAGAATAGTAATAAAGCTTGCGAGTTGGCAAGTTAGGGTTAATCAAGGAGATTTTAGGGTTCCCTACTCCTTTGATTTTAGTATAAATAAGGGCATCCTTGCCCATTGTTTGTAATGGTAGTTGTGATAGCAAATTTGCTGTGCCTATTCTAGCCTGCAAACATTGTTATTCCAAGTGTCTGTTCATTTGTGTTCAGTGTTCTCTGGTGTTTGATCGCTTACTGTATGCCTACCTTTTGCTGCAGTCTAGCTGTCCTGGAGTTGTATTAAACTTTCTGATATTGAATAGAAATCTCATGCCTACTTTGCTCTGATATTCTATATCGATTCATCAAGTTTTTGTCGTCAGATGTGTAGCTTCTGTGGCTTTCGTTTTCAGCTTTCATCCTTAAAGTACTCTTAGTCTTGTTGTGTAAATCTGGAGGAAAACTACTTGAGTTTTTGTGTTAACAATCATTCCCCGTTCACTTTCAACTTCCTTTGCTCTGAATTTACTCAGGAGGTTGAAAGCGTCATTAGTCTATGCTAGTTGTAGTAGAAGTTTTATTAAAAAGGAAAAACCTCTTCTGTAGCGTTTAGAGTTTTATAACATTGTGCTCTGCAGCTGAGAATCAAAAAGAAGATAGGCGAAGTTTCATTCAAGTTATCTTTTCAGCGAACATCAGCAAGAAAGGGAACTCCCCCTTCCAATAGGAGAGCAGTTTATCTGTGCATAGCTGTCCGTTTCCAAATCGCATACCAGAGGTGCGAATTGAAACGCCAACAGTTTTCTGGCGCCCACCGTGGGGCACGAGGCATAAAACTTCAAGCAAGCTTAGGCTTATGACACGGTAATGACTCTCTAGCATCCTTCTGCTCCAATTCAACAACCAAATCTTACACCACCTGTTATTCAACCAAATCTTGTACGAGTGGAAGAAGAGCAAACGGACATCATTAGCAGCATTAGAAGTTTCATATTTGCGCAAAAGGAAAGTCCTGATCAGTGGAGAAACGCAGCTGCTATCCTTGATGAAGAACACAAAGCAGATCTTGCAGCAGGAAGACCAGTACTACCACCTCCCGCATGGCAATAGACAATCCTGGCTCATAGGGTTTATTCAAGAAAAGGAAAAGGTGGTGCTACGGATCCTTTCTTTCAAGATCTTAATTCTATAAAAGTTGGAGAAGCATCCAACATAGCTCGAGAAATTCAGATAGTTCCTAAAGTCAAGCAGGAAAAATCACAAGAAGAACCAGTAATCCAACCTAGAGCAATGGGTGATGCAAATAACAACAATCACAATGATCCAAATCGAAGGCGACCGCCACCGTTGCCTTGGGGTAATAATATTGGACCTTTGGCCCTACAAGCACATCATGATTTACCAAAGGGATCCAGAAAGCACTTTCCTCGGTTCCATGGTGATGGAACTCAACATCCTGATGAACACATCTCTGCATTCACAACAGCTTGCGCTGTTTTGCATGTATCACATGAAGATGTCGTCGTGCGTCTCTTCGTTGAGACTCTCGTAGGAAATGCTACCGATTGGTTCAATCATCTGGAACCAGGAATCATTACAAGTTGGGCAACTATGAGAGAGAAATTCTTGGCAAGGTTCAAGCCTGCCGAAGATGGTCACAGATTATTCGCCCAACTCTCAAATTCAAAGATGGAAAACAATGAACCAATGAGGGAGTTTGTGGCAAGGTTTAATCGCCTAGTTACACGTCTTTCTCATACTCTTAATCCATCTCCACAAATTCTGTTGAGCAGTTTCATTAACGCTCTTCCTGATGAGATAGCCTTCTTTTTGAGATCGACTAATGAAACAGAATTATCCAATGCACAAGAAAATGCCATCAAGTTAGAGGACGACAAGATTACCTCTGGCAAGATGAAAATGGATTCAATAAGGCCTCTAGTTCAGAGTTCTACAGATCCACTGCTGCATAAGGTAGCAAACGAAGTGACTATCATGAAGAGACAGTTGCCTACTCAGGGGCAACCCGCACAACAACAATACCAACCACAGCAACAGTATCAGCCTCAGCAACCATATCAGCCTAAGAGGAACAATTTTCAGCCTTTCAATAACTATAGGCCCAGGTTGCCAGCACCTCCACCAAGGCAAGCAGTTGATGCTGCTCAAAATGTAGTGTTTTGTTCCTTTCATGAGACTGATGCACATACTGAAGCCACGTGTCCTAAAAATTTAAGGATGAATCAAATCATGGGATATGCTGATGCTACACCTATTTCAAACATTGTTCCCTCCCCAAGTGCGAATGTTTTCTTACCACAAACGGACAACTTCGATGGCAACTCTACCACGGGATACTTCCAGAATGAACCCGTTATAATGAAGGAAGAACAAGACTATTTTCGTCAATATTCTCTTGCAGTGAATCATGAAAATCTTTCAACTCCTGTGTTTACACGTACTCAACATTTTAAAGCACAGAAGGAAGGAGAGGATAGACAAAGACCAAAAGAAAAGGAAAAGGAAGTGGGTTCCACTTCCAATGCTCAGCCATCATGTGAAAGTGTTCAAACTACTCAAAATTCATCTTCAACAAATTTTGATATAGTCGATTCCATGATGAAGACAAAGGTGCAGATTTCTCAGCTGGAGTATCTTCAAGACCATCCAGATCAGCTGGATAGAATTGTCAAGTATGTCAAGAAAGATACTGTCATGCAGCCCACATTGCTGGAATCTTCTGTTCTGACAGGAGAGAAGCCAAAGCCCTTCTATATTTCTCTGTATATAGGAGGTTATAAATTGAACAATGTATCATTGATTCAGGAGCCTCAGACAATGTCATGCCTTTGTAGGTAATGAATGCTTTGGGACTCTCGTGCACCAAAACACATGACAAGTGTTATTCACTTGAGTCTAAATCAGTACCTTTGGTTGGACAATTGAAGGATGCTCAAGTTCGATTAGCGGCTTGCCCAGAGAAGAAAATAATGATGACTATCTTGGTAGCTGACATTCCAGCCAGCTATGGGATGCTGCTAAGTAGAAGTTTCTGCAAAGACCTTGGAGGGGAAATACAATTGGATTGGTCATCTGCAACCATTCCTTTAAAGAAAGGTAATTTCAAATTGGAACCAAAAACCAGGTCATGGTTTGCGGTGGTGAAATCTCAAGATCCTCAAGCACAAGTGCTATATCAAGAAATGGATTCTAGTACATATGTCATGTTGTCTGATATAACTAAAAAGAATCAAGAGGTTGTCTATGTGATTGACGAATCAGAGGAAGTATCCGAAGAAATGTGCAATTTGCAAACTTTCTTTGAAGAAGAAGTGCAACAATCTTCTCAAGAGCAAAATTACAAGGAAGAGATCAAATATGTTGCGGAGAGCAATGAAGAATCTGATTTGTTCTTCTCATCTTTTGAAGGTTGGTTTGAAGAACCTGTGTCAGATATATCCAAAGAAGAGACCAAAGGAATGTTGCAATTGGAGAAAGAACATGATCTTCTTCATTTTGAAGATGATTCATCATTAGAGGAATTTATCAAAAATGGAGATCATATAGAAGATTCATCATTGGATCTTGATAGCTTTCTACATCACTTAGAGAGTGATTCTTCAGTAGAGGATACTGTAAATTTTCTTTTATGGTTCAGCCCGTCTTCATCTTTGTCTCAAGAAGCTTTCATACACACTAATGAAGAAAATGATGCTAAACTTTTGAAGGTTATCCCTGAACTAGTGCTATATCAAGAAACGGGTCCTGGTACATATGTTATGCTGTCTGAAATAACTGAAGAAAATCAGGAAGTTGTCTGTGCGGTTGACAAATCAGAGGAGGAATCTGAAGAAATGTTCAACTTACAAACCTTCTTTGGTGAAGAAGAAGTGCGACAATCTTCTCAAGAATGCAACAATGATGAATTAGATCTGTTTTTCTCATCTTTTGAAGGCTGGTTTGAAGAACCTATGTCAAATATATCCAAGGGAGAGACTCAAAAAGTTCTACAAGCAGAACAAGAGCATGACCTTCTTTTTGAAGATGATTTCTTCCTGGAAGAATTCTTTAGAACAGGAGATCATATAGAAGTTCCATTATCGGATCTAAATTGTTTTCAACATCAGTGGGAAAGTGATTCTTCAATGGAAGATACTGGAGACTTTCCTTTACAATATAGCCCATCTTCACCTGCATCTCGAGAATCTTTCATGCATACTAGTGAAGAGGATGATGTTGAATCCATCTATGAACCTGTACAAGAAAAATACTTCACCGATACTATGCAACCGGTATGGAATACAACATATGAAGGGGTTGATGGTGAAGAGTTCATGGAATATTCAGTTTTGGTCACTAAAGAAGATGATATTGAAAAATTAGAGATTCTTGACAAATGTCTTGTGAGATATGCCGTATGTGAGATTGATCAAGAAGAAGAAGAGGAAACATATGACTCAGATGAATTTGTTTTTGGTTCTACTCCTTTTACAGAGCAAGAAAGATACATGAATGCTGAAGAAGAAGTGATGATAGATATCCGCATTGAAGAAGAGTACTCTACAGAGGATGACGAGATTCTAGGTAATGAGTGGGAAAGTGAGCTATCAGGTGAAGATGTTCAAGAGTTTAAGCATTCAGATCTTGACGATTCATCAGATTTTGGAGAGTGGATGGACGAAAACACAACCGATGAAGAAGCTCCTATAGCACTTGAAAAATAGGCAACGACAGTTGTAGATCCTATAAGCCAAGAATTAGTGATGAGAGTCGTGTACGAGCAGCTTGCACCTTTTCCAGAAGATGATGCATTGACTGAATACAAAGTTGCATGTGTACAAGATATAAATGAAACTCATATTCAGTATGTGGTGATGACCATTCCAACAGATGTACTTTGGCCACAAGACTTTCCTGTATATCTTTAGAAAGAAGTTTTGTATCTCCACATATTGCAGAGGTTGCTTGCATTGGAAGAAGATGCTCCACCTGATCACTAGCGTATCAATCAGTTTCTCAAAAACTTCTCATGGCCTGAACGGGAATACCCTCCTGAATCATGGCTCTTTGAGAGGGTGTTGCAGAGAAAGAAAAGTTTTGTGCTACCAAGGCAATCCTCACAACTAAAGAGAGATGGTTCTTACTTTTCTGAGTCAATTGACGGTTTCATGTGACAGTCCTAATCTCTTCTCATCCTTGCTCAGGAGAAAGAGCACGTGAAACACTTTTTGTTCTCATAATGTGTTTCCCCTTTCTGTGATGTGACCGTTATGTCGCAATGTTTTTCCCCTTTCCGTAATGTGACAGTTGTGTTCCTTGTGTTGTGAAGTTCCAACTCCCTAGGTGATCTTAGGAAGTCCGGTTTTAGGTGATGTAGGAGAAATGTCTTGTTCTAGGTGATTAGGAATGTGACCTGACTCTATTGCACAATGGATAAGGCACTGGTCCAACTTGCAAAAGTCCAGAGATTCTTGGTTCTCCTATGCCGTAAGTATCCACCATGGTCCCCAGACAGAGCCAATTGTTGTACCCAACCAAGTTTTTTGCTTCATTAAGGCATTTTGAAACAAGTCTAGAAAATTTTTCATCAAAAAGTCAAAAAAGCAAAATTTCTAAAAATAGAAATTTCTATTTTAAAAAATTTCTAAAAATAGACGTCGAGTTAGGTTTTCTGGGTTTCTTGAGATATGGATGTTGGCAAAACTTTCTAAAAATAGAAAGTTTCTAAAAATAGAATCTCCAAATCAGGTGTCGCACTCGATTCTCATTGGTCAATTTTCCTTCACGATCGGCACGGTTCAGATGGAATCTTCAAACGACCAAGTTTTCTCTACTGGGTCATTTTTACTTTTTCACAAGGTGAAGCATGAGCTTGAAAGTCATCAACACAAAAAAGTTCACCTGCCAAATCTCTTCGATGAGTTTCCAATGCTATTTCAAAGACGCAAAACTGACAAACGGCCGTCGACTCGACGATGCACGCAAAACAATGCAAGATGGATCCAAGGTGAAGTGAAAAGTTGGAAAATCAAAAAATTGGCTAAGTCTGGTGAAACTGGGTGCCCCAGGAGGCTAGGGGCGCCCATCCTCTCTAGTGTTAGTTTTTTTCACGTTTTTCGAGAAACATCGAAAATGCTTCCGTCAGCTCCTTTCCGGTTGGTCAAACTTGGTCAAACTTGGTCAAAAGTTGGTCAAAGCTAGGATTTCATCTCAGATATGTTCAGACTACTCAGATCACCCTCCGTCCCGCCTCGACAGTCGTCAGAACGACCGAAATTGAAGACCGAACAGGAGCCATGGGCACAAAAATCAAGAAAAGGTACAAAATTAAAATTTTTTGCAAAAAATGGCTAAGTGTTGACAAAATGGGCACCCCAGGAGGCTAAGGGCGCCCATCCTCACCAGTGTTAGTTTATTTTTCATGTTTTTCTCGAAAAACGCAAATCTCCTTCCGTCTGCCCGCTCCGGTTCAGTGTTGATCAGTTTGGCACATTTTTCGAGGCAAACAGAAGGTACAATCAGCTCAGTTTTCATTAGGCTTGCATATTTGCTAGATCATCAGACTCATTTCCATCCCAGTTGATAGAAATCGACAGCCAAACAGGGGTTCTGTGCCTCCAGAACGCGCACGCAAACCAAGAAATTGAAAAAGTTGAAAAAACTAAAAAAATGGCTAAGTGTTGGGAAACTGGGTGCCCCAGGAGGCTTGGGGCGCCCATCTTGAGCAGTGTTAGAATATTTTTGTGTTTTCAGTGTTTTCCGACATGCCTTGTTACCAATCTTCGCCCATTGGCACTTTCGGGGAGGTCAAACGATGTCAGATTGTCGAACGGAGGCAGGGGATGGAATCTCAGTTGATCAATCTTCAAAATGTCAGGATCAATTAGCTTTTTCAGTTCATGATGACATTTTTCCACCTTGTCAAAGTCAGAGACAGGCCATATTTGAGTCAAAACGAGTGTTGAAGTGTCGAAAATGAAGAAAATTTTGTTAACACTTCTTCCAACTCACGCATTCGATGACATCATCAAAGAAGATATTTTTTTGTCATCTTGCACATGAAGCCATAGGCTCCTACAAAATAGGGATTCTTCCTATTCAAAGACATCCACTTAGATTTATGCTTTAAAAGTTGCTTTCTTCATGGATGAGGATGAAGTTTTCTTCTCACACAAGTAAAGCTACTTTTTTGACCAAAAGATTTAGAAAGACAAGCTTTGGCTTCTTTATTTCATTATCTTTTGCAGGTTGCATCCAGAGGAAAGATTTTATTTTTCTTTCAACGGAGATTCGAAAACCCAAACCAAGTGTTTTTTCAGTTTTCTTCATAGATTCGGGTTGAGGAAGAAGAGAGGCTTGCTTTTTCAGGGTCCTTGTTTCAAGGAGATCATTTTTCAGAAATCCGACCAGAGCTTTTTTAGTTTTCGTCGAGATGGGTCCATCCAGATTATCCTCCTCTTGAAGATTGGGAGTTGTACTTTTTTTGGGGGGAAATTGCTTTTTTCCTGCTTTTTTGAGAAAATCTCCGCTTTTTCAAAATACGACAATCTGGGTTGCTTCAAAACAGAATTGCCTACAAAACCCATGTGCCAGCTTTTTTCGCTTAGAATCAGCTTTTTTATAAGAAATCAGCAAAAGAATATCAACGGATGACATCACCGAAAAGTAAGAATGTTGATGAGGATGCATTTCAAAAGAAAGCAACTTTAAAACATATGCTTTTTGTTTTAAAGCATGTGCTTTCATCCTAAGCTCATCCATTCTATATTTAGAAAGAAAGCACCTTGTGATAGTTGGAATCTTTTTGCTTTAAAGCATTTGTTTATTGTATCTTTGTCTTAGAATAGTAATAAAGCTTGCGAGTTGGCAAGTTAGGGTTAATCAAGGAGATTTTAGGGTTCCCTACTCCTTTGATTTTAGTATAAATAAGGGCATCCTTGCCCATTGTTTGTAATGGTAGTTGTGATAGCAAATTTGTTGTGCCTATTCTAGCCTGCAAACATTGTTATTCCAAGTGTCTGTTCATTTGTGTTCAGTGTTCTCCGGTGTTTGATCGCTTACTGTATGCCTACCTTTTGCTGCAGTCTGGCTGTCCTGGAGTTGTATTAAACTTTCTGATATTGAATAGAAATCTCATGCCTACTTTGCTCTGATATTCTATATCGATTCATCAAGTTTTTGTCGTCAGATGTGTAGCTTCTGTGGCTTTCGTTTTCAGCTTTCATCCTTAAAGTACTCTTAGTCTTGTGGTGTAAATCTGGAGGAAAACTACTTGAGTTTTTGTGTTAACAATCATTCCCGGTTCACTTTCAACTTCCTTTGCTCTAAATTTACTCAGGAGGTTGAAAGCGTCATTAGTCTATGCTAGTTGTAGTAGAAGTTTTATTAAAAAGGAAAAACCTCTTCTGCAGCGTTTAGAGTTTTATAACCTTGTGCTCTACAGCTGAGAATCAAAAAGAAGATAGGCGAAGTTTCATTCAAGTTATCTTTTCAGCGAACATCAGCAAGAAAGGGAACTCCCCCTTCCAATAGGAGAGTAGTTTATCTGTGCATAGCTGTTCGTTTCCAAATCGCATACCAGAGGTGCGAATTGAAACGCCAACACATACCATGGTTTGCATTTTTCAAAAGATCTTTGACTTATTTTAATATTACCAGGTAACACTAATTCATCACAAAATTTTCTATAAAATTTAGTTTGTGTTGTATCTAATAGGTGTTTTGGATGAGGATTGTGAACTTTGGACCCCACTCTTAATTTTAAAACATCTCTAGCATTAGATGATACCCTAGTATTATCATGCCAATATTTTTTGATCAAAGATCTGATTTCAACATTTAGTTTCATGTTAGATCTCGGGAGTCGACCACTAAAACTCCAACATTGGTTAATTGGATCATTTTCTATACTTTCTCTTCTTTTTGCTGCTCTTACCAATGTTTTAGGATGTATTTTTAGAATTCTACTAATATTGCTTACCATTCTTCTATTCAAAGTTGTTTTATTCACTATAGTAGTTGTTATAGCTCGTCTTGCTGCATTCTTATCTTTGGATTGACTATTACTTCCAATAGACTCAATGGCACTAGCAACAGTGGACATAGCATGTTTTAGTGATTGATCTTTTCTTCTTGGTTTAACAAAAATCCCTAACATTTTCATTACTTTTCTCATTTTCCACATTCTCATTAATTGCATCATTAGTTGACATTGAAACGATAGTTTTTTTACAATAAAAAATTCCTTGTATAATCTATTGGCATGTGTTCTTATTTATCTCCAAGAAATTTTACCAAGAGGATTATCCAAAATATCTCTTTCAATTTTTTTAAAAAATTGTCATTTTCAACATCACATCCTGGATTTTCATTTTCATTTTCAACTTCAAAACGATTTTCATTTTCAACAACGAAACGGTTTTCATTTTCATTTTCAACAAAAGGATTTTCGTTTTCATTTTCAACAACAAAACAATTTTCATTTTTATTTTCAACAAAAGGTTTTTCATTTTCATTTTCAACAACAAAACAGTTTTGGTTTTCATTTTCATTTTCAACAACAATTTGTTTCAAATTTTGATCTCTACGAATATTATCAATCTTAACATTGTTATATCCAGCTTGTTTTAAATCTCCTATCAACACTATTTCAATTTCATTCAAAGATGGATTTGAAGAAGTACCTGGATTTGTGCCTATTGAAACATTCTCCATAGCATTGATAGAGGGATTTGAAGACATACCAGGAGTAGTTTGTATAATCGTATTAGTTTCCACATTCACCTCTTGCAAATTTGCATCATCTACATCCATGGTCTCCTTAATGTTTTTATCTTCAATAGTTATGGAATTGGATGCTTCAGCATTATTCATTGATTGAATCTTTATTCTTCTATCTCTTTGTCTTTTTACCTCCTCTCTCTTTGCTTCAATTTCTTCAGGGGTTAATACCTTCCTATCTTTCCTCTTATTACGACTTTGTGATCCCATGATTAAAAAATTTATGAAACATGTACAAATGAATGTAAAAAACTTGAAAGCCTTTCTTCTTTGTTCAAGTCCTTCAAACAAGTACCAATTCAACAAAATTTCACTCAAATGGTGTCTCAATGATGGCTTCTATCAAAATTTAAACAATATTCCAAGTTGATGGACCTGCAAAAGAAAAAAAGATGGTAGAGAATGCTGCAAATGTCACTGTCGGCCATACTGTAGAGCAAGTTGTAGGGCTGACAGTCATAGTACAGTCTTATTAAAAAAATGAACAAATAATAAATGGGATCCCGTTTTGTTTTGCACCGGTGGAGTAAGAAATGGGATCCCGTTATTTAAAATTTGAATTTTAAGCTCGGGTTTTACTTTGTAACCCGGTTCGGGAAATGCTTTGGGGACCCGAACCTGACCTCTGGACTTGGTTTGACCTGCAACCTGAAGGTTCTTGAAGGTCCTGTCAATGTCACAACAAAATATTGACTTTGGGAATATATCTGAAGGTCTATTTTGCAGGATATTTTGACGAAATTAAAACCCACTATAGATCAGATAGTGTAGATTCCAAATATGTAATTTTTTTTACAATTGGATTAATTTTTCTATTTTTTAATCAATTTCTAATGAAATAGGTCCATAAACTTTAATTATCAGAGTTTTTTAGTATTTCAATAACTTTTTATTAAAATATTTTTTTGTAAAAAAAATTGTAGGAAAACGTACTTTAGACAATTCTTTTCAATTTAAAAAAAAAATTCAAAAAATGTTTAGTTCATCTTATGCGTGACGTACACGATAATTTTTTAAAAGAAAAAAAATGGCCAATAAAAAATTAATTAAAAAAAATTCAATAAAAAATTACAAAAAAATATGGAAAATGTGCTTCAGTGAGTTACAAATCTTTTGCCAAAAGAATTTTCAAAAATATGATTATTTAGGTCAAAATATGGATGACGTACACGTACATGGTATAGTAAAAAAAATGACTTTTAAACAGTGGTTTTTAGAAACGCCTATTCAAAATCAATTTCTATCATCTGGGTATTGAAAAAAATTACATATTTGGAAACTAGACTCCGCATACTACATTTCATATTTAGTGACTTTTTTCAAGATTCCACCTTTAAGTGCTTCAAATTTTTAGGTCAAATGTGACAAATTCTAAAAATTAGCGAAAACACTTCCACTTTTTGGCCAATAAGTGGACACAACTTCTTGCACACACCCATGATCTATAGAGGTCTTCATCCCTGCAAACCCTTGTTTCTAGTTCAAAGCAAAAGCTCCAACTTGCATGACAAAAGATGAGTGAGTGAATGAATGCCAAAGAATGAATTCTCTTTTTCTTTTTGTTCTCTCATTTTCCAACGCCCAAGAAGAGTATTTTTTACAATTTTAATATTTAATAACTTAAAAATTCCTTATGCCTCCATGAGTTGGGTGGCCCGCACATGAACCTAGCACATTCACTTTTAAAACAACTTATGACTCCCTTAACATAAGTTTACTTTATAAAATAAAGCAACTCATATTAAATTAATATAAGTTAAATCTTTAATTTAACTTAATATCTCGACATTTAATAAATCATTCCTCGCTCATTTTGAAAACCATGTGACATGTGCTAGATACTCCAACCAGCAATACTAAAAATGGAAATATCAAACAAACTCCATCGATGATCCCCTGCCTAACTTACTATAAATAGTAAGTCATAGCAAATGTGTCCAAGACACCCTCGGAAGGAAAGAAGAACTCAACCCATCATTCAATTGCACTTGAACTACTGGAAATCCTCCACATAAGTTCTCTAACCAACCTCCATTAGCCTACGGGAACCCTAGAATAGGCTATCTGCTCCCACCTGTCAAACTGGCTAAGAAGGGGACATTACAGTCCACCCTCCCCAAAATTGCTTGTCCTCAAGCAATCTCAGCTCAGGATGCTATAATATCTGCTCACTCTCCCACGTTGCATCTTCATTGGCAAGTTCTTCCATTTGACTAGGTACTCTTTGATGATCTTCTTCTTGAGATTCCTCTCTCGAGTGTTAATGATAGCCTCTGGAATCAGGATTAGCTTCCCTTATCCAATGGTGGTAACTTAGATGAGGGAACAACATTGTGCCCAAGTGTCTTTTTGAGCCTGGATACATGAAATACATTGTGTACTCTACTATTGGTTGGTAGCTCAAGCTCATATGCAACTTCTCCCACTCTCCTGGACACTCAGAATGGACCATAAAACCTAGGTTTTAACTTCTATGCTCCACTCCTTTTGAGAGTGGACTGTCTGTATGGTTGGAGCCTTAGGTAGACTGTCCCCAACCTCAAAACTCTTCTCTACTCGGTGTTGGTCTACATACAATTTCTGCTGATTTTGTGGTTGTTGCAGATTCTCCTTGAGCTCTTTCATGATATTCTTACTTTCTTGCAACAAGTCTTTTGCCTTGAGTACCCTACTGTCACCAAGTAGCAAATCCATGAAACTAGGGGCATCATACCCATATAAAGCCATAAACGGCATCATCCTGATTGACATATGATATGTCGTGTTGTAACAGTACTCTCCAAGATGCAACCATTTGATCAATGCTCTCTACTGCCCCGAAACATAGTTTCTAAGATACCCTTCCACCCATTTGTTCACTATTTCTGTTTGCCCATCTGTTTGTGGGTGGTAACTGGTACTAGGAGTAAGCTTGGTGCCACACAACCTGAACAACACTTGCCAAAAGAGACTTAGGAACTTGTTATCGCTATCACTCACAATTCCCCTAGGTATCCCATGCAACTTGAAGATCTCCCTAAAAAATAAATTAGCCACTTGTATTGTTGTGTATGTCACTGATATAGTGAAGAAGTGTGCAAACTTAGTTAGTCTGTCAACTACTATGAATATGCAATCCTTCCCCTATGCCTTTGGTAGCCCAGTGATGACGTCCATGGAGATGTATTCCCATTTCTGATTTGGAATGGGCAAGGGTTGAAGTAGTCCAACTGGATAAGTATGTTCATTCTTATTCTACTGGCAAATAGAACACTCTATAACATACTTAAGGACTTCATTCTTAAGTCCCTTCCATGTGAAACGCTCCCTAACCTACCTATATGTCTTGAAGAATCCAGGATGGCCAGCCATAGGTGTGTCATGGAAAGTCCTCAAAATTTTTCCCTTAAATTGAGAGTTAAGCACTAGGAATATCCTCTCCTTATAAATAATCAAGTCATTGGCCATGGCTATGATTCCCGCTGCCCAAGAATCCTTAGCATACTCTACTGAAATTGACTCTCTCCAATCAGCAGAGATCTCCCCTAACAAACACAAGTGGGCTCTCCTAGATAATGCATCTGCCACTATGTTCTTCTTCCCTTTGACATATTCTACGTCAAATTCATATGCTTGTAGCCTACTCACCCACTTCTGTTGACGATCATTCAGGTCCTTCTGGTTCATGAAGTACTTAATGGTGTTATGATCTGTCTTGATGATGAACTTACCTCCAACTAGGTAGGGTCTGAATTTGGCCAATGCATGCATTATGGACAACATCTCTCTGTCATATAGTGAATAACTCTTCTCCACACCCCTGAGCTTCCTACTCTCAAATGCTATGGGGTGTTTCTCTTGCATCAGTACTACCCCAATCCCCTCTCCAGAAGTGTCACACTCCAACTCAAAGGGATTGGAGAAATCAGGAATTGCTAACACAAGGCAAGTGGACATCAACTGCTTGGAGTGTTCAAAATACTTTTGTGTTGAGTCTGACCATATAAAGGCTCCCTTCTTGGTCAAGTCTGTAAGTGGAGTTGTAGTCTATGAGAAGCCCTTAATGAACCTCCTATGGAAACCACAGCCCAAAGAATCCCTTGAGCTAAGAGAGATTCGTAGGTGTAGGCCATTCTATGATAGCCCTTATCTTTTCTAGATCAACCCTCACACCATCTGCACTGATAATATGACCAAGATAAAGCAACTCAGTCATGCTGAAGTCACACTTAGACTCCTTGGCATACAAAGACTCACTCTCCAGGATACTCAACACATCCTCAAGATGTCTCATGTGCTCTTCCCATGTTTTACTAAAGATCAAAATGTCGTCAAAGAAGATCAAGACAAACCTCCTCAACTGTTTTCTGAATATTTGATTCATACAACTTTGGAAAGTAGTTGGTGCATTAGTCAGTCCAAACGGTATCACCAAAAACTCAAAGCGACAGTAATGGTAGCTGAAAGTAGTCTTTTCTATGTCCTCTCTCATCCTGATCTGATGATATCCTAACCTCAAGTCAATTTTTGAAAAGTAACAAGCTCTGTGAAGCTCATCAATTAGCTCATCAATGCAAGGAATAGGATATTTGTTTTTATGTTCTTCTTGTTTAGTGCACAGTAGTCAATGCACATGCATATGGTCCCATCCTTCTTTTTGACAAGTACAACTGTAGAAACGAATGTGCTCTTGTTGGGTCTGATGTGCCCCATCTTCAACAACTCCTTGATGGTTTTCTCTATCTCTTCTTTAAGCCTCCTAGGATGACGATAGGGTGTAGTAATCACCAGTTCGGATCCATCCTCCAACTCTATAACATGCTCAATCCCTCTGTCAGGTGGCACTCAAGGTGGTATACTCCCAAACGCCTTACTGTGCTTGGTTAACAACCTCTGAATGTCTGGATGGTGGCTATTTTCCTACTGTTGTGGAACCTCTAGCATGATTAGGCACTCAGCTGCCCACTCTACCTGGTCATGTCTGAGCATTTTCTCCATTCTCTTGAGAGAAACTACTCGAGGCCCTCCATCTGATAATGCCCTAAGAACAATCTTTTTGCCATTGGATTCAAATTTCATTTCCATATTCCGCAAGATCATAGTGAACTCTCCAATAGTCATCATCCAGTGCATGCCTAAGACCACATCAGTATCACCAATGCCAACTACATAAAAATCATCCTTGATTTCATACTCACCCAGCCGAATACTCAAACCAAAAATTTTCCTAGTACATGTGAGTTTGAAGCCATCTACTACCATCACCTTAAAGCCCTCAAACTCCTCAGTCTTAAGCCCACGTTTTGCAACCAACCCCTCATCAATGAAGTTATGTGTTGCGCCTATATCAATAAGAGTGATGATGTGTTGTCCACCTAGAACTCCTCTAACTCTGAAAGAGCCAACTTTCTGGAAGCTAGAGAGTTGTGCCATCACTCCTTCACCATCACTTCCCTCCTGAGATGAGTTTTCATCATTGTTGTCCTCCTTATCAAATTGCTGATCTATTTTTTCAGAATTGGTTTCTTCAGTAGAAAAGTACTCAATTTGTTTTTCCTTTGCCTTATTAAGGCATCTATGAGTTCGATCCCATGGCTCTCTACAATGGAAATGAAGTTTCTTCATCCTATACTCATTCAACTGGTCATTACTCAACTGATTGGTCTTTTCTCTTGGTTGGTTTATATCACGCTGAAAGGGCTTCTTATCCTTGTCTTTTTTGTATGGAAACCCCTTGGTCTAAAATTTGCTTTTGGAGGTAGAAGACTTCCTGTCCCTAGCTTTTTTCATAGCTTCATGTAGAGGTGGTGGATCAAGGCCCTTGATCCAGCCTCGTAAAGGATCTGTGAGTCCATCTATAAAGAGAACCATCATTCTACACTCTGAGATATTAGTCACCATCACTGATAGCTTCCGGAACTCAGATATGTAACTCTCTACTGAACCCCATTGTTTCTGTTGTGCCAATTCCTTAACTGTAACTCCGGGTCCTCCTTGTCAAATCTGTCAATCAATCACCCAGTGAACTCTGCATATGATGTAATCTGATCATGACCAAGAGTGATCTCCTCATGGTGCCACCACTCATGGGCAATGCTGTCAAGATGTAAGGCAGCATAGGTGATTGCCTCCTCTTCTGGCATAGGGCTAAGCTAAAGGAAGCTATCTAGCTTCTGTACCCACGCTCTCACTGTTGTCTTCCCTGACCCATCAAAATATGGAATGTTCAACTTGTTCACCTTCTTCTGTAGCTCATAATTCTACTATCTACCACCCTTGTTGGGTCTGTGTTTCATCCTTAAATCTGAATATTCACGGAAGGACATTTCAGATTGAAACTCCTCTCTAGAAGCCCGCTGATCTCT
The DNA here is from genome assembly GCA_027924645.1 of Cunninghamia lanceolata. Taxonomy (NCBI): domain Eukaryota; kingdom Viridiplantae; phylum Streptophyta; class Pinopsida; order Cupressales; family Cupressaceae; genus Cunninghamia; species Cunninghamia lanceolata. The sequence goes on from BSBN01000512.1 coordinate 7,428,223, forward strand.
AATAATCACGTCGTGAAACTCAAGTTGTGTGGGCTCAAGATCTGGTGTATTGTTTCGTGGGGTGAAAGTAGGTATGCTAAGTCTATCATAAGTTGTATGTTGGTTAACTCCTCTATTATTGATAGATACTTCACCATCATTTCTTCTGTCCTCATCATCTATGTAATTGTTCCTGTCACCATTGTTGTCCACACCGTTGTTCCTGTTCCTGTTATTGTTGTTGTTATTATTTTTAGCATTCCCAATGGCTTGGTGTGCTATAAGGTCCACAAGACGATTAAAGTTATTCTGTAACTCTCGTTGTCCCCTAGCCAAATCATTCAGAATTTCTGTAGTACTAGGTTCTTCATGATCTCTGTCACCCATACCTATCTCTACTCTATCAACACCTATGAATGGATTAATGTGTGGAGGTACTTCCAAGTTCGGTTGTGACCTGTTCCTTCTAAGATAGTATTGATGTGTATTGGGTTGCATTACTCAATACATACTCTGCATGTTTATGTCTGACCTCACAAGATGGCAAGATGAGCTGTGCTCTAATACCACTGTAATATACACCTTGATTTCTGTAAAGTTTTGTGACCAAGTTTTTTGCTTGTTTGTTTTTGCTCATTGTTGTGTGTTTTTTTATTGTGTTTGTGTTTTCACATATATTGTTCAATAACAGTAATGAAATATATGACATGCAAAGATACCTAGATAAAAATATGGCAAAAACACATAAAACTATGAATACCTAGATGAATAAATAGCTCAAATATCAATACGGTAACATACCCATTTCCATTTCTTCAAGGTTGCAAGTCTGATATAAATTAAACCAGCAAGGTGGTCACATACAAATGCTCACAAAACTCAGCAATGGATTATCTCCGTTTGTCAAATGCTTACAATGCAAAGAATAACCCTAGGCGCCCCTGTCTCATGCAAAATCAGCTCTAAATGGTAGGTGTTTCCTCTTTAGGGAAGCTCACGACCCTATGTAGGTTGTACAGCTTGGTTGTAGGCTGCTACAACAGCAAACTCCACCCCAAAACCCTCAAAATCTGCTGCAATGCCTTAAATCTGAACCTATAGACCTATATAGACCTTCTATGCCAAGTTTGAAGTGAAATATCTTCACAAAACATAATAAATATGTTGTTGTGTATGGTACGGCCAACATTTAGAAGGGAACGGCTAGCATAGTGAGAAATCAGTTCTAAAAACCCTCCAAAATTGCCCCAACCTGCAACTGTATTACTCTTCCATAGCTGCTCATAAAAACCTGATCATAAACTTGCATAAAACCCTCATAAAATCATCAATCCAAGCACAAGTGCAATCTCTGGATGAGATTAACAACAACCCTCCTAATGATGTCTTCCAATCATGAAGAGAGTGTGATCTACATAGGTCTTCGTCCCTACAAACCCTTGTTTCCAGTTCAAAGCCAAAGCTCCAACTTGCATGACAAAAGATGAGTGAGTGAATGAATGCCAAAAAATGAATTCTCTTTTTCTTTTTGTTCTCTCATTTCCCAACGCCCAAGAAGAGTATTTTTTAAAATTTTAATATTTAATAACTAAAAACTCCTTATACCTCCATGAGTTGGGTGCCCCCCACATGAACCTAGCACATTCACTTTTAAAACAACTTATGACTCCCTTAACATAAGTTTACTTTATAAAATAAAGCAACTCATATTAAATTAATATAAGTTATTTAACTTAATATCTTGATATTTAATAAATCATTCCTCGCTCATTTTGAAAACCATGTGACATGTGCTAGATACTCCAACCGGCAATATGAAAAATGGAAATATCGAACAAACTCCACCGATGATCCCCTGCCTGACTTACTATAAATAGTAATTCCTAGCAAATGTGTCCAAGACACCCTTAGAAGGAAAGAACTCAAACCATCATCCAATTGCACTTGAATTGTTGGAAATCCTCCATAGAAGTTCCCTAACCAACCTCCATTAGCCTATAAGAACCCTAGAATAGGATAACTACCACCACCTGTCGAACTGGCTAAGAAGGGGACATTACATAATAGTAGCCTTGTAATATTTATATTGAACAACTAAAATAAGTAATTATCTAATATGTCATTGGCTTACATTTGCAATGAAAAGATAATTTATTATCTTATTGTATATATAAATTACATCAAATTTTAATTTATTATTTTCTAATTCATTGTTGTATAAACCACAATAATGTTGCATATTCATTGCACATATAAAATGTACTATAATAGAATCATTTTTTAATAATTTTTGAGTGAAAATTTAAATGTATGGACATTGATTAAATGCATAAGGTTGTTTATTGATAGTTTATCATGCTTTTAAATTCATATGTTCATTTGAATCTTACCTACATTCAAGCTTGTTCACATGTATGCATAATTGGTTAGGATTTGTCATATGTAATCAAGTGAAATTAATTTTATTTGCAATTTTAAATTATAATACATACAAGTACATTGTTCTTTATTTTGCAATGAAAATGGCTAAACCATTTGCCCGTACAGATAGGGAAATTATGAGATTGTAATCAATTATACAAGACCCTCAAACCACAGGCTTTATAGGCCAAATTGTGAAATTATATTACGTAGTTTGATTAGTGTTAGAAATAGTTTAGGGGGGTCTTAGTCCATATTCTAATGAGACTTTAGCGACTATTATTGCCCATATGAGACAATGTTTCAGGTGATGTTTCATCAGCTACTGAACAACAAAATGTGCCAAAATAATTCATCAAACGTGATTTCTTTCCACACTATGTACCTAGTTCTAGTGTTAGTAGCTATCAGGTCCCTAGGTGTGTGCCTTCACTTTGCATCTTTGATTACCCTAGATTCATAGCTGTCCATGGTCATTATCCAAATAATGACCAAATTCCATTATATTTTGCACATCAGTTATATTTTGAGGTTTACTTGGGCCTCAACGTTAATTGTTTAGGTTTACCTTCATACGTGTAGTAGGGTTTGTAATAGACAAGCATACAATCATCTAGATCAACAACTCCATTGGCATAGACTATTGGTTGGTGAGAGGATGCCTTAAGTGTTTACTCTAGGCCTTAGCTTTATTGTTGGCCATGTGGTTAGTTGGTCTTGTTGAGGTTGTTGTCCAGGCCCAAACCATCTCTTTAGATCGGGTGGGTTAGTACTTGTTGAGGCAATCATGTAGGTCTTCTGTAGCACATGGAGTTGCATTGCCATTGTAGCTTGATCTGTACCATGTTGCCTCCCCATCTCTAGAGGATCTTGACCATATTATTGTTGATGGTGAGATACACGAGTCTACATGATTTCTTGTAGGGGACCTGATGAGGGCATATTAGGTTATATTACCACAGTTGAGCGTCCCTCTCAGATGTTGGTGCATATGTGGACCATGTCCTCATAGAGTTAGAGTTCAATACCCACCTAGCCTACAAATGCATAGGTTGCATGTAGATCCTCTAGTGGTTAGCAATCACAACGATCAATATCATCTATAAATCATTGTCACTCCTCGCCATTCTACCGATGTCACGTAGGACCATCTATTGATCATTTTATCGCTCCTTAACATTCCACATGTATGACATTGGAGCAACTTGCATAGGACATGGCTTTTATAGAGTTGAATTATTCATGTTTGATGCCCTCTCACATTCATAGTCCTTTGGGGCATCGTTACTATAGTTGTTTAATGAGAGATCTTTGGTAGAAGTTGAGGTTATTGTGCACACTACATCTATATATGTGTGCACATATTGTGATTTGGGTGGAGATGGTGTTCCTCTTACTCCAGCTACATGGGCATAATTTAAGTTTAAGTTAAAATATATTATAAAATTAAAACCTTATGCATGTGGCATCTGCACAATTATTATTCAAAATTATTTTTTCTTTTTTGCACATGTAGCTCAAGTTAGCACTTGATATTCCTAGTTCAAGTGTAGGGTGTGTATGCATGTGTGCTTCATTCGACAATAGTGACTAGGTGATATATATATATATATATATATATATATATATATATATATATATATATATATATATATATATATATATATATATATATATATATATATATATACTAGTTTTAAATTAAATATACATTTTTGTATAATTTATGTAACTTTTGTATAATTCATTTTCTATTTTTTGTGTATTTTTTGTTCTAATTTGTTTGTGTACATTTTTTGTAGGGCTTTGTTCATTATTCAGAGCATGATTCTCACTCCAAGGGTCGCTCGACTAGGAGCATACTTGATGCCTAACACATGTTTATTTTATGATGTATTTACTAGTTCAGAATTTTGACATTTACCAATTTTAGAACTTTGGATTTATTGTGTATTTACTTTGACGTTTACCAGTTTCATAGTTGGACTTATGTATAGTTGACATTGACGTGGACATTTATTTATATATTTACTTGGACATTATCATTGACATGGACATTTATCTATATATTTACTATGTGGAAGTATAAACTAGTAAGTACAATTCGTCACTTTGAAAAACCCAATGAATCTATTTAACTAATAATAAAATATAGGGTCTAGAATTTCATTATAAATTGAATATGTATAAATACTTAATAATTAATTGAATATGATAAATTGAATTTATGAATATCAATATCAATATAAATAAATCATGGTAAATCAATAAATGATTAATTAAATATGTATAAGTCACTTAATCATAAGTTGAATTTATGAATATCAATATCGATATGAATAAAATCATGCTAATTGATAAATTGAATATGATAATTGAATTTATGAATATTGATATCAATATGAATAAATTGTGCTAAATCACTAAATGATAAATTGAATATGATAAATTATACTTATGAATATCAATATCAATATAATCAGTTAATGAAAAAATGAATTTATGAATAATGATATCAATATGAATAAATCATGTTAAATCACTAAATAATAAATTGAATATTCATTTAAATCACTTCATGATAAATTGAATTAATGAATATAATATGAATATGAATAAATTGAATATGATAAATTGTTCATATGTATAAATCACTTAATGAAATATTGAATATGATAAATTAAATTTATGAATATCAATATCGATATGAATAAATCGTGCTAAATCACTAAATGATAATGAATATGTATAAATCACTTAATGATCATTAAATTTAATATGTATAAATCATTTAATGAATATCAATAACAATATGAATAGATCAAGGAATTTTGAAATGAGCTTTGAGCGAGAAGTGAGTGGATCATGGATTGAGCATGCATCGCCTATGTGGAATGGAGATCCTCCCATGGTAGACAAACTTGGCTTCATCTCCATCCTATGTGGGTTCTCCCCTACGTTGAAACGAGGGTCAATTTGTAAAAAAATGCACTTTAAAGAGCAAGGCAAGAAGCCTTGGGCAGCATTTTTTAAATCTTTGACTCTAAAGTCCCCAGGCAACATTTCTTTCTATGATTTAGAAGGTCTGGTTGTCAAGCTTGTGGACCTACGATCGATAGTCATTCACAAAATGGATCATGCTCTGGTTGGTAAATTCTTTGGCAAAAGGCCTTACATCAACCTTGTTCATCGTTAGACTATTAAACAATTGAAGATAAAGGGCCATTTGGAGGTAAGTGCTCTTCTGAAAGGCCTTTTCTTCTTTGGATTTTTCCTCTCTAAGGACTACATGAAGGTTTTGGTTGATGGTCCTTGGCTATTGGGTAAAGCTCGCCTCTCTTTGTGCAAGTGGAAGCTTGGGTTTGATCCCTCAATTGATCTCAACACCATGGTGTCAACTTGGATAAAGTTACCAAGACTCCCATTGTAGCACTTGGATGAAGAAATTATTGTTGGGATTGTGAACTCATTCAGGTAATTCCTAATGCCTAACAATGCTAGAAAAAGTAGTAGATTGGTGTTTGCCTGTTCCTATGTGAATGTTATTATAAACAAAGTTTTGCCCTCCACGATTGCTCTAGAATCCAAATTTGGCCATTGGGTTCAAACTATACAGTATGAAAATGCTACTCTCTATTGTCAAAATTGCTTAAGGTATGGACATATGTCTGACTCTTGTCCCATGAAAGGTCCTAAGGATCATAAAGTAAGAGCAAAGAGGATGAACCCAGTAGCATTATGAAGGAGCAGGAACAACCATTGGTTAGTAGTGAAAGGGGATCTATGCTAAGGGTTGAGGGGGAGCCCACCAAAAATGGTCTAGTTGGGGTTACCCTCTCTCAAGAGGCCCTAGTCTCTAAGTTGGGTGTGGTCTCTCCTCAGGATCGAGTCAAGGAATAGCCTAATGTCCCTCAAGGAGAAGGAAGTCAGGAAGATGTCAACACTTCTCAGATGGTCAAGGTCCTTGAGGACATAGAGATCTTCTCTTAGGATCTTGATAAGGAACAACTTGAAGATTCTTAAGGAGATGATAACCAAACCCAAATTTAGCATATCCAAGTTAAGGTAAGTGTTCAATTGAGGAACTCCAAGGGGTGATAGGTATTATCCCTAGCTAAATGATAGAGTTTACACTTGTGGCAGAGACCTCTTTAGGTGTTACAAGCTCCCCAAAGTTGGTGGAGGTCAAGTGTGAGAATCCTTACCTTTCACCTTTTAGTCAACTATCCTTCTTTGGTAAAGGAAAATCATAGAAACTAAAAGACAGTAGAAGAACAACAAATGTGGGACTTGACCCAAACAAAATGATCCAACCCATAAAGTTGCCAGTGAAAAGTAGAGAACTCTGGAGATGTCCTCCAAGGAAATAAAAAAAAGAAGATAATCTCATGGAATACAAGAGGGTTGAACAACTCTCACACACAATTTATTCTTAATAATAGATTGAAGGAAGTAAAATTGGACATTCTTCTTATACAAGAAACCAAAATGACCCAGAGTTCCTTTATGAATTGCATCTATTACATTTGGCCCTTTGCCCAACATCAAGCCATGTTGGTCAATGGGGCTTCAGGGGGGATAGAAACTTTGTGGAAACCGTCTAAGGTGGAGGGGACCTTTACCTCCATGAGTAAAAACTTCCTTACCATGCATTTTAGACACAAAATAACAAGGATTTCCTAGTTTCTAACCAACATTTATGCCCCCAACTCAAGATATCAAAGAAGACCATTGTGGAATGGCCTTTATATAGGAGACCAACTTTGGATGGTGGTAGGAGACTTTAACTCTCCCCTCTACCCATCAGAATAGAAAGGTAGTATCAGTGACTTCTTTGACAACATGATAGACTTGGCTGACTTTATTGCTACAGGTAGTTTAATGGATATTGATCTTAGGGGATCCCTTTGCACTTGGTCAAACAATAGAGTGGATTCCCATCTAATCCAAGTCAAACTTGACATATATTTTTATCTCCTCCAATTGGAGCATTGTGGACAAATGTAATCTCTCATCTCTTTTGAGAACTGGGTCAAACCACAACCCCCTCCTACTTGTTTGGGATATGGAGACCAACAAAGGGAGATACCCATTCAAAGTTGAGATTATGTGGATGTTTCATCCAAACTTCACATAGAAAGTGGAAAGATGGTGGAATTTGGAATCTGAGGGGACAACTATGTATAAACCCATCAAAAAGCTGAAGAATGTGAAAAGGAAAGTTAGAGTGGAACAAATCATCTTTTGGAAACATCTTCGAGACTAAAAAGGAGTTGAAAGATAAACTCTCTAATTTACAATAGGAGGCAAATGGGGCCACAAATGAAAGTTGGAAAGAAGAAAAATACATGTTAAGTTAGCTTCACAACATCTATGCTAAAGAAGAAATCTTTTGGAAACATAAATCAAGGGATCAATGGCTCAAAGTTGGGGACGAAAACACCAAGTTTTTCCATCAATCAACATTAAAACATAGGAGGAATAATAGAATCACTAAACTTGTTCGAGAGGATGGAATTATGATCAACAAAGAAGAAGAGATTAAAAAGGAGTTAGATACTTTTACTTTGTTCAATAATGCTATAATTGATAAAACTAAAGAGGAAGACCTTTCGGAGGTTATCCCTAGATCTATCACTATTGATGACTTGAGTGGCATGGAAAAATGTGTTCTACAAGAGGAGGTCAAGGCTGTTGTCTTCTCATTTGAACCTTACAAGGTTGTTGGGCTTGAAGGCTTTGCCCTTGCTTTTTTCAATTTTTTGGGATATAGTGGCTCAAGAAGTCATTGTTGCTATCCAAGAATTCTTTGAAAAGGGCCAGTTACTCCGATAAATAAGGAATACTTTTATTGTTCTTGTTCCTAAGAAAATTGGAGCCAACAACCTTAATGATTTTAGACCTATCGGTTTATGTAATACATTTTACAAAATATGCTTGAAGATGTTAGTTTTGATAATTCAAGCATTCTTGGACAAGATCATTTATAAAAACTAAAATGGGTTTGTCCCTAGAAGACAAATCTTGGATTCTATAATTTTTGTTCATGAAGTCTTCCACTCTATGGATAAGAGCAGGAAAGGAGTGGCCCTCAAACTTGATATATCCAAGGCCTATGATAGAGTTTCATGGGACTTCGTGACAATTTTTTGAGAGATTTGGATTTCATAGGAGGATCCTCAAGTTGCTAAAATGTTGTTTCACAACTTCAAGCTACTATGTTCTTATTAATGGCTACCCCCAAGGATAGTTTGGGTTTAAAGGTGGTTTAAGACAAGGAGACCCCCTATCCCCGTACCTCTTCATTATTTTGGCAGAAGTTCTGAGAAGGAATCTATCAAAGTTCATTATGAATGGCAACTTGGAAGGATTTAAACCAACTTCTAACCTAAATCCCTCATCCCATTACTAGTTTGTTGACAACACTATTCTCTTGGGAATGACCTTAATTCAACATTGCTACAGTCTTGAGGCAAATGAATAACCTTGACTTGAGAGTGGGCTTTACTTCAACACTGGCAACTCCACCCCATCCCACATTGATGATATTCTTAGATGCAACATTAACCAACTCCCTAGTACATACTTTGGTATGCCTCTCAGCTCTGAAAAAATCAATAATGGAATATGGGACAACCTTCTTGAAAGAATCCAAAAAACACTTATAGCATGGAAAGGAAATCTTCTAAGCCATACATGTAAGGTTCAACTCATCAAGAGCATTTTACAAAAATATTCCTATTTATTTGTTCTTTGTTCAAAATTCTTAATTTTATGACCGATAAGGTTGAACAAATCCAAAAAAATATTTCTTTGGTCCAGGATTAAAGATAAACAAAGGGTGGCCTTGGTGGCCTGGGACAAAAAATTTTGTCCCAAAAGTGCTAGGGGATAGGACTATGAAAGATAAAAGGCATAAAGTGGGTTGGTTATGAGCTACTTTGAATGGAGTAGAATCATGCAAGCCAAATATTTAAACAATGATGCTAGCTTGTCCTTCATCAATAGGAGTCACATTCTTTCTTGGTCGGCCATCTAGAACAACATTGTAAAATCCAAACAACTTTACAATAATGGCTTAATATGGATAATGGGAGATGGGATGACTGTGAATTTTTGGGAAGACCCTTGGATTCTGAGTACTCATTTGAATGTTGGTCGTCCTTGCGCTAGGATGGTTCAGAAGTTATGACAGAAATATGGTAGATTGGTGGCTAATCACTGGACTAATGCTAATGGCACTTGGGAATAGATAAAGTTTGGTGAAGAAATAGATACTATTGACAATGCAACCCTTTTAGATATCACCACCAAATTAAGTGGATATAGATTTAATTTAATCTCCAGGAAGGACACCTTAATCTAGACTACTGAGTCTAGTGGATCTTACTCCGTTAAATTTGGATTTAACCTCCTATCCACTCATCAATCTACTAATTTCAATTGGAAATTTGTCTGGCACCCTAAATTGATTCCTCAAATTAATTTCTTCTGGTGAGCCTACTACCAAGGAAAGATCCTTATAGTTGATAATCTTAATCGAAGGGGTTTCTTGTATGTTAATAGGTGTATCCTTTGTAAGAAAGATGAAATAATTGGTCACCTTTCATTAACTACCCTTCTAGTTGGCATTTAAAGAAATCCATTTTAAGTAAGTTTAAGACATAGTGGGTTTGGCTTGGTAACTTCTTCTCCATGGTCAATAGTTGGAAACCTCAATTAATGCATCTAATGCTAAAGGAAATATGGGTCTAACCCTACCTCACATCTACTTGGCTATATGGAAGGAGAGGAATAACAAAATCTTTCGGTAGAAGAGTAAACCTTGGAACATCATTATGGGGATATAAATTAGCTCCATCATAGAAAATGCTGATGCCTTCCAAATCAATAAATTGAGTGCCCCCCTTCGGAAACAAAGAATAGAATTGTTTCTAATTTGAAAATCAAGGCCCCTCTAAGCAATATGAATATAGACAAAATTGCAAGAAGAAAAACTTCTAAGTGGAAACCACCTAGCCCTGGATGGGTCAAATTGGATTTTGATAGTAGCACCAAAGGAAACCTTAGAAAAGCAAGATCTAGTAGAATTATAAGAGATAACAAAGGCACATTGTTGATGGCCTATGTCAAGAATCTTGGAATCCAGACAAACAATGTGGTTGAGGCTATGGCTGCCCTTGTTGGCCTCACTCTGGCCAACAATTTGGGAGCTCCAAATATTATAATTGAGGGGGATTCTAAAAGTATAATTGACATGTTAAATAGAAAGACTTCACCTCATTAGTTCATTAGGGGTATAATTCAAGGTACTTTTGAGTTGATTAAATCCTTTAGCAATGTTATTATATCCCATAACTATAGAGAAGGGAATAAAATCACTGACATCCTTGCCAGCCTGGGTAGTACCTTAGTTGATCACGTGCAATGGATCAACCCTTTGTCTATGTTACTACAAATCTAGGTGGGCATCAAAGTTGAACAAGACAATGATTAATTGTCATTTCAAAGGGTAGTGGGAGTTAATTCACACGAGGGATTTAATTGCTAAGGACCGAAGGTATAATCATGACAAATATTTCAAAAATGAAAGGGACAAGTGTTTGAATTACACAATCAAGTATATTGAGGAAGCCAGATTCTTTGCAATTGTGAAGAATAGTTTCCATTGCAAGGGTTGATATGATTCTGTGACCATGGGTGGGGAAAGAGTGAGAGTGAAGACCTCTTCTTGTGAGCAGGTGAAATAAAATGCCATAGTTTGGAACATCTTTCGCAGAGGTGGTATCTCTTGTCTTTTGGAGGCAATGAACGACCATGATCTTGTTCTGTCTAGAGAATTTACTAGATCATAGAAGAATAGGGTTGTTTATATTTGAGGCATATCGTTTTAGGTCTCTAAAGAGTTGATAGAAGAAGCTACTAGATAGAAGATGAAAGAGCTAAGAATATAGAAATATAACAAGGTATAAAATGCTAAGAACCTAGAGAAATTTCTATGGGGAAAGGCGAAAGTCAACTAATTCCAAAATGGCTTCTATAAAGATGATCTTCCCAAAATCACATCTCTAACATCACATCTAACACCAACAACTCTAACATCACATCTAACACCACTTTTGACACTTCCCAAAATGTATCCTAATCACATTCATCTAATCGCTAATTATCCTTTAACATTTCTCTCATTGCCAAATTAATTAAATAAATTATATGTATTTAATTAAACTAATTTTCGTACCATGTTGACATTTCTTACTAATTTCCCTTTTGTTATTACCATCACTAATTAATTAAATAATGCATATTATTTAATTAATTAGGCTAATACTAATTCTATTATTCCAAAATAGATAAATAAATCTATTTTCCATTTTCTCCAAATTAATAAATCTAATTATCTACTCATATTTTGTCATAACTCCCTTCGAAATTCTCCTCTATTTTTAACTCATGCACAATCAATAAGTCAAAATTAAAAAATAGAAACCAACTACTTTCCCTCACCCATTTAGAGCCCCCAAAATGGCGTCATAACCCTCATCACTCCTTTTGACTATTCTTAGCCAGGAAGGATTCCCCACTCACTCTCATTCAATCTACATCGTTCATCCACTATTAAATATTGACCATTCACATCCTCAACCAAACATCTATAAATCCCTTTCATTTGTTCAAACATCAACCTAGATGCATTGAGCTTGAAATATGGACTTTTGAATTTGAATCTTTTGAATGTTATCTTTTCACTAGTACATGTTGCAGAAATCTTACACGAATCGTTGAGCATCACATTCATAATCAATAGACCAAATCTATTTAACATAGTCTACATTGGGTAACTTTGTTCATGTTTGAATTTTGTTATTTGCACTCTATCATCCATTGTCTAAGGTTTGTTTGAGTTTAGAATAGGAAGCATTTGGTTTAAATTTACTTTTTATTTTGAGTTCAAAATTCTTGCATACATTTTGACATGCCTAGTGGGACCTTGTCCCTTCTCTAATTTTGTTTTTTGCAGGACTTTTATTGCATGAATTCACATATTTTGCTTGTAGGATTTAGGTGCAAATATTATAGGTCACAAGGATTTAGAATCATTTTCACATGAGACGGACCCTTCCATTGCGTCTGGAAGGTGTCAAAACCTATAAATTGGCTATCAAATCATGAAAATCAGAGAAAGTTACACGAAAAGAAAAAAATTTACTTGGAGAGGCCATACAACATTTGCGCAAGCCCAGTATAGCAGAGGTGAACTTTTTAAAAAAAATTAATTTCTTTTTAAAAGCTTTGTTTCTTATAAATCAAAAATCAAGAATAAAATAAATTAAAATCAAAACTCAATAAAAATTAAAAAAAAATTAAAAAAAAAACATTTAAAAAGAAAATTGTAGGTGGTCGGGGTACGCAAGTACCCCATACTAGCCACCCCTGTAGGTGGCAGGGTCGAGGCCCATGCCTCCATTTTTCGAGTATAAATCCCCCGTCAACGGCTCAAGGGCTCGCCAACATTATAAAATTAACGCTACTTTAAAACACTAAAATTTTTTTTAAAAAACTTCAAATAAAACTCTACCCCTATGCCTCCCCTCCACCACTTGGGATCCACCCGATCCTCACCTCTCCGCCTCTACTCCACCCCCACTCAGCCCACCGCCCATCCACCACTTGTTGCGGACCAACTGCCCCTGTGCCACCAACGCATCACCTAGGTGCCACCATAGCACCACCTCCACCCAGCTAGCCACCAACCCCTCCCCCTCCCCCTCCCCCTCCCCCCCACTTTCCTTTTATTAGTAAAATAGGCCTTTTTTTTTCAAAATCCAATAATTTTTGTTTGGGAGGTTAGATTTTTACATTTTTATAGGCATTGGGAACAACCCAGTTCAACCCTCTTCACTGTGGATCAAGTCTTTTTCTTATATTTTCCTAGAAATTTTAGGTATAATCATTTGAATCACACTTTTTTGTGTTAATCTTTAAACTAACATAACTTTTGTATATGATGTCAAAATTTGGCAAACTTTTTTAAAAATGATTAGAAAAAAGTAAGGAATCTATTGATGACATCTATTTCCTATTTGAGAACATTATTTTCTAATTTTGCAGGGCTTTGGTTTTTGTACTAATGATTTAATTAAAACTATCCTCGCATGTCAAAGACCAATATTTGAAACTACTAATGCATTGTGTGCAACACCGTTTGTCAAAGATCATATTTTATCACTAGATTAGTTGCACACTTATTTTTTAAAGGAGATTAATCTTGTATGTTGTGTCTGTGATCAAATATAATCTTATGCTCTCTCCTCACACTTTTGAGTGATCTTGAAGATCGAAAGCTTAAGTTTGGTCTATCTCTTTGTGTTCAAAGCCAAGGGATTTAGTGTGTGTGAATGCTCTCTCTTTATGCTACAAGGTGATCTTAGGGATCTAAAGCACTTAAGTTTCTTTCCCTTTAGTAGGCTTGCATAAGGATTTCATCACCTTAGGGGATGACTTGAACCACGTTTTCTAGCAGGGTATATAAAGGGGGGAGACCGAAAGATGTACTTCAAAAGTGGAGTTGTCTTTTGGGCCCACATTGAGCCTACGAGACTTAATAAAGTGAGAAATTACATTCCTTAGAAAACACACTAGTTCATAGACTTTGGCCTCAAGTACCTTGCATATAACGAGGACATCCCCTAGTTTCCTACATAGCTTAGATAAGACCTTCTAGCCGTCCTTTTTTCATGGTGCATTGGATACCAGTTAGGCTCAAGAACTTACTCACACTATGCTTTTAAGTTTGTAGAGATAGAGCTCAGCATGAGTAAGGCCTTGGCCTCCATGGTAAGGGGTGTATAGGTGGTACATGACCTTGCATTCCCTAGCTATTTGCAACTTGGTAGACAGTATATTCAAGGGCCCACAGAGATTGATACTCCCACTTAAATAAAATAGGCTTGTTCATGTGCTTTAAATGTTTACTTTTCAAAACCATTAAATACTCCTTTTCATCCAAACACATTTTGACTTCTGCAAAATTGAAAATCTTGCATCAAAATCCAAAGAGCTGAATAATTTTGCAATCCAAACATCCTATCATCCTTAATCTTATCCATCATGGACCCCTGGTTTGAAAACTTCATTATGCAAGCTAAAACCCTGATGCCTACCCCCTTGCATGATTCTCATGCACAACCCATAATCATAATCAAAGGAGGTCTTCAAATGTATAATGATGATGATGAGAGTCTTGTAGATCAAGAAGAATATCCTAGTGAACCTTATGATTTATCTAGAGCTGAACATGGCAGGGCTTATCTAGATGTCATTATCATGAGCAACTTATCCCATAGCTTCAATCATAGATTCATAAATTCCTATAACCATCAAGATCCCTTAAACCAAGAGCATGCTCTTACTAGCTACACCATGAACCAAAATCAAATGTCCATAAGTCATCCTCACCCTTATGCTACCTTTGACAAGGGAAACACCACTCTAAGCTCTACATCTTATGCAAGTCCTCCATTCTCATAGCCTTTGTAATCATATCCTCTAACCTCTGCATCTTATGCAAATCCTCAATCCTCAACCTTTGCAATCCTATCCTCTAACCTCCACCTCCTATGTTAATCCTTCATCCTCACAGCCTTTCCATTTAACCGCCAATGTTATCAAACCCACCACCAATCCTATCAATCCCACCACCAAACCTATCAACCATTTGACCCTTCCTATCAAAACAAATACTATCCACAATCCTATCAACCGTCCACTTATCAACCTAATCCAACCCCAACCAAACAATCCCTAAAAGACTTTGTCCAAGAGCTGTTAGAATCACCTAACCCTACCTTTCCCAAACAAGAGTTGGAAGAATTTCTACAAGGACTACTAACAGAGGAAAAATATCAAAATAGAAAGCACAAAGCTAGTGAGTATGTCTCTCCCAACCCTATCCAAAAGTCACCTAGTACCCTCAAAAAGCAAACACCACCATGCAATCAAAATCCTAGTGACATGCCCATCCAAGATCAAGTGCCAACATACAAAGATATGGTCAATCCCAAGCCTATTAAGCTTGAACAAGAGCCTCCTAGTACCATGCATATTCATCAAGTGTCATTATGCAATCCAAAGCTTACTAGGCCTATTGAAGAGTCTTTTACCATAAGCCCAAGTCAAAATTCATCATGCAAGTATGTTGTTGACCATTCAAAGCCTATCAATCCCATTCGAAAAATGTCTATGCCCATCCAAACTCAAGAGCTATGCCAAGAGTCAAATCTAAAGCAGGATCAAATGTGCACCCAAAAAAATCAAGATCAAATTATCCAAGCTACTCAAGATCAAACTATTCAAGTCACACACATCTATGGTCAAGATCCTATCAATGATCAAGACAACCAAATTGATCCTCTCATTCAATTTTATGATATCCATGATCAATAAAATCAAAATAGAACTATCCATCATCCAACAACATCCACTTCCCATGATGAGACACTTGGTCCCCAAGAACACATAGACAATCAACTAAATGATAGTGATCATATCACACATAATCCTAATGAGCATAGTGGTAATCATGATCTTAATGACATCAAGCATGAGGACAACCAAGTCACAATGGATTAAATCAAGCATTCAAATAATCAAGACACAACAAGCATAAGTAGTGATCAAGGCACGACAAGTGTACACAATGAGAAAGCAAAAACATCCTATCAACTAGGATATGCCACCTTCATCTAGTCAAGATTTCTTACAAATGTGACAATAGAAAATCCTAATTATTCTTGGCAACACACCAATGGGCTAGCATCATGTTTTGAAAACAAGTATCCTTTGCAAACAAGATGTGTAAAAGCATGGATTATCAAGGAAAATGATTGGGCCTTCATGAGCAAGGCATCCTAGAACTTGTCCCAATCCACACTAGTCATGGTAGAGGCATTGAAATCAATTATCCAAACAATCTAATTGTGTTAGTGATACTTCGAGGATCAAATAACAAAATTGTAAGGCATACAAATTGTTGCCCCAAAATTTTGAACCCGAGAAATTTTCAAAATTTCAGAGCACTTGAACCCTTTAACCTGCCAGATCACGAAAATAATTAATTTTGAAATTATGTACAAAATCCTCTTATGAATTTGATTCTAACCTCATTCCACCCAATCTGGCCTGTTTTTCATGCCCAAACACTTTTCCGTTTGCAAGATTTTAAGCCTCACTTTTTCCCGTCTGCAATTTGCAAATAAGAACAAATTTCAATGTATGTGTTGCTAGAGCAAAAATGGTTTCTAGGTTTTGTTCGGGAGGGTCCCATTATCCTACTATCCAAATTTCATGAAAAACAGAACTAGCATTTGAAAGTTATGAAATTTTCCGTTTTGAGGCTCCAAGTTTTGGGCTTGATATGTTTTTCAATGATTAAAAAATAGATTAAAGGCATTTAATTTTTTTAAGTTGGGTTATGGCTTTATTAAAGTCAAATGTTTAGGCCGCCTTAAATAATCTTCACTTTATGAAAATCGGGCTCTTAATGGTCCAGAATACATGAAGTTATGGAACCACATATTTAATCTATGCAAAAGTTTAAAAGTTCATATTAGTGCCGATTTCCCGACTCCCTTTGTAGTCGGCCTTTCTTTAAGTTCAAGAATTCCACCTATTCCCGACTCCTTGTTGTCGGGTACTTGGCATGGTATGGATTTGTTGAAAAGGTTTTAGAAAGTGAATGTAATCGGCTGTGTAAAACAAGACTCCACACCCTTGCCGACATTCTCTCAGTCCGCAACCTATATTGAAGGAGAGTATAGACATCCATCAAAGCTTTAATCCTTAGTGATGATCATGTTTCAAAATGCTCTAGTAGATACGTATGCAAAATGTGCAAGCATATTCAAAGTGCATAATCTGCCTGACAGCGAGTCTCAAAGCTATATGGTCTCATGAATACAATGATTGCAGGATTTACATATGAACTGTGGAAAACTCATGGTGAATAATGAAAGGCAACATAATGTGGATGCATAGTAAGCTCGTGAACTATTAGGAAAAGCCGTCTCATGGAATGTGAAGATCGCAGAATATGCACAAAATGGTTTTAGTCTCAATAAATTTCAGGAAAATGCAAAGCCAACCAGTATTTTCTCAGCCTATGCCATATTTTGAGCTTCAAAATGGAAGGATTCCTCAACTTCAAATGCAGTAGTTTCATTTGATTTATACATTCATTTGGGTTTTGCTCTGAAGGGCGTCTCAATGAAATACAACTGCTGAATATAGAGCCAAATTGCTCAACGTTTGCCAGCATCTCCGAGCTTGTGCCGATCTTAGAGCTTTCGAGCAGTGGTATGGAGATCCATCAAAACATAATGGAACGTGGTTCCAGTGAGCTCATCAAATGCAGAGTATACTCAAAATGGATCGGCTAGAAAGATACATCAAACTTTCAAATGTGGTTTGGTAAATGTAAAGCCAGCCGTCGCCATTGTTGCCAGTATCATCCCATCCTCAGCCGGTTGCACGACTCGTTTGCCTCCAAGAATTGTCTTCTTATGTGTTGTGATCGCCGTAGATGCTCAAGGTGATTTTGTTTAAAGGGCTTTAGCAGTTTTCAAGAAAAAATGAATCCAGACGACATTCTATCCAGTTTGAGAAAGGTAATATCATTTGTTTCATGCTGAAGTGATTTGGCTAAAAATTTAATGGCAACAGAAGAATCAAAGACGTCTCCTCAGTGGATGCAATAATAACTGGTCTCACCGAGTTTTCATTCTTCATTAGCGTTGAATGAGAAGGTTGCTGCCACAGGATCTTTACAAATGGGTTTTGTTGAGAAAGCTTTTGAAACTTCCCAGCAAATGCAACTAGCAGTTGTAATACAATTTCCACGTCCTATGCCAATACATTCCCAACCTATGCCAAAATGGAAACAACAAATAAAATGTTGATTCTGTCAGATATTGCAGCTAGAAGTATCAGAATTCAGGTATATATTTAGAAAAAGCATGGGCAGTTTCTAGTATAGAATCATGATCATGGGATATTGAAAAGGCTAGTAGTTTTCAAGCAAATCGCATTTGATTTCATAGTTGGAAAAACTAGAGTTGATATTCATGCAACCACGCGTCTGAAGGAGATTTTTGTTAGATAATATAGTTGGAAAGCTCAAATATCGCGCATGCAAATGATGGAGGCCTTATGTTTTACATGAAAAGGTTGCAGGATATCTATTAAATATGATTTGCCAAAGGATTGAAGCAATTTTCAATAAAAAAAAATGCCCGAGCTAGTAGGATGAATTTGTTAAAAAGAATAGAATTGACATGAGACAGATGCAGGGGTCGCGGGAGACGCGATGTGCACCAGGCCTGGAATTTGACGGTCACCCCTGCCTGTCATATAAAATTTATATTACAGTTTGGTCATTTAACTACCTTTCAATTGACGTTTTAAGAAAACTATAACTTGTTAAAAAATATTGAGTGATTTTTTTAAATGAAAGAATGTAGGTTACAAAAAAATAGTCTAAAGGCTGCGACAAACACGATCAACATCACAGTCACAAACAAAACTATGAATGGAAAGACCTCTTCCTTTGGAGAAACTTCACAGTGATTATCTTAGATCAATTATTTCAAGCTGTTTTAACATTGACATTCACAACTATACTAATCTTCCCTTGACTATAGAGGATTCTTAACGCTGATGGTTGAAATTTGACGTTGTCACAACAAAATAAAGAATAGTCAATGGATTGCCAGAAATAGACCATCTCACCAAACCAAGACAAGAACAAGACATAAAGCTAGAAACCAACAGTTGTATAAGAATAGGGTCTAAGTAAGACCATCAGAGAGCACCAAGTTGCTACACAACCCGAAATAATAGTACCATCAAGTTCACCAAGCATAATATAATTTTATCTATTTTAAAATAAGAAGATTTTTTTTATCACTTTCGCTTTTGCTTTTGCTTTTGGTTGTGAGTGAGATGATTGCTTGAATGGTAAGCTTTGGAAACAATTGTTTGTCCATTCAAACCATCATTTTTACCAATCAAAAAATTAGAACCTAAATTTCCTATAGTAGATTAATATGAGATTCTATCATCTATTTCCGTATTTGCATAGTATGTATATATATAGAATTGCCTTAATCCTCTGGTCTCAAGCATTGCAATAGTTCGTTCATTCTAAGTATCAGTTTTTGGTGATGTTAGATGACAATAAATGGAAGGTTGCATAAGAAAACAATATGTGCATAATCCAAAATACAAACATTTTAACTTCCAAATCAGATTTTCCATATCTTTTTAATTAGAAATTGTAATTTGTAAAGCTGTACTTATTCCATATATAATAAACAATGAATAACATATTTACAAGTATAGAGAAAGCAAAGATTTGTTTCTAAATAGATTTTTAAAAATTAAACAACAATAAATAATAAGTATAGACAAAAAAAAGATTTTCTTTTAAATTGATTTTTAAAAATAAAAAACAGTTAAACAAAGCAAAGATTTGTTTCTAAAATGATTTTTAAAATTAATTGAAGCTAACATTTTAAAATATCATTTATGATTATCTTTGAAAATATTTTAATTCTAATTTAATATATATTTTTATATCAACTTAAAAAAATGTTCAAGATAAACATTGTAAAAGAAAACATCATTTATACCTATAATATAATAAAATTTTATGGTTTACCAATAATTTAGAGTGTCATATATACGGTTATGTAAAAATTTAGCAAGTCAAGTTATACAATCTAATAAATTTTAATGTTGTAAAATACGGTCTAAAATGGCAAAAAGGGTCAAATAGACCATCAAATTCTAGGCCTGATGTGCACTAAATGAATTGTCAAAGTTAGAAAAAATTAGTGATGAATATTTTACTTTTATTGTTGACTACAATGATCCAAAAGCCTGCACAGTTTTGTGAAGAGGTGCAAGCAAAGATTTATTAAATAAGGCAAAGCGAAATCTTTAGGATGCAATGCCTGTTGCCCGAAACATGATGGTGGTGCGGCTTAGTTTATAGTATAGGCCACGTTGAAGCAAAAGAGTTCATCAGTTGAGGATGTAGAAAATTGGTAGGTACACAAGCTTTCGAGACAATTCCAAGAACTTTGACTTAGAGTTGTAGTAGGAACATGTTTTTAGAATTATGACAACATTACAAGCAAGGTGTGCTAATGGACAAAATGTGTAGATATGGGATGCTTATAATATGAAGGCACAAACATTTAAAACAACTATTGAGGTAGCATGTATGCTTCTGAGGATTGATGACATTGTGAATGACATAAAAAGGAAATAACCTCAAGATGGCCTAACAAAAACAAAGCTCCAAGTAGAGGATGGGTACAATGTTAATAGTGAATAGATGTTTAGGGAAAAGCCACAACTTTTACCATAATGATGCATTTTGTACATACACACGTTAGAGTGATTGATATGTCACTTGAAAAGAAATTCTTGGTAATTTGCAGAAATCATGAGTCTAGTAATCCAAGAAGCATGCAAAGGTTACTCAAACGTTTTTGATATGAAGATGCCAGAGAATTTCAAGAAACCTAGTTTGGGAGATATGAGGTTATTTTGAAATGAAGACAAAGGGGACTATCAAGAGTCATTCAAGGACTCCTTTTTTTTATTATTTCTTTGGGGAAGAGGGAGATATAGTTTTTGGATTTTCCTATCTAGGGAGAGTCTATAACAACTCAATGGCTATTCATTTGTAAGCATCTTTTCTGCCATTCAAGAATAGGGGAGCAGCTGGGTTTTTCTTTTCAACACAGTTTTGTTGTACAGGAGTGTGGAGATTTTGTACTCACATTTTGACATTGGAGAAATAAAGGAGATATTTTTTATCTATGTATTTGTTAATGTCCTCTTTGATTGCAAATGAACTTTGAGTCTTTGTAGTCACTCTTCAGTGTTTATTCTGTTCTATTAAACTGTGTATGTGTTATTTCTGAAACTTTGAATTTAGATTAATTCATCTCTTGAAAGGGGGATTTGTTGTTCGTTTCTCTTCCTGGGTATTGTTTGTGGATGTGGGATAGGTGGGTTGCGTATCATTTATTTGCATTCACTTTATTTTGAATTAATCAATCACATCTAGTTTCATGGTTATGGGTAGGTTTTAGTATTTCCTTTTCTACTTTCTGGTGAAAAGCATACGCTATGTTTTCATTCCTTGCATATCTTTCGAAGGTAGCCGCGCCTTGTAAAATAAGCAGAGAGCACTTGCAACTATTATTGCAAGTGACTCAACTGTTGGTCAAGTTGTCATTCATGTGGGCAAAGGAGTATAAACTAGAAGTGACAAATCTATTTACCAACACAAATAATACTACTACCAATAATCCTTCCACCTCCACTATCCATACCATCAAGCTTTATCCTCCACATCCTCAACCCATCAATTGTGCCAACAAAATTGTAAAGCATACAAAGTAAAAGATCCAAATCAAGCATCAAAAGTGAATCAATCCAAAAATCAAGGAAGATATATGAAAGCAATATGGGTCCTAAAACAAAGTGGACCAATTAAATCAAGTGAAGCAAAATATCCTAATCTAGTAATCACTCAAAATATGGAGCCACATCAAAAGAATGTTGCATATAGTAGGTGTCCACC
This sequence comes from Cunninghamia lanceolata, assembly GCA_027924645.1. Taxonomy (NCBI): domain Eukaryota; kingdom Viridiplantae; phylum Streptophyta; class Pinopsida; order Cupressales; family Cupressaceae; genus Cunninghamia; species Cunninghamia lanceolata. The sequence goes on from BSBN01000512.1 coordinate 7,450,280, forward strand.
ACCTTCTAACTTGTATAAGAATGTTGGTCCTAATCGCCATCCTAATCCCAAATCTAAATTCCATAATCCACCATCCCAAGTATGGCGAGTCAAGAATCCTCCTACCCAATATAAATTGTCATTCCCTTGGACTAAATCTTATGAACCTCAATCACCTAATTATGTATCCAACATTATCCATCCAAATCCAAAATCACAGCTTAAATCCAAAAACTCCACATCCCAAATCCTTTGCATTATGGTAGCAACACTTTATCATAAGGGCTATTATGGTACCCTATCAAGATGTAAACATTTGGACAAGGCCAAATTTGTTATCAATGAGGATCACACAAACATCATTAGATTATACAAGAGTGCTTTAATCTTAATGAAGTAGTTTCTCCAGGCATGTTGCTATTGGCATGTTATGATGAGAGTATCTACATCGACTATATCATATGGGAAGGGACATGTGAAGACCCTTTGAATATCCAATTATCAATGCCATCCAATCAAAATAAAGAAAAATCCAAAAAAAAATGTAGAAAAATAAAAAAAATTCAGAAAATGCAAAAAAATAAAAATAAAAAGAAAATAAGAAAAAATAAAAAATGGAGAAAAATCAAAAAATGAGAAAAATATAAAAAAATCCAAAAAAAAACAAAATAGTAGAGAAAATCATTCGTCTAGTGGTGAAAACCATTTCATGGTGCCTTGGATAAGTACCATGATGAAAACCCATTCATGGGCATCATGTGTAAATCAGTTATCTCTGTACCCTACACTTGGGGCAAGTTGTCTCATCTACCCCAACTTATAGCCCTCCTATCATCCTAATCCATCATATCCATATGTCCTTGCCATCATTCCCCTCTATCATCCCTACTTGACTTTGATTCTAATAAGGATTGGGGCACGATCTTGAAAGATGCTTTGACAAAGTATTGACATAGCAAATCCTTCTGTAACAAATTACCCAAGCATCTTGTTATTACTTATGTAGTACACTATATCCCTTGATTTTAACATCTTCAAAAGCATTTATAAAGTAAGGCATGTTTTTCCTTTGTGACATAGTCTTTGGAGACCCTTCATCTTGCAACCCTCGTGCTTCTATCCACAATCCCTTAATCTTTTCATCCCATTCATCTCCCATCCTCACTTTTAGACTTGGTGTTCCATTGTCACTAGTTATCATATGGAGATAGTCAATCCTATCTGACAGAAAAGATCAAGAGACTACCCAAAAGCAACTCCAAATCTAACTTTGGTCCTAACAAAGCAATCCATCCAAACATAAGCAATCCAAATCCATCGCACTATCTGGTATAGCATCCTATTGATGCAGTCCAAATCAGTCCCAAAGCACGAGCAAACCCATCAATCTTGTCCTTAGTCTTGCTCAACTCTAAACAAATCATCATGGCTTTCAAGATATATCATTCCATCTGCCTCCCTTGCATATATCATTACTTGGAGGTGAATCGAATCCAATCATTAGGATATATCATTCCTAATCTACTAGTAATCATCATCATCAAAATAAGGTTCTTATCTTGACTAGGGGAAAGATCATGTTTTCCATTTTTTACATCTATTCTTGTGTGCTTACTTAATGGATTTATCTTTTTTTATTGTATCTATAATTAAGGTCTTGTAGCGTATCATGACAACAACATCATGGTCTTTCATATCGTGGTGTCAAATGTCATTTACCTACTTGCAACTTTATTTTTTGGGTCAGTCTTTTGTGCATTTGGCACATCGCCATCATGATACATAATGCCTATGCTATATTAAAGATAAGGTTGCTTGAACACTAGTTGAGACTTTGTGTAAAATTCATATTCATGTACTTCTTTCACACCCCATCATATCCATTCTACTAGCCTTTCACCATCATTTCTCTCCTGGTTAATCAAAGTAATCCTTTTCATCATCCATCATTTTCTAATCTTTTCATCTTTAATATCCTTCCTCTAACTAACTCTCTTTCCGTTATCACCAATCCCCTTAGGGTGCTACCACAATAATGGGTTACACTTTCTGGAACATCTTGATTTTTGTTAAAATCACATATTTTTAGAAAATATAATGATTTAAGCCTTGAAAGGTTCCATTTAAAGGATTTTAATTAAAGAGGGTTTGATCAAACCCCCTTAGATAGAACCCCGCTAGTTTTAAACCATACCTATAATGGAGTCTCCTCTACACCTATCAAAATGCTGATAAAAAACCAATTTTGATTTATCTTTTGAGGGATCAAATGAATTCATTTAAAATTTATGCTTTTTAAGTATGTAGTCCTTATTATAAGCCTCCCAAAAAATATAATTTTAAATATATTTAATTTGATTATTATATTTATTTTTTATTTCTTGTGAATGTATGTTTTTCACCAAACATCAAGTTCTCTATTCTACACACATGGAAAATTAGTAAATTACTGAAACAAAATTCTAAAAAATGTCTATGCACTAGGTATTGATGTCCTTGTTTCAACAAAAGATAAAAAAATTGAATTTTGATACATACAGAAAAAGTTATGTTTTACAGAATATGCCTATGTCTAAATTATAATTGGTTTGACTTCAAAAATTAATTAAAAAATATATATTCAACAAAATATTATGAAACCAAATGCATACACTATATATTGGTGTTACCAATCTAAATTAAAAAGAATCAGAATTTTATCCTTTGTAGAAAAAAAGTTATGTGCTATGGAATACACATCACTTTAAAAAATGTTGTTTACTATTAAAAACCAGTTATCAAAGGAGATGCAAAAAAAATTACAATTTAACTCCAAATTTTTTTTAAAAAAATTTAGAATCTACAAACAAAATCTCACAAATCACTAGTTCGCATCATCTTCAAATTCATAATGGTTTAGCGGCTATAGGTGTTAGAACGTGAAGATTTAGTTCAAAATACTGATTTCAATGTCAAGTTTGGCCAAAAAGTGTAACCCATTATTGTGGGATGACCCCTTATCTTTTCCATCCATCCCTAATCTTCTTATCTCTGTTTAATCTATTTCGAGAGCACACCCATGTTCTTCTAACCCACATGTCCTCTCAAGGGGGCATCCCTTAACCTAATTATCCAAAATCAAGGTTGACATTTTGAATCAACAATCCCTCCAAGCATTGAAGTATCAAAACCAATCATTATTCAATCAAATCAATCAATCAACTTAAATATTCCATCAATCAAGTCTAAACTCAAGATCTCAATGCTTGGGGCATGTTATCACCAATGTCAACTCAAGTGCTTATATCTACTTTCTTTGAAACAACATTGATTCTTATAGTTGCAACACCATTTCAAAGAGAGGCAAAATGTAGACACTTAAAATTAACACATCCTATTGGCCACATTCTAACATCACATTTAACACCATTTTTGTCTCTTTCCTAAGTGTATCCTAACCACATTCACTAATTAGCCTTTAACATTTCTTTCATCGTCAAATTAATTAAATAAATCACATTTATTTAATTAAGCTAATTCCCATCACATAGCATTTAACATTTCATCGCATGTCGACATTTCTTCATTATCTTACTAGTTCCTATTTTCATTCACCACCACTAATTAATTAAATAATTCATATTATTTAGTTAATTAGGCTAATACTATTTTCTTAAATTCAAATAAATCTATTTTCTCCAACTTAATAAATCTAATTATCCACTCACATTCTATCATAACTCCCTCCAAGATTCTCTCCTATTTTAACACATGCACAACTAATTAGTCAAAATTAAAAAAATAAAATAACTAATTTCCCTCACCCACTTTAGAGCCCACTAAAATGATGTCATAACCCTCATCACTCCTAACTATTCTTAACCAAGGAAGATTCTCCACTCCCTCTTATTCAATCTCCACCATTCATTCACTATCAAATCTTGACCATTCACATCATCAACTAAACATCTATAAATCCCTTTCATTTGTTCAAACATCAATCTGGACGCATTGAGCTTGAAATCTGAATCTTTTGATCATTATCTAGGTACATGCTATAGAAATCTTGCATGAATCATTGAGCATCCATATTCAGAATCAATAGAGCAAATCTATCTATCATAGAATCTGCATTGGGTAACTTTGTTCATGTTTGAATTTTTTTATTTGCACCTATCATCCGCTCTTTCTAAGGTTTGCATGAGTTTAGAATAGAAAGCATTTGGTTTAAATATGTTTTCTATTTTGAGTTCAAAATTCCTGCATACAAAAATAAAGTAAACAATATAAATAAAATAAAATAATTCTAAAATAAAATAAAATAACTTTTATGTATATAAAGTAACTTTGAGTGAAAGCATCCTTGTGACACAAGGACAATCCTTTAAGGTGTTACAATTCTCATTTAAAATAGTAAATGATCAATCTACACTCTACTTGAGGAATCACTATAATGATAAAATGATTGATATTATTGGTCATGTATTACTTGATCCACACTTCAATGATGATCTAGTTTTTTTATTTTTTCTTCAATGTTGATGAATGAATACAATGTAAATTCAAACACATTACAATCATTCTTCAACAACAACAATATACATTTCCTAGTCAACAAAACAAAACAAACTCTATTATTACAATATTCCAAACCCAAATAAGATACTAGCCACTACTAGCACTTGTTTGTTTAGATTCTATACGCATTACTTTTATTGTACAAGTATATTGGGCTTCTTTTTCCTACAATATCAAGCTCTTTATTCACCAAACATTACCACCACACATTTGATGTATAAATAAATGGTCAAAGATAAATTTTGTCCAATAAAAGTACGACAACTATTTATATTACCCACTTCAATGGTTAAAAGTAAATTTTGGCAATCAGAATAGGAGAAATATTTACCACTTTTGTATTGAAGAGTGTGATATTAAATAGAGTAATTCATCCCATAAAATTGCATTCCCATCCAATAAAGCTTCCACATAGGATAATCATAGGAAAAATACTGAGAATTGCTTCATATAAATCCATTGATCTTTGACACATTCTAAACCAAAAACAGAAAAAAAAAAAAAAAAAACGTTTTTAAATTAGAAATCAATTCAAGTCCCATTTGAACACTTAACTTGCGCTATAAAAAGCTTGTATATCATAAATTCCCCACTATCAAAGCTTACATAAGCAAATCGAAAGCACAGCAATAAAAATTCCCGCTCGTAATATTTTATATTTTACATTGTTAACGAGCAAAAGAAAAACAGCAGATTCCCAACTACACAATTCTGTTCAGACTTCTCTGAACTCATTAAACCAAACTTCAATTGCCATCTTCCCCGCTTAGCTTTTCAAGAACAGCAATCAGCCCAAACACAAACGCCTGATCAATCCCTGCCTGCACTTCAACATTATATACGTCCTTGCTCCGGATTGCATCTTCTATTATATTGTTCGGCCTCACCTAATCCACATTTGTATCTTATATCAGATTCATGGAAGAAACTACAATAAGAAAATCTATATCATCCATAGTCAAACTGGTTTGTGGACAGATATAAGTTACCTCTGCAGCGATGGCGTGAGAGTCATCGTAAATGGCACATGCTCGTTCTGAAAAACTGCCCACAGTTTCAAAGTCCCAGCCCTTTTTAGCGTTTGATTGAATAAGAGACACCTTCACAGAGTTGCTGACTGAGCAAATAGAACTGCTACTGCTCGCCTTAAAAATGGGCTTCTCATGCCCATCTATCTCGTCAGGTATGAATCCTTTCCATTTCTTGTGAAGGCTGAACGCCTGCACTATCCCAACCTGCAAAACATGAAAATACATTCAGAATAACACACAGATTTACGTGGAAAACCTGGTTATATATGAGAAAAACACTACGGGCAAAGGACTCTCAATAATTTTATTAATCTAGAAGAAATTCGCTGTTACAGAATTTTTACCATGCATTCCCATTCAAGCTCAACTAACTTAAATAACTGTGAAAAAACATATCCCTCTCAATAATTTTATTTATCTCAGAAGAAATTCACTGTTACAGAAATTTTACCATACATTCACATTCAAGCTTAACTAATTTAAATAACAACGAAAAAACATATCCCTCTCAATAATTTTATTAATCTCAGAAGAAATTCGTTGTTACAGAATTTTTACCATGCATTCACATTCAAGTTCAACTAATTTAAATAACCACGAAAAAACATATCCCTCTCAATAATTTTATTAATCTCAGAAGAAATTCATTATTACAGAATTTTTACCATGCATTCACATTCAAACTCAACTAACTTAAACTAGCACTTGCACCCATCGGAGGTTCGAGGAATACGCCTATAGGAATAACCGACGAGTTTAGAAAATTTTGCCAGGGCGTGAGACAATTCCGAGCACTATAATGCTCACATATAAAAGCCCATCTGCTAATAACCACCAAAAAAACATATCCTTTCTCAAGAAAGATTTCCAAAAAATAAAAGTGCAAGTAACACTTCCACATATTGTACAGGTGCCAAAAATAGAAAAGCTGGCACTTGGACATATTATACAGGTGCCATATGACCAAAAAATTTAAGCTAAAAATTTTGCCCATAATTCAAGATGACAGGGGAATAAGAATGCATTAAGCCTATTGATGCAGCTAGAATGCAACATATCTTTATTCCTTTATGTTAAAGAAATTGATTTCATTATTGTTAATTTTACCTTGCGTCTGATGGAGAGGATACCATTCCCTTCAGCGTCTTTAAGCAGAGCGTGGTCTTTTACAGCTGAACCGCAGCCCTCCACTCTGAAAACTTCATCCCCTTGGGGATAGTCCATCACAACAAAACCGCCGCCATTGACAACGCAGGGCCTCTTCCTCACGGTAAATACTTTACGTGAAGTTGAACAGAACTGCTTGCTCACCACAGGTCGAAGAATGACATTATTCTGAGTCATCTTTATTGAGCTACAGTTCATATGGACTAGTTAAGAGTCGAACTTAAGACCTTCCATTTGTTGCTGGAGTACCAATGCTTAAATATTCAACATGACATTTCATTATTTCAATACTCTGTGGCTGCTTGGAAGGCACGGCAAGTAAAGGTAAGAATAATGTAAATTTTTGGTTGGCCAATGAGCTGGATTCAATATATCTTCTATAAGCTATATTTGTTGCTGGTCAAAAGTAAGATTAGATTCTCAGACAATCTTTGCAAAGAAAATTGTGGCATGATTAGACATCGCATACCTTAATAACTCAAATTGCCTTTAGGTTGTTGGTGAAGTTATCTCGCCGTTGATTAGAAAGTCCAACTAAATTAAGGAGTTATCATAATTTCAGTCATGCCATATGAATGGAAGATCACACGCAACGTAGGGGGGTGATGCGTCATTGTAGCTTTCTTTTCTTGTTCACAGAAGAAGAATCTTTCTACAGGAATTTGACCCGGAGAAATTTCTATGCACTGGCCTGGTTCCTTACCTTGTACAATTCTTTGGATGACTCCCTTTAACCATTTTTCCTACCAGATATTGAATTACTTGGAAGATTCTTATCAAGCTTTTTATAAACCAGTTTCGAATAATGAGTAAATTGTACTTTTATGTTCAAAATAAATTTTTATTTGAAGGGAGAAACTTTGCAATGGATTATAGGCTAAAGAAACATAATTGCAATCTTTTTAATGTGAAGTTAATAAAGTTAAAGTAAATAGTTAGCACATTGTGCTTTACTTAAGGTCCTCTCTATCAAAATAACTATGTGTCATTTGTTTAAGCTTTTTTTTTTGAAAGTGTCATTCATTATATTTGAAGATTGCTAATGTACAACTTTTTAAACACTAAACACCTTTTAGTAAAAAGTTGACACATTGTGCTTTACCTAAGGTCCTCTCTATCTAAACAATCATGTGCCATTTGTTTAAGTTTTTTGTTTTTTTTAAAGTGTCATTCATATATTTGAAGATTGTTAATGTACAACTTTTCAAACACTTACAACTTTTTAGTAAATAATTTGTACTTTGTGCATAAACTTATGATATTTATAGACTTGACAAAAATGGTGTGAGATACAACAAAAAAATCACATTATTCTTTTCTCGTGTATCTATTTATTTTCTCATTTAATGAGAAAGATGACAATAATGATGTTAATAAGGTTCATGGAAGGTTATTAGGTCAAATGTGAGTGATTTTGAATATGAGGACAAGAATTTTGCATGAGGCTTCAAATAGTAAATCTTTAATATAGTGTTAGATTTTTAAAGTATTAAAAAATACCCATATTATTATTTCTTCTTTTCAATATTAAATTTTTAATACTCAATATATTTATGTTCTATTCACTATATATATTATATGTTTTTTTTTGGCATAAGATTCATTAGGTAGGCAATATTAAACCACTTTGTTATTTTAAAGATTCTAAGTGAAGAAAATGAAAAGAAATATATACCCCTAGCTATTTATGGGTGAAGGGATATTTAAAATTATTTTGAAATAATATACATTAATGGTAGATAGTGTGTATATATTTCACCTCCTAATTTTCTTGTGATTCAAGATCTATCCAATGAAATAATTGATAATAAGTAATTTTGTGGTGATTCATAAATGTGGGTCTTGTGTGAGTGAGACCAACAAGGTCTTGGTGTTACTAGCTCACTTGGGTGTAAGACTTGAGATGCCTAACATGTAAATTCATCATTGAATTGGTATGCAAGGGATGTGGGAATGATTGGCGTAGGTCAAGGATGGTATGAGACTCCTTTGAAATGTATACATTTGAAGTTGTAGACCTTAAAAGTACTTCGAAAGAAAAGAATGCCGAGTTCATTAGTTATACGGGCAACAAACTTTTTACAAAGAGGTGAACAAATTATCAGTAAAGTGATGAATGTGTCTTCGTGTGGGTAGAAGTTTGGATCTTGGAGCACCAAACATTTTCTCTTCCATTTTGGAATTAATCTTCTATCGTCCAACCTTTGGGAGGCTATGGGAGGTCTTAACTACCTTCTCCATGTCTTGAAAGTGGTTAACCACTTGTTTTGGGTGGTGTAGAACCATTGTTGAGTGTGTAATTTGGTAAAATCATAATTCAATTTGTAACAAGGGACTTAGTAGTTCAGAGCTCTTGAGTGACATTGGAGCTTGTTAAGGTTGAGTTGGTCATTACATACTCATTGGACTTCCTTATTACATAGTAGAATAGGAAGAAATTGCTTCCTTGACTAGAGTTTTTTGCATGAAGTGGGTTTTCTCTATGGTAATATGTGTTGTTCTAGATTTGTGCATGTTGTCATGTTGTTTTCACATTATGTTGATATTTATATCTTTAATACATGTTGTGTTGTTCATGCCTTTTGATAGTGGTAAACCATTGTATATGGTAGAAGTGATTGTCAAGGTGTGTTAAGAGGTCTTAGCTTTCAAAATTTGTTCATTGATGACTAGGTGCATGACATAGCCACCCTAGTCTATAGATAAGGTGGTATTGGAGTGATCAATATTTTGGTTTATTTGTCTATTTTCTTGATTGCAAGTGTGATCCATCCACGAGATCAAGTGGAAAGAAAATTTCATTGTCATTTGAGCCCAAAATAGAGTCAAGAAAGTGGTTAAGAAAGGTGGACATTGAGTATGCTAGAAGAAAATGGAGAAGCAGGGTTTCAAAGGTTGGAAGAAGATGTGGCTAAGATTTTTGGTGGTTAAAGGGAAGATTGAGAGGTTGGAAAGTATAATTTTTTCCTTGATAGCAAGAATGGATGGTAACAAGATGTGCCAAGTTGAATGTGAATCTTAGAAAGTGGGTGGTGAGTAAGAAGACACCACAAAATTTGATATGCTCTTTGAAGTTGAGGCCAAAATAGACATCTAAAGTCTATATGATGGAGAGATAAGTGCAAATAAGTTTGAACAATGGGTACCCTAAATGGAAGTTTATTTTACTTTGCATTATCTTTATAACAACAAATTTCTTTCATAAGGTTGAAACTTGATAGACATGTTCTCACATGGTATGAGAGATATGCTCACTCTTTGGAAATCTAGAAAGTTGCACCATCTCTAAGTAGAATAAGTTGTTGCAAAAACAATTTTACTATATTTTCCATGAAGAAGATGATGAAATGCACCGGACAAATGAGACGGGGGGTGAATCAATTGTCCCAAAAACTCAAACACTTCTGCACTTAAACATTAATCACTTATCCATAGTTATTATGATTAAACAATGAATGCATGAAATCAAAAACTTAAACACAGATGCAACATTAAACACAAGAGACACCAGATTTTTACGTGGAAAACCCCAAGGTGGGGAAAAACAACAGAGAGGATTAGCTCTCAAAATATATAGCAATCTTTGAAAAATGTTGTTCAGGCTTGGTCATTCCATGGACCTAGAACATACTGGCTCACTGCCATGAAGTACAGCTACGTCTAGCAGGCTCACTGCCTCAACCCTAAACCTAGAAAGATTACAATGAGGGTTGTTAAACCCTGAAGGTTGTTAAACCCTACTAGCGGCTCACTACCAGGCTCACTGCCAAGATCAACATCTTCTTCATGTCTGATATTAATACATTGAAGTACAATAGTTCCTCTGCTCTACTCTGCCTTTCCACTTCTTTTCCTTATCTTCCCATCTTTGCACAAGGACACCTTTTCCACGACTCAATTACAAGTATTTATACACTTCATCAACCTTGGAATGATCATCAAGGTCAGCACTACAATCATCAACCATTGGAACAATCTCCCCGGTCGACATTACAAACATTTACAAAATAGGTCTTGACCTAATACAAAATTAAGCTAAGGATTTTTAGTATAGATGTATGCAGATCACGCCACACCTTAGCTGAGGCTCAAACACAATCTTCCACGCCACAACATGCTTCCATTATCTTTAAGGGATCTCTGCAATCACTAGAATTAACCATGTCAGCTAAGACTAGTTACATGCTACATTATATGGGAATAATCTTCAAACACGATCTCAATTCCTTAACGCAGACCAATGTAAAGGTATGAACATGATCAAGAGGTATCCACAAGCATGTTGAAATCACCAGGAGCAACTGTACAAACTCAAACAACTTTATCCATGAGATTCTTCACACCAGAGCACATGAACTTCACTGTCTTCAACTGTCATGAAAGAAAGATCGCTTGCGGACCACCAAAACATGAACCATTGCAATTGTAGGCACTTATCATCATCCTAGATTTCCCTCTAGAATCGTAGAGTAAAACACTTTAATGCAGAGGAATGTAGAGAAAAATACTTTCTCGTACGCACCAGTGAATAATCAGAAAAAGGAAGGTTTTACTCTGGTGAATGTAACTCACTCAAATCTTCATACTGAAGGCTCAAAATTAAGATTTAGCATCTTCATCCATGCTTCTAAATAACTTCCAATCCGTAGACCAAGATCTTTAGTTAGCAGGAAATGCAGAGCAATCTTATGGACTGTTCTTTAGTATGCAGCTCACTGTGATTCACTATTTACTTTCTAATTCTTCTGGAGGGGCTAATTTTCTCAATATCCTCAACATATAAAGCTTCTAAACAAATAACAAAATAGGATACAGTTGACACCAATGACAACAAAGATATGTTGACATCAATGACAACACCGATTAGGAACATACTTGCAACAATCTCCTCCTTTGTCATTAATGGCAACATATGATGTGAAAAACTGCAACAACCATCAAAACAAGATTCTCCCCCTATCTCTTTATGAATCTACACTTTTTCCCTCTACGTTTTTCACATGATTTCTCTCCCCCTTTGACATCAATGGCAAAGGGCACATACTTGCACTCTTCTGCTCTAATCCAATCTCTCTTCTAAACTCTTTGACTACTCCCCCTAAGAAGCAGCCCTAAAAGCATCAATTCAGATCTAAAAAAGGGACTCTAAGCACCACCGGATTGATGCACTCTTGTGCATCTTAGTTTAGAGCAGGAGGGGTAATAACCCCTAACTTTTCTCTTAGATACTCAAAAGTATCCTTAGGCAGATGTTTGGTGAAAATGTCTGCAATGTGGTCTATTGTAGATACATATTCCAACTTGACTTCATTCTCTGTCACTTTTTCCCTCAGAAAGTGATATCTTATGGATATGTGCTTTGTCCTTGAATGTATTATTAGATTTTTTGATATGTTTATGGCACTTGTATTGTCACAAAAGATTGTGATTTGATCTTCATACCCAACTTTGATGTCCTTCAATGTCTGCTTCATCCATAACACTTAAGTACAACTACATGTTGTAATATATTCTGCTTCTGCGGTGGACAGAGATATTGAATCTTGTTTCTTGCTTATCCAAGATACCAGCCTTTTTTCCAAAAAGAATGCACCTCCACTTGTACTTTTTCTGTCATCCACATATGCAGCCCAATCTGCATCAATGTATGCACTGAGAGTGAAATCATTGTCCTTTGGATACAACAAACCAAAATCTATTGCACTTTTCAAATATCTCAGAATTCTCTTGACTGCCATCACATGTGACTCCTTAGGTTCTGCTTGAAATCTTGCCACAAGACAAACTTCATTGCCTCCAAAGATAATGTCATCAACAAAGATTGTAACAATTAGGATTTGTTCATTATTGATCTTGAAATAAAGATTGATGTCGGTAGTACTCTTGTTGAATCCTAACTGTATCAAATCTTATCCAACCTAGCATACCAAGCCCTGGGGGCTTGTTTTAACCCATACAATGCCTTCTTCAATCTGCATACCATGTCACCCTAATGTGATGACTGGAATCCTTTCAGTTGTTTAATATAGACTTCTTCTTCCAACTCTCCATTCAAGAATGCAGACTTTACATCCATCTGATATACCTTAAAATCTTTATAGGCTGCAAATGCCAAAAGCATTCTTATAGCTTCAATCCTTGCCACTGGTGCAAATGTTTCCTCAAAATCTATTCCTTCAACTTGATAGTATCCTTTGCATACCAACCTTGCTTTGTTTCTTACTACTTCACCATTCATCTTGTTTCTGAAGACCCACTTGGTGCCAATTATATTTTTATCTACTAGTCTGGGAACAAGATCCCAAGTCTGATTCTTCTCTATTTGCATCAATTCTTCTTTCATAGACTTTACCCAATTCTCATCATTGTAAGCTTCATTCACAGTCTTAGGTTCAATCTTCAAAATCAAATAGAAATTTATTTGTTCTTCTACAGCTCTTCTTCTAGTTAGGATTCCTTTGCTCTTATCTCCTATGATTTGATCTTTAGAATGATTAAGTTTTACATACCTTGGTGTCTTGGTAGCACTTTACGGATCTTGTTCCTCTTCATCTGAGTTGTCTTCATGTTGCACCACTTCTGAAGCATGTGGTTTATCTGATTCATATCCACTAAATTCTGGAGACCTCTCCTTGCTTTCATTGACTTTAACATTTGCACTCTCAATGATCTTATTCAGCCTCTTATTATAGCACCAGTAGGCCTTGCTCTTGGTGGAATAACCAAGGAAGATTCCTTTGACTTGGACTCTGTTTAGGATATATACAACAGTGTGAATTGCCTATCTGTAATATACTTCTAGTAGATCAGCTTCCTTCATCATGGTTCTAGCAGCTTCTTGAACTGTTTTGTTTTTCCTTTCAACAACTCCATTTTGTTGTGGAGTTCTAGGTGCAAATAACTGTCTCTTTATCCCATGTTTTTTGCAAAAGAAATTAAATTTATTTGATGTAAACTCTGCTCCTCTATCAGACCTTAAACATTTGATCTTTAAATCCATCTCATTTTCAACCATTGCCTTAAATGCCTTGAACTTATCTAGAGCTTATGTTTTTTCTTTCAAAAAGGTAACCCAAGTCATTCTAGAATAATCATCAATGAGCAACATGAAATACCTATCTCCTTGCAAACTTCTTACTCTGGTAGGTCCACACAAATCTGTATGCACTACTTCCAGGAGTCCATCAACTGATTGGTCATGTTGCAAGTATGTGCCTAATCGGTGTTGTCATTAATGTCAGCATGTCTTTGTTGTCATTGGTGTCAACTATATTCTATTCTATTACTTGTTTAAAAGCTTTGTATGTTGAGGATATTGAGAAAATTAGCCTCTCCAGAAGAAACAAGTGAGTTATAGTAAAGAGCAGTATAGACAGTGAGTTGTATGTTGAAAGAACAATCTGGTAGATTACTCTGCATTTTCTTCTGCTTGAAGATCTTGGTTTGTAGATTGGAAGTTATTTAAATGGATGTCTGAAGATGCTAAATCCTGAGTTTGAGCCTCCGGTGTGAAGAATTGAGAGAGTTGCTTTCACCAGAGTAAAACCTTTCTCTAATTATTGTCTTGTGACAAGGAGGAAGTATTTGGCTCCGCATTCCTCCGCGATAAACTATTTTGCTCTGTGGTTCTAGAGGGAAGTCTGGGATGATGATAAGTTCCTACAATTGAAGTGGTTCATGTTTTGGTGGTCCGCAAGCTATCTTTCTCTTAGGACAGTTGAAGACAGTGAAGTTCATTTGTTCCGGTGTGAAGATCCTATTGTTAAAGTGGTTAAGGTTTGTGCAGTTGCTCTTGAGGATTACAACATGCTTGTGGATGCCTCCTAATCATGTTCCTATCATTACATTGATCCGCATGGAAAAATTGTGAAGGTGTTTGAAGATTATTCCCAGATAGCATATTGAGTAACTAGTTTTGGCTGATCTGGTTAATCATAGTGATTGCAGAGATCTCTAAAAGATTCTAGAAGCATGATGAAGTGTGGAAGATTGTGTTTGAGTCCTAGCTAAGGCGTGGCGTGGTTCGCATACATTTTTACTTCATTTTCTTTGTATAACGTTGTAATAGCTCAGGACCTATTTTGTGAATGTTTGTAATGCTGACCTTGGAGATTGCTCCAATGGTTGATGATTGTAATGCCGACCTTGATGATCATTCCAAGGTTGATGAAGTGTATAAATACTTGTAGTTGAGTCGTGGAAAAGATGTCCTTGAGCAAAGATGGGAAGATAATAAGAAAGGTCCAAAAAGGAAGAGCAAAGAAGAGGCAGAGCAGAGTAGAGGCATAACAGAGTAGAGAATGCATGGGTGTGATGCGAATATGTGAATAACAGAGCAGTGACTCAAATCAATGAGAATGAAGACTTGGGATTTAGAATTCAGCTATTAAATGACTACACCCTGGCATAGTGGCAGATGCTTAAGTAGTATTCAGTTTTCATGTGCAATATGATTAGAAGCAAGCTTTCGTCATCAAGGAAGTAAGCTGGGTGGGCCTTCAATAGGGTTTAACAGCCCTTAAGGTTTAATAGCCCTTATTGTAATCTTGCTAGGTTTAGGGTTGAGGTAGTGAGCCTGCTAAACCTAGTTGTACTTCATGGCAGTGACCCAACATGTTCTAGGCCCGTGGAGTGACCAAGCCTGAACATTATTTTTGTAAAGATTGCAATATATATTTGAGAGCTAATCCTCTCCGTGGTTTTTCCCTTTTGGGGTTTTCCACGTAAAAATATTGGTGTTCATGTGTCATGTTTTTATGGTTGATGTTCATATGCATGTTGTGCCTCTGTTTAATTAATTTTGGGGAATGGCTGAAAGTTAAAGTACATGAAAAGATTTTTAGAACACTGATTCACCCCCCCTCTCAGTGTTCCTGGCATTCAACAGGTCCTTGCTTTTGAAACTTGTTCTTGTTTGTTTCCAAAATTGACACTACTTGCAAATAGGATTTGCAGGCTTCTCAAGCTTAGGCAAATCTCTAACAGCCTGTGCAGTACTTATCTTCATAATGTTATCAAAATTGATGTGACACAGCCTTCTATGCCATAGCCAACTTTCATCAGTCTGAGCCAACAAATAATAATTATCAGTTCCTTTCAAGTGATAGATATTACCTTTGGTCTTCTTACCAGTTACAATGACTGTTCCGAAGCTTTCCATGATCTTGCATCCATTGTCCTTGAAGCTTAAATCATAACCTTTGTCACACATCTAACCCACAGTCAAAATATTGTGCTTTAATCCTTTCATATACAAGACATCTTCAGTATTATGCTTGCCATCAAAAGAAATAGATTCTTTTCCACGAATCTTACCAGATGTATCATCTCCAAACCTAACCAGTCCACCATCATATCTTTCCAAACTCACAAACTTACTTTTGTCACCAGTCATGTGGTGACAGTAGCCACTATCAATAACCCATTCATCTTTGTCTTCAACAACCTGAGTAGCCAAAGCACTTTCCATTGGTTTTTCTTCCTTCACACAACTAGCAGGATTAGTAGACATGGGTTCTTCCTTAATAGCAATAAACAAGCATTCATTACTAGAAGTACTAGCATTGTCTGGTTCACCATTATCTGATACTCCATCATCATCAAAATATTCAACATAATAACATTTATTTTGGATCCTAGGTCTGTTCTCATATCTTTTTCTATTTCTTTCAATTCTTTGTCTAAGATTGGATTCTCAGACAAAGAAGAAAATTGTGGCATGATTAGACATCACATACCTTAATAACTCAAATTGCCTTTAGTTTGTTGGTGAATTTTCAATACCTTATAAAAAATTTCATAATTTCAATCATGCCATATGAATGGAAGATCACACGCAACGCAGGGTGGTGATGTGTCATTGTCCTTGACCATGTAGCTTTCTTTTCTTGTTCACATAAGAAGAATCTTTCTACAAGAATTTGACCCAAAGAAATTTATATGCACTGGCCTGGTTCCATTACCTTGTACAATTCTTTGGATGGCTCCCTTTAACCATTTTTCCTACCAGGTATTGAATTATTTGAATATTCTTATCAAGCTTTTTATAAACCAGTTTTGAATAATGAGTAAATGGTACTTTTATATTCAAAATAATTTTTTATTAAAAGGGAAAACTTTGCAACGGATTATAGACTAAGAAACATAAAGAATTGCATTTTTAGTGAGAATTTATAAAAGTTAAAGTAAATAGTTGGCATATTGTGCTTTACTTAAGGTATTCTCTATCTAAACAATCATGTGCCATTTGTTTAAGCTTTTTCTTTTTGAAATTGTGATTCATTATATTTGAAGATTGCTAATGTATAACTTTTTAAACACTAAACACCTTTTAGTAAAAAGTTGGCACATTGTGCTTTACCTAAGGTCCTCTCTATCTAAACAACCATGTGCCATTTGTTTACGTTTTTTTTTTAGTGTCATTCATATATTTGAAGATTGTTAATGTACAACTTTTCAAACACTTACAACTTTTTAGTAAATAATTTGTACTTTGTGCATAAACTTATGATATTTATAGACTTGACAAAAATGGTGTGAGATACAACAATAAAAAATCACATTATTATTTTCTCATTTAATGAGAAAGATGACAATAATGATGTTAATAAGGTCCATGGAGGGCTATTGGGTCAAATGTGAGTGATTTTGAATATGAGGACAAGAATTTTGCATGAGGCTTCAAATAGTAAATCTTTAATATAGTGTTAGATTTGTAGAGTATTAAAAAATACCCATATTTTTATTTCTTCTTTTCAATATTAAATTTTTAATACTCAATATATTCATGTTATGTTCACTATATATTATATATGTTTTTCTTTGGCATAAGATTCATTAGGTACACAATATTAAACCACTTTGTTATTTTAAAGATTCTAAGTGAAGAAAATGAAAAGAAATATATACCCCTAGCTATTTATGGGTGAAGGGATATTTAAAATTATTTTGAAATAATATACATTAATCGTAGATAGTGTGCATATATTTCACCTCCTAATTTTCTTGTGATTCAAGATCTATCTAATAAAATAATTGATAATAAGTATTTTTGTGGTGATTCATAAATGTGGGTCTTGTGTGAGTGACACCAACAAGGTCTTGGTGTTACTAGCTCACTTGGGTGTAGGACTTGAGATGCCTAACATGTAAATTTATCATTGAATTGGTATGCAGGGGATGTGGGAAGGATTGGCGTAGGTTAGGATGGTATGAGACTCCTTTGAAATGTATAAATTTGAAGTTGTAGACCTTAAAAGTACTTGGAAAGAAAAGAATGCCGAGTTCATTAGTTATACAGGAAACAAACTCTTTACAAAGACGTGAACAAATTATTAGTAAAGTGATGAATGTGTCTTCATGTGGGTACAAGTTTGGATCTTGGAGCACCAAACATTTTATCTTCCATTTTGGAATTAATCTTCTATCTTACAACCTTTGGGAGGTGATGGGAGGTCTTAACTACCTTCTCCATATCTTGAAAGGGGTTAACCACCTGTTTTGGGTGGTGTAGAACCATTGTTGAGTGTGTAATTTGGTAAAATCATAATTCAATTTGTAACAAGGGACTATGTGAGTTAGCAGTTCAGAGCTCTTGAGTTACATTGGAGCTTGTTAAGGTTGAGTTGGTCGCTACATACTCATTGGACTTCCTTATTACATAGTAGAATAGGAAGAAATTGCTTCCTCGACTAGAGTTTTTTGCCTAAAGTGGGTTTTCTCTATGGTAATATGTGTTGTTCTAGATTTGTGCATGTTGTCATGTTGTTTTCACATTAAATGTTGATATTTATATCTTTATTACATGTTGTGTTGTTCATGCCTTTTGATAGTGGTAAACCATTGTATAGGGTAGAAGTGATTGTCAAGGTGTGTTAAGAGGTCTTAGCATTCAAAATTTGTTCATTCATGACTATGTGCATGACATATCCACCCTAGTCTATAGATAAGGTGGTATTGGAGTGATCAATATTTTGGTTTATTTGTTTATTTTCTTGATTACAAGTATGATCCAACCACGAGATCAAGTGGAAAGGAAATTTTATTGTCATTTGAGCCCAAAATAGAGTCAAGAGAGTGGTTAAGAAAGGTGGACATTGAGTATGGTAGAGGAAAAAGGAGAAGCAGGGTTTCAAAGGTTGGAAGAAGATGTGGCTAAGATTTTTGGTGGTTAAAGGGAAGATTGAGAGGTCGGAAAGTATAATGTTTTCCTTGATAGCAAGAATGGATGGTAACAAGATGCGCTAAGTTGAATGTGAAGCTTAGAAAGTGGGTGGTGAGTAAGAAGACACCCCAAAATTTGATATGCTTTTTAAAGTTGAGGCCAAAATAGACATCCAAAGTCTATATGATGGAGAGATAAGTGCAAATAAGTTTGAACAATGGGTACCCTAAATGGAAGTTTATTTTAGTTTGCATTGTCTTTCTCTATAAAAACAAATTTATTTCATGAGGTTGAAACTTGATAGACATGTTCTCACATGGTAGAGAGATATGCTCACTCTTTGGAAATCTAGAAAGTTGCACCATCTCTAAGTGGAATAAGTTGTTGCAAAAGCAATTTTACCACATTTTCCATGAAGAAGATTGGGTGATGCAATAGCATAATTTGAAGCAAGAACAAGGAAAAGTGTTCAAGATTCATGAGAAAATTTTAAGAAAAGAGTAGTTAATCTTGGGAAGGGCATCATGGAGTGTGTAGTGCTAAATGAGTATGTGGGACCTTTGACCATCTACAAAGAGCAATCCTCAAGGTCAAACCCAAAAACAATTATGAGGTGTGTGCTAAAGCACACTATCTTGAGTTGGACAAGGAGGAGGTTCCTTCCCCTTACAAGGGTGATGAGTGAGAAAATAAAAATAAATTTGTGTGTAATATTTCTTTCTTTCTAAGCAATTATATTAAAATAGAAACAAATTAAAGCTATTTAGACTAATATAAACAAACCTAATTTGAAAATAATAAACATACATAAGAGCTAGGGTTAACTAAAGATAAGAGACAAACACTTGGAAACACAAAAGTAGGAAATAAAAATACAACTAGAGACGAAATGACTTGCAAGGGGTAAAACTAGAACTTGTGCACTTGGTAGAGTAAAACACTACAACTAAACTACTTAGAATAATGTTAGAAGGATGTAGGAGAAATTTGGAAGTTGTTAGAGATATTCCAACAAAAGGAGCACTAATAGTAGTGTTTAAGCTCGTGCTAATGTGCTTGGGGGTGGTCTTGGCTTTGTATAAGAATTTTTTGAAACTAATACGGGAGGTTCTAGAGATTATCTAGGTTTTAGATATGCTAGTCTCCTTTTAGAAACCTACACATAAAGGGAGAAAGAAAAAAAATAAAGTAGTTAAAATGTGAGAAATGCACTAGAAATGAAAACCCTAATCAAACTATAAATCTTAACAAAATGCAACAAAAATAGAATGTAAAAGTAGAAATGAATAGAGAATAGAGAGCATTTTTTTTGAGAAAATTGGGAGAGCTTATGATGTATCCTCGAGAAAGAGTGCTAATGTCCTAAAGGGGCCTAATGGAAATAATGTCTAATAGATCTAAAATTTTCAATAAAGCTTTGTCATGACTTGTAAAGACTTTTTAAATGCATGTACGCACCTATCTGAAAGGAAGAAAGGTGTGTGGAAAATGCTTCCTACACTAATCTAATGAGGGAAATAGTATGCAAATTCTTTTCAAACTTTACAGTTACAGTAATGTTAACACAATAAAAGAGATATGGCAGCAATACACACACAAATAGAATGTAGACAGAAGAGAGAGAGAGAGAGAGAGAGAGAGAGAGAGAGAGAGAGAGAGAGAAGATATACCATAAACATAAATCAAATGTATCACAGTAAACAATGCAGATTACAATACAGTTTCAGAGCCAATGCTCTTCCAGGAGTCTTCGAACCTCATATTTAGAGATATTCCGACAGCATAACAGTACCTGTCAATCACTATATGTATCTCCCATCCAAGCACCTATTTTTATAAAGTTTACAAGGCAAAATAAGAAGCTTCTAGAGATGGGCATCCAACTTGGCCTCATGGCCCAAAACCCATGCCTAAGGACACTTTTCCAACATTACAACATGGATTTGACACTTGTCACAACACCCCATCCTAATGTGGGCACCTAGTCCCAATATAGACTATGGTAGATGCTCTTATGAACCTTACAGCTGTCATAGAATCTGTCATAACTGACATCACTTACATCTATAAGAGAATATTTCATAAAATGACTAAAAATAGCATATTCCTATTACAACATGTCATAACCCACCTTGGGCACCCAAAGATGCCTTCCTCAAAGATTCTCTTCGACACATGTCTTCACCTGTCATAGAATCTTCTATTCTCGACCCTTACGCGTCATAGAATCTGTCATAACACTTACGCATCATAACTCATTACACACTACACAAGATGCCAACACATGGCAAAAAACCTCTACCACAATATGGGACACCTATATCCACATGGGATGAGTTGACCATCCTAGTCACATTACAAGTGAAGTGACAACACACTATGCCACTTCACACTAAATGACAAAATAGGATGTGCAACACAAATTACATCATAGGCAAATAAATAAGTACATAATCAAATAATTAATGCGAGGAATTACCAAGGTTGAGACACCTTAATTCCAACATTCTCCCACTTGTCAAACACCTTGTAAGAGCCAATAGAAATAACATGATTTAACTGCTATAGGCCAAGAGGCCCATAGTCTCCGAACACCATCTGAACTTATCTATACTCACTGGTTTCATCAATGCATCCGTAACATTCTTCAAAGTGTTTATCTTCTCCAATATCACCTTCCCATCTTCCACCATATCACAAACAAAATGAAACTGTACATCAATATGCTTTGTTCTAGCATGGAAAGTCAGATTCTTTGCTAAGAAAATCGCACTCTGACTGTCACAACAGATAGTAATTTGTCCTACATCAACACCAATATCTGAACACAACCTCTTAAGCCAAATGGCTTCCTTACAAGCATGAGTAGCTGCCATATACTCAGCTTCTATCATGGACAAATTGACCACAGGTTGCCACTTACTCATCTAACTGATTGCACCACCAAACATAGTAATCACATAAGCACTGGTGGATCTCCTGTTGTCAATGTCACATGTCCAATCAGAATCCAAAAATCCATGAATACTTACAAAATGT
This sequence comes from Cunninghamia lanceolata, assembly GCA_027924645.1. Lineage (NCBI taxonomy): Eukaryota > Viridiplantae > Streptophyta > Pinopsida > Cupressales > Cupressaceae > Cunninghamia > Cunninghamia lanceolata. Next base: position 7,472,216 of record BSBN01000512.1, read on the forward strand.
GAAGGTCCTGTAGGATGACCATGATAACATAGGGAATACTCAGAAGTACCCCACAAATATCTAAACACTCTCTTCACTACATCCCAATGTACCCATCCAGGATTAGCCATAAACTAACTAAGGACTCCCACTGCTTGTGCAATGTCTAGTCTAGTATAGACCATAGCATACATCAAGCTGCCGACATCACTAGCATAAGGTACTCTGCTCATATCCTCTGTCTCAGAAGGAGACTTTGGACAATCATTAATAGATAACTTTGTCCCCAATAAAACAGGAACACACAATGGTCTACAATCTTCCATGCTGAATCTCTCCAACATGATCTTCACATAATTACTCTAGCTTAACCAAAGTTTTCTGTTTGCTCTGTCTCTTCTAATTTCCATTCCCAAAATGTACCTGGCTTCCCCTAAGTTTTTCATCTCAAACTGTGCTGACAACTAAGACTTCAAATCCTAAATCATATTCTTACCATTCTTAATTAACAGTGTATCATCAACATACAATGCAATAATGAGAATGTGATCATTGTCAAATTTGTAGTACACACAATGATCTGATTTTGACCTCAGCAATCCAATAGACAACACAAAGGCATCAAATTTTAGGTACCACATCCTCAGAGATTGTTTCAAACCATACAAAGACTTCTTTAACTTCCAAACCAAATGATCTTTATGTTGTTATATGGAGCCTAATCAGACTTGGAGGTTCAATTTTCCCCTTTTATCAGTGTGGTTTCCCCAAAATTATTTAACGGGGGTTTGGGGGCAGCACCCCCAAGACGGGGTCAACGGGTAGGCCCCCTTGCGTGGTCTAGGGGCAGCACCCCTAGCGCTCTCCCTATCCTGATACATGGCAGGGTCGAGGGGTAGCGCCCCTGCGGGGGCTCAGGGGCAGTGCCCTCGAAACCTCAAATGACTTTTGAATTATTTTATAAAGGCGTCAGGAGTTATTTTTCTATTGGACGACATAAAAAAACCCTATTTTGTAACTGACATAAGGCTTGATAAAAGAGGCTAAGAGTTAGGGTTTCCGTTGACATTGTATTGTAGCATTTGCAGTGGTATTGAGGTGCAAGGATTGTTGGTTGTAATCAATTTTGATTGCTGGATAATAATATTGGACTCTCTGTTGGTGGATGTAGCTTGAGTTTGGGTGAACCACATTAAAAATTATCTCTCGCTATTATTATTTCTGTGTATTTTTCATTCCTCTATTTAATCTTTATTTACATTTAATTGATATCTTCTTCATGTAATTCCTAACAAGTGGTATTAGAGCTAGGTTGTGTTTGATTATCATCTGCAAGAAGGTCTCATGGTTGAGTGGGAGTCTTACGGTTAAGTGGGAGAAATGGTAGACGAGGGTAAATTAAAGGTAGATAAATTCAATGGGTAGAACTATCAGTTATGAAAGATGCAAATGGAGGATTATCTCTATTAGAAGGATTTATGGAGGTTTGGAAGGAATAGCCAAGAAACTGGCAACAATGACTGATGAGGATTGGAATCTTCTAGATAGAAAGGCAGTGGGAACCATTCGGTTGTGCTTGGTACCATTTGTGGCGTTCAATATAACAAAAGCAAAAACAACAGATGAATTGATGAAATCTTTGGCTAAATTGTATGAAAAACCCTCGGCCTCAAATAAGGTATTTCTCATGAAGCGTTTGTTTAATCTGAAAATGATTGAAGGTGGATCTGTGACAGATCATTTAAATGAGTTTAATATGATTACCAATTATTTAACTTCTGTAAAAGTGAAATTTGATGAAGAGGTGAGGGCTCTCTTAGTTTTATGTTCTTTGCCAAAAAGCTGGGATAGCTTGGTAATGGTTGTAAGTAAATCTATCTTTGGTTCAAATACTTTGAAATTTGATGATGTTGGTGTTATCCTTAGCAAGGAAATGCGATGGAAAAGCTTAAGAGGGTCCACATCATGTAGTTTTTTGAATGCAAAAAGCAAGGGTAGATCAAAGGAGAGAGGAAAAGGTTTTGGAGGTCATGCGAAGTCACGAGGAAAATCAAAGGACAAGAGGTCCCAATCTAGAGGACAAAAGGATTGTTAGTACTGTGGGAAATCGGGTCATCTGAAGAAAGATTATTGGTCTTAGAAGATAAAGGAGACAAACAAGAAGGCAATAAGGAGGCAAATGTGGTAAGTAATAAATTTGAAGATGATGCTTTGATTCTTTCCCTAGATAATGCTGATGATTCATGGGTTTTAGATTCAGGGGCCTCATTTCATGCTATGCCCCATAAAGTTATTTTCTTAATTATATCCAAGTGGATTTTGGGCTAGTTTATTTGGGAGATAATGAACCCTGACAGATTGTTGGAAAGGGAAGACTTAAGATTAAGTTGCAGAATGGGAATCATTGGCTACTACAAGAGGTAAGACACGTTCCAAGGCTGAGTAGGAATTTAATTTCAGTAGGGCAACTAGCTGATGAAGGTTGCATAGTTACTTTTAGTGATAAAAATTGGAAGGTTTCAAGAGGTACCTTAATAGTAGCAAAAGGTGTGAAAGTAGGCACCTTATATCTTTGTACAGGTCATAATGTTCCTTATAATTTAGTTGTTGCAGAGAAAAAACAAACAGGTTCAGGAACAGTTGTTGTGGGTTCATAGGAAGAGACTGAAACAATTGTTGTAGGTTCTAAGACAACACTGTGGCATAACAAACTTGGGAATATGAGTGAAAAAGGTATGAAGGTACTTCATTCTAAGAAAGTTTTACCAAGTATAAAATGTATTAATATGGATTTCTGTGAAAGTTGTGTGTATGACAAATAATTTAAGAGAGTTAGTTTTCTCAAGGATGGGAAGCAAAGGGAAGATGAAAAATTGGAGTTTGTGCATACAGATGTATGGGGACTGACTTAGGTATCTTCTCTCGGTGGCTCTCGGTATTATGTTACATTCATAGATGATGCAACTAGGAAGATTTGGATTTATTTTCTTAGGCAGAAATCTAATGTATTTGAAACATTTAAGAAACGAAGAAGCTTGGTTGAGAATGAGACGGGTAAAAGATTAAAATGTCTCAGATCTGATAACGGTGGTGAGTATTGCAGAAAAGAATTTGAGGATTATTGTTCCTTAATGGAATTCAGAGGCAGAAAATGGTTCCAGTGACTCCATAAGAAAATGGAGTGGTTGAGCACATGAATAGGACAATAATGGAGCGTGCAAGGAGCATGAGATTACATGTTGGGCTGCCTTAAACATGTGGACAGAGGCTGTCAATACCACTATATATTTAATTAATAGAGTTCCTTTAGTTACTTTGGGTTGTGGTATTCCAAGGGAAGCATGGACAGGCAAGAAGGTGAGTTATTCTTTTCTCAAAACCTTTGGATGTGAAGCATTTGCACATGTAGATTCTGAAAATAGAACCAAGCTAGATGCAAAATCAAAAAAGTGTATCTTCATTGGATATGGGATTGATGAATTTGGTTATAGGCTTTGGGATGTTGAAAATATGAAAATTGTGAGAAGCAGGGATGTTGTATTCAATGAGAAGGTGTTGTACAAAGATCAGTTGCAGCAGCATGAGAAGAAAGAAAATGATTATGTAGTGTTGGATGATACTCTAGATAGTGATGTTCCAGTGGTTCCTCATGCTCTGCAACAACAACAAGAAATACCACAAACTCCAGTGAATGTTAGATGGTCAACAAGGCTAAGTAGACCTCCTAAAATGTTTTCTCCCTCTTTGTATTCTATTTTGTTAACAGATGCTGGTGAACCGAAAGGGTATGATGAATCTATGCAGGTGGATACAAAAGTTTAGTGGGAGCTTGCAATGAAAGAAGAAATGGACTCCTTGCTGAAAAATCAAACTTGGGAATTATGTAAGTTGCCTGCAGGGAAAAAGGCTTTACCAAACAAATGGGTTTATAGGATGAAAGAGGAAGATGGAGGTAAGAAAAGATTTAAATCTAGGTTAGTTGTAAAAGGATTTGCATAGAAAAAAGGTATTAATTTTGATGAGATTTTTTCTTCGGTTGTTAAGATGACTTCTATTCGTACTGTTTTAAGTATTGTGGCTATTGAAGATTTGCATTTGGAACAACTAGATGTGAAAACTACCTTTCTCCATGGTGATTTGGAGGAGGAGATATATATAGAGCAACCACATGGATTTGAGGTCAAAGGTAAGGAGAAACTGGTGTGCAGATTGAAGAAGAGTTTGTATGGCTTGAAACAAGCACCTCGGCAATGGTACTTGAAATTTGATAGTTTTATGGCTGAGCAAGGCTACAGCCGGTGTAATTCTGACCATTATGTTTATTTTAAGAGGTTGGATAATGACAACTACATTATTTTATGTTTATATGTAGATGACATGCTTGTAGCAGGGTCTAACATGGATCACACAAGAGAGATAAAACAACAGTTAGCACAATCATTTGCTATGAAGGATTTGGGGGCAATAAAATAAATCCTTGGTATGAAAATTTGCAAAGATAGGAAGAATAAAAAATTGACTCTATCTCAGGTTCATAACGTTGAAAAGGTGTTGCAGAGATTCCATATGGAGAATGCCAAAGCTGTCAGCACACCTTTGCCTAGTCATTTGAAATTGACTAAGGAGATGTGTCCAAAGACACAAGAGGAGGAAAACAAAATGTCCAAGGTACCATATGATTTAGTTGTAGGAAGTTTAATGTATGTCATGGTATGCACGAGACCTGATATTGCACATGTTGTAGGAGTCGTAAGTAGGTATACGAGTAATCCTAAATTGGAGCATTGGAATGCAATAAAATAGATTCTCAAATATTTGAGAGGTACATCCAATAAACACTTATTTTTGGGGGGCTCTAATATTGATTTAGTAAGTTATGTAGACTAAGATTTGGCAGGGGATATTGATACCAGGTGGAGAACTATAGGTTAGGTCTTTACTATAGGTGGGACAATAGTGAGTTGGATCTCACGATTGCAAAAGGTGGTTGCTTTATCCACCACGAAGGCAGAGTATGTAGCTGCAACAGAGGAAATCAAGGAGATGATATGGTTGCAATCTTTCATGGAAGAATTGGGAAAACAATAGGCTAATAGTTATTTGTTTACGGACAGCCAGAGTGTCATACATCTTGCAAAGGATTTTGCCTTGCATTCAAAGACCAAACACATACAGTTGAGGTATCACTTCATTCGATTGGTGTTGGAAAATGGACAATTAAGGCTGAGCTCCTCTTTAGCTTTGGTTGGTTTTCAAGACTGAAAATAATAAAATCAGAGCAATAGGGTCCAGGGTGTTTATTTCCAGTGGGAGCTACAGGGTCAGTGGTGTTATGATCAGTCTCCAAGTGGGAGATGATATGTTGTGCAATCTGATCAGCCTCCAAGTGGGAGATTGTTGTTATATGGAGTCTAATCAGACTCGAAGGTTCAATTTTCCCCACTTTTATTGGTGCGGTTTCCCCCCAAATTATTTAACAAGGGTTTGAGGGCAGCGCCCCCAAGATGGGGTCAAGGGTCTATTGGCCAACATAAAAAACCCTATTTTTGTAACTGACATAACTCTTGATAAAATAGCTAAAGGTTAGGGTTTCCATTGACATTGTATTGTAGCATTTGCAGCGGTATTGAGTTGCAAGGATTGCTGGTTGTAATCAGTTTTGATTGTTGGAGTCTCTATTGGTGGATGTGGCCCAATTTTGGGTGAACCACGTTAAAAATTGTCTCTCGCTGTTATTATTTCTATGTATTTTTCATTCATCTGTTTAATCTTTATTTGCATTTAATTGATAGCTTCTGCATGCAATTGCTAACACTTTACCTTTTTCTATGTAATTCTTTGGCTATGACATGTAAATCTCTTCCTCCAAATCACCATGAAGGAAAGTTGTCTTCACATCCATCTACTCTACCTCTAAGTCATAAGTTGTTGCAAGAGATAACAGGAACTGAATAGATGTCAGCTTTGTAATGGGAGAGAAAATTTAATCATAATCAATTCCCTCCATTTGTGAATACCCCTTCGCAACCAATCTGGCTTTGTACTTCTCAACACTGCCATCTGCACCGAATTTCTTCTTAAACACCCATTTACAACCAACAGGTTTCCATCCTTCAGGCAAAGGCACCAAGTCCCAAGTTTTATTCTTCTCCAAAGAAGCCATCTCATCTTCAATGGCCTCCTTCCAAGAACCTCAATCTTTCATGCCCATAGCCTCTGTCACAATTCTAGGCTCATCAGTGTTAGTAATCAAGGCAAAAGCACAACTAGAATCTAGCAATGAATATCCAAACCTATTAGGTAGCTTCCTTGTTTGTGTAAACCTCCTCAAAGGCTAAGGTTGAGGTTCTGCTTCTTCTTCTGAGCTTTCACAGTTGCTAGAGCTCTCCTCATCATTAGGTCTCATAGGGTCTTTTGGTTCAGACTTCTTAGGAGTAGAAGGAAACTGAACCACATCTTCTTTCTTTTCTTTCTCTTGTGGTTGTAGAACAATAGGAGAAGGTGTTAGCTCTCTGAAAATAACACTTTTTCTATACAACATTTTTTTAGCCACATGATCCCAAATCTTGTACTCTTTCACACCAACACCATAACCAATGAAGATACACTTAATAGCCTTGTTCTCTAATGTTGATCTCTTCTCCCTAGGCACATGAGCATATGCCTCACAACCAAAAACACGAAGATGTCTTAATGTGGGCTTCTTACCAGACCACACCTCCATGGGTGTCTTATCAACAAAAGCTGATGTAGGAGACCCGTTTACCAAGTAGCAAGCAGTGGCTATAGCTTCAGCCCAAAACTTTTGTTCAAGGCTAGCATCACTAAGCATACTCCTAGCCCTCTCTATCAACATCATGTTCATCCTCTCTGCAACTCCATTTTGCTACAGAGTGTATGGAGTTGTCTTATGTCTTTCAATCCCATGTTCTTTACAGAACTTATCGAACTCTGCCAAACAAAACACACCACCATTGTTAGTTCTCAAACACTTAATCTTTTTACTAGTCTGATTCTCAACAAAAGATTTAAACTCTTTGAACTGACTAAAGACTTCAGATTTTCTTCTGAGAAAATAAATCTATGTCCTTCTATTGTAATCGTCTATGAATGATACAAAATATATAGATTTAAAGATCAAAGGAACATTAACTATACCAAACACATCAGAATGAATAAGATCCAACACGCCAAAAGACTTATGAGAACTCGAGTAAAACTGAACATGATTTTTCTTTCCATATATACAATGTTCACAAAAGTCAAAATTGAGATTACAATCATTTAACCCCTCGACAAGGTTTTTATTTTTCAGGGCTCTAAGACCCTTCTGACCAATGTGACCAAGTCTCTTATGCCATAACATTGTCTTCTCAACCAAAAGTTTCATTTCCAAGGCATGCGCACCCTTGGGTATCCAAAATGCACTACCATCAAAGGTTGAAACAATACATCTCTTTGCCACTAGTTCCAATGGTGAAGATGAAGTGACTGAAGCTCTTTTATTCGAAACAAAAGCACTATTGCACTGTGTAGTGCATGCATCTAGCTGAAACAGAGTACCTCTCTGAGTACCTTTCGCAAGCACCATAGCACCTCTAGTCATCTTGCATCCTCCACTAGAGAAGACAACCTGCACACCTGCATCATTCAATTTACTTACAGAAAGTAGGTTTCATGCCAAGCCTGGGATGTGCATAACCCCAGAGATCCCCTTCACTCATCCATTAGGGAATTAGATTGAGACTCTTCCATGGCCAACAATCTTCAAATGAGAGTCATCACCAAGGTACACTCTTCCACCATCGAACTCTTCATACTTTGTAAACTAATCTCAATGCGAGGTCATGTGAAAAGAGGCACCATAATCAATTAACCACACATCATCAGATGCATGGGTGGCCAAGGTTGCGATGAAAGCATCACCATCATCTTGTGACTTGTCAGAATCTGAATCTAAGACATTCTTCTTCTTTTTATTTTTCTCTTCTTTGCATTCCTTTCAAAAATGTCCAAATTTACCACAGATCCAATAGAGAGCCTTAGACTTTCTTGGAGATTTAGATCTCCCATGGGATTTGGATATACCCTTCTCATCTTTCTTGTCCTTCCTTTTCCCTTTCTCCTTGGGTCTTCCACAAACCGCAAGAGCCTCTTTGGCTGACTCAGATGACTTTCTCCGCATCTCTTCAGATAACAACAAAGATACTACCTCATCCATTTTGAAAGTGGTTGTAGTGCTTTCAATGGCCATTACAAGATGATCCCACGAGTCCGGCAAGGAACAAAGCAAGGTCATACAATGATCCTCCTCCTCCATCTTCACACCAATGGATGTCAATTGTGCAACTAGCATGTTAAAGGCATTCAAGTGATCTGCAACGGATCCTCCATCCTCCATCCTCAGAGAATATAGCTTCTTTCTTAGTGTAACATTAGAAAATGTCCCCTTGGGGGCTTTTCCCTCATAAGGTTTAGCTCCCAGGTCTTTTATCTGCATTTAGGACATCCTGCATCATATTTTGACATCCTGATGAAATGAGCCCTAAGTTTTATGACAAATGGGACCTAGGGGGATCCCTTGAACCTAACCCTAACCAAAATAGGGGGGAGGACTTTGGTGCCCGTGCCCTAGTCTTGCCCTATTTTAGGTCAGTCCCAAATTTTGGGTGGCGGCTTGTGACTGTTATTTGGGTCCTATGCCGACACAGTAAGTTTGAAATTACAACATTCTTGGCGGGAGTGTTTGTAGTTACATATATAAGCATGCTTAGGCATTCATTTGTAAACTAGATGGCTATTGTGAACTTTATGCATTCAAAAGGTGATTCAAGGCATTCATTGTGTGGCAAGAGTAGATTTGTGTTGTCTATGTGTTTGTATTTGTAGATTTGAGCAATCATCTCCTCATGGCATGAAGAGTTTCTTCCTCCCATGAGATCTTCACTACAAGGTGACATCATTTGTGTCTTAAGCATTTATCATTTGGTTTTTTTCCTCTACCTCACAAGGGCATGCACTTTCTATCTGACAACAGTGTTTAGATGACTTGAATGTCTCTCTGGGGCTTGACTAAGGCAAGCCTCTAAACACCACAACCCCCTCCTAAAATTTCTATGATTGCAGGTTACAGGTTGAAGATACAGGAAAAGTGGAGTTGCAGGAGGGTACTATAGTGTCAGATTTGCAGATCAGAGTTGAAAACAACACCCTGGACTTGGGCATCCTCTCTTTAGTCCTCTAGATTAGGTGATAGAAAAATCTCTGATGCAACAGGAACATGTTATAGATCAAGCTTCTAGATCCTGACAAATACCTAGGCATTGGACTTGGGTGCCCAATCATTAGTCCCTGACTGTTCCACTTTTGAACCCTAAAAATAGGTACACATTTATTCGTTATTTCACATCTTTCTGTAGCAGCATTTTTTAATATTCATCTGTTTGCTTCTGTATTTGTATAATTAGGGTTTTGATGTATAATTGAGCATAAGTGAGCATAATTGAAAATTAAATCATACAAATCCAAGTTTCCCTACATCTCACAGTGACCTAGGGTCTGATAGTGCATTGTCACTCAACCCAAAGTCCTTGAATGAAAGGGTGAAAAGAGGATACACATACAAAACTACCAAAAATTCAATCATCCAAATTTTACTCTTTACATTTCGGTGAACCCATGTTGTTGGACTTGTTTGTACATTGCTGAGTGTTTTTCTTCAGATTTGCATTGATTTCATCCATTCATATTATCATTCGTCTTATTGCATTGGAAAAAACTTACAAAAAATTGAAAAATTAAAAAAAAATTTAAAAAAAGGCATTCTAGGGTTTCTATTTTGCATCAATTAAATTGAATTTGATTAAATTTCTAATTTTTACATTAGATCTGAGTCAAATTGCAGAAAATTATAAAAATTCAATAGCTTGCATTGCATTTTCATCATAAAATTGCTAGGGTTTTGTTAAAAATTGTGAATTTTTTGTATAACCTAGTAATTTCAAAATCTAGGGTTTGTAGGAAAAATCTTGTTTTAGATTTTTCTATTGATCTTAGACACTCATTCAAATTTTTATTTGTCTGTAATGTTGCATTTTAGTGTAAATTTTCATTTAGATTTCAAAAATTTGCATTTTTACATAGAAAATTTTAACAAAAACTAGCATTTTCATTGATTTTTCATTAGATTTGAACTTGCATTTTGCATCTTAGGACTTGGAAATCATTTTCATATTTGAGTGCATTTAATTTTGATCATAAATTAGATTTCAATACATATATCTAGCATTTGCATCAAGATCTCAAACCTAGGGCTTGAAAAACCTTGATTTTCACTAGATTTGGCCTTATCGACTCTCAAAATTTGCACCATAGGTGTGTTGTGAAGAATATTTTTGCACTAATTGGCTTTTATCAGGGTCATTATCTACTACCCCTCCTAAAAATATTCACAACATCTTGTTATTGGACTATTGTATTGAAAATTTGGTGAAAAAATGCACATGTTTGCTATATTTGCCCTAGGGTTTGACCTAGATTGCACCCCAAGCGTGTTGTAAAATATTTTATGATTGTAGGTGACTGATATCACTGCTATTATTTTTTGCACCTCATAAAATTCATTACAACACCCCTTTTACTAGGTCTTGGAGTTGAAAAATTGTGAAAAATTACATATTTTTGCTATATTTTCACTAGAGTTTGATCTTGAGTGGCACTATAAGCGTGTTGTGACAGAATTTTTGGCATTAGGTGGCTATAATTACTAATATAATTTTTTTTCCATCATCATTTTCCTCACAACACCCTTTGTCATGCTCTTTTGCATTCAGATTTGGTGAAAAAATCGCATATTTTAGTGTATTTTCACTAGATTTGGACTAGTGATCATCTTAGATTTGCATCAAGAGTGTGTTGTGAAGGATACTATTGTTGTATTCAACTAATATCAGACATATAATTTTCTGCCCCTGATCAATTTCCTTAGAACACCTTTCTTTTCACTTATTTGCATTGAAAAAGTACAAAAAATTAAGCTTTTAGGTCATTTTTGCACATAGTTGTCTTTTGCATACCTTTGGAAAACTTTCAAAACCTGATCTCACATTAATTTGAGCATCTACACATGGCCTCTAATCTCAAAAACAGCAATAGGTTCCCTCCTAGGCCTTACATGAAGAGAAAGGTCCCTGAACCTGAAATTGTGTTTACACCTCATGATAGAACAATCGGAGATACTAAAGGACCTCTTTACATCACTCTGAAAATAATGGGAAACCCTATGGATGGAACCCTTGTTGATCCTAATTGCATGACTAATGTCACCATGGAAGAGTTCCTCTTTGAACATCAATTAATGCAAGGATCTTATGACCCTTCGAACATGATGATTAAAACACATAAGGGAACCTTTATAAACACTCCTGGGAAGATATCATTGTTGGTCACTGTATTTGAGAAACATGTAGAACAATGGTTTGATGTTGTCCCTATTTCTGACCTCTTTCGCATTAAATTGGGACACCCCTGGTTAAAGGTTATGAAATCTGTCCCTTCAATAATTCATAATTGTCTAAAATTTCCTTTTGATGGACATGTAATTACTATCCCTCGCAATAAGTATAAACCTTTGGTTGCAAGAAAACATTGTACACTGGATTACTTTTGGGACAAATTTGAAAAGAAACTAGAGCCATGAATAGACTTTAACTTCTTGAGCTATAGAAACTACAAAGCAAAACTATTACATCCAATAGTCGGTCCCTCTATGCAAGAAATAATAAAAGACAAGCAACCCGCATTTGAAGAGAACCCTAGACCAAAAGGACAAGGTCCCTATGCTGAGGTTCCTCCCCTGCCATCCTTACAAGGATCGAGAGGTAATTGTCAACAACAAAACATTCCACCTAGACAAATGAGATTTGATCTCGATGCTTCCTCTTCTAGAACACAAAAACCCATGAAAGAGAAAAGCCCTATCTTACAAGAGATAAGTGGTAAGAGAAAGAGAAATAGAAAAGCAAGAGAAAGAAGGAGAAGAAGACAAGCTTGAGACATAAACCTTGCATCTCAACAAGAAAACATTGATCCAAACATTGAACCAAATAAAGATGATCCTAACAATGAACAATCTAAAGACAAGGATAAGAATTGGGCTATGGTACCTTATGTCTCACTTTCCTCTAAAATTTAGGCGTGGGAGGATGATGATAATTTACTCGATGATGAGACCTAGCACAAAGATCCTACAGGTAAGTATTTCTAACCCTTTATCTCTATTGTCATGTGCTTCCCCCATGATGTGCTATGTGTTGTTTAGGCCTCATGGATGGATGACCCCTGATTCTCCTCTAAGGTCTTGGATACCAGGAGACCACCTCTGTTGTAACCTTCTTCTATTTGTATCATCATTCTTCTATATTGCATCTTTCTAATTTCATTCTTGTGTGTTGTGTCTTCCAAACATAGTGTTGCAGTTGGTGAATTGGGGGTACCCTCCTACGTGATTGTCCCTAAGGCACTTGTTTCTCCTCTCTTATTTATTGTTTCCCTTCCTCTAGTGTTTCTATCTAGCGGGTGGATGATGAAAAAATATTTATACTGATGCAGACCTAGCGTCCCTTTAGTGAGAAATCAAAAATTAGACTTAGTTCCTAATATGACGATGGGGTTGTATATATTATCCGACACTTGGCTAGTAGAAGCACTCCGTGCTTTTTGCATAGTGATTTTGATGATCTTGTATCTCACTTACAAACCTTAGCAATACTGCTGCTCCATGCACTTTGTTTGTCTTTGAATCTTGCCTTGGTGACACTAGGTTCTGAGATTTTTGTGATATAGCCTCACAGTTATCCTCGATCTCTGAATTCATAGTATAACCTTGGCTCTTTGTGTGGTTAATCATATGCATTGATGTTGTTGTTTATCATGATTATGTAGACACTAACATGTTTCTTGTAGGGATGTGTTTGTGGGAACATTTGGTGATCATAAAGTACATGTCACCTCCGGGGGGCATGGGATTTGCGAAAGTCTATCTTCCCTTGTGTGTTTTCTTCCTACCTTAACGTGCTTGATATCGAAGCATGATATCAACCACCTTAAGGTGGGGGCATATATAAGGTAAGCTGTATGTTGTAGATGTTAGCAATGTGCTTGTCCTTAGGTGTAGTTTAAGGACTGGTGGCTATGAGTCCCTCCTACATTTTGAGTTTCTTTTCAATCAATCAATCATCTTAAGCCCTCTGTAGAGGCAGGGATGGTGTATTTCTCAGAGTAGATTGCATCATCCTATCATTTTCAAAAGTCCTCTACGGAGGCAGGGAGCGGTTCTATGACTAACTCAACCCTTAAGTGTGTCTTTGGTGATTGTTGTGGCAAAGCCCAATCGTCGATGTGTGCTTATAATGTGTCTGAGATGGTGATGAGCCTAGAAATAGGAACACTCCATCGCTTGTCTACCTTGTTTTCTCTTTGTCTTCAAAGTTTGTGTTTGGCATGCTTGCTTTGTTTGGCATGTTTGTTGTCCTATATACAGTCTAAAGAACAACACGATGAGTGCTTCCTGCATTTTGGGATGTTTGGTGTGTCTTGCGTGTGTGTTGCCCCATATATGCAGTTTAAAGACCAGCGCGATGAGTGCTTCCTGCATTATGGGAGGTGTGTTTACTTTCCTTGTACTTGCATCTGTATTTCATATATATGAGAAAAAGAGAAGAAAAGAAAAGAAATCATTCATGTCTTCCATGCATTAACTGTCTTCTATGCATCTGTTGTTTTCTCCGTGTTTTACTTGACTGTAATTGTCTTCTTCATGTTTTGTGTGCCTATCATTGTCTTCAATGTGTTTGGCATGTCTTCTCCATGCTTGGTGTGTTTGCTGTGTTTGTTGACCGTACTTTAATTCATGTATTGGCCTCGCATTTATACATACATTAAAGTGGGGGCTAAATGTAACGTCAAAAAATATCCCCTTGGGAGCTTTTCCCTCATAAGGTTTAGCTCCCAGGTCTTTTATCTACATTTAGGACATCTTGCATCATATTTTGACATCTCGATGAAATGAACCCTAAGTTTCATGACAAATGGGACCTAGGGGGATCCCTTGAACCTAACCCTGACCAAAATAGGGGGGAGGACTTGGGCACCCATGCCGTAGTCCTGCCCTATTTTGGGTGTCAGCTTGTGACCGTTATTTGGGTCCTATGCTGACATGATAAGTTTGAAATTACGAAATTCTTGATGGGAGTGTTTGTAGTTGCATATATAAGCATGCTTAGGCATTCATTTGTAAACTAGATGGCTATTGTGAACTTTATGCATTCAAAAGGTGATTCAAGACATTCATTGTGTGGCAAGAGCATATTTGTGTTGTCTATGTGTTTGTATTTGTAGATTTGAGCAATCATCTCCTCATGGCATGAAGAGCTTCTTCCTCCCATGAGATCTTCACTACAAGGTGACATCATTTGTGTTTTAAGTATTTATCATTTGGTTTTTTTGCCTCTGCCTCACAAGGGTATGCACTCTTTATCTAACAATAGTGTTTGAAAGACTTGAATGTCTCTCTGGGGCTTGACTAAGGCAAGCCTCTAAACACCACAAACCCCTCCCAAATTTTTTGTGATTGCAGGTTACAGGTTGAAGATATAGGAAAAGTGGAGTTGTAGGAGGGTACTACAGAGTGTTAGATTTGCAGATCAGAGTTGAAAATAGCACCCTGGACTTGGGCACCCACTCTTTAGTCCTTCAGATTCTGTGATGGGAAAATCTCTAATGTAGCAGGAACAAGTTACATATCAAGCTTCCAGATCCCAACAAAAACCTAGGCATTGGACTTGGGCTCCTGTTCATTAGTCCCCGACTATTCCGCTTCCAAACCTTGAAAATAGGTGCACATTTATCTATTATTTCACATCTTTCTGTAACAGCATTTTCTGATATTCATCTGTTTGCTTCCATATTTGCATAATTAGGGTTTTGATGTATAATTGAGAATAAGTGAGCATAATTGAAAATCAAATCATACAAATCCAAGTTTCCCTACATCTCACAGTGACCTAGGGTCTGATAGTGCATTGCCACTCAACCCAAAGTCCTTGAATGAAAGGGTGAAAGGAGGATACACATACAAAACTACCAAAAAATCAATCATCCAAATTTTACTCTTTACACTTAGGAATAGCTTGTTCACTAGGGACTTGGCCTGATAAACATCTCCCAGCTTCTTCCAAAGTTCTTTTACGGTCTTCTCATGGACATTCAATAGGATAGAGTCAGCTAGACAAAGTTTCACAAGACCCTAAGCTTTCCGATCCTTGAGATCCCAATCAACTTGAGACATTGACGTAGGTTTTGTACCAAAAATTGTTTCCCATAGGTCTCTATCAACAAGCATGTCTTCCATTTTAAGTTTCCACAACTCAAAATTAGTGTCGTTAAACTTCTCCACCTCTACTCTTCTAGATGTGCCTGTCATCTCCTTCCTACAACAAGATTACGGAATACACTGCACAGACTCCCACTCAATCTAAGATCAGTACAAAAAACCCCTACCCAACAGCTAGGACTAAAATTGGCCAAGTTCTGATACCAATTGAAAGGAAGCAAGGTGTGCAGAAAATGCTTCCTACACTAATCCAATGAGGGAAACTTAGTATGCAAATTCTTTTCAAAATTTATAGTTATAGTGATGTTAACACAACAACAGAGATATGGCAGCAATACACACACACATAGAATGTAGAAAGAAGAGAGAGAGAGAGAGAGAGAGAGAGAGAGAGAGAGAGAGGATATACCGTGGGGAAAACCCTTTCGGGGGAAAATCCCCACACTCCAATACACAGCTCAAATGTATTATAGTAAACAATGCATATTACAATACAGTTTCAAAGCCAATTCTCTTTCAAGAGTCTTAAAACCTTGTATCTGGAGATATTCTAACAGCATAATAGTATCTGTCAATCACTAAATGCTTCTCCCATCCAAGCACCTGTTTTTATAGAGTTTACAAGGAAAAATAGGAAGCTTCTAGAGATGGGCATCCAACTTGGCCTCATGGACTTGTTACTAAATTTTGTTCACACTAAATTTAGTTAGACCTAATTGCAGTTGTTTTAGAAGGAATAAAAGAAAACTTTCAAGTTATTGCATTTAATGAACAGTTGATGTCTTGACAAAGCAGAGATAAAGAACAAATGTTATGATAACCTAACAGTCCAATCAGGACTGTTAAATCATCATAACAAGTGAGCTAGATGTCAAGAAATCAAGCAATCAAGGAAGACAGTTGATATAAACTATTTTTATCTTTTAGGAGTTATAAGATAATTTGATTATTCAGATGATCATAATTGAAAGCAAGAAAGAAAAATATTAATTTGAACTGTTATTTCATGTCATATTTGGAACATACATTCAGTTTCAGTTATTCTATCCTATGCATTGATTGAAAAGAAAACATACATACATCAAGTGCATAAGATAAATTAACTGATCATGTTTAAAAGAAGTGTTCAAATGTGTCCCACACAAGCCATGGGAGTGACTAAACTGAGCAATGCAGACATATGCAAGCTATAAATCTGATGATAAAAGAAATGAGGAAGAACACATGATAAAATTAAATATCCATCATTGCCTGAGCAAGGTTGATGTCTTCTGTTGTATGATGTACTTGTTATACTTGTTGATCTTTATCTTCAGCTCCAGTTGTATCAAATCAAACCTGCAAAAAATTGGGAAAAAACCTGTTAGAGTTCCGGATATTTAACATTATCATATGCTTTTATCAATCAGACATATCAACTTGTCACATCATGCATTTCATATGAAAGAGTCAATCAGACATGTGCCATAAATTAGAATATCATGAAGAGGATCAATCAACTCCATAAAGTATGTTTTTATGCTAACTTGTTTGTTCACTGTGCAGGTATAGGAAAAGTAATGTTGCTGATTTGAAGACATTAAAGCATGTGGAGAAAATGTAGCTTCCACAAGGGTTGAGCCTAGCATGTTTCCTTCTTCTATCCATTTGAAAAGGATATCAGAATAAAATATAGGATGCATCATTTAAAGAGATATCATGCATCATAAAATCAACTTGCAAAAAAAGTGTGTCACTATGTTCACCTTGATTACAGTTGATTAAATCAAATCAGATATACTCAAAGTGCCTGAGTCAACTTGACAGATTGTAGAGAATAGAATGCAGCTATGAAAGGTACTTTTCTTATTGACACCATCATTAAAATGCCTTACTATTGTCATGTTTCATGTCTCAATTTCATAAAATCAGACTTAAGATATGACAGAAGCATGCAAATGAAATTAAGGACAGACTTGTGATCAAACAGAGTATCAATTTGCAAAGACATTATCAAGCTAATCCCTATCTGTAAATGTTCATAATGAAACATAACTCTCAAATACAGTGTTGATACATAGGCCATTCATGATTGAGAGTTATATACATAATGAACAACTACAGATTAGTGTGAATAGTTATGCATTTATGTTTAGAGATCAGATAATAAAATTAGATAATCAAGTACAAGAAACAAGTGCAAATAAGGATAAAATGATTACATCAGACAAGGACATATGCCAACTAAGTCCCATGTGCGTATCAAGAAAGGTATACATGCTACAGGAGATATTTGAAGTACAGGAATTGTTTTAAATGCATGTATTTATTTTCATCTCATATGATTAAATGACAAGAACAGCTGACAAGTGTATGCTCTAGTACAAATGAATGCTACAGGAGTTCAAAGTACTCAGCTATAGGTGAATATAAGAGAACAGAATAATGCCTTTAAAGTGCCAAAATCTTGTATCATTTAATACCTTAGAGTCTCTGAAGATGTCAAGGCTTTGTATCATATGATGTTACAGTGGAAGACAGATGATATATGCATCATTGACTATGACAGTCATAAATGGAAGCTAATACATGAAGTAAAGAAGACAAGTGCAGATTAATAGGCTCAGATAATATCAGTATACAGGAGGTTCTTTATGCACAGAAAGTGAAGAAAAAAGATGCAGTTTCAAACTTTTCATAAGATCATATGTTTGTTACAGCCATGCTTCTATCTAGTACAGGTGGAGTTATGGAGTAAACAAAATCAAGTGTTCATATCATTGATTGAAAAGTAAGTGACTAACATAAAGATAGAATGTCTTTTGACAATGACAGTCATGAGATAAGAAGAGAAATGTCAAGATAAATACATAGAGGAGCAACAGAACCAAAAAGACAAATTATCAAATAAGAAGAAATGTTTGCTGTGTTTTAAAATTTGAGACCCTTGTTTCAAGTTTTGAAACAATTGTCATTATTGCATATACAAAAAGAGAATGCACAGAAAGGAAGAAACCTTCCTCATATCTCAGAAACCCCAGAATGTCATTCTTGCATGTGCAGTGAAGAAAAAGGGAGAAGATATAGTACAGTTACATGATGATGGCCATAACAGTTATACAGGTTTTGCATGTACAAAAAGAGTAAACCCTTATCAAAATTTCAAAACCCTAGGGCCATTTTTGTTTACAACAAAAAGAGAGTGATACAATGCATATATTGTCATAGTCGTAATGAGATAAGGGTTACTGAGTGATAAAAGATAAAACCCTTGTTTAAAAAAAATGAAACTCTTATTTTATTTCCTTTCATACAGTGAAATGGGAGTTACAGTGATGCATTTTCTGCCATGGCCATGACAAAGAAGGATTCCTGCATATATAAATGAAATACCCATTTCAAGTTTTTAAACCCTTTGTCATCTTTTTGTCTTCTATCAAAATGAACACCTATAGGAACCAAACTGGAGTATGGCCATGATATGGAGAAGTATCCTGAGCACATTAAAATGAAGCCCTTGCTTCATAGTTAAAAAAACCTCAAGTTTTTTACAAGAAGTCAAAGGAAAGTCAAGAAAGATCATACACAGCCACGGCTTCAACATAAGGGTCATTTTTTGCAAGAAAGTTAGATACCCATTGCATCAAGTCTAAGACTTATGTCTCCTTTCTCTCATAGTAAAAGAATATCATACACTGGTAAGTGGAATAGAAAGAAAAGTATGGAGCTTAGCTTTTAGTTGCAGAGAAAGAAGAAAAACAGCAGCAGCCTCATTGTGAGGGTTTTATCATTTTTGGTCTCAGTTGCAAGTTAAGGAAACAAAGAAACAAAAGGAGAATGTCAAAAGATTACACAGAGTGAAGAAGTCTCCATGGTCGCAGCCATTAAAGTAAAATGCTACAGAAAGAAATACAAATATCAGTCAAAATCTTGCACACCATACTCACCGAGTTCCTACCATTCCTTTTACATAGAAAGGCCAGAGTTTCGACCACAAAGAGCTAAGGAAATGGAGAGGAAAACTAGAGATGATCAAACCCTAAGCGGCAATATGGAGAGGTTGTAGAGCAACTAGAAGTCAAAAATGCAAAGTAAAAATGAGGTTTCTTTTAGGGTTCTCATTTTTTTTGTTCGATGAAGCTTCTTTCATTTTTGTTTTTTACTTTGCAAATCAAAAAAAATATTACCTTATCCAAATACCACTATGGTCCAAGACTTCCCTAGTGATCATTGTTAAGGTAAAATAGGATCAACAATGAATATGCAATAAACAACATCAAATACCCATAACTCAATAGAATAGTGAAACTAAGAAAGATTGAATGAAATGAAGCAATGAATAACACAATGCAAACCTTCCTTGAATCAAAGCTTCTATTGTTGCCTATCAAGATCGTCCTTGTTTGTATGAAGTAGGCCCTCAGAGAGTGCACTCCTTTGTTGTTTTCAAGAATGTTGATAGTGAATGGCTATGGTGGTAAACGTGCAATGAAGATGAGCTTCAAAGCTTTGGGTGATCTCAAGCAAATTGTATTGGGGTGCCAAAGGCTCACTGGTGAATTTCTGTAGAGTAACAATATGAATAGCCTAGATTATTAGAATGGAAGAATGAGGTTCCATTTATAGACTCAGAAGAATGAGGATCAACGGTTGAGAGGAGATATGAAGATCAATGGCTGAGAATGGTTGAGGAATGTGCAACTAGTAGAAATATGACAAGTGTCCCACCTCCATCATGAAAGAGGGGATTTGACAAAATTGATTGGTTAGTTAACTCCTTTAATTGATCAGTTAACAAACTTGATTAGTCAGTTGGAAGAATGGATTGAGGGATTGACTGAATTGATTGATCAGTTATCCGAATAGATTGAGGAGCTGACAGAATTGATTGGTTAGTTAACAGTTTTGATTTAGAGAAGAAATAGGACATGTGGGTGAGGGAATATTAGGTAATTAAATATTTAGAATATTTAATTACATGTGCAACATGGTGAGGTGGAAAGGTGAGGTGGATTTACGAAATTAGGACTTAGGATAGAGGAATTTATGAATAATTAAATAATGTAGGATTATTTAATTATGTGAGACATTGGAAGAATTTAGGTAATTTAATTAAATAAATTGATTTTATTTAATTATGGAATAGTGAATTGATTAAATAAATTTAGAATATTTATTTAATTGATAGAAGAAGAGAATAAATATTTAATATATTTATTTAGTTGATAGAAGAAGAGAATTTTTATTTAGAATGAATTGTGTCATTTTTAGGCGTATACATTTTGCCCCTCTTTGATGCAATGCGGTTTACAGCGTTGCTTCAAAGAAATCGATAGTCTGATAGTGATACATGCCCCAGTTTGCCCCTAGTACAGGTTATGATGATAGGATGCCCCCTCAGGAGATTGGTCAGGAAGAAGGCAGAAGGCGTGAGACGGACAATCTCACGAAGACAAAGGGAAGCTAGGTTAGAATGAAGAAATTAGTTGAAGAAAGAGTCAAATGATACACGATGCAAGATGGAATGATGACACACACAAGCAAGCAAGCAAGTATGCACAAATGACATAAGAACAAACAAGGTATTGCCCCTGTCAAGCTGTAAACCAACGATATACGACAGTGTTGTCATGGCGGGGAACGATATATCCCTAGACCAACATGGCAAGCGTGTTGTCATGGCGAGGAATGATAGATCCCTAGAGTAAACACGAAGGATAATGTCTGGTTTCAAGAAATGAAGCATGTTGTGTAAGACACATGTGTTGGTCTGATTTCGACAATGCCACATCTTGTATAAGACAATTGATTGATTATAATTGATTGAGTTGGTTTACGACCAGATAAGGATCAAGACCACTGATTGTGATTGGATCATTTGACAAGATTGACTTGACTTGATTGGTATGGATTAAGGATAGACTTGCATGAGGATCATTGCTTGGATTGACCGGATTGAGAAGAATTGACCACAATGATAGATAGAATACTAATTGATAGAAGAATGACTCGATAGAAGGAATCACAAGCTTTTATAAACATTGATACTCTGCATTTTGTGGATCTTTTATTGCATGGGATATGGATGCATGGATGTATAAATGGATGCTTTTCTTTTGACATCTTGACGGTGCAAGTATTTTGGAGTGCTTTATTTCATCATTGGGTACTTTTTTTGAAATGTTGTAAGTTAGTACAAGCATCTAGGTATAATTGAACTAAGATGACCTGAGTACTGCTTACATGGATTTTGATTTAGCAAGTTAATACAAGCATTGAGGTATAATTGAACTGAGATGACCTGAGTACTTCTTGCATATCAACAAACAAGGATTACCCCCGTTCATGTTAGACCTTTGATGTCCTCGATGATCTTTTGCCGATCATGTCGTTAGACAAGGCTTCACATTACTTAAAGTTTAATCCACAAACAACAGACAAAGAAAATAATCATGCCCCCATCATAGCATCTCTAGCTTTTGGCATCCTCAAGTGACATAGAAAGGCATGATAGCATAAATCAAGACCTTGTAAGTTAATCTAACCAACATGAAACATTCTTACATTTAGATGTATCTTTTTGGCCATAATTTAGATAGAATCATTTTGCTCATGTAATTGTTTTGCTTTGGATAGGTTAATGTCCTGCATCAGGATTTCTGCTTGAAAACAGCGGGTTTCGCTTGCGCTTGCTTGTTTGGTGAGAGAAGACTTCCACAATCCTTATTGGTGAGACGGACCCTAAGGGATTGACCTAGTGCCTCGGGGGCTCATTGTTAAATGGCCTTACCTACGTGACGATGCAGAGGCAATGTAGTTCGGGGTAAACCCTAATGGACCTAAGACCTAGGTGATAGAAAGTGGTACTAACCCAAATAGATAGAAGGACTAGCCATGGAATGGATGGGACAATGGGAGCCTCGGGGGCTCATTTGAGAAATGGCCTTGCCTACGTGACAGCGCAGAGGCAACGTAGTTCGGGGTAAACCCTAATGGACCTAAGATATGGATCAGATGAGACACGATATGGAACAAATATGGATCAGATAAGATACAATATGGAACAAATATGGATCAGACATGGAACATATATGGATTGGATAAGACACAATATGGAACAGATATGGATCAGACATGGAGCAGATATGGATTAGACAAGACACAATATGGAACAGATATGGATTAGACAAGACACGATATGGAACAGATGATACCGATGACAAGGAAACACCACAGATAGGTAGATGTGCAGGTGATAAAGAATGGAATGGTATGAGGATGGGCAATAGTGGATAGAAGGAAACAAGGATGTGATCTCCAAGGACTATGTCGCATAAGAATAACATGCCCCATTGTAGGTAGAATACTTAGTATTTTTCATGGCAATGATTACGACGATAGGAAGATGAGAGGGTAATGAAGGATTTGCATGGTTTGGAGGGATAAGGTATGTTAAGAGACATCTAAAACATTTGTCAATATTGTGCCCCCAATCTTTATCAAGACCAAACAAATAGAGGAAAGGAAGATTAGGCTAGATAGACTAGATAGTAAAGGTAGGATAGGATAGGAAATGGTATGGAAGGAAACTAATAGAGGAAGAGTGATAGGCTGATGAGACAAGGTGCCCCCAAGTGTAGGTGACATAGAAGATCAACTTACACATGACGCCTGTTTGCCAGGTTTTCATCATGGTACTTATCCAAGGCACCTGTTTGCCAAGTTTTCACCACTGGATGAAGTGATTTTTCTTTACTTTTTTCTTTTTTTCCCTTTTTTTTAGATAGGAGAAGGTGGATGGATGCTGTCACATGGACAATGTCAAGTGTTCTCACAGATGTTGGTAGGGGATCACATGA
This sequence comes from Cunninghamia lanceolata, assembly GCA_027924645.1. Taxonomy (NCBI): domain Eukaryota; kingdom Viridiplantae; phylum Streptophyta; class Pinopsida; order Cupressales; family Cupressaceae; genus Cunninghamia; species Cunninghamia lanceolata. Next base: position 7,495,424 of record BSBN01000512.1, read on the forward strand.
AAGTGATATGGCGTAGGTAGATAGTGGATTATGATGCGGAATATGGAGGGAAGGCTTATGCAAAAGCATGGACCATAGGAATAGGGTGAGGAAGATATGTAGGATAATAGTGGAAGGAAGGGGAGATGGAGGTATATGAAAATGTTGTGGAATGGAAGGGAATCATGACCAACGGTTGCACATACAGTGGTAAACATTGAAGCTAGTGATGGGAAAGTAGTGTAGGAAGAAACAGAGACTTTTTCTTGTGGATGACTGATGTAGGCATGTAGGGATCCACATAGACTGAGTATTGTCCTGATTTTTTTTCGTCATGTGGGATGGAAGAATTTGAGACTTATAGATGGAATGGGAGAAAGTAGATGGTTGAAATTCTTGAGAGGTGGATGTCTCATGTATCTTGAGGGTTTTTTGCTTAGGTACCCAAACCATTTTGCTTTTAGTGCAGCTTCAGAGGTAATTATTTGTTGGATGCGGACCCACACCTTTTTTAGTTTGGCATATAAGTATGTGGGTGCATGTAGCTTTGGAGAAAGATTTTTCTTTGATTCTTGGCTTTTGTATCCTAGGTCATGAGGACTCTTAGGATTTTTGACTTTATAGGTAGAGGTATCCAAATTTTTATTGTTGAATTCCCGTGGGATGGTGGAAGTGGAGTTGGAGGACATTCTTTGTTTAGATGACATGTGCATTTGGTGGCCATGATTGGGATTGTTAGAAGATTCATAGATGGATGAATAAGGTGTTGGAAGAAGTGGTGGTAAAATGTACAGAGGGATATTAGGAGTTGGCAGTAGTGGAGGTAGATTGGATGGTGGAAGGTGTATGGTCACATGCTTTTCACAATTGTAGGATGATGGAGGTGGAATGGCGACATACGTTTTGGGGATATGATAGGGCTTGCAATGGAAAGTGGGGGATTTTGAAGGAGTGGAGGAAGTACCAACATATGGAGATTGTTCACCTTGGGGTATGTATCCAAGGCCATATGAAGGAGGAGGAACATTGACATGGACGGGCTCCAAAATACTTTGTTCATGAAGGCCTAAGCCTTTACCTTGATAGTTCATATGTTGGAGTATGCGGTGGACAGCGGGATTATGTGTAGGTGGAATATTAGACACAAGTTCCTTATTGGATGGAGAAGATGAGATAGAGGATAATGGTGGCTAGTGTTCTAAGGAGGAACACTCATGAATAAAGGCAGTAAGACCAAGAATATATGGTGGGGGATTTACAGCATGGTCGATAATGGATGGTGGAGGAGTATTTTTGGTTTGATCTTCTATGCTTGCTTGGGAGGCAAGTGTCTCATTAAGGGAAGTGGAAGTTGTTGGAACTTGGATAGGACTAGATGGGGTTATAAGCTCAGGACCATGGAACGCATAAAGTGGGCTTAGAGGATCCTCATGGTCTGCTTGATCATAGATAGGCTCTTCATCATAGATGGGATCTTGATCATAGATAGGATTTAGCGCAAAGGGATTAATGTTCTCTTGTATAGGTTCTTCATCAGCGATAATATCTTGATCATAGAAAAGACATAGGTTATGGAGGGGCTGAAATTGGATCTCTAGCTCATGAATAGGATCAAGTTGCTCATGGATAGCTTCTTCATCAAAGGTAGTATCTTGATCATGGAAAAGATATAGGTTATGCATGGTTGGAAATTGGATCTCTTGCTTAGGTATAGGTATAGGATCATTGAAAGGATAAAGGTTATGCAGGGGTCGGATGGAAGTACTTTGATCTTGGTTTAGACAAGGGGTTGATGTTTCCACATGCTCTAAAGTGTGCTCTTGACATAACTCTTGGGTTGTTTGAATTGAAGTTGAGGTAGAAGACTCTTGGATAAGCTCTTGGTCAACAACATGAAGGTGTGACAGACCTTGACTTTGGTGTATGGTAGAAGGCTCTGTGATAAGCTCAAGGAATTGAGGATCACATGAAGGGGTTGTAGGATTTGACATGTTATTGGAAGCATCTTTTGTAAGGTCAAGGACCAGAATTTGGGGACATGGTTGACTCTCTGCTAGTAGCCCTTGGATCACATCCTTCATAGGTGTATGGGTAGATGAATGAGGGGATTTAGCTTTCTCCCTAGCTTTTCTCTGGTAGTATAAATTTGGAAAAACTCTTTTCCAAAAATCATCCGAGGATTCCTTAGTTGTCGGTTTAGAGCTTGGGGAACTTGATGGTGGTATTGGTGTAGAACTGGTATGCTTTGGAATATGTGTCTTAGAAGATGGCGAAGGAGGACTAGTAGGCATAATGGTATACGAGTTCCAACTTGGCGTGGTGCTTGCCTTGTCATGAGTATGGGAAAAGGATATATGATTCTAGGGTGAGGCATAGCTAGTACTGGCACGTTCAGCTTGCAAGATTGCCATTTCTTGTTGTAAGACTTGGGTTTGTTGAGAAATTGCTATACAATCTTGGGGCAAGGGACCTAAGTTTATCTGCAATTGCAGATATTGGAGTTTTTGACCAATATATTCTAATTGGTTTGCCATTGACACAAGACCGAAAAAGCTTACTGGTTTGGATGCGCAGCAGTAAATGCGCCATAACAGAGTGCAAATGCACCACAAGTCGAGACAAATGCGCCAAGCTAGTAAAATGCAAAAGCATTGTAACAGGTAGTAAATGTGTTGTAGGTCTCAATAGATGCGCCGAAAGTCAACACAAATGTGCAGGAACATAGGAGGGATGCGCTGCTCTGGTTTTTTTCTCACTGTTTTTGCAAATTTTTTGGAATTTTTTGATGTTTTTGGTACTTTGGTTTGCAAGAAGGTCTTTCTAATCTGATTTTCTGAATTTATGGCAAGAAAACACAGCAAACACAAAGAATATTTTTATGTCTTTTTTATTTTTTTGTGATTTTTTTGACTCTTTTTGGACTAAAAGAAAAGAACAAGTACAAATCCTAGGCTTCAAATGGATAAAAAGGGTTTTTGGCCACTAGAACAAAGGTGTTTAATGAAGGCAACTGTTCGAGTGGTTATACATGCGGCAACACTACTCTTTGTTATGGAGTCTCCCAACCTGCAAGGGTTGCGCCTTGGAGGGTTTTGGGGGAGGTTGGTTGTCGGTATAACACAACTACACTCGTTGTTTGGAGCTTTCACTCCAAACACAATTTATTTATAGTGGCTCGGAAGGGCTTGGCATCTAGCCTGTTACCACTTAGGGTCGTTCCCACTTGGACAGGCAGGCATCCAAGGGTAGGCCCCTCTAAAGGTTATACACGCAAAATGACAAGTCTGGCATTCTGGTCACCCAATAAAAGGGGAGAGCATAAGCTTATTATCATTCATCAAGCACAGAAGACACTGATTAATCCAACCTAGTTAAAAGTAGAAAAACTAAATGAGCTAATATTACTTGTGCACTCACATTGTTGTTAACTTTGAAGTGGTTAAAAATATAGCACTGTTCATTACTGTTTATAAGATAGCAATAATCTAACTATGGAAGATAGAATTATGCAGATATTACAATGGTTCAATTACTCTCTTCCTAGTTAAGGCTATGTGGAATTTGTATGAACGTTTGTTTTACTGTCCTTTTATAAATTGAAGTGTGAGTTTAGTAAATTCAGCTAGATGAGTCTAAACCAGTGGCCTAACCTGCAAAACAGATCCAGAGTATTCTTGCAAAGATGTTAGTGTTAGCAAAAATCTTCTAAAAAATCCTAAAATCACAACCTACTACAGAAGCGTCGCTTCAGAGACTGAATGCACAGAAACAGTCAACAGAAATTTACATTTTTCTAACCCTAGTTTGTAAATATTTGGATAAAACTATATGTAGGTGATCTCTTAGCTCAAAGCTAACCTCACCATTGCATCCGGGGGTCATTTCTATAAATTTTGAGTACAAATTTGCCTACATTTCATGAAAAATAGAGCGTTTGATGAAGAAAACAACGTTTCTAAAATTCACTGCAAAACAGATGCGCTGTAGGATGTAACATATACGTTGTAGGATAACAGATGCACTGCAGGATGCAACAAATGTGTAGAATTAGTAAATGCATCGTATCAGAGGTCATATGCACCGAAACAGAGAGTATATGCACAGAAAGAACATATGTGTAGTGAAAATAGATATATGCGTAGGAACAGTGGTCAAAAGCACAGCAAGAAAGAGTATATGCGCAGGAACAGTGGTCAAAAGCGCAACAAGGTCATAAGCACTAGAACTGAGGACAGAAGTACCGTGGAATTGTTCATATGCACCGAATTAGCCTGTGTGTTGCCTATACGGAATCTGTCTTCAAAAAAAGCTCAAATTTTGATGAGATAAAGGGGCAAGGCCCCACGGTGGGCACCAAAAATGTTAGGGTAAAATAGGATCAACAATGAATATGCAATAAACAACATCAAATACCCATAACTCAATAGAATAGTGAAACTAAGAAAGATTGAATGAAATGAAGCAATGAATAACACAATGCAAACCTTCCTTGAATCGAAGCTTCTATTGTTGCCTATTAAGATCGTCCTTGTTTGTATGAAGTAGGCCCTCAGAGAGTGCACTCCTTTGCTATTTTCAAGAATGTTGATAGTGAATGGCTGTGGTGGTAAACGTGCAATGAAGATGAGCTTCAAAGCTTTGGGTGATCTCAAGCAAATTGTATTGGGGTGCCAAAGGCGCACTGGAAGAATGAGGTTCCATTTATAGACTCAGAAGAATGAGGATCAACGGTTGAGAGGAGATATGAAGATCAATGGCTGAGAATGGTCGAGGAATGTGCAACCAGTAGAAATATGGCAAGTGTCCCACCTCCATCATGAAAGAGGGGATTTGACAAAATTGATTGGTTAGTTAACTCCTTTAACTGATCAGTTAACAAACTTGATTAGTTAGTTGTAAGAATGGATTGAGGGATTGACTGAATTGATTGATCAGTTATCCGAATAGATTGAGGAGCTGACAGAATTGATTGGTTAGTTAACAGTTTTGATTTAGATAAGAAATAGGACATGTGGGTGAGGGAATATTAGGTAATTAAATATTTAGAATATTTAATTACATGTGCAACATGGTGAGGTGGAAAGGTGAGGTGGATTTATGAAATTAGGACTTAGGATAGAGGAATTTATGAATAATTAAATAATGTAGGATTATTTAATTATGTGAGACATTGGAAGAATTTAGGGAATTTAATTAAATAAATTGATTTTATTTAATTATGGAATAGTGAATTGATTAAATAAATTTAGAATATTTATTTAATTGATAGAAGAAGAGAATAAATATTTAGAATGTTTATTTAGTTGATAGAAGAAGAGAATAAATATTTAGAATATTTATTTAGAATGAATCATGTCATTTTTAGGCGTATACAATCATTACTTGAAGGGGCCGACAAACACTTTATTTCCTTATGATTTTATTTGGTAAAATCAAAGGTCAATGATCGGTATCATTAGAGGGTAAGGGTTATGCCTTATACAAATTTCAAATGATCTTTTTCTTGTGTTCGACTATCATGTGGATCAAAGGGAGTTTTTATGCCTTGTGATCTTATCATCCAAAGTCAAAGATAAGAAATCATATGAAGACAAAATAAGACTACAAGGTGGCAGAGGATTGTAATTAGTTTTTAATCTTTGCATGTTGGAGATTCTTGGAGAGAGAAAGGTGTATTTGCATGAAGAATATAAGGTATTTTGCAAGGTAGCAGGGCATATGAAGGTAAGAGAATTATTTACAAGTGCATAAAGACAATATAATGCATGCAGGAGGTCATTGTAAATAAGGTCAATTTTGACATGATGGTATTTGTATGGGCAATGAGGTCAAATTTTGCATTATATAATGGAGTAATAAGGATCAAATTTTGCCTTAATGTATGTATCATGCAAACTAGGTGTTTTTCTCACATGGAGATATAAGGGGATTTTGTTTTCTTCTAAGTCCTATTTTTTGCTCAAATCATGCAAATTAGGAAAGTGTAATTGGAGAGATAAGGAAATTATTTTATTTTTCATTATGCATGATTTTACAAATAAATCAATGTAAGAAAATAATAAAGTAATATTTTTCAAATTACTTTATTATTTTTCACAAGTTGTAAAATCATGAAATAATGCAAATTGTAACTAATAGTAAAGTAATTACCTTAATTACCTTATTATTCAGTCACATCAATTTTGCAAATACAAAATCTTGCAAATTGATGAGTTCAATTAATTGAGGCCATTTAGGGACTTTTTACATGATTTGAGGAGCAATTTGAGGAGTTTTGGTCAATTTCTTAGTCAAACATATGGAGAGGATCAACTTGGAGCTATTTTTGCTCAATTTGGGGTAGTTTGGACCCTTATTTTTAGGGATTTCTTGGTTTGCTTGTGGATCACTTTGGAGGACTTATTTTTAGAGGCAGTTAGCTGTAGTTCCATTTTTCATGCCTCTTAGAGAGAGCAAGCTATATATTGTAAAGCAAAACTTAGGTTTTGCTAGTTCTTGCCTTTTTGCCCTTTACACTTTGAGAGAGAAGGATGTTTTGTAACTCATTGATTATAGATTTTATAGAGATTATAGCAGGTTACAGGTTCAATTTCTTTGTCCTTCATGCAATATTTTCTTTTATTTTTCATTGAAGTCAAGTGTTTGCCTTTCCATTGATGCTACTTGTATGGATGATTTGATCAAATTTTAATGCGTTTTAATATCGAAACCTTTAAAAATTTTGTCTCATTCTTATTTGTAAGTGTTAAGCATATTGATATCATAGGTCTTAGGTTGTGTTATTCAAATCCTTTCTTTCATGTTGTGAAGAATCTTTTTCCTTCATAAAGAACAGTTTTTCCAGCCTTCCTTAGAAACATTTATGTGATTATTGTGTCAAAAGTGGATTGTGTAGGTAAGATTTTTTAAGTCTATTGTGAACCAGAATTGCAATTTTCCATCCTTGTTAGGTGCATCACCAAATTTGAAAGTTTTATTTCCATTATAGTTCTTTTCTTCCCCTTTTCCAAAATAGAAATCATAGTTTCAAATAGAATATTTTAAGGGAACCAGCCCATAATTTGGAGGTTCAAACTCATTATAGGTCACCCACAGCCTGAGTTTGTCCCCATGTTTCGAAGGATTGCAAAGTTTCACAGCTTTGCATAAGGGTGCAATCCTCATTGATAACAAGACCAAAACCCATGCCTAAGGACACTTGTCCAACATTACAATATAGATTTGACACATGTCACAACAGCCCATCCCAATGTAGGCACCTAGTCCCAATATAGACTATGACAGATGCTCTTACGCACCTTACAACTGTCATAGAATCTGTCATAATTGACAGCACTTACTGTTGATAACTGAGAGGGGGAGTGAATCAGTTATCTTAATTAACTTTACTTTTTGTTCTTTAATAACTAGTGCAGCATCAAAGGAAATAAGCCTCCATAATCATGAGAGAAAAAACAAAGTCAACACACATGACACAATGATTTTGACGTGGAAAACCCTGTTAAGGGAAAAACCATGGGGTGACTAACCCAAGAATGTATTCTCTATTAGAAGAATAGAAATACAAAAATGGCACTTGCTAATTAGGGCTCACTGCCCGAGCACACTGTTCACAAGAGGCTCACTGCCTACAAGAGACTCACTGTCTACAAGGTACAAAGAAAGTAACAAGATACTTGAACTGATGAGAAGCATCTACATATGTTGAGGTTCAGTTCCGATTGGGCTCAATACACTGATCTACTGCACTTCATTCTTCCTCTTCTTTGGTACTACTGTCCTTTCACATACCGGACCTGTATTACTGCTTCCACACTGCTCTCTACTTTTGTTCATACATCACAACACACAACACACCCCTTCATACCGAAATCAATCTGGTATATATATCTGCACCAAGGATTTCATCCACTTTCTAGTCAACATCTAGAATACTCAATATTTTCCCAAACTCTGGTTTGTCAGCTGAATCCTTGCTTATCAAGTGATGCGTATCAAACAGATGCTTATAGAAGTCATTAATCATGTCAGCCAATCATGAATGATACCTCAAGAAACTTGATCACCATCAATATCTCATCCGGATTAAGGTTTGAAGCTCTGCCGGTCAATTCTTCCTCAATCTACTCTGCCAAATAGGAACCCAATACTTAGGTGTTCATATCTTTTCACTCTTACATCATCGGAGGCTCAAACTTTGGAATATATTAGTCATGGTACTCCTCTTAACTCTCCCAAGTCCACACTTTACTGAGATACTTCCTTTGAGAGATCCGGACCTGATTATTAGACCTTGTTGCATGCTCTGTTCTTGGCACTGGACCAAAATACTCTTCAATCTGACTTCCAGTTTAGACACACCATGTCCTGCGGATGTGTGGGATGGACTTTGTTGCCATCAATGACAACACTCATGAAGCCACACAGTGTCTCTTGCCAACAATCTCCCCCTTTGGCATTGATGGCAACACTTAGTGAAAAATGACTGTCACACTGTACTCCCCCTTGGCTAATGCTCTATTCTAATGTACACTTTTCTAAAGCTCCCCCTTAGCTAGATTCCACATTTTCACTATTCCTCACTCCCCCTTTGACATCAATGGAAAAGGGTAGATTTTGTACACCAAAAATTTTCAAAAAATTCAACTATACTTAGCCACATAGGTATATATGCATATTATACTTACATATACTCAGATAGGTCTGTAAAGGTGGTTTTCAACTGTACCACTTCTGTCACCCAACTCTTCTTCATTCTATCCAAAATTGAAATGTGACCACTCAATAGGAATGCAAAAGCTTTTGCTCTCTTGAGATCAGTTGAATCACTGGTCTAGGCTGTGGTCTGAGCATCAGTTAGGGCCTCATGCATGGCCTCTAATTTAGGGATAATTATCCCTCTAAGTTCACTTAACCTGTTTATTCTATTTTTCTTCTCCTTCTCAAGCTTCTTTATTTCATTTATGACTGCAATAGTCTAACACTCTTGATTTACTATGGAAGAGGAGAGAGGATCAAAACTTTGAGATAAACTTAACAGTTTATCCTCTTGCTCTTTTATTTTCTTCTCAATATACTTTGTCACTTTAGGCCAGGATAAACAAAATTTATATATATCTCCACCATCTTTAAGAGCATTTTCTAAGCTCTTTATCCCAATATCCATAACTCTCCTATCATTTGTTATTAGACCCTGCACCTCAGAGAGTCTCTTTCCCCAAAATTCTTTTTGGACTTTATCTTCAGCTGACTTCTCCAAAGAATCAAACTGTGTGTTAATTGAATTGACAAGAGATTTTAAGTTACCGAATGAGGAGGCTGAAAGATCCTTCTGGAAGGATGGCATAATTTTCTCCAATGCACCGGATGCAATCTCAATTAGCTCACAGTCTTCCATGTGAGACTTCAAAAGTTTTTCTTTTGCCTTTACATAGGCAAAGGATGCTATCTTCATAGTCTGAACCGGGGAGAGGGAATCAAAATTGAATGGTCCTTGAAGTAGCTCTGGTTCATCTAGTTCCATCATTTCTTTTGTCAAGAAGTCTTTGACTACTTCTGTAGTGTCTCTTGTCAGAGACATCCCTTCTACAGCCTTAGCACTATCACTTGTGGTCTTCTCTGTTTGACTTTCTTCTCTTCCCTTCACCTCTTCTTCTTGACTAATTTTCTCTTCTGTTCTTTCTTCTCCTTTAGATCTGGAGTCTACTGGGGAAACTGGAGGAGAGTTGTTTGCTTCTTTAAGGACTTCCTCTTCTGGAGCAAAGGGATCTAGATTCTTAGTTTTCTCCTCACCTTCCTTTGTCTCTTCTACAACTGTCTCAGTAGATTCTCCTTTGTCATCCATGGCAGAGGGATCATCACTTAAGTCCTCTATAATAGGAATATTGAATCTTTTATAGGCATTCCAGAGGATCTCTTCAGTCTCTTTAGCCACCTGATCAATTTCTCTGAGCATAAGTTTATTCATTATGGCTTTGCTCCAAAACTCATCCTTGCAGTCCTTGAAGATAATGTTCATTTGTTTAGGGGTAATGGATGGATAGAGCTAAATAGCAATCTGCTCCTGGATTTCTAGGTCTTTTTCCATGGCATTGTTCTTTCTTATCTCAAGTTCCTTCTCTAAGCTTTTGGGAATCAAGGATATGATTTCAATGACTGCTTTGTTATAAATATTAAGATACCTGACTATAGCATCTTACAAGATCTTCTGGTTAGCTTCATTGTATTCATCATAGAATTTAGTCATTGGTTTCAGGTTCCCATTCACAATGACTAATTTGATGATATCATCAATGTGGAGAGTAGGCTTTTCAACAAATTCCTCTACCTTCTCTTCTTTACCTTGACTAGTAGAGGGTTCACTGGATGTTTTCTTCTTCTTCTTCATTTTCTTGATTTCCTCATCAGTTTTAGTTTCTTCATCATCCTTCTGACTTGTATAAGACCTTGTTGCCTTTTTATTGGTTCTCTTCTCTCCCTTTCTGGATGTCTGGGCTTCCAGTTTTGATGCCTTTTGGCTCTTAGAGGTGGCAGGTGCAGAACTCTTGGAGGATCTAGTCCGAGAAGGGGCTTGCACCAGATCACTTTCCTTTTCTGCATCTTGTTTCTCTTTCTCTGCCCTTTCCATCTTCTCTATGTTGGCATCAACTGCCTCCTTTGAAATTCCATGTCTCTTGGAAAATTCTTCCACTTCTCTTCTCACTTTTCTTTTAATTTCAGGTTGTCTCAGTTCAACATGAACCTTTACACTTAGCTCTTGGTAGGTTCCAAATCTTTCTGCCTTAGGATCCTTGGGCTGACTCAGCATGTGTTGAAAATGCAGCTCTACAATTTTCTCATCTACTTCATACCCCATTGGCATGATCCAGACTGTCCTTGGCTCCATTGCCTCCATTAGGCATTGATAAGTGTCTACCATAAAGCACACTGTATCCTTGTATTTCTCAACCAATGATTGAGGGATTCTTTCTTTGGCTTGTATCATACTTTGAAAGTTCTTGAAGTAGCCCCAAAGTGTTGTATTCTGTTCTTTGGCATCACCAATTCCATGCAGATAATCTTTGATTTGTATGATTACTAGTCTGTCATTTTGCCATATCTAGCCATTGGATCTAGGTAGCTCATTCATGTAATAGAAGAATATACAAAGTATCAGGCCACCATATTTGAAAGAATTCTTTTTATCTTTCTTTATTTTCTATAAATTCTCCAACAGTTGGTTTAGGAGAAGCTCACAGAGATCATAGTCAGCATTTTCTCTTAACATTTGATAAGCAGTGTAAATTATAGTTCTGAGTACTGAATTTTCCCTGCTAGAGTGATATATCTTGTAACCAATTATCATGGAGGCAAACTTGATATCCGGATCAGTGATATCTTCAATTGTCATTGCTTTCTTGTCAAATTTTGATCTGGTAGCCTCACTCACAGTCTGATTCTTGACAGATTTGAGAACAAGTAACCCTCCAGATGAGTGCAAACCGGTTACTGCTTTAATGGCATCTTTTGTGATCTTAAATGGTCTATTCAACCATATGAAATTGTCATGCACTCTACGCAGAACATACCGGACCCATTCATCTTCTGCAAAATAGGGGAAACGAATGTAATGTCCAAAATGCTTAACTCGGATGGCTTTGTACTGAGGTTTGAGTTCAAATGAATCATCTATCAACTACTTGTGATAGATATCCATCAGCTTAGACCCCAAATTCTTCAATATTTGCATGAATGTAAACCCTAACATCTTCTACATGCAAAACACCATGTGGAATGCTGGAAAATGCACCTGAGGGATCCACTTCTAGAGATTTGTAGGGATGCTTCTTAAATTTAGGGCGTGGCCTATCAGTAATCTTCACAACATTCAGAGCAGCCATCTTCCAAAACATTTACAGAGAGATATTCAAGAACGAAAAATACCTTTTATGCTTTTAGGGTTCACAAAATGAGCCAGATCGATTTGCTAAAAGAATTGACTTCAGCGGTTGATCTTTGAGAAATTTGAGACAATTTGTTGCAGAGCTCCTTTTCTCTTCTTCTTGAGTGTAAATGTACAAATGATGAACAAAAGAACCCTTTTATTTCTACGCAAACCCTAATTTTGTTTGCAATAAATGCATACCTTAATTTATTCTGGTTACTCTATCCTTCTTGTCCTAAGAGATTTTTTCGGATCACTAAGATGCACTTAAAGTTATTCTCAGTGGATATTAGCAATCTATCTACCTTTCACAATCATTCCATTTATCCGTAGATCAAGATACCTCAAATTCAAATCATACCGGATCTAACTGTGAAAATCCTGTTCTTACCGGATGACTATTGAAGCGGGTCAATCTTGGAAGATTAATCTTTTCAAACTTCTTGCAGATCTTCCATATCTTTACCATCGCTTATTTAGATATTTCTCTGAGAACTCTTTGATCCGCAACCTTTCGTGTGCCAGTTTCAGGCACCTATTGACTGGATGGGGGAAAATGTTTTTCTTTTGTTACTCCCCCTGAGCCAGAGCTCATCTATTTAGTTTCCGGAAGGAATATCAGCACCAGATTCTGGCGTGGATCCATCCCCATCATTTCTATACTTCTCTTCACCCATATCTTGTTCATCTCCCTTTGAATTTCATCCGCATTCACTTTTCCTTTTCCTTTGTCTTGGTTGTGATTATGATGCACCGGACCCTTTTTGTCCTGATTCTTGCTTTTGCAAAATTTGACAATATGATAGGATCTATTACAATTATAGCAAACAATATTTCTTTGCATTTTCACTGATATCCTCTTGATCTACACTGATTAGCCATATGTCCCATTCTATTGCATGCAAAACATCTACCATTGAATGAATTGTTCATTTGTATATTTTTGCATTCATGAGATTTGTGACCATACATTTTGCAATTAAAGCACTGTTCGGAGAAGGATGAATTAGTTTGATTCATTCTTCTTCTGCACTGGTTTTCTTTATGACCAAAGTAATTGCAATTGTGGCAGTATCCATTGAAGGATGGATATCTTTAACCATTTGGTTGCCTTACCGGAGGTCTTCTAGGCCTGTTCCTTGGATTTCCTGATCCAGAGTTCTTCTAATCAGATCCAGAGCTTTCACCTTTCTCATACCCTAAGCCTTGCTTTTCATCTACTCTCTTTTGGCTTTCAAGAAGAACTTCGAGCTAAGCAAAGCTTATCTTGAATTTCTCTTTGTATTCATTTGTTGTTTGAAGATCCCTTTTTAGAGTGGCAATCTGATTTTCAAGTTGTTCTTCATTATCTCTGGCTTCTTCAAGATCAGATTCCAAATGCCTGATTATTCTATCCATTTTATGGTAGTCCTCTGACTTCTCCTTGAGAGATTGTTTTAGATTATCTTCAGTCTTTCTTTTCTCTTCAATTTCTTGGGTGAATTTCATAACTTCTGATTCCATTTCATGTCTTACCATAATGATCTCTTTTGATAGCTTCTCACATATTTTTTTCTTCTCATTCAGATCTTCATTAGTATCATTGGCTTCACTTTGACTTGCTAATTGCTGAAGAAGCTCCTTTCTCTTTTTCATAGAGATACTCGGTTTCTCCTTTAGTTCATTTATGAAATCATCAGCTTGTTTGAGTCTCTCTCAAGTTATTGACTTCAGAGTGAGATTGCTCAAGATCATCAAGGGCAAACTGAAGTTGTTCCCTCATACGATACATATCCATTTGAATTCCCAGATCTTCCTTAAGATGTTAGGCTCTATTTGGAGGAACTTATCTCTGATACCAATTGTTGATAACTGAGAGGGGGGGTGAATCAATTATCTTAATTAACTTAACTTTTTGTTCTTCTTTAATAACTAGTGCAACATCAAAGCAAATAAGCATCCATAATCATGAGAGAAAAAACAAAGTCAACACACATGACACAATGATTTTGACGTGGAAAACCCTGTTAAGGGAAAAACCACGGGGTGACTAACCCAAGAATGTATTCTCTGTTAGAAGAATAGAAATACAAAAATGGCACTTGCCAATTAGGGCTCACTGCCCGAGCACACTGCTCACAAGAAGCTCACTGCCTACAAGAGACTCACTATCTACAAGGTACAAAGATTGTAACAAGATACTTGAACTGATGAGAAGCATCTACATATGCTGAGGTTCAGTGGCTCAATACACTGATCTGCTGCACTTCATTCTTCCTCTTCTTTGGTGCTGATGTCCTTTCACATACCGGACCTGTATTACTGCTTTCACACTGCTCTCTACTTTTCTTCATACATCACAACACACAACACACCCCTTCATACTAAAATCAATCTAGTATATATATCTGCACCAAGGATTTCATCCACTTTCTAGTCAGCATCTGGAATACTCAATATTTTCCCAAACTCTGGTCTGTCAACTGAATCCTTGCTTATCAATTGATACGTATCAAAGAGATGCTTATAGAAGTAATTAATCATGTCATCCAATCATGAATGATACCTCAAGAAACTTGATCACCATCAATATCTCATCTAGATTAAGGTCTGAAGCTTTGTCGGTCAGTTCTTCCTCAGTCTACTCTGCCAAATAGGAACCCAATACTTAGGTGTTCATATCTTTTCACTCTTACATCACTGAAGGCTCAAACTCTGGAATATATTAGTCATGGTACTCCTCTTGACTCCCCCAAGTCCGCACTTTACTGAGATACTTCCTCTGAGAGATCTGGACCTGATTGTTGGACCTTGCTGCATGCTCTGTTCTTGGTCACCGGACCAAAATACTCTTCAATCTGACTTCCGATATCGACACACCATGTCCTGCAGATGTGTGGGATGGACTTTGTTGCCATCAATGACAATACTCATGAAGCCACACAGTGTCTCTTGCCAACACTTACAGCTGTAAGAGGATCTGTCATAAACTGACTAAAAATAACATATTCCTCTTACAACTTGTCATAACCCACCTTGGGCACCCAAATATGCCTTCCTCAAAGATGTTCTTTGACACATGTCTTCACCTGTCATAGAATCTTCTACTCTTGACTCTTACATGTCATAGAATCTGTCATAGGAATCCGTCATAACACTTATGCATCATAACTCCTTACACACTACACAAGATGCCAACACATGGCAAAAAACCTCTACCACAATATGGGACGCCTATATCCACATGGAATGAGTTGACCATCCTAATCACATTACAAGTGGAGTGACAACACACTATGCCACTTCACACTAAATGAAAAAATAGGATGTGCAACACAAATTACATCATAGGCAAATAAATAAATACTGACACAAATAATTAATGCTAGGAATTACCAAGGTTGAGACACCTTAATTCCCAACACTAGCATGCATCTGCTCATGAACTATTGTAAAATAGGAAAACTAATAAAATAAAGTGTTTAAAGGTGGAACTTGCCTCATTCAACCCTCTTGCAGGCTTTCCAAACAAATCCACAATAATGAATCTAATGCAAATGAAGTACTCAAGATATAGCAATGGAAGAAAGTGACTATAATGGATAACAAGAATGGAAACAAGTAAAACCTAGTGGGAAAGGATAAAACCCTAGAAGGTGGAAACAACACTATGAGATGGAAAATGGGATAAACAAAGGGGCTTGTGGATAAAATAAAGGTAATGGGTGATGGAAAGAAGGGAGTATGTAGAAATTGGTAGGAAATAAGGATCGTTATGGCTATGAAAGATGGAAATTGAGCAACATGACAATATAGGGAGAGAGAAAATACAACCACAAGAGGGCTAGAACAAGACTCCAAAACAAAGCTCCAAAGGTTCCAATGGCTCAAAGCCCCATCAAGAAGTCTAAATCTCCAAGATGAAAATATAATATAAAAGAGGATAGCAAGATTGTGGATGTGATGGATGGTGAAATGAGAGGAAAGATGGTCTATTTATAGATTTTTGGGAAAGTGAAGGATAAAAAAATAGTAGGTGAGTAATGAATGCACTACCACCAAAAGTTGGTAACATTCTTTGCAAAAATTGGGAGTGCCCCCCAAAGGGCACCTTAATGTGGTACTCTTGGTATTTAATGGGCCAAAATCACTAAAATTCTAGGAAGATTGGATGGAGATAAGCTTGGACTAAAGGAAGTGGGTTTCATGATAATTTGAGTTCTAAAATGTGAGGTATAAGAGAAGGGGAAAACAAGGGATAAAAAAATATAAACGAGTAGATACGAAATGTAAATGCTAGGTGGCTAGGAAAAGGATCACATGGGAAAGGGTGAACAAGGCTTACACAAGGGTCACAAACACATGGTAAGAGGACACATAAGCATATAGGTCTAATATAAAAAAGGTAACAAGACAAAGCTAGATGTGAACAAGGGCTAAACTAGAAATACACTAGGATAGATAAGGTGTGAACATGGCTAAAAACAAGGGAAAAACACATGTAGAAGGGAACACTTAAAATGAGTACAAAACACGATAATAGAAGTTGTAGGGTATACAATTCCTATTATTACATTTTTTTCCTACTTTAATGGGATGATGACACACTAAAGGGGGAGAAGCATGCTAAAGTAGGGAGTACACTAAGCATAGATAATCATGAAAATATAGAGGATACAATACCAAAGGATATATACTACTATTTTGATTTTGATCTTTATTTTTCTAATTCATGCACCTAATCTTGCAATGCATCCATAAAGAGTAGTCACTATATGCATATAATATCAATGACACACAACACATATATAGGAAATAGAAACATAACAATATACTAAGCATGAAAAGAAACAAATGGAATACATACATACAAAGGGTGCACATGTAAATAGAAAAACAAAAATAAAACACATATAGAAAGGGTGCACATAAGGAGAAAACACATTACCACAATCATAAGAATACACTCATATGCTAGAAAGGTAACACAAATGTTGAAATGGGGAAACTTGATCCAAGGGGATCTAGAGGAGGAGATAGGAAAGTGTTTGGATTTGTGAAGAATCACCTTGGTAAAGGTGAATTAGAAAGTATAAATTGTATAATAGAAACTAGAAATTGGAAACTAGAAGCTCGATAATGGATGGTGGAAACTAGAAACTGGATAATGGTCATGATGATAAGGGCTATAAGATAGACACTTAAGATGAGCCTAAGCTAGGCCAAAAGTAAAAGTATTGATGATGAAAATCAAAAATTTAAAAATGGTTATATGATAACTACCTCTAGGATAACTCCATCCTTGGTTATATGTAGTTGCCACCCCAAACAAGGCTTGGCCAGACCTAAAGTAAAAAGGAAAATGTAAATATGATGATGCCATCAATGGTTATATGATAACTATTGTCCTATTTTGTCCTCTAGCCAAATAGCCCAAAAAATTGATGAAATCTTTAAGTGTTTTCTCCTTTAGGAATGTAAGGAAAACCTCAAAAAATTGACTAAGTCCAAACAATCTTGATTTTTCCTTGTGTTTTTAGCATTTGTAGAGTCTCAAAGTTCAGAGTTCTCCCCTTTGTCATGCCATCCTAATCAGCTCTAAAATCCATTTTGTTCCTTTGCAAAAAATTGCCTAAGTACTTCGGGCACCGGAGGTTAGGAGTTCCTTCTTTTCTCTTCTTCTGACGGAGGGTGTAAGGCGGAAGGCCTAAAGTTCAAGCTCCGTTTCTTTCCCTTTGGAAATATTTATAAGTGTTCCGGGCACCAAGGGTCAGGAATTCCTTCTTCCTCCTTCCTTTTGGAAAGCAAAAGACAAAAGGCCCGAAGCATGACTTCCATCGAACCTTTTTAAAATTGGCTAAGTCACTCGTGAAGCAGAGATCGAGGTTTCATCTTTTTTCCTTTTCTTGCAGAAGACCGAAGGTGGAAGACTTGATGATCAAAGTCTATCATTTCCAATGTTCTAAGTGTTTTAGACTTCTAAAGGTGGGGGTTCCTTCTTCTTTCTTTTTTTCGGCAATTGGAAGGCGGAAGGGTCGAAGTCTGAACTCTTTCAACTAAGTTATTCTATTAGCGGAGGACAGGATTTCCATCTTCTTCCTCTTCCTTTTGGAGGATGTAAGGTTGAAGGCCCAAGGCTCAACCTCCGTCGAGTTTATCAAAATCTTCTAAGGAAAAGGCAAAAAGAGAAAATCAAGCCTTTGTCGAAAAATGTCAAATTTGCAAACTGAAAAGTTCACCAACCGGCTGGTTCACCGATCAACAAAATAACCGACAAAGGCAGATAAGAGAACAAAGGACAGGTTCATGAAATTAGAAATTCGCCGACTGAAGGGCAGAATGAGGAATGAAAGGAGAAACAAGTAGTTCACAAAAGCAAGAAATTATCGACAAGGGAAGAAACAAGCCTAGTTCATGAAAGTCAAGTTCCACTGACTAAAGAGAGAAAGATGAAGATAGAAGCAGGCCAAGTTTGCAAAAGAGAGATTTTTCTAATAAGGCAAAATAAAGTCCAGAAAAGTAAAAATAAGTGAAAATAAAGCTTGTAATATAATGTAAAGCTTTAAAATATTTTAAAGTGTTGTAGAGGCTTTATTCACGTTTTGGCAAGCATTGCATTTTTAAATGCTTATCTTCTCTCCTCCATGAATGCAGAATCAACACTAACTAGAGATTGTTGTTGTGCATTAATTATGTAGGTGGATGAATCAGTTGCTAGTCTTCAATGCAATAGATATTTCTTAGCTACTTCAGAACAAGATATTTTTTGCATTTATGTCAAACAGAACAGATGTACATAGACATTCCCTTTGCAGAAATATCTTCTGACAAGATCATGGGGGTGAATTTATTACAATGGGTGACCTAGGTCAATGTAATGGAATGGTATAAATAGATGAAAAATCAATGTAATAAGGGTTGGACGTAGAGACTTATTTTTTGTGCTCTAAACAAAACCCTCCTTTGTTGTAACCGTGCCTTTCTGATTAATACACACTGATTTTTTTTACCTTTTCATGCTTCTTTTTAGCTTTGTGTGGATCTAGAACTAGTTATTTTTTGTGAATGTTTATTGCCTTGCAATCCTTTTCTTATCTTTTACCTTTGTTAAGATCTATAGAATTTGTGTGAGTTTATTAGTTGTATTCAATTACTCTGTGCATTTTAGCTTTGTGGGTGTTTTTTAATTTAAACCTTATGTATCGCCTTTCCATTCAATTTCTCCTTCTTCCCCTTTTCCTAGCAACGGTAGATTAGGTTTAATCTTGGTTTACTCTAAATTTCATATTTAGAAAGAGGAACCATCCTTCTCTAGAGGTTTGATTTCCTTTGCAGGGTCCCACACCTGGAAATCACTCTCATGTTTCATTGGATTTTTGCAACAAAGCGCTTCAACTCAAGGTGCAAATCTAAGTGACAACAATTTCTAGCATGCCCGGTGGGACAAAGTTTGAAGCTAAGAAGTTTGGTGTCGTTCTTAGCCTGTTGAAGTCTTGAAAACATCTTTCAAGCACCTGGTAACTCGGCCCCACCTTAGTGCCAATAGTTTTTGGCACACCCAATGGGACAAAGTTTGAAGCTAAGAAGTTTGGTGATGTTCTTAGCCTATTGTAGTCTTACACACATCTTTCAAGAACCTGGTAAATCGGCCCCACCTTAGTGTCAATAGTTTCTAGCACACTAAAGTTTGAAGCTAAGAAGTTTGATGTTGTTCTTATCCTGTTGCAGTCTTGAAAACATCTTTCAAGCACCTGGTATATTGGCCCCACCTTAGTGCCAACAGTTTCTGGCATGCCCAGCAGGACAAAGTTTGAATCTAAGAAGTTTGATGTTGTTCTTAGCTTGTTACAATCTTGAAAACATCTTTCAAGCACCTAGTAAATTAGCCCCACCTTAGTGCCTACAATTTTTGGCACACCCAATGGGACAAGTTTGATGATCCTTATCATCCATTAAAGAGTTTTGGTGTGCTCTATTGTGTATCTTGTCTTTCAGGGCAGTCTCTCCAACACTATGGTGACTATATTGATCAAATTTGCTCGTGAAAGTAGCCCAAGTGCCTAAAGAGCTTCAACGATTAGGATTTGGTGATACTCCTAGTCAAAATTGCTTTCAGAAGCATTTCAATCACATGGTGACTCCCTGGTATGAGCCCGTTTCTCAGAAGAGCAGATCTGTTTGCTCTTTTTCCCATATTGTTTGAATGTTTTATGTTTCTCTTCATGTTATATTATGTCAAACTACTATGGAAGCTCAAAATATCAGTACCCTCAAGATGCTTATTCCCCACCATCTTGTCAAAGTCCATGTCATTGGCCTCCATATCATCCATTTCACGCCCAAGATACCTCTGGTTTCATGTCATATTGCTCTATTTCAACAAAATATTAGCATCCTTACAATGCTTACCTCCCACCCACCTCTGCTCAATCTTCTTGGTAGCCTAATCATGCATATTTTCAACCCCAAGAAAACCACTTCATTCCTAATCAATATGATTGCCCTCCTAGCCCGCTTCAAGAGGACTATGATTTTGATAACATGAGTTCCATGGACATAATGATGGACCTACAAAGGAGGTTGGATGAGATTTAGGAGGTGATAGAGTATAATCAGTAGCAAGAGGAGATTGCTTATCAAGACCATCTTCAACAACAGATGGAAACGAAGGAAAGGGTTTTTCAAGAAAACCTTACTATGGAGATTGCAGCTCAAGACGAATAGATGAGGCAAGTTACTCATTTTGTGCCCTCTTTTCTCAATTTCATATCCCTCTTTTCTACCACTACAAATTAGCTTACAATAGAGAAGCCCCTCCCTACTATCCAGGCTCAGCCTGTAGTAGAAATAGCCTCCAATTTCAAAATCCCAAGTTCTGAAGGCCTTCAACCTTCACGGGAGCTTGTTCCTACACAAATTTAACTAATTATTCCTTAGAAACAACCCTCTCAAGAAGCCCTTCTAGTCCCTATTCCATGTTATCTCTCTTGCCCTGATACTATTTTGATTTTCAAAGGTGGACTTGTCGTCTATCGGTCTAGTTGGTGGGATGAGCCAAAGGTGGAGGTGGAAGAAAAAGAAACTAATGAGGAATAGTCTGCTGTTCCTATGCTCACAGGGGTGGAATTGTTTGAATCTCTTACACCTGTGAGTAATGTTGATTCAAATAAGGGTTTGAATCCCCTGAATTTTAGTTCTTTTGAAGCTTTTTCTCATGCTTCTGATCAAGCAAACAAGGATGAAATGCAAAGATTGCATTGGGAGAACCTTTAGCTGTAAAGACAACTTGAGTGGAATCCAGTGGAGTTGTAGTCAAAGGATGAGGGCGGTAAAAATGAGGGACTTTCTGATGATGAGGATTCCTTGCACACTCCGAAGGTTGTTGCGGAAGTTATCCAAGTTGGTGGTGCAATTCCATTTAGTGAGATGCCTTGTTTTATTGAAGAGGGGGAAGAATACACACAAAAGTTCATGCCCATATCAGCAAAGGAATTGCAACAACATGGAGACATTGAAAATAATGGCGATTGCTAGCACATGGGGCCACAAATAGCCGTGAAGTTCCAACTCATGAGGACGAGAAATTAGGCAGCCCTATATTGAAGAGTGCAGAGGACTTGGAGGAGGCTCATTTATGGGATGATCTTGATATTTTCTACTTAAATCTTGATAGAAAATTAGCTCCTCTTAGGTAGATCATGAGCAATTTGAGCAGATTAAGGAGGCAGTCAGTCCTCCAATCAATATACCAGAGCATTCAGACCAACAGAAGGTTACAGAATCAGAGCATGAACATGAATGCAATAGTGATGGCTTGCATATCATTTCAAGGGGGTGCCCTATCAGGCATCTGGCCTAGCTAGAGATACATGAGAAAGAGTCCCTACTTGCTATGCTTACTTCAAAGCATGAGTTTGAGCATCAAAAAGGACTAGATCAACCCAATAGTCCACTTCCAGACAGCCATATTTTCAATCAATGCAAGTGCATAGGAATTTTTCTTTGTCCTTGGGGAAGCATTACACTATTTGGTTGTATGCCCATCCCTTACCCACCTCTTTTTAACTACCCATAGGCATGAGAAACATTGTACATAAATTGTTGAAAAAGGGCAGTTACTTTCAAGAACCTATCAATGGCTTTGTTTGAGGTCATTTCCTTGATGTTAGTTTAGGTTTAGGATAGGTTTGTTTATGTTTTAGTTTTCCTTTTCCCTAAGTGTTGTTGCATAGGCTACACTCTCATTAGGAGAATGCAAGCCTTGTTTTCCTTTTGTTTGGTGTTGTTTTGAAGGCAAGGTTTCAGTTGTTCCCAACATATGCTTCAACCCTTTTGACTCTATGCCTAATAGATGTTTAAGGCCATTAGATTCTTTTGTTTAGCAAGCAAACACCCCTGAGAGGTTTCCAAAATGTTGTCCTATTTTTCCCTCTAGCCAAATAGCCCAAAAAAATCTATGAAATCTCTAAGTGTTTTCCCCTTTAGGAATGCAAGGAAAACCCAAAAAAATTAACTAAGTCCAAAAATATTGAGTTTTCCTTGTGTCTTTAGCATTTTCAAAGTTTCAGACTTCATAGTTCTCCCCTTCATCATGCCATCCTAATCGGCTCCAAACTCCACTTTATTCCTTTGTAAAAATTTGCCTAAGTACTTCGAGCACTGGAGGTCAGGAGTTCCTTCTTTTCTCTTCTTCTGACAAAGGGTGTAAGGCAAAAGGCCCGAAGTTCAAGCTACACTTCTTTCCCTTTGGAAATATTTATAAGTGTTTCGAGCACTAGGGGTCAGGAACTCCTTCCTCCTTCCTTTTGGAAGGTGGAAGACGGAAGGCCCAAAGCCTAACTTCTGTCAAACCTTTTTAAAATCAGCTAAGTCACTTGGGAAACAGAGCTCAGGGTTTCACCTTTTTCCTTTTCTTGCAGAAGACCAAAGGTGGAAGGCTCGGTGGCTGAAGTCCGTCGTTTCCAATGTTCTAAGTGTTTCGGACTTCAGCAGGTGGGGGCTCCTTCTTTTTTGTTTTCAGCAATTGGAAGGTGGAAGGATCAAAGTCCAAACTCCACCGAACTCTTTCAACTAAGTTATTCTGTTAGTGGAGGATGGGATTTCCATCTTCTTCCTCTTCCTTTTGGAGGGCATAAGGCTAAAGGCTCAAGGCCCGATATCCGTCAAGTTTCTCAAATCTTCTAAGGCAAAGGCAAAAAGGAAAAGAAAGCCTTTGTTGGCAAAATGTCAAATTTGTAAACTAAAAAGTTCACCGACCAACTAGTTTGCGAAACGATGAAATCATCAACAAAGGCAGATAAGAGAACAAAGGCCAGGTTCATGAAATTAGAAAGTCGCCAAATGAAGGGCAGAGTGAGGAATGAAGGGAGCAACAAGTAGTTCGCAAAAGCAAGAAATTGCCGACAAGGGAAGAAATATGCCTAGTTCGCGAAAGTCAAATTCCGCCGACTAAAGAGAGAAAGATGAAGATAGAAGCAAGCCAAGTTCGCAAAAGAGAGATTTTTCTGATAAGGCAAAATAAAGGCCAGAAAAGTGAAAATAAGTGAAAATAAAGCTTGTAATATAATGTATTTAAGCTTTAAAATATTTTAAATTAAGATATTTTAAAGTGTTGTAGATGCTTTATTCGGGTTTTAGCAGGCATTGTATTTTAAAATGTCTATCTTCTCCTCTCTGCCATGAATACAGAATTAGGTCAGCACCAACTGGAGATAGTTGTTGTGCATTTAATTATGCAGGTGGATGAATTAGCTGCTAGTCTTCAATGCAATAGATATTTCTTAGCTACTTTAGAACTGTAACATCACTTTCCATTATTCTCAAGTTTTAACTTAAACATATAACTTAAACAAGTCATTAATTAAGATTTTATAGAGATAATCAAAATTAATACTAAAGAAATGAATTTTTCCCATCAATTAAGCATGTTAATCAAATCAAGATATAAAAAAACTTACAATCCAGTAACCATTCCAATATTTAGTAAGTAACCATCACTAATCAAATATAATATATGCTCTAGGCATCTTAATCAAGTTTTTACATCACAATAGACCATCTAGTCATAAAATGCAAACACTGTATCTGAAACCAATGACATTTGTCTTCATAAGCCTCAGCTTGTCTCATGCTTGGGAAGGACAGCATCATCCTGGTGCTTTTCCTCCAACCATGGACCTGCGGTCCCCCACTCATCTTCCTAACTAGAAGAGGCCCTACCCTTCACAGAAAGGTTAGACATTAGAACCCAATAGGTTAGCCATCTGAGTATCTGGTGTTGTGTCCTTCCTAATGTCTCACGGTCACACACTATAGATCCCCTCTAACTTGTATGACACTACTGGAGACACTAGGCCATCTGGAACACTATGGACAGATAATGCATGCAGAGATAGATGCATTAATTTGGCTAAAGTTTTTCATACAAATACATTACACAATGAATGTCGTCTTATGTCCACCACCCTAACTTGACTTATAAATTGTCATGTCCTACAGTATGTTCTTAATGATCCAATTCTTTAGGTCTTGTGTGAGTGGGATCCATTCGAATCATTATCCATGTTTGGACATTCAACTTCCTCTATAGGTTGGTTACAATTGGAGTATGTTACTTCCATAACAAGATTCTAGTGACTCCTCATCACACGGTTTGTTTCATTTCACATCAAGTTTGACCATTTGACACCTAGCCCACATATGGTTCACAATTTTAGAAACAAGTCATCTTATATGATGAAATTGTATGCATGTACTCAAGGCATACCCTGCCTTAATAGAGTAGAAGTATAATATTCATAACTCATAACATTTAATAAAAAGTTTTAAATGCAGACTCATAACGAATATATAAGTATTCTTATATAAATTCATTTCAATGATTTCATAATGAGACCATGTTCACAATGGTTCTTCCACCTCTATACTCAAGGATGTAAGTATATAATCTTGATAATTTAAGGTAACTCAGAAAGTGTATCACAATCAGCTTCTCATATAATCTCAATTGGTGTCAATTGTGGTGTTATATACACACTATTTTTCGAATGCCTCCCTGACTATCATCATAGTTTGGTGACTATATCATAAATTGATAATACCTTCTCGGCTGAGACCACAGTCACATGATTGTATCAATAACTTATGATAACAATCGATATGGAGTTATTTCCTACTCCATTTGAGAGTTTCATACTCTATCCATGTCAATAAATGATGTGTGTTATCATTTCTTACAATCAACCCAGCCAATATGGCTTGGGCTCTAGTTATCCTTTACAAAATATAAGATGCAAAAAGCATCACAGTCAGGTCATGAGACCCCAGCACAGACACAGAAAGGATTCCATATCAAAGACTCGGCCTTGCGGCCTTGAGAAAGAAGCATAGTTTTCTCAAATGACTCGGCCTTGCGGCCTTGAGCAAGAAACACAGTCTTTACAAAAGACTATCATAGCTCAGCTTCAATCCTTGAGCCTACCCACCGATAGCATTATGACATTACACTGCTTCGGCCATATGGCCAGGAATGCAGTCTTAAAATGAGTTTTCAATGATAAAAAATTGCCCTTACAGCCTACAGAAGTTTTAAAAGATTCTTGTAAGTTCAAAACTTGGCTCAATAGCCGATGTTAAACTAGTAATGCTAGCTCATCCATTGAGGCTACAAGTTTATTCATGTCATAAGGATAAATTTGGTATGCTCGGCATTGAGGCCTAGAGCCACTATGAATGATAACACTTAGAAATAAAAAATGCTCGATTGTAACAGCCTTGAGCCATAACAAGATAAAGATTTTTAAAAGTATAATTAGCACAGCCTCACTGGCCTCGTGCCTCTGAGTTAAAAACATTAACTTCATCTTTATAAAGATGCTCAAGAACATAGTTTTTTGTTTATACATTTAAATCGATAATAAAGAATAGGATTACATCATTGTAATACCTAAATAATGATAACAATGGAGTCGTTGTACCAGTTCGAGACTCTTGCAACTACATTCGGCTCTAAAACCAGTCCACACCATCTAATAATTTCTCCACCCACAAGCAAAAAAAACAAAAACCCCAAAAACTACCTGATGGAACCATATAAAAATTTTCATAGCTTTGGTATTTTTGTCCTCAGGGTTATGTCATTAGGTTAGAAAATCCCTGGCATAGGGTTCTTCCTCTTACACACTAAGGTATTTTGAGTAAAATCCCTTAAACCATAAACCCCTATGCCAAAAAGGTTGTAGAAGTAACAATTCATCATATTTCCATGTTGACCGCTTATCCCCTGTTACCTAAGCTCTTAAGTTGTTTCCTTATGTCCCCCAAAACATTATTTGACCAGCCCCTCACCATACATTCACCGCCTCTGACCCGCATCCAAAAGTTTCATTTTAAAAGAAATTGACCCAATGGCCCCCTTTTCCTAGTAGGTAAAAGATGTTTTTAAGGTATATATGCCAAGGTCCAACCCCACTAATTCCTTTTTGACAGGTGGTGATTGTAGATTCATTTCCGCCATTCCTCTAGCAATAAAATATTGATGGAAAGGGTGCTTGTGGAACTACGAAAGGGGTGACAGTTGGTCGATGGCCATCTCATATCAAAAGGAAAGAGAAATGGTGGGTACCTGGCACTATAAGGTGGTCTTTTTTTATATATTTTCCACTGTTCTGCCATACTTCACCAAGGGGTCTTTCTAAATGGCCACAGAACGACGGAAACATGACACATGGTTTTCTAAAGAACAGGATTGATGTATTAAAAGAAAGGGACCTGACGTGTCACAATTCTAAGGGACCTAATCACCTTTTGGGAGTTGTCCCATTCGCATGCAGTTGATCTAACGGTTCTCTGTCATTCAGTCGATATCATATCTCCAGCCATATCCTTCGAATGTGGAATTACGAATGGTGTCTTAACTATACTGCAAAGGGGATATTTTATCAGGATCATGGTTGGGGGAAGCTATCCAGGTGGCCGGTCATCATTGGGAAAAACAAACAAATACCCTATTACTACGTAAAAGGCCTAATCGGTGCCATTGAGTCAAGCCAGCTAGGATCATGATCGATGACTCAGATTCAAAATTGTGATAGAGGGATGTGTTGGCGATGGATCTGATGATACTTCACTGCAGGCATTAATTTCTCAGGCGTGTGCAGCGTCTCCATCACCGCCACTACGAAGGAATTTACTAACTGAAAGATTGGCTTATGCAGGCTCAACTTTTGGAAATCTGTGCTTCTACCAGGAATGACATTTCATCTGATGTGTGATGAATTTTGACATAATGACAATGCTAAAATGATGAAATCAAGACACCTGACCTGGCATCTTCAATGCGAGAAGTGATGTTCTCAGTTAAGCAAAATTATCAAATTCAATATTTCTGTTCATTATGGTAATCTTCAAAAGATTTCCATTTATGGCAGAAATGCTTCAAAGTGACTGGAACTTATTAAACCAAAGATGTGCGGATGTATGGTTGCATCCAAGAATTCCTATAAATAGGCAATTGTTGATGTTACCTCCTACAGTATTTAAAATGTGTTGACAGTATGGTTCTTCCCTGCTTCTATGTGTTCTTTTTGCTCCCCTGTGTTGTCAGATTCTCCTCCTTATTTTCATGGCTGTCAATTTGTCCTTACAAAATTAAGAGACTTGGAGTTTCTTTCTATGGAATAGGTAGTGCAAGGAAGATTTCGAGGCAGTGGTAATATTTTACAAATCTCTATGAGCATTTCTTCTTCCTACCATTTCATCCGAATTTGGACCACGGGTTTTAATCTCTAGATTCCAATCATTCCTTATGTCTGTGATTTGGTAGATTAGAATGACGTGTAGAGGGAAAACATTTCTCTCTCTGCCTTCATCCCTCTTCTACTTTTCCTAACAAAGCATCATCTCTAATTGTAGGGGTGTTTCCTCTCCAGATGTGGCATATGAAGACAGAAAGCTCCCCAATTGTTGTTGTTGCTCCTTCGGATGGATAAATGGCATAGCCATGTCTAGCCTGATGTGTTTTCATCTAGTTTTTTTCTGGTAGAGTTGGTTGGTGACCACTCAATCATGAAAGATGAATCACATTCTTACGAAGGACAATGGACATAAAGCAAAGAACTCCAATTAATGGGGTTTTCTTCTGATATTGTTCCTTGCAACTCCTCTCTTTCTAGGTGGATAAGCGGGGTAGTGAATGCTCCTATTGAACAAATAGATGGCATATGATGGGTATGTAAGCTCTAACAACATTCAACAAATAGTCACCCATCAGCATCACAACATGTTTGCCCTACCAAAATTGAGAGGACATGTAGTTTGAAGGCAAGTACCCCAACATGTGCGAGACCATGGGATCATCTCCATATAGTTATGAAATGGTTACACTGGCATCTTGTTGCAACTTCATCTTTTGGTTACACAAATTTGTAACTTCTTTTGTTTTGAAGCCTGAAGCTTGTTTGCTCCCTTGTTTCTATAAAAGGGAATTCAGGGCTTGTAAAAATTATTGGTTCGAGGTCATGTTTCCAAACTTAGTCTGAAATGTGAGATCAATCTAATCAAGGAGGAGTTGTATATAGTTGGTTTTACTATATGTTTATGCAAGAGCCATTTTACTTTACAAATTTTGTTGAGTTTTAGAGTGTACTATCTCCTACTTCATGTACACAGTTCTACATTTATGAATATATATTTGATTAAGGATCATTTTTATTCATCATCACAGTCTTTCCTGTGTTTGTATATTCTTCTCGTGGCATTTACTCAAGTAGTAAAATAAATGGCTATAAGAGAATATTGAATGTAGTATTGGTTTACAAGGATAACTAAGCATGGTTAACTCTAAAACTAGTAAGATACTTCTAATGTAAGGCATTATTATATCTTTACAGTAAACTAAGATTAATTGCATAATACTTCTTTAGGTCTTTATTAGTTTCTTGACTCTATGACCCTTGGATAGGCATTGATCTATTCATGGATACTATACTACGCTTATGCCCCCTTAATCATCCTCATCATTTTTGAAAAAGATCAAAACATTTTCCCTTCCAGCAATAGGTTTTAGATGTTAAGTTAATTTTACATGTTCTTCTGTAAAGAATAAGGTTGAAGCTTAAGAATCTAGCCCATCACTTTACTTTATCAAAAATCCTTTAAGCAATTTAGATGGAACATATTTGTTTTAGAAATAGTGTTATTGAGAAAATATTTTAGGGAACCCCCCCCCACCCATCTAAATAGAACACTGTTTTAGAAAGAGGAATACCCTCCTTGGTCCTACAGAGCCTAAAGTGTAGAGGAAAAGGGATTGAAAACCCCATTTCGTATTCATTGGCCAATCCCTTAAGGTAGATCAATTATTAGAAATGGCTATTTTATAGATCGGTATTCTTGAGATCAGGTTGGGAATTTAAAACAACCAACAAATTGGTGACTCGACTGGGGACCAATGAGAACTGTGCTTTATCCTAAAAGTATATATTCCCTTACAATTACCAACATTCTTAAAGATAAGGATCAAGAAGCTTCTATCCAACTAAGCCACCAACAGATTTGTGACTCTATTGGGACATGAAGATAGAACAATGTTTAATCCTAAGGTCTTAGTTGAATTGATCCCCATATGTGTTAAAGAGTTAGAGGTCAAAATATTATGTTCCTTACAAGAAAAGGATGGTGACTCTACTATTCTCTTTTTTCATATTTGAGATAGATACAAACCTACTACATAGGTTTTTTATATGTTCTGTATAACTCTACTATGGAACAAGATTTAGAAGTTGATTTTTAGAGGAAAGCGTTATGCTTTCAAGGTTCATTCCTCTATGAGAAGAGGTGGTGACTCTATGAAGGAAGAAATCTGGTGATGTAGTCTGGTGTTCTAGTTTTTTTTAGAACAAAACTTATACCACTAGCAAAGTTCTCTTCAGGTATTTTACAAAGCTTGCAAAAACTTTCCTAGAAATTTAAGATGTGTACTCGGCAATCACATTTCTTTTATCAAGGTGGATTTGTCATGGAAAGGTATAAGGCTATTGACTTCAGTAATATTTGTGGGTTTCCAAACCATGTGCCCAATGAAGTTAGAGGTGAAATAACAAAGTTCAATAATGACAGATCCAAAACAGCTAGCAGCCATTTACAAGAATTTTGTGACTTAATGGGAGATTGTGAAGTAGATCATGAGGATGTAGTCATAAAATTGTTTGTTCAAACTTTTAAAGGAGAAGTTAGAGATTGGTTTGCATGTCTACCCAATCAGTTTATTTTTTCATGGCAAGATTTAAGGTTTTCTTTTATGGAATAGTTTGGCGAGAGGATAGATGTCAGTTTATTAATCAAAGAACTCATGCAAATTGAGAAAGAAGATAAAGAATCAATCCCATCTTTCAACTTAAGATTTGTCAAAACAGTGAGGGATATTCTTGAAAATATTAGGCTTAATGAGGCTATGTGTTTGATCATATATCTAGGTGCATTCAATGAAGAAGATAGTTATCTGCTAAGAGATAGAAGCCCCACTACTATGAGGTAAGCATATTCTATGGCCATGAATATAGAAAATAATTTAAGACATACAAGGATAAAGGATTGTGAATTTATGGTAAGTAGCCATAAAAGGAAGAATGAATCCAGTTGTACCACCATTTGCCAAAAAGGTGGTAAACTGGACAGCTTAAACAAACCCGTGTCAAATCAATCGACTCAATATACTGAAAGGGGTAGGGATTGTGATCAGAACAAAAGAGTTCAAAATCTGTATAAACTTGTTGCTCAGTCTTCCCCTTATTATCAGAATGAGAGGAAATCCCCAGATCCTTATGGGACAACTGATGGGATGATTGATACCCAGGCGCATAAAGAAACATCAAATAAGGAGGTTCCTTTGTCTTATGATTATATGGAAAGTTGTGAGGATATTTTCCTTTTTTATGAAGAGGTGTATCTTGTATCAAATGACAAGATTTCATCTCCTAGAGAAGCAACTTGTTTTAAACCTAAATATCAGGAAGGATTGGTTTTTACCAATGGTACAGAAGGTAGTGAGCAGTTATCAGAATGCTCACACCACATTTGTGGAATCTCTAAGTCAGATGATGATACAAGCTATCAGGATAGTGATATTGAAGAATGTGTAAGTACAATGCATGTAAGAGACAACCCACTTTATGATGAGCCTATAAATTTATCAGCAATAAAAGTTATGGAGCCTTATGGATACAAAGATAATCCACTCTTTGAAGAATGCCCCATGGAAGCTAATGAACTGATATTAGTTCAACATGCAGAAGTATTTGTGGGAACAAATGCTTCATTAATGGATCAGGATCTAGATTTTTGTTCTAGTGGTGCTTCCCACTCCCATACTCACTGTTAGGTTGAATGGCTAGTCCAAATACTAGAAAATAGAATCAGAGTGTCATATTTTATGGAAAAAACTGAGTATGATTGTTTTAGGTTTGACACTAACTCAACAAAAATTAAAAACTCCCTCAATACCAATTATAAAGTGGATTATGATTGCTTTCATTTCCTAGATGTATGCAAGAAATAGAAATCAGGAAATAATAGTTATCTTCAATGGTTGGATATGATTGAACCATGTGTTGACTCTCTTTTTAATAGGAATATATTTCAATTATCTACGATTCAGGATAACTGGGAGGACTCTGAAGAAAATGAAAATAGTTGTCCAATGATTTATCCAAGTATCCATATCAGAAGCAAGTTGGATTTCAGTGAAGTTTTTAGAAGCAGCCTAATAAAATCATTGGAGAATAGAATATTTGGCAGAGGCAAGCTTGACTTTTTCTTTGCATAATGGCCTGGGGATATTATGTATTTGGTTTGCTCCTCTAGAGTTTTTCTGTGATCTCACCCTGTTTAGGTTGAACAGGCATCCCCAACTAGAGCTACTGATGGAACCATATAAAAATTTTCATAGCTCTGGTATTTTTGTCCTTAGGGTTATGTCATTAGGTTAGAAAATCCCTAGCATAGGGTTCTTCCTCTTACACACTAAGTAAGGTATTTTGAGTAAAATCCCTTAAACCCTAAATACCTATGCCAAAAAAGGTTGTACAAGTCGCAATTCATCATATTTCCATGTTGGCTTCTTATCCCCTATTACCTGAGCTCTTAAGTTGTTTCCTTATGTCCCCCAGAACGTTATTTGACTGCCCCTCACTATACATTCATGGCCTCTGACCCGCGTCCAAAAGTTTCATTTTAAAAGAAATCGACCCAATGGCCCCCTTTTCCTAGTAGGTAAAAGATGTTTTTAAGGTATATATGCCAAGGTCCAACCCCACTAATTCCTTTTTGACAGGTGGCAATTGTGGATTCATTTCTACCATTCTGCCAGCAATAAAATATTGATGGAAAGGGCACTTGCAGAACTGCGGAAGGGGTGATAGCTGGCCGACGACCGTCTCGTATCAAAAGGAAAGAGAAATGGTGGGTCCCTGGCACTATAAGGTGGTCTTTTTTTATATTTTTCATCATTCTTCCATACTTCACCAAGGGGTCTTTCTAAATGGCCACGGAACGACGAAAACATGACACGTGGTTTTCTAAAGAACGGGACTAATGCATAAAAAGAAAGGGACATAACGTGTCACAATTCTAAGGGACCTGATGTCCTTTTGGGAGTTGTCACGTTCATGTGTAGTTGATCTAACAGTTGTCTGTCGTTCCGCCGAGATCATATCTCTGGCCATATCCTTCAAATGTGGAATTGCAGATGGTGTCTTAACTATACTGCAAACAGGATATTTTCTTGGGATCATGGTTGGGGAAGCTATCCAAGTGGCTGGTCATCATTGGGAAAAACAAACAAATACCCTATTACTATGTAAAAGGACTAATCGACGCCATTGAGTCAAGCCAGCTAGGACTGTGATCGACAACTCATATTCAAAATTGTGATAGAGGGATGTGTTGGCACTAGATCTGATGATACTTCATTGTGGGCACTAATTTCTCAGGCTTGTGCAGAGTCTCCATCACCACCACTACGAAGGAATTTACTAACTGAAAGATTGGCTTATGCAAGCTTGACCTTTGGAAATCAGTGCTTCTTCCAAGATTGATATTTCATCTTATGTGTGATGAATTTTGACATAATGACAGTGCTAAAATGATGAAATCAAGACACCTAACCTGGCATCTTCAATGCGAGAAGTGATGTTCTCAGTTAAGTGAAATTATCAAATCCAATCTTTCTGTTCTTTATGGTAATTTTCAAAAGATTTCCATTTATGGTAGAAATGCTTCAAAATGACTGGAATTTATTAAACCAAAGAAGTGCAGATCTATTCTTGCATCTCAGAATTCCTATAAATAATCAATTGCTGATGTTACCTCCTACACTGTTTAAAACGTGCTGACAGTATAGTTCTCCCTTGCTTCTATATGTTCTTTTTGCTCCTCTGTTCTATCAGATTCTCCTTATTTTCATGGCTGTCAATTTGTCCTTATAGAATTAAGAGACTTGGAGTTTCTTTCTATGGAATAGGTGGTGCAGGGAAGATTTCGGGGCAGTGGTAATATTTTACAAATCTCTATGAGCATTTCTTCTTCCTACCATTTCATCCAGATTTGGACCACGAGTTTTAATCTCCAGATTCCAGTCATTCCTTATGTATGTGATTTGGCAGATTAGAATCACGTGCAGAGGGAAAACATTTCTCTCTCTACCTTCATCCCTCTTCTACTTTTCCTAACAAAGGATCATCTCTAGTTGTAGGGGTGTTTCCTCTCTGGATGTGCCATATGAAGACAAAAAGCTCCCTAATTATTGTTGATGTTGCTCCTCCGGCTGGATAAATGGCATAGCCATGTCTAGCCTGATGTGTTTTCATCTAGTTTTTGTCTGGTAGAGCTGGTTGGTAACCACTCAATCATGAAATATGAATCACATCCTTGCAAAGGACAACAGACATAAAGTGAAGAACTCCAGTTAATGGGGTTTTCTTCTGATATTTTTCCTTGCAACTCCTCTCTTTGTAGGTGGATAAGCGAGGTAGTGAATGCTCCTATTGAACAAATAGATGGCATATGATGGGTATGTAAGCTCTAATGACATTCAAAAAATAGTCACCCATTTGCATCACAACTAGTTTTCCCCACCAAAATTGAGAGGACATGTAGTTTGAAGGCAGGTACCCCAGCATGTGCGGGTACCATGGGAGCATCTCCATACAGTTATGAAATGGTTACATCGGCATCTTGTTGCAGCTTCATCTTTTGGTTACACAAATTTGTAACTTCTTTTGTTTTGAATCCTAAAGCTTGTCTGCTCCCTTGTTTCTATAAAAGGGAATTCAAGGCTTGTGAAAATTATTGGTTCGAGGTCATGTTTCTAGACTTTGTCTAAAATGTGAGATCAATCTGATCAAGGAGGAGTTGTATATAGTTGGTTTTTTGCAATAAAATCAGTTGTCTATTTTCAAGTCTTCATTTTGAGTTTTAAGTTTCTTGATAAAATTGTAAAGGCTAAGTTGTAATTCAATGAACAATTTACTTTACAAATTTTGTTGAGTTTTAGAGTGTATTGTCTCCTACTTCATGTACACAGTTCTACATTTCTGAATATATATTTGATTAAGGATCATTTTTATTCATCATCATAGTCTTTCCTATGTTTGTATATTCTTCTTGTGGCATTTACTTAAGTAGTAAAGTAAATGGCTGCAAGAGAATATTGAATGTAGTATTGGTTTACAAGGATAACTAAGCATGGTTAACTTTAAAACTAGTAAGATACTTCTAATGTAAGTCATTATTATATCTTTATAGTAAATTGAGATTAATTGCATAGTAGTTCTTTAGGCCTTTATTAGTTTCTTGATTGTATGACCCTTGGATAGGCACTGATCTATTCATCGATATTGTACTACGCTTGCACCCCCTTAATCATCCTCATCATTTTTAAAAAAGATCAAAACATTTTCCCTTCTAGGAATAGGTTTTAGATGTTAAGTTAATTTAACATGTTCCTCTGCAAAGAATAAGGTTGAAGCTTAAGAATCTAGCCCATCACTTTACTTTATAAAAAAAAATTAAGAAATTTAGATGGAACATATCTGTTTTAGAAACATTGTTATTGAGCAAGTATTTTAGGGAACCCTGCCCATCTGAATAGAGCACTATTTTAGAAAGAGGAACACCCTCCTTGGTCCTACAAAGCCTAAAGTGCAAAGGAAAAGGGATTGAAAACCAAGTTTCTTGTTCGTTGGCCAATCCCTGAAGGCAGATCGGTTATTAGAAATGGCTATTTTATAGATCTATATTCTTGA
Source organism: Cunninghamia lanceolata (assembly GCA_027924645.1). Lineage (NCBI taxonomy): Eukaryota > Viridiplantae > Streptophyta > Pinopsida > Cupressales > Cupressaceae > Cunninghamia > Cunninghamia lanceolata. The sequence goes on from BSBN01000512.1 coordinate 7,530,605, forward strand.
GATCAGGTTGAGAATTTAAAACAACCAACACTACCTTTTCTGGAAGCATTCACTTCCAGCTTCCTAACACTCCCCCGACCCTTCACATGCCATAATGAAAGGTAACTACCTTTCCCACCCTATCAGTTTCCTCATAAGGTGGCTAAAATATGGCATCATGCTCGAAGATGGATGAGCTTAAAGCTCTCCATCACTTCACTAAACCGACCAACAACAGTTTTAAAAGCATTCGATTAAGATTGAATAAAATGACAAAAGAGAACATAATAATATTATTATTATTGCAATTTAACCTATAATAGGGTTTTCAATCCTTACTAATAGGATTTAAAATTGAATAATAGGAAGCACAAAAGAACACATCTAGATCATCGGATATCGGTCGAGAGATTCTCCTCCGAATTTGACTATCATCCTTAGTCAAGAGACTAAGGAACATTATCCTTGAGAACAAAAGATTACGAGAGACTTCCATCTCTCTCATCACGATTATCCCTCGACATGAGATGATGCTTCAAGAGCATCGACTGGCCTTTGTGACTAGTCTAAATGGCATCAAAGACAACAACTTTCAGAGGACATGAGAACTAAGAAAAGAGGCATGACACATGTCAACTTACAAACGGTGAAGAAGGACATAAAAGTCGATACTCAGATGGCTATTTGACCCTTTTCTTTCACAATGTCTAACCATTCCTCCAGGATGATACTCTCCTTCCTTCTTCGAAGGACATTCATTTTCTTGTTCACACTCAGGACCACAAGATCATGATCAGTGTATCATCATCATGTTTCACAAATCAATTTATAAAACAAATCATCATCAATAACTATTTCATAATCAAGAGTTAAATCAGATATTTCCACCATATTGAATCAATTAACTATGTCTAATCCTCCTGATTATCATACTAAGTTAATGATTAAGTCTAGTTGAAAGTTGGGGATGTAACAAGAACAAGATATTTTTTGCATTTATGTCAAACAAAACAGATGTACACAAACATTCCCTTTGTAGAAATATCTTCTGACAGGCTAATGGGGGCGGATTTATTACAGTGGGTGACCTAGGTCAATGTAATGGAATGGTATAAATATATGAAAAATCAATGTAATAATGGTTGGACGTAGAGACTTATTTTTTGTGCTCCGAACAAAACCCTCCTTTGTTGTAACTGTGCTTTTTCGATTAATACACACTGATTGTTTTTACATTTTCATGCTTCTTTTTAGCTCTATATAGATCTAGAACTGGTTATTGTTTGTGAATGTTTATTTCCTTGTAATCATTTTCTTATCTTTTACCTTTGTTAAGATCTGTAAGATTTGTGTGGGTTTATCATTTGTATTCAATTACTCTGTGCATTTTAGCTTTGTGGGTGTTTTTTATTCAAACCTAGTGTATCACCTTTCCCTTTCAGTTTCTCATTCTTCCCCTTTTCCCAGTGGTGTTAGATTAGGTTTAGTCTTAGTTTATTCTGAATTTCATACTCAGAAAGAGGAACCAGCCTTCTCTAGAGGTTTGATTTCCTTTGCAAGGTCCCACACCTAGAAATCACTCCCATGTTTCATTGGATTGTTGCAACAAAGCATTTCAACACAGGGTGCAAATCCAAGTGACAACAGTAACCACCCAATTGGATAAGAGGTCAAGAAAGGCCTAAGTTGGTAAAGGTTTGGCTATCATCATGATGATAATAAAGAGTGAGAATAAGATATATAGAATGTATGCTTCCCCTTAAATTGATTGGTGATAGGATAATAGGATAAAGAGCTAGTCAATTTAAGGTAAAGTGGTTAAGGAGAAGAAAAATTTGACAAGGATTTTGATGAGAGGATAAGAGGAAACAAGGAGGGGAACATATGGTTCATCCCCCCAAGTAGTCAAAGGAAAAGGAGAGTACTTGAAGGGTGACATTTTGGTCATGCCACGAAATAATGAAAGAAAAAGAACACAATGGAGAGGATAGAAGAGGGAGACATTTATGTCATGTCTCCAAGTGTTGCAAAGAGGATAGATAGCGATATGATTCCCTAGGTGGGGGAAAAAGAAGAGTAATGATAAGAAAGATGGATAAATAAAAGAAAGACATAGACATGTAGGAGAGCAAAAAGAGGAATGAAAAGTAGATATAGAATGAGGATAATGAGATCTATTGGAAAAAAGTGGACAGCCTTAAGGGGAAAAAACAAGAGACATGCTTCCAAGGGAACAAAAGAAAAAGACCAAGATAAAGGCAAATGAAAATAGGAAGCAATGATGGAAAAAAGAAAAGGGAGATGGAAGAGATAGTTGTGGAGGTAAATTTTCAAATAAAAGCAAGGTAAGAAGGGTATAAAGTGATGAGGGAGGTAGACAATTGAGTAGAGATAACAAGTTAAAGAGAGAAAAGGGTGAAAGTTCAAAGTTGTTTCACACTTTTATAAAGGAGCTAACTTTTTAACTTGAATCACTACAAAATGACTTATATGTTTTGAATTTTAAAATGATGTAAACTAATAAAATGTAGATTTTTTAGTGTATTTTATGTGTATTTTCTTAAAAGAAATAAAAAATTATTTGAATGTAGTTTTTTTATAAAATTGACACTGGAATTTAGTTGTTGGTAAAATGCTAAAAAATAAAATTAAGTGGGACATTGCACTATATATATTAAATTTTATTTTTTTGAGCATTCATAACTTGAAACTTTAGTGCATGGGTTATTTTTTTCTCTATTTTCATATAATATATATTTTAAATAAATATTGGAAGTTGCATGTAATGAAAACACAACTATTTTGATGGGACATAACCTTTTGTCTCAACTATTTATCCACAATAGAAAAGAGAAATTATATCATCTCGACATGGAATCTCCAATCTAGAGTATCATATTTTAATCATTTTTTTAATAAACTTTAGTATTTTTTCTTAAGAGGACAATCAACATTATATTTTGGTGTTGATGACCTACTTTTAGTAAATATAAAAAAGAAAATATAAACACTAATTGAAATGTTTAAAAAATTATATTTTTACAAACTACACTTATAGATCTACAAAAGGATATTTAAAAAAAATTAAATGATTATTCACATGAGTAGGAGTTGTTAAAAGATCAAGTTTTTCAAATAATATTATTTTTTGGTAAATTAGCCCCAAAGTGATGCTACATATGTATTTAGTGGATGCTTCCAATTGGAAAAGTTGTGGCCTGGATCTAATTTAGCTAGAATGAATCTAGCTAGAACATATGTTTCACCAAAATTGACTTTTACTTAGATATACTTAAATTCATTTATGCTGATAAGTTGGCCTAAAATGTGACGTCTTTGAAATTTTGCCCAAAAATGATCACAAGAACAAAAATAGATGTTGCATAGACAAGTAGGTTTTCTAATGCAGTCATGTAAGTTTATGCACCAAGACAATTAGGAAGTATGCTTGCACTAAATTTTGTGTTTATGTTGTAGTGTAAGTGGGAGAGATAAGAGAAGCATGAAGGGAGTAAGTAGTAGTATAGTGAAGTGTAGGACTAGAGAGAAGGAATGAATAACTGCAATAATGTAATACATAGTGTGGAAGTACTAGAAATGAAAAGGGCTTGACTTGGATGTGTAAAACAAATAGTCAATGTTTGGACAAAGAATTTAAGAGAAAAAGAAAAAGACAAATGTATAGGGGATTGAGATATGGAGGGATGCATGGAGATGCAATGGTAGAATTCCAATCTGGAGTCGTGTATACTAGTAGAAGAGGAAGAAAAAACACCCTAACTCATAGGTTCAACCTAGAATGATTTGTAGGGTAGATCAATAGAAAGGGAAAATAGAAGTGGGATATCTCAATCAAGTAGAGTGGATATAATGTTTTTCTTTTTATTTTCTTTGACTTTGTTTTGAATTCATTTTTAACTCTAGTATTAAATTATTCTCTCTTGCTCTTTGGAGGTCACCTTGTAGTTTTAACCAAAGAATTTATAGGATGTAGGAAATGAATAGAAGAGAAACATTGTTGATCTATACCAATAGTCTTGTCAAACAAAGGCTTCTCTAGTACCTCTTTGTTGAAGGTTGTGAATCTTTTATGAATACATAGAGTGCAGTTATATATAAGCTATGAATAATCTTGTGAATCCTTTAATGTTGAACTTACCTCAAATCAAAAGGTATGGGTATAGATATCACACTATGAAATTTTAACCACTTGCACTAGAATATATATACCTATATTATTTCTCTCCATTTGCACTAGATCATCAACTTCTTTTTAAAGCCTTCAATTTAGTTATAACTAATGACTTTATAATCCCAAGGTTAGGAATAATAATTCACTTTAATATCTAAAGGCAAGGGCCATTAATAACTTAAAAGACCTTTTTCACTTTAACTTTATAAATTCATGGACATAATATTTAATAACTTTATGAATATAAGTACATAAAGTGACAATATAACTCATGTTTGGGAAAATTAAAGTGAACCTAGGACTTAACACTTGCATAATGATTGAAAAATATCGCTTTTAAAACTTAAATCATAAGTCACTAATAATTTAGGTAAATATAAAATAATGACACAAATGTTCTAGAGAATTTCATGGGTGTGAAGGAAGACCAATCTCATGCACAAGTTCCTCCATTTTCCTTGCCAACATGTCTTCTCTAATTTTCATTAGAGCAAGGTGTTGAGCATTTCTCTTTACGAGGGCAAGACCCGATTTATCCTCCAAAAAAGTTTTTTTCTCCATTGCATCGGAATTCTTCTCGACTATGGCTTGTTCCAGGTTTATTTCAATAGGATTATTCTTACCCTTTAGAACTGAATCCCAAACATCTTTATCCTTCCCCGAAAGAGGGCTTACTATATTTAACTGCTCTAAATTCATATTGCAAGCAGGGAATGCCTCTTCCGGAGGAGAGGGTTCTACTTCCACAACTTTTGAGCCCCCAAAAACCACTTTGTTCTTGTCAACAGAGGGGGATGGGAAGGGTGTAGACTCAACCATTTCGGAGGAGGTAAGTAAATCTTCATTATAGGAGAGTTCCTCCAATTTTAGTTTTTCCAAATTATTTCTAACTTCCCTAAGAGAGCCCTCTAGAGATTCAGGGCCTGGCTGGTGAGGTTGAGGACACGGCACAGGCTCGGCCACCGGAGGAGAATCATTCCTAGGCATGGCATCTAGGACTATACTATGCCCTAAACCACTTGAGCCGAAGGCCACATTTGCAGAATCCCCTTTTCAAATCAATTTTTAATATTCCTCAATTTTATCACTAGGTAGTCTTTCCTTAGATGACCATCAGATTTACACAAGAAGCGGGAGTTGAGCCCCCTAGACCCACGACTGCACATTTTATAGTCTTGTTTTCAAGATTTATTTGTAGCACTTCCAGGATTATAATCCCAGGTTTAAGGGAAACCAAAACCCTAGCATCCATATGCGGTAGGGTCATCCGAGAGTCTTCTACTTTCAGGATTTTGCCAATGGGTTCCAAAAGGTTAGCAAGAAATGCCTAGAGCTGCACAGGTACATCTTTTACTAGCAACCACCTTGGGACCGAACATAATTTTATGTCTTGCATAGAGGCCTCAAGGCTCCATGAAAAAACCTTAAATAAATATTTTCCAACATTCCACATTTCCTTCTCTAAAATTTCTTTTGCATGCCATGGTTCTTAAGAATAATCACAAAAATGCCTTTAGAGATCATCTATAGAAGGAAATGTGAACCCCCATTTTTTTCCCCCATACTGTATATAACCAGTTATCAAAAACATTTCTAGCAGGCAATTTTTCACAGTCTAAACACACAAAGAAAAGAGCCACATTTCTCAGCCTATTTTCTTTAGATTCATAGCAAGCTGCATTCCAGAATTAGGTTGAAGGATTAGTTTACGAGGCAAACCAAGATTCTTACCTTCTACCTTTCCCCCTGTTGCTTCCTTTCCTTCCATTCTACTGATCCCACCACCACTGTTGCCCTCCTCTCTCTCCTCTAGCGCCAAGAAGCTTGCATCTTGGGGCGGAGGGGTAGCATTACTGATATCCAGGGCTTCCTTGAACGTTTTGCCTGCAACCTTGGATCCACCATTATTCCCCATATCTTTAACAGTATTTTCATCTGCCTTGGCCATTACAACAGCCGGCCGAGGAGAAAATGCCTTAGCTGGAACCGTGTAGACCAGTCACCCTTCGCATGTGCCAAGACAATAGAGACTTCAATCCTACCCGGCGAGAAACCCAACACAGGGAATTCAAAAAAAATTCTATGATTTCAAAAGATTCAAATGTTTAGTTAATTTAGGGTTAAAAGGAATACTGAAAAAAATAGAAACTTTAATACATAAAACTAAAATATTGGCAAGCAGACAATAAAATTTTATAAAAATTGCAGACGAAAGATGACCAATATTCAAGCCAGAGAGGGGAACTAGAACCCTCGAACAACTTGCAGAGCGCTCCACCAATAATTCCTCTTTAATCACAATCTGATTCACCAGACCATTTGAAGATTAACTCTGAAATCCCCATTATGATTGCAGAGAATACCCAAGGTGGAATTGATGAAGTAGAAGAAATTGTAGAATGTCCTAAAGGGGAAGGTGGAAGGAAAAAAAAGAAATATGTTAGAAGGAAGTTTAGTGATGCTAAAAGAGTAAAAGGAGGGAAACTTCCTAAATGTTTTGACAAGATGGGTGTGTATAAAGAAGATTCTCAATGAGCTAAACAGCAAATTCATAAACTTTTTCCATGAAATGTATTAGTTGGAATGTGAGGGGTTTAGATTCTCCTGATAGGAAATATATTGTGAGAAACCTGGTCAATAAGCATAAGAATCTAGATTTTTTATTACTTTAGAAAATCAAAGCTATAAAATTTCAGCTAGATAATGTTTTAAGGTTCATATGGAAGGACTCCATAAAAATTCATACCTTTCATGATAAAGGTGAAGGAGGCACTGCAATTCTTATTAAACTTGAATGGGGGCCTTTTATTTCGCAAACTGGGTTCTCTCCTTGCAACAAGGCAGCATGTGTCTGCATTGATAAAAATGGAGAAAAATTTGGTATTTGTTCTCTCTACACCTCTAATGATTATAGAGAAGGGGGAAGCTTTGGGATTGGCTTACCTCCAATCTCCCTAAAATCCCTTGGATTTTTGCTAGAGATTTTAATATGGTGGAGAATTGAGAGGACAAAACAGGAGGGATTAATGCAGAGTGGAAAGGCAATGAGAAATTCTTTTGGCTCAAGTTCAAGAAATCCCTCAGGCTATTGGACCCTTTAGAGGGTGCCAAGAGCATGAGTAAGGGCATCTGGTTCTCCTAGTGTAATGCACAATTTGGTGGCAGGAGAATCTATAGTAGACTGGATAGAATATATGTGAATAAAGAGTTCTTTTAATTTAAAAGTTCTCAAGAAGACAATGTAGTTAAAGTCTTACCTAGTTCTCTGTCAAATCACCATCCAATTTGTGTTGAAATTTATCTTATAGCTCATGACATTGTGTCTAAACCTAAAATTTCTAAATCCTTCAAACTCAATGTCATGTTATTAGATAAACAAGATTGCAGACAAGGCATAGTTTCAATGAGGAACATTGTTAAATATACCCAGACTCATAGTTCTGCCAGCAATTATTGGTCTGATCTTGTCAAAACTTGCCAAGGATTTTTCCAGTTCTATGGGAAAAAAATTGCCATGGACAAAAGAAAGGAAGAAAGAGTACTTCAAAACCAGTTCCTTGAATCTAAAAAGGAGTTATAGGATAATCCCTTTGATGAGAGTCTGATTGCCTCAATGAATGCCATTAAAAATAGGCTCAAGTATTTTGAAGCTCTGAGGGCACAAAATGCTAAAAACAGGGCTAGGTTGAATTGGATAAAGGATGGAGATAGAGGCTCTAAATTTTTTTCAATATTTTGAGCAAATTTAGACAAGAACATGTTGATTCGATAACAGAAAATGAGTTATTAAGCTTTTTCCTAAAGGTGGTGACAAATCCAACTTGAGAAACTGGAGGCCTATCACATTGCTCAATGTGTCTTAAAAAAATAATTGCCAAAGTTTTGGCAAGGAGACTAGTTGATATTCTACCCTCTATTATAAATGTAACACAAACGGGATTTATTAAGGGCAGATATATCCTGGAGAACATGCTAACAAGCTGGGAAGCTACACACTGGGCTAAGGAGTTTGGATAGAATGCAGGGATTCTACTATTAGATTTTGAAAAAGCTTACGACAGAGTAGAATGGTCTTTCATTATATGTGTACTTAAGGCTTTTGGGTTCCCAATGGAGTATATCAAAATGGTAAAAATGCTTTTCAATGATGCTTCATTGAAATTAATGGAGACCTTACATCCTCCTTCCAAATGGGAAGATCGATAAGGCAAGGCTACCCTTTGGCCCCTGCCTTGTTTGTTATAGCCTCTAAAGCCCTTTTTTATATTTTGAGAACTGATAGAATTGATGGGTGTTTCAAAGGAATTGAGTTACTTGATGGGTCTCCTCTGCTCAACATGTAGTTTGCAGATCATACGACCCTTTATCCTGTTATATAGAAAGAAAACTTAAGAAATCTGAAAAGCAGATTGGATAAATTTTGTATAGCTTCAGGTGCTAAAGTCTCTTTTAGCAATTCCACTCTTATAGGCTGGTCTGAGGCTCCTCTTGAGTGGTTGGATGAAAATGAGTGGCAATGGGGTGGTCTTAAGAAACTGGTTAGGTTCTTAGGTATTCCCTTTGCTATGGATCCTTCTCTCAACCAAATGTGGGACTGGTTGTTTGCAAAAATAGATATTAAACTTAAGAACTGGAACAGACAAGCTCTGTCCTTAGCAGGGAGATTCCAAGTTTGCTAAAAAATATTGTCTACATACACTATATTTTATGCTTCAATGTGGCTTTTTTCCAACGTGCAAACAGATAGTATTCAAAAGGTCATTAGAGCCTTTCTTTGGTCTGATGGCAAAGATAAAAATAAGAGGCACAGTGTTAATTGGAAATGGTGCTACATTGGTAGGGATCAAGGAGGGATTGGGTTGAAAGACCTAAAACTCTAGGGGATGGCCTTAGTAGCCAAATGGATAATAAAATCTTTGGAAGGCAATGAGCCCTAGAAAATTTTAGTAAGGAACAATATTAAAATGGCCAAGCCGAGAAGGAGTCCAGGTTGGAATAACTTGCATTTACCTTTTTGGGGATTTCAAAGTTAAACCTTTCAGGTCAATGGTGTTCGCCTCTATTTGGAAAGCTTGGGAAGGTACCAGGAAACTCATAATTTGTCTTGGAAGGGATGATTCTCCAATCCAGTGGGGAAAACATAACTCCATTTGGTGGTCTTTGAAGCACAAAGATAGATCGTTAGCCCTTATTCAAGGTTGTTCTTGCCTTAAGTGGCATAAGTTAGGCATTTCCACCTTTAATGATGTAATAACTGTAAATGGTTTTAATAGCTGGGAAAGCTTAAAAGTTGACTTTGGTCTAAAAGATTCACAAAAGAGAATGTATTCTGTGTTGGTTGTAGTCTACTCAAAGAATCCTGGTTAGTCAAGTTTGCTTGATGAACAGGATTGGTTGAGTATACTGAAGTGGAAAGATGGAAGCAAAATGAAAGTTTGTGAATCTAGAAGGATCTACAGGATCCTTAGTAACTCTAACCAGACCCTGGAGCATTGTGCCAAGACATGGAACTGTGCCATAAGCTATAGGAAGATAAGCCAAGTGTTTAGATCCTTTTGGAGTAGGTCCTTGGAGCCCAAGAAAGGATGTTTCAGATGGTTACTATTTTTGAATAAATTACCAATTGGGTTTAACAGCTATGTCTGTAGACTGTGCAATGTCTTTGAGTCTTGTGACCATATATTTTTTAAATGTCCATTTGCATGTCAAATCTAGAAATTGTTTATGGGAAATATTGTTGATTCATCTATATGTGAGCCAATGGAAAAAATTAGGATAATATTTGGTTTTATTTTTTATTTTGATACTTAAACTAATTTATTTTGGCTTGTTTTGACAACTGAAATTTTATGGGCATTGTGGAAAAAGAGGAATGAGGACCATTTTCAAGACAAACCAAGATTGCTTATTGGGTCTGATGCAAGACTCATATAGGTTGATGTCTATGTACAGGTTGCATTGGCAGTTGAAAAACATATAGGGACTCTGGCCAAGATGACTGGAATAGATGATATCTCTTCTCATCAGGATGTTGTTGATAATTCAGATCAGGGACTTCATGCTTTTAATATTGCCTGCCAAACCTTCAAGGAAAGACTGGATCATATGCATAAAGAATCCAGGAACCTTATCATTTCAGGGGTTGTGAAGGAGAAAGCTTAGCAGGATTATGTCTCATTTCAGGATGCTCAATCCAGTTTAGAGAACTAGAGGATTTTCATAGATGATGATGGCATTCTGCACACAGAATCTGATCTTGATACAGAGTCTTCACTCATGGATGTTTGTGATGATGCACCCTTCTCTCATATTGATCCTTCAGAAGCCTCTGAGGAGCTAGATGATGCTGATTAGACTATCTATTTTATGATATATCAGATGTATAAAATTTTAATTTAAACAGCACCTTGACACAACCTTTTATATATGTATTTCTCTCCATAAGTAAGTAATATGTGACTATCCGTGAAGTCCTATTTTGGTGGCTCTCTTGGCCACAAATATGTACTGATACATCTCTTTTTTTGGTAATATTATTGATCTATCTTTAATCCAAAAAAAAAGAATTTCATGGGTGGGGATCCCACAATTATCTACACTTTTATCCAAACGCCCAAGGAGAAAGTAATAAATGCTTCCTCTGCTACGATATAAAAGGGGTATATATATAACCCAACCACAATGAATATATACAGTAATGTCATAAAAAAACTAGCTTGGTGCTCGAGCTAGTTTCTTCATTGACTAGTTTGTGATAAACATAAATTTACATAGGATATATAGTATGTAGAGAACATATCCTTTCGGAAAAAATATAGTATATATGACTTGTTTCAATATATGAAGCCCCTTGATGGGTATGGTATGAGGTCACATGATATTTAGAGTTGTTATAGACATCTTAAGCCTTTCTTTTCTCCAGATTTATTGCTTAAATAAATCTAGTTTTCTATTAACTTAGAATATGCTTATAATGTTGATATGATTGTTGACATGGTATTAAAACAGTGATATAAGATAATAAAGGATGCACACATGTTAGTGTGTAATTTTGTACTTGGCTTGAAATGTTGACTGTTGAAAGCATATTGAAATTTGTACCATATGATTGGAAGGTTGAAAATGATATGTTGATATTATATTTTCTCATATTTGACTTGCTGGAAGTGGGTAATTGATGTATCAAAACTATTTGGGGTAGCTTCTTGGAAAGGTTAGCATACCCATTGATTTATGAACTATCTGATGACTAAATGATCATTCTTGACATTATTATGCTTTGTGTGGATTATGGGTTAAATCCTGATCAATGGGAGAGTTCATCTTATTTGCTCCATGCTAATAGTATGTGATCAATTGATTTATTGCGTTGGTTCCATAGGAGAGGTCATAATTCTAGTTTTCTTTATTTTTGATGCAGGAGATAGCAATTATCCTCTTGGAGGCATTCAAGTTTTCCTACGCTCGCAACTGATTTAATTTGGTTGGGCAGCGAATTCAGGAAGAAGAGAATTGAGTTTGTTTGGAGTGAGCAAGAAGAGTTTTCTAGTCTGGTCACAAGTGTTAGAGAAGAAATAATTCATATAAGAGTCGTGGAGTTTGGAGTAGTAGTTTACATTTATAAGGCTGTAGTAGGAATATTTGTTATGAGTCGAAAGTATTAAGTTAATTTTCATTCTGTTTAGAGTTGTTAGAATCTTGGAAAAATTGTTGCTAGAGTTTCTTTGTTATGCTGGACTGATGTCCCTTGTACTTGAAGCCGTGTCTTTTGGAAAATTTTACTGTGCTTGATTCAAGTTGTCAGAGGAAATATAATTGTGCTGATTATGATCTATTTCTACTTTGATTATGCTGTGGAACTATCAATTCTGAGCCTGGAACTTTTCAGCATATCACTGTCTCATCTGCTGGAATGATATTGAGTCCATCAAATTTTTTATGAATTATTGGAGATTAATGTTTGATATTATTTTGTTGTTGATGATGAATGGTCTATGTGTGTGAAGAGCTGCTTGGATTGGTTGCCCTTCAATGGGTACCCAATCCCCGACTGCATCAATTTTCCATGGACTAGTTCCATCTCTAGATAGTTGGGAGAGCTTTCCACTATCCTAATAGTTGGGGGAGTTTTCTGCTATCTCATACTAGTACAGTGAAAAGTGATACTATTTATAGTGTTGTTATGTCTTAGGAAGTGCTCTATACAGGGTTGTCTATCCACCTTGAGGAGAAATGTAGTGCTTAAGTACCATTTGAAATCCTTGGCCAAGGTACTTATTTGACAACAAATTGTTGATCTTGATAGTCCATTACATTGGTTGCCTCAGTTGTTCCCATGCGTTCTCTTATATGACCCATATGTGAAGCACAGAGTCTTACCAAGTAGCAGTGGCACATGGGGAAGTTGTGTTGGCTCTATGGTTGGTGGGAAAGTGTCCCATGACATTCACTCTCATCTTAGCAACATCAGCATGACATAAGCTTTTATTAAAATGGTATCAGTATAGGTGAAGATTTTTATGAATTTACTTGATTTATGTGTTTATATGTACTTCATTTTCTAAACCATGTATATTGAGAAGAATAAATATGTTAACATGTCCTTTGTGCTACAAGAAATCACACATTGATTTGGTTGTGTTTATATGACAAAGGTATGCTTATATGTGTTGTTTTACTTCATTTACCATGATGGTAATTGTTGGGTTGCGTGCCATTTTGCCACCCAAATGGCACATGTAACCTAGCAATAACCTTTCATAGTTGTAATGATTATATAAGAAACTATGTTAATGTACACCATACTTGTAATTATATTGATTGTTGACACTTGTATTGGACATGTACTCCTTTATATTTACTTGAAGAAGTTGATATCATTTTGGTCGTATGATATAAATGTATCCCTAATAGATATTGTATTTGATGATCCATGAAGATTTAAATCCAATTTTACATATTCTTGGTTAAAAGTATAATTCATGTTCATAACCATGATTTTGTGAATGATCTTGTGAAAGGCTTATAATGTAATTCAAATGTGTAAAATATAGGGTTAAGGCTTGAAGAACCTTAACAAATACACTTGTAATTAATAGATGGTTAAGTCAATGGTTCTAGGATTGAACATGCTAACCTTAAGGACACAGCAAATTATTGATCAAGCTATATGATCATTATGTAGTTTAATATTGCAAACAAAAAAATAGCAAAAGTCTTAGTACTTATATTAATTTCATAACTCTAGAAATTTGGGTTGTGACATTGTTCATGACATGGTGGAGATAAGACGGTTATGGTTGGGTAGGTGGATACTTTAGTGAATATTGCAAATGCGTTGACAAAGCCCATGAGCATAGAGAAATTTAGATGGTGTAAATTAGCTATGGGCATTTCAACCCCTAACATTTAATACATTTTTGTTGGAATTCCTTTTGTTCTTTTTTTGCAATGTATACGACAAGCGGGAGAATGCTAGGATTAGGTGTTGTAAACCTTGCAAATCCAAATAATATTGTATTCATTTAATATTTGTAATATATTGTAAATACAAGGCCACATGAAAAATGATGCGTCACTTGGCAAGAGTCTCAAGATTCCTTGAGATGATACACTACATCACTTGGCATTTACATAATGATGTGTAAGAGCATCTATGTTATTGTAAGATGTACAAGAACATCCATGACACTGTAAGATACATAAGAGAACATATGCCACATAAAAGCATGTAAGAGAGAGTTACAAGTGGACTTGGAAGAACATTGAAGACCTTTGACAAGTAATGATCACATGTAGTTAAGAGCATTTTATAAGAGATTCGAATACACCAAAATAGAACACCCAAGTCTAGTGAGTGGAATATTTGACCTTTGGAGTTACATACTACTCTTAAGAGGTGGACTCATCATGAGGAACATTGGAATTTGGGCACCCAAATTGGCTCCATTGGTTTGGTGCATGGTTTTGGAAACCACTTATGGTTTCCTAGTTTATATTTGATCTCTAGATTGGATGCTTGAGATAGATGTTTGAGACACTTGTAGATTTGCAAGGGTTATGTTGTTGAAATTTCTCAAAACACAGGTTGAAGATCTACATTGTAGGGTTGATGCTCTGAGTGCATTGTAATTCAAGTGTTGTGATTAATACATTGAGTGTTTTTTTTATGTTGAGTTTTTTCCTTAAAGGCTTTTCCCAATGTATATCTTGTGTTGTGTATTGTTTGTTGTTGTTGAAACTATTATATCTGTATCTACATGCATTGTTTCTCTAATAGGGTTAGTGTGGAAATTGGATAACTTTTACTTGGTTTCCTTTCATATATATGAGCAAAGATCTGACAATTCAAAAAACATTGATGATGATTCTCTAAAAGAGAGATATGTCATACCATTGACCCTCTTCCATATGTAAAGACTTCACTATTTTTTTCTTTGCTGGACAAGTTTAGTTTATACTTTAACTTACTATCTGTATACTCAAGGCAAACATCTGCCCATAAAGGACATGCAGATACATTTGTCCAAGCGGGACAAGCAAAACATCTGTCCATAGGCAAATACATATGTTCAAATGAGACATGAAAAACATCTGTTCATATGAGACATGCACAAATTGCTCTGGCCAGTCTTATAGTTCACCTGAAACTCTTTTGAATATCAGATAATTTAGTTTCTTGTTATTTTTTTCTTTTTTTTTATTTATTATCTATTTTTCAATCAGTTAACATGTGTTGGTCAATTCAATCTTATGAAAACTTACCAACAACACTCACGAAAACCTGAGTATTAAGAACTTCCTTTGTTTACCCAGACAGCCTACATACTTGTATCCATGGGATCAAGATATAATATATATGTAGTTCTGGTTCGTTTAAGTTTGATGTGAACTATAAAAAGTGGGTACACAGCCCTTTCTAAATTTCCATTCAACCACAACCCCTCTAGGCAGTCTATTGGCAAAGTTTCATATCATTTCCAATATTTATTTAGAAATTCTTGCAGCCTTCAATTGTGAGCTTGATCTCCTTGAATATAGGTCTTTTAGGTTTGTTTTGAAGTTACCTTCTCAACAATCACTACTTTAAGGGGGTCAAATGTTCGTAACATTCAATGTCAGTACTGTCATCTTTGGTTCTTGAGAAAGGCTTAAACCTTCACCCATCCACACATATTTGGATGATGTGACAACGAACCCCTTCCACTATTAACTTGGGATTCCTGTTTTAGTTTTCTTATTGTATTTGGGGTCTTTTTGCATTTCATTCTAGTGTCTACCTACAATCTTTATGGCTCAAATGTCTTCTTCACTTTCTCTTAGTTATTCATACACTGTTCTATTAGAACCTTAATTCCTATTGTGCATTCTGAGTCTCCTCAGTCAGAGGAAGAAATTCATCTTCAACATTAACCTCCATTTTGCTAGTTTCCCTTAAAGGAGGTTGCCTTAATCATTCCCTCTAAACCTCTAGGGGAACCCTAGCATTCTATTTTTCAGATATATCTTCCACATAACTATCCTGGCTGTCTCCGACAGTGTTTTGAGTTAGATTTCCTTCCATTCCCTACTATTTAATAACATTATCAATATTACAGACTTTATCACTACCGCCCATTTGCATCAAAGGCAACTATTTACATCTTTCGCAACCGAATTAATATTAATCCTCTGTGTGAATGTTTTGTTTTTTTAAAAAACCCTGCAGTTGCTGGAGCTTGAGATACCACATTGCAAGCCACAGATTCTCTTGGGCAGTTTCTTTCCATGCAGTATAATTTATGACAATTAAGGCGTCAAAAAGGGATGTTACAGTCAACCTTCCACATCCATTGGTGATCTTGGACTTTAAAAACCACTACCTAACGAAGTGGCTTATCTAGGTTCATCTAGAAACAAATCCTAATGTAAGCGGCCAAATTTTCCTTTAGGGTGGTCCTGACAATACATTTAAGACGTCCTAGGGACTGTAAATGGTTTGTGTAGAAAATCATTAATTGTGTGGTAGAGTCTTCACAAAAACTATTTAACAAATTAATATCCTCCTAGCTTCATATGACAAGGACTTATTAGATACAAAAAGAACTTCTGCAGAAGAACTTAGAAGCTAAAAACATTTATGGTCGAGTCATAGTTCATCATTGGGTTCGTATAGACTCCTCAAAAAGTGAAAAACCTAACTGTGCAAATGTTATAGTTTGTATCTTACCAAGTGAGTATGTGAGGAACTTTGTCACCTTGTCAGTAGGGCGAACACCAGTCTTTGCTTAAATAAAGAATATTGCACCACTGGCAAGTCACTAGCAGGAATGAGATGATTTTAAGACGTTAGAGATTATTTCAACTACGAGGAACACTTGAATTCCCCTTTGACCCTGTTTTGGCCTCTGTTTACCATGGGTATGACAGTGTGAAGTTGTCCCATGTTAATACATGTCACATTATGCTCAGGTATGGACTACAAGTGATATTGAAGGTGAATGAATATCATCAATGTGGTTATCTGAAATTTGATTAGATTCAGGAAACAATGAAAGAAGTGGATAACAAGATGGACCATTTCATTTCTGAGTTTGTCCTGGGTCAATAATAAGTAGAGACAGAAAACAACGCTGCAAGGCCAAGGCACCCTCCATGAAGCAAAAAGAATTGCAATGCACCCAACTTGGCTTGAAGCACTATATACAGGACCTTAGAATGGGAATCATGTCTAGCATATTCAACATTAACATGAAACTCTACTACCTGCGAAAAGCTGTGCGGGTGTGTAAGAAAGTGATGCAGATAGCAAGCGGGACTTGCTGAAAAGAGTCATGATGAGTGCACATATGGTCTTGGTTGAGCACCTCGTGACACAACAATTAGGAAGTTGATGATGGAGTTACAATCAAGGAGAATAAATGGCACCTTTAGTACACATGCAAGCGGAACTCAAATTCATCAATTAGATTTGCATCAATCTTTTCTAAGATAATGTACATCTCTGATTCCCTCAAACCCATCTTGATGTTAGTTTTGTTCTAAAAGGCACTAAGAAGATAACTGTAGGCTAATCAGTGATGTATATGTTCTTTCTATACTCGAAGCTGGAATATGGTCTATTCTTTCTATACTAGAAACTGGTATATGCGGGTATAAAAGGAAGAATCCATCATTGACCATCAGAAGCTTTGAAAGACCAACAAATGCTATCATATTGTTGCTATTATTAATATAAATATCATTTTCCCTTTATAAAATCACTATCCAACACATATACGTCTGGAGTCCTTCAACCCTTTGTCTCGTTGTCAACGACAATGTTATACTTGCATTTAACTATGTTAGATCAAATTCTTCTTCTAGACCCATCTTGTAGCTTTAATATTTGTACAGATGAACTAGCATTGAAATCTCATGATTTCATGCTAATGTGCAGATTAAGGCATTGCCTTGTCGAAGAGGGCACTCTCTTTTGCATCATTCTTTCAACCCATTTTGAGGGATCTGACATGTCCTTGTTAATAATCTCTTTAGAAAGTTCTTTCTGCAAATCTTTGTCAAATGGAGTGTATTTTTCCTTTTGCTCTACCATATCAACTCTTGTATAGCCTCCGTGTTCTTATAAGGAGGATGCAGTTTAATATTAAAGCTACAAGGCAGATACAGCCCCATATCATAAATGTGAGCTTGTAACATTTTACTCCCATGCAAAGTACCATTTTACCTAGTTTGTTTTCTAAATCAGTTCCTTGAGCATTGTAATCATAAATCAGTGCAGCCATGTAACCAAATAGTAGAGATCCTAATGGAATATTGGCCACCAAAATATTGTGATTCACTCCAAAACTATTTGTCCCAAATAGCTCAGGAGTTGTAGACACTGCAGTTGCAATGATAAATCCGGAGCACAGCCCTATTATTGCAGTGCTCCAATAAAGAGAAAAAGCAGACTCTGTTGTCGCCAAGTAAAAGAATGAAAAAGGCATTGGAATCAGTGCTAAGCACATCCAACCAGGCCTTCCCACATTCACGCCCCTGCAGTATCATGTAATGCTTTATCAGCTTGAAGTATTTGTAAGTTGTTCTTTTACACTGAATTTAGATGCAACTCTGAAACATATGATTTTCCAGATAATTTTTTGTCACATATATATATATATGCAGCTTAGAAAAATTCTGCAATAAGAACATACCTTGGAAAATAGTCAGGGACTGCTGACAAAAGACGACCAAAGAAACCGCATGAAGAGTATAGAGATACAAAAAAGGTAGAACTGGACTGGCCCCGTGACTCTGCTATTTGTCCCAAGTTATTGCTGTAGGTCAGTCCCAGACTGGCACCACACAGATACGTAAAGAAGTATAACCAGAAGTCTACACTGCGCAAAAGTTGAAATATATTATGCTCTTCACCTAAGCCAGGCACAGGGTGTGCACAGTTTAATCTAATACTACTCTGTCCACTGCAATCTTCAGAACCTTCCCTTACAAGTGACCTTCCATTTTCTTGCAAATCTATATCTTCATCTCCGCTGTAAAACTCTTTGCCTAAGCCACCATTATCATTATCATCTGGAATGCTTGAATAGTAACCTTGAAACCCGGTATTATTATCACTCTTTTCTCTTGAAGTACATACGTGTACAGTGGGTGGTATGCATAGAGGAGCCAACAGAAGTAACACCATGCCTATTGCATACAATTTATATGATAATGTGCTCTTTAAACTAAAAAAATCAATGGGGAGAAGATAAACACCCAAAGCTATGGCAATTATATTTAGTATGATAAATATACCCCTTTCATCTATAGAATTCTCTCTAGAGGGAATCTCTTGAATAAAAGTTAATACAATAGAGCAAATTATCAATGGAAACACAGCGTTTAATAATAGATATATGGTCTCGCTGTTGAGAACAATAGCATTAACAATCAAAGTGAATATTGCCGCAGTCAATGCATTGTAGCTTGTAGATATTCCCAGGGCCATTGCTTTTCTTGTTGGGAAATTGTGAATGCAGAGAACAAAACCAACCGTATTGAGCCAGCAAATGCTATGTCCAGCCAACAAACAGAGAAGATACACCTGTTCATTAGAAAGAAAACATTCTGCCTTTTCAAATCAGATGCCCGTAATGAGATAAGCAATAAAACTATTTTATTGAGATAACAATAAAATTATTTTAAACAGCTCTGTATCTCAATGTCAGGGTAATTTAGGAAACATTCATTGCAAAAATGTCTGAGGCAGATGAAGAACACCTAACTACTGTAAATCAATAAGAATTACCATACAATAAGTTGTGGAGGAAAACATAAAGAGTATATAATTTATAGCGTGCTAAAATTTCTATATTATTCAGGTAATTCGAGAGTAGATTAAGACTGATTGTTAGTCAGTCTCTGCCACCACTGTTTATGTAGAGAATATTCAAAACTTTGTTATGTGGTGAATTTATAAAAGGGAACAAAACTAAATTAAATCCTACTCTGTTCAAGTGATTGTTATGTGTCCTAGAAACTAGACTAAATCAAATCCTACTTGCAAGAGCTTCATTAGGTATAAATCTATTTTATGGCATTAAGGTAGTCCATAATTCCAAGGGAGACCAATTTTAAGAATGGCAGATATAAAAATATAATTTCTAGGGGCAAAAAGGCAACACATAATCTCCAGGGACATGAATGTCAAAAGAATGACAATAAGACAGCTCATAATTTCAGAGTGAAAGAAATTTTAAGTTTTTGACTGTTGCCCAGATTCCAGCAAAGAACAATGTGACACCACACATTATGAAGAACACAACAGACTTGAAAAAGAATTGAAAAATATCCTTCCACAGCATAATGAACTGCTTGTGGATCCAATCTAGGAAAAGAGAAATTACAGGACCAATTTTTTTTTTTTAAATATGAGCTAGCTTATAATCTATGCTTACCGAAATACTGAAAATTGAGCAAAAATACCATGCTAAAAACTGAAAAAGACAACCCATAACCACACACAAGATTTACCCACAAAATTAAAAAAGGGGAAAGAAAAAACTGCCACAATACCTGCCAATAGTTAGATGATAATCTCTCTGTAATAATGAACCATTGGAGCCCATAACCCACAAGCCCCATTGATGTAGCTATGAGCAGAACGGCCCAGAGTGGCATGCGACGCATTGCATAGCCAGAAATCCATCCCAAAACTTTCCCCAAATCGGAAGCCACGGCCAAGTTGTTAAGTTGAACCTGGCTGATCTGCAACACCTGCTTCAAAGTTGTTGAATAAGCAGAGAAATCGAAATTGGTACCACTAAATACCTGAATCCACAACAATCCAACCAGATTCATCCATTTCTTGGCCTCCACATTCATACAATCCATAATTCCAGACCGCTATACGCCTCTAGCTAACTTTTAGTTCTCTTCATCTTGCACGAAACAATGAACATTCAAATAGAAGGGAAGTGTTACTTCTAAGCGAAGTCATTTGTTGAAGTTGATGTTTAACTTCCCTTCTCTGGTCTTTAAGGGTACTTGATGGCATCAAGCTAAGAGTTTCCTGGTGCACGATGGTCCACGCCTGTGCAAAATAATCGAAAGCTACTTTCATCGGAAGCCTGACAGATAAATCGGCTAAAGCTCATTAAAATCCCCTTTATACAACGATATGCGATGAAGACAGTGGCGAATTTGTTCCCATCTGTGGACAACGTATCTGTTCGAGCATTGACTATCTTAAATGGTGCCCAACATCATATGCGATGAAAAGAGTGGCGAATTTGTTAGAATGATTCGTGTAACGAATGCTTACGCCAGCTAAAATGTTTATCTTATCTTTTGAATTTTTCATATAATTTGTGCGAGATAATTTTAAGGTCCCTTGCATTAATTTCACCTTTAATCTTTAGGCGGAAAGGGATATTACTAGCACTTGCACCCATAGGAGGTCCAAGGAATACGCCGATAGGAATAACCGACGAGTTTAGAAAATTTTCCGGTGTGAGACAATTCCGAGCACTATAATGCTCACATATAAAAGCCTATCGGCTAACTAGGAATTAGACTTATAAGTTCAATGGGCACGCTGTAGGAATTAGATTTATAGGTTCAATGGGATGTTGTTAGTGTAGACACCTAAAATCATTCACTCGTCGCCTTATCACTATTCATCCATAATTAGGACATCTAACCTAAAATCGTTCATTCGTCACCTTATCACTATTCATCCATTATCAGGGCATCTAGATCCTTTCTTTTATAATTAATTGGATAAATCTCTATTTAGACAATTAATTATCTATTTCTCATCCTAGCACTAATTAAATAGTTTTATTATTTAATTAATAAAATCACTATTCATTTACTATTTATCTGTACCTCTTCCTACCATAAACCATTAATTAATCATTTATCATCATTCTTCTATAGTCCACCTTAGGTTTTATTTACCTAAGTTTCTCATCCTCATTCCAAAAATTAAATAAATATCCTATTTATTTAATGTTTATTATGTTCACTTTTGATTAAGATGGTAAAAACCAATTAATCAACGTAATCTTTCACTCGCACATTTCAAATTTATTTTTAACCCATTCAAATTGTAATGTCCCCATTTTCGGATTCTCTTGGAGATCAGTCAAAGCGGGCTTTCTAGGTTGGCGACAACATAATTAGAGGAATATTTCGATGTCACCAGGGTGTTCGGGTGATCCAGTGGAGATGGTTGACACTTTCTGGAGGGATTTCGGACAACTTGTTCATACTTACTATTAATAGTAAGTGTTTGCATGTCATTAATCTTTCTGGATTTTTCTGGGTTTGTTCTGTTTGGTCTCCGGTGCTCACTATTATTTTTAGTAAGCGACAGTTTGGCGTTGTTTGGGCGACTTGGCAGTTGATTGTTGGCTCTCGTAGACATTGCATTGAGCTGGAAGTTATCAAATGGTTTGTGGATCTAGTTGGCACCCTCTAAGTTGGCTCAGTTTTCTTATGGCCGTTACCTACTATTTTTAGTAAGTTTGGGTTTGGCACCGGAACGGGATTTTGAGAGTGGGGTTGGATTCATCTTGTCAAAACCTTTCCAACGAGCCATAGATCATTGGTTTCCGACATCATCTTCGCCTCCGTTTTAAAATCCGTAAATTAAACATTATTATTTAATATTGGACTTTGGTGCCTAGGCTCAACAACTTAATGTTGTTTTAAAAGAGGGGACTTTAAGGGTGATGTTGAGAAAAGAATTAAAGAGAATTATAATATTTTAAAATGTATTTTCCCTCTCATGTTTTATCCCATATGCAAGAGGATTTTCGAGTCTCCCAGTTGGAAAAGTATAAAAGGAGGAAAAGTGCTCTCATTTGGATATGCTTGGATTATTATTTTCTTCTCTCTTTAAGATTCCTCTTGCTAGGGTTTTGGAGCTTTGGCTCTGGGGTTTGAAGATTCAAACCAGAGGCTCTTGGAGACGAAAACCTCCCTGAATAGCGGTATCCCACAGGTGTGAAAGATCACCCAACGGTGCCTTCTATAGTGGATACATTCAGTGTTCACATATGTGCTTCAATGGAGTTTGTGTGACGAAGAGTTGATATAGTATTGAGGATTTCTCTTGTATTTTCAGTTGAGTTCTTCATAGTAAATTGGAAATTAGTTCATTGGAGGTCTGAGGTAGAAATTCACATATTTGGGACTGTATTTCATTTGCAGCTAGCTGGTCGTACTACCCAACCCAATCGTACCATGTTTGAGGGCATTTTAAGGTTGTTTCTTTGCATAGATCTCTTCCAAATCTAATTGTCCCTCCTTGTTAGCATCCTACAGCACTTCAGAGAGATTTTTCAGTGGCTTGTGACATTTCTATTTGTTGTTATACCTTTCCAGCTATGGTCGTACATCACCAGGCTTGACATGGGGAAGTGTGGAGCTTATTTCTCATTGTGGGTAGTGTTTATTTTGCATTGTGTGAGGCATTTAGGGCCTCTTCTCTTGTTGATATCAAGTTGTATGTTCATCTTTGTATTCTTTGGAGTTGGGAGTGATTTCTGGCTATGCCCATTTGCTGGTCCAATAACAGCTGAAATATGAAGTTGCAAATCTGAACGTGGGTATGTGTTAGTAATTCATTATTGGCTATTTTGCTATTTGGGTGATTGTTCGTTTAAGCAAATTCATTGTACTTTTTCTAGGTTTTCTATATGTGCTCTATATTGTATGCTCCGACAACACATCTGCAGGAAAATATAAAACCCCCTTCTGCATCTTCTATCTATCTGAAAGATCACACAATAATAATAATAATAAATCACACAAAAGATTTTAAAAAATACAAACAAGTATGGCACATTACACAAACCCTCATATTCCTCAAAATGTACAAAGGCATGGGTCTTTGTACGAATCACATGGGTCCTCTTACAAGGGTATGGGCAAGTATCTTACACATCCCTCTAAAAGAGTCCTTTTGTCCTCTTTCAATCTCATTCATCCCCTTCTTTCAAGATCATCCTCCATCATTGATCTCTCCTCAATCCAAGGACTCCACTTGTCCTTCGATCTAATCATGCCACTTAGTTGCCTCTCATCAATCCAATCCTCTCAACCAATATGAGCCATTGATCTCCCAAATCAATCCTAGCCTTCCAATCCTCCATCCAAAAATCTATAAATAGCCATCAACTCAAGCTATTTTCAAGTCTCCAAGTTATGCAATGTTATGCTGCTAGTTTGAGGAGCAATCACACATCCAACATCAAGGAGCACATCCAAAACAATCAAGTTGAGGTTGTTTTAATTGACTTCATTTTATATTATCATGCATTCTCTTTAGCTCAATCATGAGATTGTATTAAATGTGAATGAAACAGGGCAATGCATTTTAGCTTGTTTCTTATGTTCAGATTTATATGTAATATATTTTGGCATGCTCAATGGGACCCCATGGTCCTTATCTAACTTTCTTGTGGTGTTTTTAAGCCTCTTGTAGCTTGTAGGGTCTAGTCGAGCATGTACATGACTTGTTTAGGCATTTACGTGCAATCTTGGGGCAAGGTCTTGTCTCTAATCATAAACAAGTGCCTCTATATCTACTTAGGTCCCTATGTGACATACTCAAGTGTTGGTGTGGCATAACCAAGCACCTTTTTAGGCTTGGGAGCTTGTTTCACTAAAATTTCAAATTTTGTTTTCTTACTTTCTAACCAACACTTTGGGCTCAAATTAGATGTTTTTGTAAGGGTTTTGCATCCTAACATCTTATATATCACCTAATCCTTTTGTTTGGCACTCTAACCATCTTTTTTGCAACCTAAAACTATTTAGTGTAAAAAGAGGGATTTTCAAATTCAATGGATGTGTGGGTTAAATCCTTCTTTCACGCCTTACATTCAAGGACATAAACCAAGTTAAGCCACAACTCTTGCAAGAGGGCTCTGCTACAGATTTAGTGTCACTTGGAATGAAGAGGAAACTTGGAATTTGTTGATTAATTGATTAATTAAAGCATGATTATGCTTAAAACCCTAATTTCACAAAATGATAAACAAACAGACAAATCACGACAAATGCTCGCAGACAGGAATGTAATATTCAGAGTAAATACATACCAGACTTCAGAATTCTAGATGCGGAAAAGTTGAGGGCTAAAGAGCAGGCACCCAAGCCCAAGGTGGCAGTATCTTCGGAGACTTCCAGAATTTGTTTGCAACTAACCACCACTATCATGAAGGTTTTCTGCTTCAGGGATCCGGAGGGCTTTGGAGCCAGCACCAAAGTCCAGGTCCTAGTTTTCTTCTCAGATCTATAATTCTGACACTTTGCTATGTCTCCCTACAACTCCACTTCTTCCGCTTCTGTACATGTAACCTGCAATCACAGAAAAGGGGGTTGGGGGTTGTGGTGTCTAGGAGCTTGCCTTAGTCAAGGCCCAGAAGGACATTCAAGTCTTCCAAACATCGTTGTCATATAGAGAGCGCATATCCCTACGGGATAGAGGCAAAAACCAATTGATAAATGATTGAAAACACAAATAAATGTCACCTCGGAGGTGTAGCTCGCATATAGATGAAAATCTTTCACACCATGAGAAGATGAAGTCAAATCTACATAACAAACACAATAACAAGACAAGTCTACTCTACAACAATGAATATTTTGAATGCGAGCTCAAATCATAAGTGCGCCAAAAGTTCATAATCATCTTCTAGTTTACAAATGAATCCCTAAACATGCTTATATATGCAACTAAACACATTCTTGCTTTAATTTTGTAATTCAAACTTGAGATGTCGGCAACGGACACTTCTAACTGTCACATAACCAACATTTAAAATTTGGGACCCCACTAAATAGGGCAGGACTAGGGTGTGGGCACCCAAGCCCTCAGCCCCATTTTCAAGATAGGGTTAAGCTCATCATTGTCCCCTAGGTCCATTTTGACATGGGTTTTCAGGGATTTCCATCAAGAGTTAAAATAAACATGCATGATTACACTAAAAGGACCTGAGAGCTAAACTTAGGAGGGAAAAAGTCCTAGGGAGACATTTTCTGATGTAACATTTAGCCCCCACTTTAATGTATGCATAAACGCAATGCCCATACATGCATTAAAGTATGGTCAACAAACACAGCAAACACGCCAGGCACTTAAAGCTAATGTATACACAAAGATTGAGAACTATTTCTAGCCCCAGTCTCAGGTAGACATTAGAGAAGATGCATCGCAGACACACCAAACACAATGAAGACAGTAATAGGCACACAAAACACGTAGAAGACAATAATAGTTACGCAAAACATGGAGAAGACAGTATTGAAGACACATAAAACACAATAAATACAGTGAATGCAGTGATTATTTATTTTTCATTTTCATATATATGAATGTGGATACAAATGCATGGAAAGTAAAAATGCCACACACCACCCAAAATGTAGGAGGGGCATTTCACCATGCTCTTTGGACTACATGTGGGGCAACAGACATGCAATACAAATCTTAGAGCACATGGAGGGACTCATCGCCACACAGCTTTAGACTACGCTTGAGAACAAACATGCCATACAAAACCCAAGGTGTAGGGAGGGACTCATCGCCACACAACTTCAGACTACACCTAGGACAAACATGCCATACAAATCCCAAAGCAAAGGAGGGGCATTTTGCCATGCTCTTTGGACTATACTTGGGAACAAACACACGGAAAACACGAGTGTCGTATAGCATGCCAAAGACATACTATACGTCTAAAACATGGTAAACAAGGCGATGGAAGGAACTTATTGCTAAGCACCTACCATCTTAGGCACATTATAGGCACACCTGACGGTTGCACTTATGCCACAAGAACCGCCAAAGACATGCTTAAGGGAGAATACACCAACCCCGCCTACTCAGAGGATTTTTAGAATAAAAAGTGTAGAGTCCAAACTCTACATTTTGAAATATTTTGTTAGTTGCATCTAACTTGTCCAATTTCAAATATCTTCTATCACTTTTGCTGCGTGTTTCATTTTGCTATGCATGGAGAGCACCATGTGGCAATACCGCGGGTGTTTGGAGGGCCGAAAAACATGTTTCCTCTTTGAAGGCACACAAGGCCGACACATGACATCATAATGGAGAAGTAGTAGAGTTATGCAGAGCATGCCATGTGTCATTCTTTAGGCTCGCAATTCCCAAATACATCTAAACCTGCCACATATATCTTGGTCGTATGTTTCTTTTATTAAGTCTTAGTTGTAAGCAGAGAGACCCACGTGTCATCACTGCGGGGTTTCGAGAAGGAGTTGTGTTTGAGACAGGCTTAGACGCGCACCAGAGTGTCGCACGTCCCTTTGTTGTGATATGCGAATAATGTCGCGTGTCCCTTTTCTCAAAGCCCAGAGTATAGTGTGGCAGGCCCCAGGATATATTGAGAAAAGCTTCTAAGTACCACAGATAATGCCACGTGTCATCACCGTAGGGCTTTGAGAAACCTTTTGGGTATGAAGTTTTGGAAACGCGCATCAGAGCACCACATGTCACTTTTGTTGCATTAAGCAGAGGTTTCTACGTGTCTCAGTTACTCTGTTTAGTTTCGAGATTTGACAAAATATATGGTGGGCACCGTGATATAATAGCTACAGTGTCTAAGTACCGCAGAGAATGACAAGTGTCATCACCATGGGTGTTTGGGGGGCAAAGGGTAAAAGAAGCTATTGAGATGCGCACTAGAGCGCCAAGTGACCTAGTGTGGAGTTTCCTGAAGGTGCCACATATTAGTTTTAGAGTGCAGCTGATAGCAACAAATGGCAGTGTCTTGTGTATCTATTTATATTTTGGAGTCATTGCAAGCTCGCGGGTGCCGCCATGTGTCTCGACAGAACTACTAGTTACAGTGCCACATATTTTATCTCTCAGCCAATGGAAACAAAGGGAAGACACAGTTGCAGATTTTGAAGATTTTCAGTGCCAGTTAAGTTCCAATTTAGTTGTGCCACTAAGATTCTGGACAGTTGGAGGCAATCTTGAGTCAAATTTTGCTGCTATAAATATGGGAAGGTTTTGTAACACAGATAGACATTATTGATTAAGAATTTAGAGTTTTGACTGTGATCAGATTGTATCATTTTGCCTTAATTTTGGCGTTTCAAGAAGGAAGCGGATAGATCTGTGCATGTTTCTGTGCCTTATGTATTTGTCAAATTGTTAATGAAAGAAGCTTTGTTCTATGCCGTTGATGATATATTATGTGTCCTTGCATAAATCTTCTAAGTTTAGCTTTTGTTTGAATCTGTTTGCAATCTATTTATGTTGATCATGCTTCATTTGCTCTTTGACATAACATAATCTTAAAGCTTTAATTACTATGCTAATTGTTGACATACATTTAAATCTAGCGCATCACCTTAGTGGTTTCTGTTTTATTATATCTGTAATCTTGTGTTTTCTTCTCTTTACCCAAAACCCTATTGAAAAAAGGAAGAGCCAGCTTTTGTAAAATCTGGAGGTTGTTTCAAGTGTCAAGTCCCACATTCTTGAAGCTTCCCATGTTGGTGCTGAAACCCACACAATTTTATACATCAACAGTTTTTAGCACGCCCGGTGGGACCTTTCTTAAACTTTGATCAAGATCATATGAACCAGAGAGCATCAAGGAGTTGGAGCTATGGACCAACAACAAGAATATAGTCAGCTACTAATCTGAGGATCGTATTGCCTCCATTAGTAGCTACTCCAAGAAGAAGAGTAAATCGAGTAGCAACAGCATCAGGAACAAACATGGTAGCACCTGCTCTGCCACGAAGTTATGCAAATTGGAACAATAGTAGCCCCCTTGTTCTCCCAATGCCACCTAATACTTGGGATCTGATTCAAGCTAATGCTTTAAAGGCCTTGCCCAAATTTAGCGGAGAGGATGCCAAGACACCAGGAGAACATCTTCAAGATGTGTCAAATGTGTGTGCAGTACATGTTATTACAATACAAAATGTTGCTATCAGATTGTTGGTAGCTTCTTTTAAAGGGAAGGCTCTAGATTGGTATAGGTCTCTACCCTCAAATTCAATATCTACTTGGGACCAACTTAGAGATGCCTTCTTTGCAAGATTCAGCGAAAAGGGTGATAAATCATCCCTACTACAACAATTGATTACTATATAGAGAGCGCCTCAAGAAGCTATCACAGACTTCAACACTAGGTTTCAAAAGATTTGGGACAGAATCCCTGCTTCAGCTAGGCCGCCATCAAGTATGGCTATTGTATTCTACCTCAAAGCTTTCAATCCTGACATCTCTATAATGATACAGTCCCTAGGAGGACAGACCCTACCAGAAGCATATAAGTTAGTTGTAAGGGCTGAGAACAATCTAATAGATGCTGGAATGTTGCCTCCAAGGCCTCCCATGCCTATGTTCCCAAGAATTTCTATTTCCTTGTCACAAGAAGTCCCTAATCCACCATCCGTACCTGTGTCCATGTACACCTTCCTGACACCACAACAACCCACTGTGTCAACACCCTTTGCCCCTCCATCTGAAATGGATGATGTCAAGAACATCCTTAGGATCTTTTCAAATGAGATTATCAATCTCAAAAGGCAACAGACTTCTTACCTGAAACCTTCTTACCAGGGATTCCAAGATAATAGATCCCCATATCAGACGAACTAATACATGGGTGCTCAAAAACCCAATAATCCTCAACCTTCTAATCAATTGGTTACAATTCCCACACCATTACAAGTTGTCCCATCTAACCCAAATAGAGAAATGGTCCCTGGACAAAACAACCTAGTGGAAGATGCCAATGCTTGGTATTTTTCTTGCAACAATGCCCACATGCCCAGAGATTGTCCTAGGGGAAATTTATAGCAAAAAATAGCAGAATAGAGGAGGATGGAAAGTCAAGCTATGGTGTCTAATGCTCCTCCATATCAGTTACCTAGTGTTTAGAATGTAGTAATGGTGGCTCAGATGCAAGGAATGTCCATTCAACAAGAAGAAGAAATTGCCCCAGAACATGCTTTGTTTTCATGGACTGAGGATGAAGAGTCAGTCTTTCTAAATGAAGCATCTACCTCCAAGAAAACCTTAGTACAATCTGATTACTACACCAAATCGAAGAGGAGGATGGTTGAGTAACCTAAAGCTATAAACAATGAAGTAACCGGGGTCCCTTCTTTCCAAACTCACTATAATCCTACTTCAAGACAAGAAATGCCTCAGCCAACCCAGAATCAAGTAGTCTCTAACCCAGTACTAGAAAGAGCAAAGTATCCTTACTACCCTAAGACACAAACATTGGGACCCATGAATGTGGTAGAACAGCTGAAGAAGACCCCTACCCATGTGTCGATATGGGTTATGTTGGCTATTCCTGAGCAAAAGACATTATTGCAAGAAGCATTGCAGACTCAGGTAGATCCCAAATCCATCAATACAAAAGAAGATGGTACTAACAAAGGAAAGGCTCAAAATAAAGACACTCCACCCTTGCAGCCAGCCGCTCTGTTGAACGTTGCACCAGAGGTAAGAAAATCTAAGCCAGATCCATTTTATATAACTTTAATAGTGGGCAAGAAACTATTGCACAACTCAATGATAGATTCAGGGGCTAGTACTACAATCATGTCAAAGCAAATATCAGATGCTTTAAAGATAAAATATGAGCCACTAGCTAAAGGGGTCATGCAACTGGATGGGAACTTTGTCCAAACCATAGGAAGGATCAAACAACTCCCACTACAGCTGTATACTTGCCCAAACATAACTGTCCTGCAAGATATAGTGGTTATTGATATTCCCCCTATCTTTGGTCTATGCTTATCTAGAGACTTCATAGATAAAATAGGAGGATACATGTCACTTGATTGGTCACATTTGATTTTGAGAACTAAGTATGGGACAAAGATGAAGGTGCTTTTTGAACCCCTATCTAAAGATCACATCACTAAAGAACCAACCCCAAGAATTAAAGCACCTCATGCTATGATGAATAGGGAGGAGAGAGTCTTTGTTGAGGAAATGGGAGACTGGATTGAACATGATCAGTAGGAGGAAGAAAATAGTCAATTGATGACCATGATGCAGAGTGACCCTTATGGAAACTACGACTCTACTAGATTGGGCACTTATGTTATTTTTGAAGAGGGCCAAGAAATACCAAATATTATGAGGGAAGAAGTATCTAAAAAAGTAGATTTTGATAGGGACTCAGAAATCTAGACCTTGAACTTTGAACTTTGATGGGGCTAGAAGGAATAATGGTGCTGAAGCAGGTATCTGTATTACTTCTCCAAGTGGTGAGAAAATTCTTAGAGCCATACACTTTCAATTCTCTTGTACCAATAATGATGCCAAATATGAGTCTTTGGTGCATTGCCTTATGCTGGCCAAGAAGAGAGGGATAAAGAATCTAGTAGTCAGAGGTGATTCAGAACTGGTTGTGAAACAAATCAGAGAAAAGGATGTGGCAAAGAATGTGAGAATGAGATCTTATTGCCATAGGATTTGGGATCTGATTGATGGCTTTGAGGCTTTTAACATAGAAGTTGTCCCTAGAACTCAAAATACTGAAGCGAATAGAATGGCACAAATTGGCTCTCAATTTGACCCAGCAAGTGACTTGCTTGTTAACAGTAAGGCAGTGAAATTTATAGTTAGGCCAGCAATCCTAGATAATGTCCAGAACTGGCAAGTCTTTGACAATGATCTTTAGGTGCATTTGTTTCTGTAATAGTCAGGAGAATTTGCTGACCAATTATAGCCTAAGATTGAAGAAGCATATGCTGACCAAATTATTTAATTGAAGTCTAATAAGCTCCCAAAGGGGTTGATCACTTTGGAAAACTTGTTTGACCCAAATGATGTGAGCTTGGATCAGAGAAAGTTTAAGGCAAGCAAGGATGATTATTTTGAGATTCGAGTCAGTGAAGGAAGAAAGTTGAAGGTAGGCAATACTACTACTCAAGAGGAAAGAGATAAGTTGATTTCTATGTGTAACAAGTATGATAGAGTAATTGCATGGACCTATGATGACCTTCATGCTTATAATAGAGATGTCATTCAACATACCATAGAACTTGTTGAAGGGTCAAAACCAGTCCGTCAGAAACAAAGACCAGTGAATCCTAGGATTGAACCTTTAATGGTGGATGAATTGCAAAATCTTCTAGAGTCCAAAATTATTGTTCCAATTAAGCATTCAACTTGGGTGTCTAATCTAGTGCTAGTAAGAAAGAAGAATGGAGACATAAGGCTCTGTGTAGACTACAGAGACCTGAATAAGTCTTCATTAAAGGATCATTAACCCCTGCCCTCCATGGAGCAGATTCTGCAAACAATGGTTGGATCAGAGAGATTCTCTTTTCTTGATGGTTTCTCAGGATACAATCAGATCTGGTTAGCTAATGAGGACCAGCATAAGACAACATTCACTACAAAGTGGGGAACTTTCGCATATGCCAAAATGCTATTTGGTCTTTCAAATGCTAGAGCTACTTTTCAGCGCACCATGGATATAGTGTTTGGAGACCTTATAAATAAGATCATTCTAATCTATTTAGATGACCTTACTATATTTACCAAAGATGCCAAAGATCACTTTGAACATTTGGAAGTTGTTTTTCAGAAGTGTCAAGAAATTGGGATTTCTCTAAATCCTAAGAAGTGTGTTTTTGTTGTGCCCCAAGGGAAACTTCTGGGACACATGGTTTCAAAAGATGGGATTTCCATTGATTTAGAGTGATTCACAGCTATACTAAATTTATCTTTGCCAGTCAACAAAAAGGCAATTCAGTCTTTTTTGGGTAAGATCAATTTTGTCAGTCAATTTATATATGATTTTGCAGGGCTAGTTAGGCCCATTACTCTGTTGCTAAAGAAGGATTTAGTTTTCAAATGGACTACTGAAGGGAGACAAGCTTATGAAGAAGTCAAGAAGGCTATTTCCACTGCCCCAATACTGAGAAATCTAGATTTCTTTAAGCCCTTCATAATGTATGTACATGGAGGAGAACACAGTGTTGCAGCTGTTCTAACCCAAAAGGATGACAAGGAAGAAGGAGAACATCCAATTGTATTCTTCTCCAAGACCCTAAGGGAGTATGAATCAAGGTACAATTTCATTGAGAAACAAGCTTATTCTATGGTTAAAGCTCTTAAAAAATTTAGGCATTTAGTAACAAGAAATAAGATCTTAATATTAGTGGCTCACCCAAGTGTTAGGGAGTACATCATGGAAGGTGAGATCATAGAAAAAAGGGCCAATTGGATAACTAAAATCTTAGAATATTATGTAGAGGTAAGGCCTACTAAATTGGTTAGAGGCAGGAGACTCTGCCAATATATCACTCGAGACATAAAGGAGTCAATGCTCAAAAAAGTAGAAGATGAAACAATGTTAAAACTCCAAGAGTTCAATCAAGATTCTTGGGTTAATGATAGGGTATAGTTCATGAGAATTGGTGTTTTCCCCAGTGAACTCTCCCTTGATAAAAGAAGATATTATAGACAACAGGAATTCATTTTGTACTAATTGATCATGTTTTGTTTAGAAAGAATTGTGATGGAATATTATTGAGATGTGTTGAAAGGGATGAAGCTCAAAAGATACTGCATGAGTTCATCATGGAGCCTCAGGAGGACATTTTGTAGCAAGAACTACTACAATTAAAGTTACACAGGCTAGCTACTTTTGGTTGACATTGTTTGTAGATTGTTATCAGATGGTCAAAGATTGTCAAGCTTGTCAGTTTTATACTGGAAGGAGAAGGAATGCAACATTGCCTTAGAATCCAATAGTAGTAGATGAACCCTTTGCTCAGTGGGGTTTAGATTTTATTGGGATGATTAATCCAGTGTCAAATATGGGATACAAGTGGATCCTTGCTGCAACTGATTACTTTACAAGATGGAGTGAAGCAGTGCCACTTAAAGAAGCCGCTAAAAAGGTAATCCTAGATTTTCTTGAGGGTATAACTACCCATTTTGGTCCTCCACACACCATCATATCAGATAATGCTAAAGCATTTTTAGGAACTAGACTGTCAGAGTTTGCATTAAAGAAAGGAATATATCTAAAGACTTCATCTAATTACTATCCACAAGGCAACGGTTTGGCAAAATCTACAAACAAAAACCTGATTAGACTCATAAAGAGAATGGGGGCTGATCATCAGAGAGATTGGCACAAATCCCTCAATTTAGCACTATGGGCAGATAGAATCACACCAAAGCAAGTGACTAAGATGTCCCCATATGAGCTAGTTTATGGCAAGAGTGCAGTGATGCCACTAAACATAGAAATTCCTGCATTATAGTTGATCAAATAGTTGGAGATAGAAGAAAATGACCCAATTCATGTGAGGCTTGTCGAGTTGTAGGAAGTTCAAGAAAAAAGAGAAGGGGCACATGAGTCTTTGATGAAGCATCAACGTATCATAAAGAACTAGTTCGATAGAAAGACCTCTAATCCAAACTTTGAAGTTGGCTCTTTGGTGCTGAAATGGGCCGAGAGAGCTACTAAACCAGGCTAGCATAGCAAGTTTGACTTATTGTGGATGGGTCCTTTTAAGATCATCTCCTATAAGCAACATAATGCATTCGAGTTGGAGCATATAGAAGGAGAGCCTGAGGAGATTCTTGTGAATGGGATCCTTTTGAAATGCTTTACATAATCTCAAGACCCACCCGCTATATCATAGTTAATTAGGCACCTTTGTTTCCTTTCTTGATTTTCTCACTTTTTCTTTCAAATAAGTACTCTGGGAACACGTGTCCATAGCATAGTGCCCCCCTTTTTGGTAGTTGCATTTACCAAGGCCATTAGGCAGTTCCTTAAACCTTAAAGAAAGTCCCTAATCATTTCAGAAGATAGCCACTTTTAATGCTAATCTGACACATAGTCCCATACGGATTTCAAATGATACACTGGCCGTCTTTTTGGCGTTAATGCCATTAATACGATGTAATGGGTCATTCATGCATCATTATACCTCGTTGAGCCAAGTATTAAGCTTCTCTGATAGTTACATTTGCTATTTATTATTCTATATTCTGTGAGCTCTCACTGTCTACGTCAAAGGTTTTAATTCTTGCTTGCAATTCTAGCTAAGTTCAAGTTCGTTTACAGTTTCTTACCTGCCTTCTGCGTCAAAAGTTTCTAAGGCTTCTAAAGGAGATACAGAGATGTCGGAGCCACAGTCGCCGCAAGAAGGGCTAGGGCTTTTCAAGCTACCTAAAAAATGGAAGGGTAGCAAATCTTATGCATCTGTAGCAGCGCAACCTAGAATAAGCTATCCAAGGACAAGGGTCTTGGATACAAGAGTGAGCACAGATTCTTCACAGGTAAAAGACTTTACGGATGGTATCTTTGACACACATATGCAGAAAAATCTAAAGAATTTAAGGGAAGGGGCTCACCAGAGATTCCTCTGAAAGGTTGAGAAGGGAGAATCATAAACTTTTGGAATGAGGGTTTGGACATCTCAGTTGGCACAGTTTCTAGTTCCCGTTGTTCACCCTTACTCGAAGTTGGTTGATATGTGTGTGAAGCTTTTCCAACCTCCAACTGCCTCAATTTAGACTGGTGCTTTCATGGTTCAGATATCTCTCAAAGCAATTTGAGATATGATGGGCTTGTATCATGACCGGACTGCCACATTTCCAACAATTCCCAAGCTGCAACATACATGGAGTGGCCTCCATAGTAGGGTAAGGTTTTTAAATCTTGAGATGCATTTAGATGAAGATAATACCCAGTTGCCTCAGCTGCCCATTGGATGAGCTCAGTTTAATGCTGATGTTCAAGATGCTCTCTCCATGCTATCATTTATTTTTGGCCAAAATGATGATTCAAAAGTGTATGATTGGCAATTAGCAGCAATATTTAGACTTAAAACCATCGACAAGTCTTTGGAGTACCATTTCAACTTTTCAGAACAAATTTCCCAGGCTATGGTGGATGAGCTAGAAAATTTCTCTCAAAACTACATTTTCAGGTATTCTACCTATCTATTTCATATGATTCTGTATAAAAATCATAGTCTCTTTCAACAATATATGCCCTTGAATATGTATGACCCGGAGTGGTGCAGGAGCACCAAGAGGTTCAAAAGGATCCATATTGTGTTTTGTGTTGTTTCATGTTGTCTTATGTTTATTGTGATGTAATAAGGTCCATTGGGACCATTCCAAGTTGATTTCTTACTCACTTCATTACCAATGAGGCATGGCCTTGATTGTATGCACACTAGTTTGATAGGGACAGTCATAGGAGGAGCCAATCATGGCATTTAGAAAACATGTTAAGAGTTTGTATGCCTTGTCAAATGCTCACCAATCTTGTAAAGGGAGTTGAACACTTTGTAGACACTTCTTAATCATGTAAACAAAAAGATAATTACAGATGGAGACAAATGACGCAGTGACAGTTTTGATGGTTGAAGGATAGTTTTCTACCTTCCCATCGACCCCAACTATCTTTCAATGATCTATCAAGGTTAAATACAGGTTTAAGAAGGCCATGAGGATGATACTTGCATTGTTGATGAAGTTTTTGGAAGGAAAAACAATAATAAAAACTCAGTTTTCTGCTCTGTCTGCAGTTCTTTTCCTGTTCTTTGCCATACCCTGTTCTTGTACGATCTTGTCATAAGTTCTCATGGTAATGGTTTGAAAGAGGAGTGAGTCTAGAGCAATTTGAATGTGATTGGAGTCATGAATCAAATCTAGAGCAGACTTATAAGTAATTTCCTGAGAACTACTCGTGAAACGCTTATCTAGGGTTTTGATAGAAATGATG
The DNA here is from genome assembly GCA_027924645.1 of Cunninghamia lanceolata. Classification (NCBI taxonomy): domain Eukaryota; kingdom Viridiplantae; phylum Streptophyta; class Pinopsida; order Cupressales; family Cupressaceae; genus Cunninghamia; species Cunninghamia lanceolata. The sequence continues at coordinate 7,567,031 of BSBN01000512.1, forward strand.
AGATTTTGCCTCATTCCACTAGTTTTCTCTACATAAAATTAGTGGACTGACTATGTTTTTGATTGCTTTATTGAGTTGGAAAGGTTTTGAGAGCAAAGGGTTGAGTTTGATGGAGTTTGATAGTTGAATACCTAACATACCCATGTGTTAGGTTGCAAATAAAGGAACAACAGTATGGAATTTAACCATAGTCAATTGTGAGGCTAAGATTCCTATGAAATCTCTTGTTTTGACTGATATTGAATGTGTTCCAATAGGTTAGAAAGGTCTATGCAATCCTTGAAGGGTGGCCTCTTTGTTAACTAGGCCTAATTAGGGCTATTTGAACTAGGTCTGTCATAAGAAAAAGGGCACATGTTCTTAAAGAACCCATAACACACCTTTGATATGTTGTCAAGACCCATAATGGGTATCCAAATCCACTTGTACAGTTCCATGAAGGTGTCTAGACTGGGAATTATCCTCTGTCAGACCCTAAAATAGGGCTACAAGGATTAGGACAACATTGTGAGGGAAGTAGTGTTTGTGTGAGTGTAAGACTTTGTTGGTTGGTTTGGAGATATTCTCCAAGATGTCAAATGACCCTATAGATGTCTGTCTTGAGAGGATTAGATGCTTGGTGTTATGTTTCATATGAGCCCTTTGGTGTAGGCTTGTAAACATTTGTATCTTACCTTGGTAAAATAGTCCTCCCAAGTTGAATGCTTTGTCAAACCTATTGAAGTTGTGTTGATCTCCATTGACCTCTACATCATATTGGTATCAGAGCCATAAAAGGTTCTGTCATTGGGTTGTGAGCAAGGATTTGGTGTATGTCAGCAAAGGAGAGTGAAGGAGAGGCTAGCATCATGCCTCCAAAAGGGATGACCACTAAAGTGGCTAAGAAATTCCAAGAGATGGAAGAGAAGATCAAGGTTGGGGTCAAGGAAGCACTCTAGGCTGAGTTGAAGGCAATGAGAAAAGGGAAGAGATTGGATGAAGAATCTGATGGAGAAGAGGACACAAGAGAAGAAGAAGAGGAGCCCCAAAGGCAAGAGGCAGACATACTTGTTGATCAGAAAGTTTTCCTAGAAGCCATCAAGTCCATTGGTAAGGATTCATCAGAGGCTCGGATGGAGATCCCAATGTTCAGTGGGAAGATGGATGCTGATGAGGTTATGGAGTGGATCGAGGCCCTAAACAACTACTTTGAGTACAAGGAAGTACCTGAGAACAAGAGGGTGAAGTTTTCCAAAACAAAACTTAAAGGTGCTGCCCTCACATGGTGGAATTACACCCAAGGTGAGAGGGTGAAAATTGGAAACAGTATGATTACTTCTTGGAGAAGAATGTTGGAGAGAATCAAGTCTCAATTTTGTCCAACAGATTATGAGGTACAGATCTACAAGAAGATGTAAAATCTCAAGCAAAGGGATATCGGTGTATCCACCTACACGGAAGAGTTTCACAAACTCTCTTAGATGTGGGCATGTAGAAGATGAGAAAGGCAAAGTGGCAAGATGCATCAACGGTCTAAAATTTAGTATCCAAGATGAAACCAGTATTTTAACCCCTGAGACAGTGGACAAATACTTTCAAATGGCATTGAGAGCTGAAGAAAAGTTGAAGAGAAAAGGAGAGCAGCAAAACAAAGGTAGAGGGGGGTAGAAATTTTAGAGGTAGGGGTAGTTTTGGGGGCATAAATCAGTTCCAAAAGAATCAAGGGGAGTCTAGTTCCCAAGAACAAAGTGGAGAATTAGGTTCAAGAGGAGGCTTTAGAAGAAGGAGACCCAATGGAAGGGGTAGGTTTGGTGGACTAGGTAGAGATCCTAATGTCTTCATAGGAAGATGTTTCAATTGCAACCAAGTAGGGCACACCATGAAAAAGTGTCCTGAGAAAGCCTCAAGCTCTCATGGAGGAGAGAGAAGGAACCAGTTAATTCAAGAGGAGGATTGCCAAAGTGTTAACTCTCCAATTGGAAGTGGAGCCCCAGTCCATGATGGAGACAACTTGATGGTGAGGAGAACCATGTGTGAAGGTGCCTCAAAATCAAGAACCCCCCCAGAGGAAGACATTGTTTAGGACAACATGCAAGGCCTATAGTAAGATATCTAAGGTAATTGTTGATTTAGGTTCAACTAAAAATTTGGTTTCAATAGAAATGGTAGATAAGTTAAACTTGAAAAGACTTCCTCGTGCTAATCCCTATAAGGTGTCATGGTTGAATAAGGGGCAACAAGTCTTAGTTGATGAACAATCTTGGGTAGAGTTTGAGATAAGGGTGTATAGGGATAATATCTTGTGTGATATAATCCCCATGGATGCTTGTCATTTGCTGTTAGGATGTCCATGGCAATATGATGTCCAGTCCCAACATGATGGGAAGACAAAATCTTTCATTATAACCAAGAATGGTAGGAAGTATAGAATGGATCCTTTGCCAGATGAGAGTGTGGATAAGAGTATTGGTTCAAGTATCATGATAGTAAGTGGGAGAGAGTTTCTTAACACCCTAAAGGAGGAAGGAACCCAAGGGTATGCTCTGATTTTGAAGCCTAAAAATAGTCCTGATAGCATGGTCCTAGTAAGGAAGAAGTCCCCAAGGAGGTGCAGTAGTTGTTAGAGAAGTACAAGGGAATCATGGTAGAGGAGATGCCTAATACATTGCCACCTATTAGGGACATAAGCCATCAAATTGACTTCATACTAGGGTCTACATTGCCAAACAAAGTAGCCTACAAGATGACACCATCTCAAAATGAAGAAATTGCCAAGCAAGTGCAAGAGTTTTTGGATAAGGCTTTGGTGAGAAAGAGCCTTAGCCCATGTGTTGTCCCAACAGTCCTAGCCCCTAAAAAGGATGGTAAGTAGAAACTTTGTATGGATTCTAGGGCAATTAACAAGATCGTGCCATAAGATATAGGTTCCCAATGCCTAGAATTGAAGATTTAAAGGACTGTTTGGGAGGGGCTAGATATTTTTCCAAGATTGATCTCAAGAGTGGATATCATCAAATTAGAATAAGGCAAGGGGATGAATGGAAGACTGCCTTTAAAACAAATGAGGGTCTTTATGAGTGGTTGGTGATGCCATTTGGCCTATCTAATGCCCCAAGTACTTTTATGCGCCTTATGAATGAGGTGTTGAAAGATTTCATTGGCAAATTTGTTGTGGTATATCTTGATGACATTCTTGTGTTTAGCAGGACAAAGGAAGAGCATTTGCAGCACTTGGATCAAGTTTTGAAGAAATTACATGATGAGAAATTGATGATTAACATGGAGAAGAGTATCTTCATGAAGGAAGAACTCACCTACCTTGGTTTTGTCATCTCCCAAGGTAATTTGAAGATGGATCTAGCAAAGGTGGAGGCTATTTTTTCATGGCCAACTCCCAAAACAGTAGGTGATGTGAAAAGTTTTCATGGATTCGCAAAATTTTATAGGAAGTTCATCAAAGGTTTCAACCACATATGTGCACCCATTCTAGACACCATCAAAGGAGGACAAAAATCTAAGTTTTCTTAGACCAAGGCAGCTGATGAATTGTTTGAACTTCTGAAAAAGAAGGTAGCACAACAACCTATTCTCCTTTTACCTAATTTTAATAAGTTATTTGCGGTGGAATGTGATGCTAGTAACCTTTCTATAGGGGTTGTCTTGAGTCAAGAGGGCAGACTAGTTGCTTTCTTTAGTGAAAAACTAAATGATGCTAAGAGAAACTATTCTACTTATGACTTGGAGTTGTATACAATGGTGCAAGCCTTGAAGAAATGGAGGCACTATCTCTTGCCTAAAGAATTCATTGTTTACACTGACAATCATGCACTTAGTTTTTTGAATTCACAGGAAAAACTCAGTTATAAACACATGAAATGGGTTGAACGACTCCAAGCCTACACATTTTCCATCAAGCACAAGAAAGGGCAGGCCAATAAAGTGGCAGATGCATTGAGTAGAAGGGTGTGCATGATTCAAGAAATTCAATTGCAAAGTGTGGGGATTGATTCCCTAAAAAATTTGTACAAGGATGATGAGTATTTCAAGGACGTATATGGAGTTTGTTCTCAATTTTCAGACTCTTACCATTCTTATTTTTCTGAGTTTTTGTTGCAGCAGGGTTTATTGTTCAAAGACAACCAATTATGTGTTCCTAGGTGTTCCATGAGGGAGAACATCATAAAGGAGAAACATTGTGGCAGTCTAGGAGGCCACTTTGGGTTGGATAAAACACTTGAACAAGTGAAAATATTTTATTTTTGGCCAAGAATAAAATTAGATATCAAAATATTTGTTGAAGGTTGTAGCATATGTCAAAGGGCAAAGGGAACATCATCTAATACTGGTCTATATCAGCCACTTCCTATTCCTCATAGGCCATGGGAGAGTATTAGCATGGATTTTGTCTTGGGTCTCCCTAGGACTCAATGAGGTTTTGATAGCATTTTTGTTGTGGTGGATAGGTTTGGTAAGATGGCACACTTTTTGCCATGTAAATGCACTAATGATGCTTCCCATATTGCTGGCTTGTTCTTCAAAGAAATTGTTAGGATACATGGTTTGCCTCTCAACATTGTGACTGACAGGGATCCTAAGTTTGTGGGCCACTTTTGGCGTACTTTGTGGAAGAAGTTGGGCACTCAATTGTCCTTCACTTCAGCCTATCACCCTCAGACTGATGGCCAAACTAAGGTGGTGAATAGGTCCTTGGGAAATCTTCTTAGATGTCACACAAAACAACATGGAGAGGCATGGGATATGATCATCCCTCAAGCTGAATTTGCCTACAATGATTCCACCAATAGGAGCACAGGAAGAAGTCCATTTGAAGTTGTTTATCAGATTCATCCAAGAGGGATTCTTGAACTAAGAGATCTACATGGATTGGAGAGAAGTGCTAAAGGAGAAGACTTTGCATTGGCCATGAAGGACATCCATGATAGAGTGAGGGAGACTCTTCAAAAGAATACAAAAAAGTACAAGGAGAAAGCCAATGAGAGGAAGAGAGATGTGCAGTATAAGGTAGGAGACCTTGTGATGGCTCACTTGAAGAAAGAAAGACTTCCAAAGGGGCAGCCAACAAAACTCCTCATGAAGAAGATTGGTCCTTGCCGGATTGTGCACAAGTTTGGGCCTAATGCCTATGAGATTGAACTTCCTCAAGGCTTGGCTATATCACCAATCTTCAATGTTTCAGATTTATTTCCATACAAAGGTGATAATGTTGCAGGTTCAAATGCATATGTGATAGCAGCAGGAGATGAAGAATGGATCAAGGACCTCCCTCCTAGCCAACCATTGAAGTTGGAAAGCATATTAGACACCAAGGTGATCAAGAAGACTAGGAAGAAGACCTACAAGTAGTACCTTGTCAAATGGATTATCCTACCTGCTGAAGATGCCACTTGGATGAATGAAGAAGACATTTTGAAGCATAGTGTCACAGTTGCTGATTTGGTTCCTCAAGGGACTTGAGTTCTTTTCCACCCCCAGGAGTATGGTGCAGGAGCACCAAGAGGTTAAAAAGGATCCATATTATGTTTTGTGTTGTTTCATGTTGTCTTATGTTTATTGTGATGTAATAAGGTCCATTGGAACCATTCCAAGTTGATTTCATACTCACTTCATTACCAATGAGGCATGGCATTGATTGTATGCACACTAGTTTGATAGGGACAGTCATAGGAGGGGCCAATCATGGCATTTAGAAAACATGTTAAGAGTTTGTATGCCTTGTCAAAGGCTCACCAATCTTGTAAAGGGAGTTGAACACTTTGTAGACACTCCTTAATCATGTAAACAACAAGATAATTGCAGATGGAGACAAATGGCATAGGCAGTTTGGAAGGCAGTGATAGTTTTGATGGTTGAAGGATAGTTTTCTACCTTCCCATCAACCCCAACTGCCTTTTAATGATCTGTCAAGGTTGAATACAAGTTTAAGAAGGCCATGAGGATGATTTTTTCATCGTTAATGAAGTTTTTGGAAGGAAAAAAAATAATAAAAACTTAGTTTTCTGCTCTGTCTGCAGTTCTTTTCCTGTTCTTTGCCGTACCCTATTCTTGTAGGATCTTGTCATAAGTTCTCATGGTAATGGTTTGAAAGAGGAGTGAGTCTGGAGCAATTTGATTGTAATTGGAGTCTTGAATCAAATCTAGAGCATAGTTATAAGTAATTTCCTGAGAACTACCCATGAAACCCTTATCTAGGGTTTTGATAGAAACGATGAGATTTTGCCTCATTCCACTAGTTTTCTCTGCATAAAATCAATGGAATGACTATGTTTTTTATTGCTTTATTGAGTTGGAAAGGTTTTGAGAGCAGAGGATTGAGTTTGATGGAGTTTGATAGTTGAATACCTAACATACCCATGTGTTAGGTTGCAGATAAAGGAACAACAATATGGAATTTAACCACAATTGACTATGAGGCTAAGATTCCTATGAAATCTATTGTTTTGACTAATATTGAATGTGTTCCAATAGGTTAGAAAGGTCTATGCAATCCTTGAAGGGTGGTTTCTTTGTTAACTAGGCCTAATTAGGGCTCTTTGCACTAGGTTTGTCATAAGAAAAAGGGCACATGTTCTTAAAGAACCCATAACACACCTTTGATATGTTGTCAAGACCCATAATGGGTATCCAAATCCACTTGCACAGTTCCATGAAGGTGTCTAGGATGGGAATTATCCTCTGTCAGACCCTAAAATAGGGCTACAAGGATTAGGACAACATTGTGAGGGAAGTAGTGTTTGTGTGAGTGCAAGACTTTCTTGGTTGGTTTGGGGGTATTCTCCAAGATGTCAAATGACCCTCTAGATGTCTGTCTTGAGAGGATTAGATGCTTGGTGTCATGTTTCATATGAGCCCTTTGGTGTAGGCTTGCAAACATTTGTATCTTACCTTGGTAAAATAGTCCTCCCAAGTTGAATGCTTTGTCAAACCTATTAAAGTTGTGTTGATCTCCATTGGCCTCTACATCACAGAGTCAAGATGTAAGAGAATAATCCCAATGTACGCATGGACCCATGTTCTCTTAGACACTTCAGATCCCTATGAATTTGCTGAATGCTTTGTAGCCCCAACCTTTGGGCAATTAGGGTCTAAGTTTGTGGAAAATAGAATGAAAGGGAGTCTAAGGGGTTTCTTAATGAATTTGAAAATCCCTTGTGATTACTTCTTTGGTGCTCACACCATGATTATTAGACTTCATGGCTTTGCTGGAGAGCCTGTTATGCTCCCATAGGTTTTGAACCCTAGGGTCACATTTTTAGAAGTGGCTTGGCAAATATCTATCATTGATAATAATTTTAGAAATAAGAAGTAGATGTATTATGTTCCTTGGAGCAGAGGAAAGGTTACAATAGAGAGGAGAGAAACTAAGAATCTCCTATTAAGGAAATTGGCAAATTATGGTTTTCTAATAGTAGAAGATAAATGGAAGTATGATCTGAACAGCTTCTTAGCTTCTTTGATTGTAAATAACAAGGTTTCTACCACTTTTATACATGAGAGTTGCCCCTTTTGGGAAAAGAGGAGATCACCAAAGCAGGATGACCCTACATTTTATGTAGAATTGAAGGATCTGCCTAATGTAGTCAAGCCATGGGAGATATTTTACAAGAAGGTACATGAATATGATCCCAAGAAACTGATGACTCCTGGACTTAGAGCTACTTTAAAGAAAAAGAGATGGAATGCTGAGAAAATTGCTGCTTACTGGAAATACAGATAGGAGGTATCTAAGATTACCCATACTTTTGGAGATGTCCAAACAGATGAGAAATCGGAGGCAATCTGGGATGAGTATCACATGACACTAGTATCAAGCCTAGATACCAATAACCTTCCGGGTAGCTTTCATGAGGAAGAAGAGACAGAGGAGCCAGAGAGGGTTCAAAAGGTAGAAGTCTCAGAGGAAGCTTATGATTTGAAAGAAACAGAGCAAGCAACAACACAAGCTCCTAGAGCCCTATGGCCTCAATCTCTCGGCACTCTACAGAAACAAAAGGCCACATTATCGCCATCTCATAAGTTCCAAATAGCTTCGGCATCAGGGGGTCTTAGAGTGGCACTTTCTCACCAAATTTTAATAGAATCAGAGGAGGCAACAGAGGAGGAAGACCCTTAACATGCAAATAATAGGCCTTTGAAAAGAAGACACAAATTGGACATGAAGAAGGAGGATACTGAAGGTGATGTACCGGTGTCCTCATAGCAACAAATTCAAGTAACATCAGTTGTGGGACAGGTGAGTATCATTTCTCCTCTTTCCCCTTCTTCATCTTCTTCTTCATTAGGGGTGGCAACCCAAGTAGCCCATTCTTCCACATCTCTTGCCACCTCTGTCATGCCTTTGTAAACTTTTTCCCCTACTGCTTGTTTGCTGGCCATGTCATCATAGGCCATATCATTACCCCTATTTCCCCATCTGTGCCCAAGCGGGCTTTATCTCAAAGTGACCCAAGTCAACAAATTGCCACTATACCGTATGGTCTGTCCCAAGGATATCCTTTTACTGGAGGGCTTATTCCTTCTCCATCTACATTTCAAACACAAGTAGATGTTGTCAAGAAGGCTAGGGAGTCTAGGATGAAGAAGTAGAAAAAGAAAGAAGGCAAAAGCCCTGTTGTCCCTCATATGAAGTCATTGTTTGACCCAGTCCAGAAGTCTTTAACCATTACTCACCTAGCCCCTAATGTGGTCAAACCTGTAGAACAAATGTAGCCACAAGACTATACAATGCATGTTATAGCCATGGATTTAACTCAATTTAGGCCACAAGACAAAGTGGAATTGATGAATGAAACTACCACTGCTGTTACCACTGATTACTTGAAGGTAACAAAAAAGTTGCAAAAAGTAGAATCAGACCTAGCAAAGGTCAAGGCCACTAACACTAGCCTGCAGTCAGAAATAAAGGCTAAAGATAAAGATATTGACACTCTTAATAAGGACTTGCAGTCCACTATGTCTTTAGAAATTCATCAAGCATCATAGGCCAAGGTTGTTGCTTTGCAAATTGAAATAGCACAAGAAAACGCTGCCATTGTTGCATTGAGACAAGAGAAAGCCACTATTGAGAAGAAGTATCAAGAAAAAGTGCAGGAAGCATCCCAGTTGCAGCAGACCCTGTTAAAGGAGAAAAACTAGAATAGTGTTGCTCAGGCCCAGTTCATGGCCAAACAAGAAAAGACCAAACAGTTAACTATTGAATTGAGCCAAAGGCCACAAAGTTCAGGGGTCTTGGCAATGGTAAAGGAGATTTATGTGTCTGCATAGAAAAGAATCTCTTAAGAGATTTCACAGCTCAAACCTACCCTTAGTTTCTTGTTAAATGCTTAGCAACTATGTGAGAAGGTAGAGTCTTCAGTTGAAGTGACATTGTCCATTGTTTCTTCGAGAGTTTCAGACTTTCAACTTTTGTTGCAGAAGCTCTATGATACATCTAATGAGACCTTATTAGCTGTTGGTGTGAATGATAGAATGGTTGCAACAAAGAAGGCAAATGAGGTCTTGAGTTGTAATGAGGCTGCCAAGAATTGTAAAGCACTTCTTGATGTGGTTAAGGAAGGTGTCAAAAATATGAAAAAGCACATTGAAGAGTTAGTGCAATTGGGGTTACCATCCCCTTTTCTAGATAACAATATTATTTTGATGATAGATGCAATAAAGACCCTCCTACTAACCAAGCAAAATGATCAGACTATTTTCCAAGGTCTGAGTGATCCGCTTAGTATTGAGGAGGTGGAGGCAGTTCTTGTTCCAATGGCTCGCCTTGAATTTCAATTGCATGTTGTGGTATAAATTTTGTAGTCCTTTTCTCACAAGGACATCATCAATTTAGATTTTTCCTTTCAAGATCTATAGAATAGACAGGGTCTATCAAATTCAGAATGGTCTGGGTATCAGGCCGCATTACAAAAATTGTGATCTTCTGATAACGGCAATACAATTTGTTTTTTGAAGCTGTTATGTTTTTGGAGTTCTCTCTAAGTAGGCACAGAGGTCCATGTAGTCGCCAAGAACTATAGAGTCCAAACTCTACATTTTGAAATATTTCATTAGCCATGGATGAGTTGTACAATTTCAAATATCTTCTATCACTTTTGTTGTGTGTTTCATTTTGTTGTGCACAGAGATCACCACGTGGCAGTACTGCGGGTGTTTGGAGGGCCAGAAAACATGTTTCCTCTTTGAAGGCATGCAAGGCCAACATGTGGCATCAAAATAGAGAAGTAGTAGAGTTATGCGGATGCCATGTGTCATTCTTTAGGCTCGTAGTTCCTAAATACACCTGAACCTGCCATTTATATCTTGGTCATATGTTTCTTTAATTAAGTTTTAGTTACAAGCAGAGAGACCCACGTGTCATCACTGTAGGGTTTCAAGAAGGAGTTGTGTTTGAGATAGGCTTAGATATGTGCCAGAGTGCCACATGTCCCTTTGTTGCTATATGTGGATAATGTCGCATGTCCCTTTTCTCAAAGCGCAGAGTACAGTGTGGTGGGCCCCAGGATATATTGAGAAAAGCTTCTAAGTGCTGTAGAGAATGCCACATGTCATCACCACGGGGCTTTGAGAAACCTTTTGGGTATGAAGTTTTGGAAATGCATGCCAGAGCACCACATGTCACTTTTGTTGCATTAAGCAGAGGTTGCCATGTGTCTTAGTTACTTTGTTTAGTTTCAAGATATGACAAAATATATGGTGGGCCCTTTGATATAATAGCTAAAGTGTCTAAGTGCCATGGAGAATGACAAGTGTCATCACCACGAGTGTTTGGGGGGCGAAGGGTAAAAGAAGCTATTGAGATGCAAGCCAAAGCACCAAGTGCCCGAGTGTGAAGTTTCCCGAAGGTGCCACGTATCAATTTTAGAGTGTAGCTGATAGCGAAAAATGGTAGTGTCTTGTGTATTTGTTTATATTTTGGAGTTGTTGCAAGCTCGCGGGCGCCACCATGTGTCTTGACAAGAATCCTAGTTACAGTGCCACATATTTTATCACTCATCCAATGGAAACAAAGGGAAGATAGTTGCAGATTTTAAAGATTTTCAGTGCCAGTTAAGTTCTAGTTTAGTTGCAGGCCGTTAAGATTTTGGACGGTTGGAGGCGATCTTGAGTCAAATTTTGCTGCTATAAATAGGGGAAGGTTTTGTAACACAAATAGACATTATTGATTAAGAATTTAGAGTTTTGACTATGATCATATTGTATCATTTTGCCTTAATTTTGTTGTTTCAAGAAGTAAGCAAATAGATCTGTGCATGTTTCTGTGCCTTATGTATTTGCCGAATTGTTAATGAAAGAAGCTCTATTCTGTGTTGTTGATGATATATTCTGTGTCCTTGCATAAATCTTCTAAGTTTAGCCTTTATTTGAATCTGTTTGCAATCTGTTTATGTTGTTCATGCTTCATTTGCTCTTTAACATAACAAAATCTTAAAGGTTCAATTATTGTGCTAATTGTCGACATACATTTAAATCTGGCACATCGCCTTAGTGGTTTCTATTTTATTGTATATGTAATCTTATTTTTTCTTCCCTTTACCCAAAACCCTATTGAAAAAAGGAAGAGCCAACTTCTGTAAAATCTGGAGGTTGTTTCAAGTGTCAAGTCCCACATTCTTGAAGCTTCCCATGTTGGTGCGGGAACCCGCGCAATTTTATACATCAACAAAAAGGATGTGCACTAGCTCAAGAGATACACCATTCCCACCTCCACGGAGGGCTTTTTGAACTTGCAACCCCACTTGCATCACGAAGATGCCTTACAATGAAAAGGAAGCATGTGTCAAAGTATACAACCCCACCTGCATCACAGAGACGCCTTACAGTGAAAAGGAGGTATACGCAATAGATCAATGTATGCAAACACACTTTATTAGTACTAAAATCATCAGACAACTTACCTTATATATGGCCCCACCTTAAGGTGGTTGATATCATGTACCGATATCAAGCACGTTAAGGTAGAGAGAAAACACACAAGGGAACAAGAGCTTTTGCAAAGCCCATGCCCCCTAGAGGTGACATGTACTTTACGATTGCTGAATGTTCCCACATTTAACACATAATTTCTTGCAAGAAGAGAGGTTATAAATCTTTTTCTAAGATAATAACCACATCACATGATAAAAATAATGCATGCAGTCATTCACATAAAGAGTTGAGGCTATACTATGGATTTAGAAATCGGGTATAACCATGGGGCAATACTGCAGAAATCTCAAAACTGAGTGTAACCAAGGCGAGATTCAAAGATAAACAATGTGCACGAAGCAGATGTATTGTTATAGTTTGTTAGTACGATAAGACAACATCAAAATATCACACGGAGTGATTCTACTAGCTGAGCATCGGATAATATATATCAACCCCATCGTCATGTATGGACTAGGTCCATTTTTGCTTACTCGCTGAAATGTGCTACCACAATAATGGGTTACACTTTCTGGGACATCCTAATTTTTGCTAAAATCATGTATTTTTTAAAAATATAATGATTTAAGCCTTGAAAAGTTTCATTTAAAGGATTGTAATTGAATAGGGTTTGATCAAACCCCCTTGGATAGAACCCCGCTAATTTTAAACCATACATGTCATGGAGTCTCCTCTACACCTATCAAAATGCTGATAAAAAACCACCTTTGATTTACCTTTTGGGGGATCAAATGAATTTATTTAAAATTTTATGTTTTGTAAGTATGTAGTCCTTATTATAAGCTTCCCAAAAAGTATAATTTTAAATATATTTAATTTGATTATTATGTTCATTTTTTATTTCTTGTGAATGTAGGTTTTTTAATGAACATCAAGGTCTCGATTTCATACATATGAAAAAATAGGAAAATATAGAAAAAAATTCTAAAAAATACATGTCCTCTAGGTATTCATGTCTTTATTCCAACAAAAAAAAATTGAATTCCGATACATACAAAAAAAGTTATGCTTTACACAGTACACCTATGTCTAAATTGTAATTGGTTTGACTTCAAAAGTTAATTAAAAGAAAAATATTTAATAAAACATTATGAAACCAAATGCATCCTCTAGATATTGTAGTTAAAAATCTAAATTCAAAAAAATTAGAATTTTATCCTTCATAGAAAAAAAGTTATGTTTTACACAGTACACGTCACTCTTTAAAAATGTTGTTTACTGTTAGAAACTAGTTATTGAAGGAGATGGAAAAGGAAATATAATTTGACTCCAAAAAATTTAAAAAATATATATTTAGAATCTACAAACAAAATGTGACAAATCATTAGTTTACATCATCTTCAAATTCCTCATGGTTTATCAACTATAGGTGTCTGAAAGTGAAGATTTTTTTTAAAATATTCATTTCAATGTCAACTTTGGCCAAAAAGTGTAACCCACTATTGTGGGATCACCCTATGAAAGGGACATGTGGTCTGTATCAGTATTATTTATTTTTCAACATACGCTAGCTAGATAGAACTACTAGAATAAGGTAAACAATAAATCAAGAGAGGAGAGCAAGTGCTTTAGGGTCATCACATAGGAAGGTGCCCCCAGGTCACCAACCACAATGCTATGCCCCTAGGACAAAACACACAACAATGAAAATAGAGGAGAAGCGAGATAAAAGAATGATGATACAAATAGAAGAAGGGTCACAATAGACGTGGTCTCCTGGTATTCTTGACCTTACAAGAGTATCAAGAGTCATCCAAGGAGACCTAAACAACACATAACACATCACGGGGGAAACACAACAAAGAATTAAAAGGTTAGAAATACTTACTTGAAGGTAGGCTCATGCTAGAAATTGTCAACAATCATATCATCCTCCTCCCAATCTCGGATGTTAGAGGAAAGAGGAACATAAGTTACAATTGCTGATTCTATAACATTGTTTGTAAAGTTTTCTTTGTTAAGCTCTTCCTTGTTTGTTTCGGTGTTAGAAGGTGGAATATTTTCTTGCTCAAGTGTGTTTCTTTGTGCAAAATCTTATCTTCTCTTCCTCCTTTCTCTTTCTCAAGTCGATTTCTCTTTGTTCTATTGCTTATATTTTTAAAAGTGTTGTCATCTTGTTCCATTGGTTTTTGTATCTTAAAGGAGGAAGCTTGTTCAAATCTTATTTGTCTTGATGTAGTACCTTGTTTTCGACGAGTACCTCCCTATCCTCTTAAGGATGGTGGGGGAGGAACCTCAACATAAAGTCCTTTAGCTTTTTCTCTAGGAAGTTCTTCTAATGTGGGTTGTTCTTCTCTTATTGTTTCTTGTATAGAAGGACCGACCACTCGATGTAATAGTTTTGCTTTATATTTTCTATATCCCAAGAAGTTAAAATCCATTCATGGCTCTAGTTCCTAATCAGATTGTGGAAAAAAATAATCAAGGTTGAAGTGTTGTCTTGTAACCAAAGGTTTTTATCTATTGCGATGAATAGTATGCACTTGTCTATTCAAAGGAAATTTTACACAGTTATGAATCATTAAAGGGACAAATTTCATAGCTTTTAACCATGGGTGTCCTAATTTAATGCAAAAAAGGTCAGATAGAGGGACAACATCAAATAGTTCTATATATTTTTCAAATACTGTGACCAATAAAGATATATTCCCATCTAAGTGTTTATAAAAGCTCCATTATGTGTCTTAATCATCATGTCAAAAGGATCATAAAATTCTTGTATGATCAAACCATGTGAATAAAGGAACTCTTCCATTGCCACATTAGTCATGCAATTAGGATCTATAAGTGTTCCATCCACGGGATTTTCCATTATCTCTACATTGATATGAAGAGGTCCTTCAGTTTCTCTAATTGTTTTATCATGAGGTGTAAATACAATTTCAGGTTCAGGGACCTTTCTTTTCATATAAGGCCTAGGAGGGAACCTAGTGTTATTTTTGTGATTAGAAGCCATGTCTATATGTTTTCAAATTTATGTAAAATCATATTTTAAAAGATTTTCAAAACTTATGCAAGGAACAACTGCAAAATTATGTAGGTTTATGACCTAAAATGCTTGATTTTTTCATTTTTTTCAATGCAAATGCCTAAAAGAAAAGGTGTTGTAAGGAAATTGATGAGGGACAGAGAATAATAAGCTATATATCAGTCCAATAATACAGCCATATCCTTCACAACACACCTATAATGCAATTCTATATGCAAAATAAGTCAAAATTTTAGTGAAAAAACATGAATATGTGCAAAGTGATATGTAAATGAATTATAATCTGATTTATGATGAAAAACAACCTAGATCAGACTTGAAAATTCTTTTAAAGTCCTATAATTCTCAATGCAAGCACAATTTTTAAAGATGAACGAAAATGCTAGTTTTGTTGAAATTATCTATGTGTAAATGCAAATTTTTGAAATATGAATGCAAAGACACACAAAAATGAAACACCAAAAACAAAATCAAATTTGAATGAGTGCCTAAGATGAGTAGAAAAATCTGAAACAAGATTTCACCTACAAACCCTAGTTTTTGAAATCACTAGGTTATGAGCAAAATTCAAAATTTCAAGCAAAAACCTTAGCAATTTTATGATGAAAATGTAATATAAAAGATTATAAGATGATAATTTTCTATAATTTATATCACAGTTGATGCAAAAATCAGAAATTTAATGAAATGCAACTAAATTAATGCAAACTATGTCAAAATTCAAACCTTAGAATGCAAATTTTTTAGATTTTTCAAAAATTTTAATTTTTTTTGTAGATTTTCAAATGCAATATGAAAGTGATGAATTAAATGAATAAAAATCTGAAGTACAACACTCAGGAAGGTGAACAATTCAAATAAAACATAGGTTCACCAAAATATTTAGTGTAAAAAGAGGGATTTTCAAATTCAATGGATGTGTGGGTTAAATCATCCTTTCACACCTTACATTCAAGGACATAAACTAAGTTAAGCCACAACTCTTGAAAGAAGGCTCTACTATAGATTTAGTGTCACTTGGAATGAAGAGGAAAGTTGGAATTTGTTGATTAATTGATTAATTAAAACTTGATTATGCTTAAAACTGTAATTTCAAAAAATCATAAACAAATGGACAAATCATGACAAATGCTCGCAAATAGGAATGTAATATTCAAAGTAAATACATACCAGACTTTAGAATTTTAGATGCCAAAAATTTGGGGCTAAAGAGTAGGTGTCCAAGCCTAAGGTGGCAGTTTCTTCAGAGACTTCTAGAATTTAGCTGCAACTAACCACCACTATCACGGAGGTTTTTTGCTTCGGGGATTCGAAGGGCTTTAGAGTGAGCACCAAGTATAGGTCCTAGTTTTCTTCTCAGATCTATAATTCCAACACTCTGCTATGCCTCCCTACAACTCCACTTCTTCCACTTCTATACTTGTAACCTATAATCACAGAAAAGGGAGTTGGGGGTTGTGGTGTTTGGGAGCTTGCCTTAATCAAGCCTCAAAAGGACATTCAAGTCTTCCAAACATTGTTGTCAGTGTTGGTATATGGAGACTGATCATGCAAGTGCTGTACACTCGTAACATATCCTCGCCGGGGTTCGGTTGTTAATTTTTGTTAACCAACAAAAGAAAAATGACATTGTAAAACCCCAATTCTAGAAGCTTTTAAAAAACTTGTTATAAGTGGCTAGGATGTTTGTTGTGGGCATGGAATTCACGAGATTGTAATCTATTTTGCACTGGATAATAAAATCATTGGATGGCTGAGTTTCTACGGATGTAGCCCATTCTGGGTGAACCACGTTAAATTTTTGTGTTGATCTCTTTTGTGTTATTCTTGATTGTTATATTTGGGCTATTTAATCTACATATAATTGTTAGTGTTTATTGCTTTGATTTGCCTATACCCTAATAGTCAGATAGAGAGTGCATATCCCTATGGGATAGATGCAAAAACCAATTGATAAATGATTGAAAACACATATAAATGTCACCTCGAAGGTGTAACTCGCAGATAGATGAAAATCTTTCAC
The DNA here is from genome assembly GCA_027924645.1 of Cunninghamia lanceolata. Taxonomy (NCBI): domain Eukaryota; kingdom Viridiplantae; phylum Streptophyta; class Pinopsida; order Cupressales; family Cupressaceae; genus Cunninghamia; species Cunninghamia lanceolata. The sequence goes on from BSBN01000512.1 coordinate 7,583,965, forward strand.
ATTATGAGAAGATGAAGCCAAATATGCATAATGAATACAATAACAAGACAAGTCTGCTCTACAACAATGAATACTTTGAATTCTCTCAAATCATAAGTGTACCAAAAGTTCATAATCATCTTCTAGTTTACAAACGAATCCCTAAACAAGCTTATATATGCAACTAAACACATTCTCACTTTAATTTCATAATTCAAACTTGAGATGTCAGCAACGAACACTTCTAATGGTCACATAACCAACATTTAAAATTTGGGACCCCGCTAAATAGGGAAAGACTAGGGCGTGGGATCCCAATCCCTCAACCCCATTTTCAAGGCAGGGTCAAGCTCATCACTGTCCCCTAGGTCCATTTTGACATGGGTTTTTAGGGATTTCCATCTGGAGTTAAAATAAACATGCATGATTACACTAAAAGGACCCAAGAGCTAAACTTAGGAGGGAAAAAGTCCTAGGGAGACATTTTCTGATGTAACTAAAACATCATTTTTCAGCCTTGATAACAGATGAGCATTTCTAAAATCTTTGAGCATCAACATGACATTGATTAATGCCTTTGTAATTAGGTGCATCAAAAATCAAATTTTTGAAACTTATAGCAAATCTAACATTTAGGTTTTTGATAGGGGGTAATATTTATAGGGGGTCCTAATGTCAAAATTTATCAAAATCCATGTCTAACCCTCCTTTTTGTTAGATTTTTTTTAATCAAAATCTTACATTTTAATTTTTTTCTTCATACTTGAGCGCCTCTGTATATGGATGAGCACATTTGTGCATGGATGATCATTTCTATAGTTGAGTGTCTTTGTAAATCTTGAGCACTTGTGTAGTGTAAACACCCATTTCCACATAAAGTATTTTTGTAAAACTTAAGCATCTATAGAACTGTTTAAGTGTTTGTGGGGCTACAAAATCAATAATCAATTTTTCTTTAGATTTGATCTAATCTAACCCTTTGGACTAATCATTTATTGGTGTGCCTTGTCATCTAACATCATATTGTGTAGGAATCATTTGTCTAGGATAGAGAATTCAACTACTAACTTATGTTTTATAGCACGTTTGTTGAAGACATTATCTTTTTATCACTGAATCTTAGTCACGCTTCATTTTCTAAGGGGAATTAATCATTATATTCTTTATTTGTGATCAAGTAATAATTGTATGCTCTCTCCTCACACCTTTAGGTGACCTTAGGGATCAAAAGCTTTGACTTTATCAATCATTTATTATTTTTTATCGTAAGAACCTAATGTGTGTATGCTCTCCCTTCGTTTCAAAAGGCAATCTTAGGGATCAAAAGCACCTAGGTCTCTTTCATCTTAGCAAGCCTTCTTAAGGATTTGATCACCTTAGGGGATTACCAAACTCATGTGTTTCGATGGGGTATACAAATTTGGGAGAGAATCAAAAGACTCTCCCATTGCATGACATTTGTCACTTTTGGCTTAGCTTGCAAGAACTTTATACCTTGCAAAGTGAAGGAGGAGAGTGAGTTACCCTTTTAAACCATGCCATTAAACATACCCCTCATCACATGGAAATTGGCTTCACCTACCCAGCATTTATCGAGAATGCACCTAGAATCCATGTTCATCCTAGCTTAAGACCTTTTGGTTGTATATGCTTGTAATGCACTAGATACTAGTTAGTCCTAGAAAGTTACTCATCGTACGCAAGTGCTTATGCCCTATAGAAACATGCATGCATGTTATGTATGGTCTCCCCTCACAACATTGAGTGATCTCGGGTGATTAAAAGTGGTTAATTTCCTCATCATAGGACTTTTGTGTCACACCTAAACAAAGGCAGCAAGGTGGGATTACAATTTTATACACCTACTTGAATAATCTAGGTTGTTCATGTGCTTTGCATGTTTTCATTTATCAAATCCTATACATCCCATTAAATTCAAAAATCCAAAATCAAAATCTTTTCCAAATTTGTGCATGTTGTGTGAAATTTATTGTTTGCAAATTGCCCAAAGGTCAAGTTGTTACACCCTGTTTTTAAAGCAAACTTATTTCATCATTTTATTTCAGAGACAACTAGTTAGAAAGAGAAATAAATATGTTGATATGAAGTAATTCTAGCCTGGAAAATAATTATTTTATATTATTGAATTTGCAACGAAATTTTATTATTACATTTAATTGAAATTATGTAACAGACTAACTACTCGACATGTGAATGAGGTGAATGCAGGGACAATGTTTTACCCCTCCTAGGCGAGGAGGGAGAGCATCACTTGGGAGAGGGAAATAGATTGTGAGAGATAAGCGATCAACATGCCATCAGGGAACTCACACACTCACTTAGAAGTTATGTCAAATGTGTTGTGCTTTTTGGTCTTTATGTTACCTAGTTGCATTAATGATGTTTTAAATGTTGTGGTCACCTTTAACTTTCCTAAGGTTGTGTAATTTCCTCATTTTTTGAGTGGTCACCTTTAGAGAACAGTTGGGTTGGGTTTCACACTCCAAGGATTATTGGGTGGAGAATTAAGGGTTTTTGGAGATGACTTATCATATTTTTTGGGTAGATTGTTATATGCCTTTTACTTGATATCTTTTTATTTCCATGAGGTTAAGTACTTATGGTGGATTGTCTTAACAAATTGTTTCCTTCATATCGTAAGAAGAATAAGTTTTATCAATATGGTCTGATATATGTGCCATCCTTGTGGTGCACTATCAAATGCATTAGTGGTATGGGTGACTTGGGAAGAAAATCTTAATCATAAAATAATGCGAAATCCTTGGTGGCACTTGGTTTGGGCCAACTTGGAGGGAAGGAGTGGAAGACAAATTCATATCTTTAATTTGAATCCCTTGGTGCCCTTTGGTCTAGAGGTTGGTTGACCTAGCAGATTCACAAACTATTTTGAGTGCCATAACTAGCATAAGTGGGTCGACTCTCGTTGAGGGAAAAACTAATAAAATAAAGGGAATAAAACATGGTCAGCCAGCATGGAGAAAAGGAGTAAGATGTGTATATATACAAGGTCAAATTTGGCATTCAAGGCATCAATCAAGCATTCAAATTCATTCATTACTTGGAGTTATCTCTTGAAATAGGAGTTTGAGATGAAAACCTTGAGTTCCTAGGAGGAGTTGGACAAAACCCTTGCTCTTTCCTTTGGAGATTATGTGATGGGAGTTCACTTGTGCTTCATTGACATTTTGTGGAGAAGAAGAGTAGAAATATAAATAAGATTGGAGATCATTATTGGTGGCACTTCCTTGGTGTGAATTGATCATCCTTGGTAATGGAGATTTCCCTAGTTTGAGCGCCCTTCATTGGAGGAGGAGCGATTTGGATTTGGAGGCATTTAGGTGGTTCTTGTGAATGATTTTATTTTCTGATTTGGAGCAACAAAGGAGCAGACTTGATTTGCCCTAGATTGGAGTGGATTCATTGGTGGATTGGAGCTAGCTTGCCTAGGGTTTGACCCTACACTTTGAGCACCACCTTTGGAGGATCTTTGTGGAGGTTTTTTGGCATCTCATGGTGACATTTGCATCATTCTTTGGAGCAGAAAATATATCAAACCTAAGCGCACTTGTTGGAGAAGATTTCCTTTGTGTTTGAAGATTGAAGACTTAGGGTTTCATGCCCTAATTGGAGCAGCATTCATTGGAGATCTTTTCCTAACATTTTGAAGGTCATTTTGCTAATATTTTGGTATGTATAACTCTTAGGGTTAGGGCATAACATTGTTGGGCATGTTTGTCATGTTTGCCCTATCTTGTTGGTGTACTTGAAGACTTGTAAAATTTAGATTTTGTAGCAATAGACTTTTGATTTTATTTTCAGTCATTTGTTTTGGATAAATGAAGTGGATTTGATGGTGAAATGCAAGTATATTATGGTTGATCATGTTTATGGTGAAATTATGATGTTTTGAGATGTTTTATGGGCTATCCTAGTTGATTGTTCAAGTCTGTTTTTACTTCATAAATTAGGGTTTGAGTAGAAAATTAATTTAGATATTTTGGAAACATGTAATCCAAAATTGTCCAAAATATCCCATTTCAAGATATTATAGGTTGTCACTCATCATGTTGACGAATTTATTCTTCCACGCCAGAATTCAATGAGATTGCTTTCACCTATGTTTACCTAGTCAACTTGAGTAGTCGACCTATCAAGTCTATTCGTAGTCGTGAAATCTAATTTGTGTAAGTTAGTTTTATAGGGCATCATCATTGATACTTTACCCATCAAATGCATATTTAAACATTTAAAATGCATTATCAACATCTATGATTATGTGAGCTAATGATTTAAAACATAGATATAGATTAATTACCATGTCCTGGTTGTTAGCAAAGGATTAATTTTAACAAAGTTTAATACAATTTTTTTAACCTCCATCGATCCATCCTATAATCAAGGAGGAGTGGAGGAGGAGCGACAGCTCCATATTGCCCATTTTAAGGCATGCAAGAAGGAGGTCATGGGCAGTTGAGAAGGGATAAGAATTGCATGTTGAAGTAAACCACTAGAAAAAAAACTCATTCTTGTAAGTGGAAAGGACCACAATGAAACTTACCAAAACTTCAACAAGACTAAAATCAAATATTTACCATGAGATAAAATATACAAGGTGAAAAAGATAGCAAATTTTTCTTTCCTTAAATCAAGATTCAATAATTTACACAATTACTTTTCTAAAATAAACATGTTATAATATACAATGAAGACATTTTATCTTTACAATTACAAATATCTGCAATAGATAATGTTTTACATTGTCTTAATAAACACAAGTCACAAAGATATACTGCGTCAAAAAATGTGACATTCTTATCGCAAGCCTTAGCATGTCTTCTGCTGAAGAGAGAGAGTAATCAAAAACCTATTTTCTTGCATACATCTTGCCATCACCAAATCATGATTAGTGCATCATTAGCCCATTCATAAATCTTATGAATTAACAAATCAAATTCTCATAATATAATTTGTTGAATCATTCAATTATATGCATTAAACCTAATCACATATACTGATATACAATAAAATCAACGTATTTCAATGATATTAAATGATAATGTCAAATCATTTTTCCATGAGTTTACTTCTATTCACATAAACGTAAATAGTAAAAACAAATCCAAAATTAGGGATGTAACATATCTCCCCCCATAAGATTCATCGTCCTCGATGATCCAATGTATGTCAATCCTTAATAAGATAGAAATTTTGTTTAACATGCAAAAGCGTAAACAATGGATAAAATTTTTGCTATAAAATCATGGTAAACTTTCCATGTCATATTACCCTCTACAGGTTGCCCCACCCGACCTTGTAATGAGCAATCTCTTTGTTTCACAAGTAGAGCTTGTGATCTTCAAGCATTTAAAAGCTCGATCATGACCACTTTTGGGTCCTATTCCTATAAAACATTCTAAGAATAAAATAGTCATATGTTATATACTTTTCAAATATAAATCATAAAAAAAAGCATTATACCTCCTAGCAAGTGCTTGTAGGAAATTAATTTTGTAGTCAACCAAATTGATAACTTCAAGAACTTCGAAGAGTCATTTATATCTAGGAGCTAGTTTGGAATACATTCAAAACTTTACAAAACTTTTCCAAGGTTTCACCCTCAAAATAACTTTTCTTCAACTAAGAATTGTTTTAGTGTACGCTTGCATCAGCATAACTTATGCCTATCAAAAACTTCCGCCAATCTTCTCTTATTAGCTCGATCTATTTATCCATTTTTGACAACATTTATGGACTAATGCTAATCCTATCTTCTAGCTTACCCAACTTATCGGAGTTTGTCATCTTCTTCTGTCTAATGTTTCCAATGGAATCATCTCAATAGAAAAATTGTTATAAGAAAACTCCCAAAAAGGTGGATATTTTTCCACTTGTATTGTTGTTCTATGCAGTACATTTGCAAGAAATTTTCTAAAACTTGAGTTCCCCTCTCTGTCTGACCATCTATCTTAGAGTGATAAACTAAGTTTATATTAAAATGAGGCATAGGATGGCCTATTGGGTGCTTATGCTCATCCTTGATTTTCTGGCATTCTTGCTACAAATCTTACAACATTACTCTTCATTCTTTTCAAAAAATAAAGACATTTCACATCAATTAAGAGTTTAGTTACTCCTAGATGACTTGTTTATGGTTTAGAATGAATTTCCTTCCACACAAGTTTTCATAATTATGTATAGTTAGGAATATACCAAGTGCATTTTCTACAATTTACTCCCTTATACAATTCTATTAGAGGCCCATCCAGTACATGATAGAGGTGAACATTGCATAAACATAGTGAACAACCAAAATGTTCTGGTATAGCCACCATAATAATTTAAATCCATAATCAAAGTATAATAAATTTTATTTTCAACAATAAGTCAAAAGAATGAGCTCAACAATAAATCAAATTTTGACCAACTAGTCATAAAATAAACATTCTTCAAAATTTGGTGGCTAGACCAATCCAAAAATAAAGGAATTAAAATCATGACTATCCTTGCAATTATTAAAAGGAATTTTTCCAATTATCCAAAGAAGTGTCGAAATCTAAAAGAACACTTACTATGCACTATGTGACTAACTGAGTCACTAACAAGGGAGTAGATTGTTGTACTACACTCAGGTTTTCCAAAAACTTATAGTGGGTTAGTAATCGTGCTACAAGCACATATAAATAAATAAATAAGCCCCTTAAGACTTTCATCATGCTCAAAATTTTTACAAATCAAAAGGTTATAACACATGCACTCCTATGAAAATATATCACTACTTGTCCTTTATTGATCCTTTTTAATCCACTTGGCTTATTCCAATCCATCTAGGAGTTAGACAAGAACCCATTTTATTTACATACCATTGATACAATTCTAAGATCTTCAATACTTAGTTGCTCCTACACCTTGTTGATTACTTCAGGATCTTCCCATCCTTAAGTTCTTGAGAAATAAGAGTGGTCTTGCATTCATATAGACACTACTCTACCCGGGCTCTTATTCTGATTAGAAATTCACCAAGGTTTTACCTTTCTAGTAAAAGTCTCAAAATCTTTCTCCTATGCACTTTTAGCATTGTTAATATGATCTTGGAGTTTTACCTCTTCAGTTGGTTCTTCCTTAACCACCAACTTGGGTAAGAGCTGGGAAATAGTCTTCCTGACAATTTTCTTGGTTATTCTCTATACCATTCCGACATCAAACCAGTTTCAAACATTAGCCAATTTGCTGAATGTTTAACAAGTTTTCTCTTAATGAGCTCATAGGTCCATGTGTTGAACCTGGTTAGCTCTGATACCATATGAAACATACCAAAACTTCAACAAGACTAAAATTAAATATTTACCATGAGATAAAACATACAAGGTGGAAAAGATAGCAAATTTTTCTTTCCTTAAATCAAGATTCAACACTTTACACAATTACTTTTCTGAAATAAACAACATGATATAATATACAATGAAGACATTTTATCCTTACAATTACAAATATCTACAATAGATAATGCTTTACACTATCTTAATAAACAGAAGTCACAAAGATATACTGCATCTGGAAATGTGACATCCTTATCACAAGCCTTGACATGTCTTCTATTGAAGAGAGAGAGTAATCAAAAACCTATTTTCTTGCATACATCTTGCCATCACCAAATCATGATCAGTGCATCGTTAGCCCATTCATAAATCTTATGAATCAACAAATCAAATTCTCATAATATAATTTTTTGAATCATTCAATTATATGCATTAACCCTAATCACATATACTGATATACAATAAAATCAACATTTTTCAATGATATTAAATCATAATGTCAAATCATTTTTCCATGACTTTCTTCTATTCACGTAAATGTAAATAGTAAAAATAAAGCCAAAATTAGGGATGTAACACACGAACTGTAGATTTCATCTTTATTTTCATAATCTTAAGTAGTGTTTAGAGGAGCCAACTGTGAAAAAGACACCCTTGTAAGATAGCAGGCTTAATATTTCATCTACTCCAAAGACAAAGATTTGGCAGTTGAGATATGAGTCCTTGGTTAAGTTCTAACTGTACACAGTTTTGTGTTGAAAACATTGTTGAATTGCATTTTTATATGTATGTCTTTGAATATGAAATGACACCATCATCAAATGGTAATATGCGGTGTTTTCATTATATTCTTTTCACCTGTATAAGGTCGAGAGCCAAGTTTCCTTGCTGCAAATTTTGTAATGTTAAGAGTATTGATTTTGTAGCAATAGAAGGTTGATAGCCTAATGTCATGCTTACATTATATTTTTTATGTTATGAACATTGCATTCATAGTAATAAAAGGCTGAGAGCCTTTTATAAGTTAGGCCCTTATTTAAAGCCAAAAGGAGGTAAACCCACTTATGTCTATAGGAAACCATAATATATGAATATATGAACTCATTCTTGTGATTTGTATAAAGGCTGATGAATATAAACTCGTTCTTGTGCCTTGTGAAGGTCGTTAAGTATGTATTCCTTCTTGTGCCTTGTAAAAGCCAATATAAATTTATTTGAACTCATTGCATGAGACCAAAATATTTTTCTATTCATTGCAATAGCCTGTGAAAGACCTATAATGGATATTGTTTTATGGAAAAGAAAGATCTACCCTAAGAGGTTAAATTAGTTCAAACCCTCTTCCATTTAACATTGAAACACAAACTGAGCTTGGCTTCTACCCATGAAGGAGAGACAAACTATAGGGGTGTTGTCCCTTTGTTGTATAGAGGAGTGTCAACCAAATTCAACCAAAACTAACCAAATCAAACTAGGGAAAATGATAAAACCCTAATTGACCAAGATCTGCAAATAGATGACTGTTAGAAATAGATACAGAGATTCTAAAAGTACAACACAGATAAGGAGACAGAGAAGAACCTAGATCTAAATTTGGGAGCACAAACGTACCAAGGCACTGGGCACCCTAAACCTTAATTAGGGTTTTGCAAAATGTCTGAGCATTTCCTGTCCTGTACTTGTAAAACCTTCCTTCTTCCTGGATCTTATCTTCTTAAACCTACTACTTCAACCTGCACACAAGTAAAGAGGAAAAGGTTGTGCATGTTTAGGGGCTTGCCTTAGTCAAACCTCGTGTTGGTGTTTCCACCTCCACTACAATGATGATTAGTGATCCAAGAGTGCATACCCTAGGAGGGCAAAGGCAAGATCATCATAATATGATGAAAGTATGAATGAAAATGATAAAGATTACCATAATATGTGAGACCCTAGTTGGAGTAGATAACTCAAGATCATGCACCAACAATGAGATAGATAAAGATAGGTTGAACTTACTTCAAGACCTGTAAATGAGCATCATAACATCCACAAGCATGTAGCAATTCCAAGCATGTAGCAATTCCAAGCATGAAGAGCACTTGAGCATAGGAGATCAATCATGTAAGCAATTCTAATTCTTTTCTTGTCCATCTAGGTGTAAAATTAATTGTAAAACTCATTTATATATGCATTCCTACTCACCAACAATGAATAAAACCAAATGGAGCCAACATGTAAAAGATGAGGTGTTCTAAGTCGACACCATAAAAAGAGGGATAAAGTAACCATCTGGGACTAGGGTGCTAGGGACCCTAGTCCTTTAGCCCCACAAACTCTAGAGAGTGTCATTTAAAGTGGGCTTAGACCAGTCCTAACTTTATTTTGTCGGGTTTATTCATCGGGATCGAGATTTAATCATTTAATGTTAAAATAGGTCTTGATTAATAAGGGTAAACATTTTACTCCATAACATTGAGCCTCCACTTTAGCGTGGGTATGAACTTATGTTTGAACTCACAATAAAGTAAGGATAAGATAGATCTCAAACATGATAACATAGAAGCCCAAATAATTCCGCTAAGTTGTGGACTATGGTAGCCCCCAAGCTTAGAATTCTAAGGTTGCAAACATGAAAGACATTGTAACATAATTCACATACACGGAGTACTTCAAGTATACATAGGAATACATGCAAGAGACACACAATACATAAAGGTAATACACATCATACACAATGCATACATACTTGACACGAAGCATACACATAAGGTATGCAGTATACGTGGAAAACATGATGAAGACACATAAGACACACATAATCATTAAGAGAATACAAGTTCAAACCATACAAATAAAAAAATAATCATGCAAACAAACACACAAGGCACATGACTTTGAAACTAGCTTGCTTTGTCGCTAGGGGTCATGTGAAGAGAAACACTTCTCATGGGTCATAGACTAGTAAGGACCACTGAATTACTAGGTGACCATGACAATGCACATGAAGCACATGAACTAGCAAACTTTGTTGTACTTGGTGGCTCATGGACAAAATGGAAACATCACGGGCTAGTGAGGACTGCCAAACCAATAGGTGAGTTCCATGTTAAATATAATAAACCAGTATGTAATAAAAAAGAGCATAGTGTGATGTATTCCCCCACCTTAAAGTGATTGCTAACTCCTATCAGGGAGCAATTGCTTTAAGGTAGAACAAACTACAAGAGAGGCATGAGATCTTTCCGGAAGCACATGCCCATAAGATATATGTTCCCAAAAACTACATCACAACAAGGTGTTGCCCCACTAAAGGAAAACTGAGGCGATGCTTCGAGCATGATACACGATGGCTTGTCTAGTCATGGTATGATGCCAAGCATAGCAACAAGGTGCCACATAAATTAAATCATCAAAGAAATAACAAGATAGATTATAAAGTAACAACACAAAGGGATCTACTTGATTGGCATCAATATATGAATTGTTGTATAATAGGAGATATCTCAAGAATATAAATATCTGGAACTGTCATCATCTACCAATTGGTAGAACTACGGAGATAAAGGAAAAAATATCACATGAAATCAAATAAAAACCCTTAGGTCAACAAGGAAGAATGACAAACCATCCTACGCCTTGCATCATCCCCAAAGGAAACAACAATGCAACTTACGACATATAGAAGAATGGTGATACAAATAGAAAGAATGTCAAAATGAATTTCGGTCCCTTTGTATCCTTGCACCTACAAGGGTGTCAAGGGTCATCCAAAGAGAACTTGACATAATAAAGCATCAAGCAACAAATTCCGGGGGAAAACAATCACATGCACTCATGACACAATAGAAATAAGGGCCACACTCGTAAGTCAACCTAAAGAAAATCATCCTCCTCCCAATCTTGCTCATCACCAATTTTGGTATGTGGACAAGATGCAAGAGGAACTGTAGCAAGTGCAGTGTAAGGAACAAGAGCCATACCTATATCATTATTATCTTCAAATTTTCTATCAAAATATAACATGATAGGTTATGTTGTGGGTTGTGAAGAATTATCCTTCTCTAGAGGAGATAAAGCACTAGTAGATGTCTCTTTTGCATTCGTCGGTGATAGACACTTGCAAGGAGGGAGATTCTCCTCTTCTATAGAAAGGAAAGCCATAGTACAATGACACTTCTTTATTTCTCTCATAATTTATTTCTCTTAGTTTTGTTTGTGATGTTTGTTAAGGGAACCGTAGTATCTTTCAACGTGGGTTCCTTTTCTTCCTTTACTTTAGGAACATTAGAAGAAACAAGAGAAATCACCAAAGGTTGAGAGAACATAGGGGTAGGGTTCCTCAATATGGGCTGCTCTTCCTTCTCAACTTGTGAAACAAGTGGAAGTACTTGAGCATCCACAAGCAGTTGAGAAACCTCAAGAAATAACTTATGCACAATCAATTTATTTCCACTAGTCTCTACAAAGGAAGGTGGGACAAAAGTAATATTGTGATTGTGGGGAGGTTTATTTTGTGCATGATGGTTGCCTCGTTGTCCTTGAAGGGATGGTGGAGGGGGAACCTCAACATATCTAATAGATGCTCGGGGACGTGGAAGAACCTTTTATTTGGGCTTAACTTCATTCGCCACTTGTGGGACAAGGGGAACTACTATCATAGCCTCAAAAGATCAAGGAGGTTTGGGGACATCACAAGGACGTATGTTACTAAGTGAAAACTTTGCAATTTTCTATGCTTTAAATTTTTGATATGACAAAAAGAATAAATCCTCTCTAGCTCGAGCAACTCCAACTAGTTTTGGCTAGAAGTAGGGTCATCCCACAATAATGGGTTACACTTTTTGGCCAAACTTGACATTGAAATCAACATTTTGAACTAAATATTCACTTTCTGACACCTATAGCCGCTAAACCATTAGGAATTTGAAGATGATGTGAACTAGTGATTTGTGAGATTTTGTTTGTAGATCCTATATATATATATATATTTAAAATTTGGAGTTAAATTGTAAAAAAATTTCTATCTCCTTTGATAACTAGTTTTTAATAGTAAACAATATTTTTTTAAAGTGATGTCTATTCCGTAGCACATAACTTTTTTTTCTACAAAGGATAAAATTTTGGTTCTTCTAAATTTAGATTGGCAACACTGATATACAGGGCATGCATTTGGTTTCATAATGTTTTGTTGATTTTTTTTTTAATTAAGTTTTGAAGTCAAACCAATTATAATTTAGATATAGTCGTATTCTATAAAACATAACTTTTTCTGTATGTATCAAAATTCAATTTCTCTTTTTTTGTTGAAATAAGGACATCAATACCTAGGTCATAGATATTTTTTGGAATTTTTTTTCACTAATTTACTAATTTTCCATGTGTGTAGAACAGAGAACTTGATGTTTGGTGAAAAACCTACATTCACAAGAAATTAAAAAAAATATAATTATCAAATTAAATATATTTAAAATTATACTTTTTGGGAAGCTTATAATAATGACTACATGCTTACAAAACATAAATTTTAAATGAATTCATTTGGTCTCCCAAAAGGTAAATCAAAAGTGGGTTTTTATCAACATTTTGATAGGTGTAGAGGAGACTCCATTATAGGTATGGTTTAAAACTAGCGGGGTTCTATCCAATGGGGTTTGAATCTAAGGGGGTTTGATCAAACCCTCTTCAATTAAAATCCTTTAAATGGAACCTTTCAAGGCTTAAATCATTATATTTCCTAGAAATATGTGATTTTAAAAAAAATCAGGATGTCCCAGAAAGTGTAACCCATTATTGTGGTAGCACTCAATAGTCAAGTGTAAAGTGTCCATGTCGAGCAATGATCTGGTACTGACTATGATGTATAGTGTGTACATGTCCCTCAAATGGAAACTTTAGGCACTTATGAACCATAGAGGGGACTACCTTCATGGAGCGGAGCCATGGTTGACCCAACTTCACATGAAATAAGTCTGATGTGCATATGATGACAAAAGTAACGTCTAATGATCTTGGCTTGACCTTGACATCAAGGGTCAAAGCACCAAGAGTTGGAAGGATAGACCCATTGTGTGCTCCAATTGTGATTTTTGATACATCATAGTTATCATGGTGTAAACCATGCATGTAGAGAAACTCCACAGATACTACATTTACCATGCATATAGGATCTATCATAGCACCTCTTATGGGTTTATCGTTGATTCAAATGGTGATGTATAGAGGTCCATCAGGAGCTTCAATAGTAGCATCATGAGGAGTAAAAGATATAGTGGGTTCAGTTCTGCTCGCTCTTTATGAGGGTGAGCATCTACCATACAAACATCACCTTCATAGTCTTGTTCTTGAACAATATAAGCAACATTAGATTCATGATGAGGTAATGGATTTGTATATATTTCTAGGTTTTGTTTAGGTGGAGCCATCGATTTATTTCCTTTGTTGTTTACTCCAGCAACCTGGATGACATTGGAATCAATGAGGTCTTGAACTTCATGTCTAAGATGCATACATCTTTCAATGTCATGACCGGTGGTGTGGTGAAATTGACAAAAGGCCTTTGAATCGAAAGAAGATGATTGCATCTTACTTGGATCGAGAGGACGAATGGGTGGAATCTTGATGAGATTGTTGTTCAATAGTTGCATCATTGTAGAGTGGAGAGAATCTAATAATGGTGTGAAATGTCTTGTCTTTGGTTTCAATTTATATGGGGCGAGAGTAGGAAATCATCTAGCCGCCACATGTTTTCTTATGTTATTAGCTGAAATTGCATTGATTTTGATGAAATTTTTGTGTCTTTTGAATGAATGATTGTGTGAGGCTTCAAATTGACCAACCGGAGCCAATGAGGGATTATTCTCATACTAACTAACTGATAGTTGGTAATCAAGAGCCATGCAAAGATGAGTGAAAGATTCATAATGCATCAACAATATTTTGTCACGGATGTGAGATTGTATATTTCCAATGAAGATTTTTTGTAAATCAGCATCCATAATAGAATATTGAACTTGTGAAAAGAGAGCTTGATAACACCCCATAAAATCTATTACTTTCTCTTTTATTTCTTTTTTGCAATGAACCAAGTCGGTCAAAGAGACTTGAGGTCCAATGTTCACTTGAAAGTGTTCGAGGAACTTATTGATTAGTTTTGAAAAAGAAGTGATTGAATTAGGAGGTAATGAGCAAAACCAATCCAAGGCTGAGTCTCCGAGTGACCTAGGAAAGATTTTTTCCAAAATTTGCATATTCAAAGAAGAAATCACTACACATAGCTATAAAGACTGACACATGGTTGTTAGGGTCTCCCTTCCCATTATACTTCTCAAAGTAGGGGGTTTCAAACTTCTTGGGCATTTGAGCTCTTAGGATAGGATAAGATAAAGGTCTACAAATATAATGTGATGTCATAGAGGGTTTCGAGGGACTTTGGTTTATGCTTGCTAATTGTTGTTGGATGGAGTTCATATTTTGGAAAAGTTGACTGATGACAGGGTCGAAAGGTGAACTAGATTGAGATGGGTATGAATGGCTAAGGCTAACCATAGGTTGTGATACTGTATGATTGGCCTTTTGGAAAGTGATATTAGACTTAGTTTGATTTGATGTAGGTGAGGTGACACTAGGTGTGGTATTTAGATAATTGAAGGAAATGGTACTATAATGACGAACAAGATTCCCAGTGGATAACCCAACATGTGGTAGCACTATTACGTGGTTGTGTAGTTGTAGTGAGAATAATAGAAGTGTATGTAGGAATAGGGAGTTTTGGTATGGGTGCTAACACTTGAGTTCCTATTTGATTAGAAGAAGTCACATTAGTGATGATTTCGGCGCAACTACATGCAGATAAAATGTTGTTGTGTACTATATGAGCAAGGCCACACAAGACTTCTAATCCCTTTTTTCCTTCAAGAAATAGACTTCTTAGACTCAAAAATAGGGATGACCTCTTCAACTATATGTTCTGATCTGAAAATTAGCCAACTCCATGTCTAATCTTTGAATTTGAGCTTCAGGAACATGAGCCACAAGGTCATCTATGTTGATGGATTCAAGAAAAGTTGATGCTTATGGGATATGTGAAATAGGGATATCAGGAAGAAGTGATTGACCTTCTTGTATGATTGGACTTGCAAATTGGGGTTCTGATGTGTTGTTTTCAGATTTATTCAAAGCATTAGAACCTATAATTTGAAGACTTATTCACGCAAGAGTGTTTGAATTAGAGCACCGAGTCACAAAACTCATAAATTGTTTACAAGCCTTAATGACACACAAGATGCACACAAATAAGAGATGAATGATGTGATGAAACAAAAGTTTGACTTTTTGTTTAAATGAACCAATGTTTTGCACTTTTTGTCAAATGAAATCAAATATAATGTAATAATAAATCCTTGATCAATTTCAACTCTACTCAAAGCAAATTAGATATCATGTTCATACTCATCTTCAAATCAAACCCTAAATTTAATGTTATTTTAAAAAATGTATCAATCCAAAAATTGTTCTTCCTTTGAAATTTCAAAACCAGATGGCACATATGATGTATTAGAGAAAAGAAACATCAGATTTGAAATGTAAATGTCATTAGAAAAATCTGAAACAAGATATGAATCACAAACCCTAGATTTCAATCTAAAAATGTAACCTTTTTTTGACAAACCCTAGAAATGAATAGGTTCAAATGACAAATAAAGCACTAGGAAATGATTACTGAATGCAATACCAATCAGATATGATGCAAAAATCAGAACTTCAAATCTTTCTATGATGATTTAAAACCTATGAAATGAAAACAATGTAATAAATGTGCTTCTTCTAAGCCTAAAATGCTTGATTTTCAATTTTCAATGCAAATATGCAAGAATGTATTTTTCTTAAACACAAATATGATATGATATAGTAGATGAAATCAATTTAACCATGCTACAAAGATATGAAACAACTCACCAATCTATAAACCCTAGGTTCAAGACTAGCTAGGTTTTCTAGGAATGCAAGGTTTATGTAAACCCTAATGTTGAAACAATGTAAAAATAAGCTATGTAGGTATGCAAAATCATCAATGAATTCAATCCTAATCAAATATAGGGCAGAAAAAAACTTAGATCTAAAGAAAGAAGGATGCAAGGATGCAAAATACGTCAGGTTCACCAAAATGTTTTATGGAAAAGAGAGATCTAGCCTAAGAGGTTAAACTAGGTCAAACCCTCTTCCATTTAACATTGAGACACAAACCAAGCTTGGATTCTACCCATGAAGGAGAGCCAAACTATAGGGTTTTTGTCCCTTTGTTGTATAGAGGAGTGTCAACCAAATTCAACCAAAACTAACCAACCAAACTAGGGCAAAAGATGAAACCCTAATTGACCAAGATTTGCAAATAGACGACTATCAAAAATAGATATAGAGATTCTGAAAGTAGAGCAGAGATTAGGAGACAGAGAAGAACCTAGATCTAAATTTAGGAGCACATAAGTATAATGGAATTGGGTGCCCTAGACCCTAATTAGGGTTTTTTAGAATGTCTGAGCTTCACCTCTCTTGTACCTACAAAACCTTCCTTCTTCCTAGATCTTATCTTCTGAAACCTATTACTTCGACTTGCACACAAGTAAAGAGGAAAAGGTTGTGCATGTTTAGGGGATTGTCTTAGTCAAACATCGTGTTGGTGTTTCCACCTTCACTACAATAATGATTAGTGATCCAAGAGTGTGTGCCCTAGGAGGGCAGAGACAAGATCAACAATATATGATGCAAGTATGAATGAAAATAGCTTGAACTTCCTTTAAGACCTACAAATGAGCACTCAAGATAACTCAAGATCATGCACCAACAAGGAGATAGATAAAGATAGCTTGAACTTCCTTTAAGACCTACAAATGAGCATCATAACATCCACAAGCATGTAGCAATTCCAAGCATGAAGGGCACTTGAGCATAGGAGATCAATCATGTAAGCAATTCTAATTCTTCTCTTGTCCATCTAGGTGTAAAATGAATTGTAAAACTCCTTTATATATGCATTCCCACTCATCAATAATGAATAAAACCAAATGACGCCGACATGTAAAAGCTAAGGAGGTGTTCTAAGCTGACACCATAAAAATAGGGCTAAGTAACCATCTGGGACCAGGGCGCTAAGCACCCTGATTCTTTATCCCTACAAACTCTGGAGAGTGTCATTTAAAGTGGGCTTAGACTAGTCCTAACTTTATTTTGTTGGGATTATTCAGTAGGATCAAGATTTAATCATTTAATGTTCAAAAAGGTGTTAAAATAGGTCCTGATTAACAAAGGGTAAATGTTTTACTCCATAGCAGATATGTTTTCTTTTCGTCCAAGTCGCCTATTAAAGGTCGATAGCTTAGTAGGAGGTTGATAGTTCTATATAAGGCTGATAAGCTTGTATAAGTCAAAAGATTTGTTTAAGGCCAATGGCTTTGTATGCATTCATATGCAGACAAGAATGTAAAAGAAAATCATTTTCTTATGCCTATAGAGGCAAATTATTATTTATCCTTATGATGGCTAAGAATAGCCAAGAGCTTATCTTGCAATACCTATATCTTAGATAAGAGTGGCAATAGTTTATCTTGTATTATCTTTAATCTTGGATGAGAATGGCCAATAGTTTCCTTGTATTATCTTATTTTGGCAGTGATATGACCATTTGATATGAGTAAGTATCCTTACAATGGCAGTGATAAAGCCATTAGATACAAACACTCATCTTTATAAAGGCAGAAGCAAACATATACTTGTTTATATGAAACATAGCGACATGAAAATTGTTTAAAAACAACACGACATCAATAATTACAGGAGTTATATAAGCATTATATTAAGAGGGAATACATATTATGTGAATCCGCACAAGACTAAGTGATTAAAACTCACATTATAGACCTCTATAATTCTTGAGATAAGCGTATTGAATACATTCCATGTGGTTGAGTAATCTAACTTTAGGAAGAAGTTACGAATACTCAGAGATTCATTCCAATATATTATGACATAAAGAATTATTTAAATCAATGCATTTTGTTTATTCCTTGAAAATGAGATTATGGTTGACTAGACATTGAGTAGTTGACAGGTGTCAAAGACCCTAGATTGCAAGGACGCAAAGAGGGGCTCAATGTATTCTTTTTAAGTCATCTAGACTATTATCTTGTAGCTGTCTAGTTGACCTTTAGTTGAAGGTATACTAGTGATGCCAATTAGATAGGTATAGGGTAACACTTACTAAGTGTCTTTTTTACCTTTAAACTAAAAAGAGAATAGAAGAATGTTGTCTTCAAGTCGAGAAAGAGGTGTGTGAATAATCGACTCATTAATATGAAAATTTGGCCAAAGTAATGCAAAATCACTGCTTGCTTTGTCAGTTCACTGTGTCCTTGTTTGCATGAGCAGTTAGGTTGGTTGTACAAGGCTAGAGGTAGGCTAGAAGTAGTATAACCAATTTTTTTTCTAGAACACAACACTAGTTCTCAGATGGCACATTGAATCAGTTTCATTCTCACTATCTATACCATCATGAAGGGTAGGGCCACTTCTAGTAGAAAGGTGAGTGGGGGACCACTGGTATGTGGTTGGAGGAAAAGTGCCCGAGTGATGCTCTCCCTCCTACAGTTGATTTGTCAAAGACTTGTGACACATAAGACATTACTTCATTTATTCATGTAATTGTATAAAGTTGTAAGTCATAATTAATGTGACCTTCCAATATTGTACTAAACAATTATTATTTAATCATAAATGTACTTGCTTTACTTCTTGTGATAAAAAAATATAGTGATTTGTCAATTATTTTTCAAATGTTATTTATCACATTTAGATGTGGATGTTACATATGGTATCAGAGCTACCAGGTTCATCTCTTGGACCTAGGAGCTTATTGTGAGTTTTTACAAATTAGCAGATAAGCTAACACCAAAATGTTGTTCTTATGCTAGAATGGTAGGGAAAAGAACATGAAAGAAAGAAAAGAAAAGAAAGAGGAAGAACTTGCTCAAAACCAATATAAAGAAAGAACCTTCTTCTTAAATAAAAATCAAGGAACCAATGAGCTATACAAGAGGGGCTTGGCTTACTGACTCCGAGACACTTGCTGATGCACTTAAGCATATCCATTTAGAAAGGAAGAAGAAGATAGAGGCAACAAAGAAGTCAACAACCCCCATTTTGTTAAAATCAGTAAACAATCTGCTCACTGTGACATGCCCTTCGGGTGTAGTCACGATGCACCTGTTATAGCAAAAGAGGTGATGGTAGAGTACCTGCAAGTACATCCACCCTCTAAGTTTGTTTTAATGGACTTTGATGGGGAAGAGGAACCCAAAGAAATGCCTCTATCTGATAGTGACATGTAGTCACATATATAAAAGAAATTTTGTACCTACATAAGGATGTAAAATCCACCTACGTAAATAAATAAAATTTTGGGTTTTTGTGTAACAATTGTATTTGTGAAAATTTTATGAGTTTCTATATCTTGAGCATGAATTTTTAACTTAGTATTTAATGTTCATTATTAATGGGTCTCTATATAATTGATAGGTGTGGATAAGTGCCATCATGGTACGCACAAGAATCAATCCAGGAGGGAGCCAAGATTGTTCAAGTCCTATAGAGAATCCAATGGCCAAACTAGATCAAATCTTGTCTATTTTAAATGAAACTAAGGAAAGGTTGGGAATCCTAGAACAAGAAGCGAGAGGGATAGGAGACTAAGGAAATAACAAAGAACCCAGTCTTGAAAAGGAGAAAATAACACTCAAGAGAATAGTTTCCACAGTGAAACTAAGGAAATTAACTAGGACTCTTGAGTCCAAAGTGAGATGAGGTCTCGTCTCACCAATGAGTTGGATAGAGACATGAAAAAGTTCACGCCTCCTAAGTTTGATGGAACCATGAGTGGTGATGCAGCCAAAGCATGGCTAACTGAAATGGAAAAAGTACTTTGAGATACAAAACTACTCTGAGATTCACCAGGGCAGTCTGGGGAGCCTACCAACTAGTAGGGGAAGCATCCACATGGTGGATGAACAAGAAGATGGAACTAGGGTTAACTTCCTTAAGTTTGACTTGGGATTAATTTGTGGGTATTTTTAGAAATAGATGGTTACCCCAACTATACTTTGATCAAAAATTGACCGATTTCCAAAATCTTTGTCAAGGGGACATGAGAGTCACATAATATTGAGATAAATTTACTAGGTTATTGAAATACATGTGTCAAGACCAGAAAGATGAAAGGTTCAGAATAAGAAAATTCATTATGGGCCTAAATGCTCAAATTGGGGGAGAAGTGGATGTCCCTGGACCCACAACCATGGACCAAGTTTTTGAGAAAGCTATAAAGCAAGAGAAAAAAACTTAAATCTATTTTGGCATAATGGGAGAAATCCTGTAAGAAGTTCAATTGGAACTATTTATCTACATCCTTCAAAAAGAAAAATGGAAATCGAGAGACTAAAGGAAAGAACCAGGGAAGAGGTTTTAAAAATAACAAAAATGAACCTAAGGATTAGAAAAAGGATAATAATTCTAAAAAGAATGGTGACAATTCCAATTGTTCCATGGGAAAGAAAGGACCCGCTAGAGGATGTTTTGCATGTGGAGGAGACCACTACGCTAACCAATGTCCCAATAAGAACCAAGGAAACCCATATCGTGGCAACCCTTTTCCATCTCAACAAATTGCCTTCCAATAGAGGATTCATGCTACCATGGATAATCGTCAAGAAAAAATATTATATCACCCACATCGAGACTATAGGTACTTTATTTGGAAATCCAATTTCCATTCTTATAGACACATGTGCAACTAAAATTTTCATAACTCCTAGGATACTCAGTAAAATTCATAGACAAGTCAGTTTCATGGCTAAGCCATGTTCAGTAGAATATGCAAACAAGACAAGAGATCAAGTAGAGAAATGCCTTTTTGAGACTAGATTGAACCTACCAGCCTTTTCAATAGAAGTTAATTTGTATGTAGCCCCTCTAGGATCTTATGATGTTATCTTAGGGATGAACTGGTTGTGGCAACATAGAGCAAAAGTGGACTATTTTTCCAAGACAATAGAATGTCTTGATGATGTTGGAAACACAGTCTTAATTCAAGGAATCCAACATGAAATGAAAATTAGACAAATTTCTACCATGCAACTGAAAAGAGACAATTGGAAGGATTGTCAGATGTCTGTGGTCAAGATGGAAGCGTTAAATGAGAATGGTGAGTCGTTGGGGAAATCAAAGGAATCTTCAAAGGAAGAATATCCTTTTCTTCATAATTATCAAGATGTATTCCCTGAAGACCTCCTAGGTCTACCCCCAAAAAAGGCTTTTGACTTTTCTATTGATATCATTCCTATTGGCAAGAGACACTATATGGCTTCATGAATGTTGTCATTAATGGCAGCAAAGCTCATCCCACCCATCCACAGGGCATGATATGTCTATACCGGAAGTCAGGTTGAAGAATGTTGTGGTCCAGTAAATAAGAACAGAGCATGTGGCAAGGTCTGACAGTCAGGTCCAGATCTCTCAAAGGAAGTATCTCAATAAAGTGCAGTTTTGGGGAAAGTCAAGAGGAGTACCTTGACTGATAGATTCCAGGGATTGAGCCTCCAGTGATGGAAGAGAGAAGAGACATGAGCACTTGAGTGTTGGGTGCCTATTTGACAGAATAGACAGGGGAAGAACTAACCGGTAGAGCATTAGACCTAAATCCAGATGAGATATTGATAGTGATCAAGCTTCTTGAGGTATCATTCATGATTGGTTGACATAATTGATGACTTTTATAAGCATCTCCTTGATACACATCACTTGGCAAGCAAGGATTCAGCTGACAGATCAAATTTTGGGATAATATTGACTATTCCGGATGCTGACTAGAAAGGTGTTGAAATCATTTGTGTGGATATATATACTAGAGGGATTTAGATGTGAGGTAGAGTGTTGTGTGAAGGAAAGTAGAAGAGTAGTGTGAAGGCAGTAAGACAGGTCTGGAATGTGACAGGACAATAGCACCAAGAAGAGGTAGAATGAAGTGCAGCAGATCAGTATATTGAACCTAACCAGAACTGAACCTCAACATGTGTGGATGCTTCTCATCAGTTCAAGTATCTTATCACCTTATACCTTATAGACAGTGAGTCTCTTGTACGTAGTGAGCCTCTTGTGAGTAGTGTGCTCGGGCAGTGAGCCCAATTGGCAAGTGCCATTTTTGTACTATCTTATTCTTCTAACAGAGAATACAATCTTGGGTTAATCACCCCGTGGTTTTTCCCTTAAGAGGGTTTTCCACGTCAAAATCATTGTGTCATGTGTATTGATGTTATTTCCACTTCATGGTTATGTTTTCTTATTTGATTTAATGCTACATTAATTGTTAAGGAAGATCAGAAAGCTGGAATAATTAAGATAACTGATTCACCCCCCCTCTCAATTATCAACAATTGGTATCAGAGCTAAGTTCCTCCAAACAAAGCCTAATAGCTTGAGGAAGATCTAGGAATATCAATGGATATGTATGGTATGAGGGAACAACTTCAGTCTGCCCTAGATGATCTTGAGTAATCTCATTCCGAAGTCAACAACTTGAAGGAAAGACTCAAATAGGCTGATGATTTCATAAATGAGCTAAAAGAGAAACTGAGTATCTCTATGAAAAAGAGAAAGGAACTACTTCAGCAATTGGCAAGTCAAGGTGAAGCCAATGATACAAATGAAGATCTGAAGGAGAAAACCAAGTTATGTGAAAAGTTATCAAAAGAGGTCATTATGATAAGACATGAAATGGAATCAGGAGTTATAAAATTCACCCAAGAAATTGAAGAGAAAAGAAAAACTGAAGATGATCTAAGACAATCTCTCAAGGAGAAGTCAGAAGACTGCCACAAAATGGATAGAATAATGAGGCATCTAGAATCTAATCTTGAAGAAGCTAGAGATAATGAAGAACAACTTGAGAATCAAATTGATACTCTTAAAAGGGATCTTCAAACAACAAATAAATACAAAGAGAAATTCAAGATAAGCTCTGCTCAACTTGAAGTTCTTCTTTAAAGCCAAAAGAGGGTAGATGACAAGCAAGGCTTGGGGTATGAAAAAGGTGAAAGCTCCAGATCCGATTAGAAGAACTCTAGATCAAAAAATCCAAGAAAAAGGCCTAGAAGACCTCTGGTAAGGCAACCAAATGCTCAAAGATATCCATCTTTCAATGGATACTGCCACAACTGCAATAACTTTGGTCATAAAGCAAATCAATGCAGAAGAAGAATGAATCAGACTAATACATCCTTCTCCGGACAGTGTTTCAATTGCAAAAGGTATGGTCACAAATCCCATGAGTGTAGAAACATGCAAATGAACAATTCATTCAATGGTAGATGCTTTGCATGCAATAGAATGGGACATATGGCTAATCAGTGTAGATCAAGAGGATATCAGTCAAATATGCAAAGAAATGTTATTTGCTACAATTGCAATAGATCCGATCATATTGCCAAATTCTGTAGAAGTAAGAATCAAGACAAAAGGGGTCCAAAACATCATAATCATAACCAAGACAAAGGAAAAGGAAAAGTGAAGGCGGATGAAATTCAAAGGGAGATGAATAAGATATGGGTGAAGAGAAGCACAGAGAATGTTGGGGATGGATCCGCACCAGAATTTGGTGCTAATAATCCTTCTAGAAATTGAATAGATGAGCTCTGGTTCAGGGGGAGTCACTAAGAAAAACCAATTCCCCCAACCAGTCAATTGGTGCCTGAAATTGGCACATGGGAAGTTGTCGATTAAAGGGTTCTTAGAGAAACATCTAAAGTAGGTTTGGTAAAGATATGAAAGATCCGCAAGAAGATTTGAAGAGTCTAATCTACCAAGATTGATCCGGTTTAACAATCATCCAATAAAAATAGGATTCTCACAGTTAGATCCAACTTGATTCAAAAATTGTGGAATCTTGATCTACGGATAGATCAAATGATTAGGGAAAGGAAGATAGATTGTCACTATTCACCAAGAATAACTCTAAGTGTATCTCAGTGATCCAGAAAAGATCTGTCTTAGAATAAGAAGAACAAGGCAACTGGAATGACTTTAGTTGTGCATTTATTACAGTGTGGAATTAGGGCTTTCCCAAAAATAAAAGGGTTCATTTGTTCGTCATTTGCACATTTACATTCAAGAAGAAAAGAAAAGGAGCTCTACAACAAATTGTTTCAAATTTCTTAAAGATCAACCGTTGAAGTCGATTCATCTAGCAAATTAATCCGGCTCATTCAGTGAACCCTAGAAGCATAAAAGGTATTTTCCGTTGAATATCTCTCTGTAAATCTTTTGAAGATGGCTACTCCAAATGTTGTAAAGATTTCTAATAGGCCTCACCCTAAATTTAAGAAACATCCCTACAAATCTTTAGAAGTGGATCCCTTAGGCACATTTTCCAGCATTCTGCATGGGGTATTACATGTTGAAGACATTAGGGCATATATTCATGCAAACATTGAGGAATTCGGAGACTCCAAACTAATGGATATTTACCACAAGGAATTGATAGATGACTCATTTGATCTCAAACCCCAATACAAGGTCATCAGGGATAAGCATTTCAGTCAGTGCATTCATTTCCCCTATTTTGTTGAAGATGAATGGGTCCAATATGTTTTAAGAAAAATGCGTGACAACTTCATGTGGTTGAACAGGCTACTTAAGATCACTAAGGATGCCATTAGGGCTGTAACTGGATTACACTCAATCGATGGGTTACCTACTCTAAAATCAATCAAAAATCAAACTATGAGTGAGGCTATCAGATCTAAATTTGATAAAAGAGCAATGACAATTGAGGATATCATAGATCTAGACATCAAGTTTGCCTCCATGATTATTGGCTACAAGATATATCACTCCAGTAGAGAAAATTCTATATCTGGAACAACAATCTACACTGCTCATGAAATGTTGAGAAAGAATGGAGATTATGATCTTTGTGAACTGCTTCTGAACCAACTGATAGAAAACCTACAAAAGATCAAGAAGGACAAGAAGAACTCTTTCAAGTATGGTGGGCTGATACCGTGTTTGTTCTTTTACTTTATGAATGAGCTGCCCAGATCTAGTGGTTGGCCAAGTATGGCAGAATGACAGACCTGTTGCAATTCAAATTAGAGATTACTTGCACGGACTTGGTGATGCCAAGGCACAAAACATAGCACTCTGGGGCTACTTCAAGAACTTTTAGAATATAATGTAATCCAGAGAGAGAATCCCCCAATCTCTAGTTGAAAAGTATAAGGACACAATTTGCTTTATGGTAGAAACTGATCAGTGCCTAATGGAGGCAGTGGAGCCAAGGGTAGTCTGGATCATGCCAATGGGGTATGAAGTAGATGAGAAAATAGTAGAGCTACATGTTCAACACATGATCAGTCAACCCAAGGATCCTAAGGCAGAAAGGTTTGGAACCTTTGAAGAGCTGAGTGTGAAGATTCATGTGGAGCTAAGGCAACTAGAGATGAAGAGAAAAGTGAGAAAAGAAGTAGAGAATGTTGCCAAAAGGTATGGTATCTCAAAAGAGGCACTTGATGCAAATAGAGAAAAGATGGAAAGAGTAGAAAAAGAAAAGGAAGAGGCAGAAAAAGAAAGTGCTCCAGTAGAAGCCCCCTCTCGGACCAGATCCTCTAAGAGCTCTACATCGGCCACTGCTAAGAGCTCAAAGGCATCAAAACTGGAAGCAAAATCATCTGGTAAAGGAGAAAAGAGAACAAAGACAAAGGCAACAAGGTCTTATATCAGTCAGAAGGATGAAGAAGAGACAGAATCTGATGAAGAGATCAAGAAGATGAGGAAGAAGAAGAAAGTATCTGGTGAAGACAAGGAGGCAGAGGCAGAAGAGTTTGTTGAAAGGCCCACTTTGTTCTTAGATGATGTAGTTAAAGCAGTTACTATGGATGGGAACCTGCAACCAATAATAGAATTCTATGATGCATATAATGATGCAAATAGAAAGATCTTGGAGGAAACCACAGTTAAGTACTTGAACATATACAAGAAAGCATTTATTGAAATAATTTCTCTAATTCCTAAAAGTTTAGAGAAGGAACTTGAAATGAGAAAAGAAAATGCCAAGGCTAAGGACTTAGAGATTAGAGAACAAATAGCTATTCAGCTATATCCTTCAATTACTCCGAAACAAATGGATATGATCTTCAAAGATTGCAAGGATGAGTTCCAGAGTAAGGCTAGAATGAATCAACTCATGCTTGGAGAAACTGATAAAGTGGCAAAAGAAATAGAAGAAATCCTCCGGAATGCCTATAAAAGATTCAATATTCCTGTTATAGAGGATTTAGGTGATGATCCCTTGGGAATGGATAACAAAGAAGAATCTACTGTAGTAGAAGAGGTAAAGGAGATAGGTGAAGAAAAAGATAAGGACTTAGAATCCTCTGCTCCGGAAGAGGAGGTCCATGAACAAGAAAACATCTCTCCTCTGGTTTCCCCTGTAGACTCTGGATCTAAAGAAAAAGAAAGAGTAGAAGAGAAGATCAGTCAAGAAGCAGAGGAGAAGGAAAAAGAAGATGACAGTAGTAAGGCTGCAGAAGGAGAGAAAAATCCAACAGAAAAGACCACAGAGGATAGTGGTAAGGTTGCAAAAGGGGACAAAACCCTTTCACCGGCAAGAGACACAACATAAGCAGTTGAAGAATTCTTAACCAAGGAGATGATGGAATTTGATGAATCGGAACTTCTTCAAGGACCATTCAATTTTGAATCCCTCTCCTCAATTCAAACGATGAAGCTAGCATCCTTTACTTTAGCAAAGGCAAAAGAAAAACTTCTAAAGTCTCACATGGAAGACTGCAAGCTCATAGAAACTGCATCCGGTGTATTGGAGAATATCATTCCATCTTTTCAGAAGGATCCCTTAGCCTCTTCATCCGGTAATCTCAAATCTCTAGTTAATAGTGTTAGCACACATTTTGATTCCTTAGAGAAGTCAGCAGAAGATAAAGCCTGGAAGGAGTTTTTGGAAAAAAGATTCTCTGAAGTACAAGGACTAATAACCAATGATAGGAGAAATATGGATATATGGATAAAGAGCTTAGAAAATGCTCTTAAAGATGACAGGGAAATGTATTAATTTTGTCTATCATGGTCCAAAGTAACAATGGAGATTGAGAAGAAAGTGAAAGAACAGGGGGATAAACTAACAAGACTATCTTAGAATTTTGATCCTCTTACCACTTCCATAATAAATCAAGAATGTTAGACTATTGCAGTCTTGAATGAAATTAAGAAGCTTGAGAAGGAGAAGAAAAATAGAATAAGTAGGTTGAGTGAACTTAGAGGGATAATTATCCCTAAGTTAGAGGCAATGCATGAAGCCCTAAATGATGCTCAAACCATAGCCCGGCCCAGTGATTCGATAGATCTGAAGAGGACAGAAGCTTTTGCATTCCTATTGAGTGGTCACATCTCAATTTTGGACAGGATGAAGCTAAGTTGGGCAATAGAAGTTGTACAATTGAGGAATACTTTTGCAGATATATTAAAGTATATGTAAAGTATAACCAGATAATATACTTATGCGATTAAGTATAGATTGAGTTTTGCAAATTTTGGTGTACGGACCCCACCCTTTGCCATTGGTGTCAAAGGGGGAGTGAGGAATAGTGAAAAATGAGGAATCCAGCTAAGGGGGAGCTCCAAAAAATGTACATAAGAATAGAGCATTAGCCAAGGGGGAGTATAGTGTGACACTTAGTTATTTTTCACTAAGTGTTGCCATCAATGCCAAAGGGGGAGATTGTTGGCAAGAGACACTATATGGCTTCATGAATTTTGTCATTGATGGAAACAAAGTTCATCCCACCCATCCGCAGGGCATGATATGTCTATACCGGAAGTCAGGTTGAAGAATGTTGTGGTTCGGTAAACAAGAACATAGCATGTGGCAAGGTCTGACAATTAGGTCTGGATCTCTCAGAGGAAGTATCTCAGTAAAGTGCAATTTTGGGGAAAGTCAAGAGGAGTATCTTGACTGATAGATTCCAAGGATTGAGCCTCCAGTGATGGAAGAGAGAAGAGACATGAGCACTTGAGTGTTGGGTTCCTGTTTGGCAGAATAGACAGAGGAAGAACTGACCAGTAGAGCATCAGACCTAAATCTAGATGAGATATTGATAGTGATCAAGCTTCTTGATGTATCATTCATGATTGGCCAACATAATTGATGACTTCTATAAGCATCTCCTTGATACGCATCACTTGGCAAGCAAGGATTCAGTCGATAGATCAAAGTTTGGGATAATATTGACTATTCTGGATGCCGACTAGAAAGGTGTTGAAATCATTTGTGTGGATATATATACCAGATGGATTTAGATGTGAAGTAGAGTGTTGTGTGTTGTGTTGTGTGAAGGAAAGTAGAAGAGCAGTGTGAAGGCAGTAAGACAGGTCCAGAATGTGACAGGACAACAGCACCAAGAAGAGGTAGAATGAAGTGCAGCAGATCAGTATGTTGAACCTAACCAAAACTAAACCTCAGCATGTGTGGATGCTTCTCATCAGTTCAAGTATCATATCACCTTATACCTTGTAGACAGTGAGTCTCTTGTAGGCAGTGAGCCTCTTGTGAGTAGTGTACTCAGGTAGTGAGCCCAATTGGCAAGTGCCATTTTTGTACTATCTTATTCTTCTAATAGAGAATACAATCTTGGGTTAATCACCCCGTGGTTTTTCCCTTAACAGGGTTTTCCACATCAAAATCATTGTGTCATGTGTATTGATGTTATTTCCACTTCATGGTTATGTTTGCTTATTTGATTTAATGTTGCATTAATTGTTAAGGAAGATCAAAAAGCTGGAATAATTAAGACAACTGATTCACCCCCCTCTCAGTTATCAACAATTCCTAGTTCCGAACTAGTGTCTAAAGCACCATATTGAATGACCACAATAGAACCGATGAAACTAAAATCTCAACTTCAAGAGTTGTTAGCAAAAGGGTTGATTAGACCCAATGTTTCATCGCGGGGAGCACCGATGATTTTTTTCAAGAAGAAAGATGACACCCTACATTCAAATAGGCTATTAGCCTCATAGAATATACATATGCAGAGCACAACCACATACAGAGCATAGACACATGTAAATCATTAGGATAAGTTTATAAATAAGAAAAAGACTTGTTAAGATCATTCCATAGTCTCTCCTATCTGATCTTGTTTTCCCTTTTCTCTTACTGTCCCAGCTTCCATTTCTCCTTCTATCATTTTCTTTCTTAACCCCCCCAAAAAATTCAAGTGATTCTCTATATCTCCCCCTGAAACCAAAGAACAACAATAATTGTTCCTGAAATGCTACTTCATGGCTTTATAACAGAATAAGAGCCGCAACCTAGTCAAGCTTGTATATCAACACGAATTGTGGCTCAATGCCATTCCTTATTGCCTATTCATGGATTTAGCATAGGAAGCTTTTAAGCACTAAAACTTAGTTGAACTGTCACCTTAAAATATGGGAAGGTGGCACTATCATACTCCCAATAAGTTTTTTTTATTTGGCCTTTGGTGGAGGCTTATCATACCCACGAAGTGCATAATATTTTACAAATTAAACTAGCAAAGAATGTTTATAAATATATGGATAATACATATCTTGTATATATATATGTATTCATCTCACATATATATACCTATATATATTATTTACATATATGTATAACCATTTCTCAAATCGATTAACACTGACAACATAACATTAAACACTTTTAATTTCCATTACAAAAAAGAGACCATGACCCAACTTGACTCAACTAGGTTCAACTTAGCCTAACAACTTTGTTAATAGCTCAAATTGACTCTACGTGGTTAAAAATAGACCTACATGATTGTGTAGAAACTCAAATGGAAATACCTAATTTTTTGAAGTCTATTCTCCTCTCCTGGGTGATTATCTCCCTCACTCTCTGGGGAGCAAGAAGTTGTCCTACATTTCACTTAGAGAAACATTCACGTAGTTAGTTGTAAAAAAATCACAACATAACATAATGTGGATTAAATATGATATATTCATTCAAATGCAAAAACATCTCATTGCATATTATTTCATCAAAACATTAAATATCATAATGACATCATCTTGCATCAAAATAGTATTTAACATAAAAGTTAAAAGTAAATTGGTCCATCAAAAATGGGGTGTAACACACACCCTCTTTTGGATTTATATGCCACCTCTTATAACCATTTATTTTTCTTTATCTAAGTAGTTGTAACCATGTATTTTGGTATTTACCAAGTAGGTAAAACTTCTGCTATTTTGGGTAGTTGGAGTTATTACACCTCTTGGATGTATCTACCCTTATTTTTCTTTTATATATATATAACACTCTTTTTCACCTCTTCTAGTTAGTGAGAGTAATGTGAGAATTCTCAAAATTCTCTTGCAGTTTGTCTCTTGAGTTCTCTCTTTTAGGATAATCTCTCCATTCCTCTACTTTGATCTTCGATCATCTATCAATAGGAGTGCATGTGATCTATGACTAACAACAAATCTTGGCTTTGATTCTCATTTCTCATAGAATCTAACATGGTATCCGAGCCTAGTTCTATGGTATAATTCATTTTTGTAGTCCTAATATTTGAGAGATTTTGAGACTAATAATTACTATTTTTTTTCTCAAAAACCCAGTATGCTCTTCTCTTGCATCCTCAGATGATCTGAAGAATTAGAATAAGCATCTAAATTACTTTGGTTTGCATACATTGTTCTTGTGAGATCTGGGTGATTACAGCTTTTTGGTAATCCTGGAGGTATTTTAGCTATTCCATAGCATCCAGAAGGCTCGAGAAAGTCAAGAGTGACTTTTGTTTCACCAAATGAGAGATTGGAGGACTAGTTGCAATAGAGATTTTTAGAGAGGTTCTAGAAGGTAGTTGTCAAATTGAAGCACCTTCATCCCAAAGGATGTTGCTATTGCACTTAGGAGGCTCAAAAACCTAAAGATCGACTACCAAATCATTGAATTTAGAGCCAAGAGCCTCTAAGGCAACTTTTTTAACTTCTTGGTCATACCATACACCATACAGTACAGACGTACCACGCGCCATATAGTACGGCCATATAGAAATCCATGCAAAAATAAAATTTAAAAAAAATAGGTGGAGTGGTGCTCCTGCAAGATCCCTACGGCACCAACACCTAGGCAGAGCTCCACCACAACCAGCGGCTGCCCCCAATGCATAGTCAAGCCACTATTGTGCCTTCACATGGGTGATAGACAACTCTGCCAACACCTCCAATAGCCGTGCCATTGGCGGCGAAAACAACCTCCCACCGTTGCCCTTTGTGTGGTGCTTAAAGCACTGTCTACCGCCCCTGTGACTGCTTCATCTCCACTACAAGAGGCCTTCTTAAGGCCATGTTGCAAGTGCTCTGCCCCTAGTAAAACCCAGTGTTTTTGGCATTTGGTGGTTTCACGCTTGAATTGGGCAGTTGTCATTTTAAACTCAGGTGGTTTTGACATATGAACGATGATTTTTCAAAAAAATAAAGGCAGTTTTGAAAACCTGATGATTGAGAGAATATTCCTACAAAATCTAGAATATTCTAGTGCTAACATCAGCATGACGTCATCATTCTACCTTCCCAAGCTTGCCCCCTCTTCGTTGAGCTTCACAGTTTTGTAGGCCAACTTCGAGAGGCCCATTCTCAGCCATATGGAGGCCTTTTTTGGTGTTTTTTTTAATTTGGGTTAGAATTTCACACTTTATGCCATGGTGATTTTTTTTTCTAATTTGATGCTCCATTTTTTATAAATTGAGGATTCTTCCAAAATTTTCTACGTTTCTCATTTTGAGACCTTCCGAGAGCCATAAATTGTGCAAACAAACTCCTTTTTGGGTGTCATTTTTTTCAAAGTTCATATTTTTCTGCATACTCTACATCAATTCTCTCAAATTGATCTCATATTGTACTTGATCAATAGTTTTAGTGTTTTGTCCATTTTGGTCCTTGTAAGAAGTTCAAAATTCTAATATTTGCATTGTAAATCACACTAATTATAAAGTGCCAACATTGTAATTTCTGGGGGGTCATTTTAGAAACTAGTGAAAAGTGGGGGTGTCTCGTGTGTCTCTTTTTCATACTTCTCTTTCTACATCTCAATCTACTTTTCTACAATAATGGATCCATCAACAGTTCCTATTTTAACACCATATAACTATTTTGAATGGAAATCTAAAATGACAATCTATCTCAAAAGGTAAGGATTGCACAAGGTTACTATGGGACTTGAAATAGAACCCGTACAGGATGCAAAAAGCCTAAATGGTTTAATAAATGTGATGAAGCATTTGGTACTCTATGTATGTTAGTGTCTCTTGACTTATTTTTTCATGTAATCTAACACTACACCAAATGATGTGTGGACCACATTGGAAAACCTCTTTGGTAATCAAGATAAAATAAGGGCCATCAATTAGAGAATAAACTTATAGGCTTAAGTCCTAACAATTTTGACACCATACAAGACTTCAAAAAACTAATCAAATTACAGCTAAAATAGTGTGGAATAGAAAAGAAAGACACGCAATTGATCTTAAGCATTCTTTCTAAGCTTGGTCCAAACTATTCTATATTTGTTTCTACTTTTCATGCCACAAAATGTGCTTTAGGTTCCAACTATAAATTTCTTCTCTAGATGAGTTTGCTGCAAAACTCACTAAGGAGCAAGGTAAATTGGTTCACATGGGTACAATTAAACCCTCTAAGTCACATGCCTTGGCTGCAAATCAAGACACAAAAGAATAGAAAAGGGTCTAGCAAACAAAATAAGAAGGCAAAGAACTAAGAAGAGAAGAAGAAAGATCAGAAACCCGCCACTTCAAATGTAGCTAATCAGAACTCTTCATCAAAAGGTGAACAACCTAAGAAAGAGAAGGTTAAGTGTTCCTACTATAAAAGGCCTAGCCATGATGAACATAAGTGTTTAAAGAAACAAATTAATCACCTTTCAAATCTTCTTGAAAAGAATAATATCAAGGTGCCTGACTCTCTCAAATAGGGTTCATTAGATGGGTCTTCAATGGACATAGACAAAAGTAATGGGAAAGGCCCTAGTTGTTGCTTCATAGCTTGATACCTAGATCATCGACTCGGGTGCTTCACACTACATGGCTTCCTCACATAATGGTTTTGCCTCCTTAGAGCCATGTTCTATGCCTGCCATACTGATGGGTGATGACACTCCTATTGAAGTGCATGGGAGAGTGTCTATTGACGTGGGTAAATAAACATTTCAAGATTTCTCTATGTTCCATCTTTATCAACTAATCTCATATCTATCTATTAGATCACTCACATAGGCTCTGGCAAGTGGGTTGAGTTCACACTAGACAAAGCGATAATTAGTGAGTTATACAGTGGGTCTACCATTGCTGTGGGAAAAGTAGATCATTAGTCCATACTATATCAATTTTCTCACTTTGTTTCTAACTCACCTTCACTTTCTTTTCTCACTCACTTAGATGAGGTGAGTTGTTTGTGGCATCAGTAGTTTGGCCACTTGAATTACCACTACTTGCAGTAGCTCAGTCAATAGGATGTATGGTTTTAGGGTTTCCTTCTATTCGATTTTCTGATGGAGTTTGCTAGGGATGCATTCTTGGTAAGCATCTTGAGGAGAAACATGACAAAGGAAAAGCATGGAGGGCCACATAGCTTCTGGAGTTAGCACATAGTGACTTGGTAGGACCATTTCCACATCCATCTTTCAACAAGGCTAGATATGTTCTGACTTTCATTGATAATCTTTCTAGATACACTTGGGTTTATTTTCTAAAGTAGAAGTCTGAGGTCTTTGAGTCTTTTGAGGACTTCAAAACTTTCAAAGAGAAACAATCAGGGAAGGCCATCAATTTTCTACACATAGAAAATGGGGGTGAATATGTCAACCATAAGTTTGAATAGTTTTGTGCCTCAAAGGGCATTGATCTTTAGCACATAGTTCCATACATTCCATAGCAGAATGGTATTGTAGAATGAAGAACATGTCCTTGAAAGAGATGGCTAACTGTATGATTCACTCCAGGTCTATGGTACCTCAATACTGGGTGGAGGCAATCAAATGTGTGTGTTACGTCAAGAACTAAGTACCTCACCAAGCTATGAAGGGAGTAACTCCTTTCCAAGCTTAGATTGGTAAAAAAACTCATAGTTAAACACATTTGAGTGTTTGGTTCTCTTGCATGGGCCCACATTCTAGTAGAGAAATGCAAGGCTATGGATTTGTAGAGCAAGCCTTGCATATTTGTTGGGTACCCAGACAGTGTCAAAGGCTACATGCTTCTCCACCCTATCACACATGAGTTGTTCATCGAGAGGAGTTTTCATTTCAAGTGTTGGGAATTAAGGTGTCTCAACCTTTGCAAGTTTCTAGCATTTATTATTTAATTGTATTTATTTTTTGCCTATTATTGTAATTTGGATGCAAATCCTATTCCGTCACTTTGTGGGATTTGGCATGGTGATGTGTCATCCTACATGGAAGGTGACCACATGTATTTTTGTCCTCATATGAGGAGATAGGCATTCCACCTTGTGGTAGAAGAGTTTTGCCATGTGTTGGCATCTTTCAGGTGTTGTAAGAGGTTTATGACACTTAAGAGCTATGATAGAATCTATGACATGTAAGGGCCAGAAATGGAAGATTATATGACAGGTGAAGACAAGTGTCCAAAAGCATCTTTCATGGGGAAGTAGGCACCCAAGTTTTACTATGACAAGGTTGTAAGAGAATCTGTTATTAACAGATAGTTATGACAGATTCTCTTACAACTGTAAGAGTTGTCATATATGGCAGATTTTATGACATTGTACGAGCATCTGTCATACCTTAATTGGGTAAATTTGGGGTGCCCAAGTTGGGGGGTTGTAAGGGATGAAAGAGAATCACTTACAAGTGTCATACACATGTTTTATGGCCTTGGAAATTGGGCCACATGGATTTGGATGAGTTCCTTGTGTGACTTGCTCTAGAAGCTACCTCCATTCATAGTACTTCTCTTTATATACAGGTACATGGAGATGGAGTTTGTATCACAGGTTTACAGGTACTATTATGCTACCGGATTGACTCCAGACACGAGTGTTGAAGACCATTGAAGCTTGCATTGTAAGTGTATTGTAAACATTCATTCATATTTGTTAATACATTGTGCAAGTTTTAGAGTGTGGGGTTTTTCACCCGATAAGGGTTTTCCCCACCGTAAATCTTTGTCTCTCTTCTTCTGTCTACAATCTGGTTCTTGTGTTTTGCTGCAATATCTCATGTTAATGGTTTAAAATTACTGTAATAGTTAGGATAGATTTGAATTTGCATAGCCCTCTCCTCAATAGATTAGTGTAGGAAGCATTTTTCGCACACCTAGCTTCCTTTCAATTGGTATCAAAGATTGATCACCTTTGGTCTTAGTTGTTGGGTAGGGGTTTTTTGAGCTAATCTTAGGTTGAGTGGGAGTCTATGTAGAACATTCTGTATCTTATTGCAGCAAGGAGATGGCAGGCACATCAAGAAGGTTTGAAGTAGAGAAGTTCAATGGCAGTAATTTTGAGCTATGTAAGCTCAAGATGGAAGACATGTTAGTTGACTGAGACCTTTGGGATAGTGTGAACAGAACTAAACCAGCTGTAATGTCACAAGCTAACTAGGATCTCAAGGATCGGAAGGGTAAGGGTCTCATAAGACTTAGTCTTGCTGATTCTATGTTGTTAAATATCCATGAGGAGACTACTGCAAAACTCCTTTGGAAGAAGTTGGGGGATGTGTATCAAGCCAAATCCCTTGTTAATAAACTTTTTCTGAGAAAGAAGTTGTATTCTCTTCGAATGGAGGACAGAGGATCCGTTGCTAAACATATGAATGGTTTCAACATGTTGGTTGCACAATTTACATCTATTGGTGTAAAGATGGAGGAGGAGGATCAGTGTATGACCCTGCTTTGTTCTCTACCGGACTCATGGGATCATCTTGTCATGGCAATCAGAAGCACCACATCCACATTCAAAATGGAAGAAGTGGTTTCTTTGTTGTTGTATGAAGAGATGCGGAGAAAGTCTTTTGAGGCAGCCAAAGAGGCCCTTGGAGTTCATAGAAGACCCAAGGAGAAAGGGAAGAAGGACAAGAAAGCTAAGAAGGGTAGATCCAAATCTCGTGGGAGATCCAAATCTCCTGGAAAGTCCAAGGCTCTTTGTTGGAACTGTGGCAAGACCGGGCATTTCTGAAAGGAATGCAAAGAGGAGAAGAAGAAAAAGAAGAAAGCTCCTAATTTAGATTCTGACAAGTCACAAGATGACGGTGATGGTTTCATTGCAACCCTGGCAACCCATGCATCTGATGAGGTGTGGCTAATCGACTCTGGTGCATCATTCCACATGACCTCGCATCGAGATTGGTTCACTAAGTATGAGGAGTTCAATGGTGGAAAGGTGTATCTGGGTGACGACTCTCATTTTAAGATTGTTGGTCGTGGAAGAGTCTCTATCCGATTCCCTGATGGTCAAGTGAAGGGGATCTCTGGGGTTATGCTTATCCCAGGCTTAGCACAGAACCTACTTTCTGTAAGTAGTTTGAATGATGCAGGTGTGCAGGTTGTCTTTTTGAAAGAAGGATGCAAGATGACTAGAGGATCTATGGTGCTTGCTAAGGGTACTCAGAGAGGTACTCTGTTTCAGCTGGAGGCATGCATTTCACAATGCAATAGTTCTTCTGACTCAAGGAAGAGGGCAGCAGTCACTTCATCCCTACCATCTGAATGAGCAGTGAAGAAATCTGTTGTTTCTAGTCTTGATGGTTGTAATCGTGCATTGAAAGTTAACTTCCTACTGAAAAGACAATGTTATGGCGTAAGAGATTTGGCCACATTGGTGAGAAGGGTTTGCGTACCTTGAAAAATAGGAACCTCATTGAGGGGTTAGATGATTGTAATCTTGAGTTTGACTTTTGTGAACATTGCATTTATGGAAAACAAAACCGTGTTCAATTTTACTCGAGTTCTCATAAGTCTTCTAGTGTGTTGGACC
This sequence comes from Cunninghamia lanceolata, assembly GCA_027924645.1. NCBI lineage: Eukaryota > Viridiplantae > Streptophyta > Pinopsida > Cupressales > Cupressaceae > Cunninghamia > Cunninghamia lanceolata. The sequence continues at coordinate 7,621,374 of BSBN01000512.1, forward strand.
TTATTCATTCTAATGTGTTTGGTCCTATTAATGTTCCTTCATTATCAAAATATGTATACTTTGTCTCTTTTATAGATGATTACAATAGGACATGGATTTATTTTCTTAGAAGCAAATCTAAAGTCTATAGCAAGTTTAAGGAGTTTAAAGCCTTTGCTGAAAATCAGACTAGTAAAAAGATTAAATGTTTGAGAACTGACAACAGTGGTGAGTTCTGTTCTACATAATTTGATAAGTATTGCAAGGAACTTGGGATTGAAAAGCACAAGACAACTCCATACACCCCGCAGAAAAATGGAGTTGTAGAGAGGATGAATAGGACATTGATGGAGAAGGCTAGGAGTATGCTTAGTGGAGCTAGTCTAGAACAAAAGTTTTGGGCTGAAGCTGTTACCACTACTTGCTATCTGGTAAACAGATCTCCTACATTAGTTATTGTTGGAAAGATACCCATGGAGGTGTGGTCTGGTAGAAAGCCTTCAGTAAGGCATCTTCATGTTTATGGTTGTGAGGCATATGCACATGTGCATAGGGAGAAGCATTCAAAGTTGGAAAACAAAGCTGTTAAGTGTATCTTCAGTGGCTATGGTGTTGGTGTGAAAGGATACAAGCTTTGGGATCCCGTGGCTGAAAAAGTGTTGTATAGTAGAAGTGCCATCTTCAGAGAGCTTACACCTTCTTCCATTGTTTTGCAGCCAGAGGAAAAAGAAAAGAAAGAGGATGTTGTTTAGTTTCCTCTCACCCCTGAGAAGACTGAATAGAAAGACAATGTTGGACCTGATGATGAGGAGAGCTCTAGCAGCTCTGAAAGCTCAGATGAAGAAGTTGAACCTCAACCTCATCTCTTGAGGAGGTCTACACGGATAAGAAAACAACTTGAAAGGTTTGGTTTTACATTGCTTGATTCTAGTTGTGCTTATGCTTTTCTTACTAACAGTGATGAACCTAGAACTGTATCAGAGGCTTTGGATATGAAGGATATAGGTTCTTGGAAGGAGGCCATGGAGGAAGAAATGGCTTCTTTGGAAAAGAATCAAACTTGGGACTTGGTGCCTTTGCCTCCTGGATGAAAACCTGTTGGATGCAAATGGGTGTTCAAGAAGAAAATTGGTGCAGATGGCAGTGTTGAGAAGTATAAGGCCAGATTGCTTGCGAAGGGGTATTCACAAGCGGAGGGTATAGATTATGGTGAGATCTTCTCTCCTGTTGCAAAGCTAACATCCATTCGATTCCTGTTGTCTCTCGCAGTAGCTTATGACTTGGAGGTAGACCAGATGGATGTGAAGGCAACTTTCCTTCATGGTGACTTAGAGGAAGAAATCTACATGTCACAGCCAGAGCATTATATGGTGAAAGGTAAAGAAAATTTGGTTTGCAAACTTAAGAAGTCTTTGTATGGTTTGAAGCAATCCCCTAGGAGATGGTACTTGAAGTTTGATGCCTTTATGTTGTCAATTGGATTTGTGAGATCTAAATTGGATCACTGTGTGTATTATAAATTTGATGGTGATCATATTTTCCTTGTTGCACTGTATGTTGATGATATGTTTCTCATTAGGATGGGTAAAAATATGATTTCTAATTTTAAATCTCAGTTGTCAGTACAGTTTGAAATGAAAGATTTAGGGGCAACCAGGTACATTCTAGGAATGGAAATAAGAAGAGACAGAACCAACAAAAAACTTTGGTTAAGCCAGAGTAAGTATGTAAAGACCGTGTTGGACAGATTCAGCATGGTAGATTGTAGACCATTGTGTGTTCTTGTTTCTTTGGGGACAAAGCTGTCTGTTGAGGATTGTCCAAAATCTCCTAGTGAGGTGGAGGACATGAGCAGAGTACCTTATGCTAGTGTTGTTGGCAGTTTAATGTATGCTATGGTCTACACAAGACTAGACATTGCCCAAGTAGTGGGAGTCCTTAGTCGATTTATGGCTAATCTTGGACGAGTTCATTAGGATGCAGTTAAGAGAGTGTTCAGATATTTGAGGGGTACTTTTGAGTATTCCATTTGCTATCATGGTAATGTTTCAAGACCTCCGCATTCTGTTGATATTCATGGATTTGTGGATTCAGATTGGGTAGGTGACATTGACAGCAGGAGATCCACCAGTGCTTATGTGTTTACACTATTTGGTGGTGCTATTAGTTGGATGAGTAAGCGACAACCTATTGTTGCTTTGTCCATGATAGAAGCTAAGTATATGGCAGCAAATCATGCTTGTAAGGAAGCCATTTGGCTTAAGAGATTGTGTTCAGATATTGGTGTTGATGTAGGTCAGATCACTATCAGTTGTGATAGTTAGAGTGTAATTTTCCTTGCAAAGAATCCAACTTTCCATGCTAGAACCAAGCACATTGATATTCAGTTTCACTTCGTGAGAGACATGGTTGAGGATGGAAAGGTAAATTTAGAGAAGGTAGATACTTTGAAGAATGTTGCAAATGCATTGACGAAACTAGTGAGCACAGAGAAGTTCAGATGGTGTTCGGAGTCTATGGGCCTCTCGGCCTATAGCAGTTAAACCTTGTTATTTCCATTGGCTCTTGAAAGGTGTTCGACAAGTGGGAGAATGTTGGGAATTAAGGTGTCTCAATCTTTGCAAGTTTCTAGCATTTATTATTTAATTGTATTTATTTTTTGCTTATTATTGTAATTTGGATGCAAATCCTATTCCGTCACTTTGTGGGAGTTGGCACGGTGATGTGTCATCCTACATGGAAGATGACCACATGTATTTTTGTCCTCATATGAGGAGATAGGTGTTCCACCTTGTGGTAGAAGAGTTTTACCATGTGTCGGCATCTTTCAGGTGTTGTAAAAGGTTTATGACGTGTAAGAGCTATGACAAAATCTATGACATGTAAGGGCCAGAAATGGAAGATTATATGACAGGTGAAGACAAGTGTCTGAAAGCATCTTGCATGGGGAAGTAGGCACCCAAGTTTGACTATGACAAGGTTGTAAGAGAATCTACTATTAATAGACAGTTATGACAGATTCTCTTACAACAGTAAGAGTTGTCATATATGACGGATTTTATGACATTGTACGAGCATCTGTCATACCTTAATTGGGTAAATTTGGGGTGCCCAAGTTGGGGGGTTGTAAGGGATGAAAGAGAATCACTTACAAGTGTCATACACATGTTTTATGGCCTTGGAAATTGGGCCACATGGACTTGGACGAGTTCCTTGTGTGACTTGCTCTAAAAGCTACCTCCATTCGTAGTACTTCTCTTTATATACAGGTGCTTGGAGATGGAGTTTGTATCACGGGTTTATAGGTACTGTTATGCTGCCAGATTGACTCCAGACATGAGTGTCGAAGGCCATTAAAGCTTGCATTGCAAGTGTATTGTAAACATTCTTTCAGATTTGTTAATACATTGTGTAGGTTTCTGAGTGTGGGGTTTTTCACCTGATAAGGGTTTTCCCCACCGTAAATCTTTATCTCTCTTCTTCTGTCTACATTCTGGTTCTTGTGTTTTACTGCAATATCTCATGTTAATGGTTTAACAATGCTGTAATAGTTAGGATAGATTTGAATTTGCATAGCCCTCTCCTCAATAGATTAGTGTAGGAAGTGTTTTCTGCACACCTAGCTTCCTTTCATCGAGGAGGACTCTTCTAGTTCTTCTCCTACCACTTCTCCATCAAATATCACATTAGAGACACTGCAACATGATGTTTGTTCTTTAAAATATCTTAATCCTCTTGATCATGATGAAAATTCTTCTTCCTCCACTTCAAATGGTGACAGTGATGATGAGGATCCACCTTCCTCTCCTAGTTATCATTTAGAGTTTGGTGATTCTCCTCTAGATTCTCCAACTAGTGGGCCTCTTTGGGCTTGTCAATCATTATAGTCAGTAGGTGATTGGGTTGATGATCCTTCAGATACTAGAAGAACAACGTCATAATTTTAGCAGGCTCCACATCTCTTTGTTGCTTCAGCTTCTAATCCATAGACCTTTTGGGAATCTTTTTTGTGTCCCTAAGTGGTATGCTACTATGTAAGAAGAATTCAATTCCTTGGAAAGGAATCATACATGGGATTTGGTCTGTCTTCCTAAGGGAAGGAAACTTGTTTGATGCAAGTGGGTCTATCAAATTTTTTTTGTAGAAGATGGCTTAGTTGCCAAGCATAAGGCTTGCTTGGTTTCCAAAGGATTCTCACAGGTGCTTTAGATTGACCACTCTGAGACTTTTGTGCCAATAGCCAAAATGAATTCCATCTGACTTCTCCTTGCTATAGATATAGCCCATCATTTGGAAGTTCATCAGATGGATGTGAATAGTGTTTTTCTTCACGATGACCTTCAAGAGGAAATCTACATGGAGTAGCCACAAGGGTTCATTTAGGATCCTTCACTTGTTTTCTAACTTTAGAGTTCTCTCTATGGCCTCAAACAGGCCCCTTAGGATTGGTATGCCAAGATGGACTCCTTCCTTCTATCAGTTGGGTTCACTTGATGCTATTCTAATATGAACCTATACATTCTCTAGCAGGATGATACTCTTACATTTCTAGTTCTCTATGTCAATGACTTGTTAATCATAGGGAGTAAGTCATCCATCATCGAGGAAGTGAAAACTACTCTACATGATCTATTTTTGATGTTATACTTGGGTCTTTTGTACTACTTCTTAGGGATTGAGATCACTCAGTCATCCTCAATTATCTTCATGGCACAACCTAAGTACATGTACTTGATATGCTCTCCAAATTTTGCATGGTTGGCTGTAAGCCTGCGCCAACTCCATTTTTCTTAAGGGTCAAACTTGAGGCTAAGTGTTCATCACCTTTGGTTGATGGGACTTTATATCGACAACTTGTTGGGAGTCTCATATATCTAACTCACATGAGGCTTGAAATTTCATATGCCATGGGCATGGTCTCTCAGTTCATGTAGGATCCCCATGAGTTGCATTGGAAGGTAGCTAAGCAGATACTACACTATGTTTAAGGAACTCATAGTTATGGCATTCACTATGCAGCAAGCATGGATATTGACTTGGTGGGATACATAGATTCAGATTGGGCAAGCAATTCTCAGGCTCGCAAGTCTACTTTAGGGTATTTCTTCTCACTTAGTTCCAGTCCAATTTGTTGGTCAAGAAAAAAGTAGTCTGCAATTGCTCTTTCATCTATAGAGGCTGAGTATCAAGGGGTAGTTAATTCCACCACCAAGGCCATCTAGCTTTAGAATATTCTCATTGAGTTTGGTGTTTCTTGTAGAAAGCCCAAAGTCATCATTTGTGATAATCAGAGTGCAATACAAATATCAAAGAGTCCAGTCCATTGCCAGTGGATAAAACACATTGAGATGCATATGCACTACATTCGGGAGTTGATTCATGGAAACATCAATGATCTCAAGTACATTCAGACATGAGAAAAGATCAAAGACATATTCACCAAACCCTTCACTGAAAGCAAGTTCCTTCATTTGCTAGATTTGCTGAGGGTGCGGCAATTCTCTACTTTCAAAGGGGCTTCTTAGTCCTTCACTTTCACTCTCTCTATTCTGAGGGGTGTTTTCTCTCTCTATTTGAAGGGGTATATCTTTTGTGGGGACCTTCTTCTCTTTTGGGGGAATTTCTTTGTACATGGGTACCTCATCAAGCTTCATTTTTGGGACCCATACCTTTTCACCCACCTAAGCTCCACTTAAGGGGTGGTGTTAGTGTAGGTTTTTTATTTTCCTTACATTAGGGGATATTTATTTTTCCTACACATATTAGTAAGCTTCCTTAGGTTAATTAGACATGGTTATTATGAGACCACATGGCATTATCCATCAGTTACATGTGTCGCTCTCACCCGCACTTTGGTAGTTGAGTGTCACACACTCTTTTGGATTTATATGCCACCTCTCATAACCATTTATTTATCTCTATCTGAGTAGGTGCAACCATGTATTTTGGCATTTAATACCAACTAGGTAAAACTTCTACCTATTTTGGGTAGTTGGATTTATTACACCTCTTGGATGTATCTACCCTTATTTTGCTATATATATAGCCCTCTCCTCTCACCTCTGCTAGTCAGTGAGAATAATTTGAGTATTCTCAAAATTCTCTTACAGTTTGTCTCTTGAGTTCTCTTTCAGGATAATCTCTCCATTTCGCTATTATAATCTTCAATCATCTATCTCTTGGAGTGCATATGATCTATGACTGACAACAAATCTGGGCTTCAATTCTCATTTCTCATAGAATCTAACACCCTTGTGTTTTTTATAAGATAAGTAGCATAAAAGGGTGCTAATCCCATTACAAAACAACTATTAAGGCTCACCAAAGTTCCAAAAAGAACCAAAAAGAATACATTGAACTAACTAATAGACTAGCCAAAAAGGGACCCAGAATAGAACAGAGACACTGCTGACTGATAGTGGAATGATAGAAGACAAAAAACCATAGGCAACGACCAAAGCCCCAATGGCTAGTTAAACATCTGGTCCCAATCCTTAGCTAGAAACTTGTAGAGGTCCTTGTACTCTTTAAGATCTTTATCCTTCAATCCCTATGTAGTAATCTCAGCATCCTGGAGAATGGCCAATGTCGTGGTAGATCCGTGCATCACTTTTACTATGAACCTCACCAAAGTTTTGAATTTCCTCTCCAGCACCACAATCCTCTTAGTGAGACTATCAATCTCTTTATCCTTAGTAGTCATTTTTCCCTTTCCCTTCATCTTACTCGACACTTTCACAATGTTCTCCAAGCTTCCAGATTGGGAACCCTTAGCATTGAGCTCAAGAAAATTATTGGGCCCTTCCTCCATTTCAACCTCCATATTGTCATTCTTGGTCTCCTTATTGACAGAAAATTCTCCACTCATCGGTTTCATCTCCAGCACAACAATATCCATTTTTTTGTTCTTGTTATAAGAAATTTCCTCTCCCTCATGGTTTGTAATTTCTTCCTCCACCTCAGAGGCTTCCTTCTTAGCTGCCAGCCTCATCGACCTCTTAGTCAATGACACACGGGGTTTGCTTCTCATTAGGATGTATTCCTTGTTGACAGTACTGTCATTACCACCAAAACCCTCCTCAGAGCTAATTTTTTCCACCACCACAGAGACATTCTTCACCTTATTCTCATTGTTAGTACCACTTCCTTCTTCCAACCTACCCTTGTTCTTTTTCTGAGGGGTCACATGGGCAGAATCTTTGAGTAACTTTCTTTTGACAAGGGTCTTCGCAAGGGACAAGGGAGTCTATTCCTTGGCTTTAGGTTCAGGGTTTGGATTGATGGTTTTTTTCTTGCCAGTCTTATCAGACTTGGCATGTTTTTTAGGAGTGACCTCCATAATAATCACAAGGCTAGACACCATAGGACTGGAATAGGACGGCAGGGGAGAATCAACCCTAGGAGCCATGAGGGCTTTAAGGGGGCAAAGAGAAAGGTGGAACTTATATAGTCTGAGGATAAGCCCCTGGTGAAGAGGAACAAGGGGTTTGTTGGGATCAACAACATGTTGTTCAATAGCTAACAAAATAGAATTTTCCAGAGACAAAAGAAGATAAACAGGAAAACTTATCACTTTGCTGTGGTGAAAATGATTGAGAAGAGAAAAATGATAATGGAAGAAGTGTTTGAATCTACGTTCCAATGTGAAGTACTTTATGAGCATGTAGTACACCTCGTCCCATGGTTTAGACAACATTTCATGATCAAAGCCCCCTTGTAGACTATGAAGAACCTCCCCTTTCTTTAGGAAGGTCGTCATACCCTCAGGGTCTGAAACTTTGCTCTTCCTAGGGTGTTTGGTTCTGTCTGTGGGCATCCTCGTTGCCAAACCAATCACCTCTTCAAGAACTTCAAAACTAACACTGCCCACCTTAACCTTTCTATCCTCCCAAGAATGTAGGAATTGCATCGAAAGACTCTCATCATAACCCTATAAGCATTCAAGGTAGGAGGCCACCCTACCCTCCTAGCAAATATGCCAGAGGGTTTTGTTACGCTTAATTTCATCACAAGATTCAGGTTTAGTTTGAGCTCTGTCACCCCCATGGTAGAATTACCACAATTTCTCTTAGGCAAGCTAACAATACAAGAAGTAGTAGAAGACTTAGAAACTTTTGAACTGTTAAAAATTTCCCAGTCCTCGATATTCATACTTCACATAATGTGATTAATGTCTTTTCGGCCACCGAGGGTGGCGTGCTTGCTTAAATTTGCAATATGTGAACTATCACTCCTACTCCTGTCACGATAACCACTCATTAAATGATCATAATTGAGGGTTATGCAAAGGGACATCGAGCTGGTCACATGCCCATTCATGAGAAATCTCTCCTTAGGTGTCCACATCTGACTAAGAACCACCCAAACTTTCATACCATGGCGGGTCCCAGCTCTGACAATTATGAGCTGGCAAGCACCCGTCACCTTCACATCATAGGATCTCCAAAACCAAATGGTTATCGAGGCTTGATCCTAGCTGTCCCCCAAAGTAGTCTCTAGGTGTTAGATCAATCATGAGTATTCAAGGGCAGGGCCAAGCTCCTTCTCTAGAAGGTTTTGAATATGAATGGGTAAATTAAATTTTCTTTTCCAACATCTCCACTTGTCTAAGATTTGTCCCAGGTTAGCCAAACCATCTGCCACTCTATTACCTTCATGGTAAATATGCCTAACTTCAATCAGTCTGAAACTAGATAGCAAGCAGGCAATGTCATTCATGATATCCTTCAGCTTCCAACCCTTAGTTGACCTGCCGAGAGTTGCCTCAATGATGAGTTTAGAGTCTCCTTCCACTTGAAGTTTGTCCATTCCCATAGAGAGAGCAATTTTGAGCCCCCACACCAGAGCTAATCCCTCTACCACATTGTTGGACTGAAGGCCGATGGGCCCAACATAAGAAGCAATTAAGGATCCTTGGCAGTCTCTGACTATACTGCCTCCACTGGCAAGCCCAGTATTCTTTTTTCAGCTCCGTCGAAGTTGAGTTTGGACCAATCTCTGGGAGGGGTTCTCCAAAGGGTGTTTTGTTTGGTGAGTTTCTTAGAAATGTCAATCTTGGTTATATCCTCATTCAGTCCCCAGTTTAAGGCAGTTTGCACCTCCACCATAGTAGGAGGTTTCTTAGCCATATGCATAGTGCTGTTAGACATGTTCTCTGAGACCATTCTGCTAAAGGAGTGAAATACATCATTAGTGGATCAAGCCTTATCCCTAAAGATTCTATTGTTTCTTTCTTTCCACATGCTCCACCCTAGTTGTGGGGGAATTTGTCTCTATAGCTCTCTAATCCTGGGGTGAGAGAAAGGGGAACTCCAACTTTGGGTGAAGTCTATCAAGTTTTTTGGGAAGACCCAATCAAGGTTTAGTTTCTCCATAGTTCTACCCCATAAATCTCTAGAGAACTCGTAGTGGAAAAGGAGGTGCTGAATGGATTCCTCAGCTTTGAGATAGAGTACACATCTATTAACCAACTGAAACCCCATTTTATTGAGGTTGTTAGTAGTGAGGATCTTGAGGATCTAACACCCTTGTGTTAAGCCTTGTGTTATGCCTTTGAAAATTCTGAAAAGGCCCCCAAAATGGCTAAGTTTGGCCTTGTCAACAATTTCAGGTCCACTGGGAATAATTTCAAAGATTTCCCTTGTTCTTGGAATTGGAACAAGCAAAATCCATGAAATCATTTTGGGTTCCTAGTTGGGTTTCGAACATTGACAAAAGGAGCAAGAAAAGGGATTTTTGGCAAGTCCCTGGTGACCAGGAACTCACTAATAAGGAGAAAGAATAAATCAAAGAAGGAAAAGAAAGACAAAGCAAAGTAATTTTGGTGAGTTCCTAGTGAGTAGGAACTCGCCGAAAAAGTGGAAGAAGGAACAATGAAGAGAAGAAAAAAGAGTTTTAGTTATTCAAATCATTGACGAGTTCTTGGTCCCGCCCAAATCTTTGACAAGGCAAGGAATGTGAAAAAATGACTAAGCCATGCAGGGGCAAAATGTTCCCAAGGTAGAAAGAAGGAAGAGATGAAGATTTTGATGAGTTTGTGGTTAGTTGGAACTCACCAACAAAGAGAAAAAGAAGATTGAAAGTGAGTTTTGGTGAGTTCCTTGTGACCAGGAGCTCATAAAAAAAGTTCCTGATTCCCTCCCAAGTTTTGAAAAGGTAAAAGCAATTTTTTTAAATTGTCAAAAATGTGATTTTTCATGTTTTCTTCAGTTTAGACACATCCCTACCTCCTAGAAGGCACCATTAATGCCTAGTATATGCAGTTAGAGGTAGATGAATAATTGAATGCAATAAGTATAGGTAGGTAACTGTGTAGATGGATTTTAATTGCAGAAGTTGGATCTCCTAATTTTTTTCCTGCCAGAACAACAAGTGATATTGTAATGCTAAATATACATGTTAAAAAGAGGTAATGGGGGTTAGTTGTTGAACCAATTGGATGTGTAGGTGCTTCAAGAGGTTCTAGGGCATCAAATATTGTTGGTTCAATCTATAATAAAGAGGAATATGTTTCATAAATTAGTGGAAAGGGCTTTCATTGTGTATTTTTTATGTAATGGTATGCCCCCAGGGCATTTTGCAACAATTAAGAGGAATATACAGTCCAAGCTTTGTGTATTTTTTTCCACATTTGCTGATATGAGTGTAATGAAGATTTGATGTATGTGTGACAATATATAATGCATTGAAAGCTTTGTAATGGTATTTTATTCATCTCACATGGGTTGTTGCAATTTTGTTCTAGGTTACTAAGTATGTCCATTGTGTGCAATATTATCTAAGATTTGTATGCAAACACGTATTTGTTTTCTGTTGATGTTTTAAAAATGTTTCTCATTCTATCTTACATTCTATAACTCTGTTGCCCAATGTAGTAGGCATCAATCTAGATTGGTGAAGGTGCCAACAATCTTTCAATCGATCCTTTGTTTTAGGTAGTTGTAGGAGTAGGGGTAGGAGTAGATTATGTTTTACACATTGTTCATGATTTTGTTGTATAACTAGAGAATCATCTTATGTAATCCAAAATAGTTCAAATCATTTGTGAGTCATGTTCATGTGTTCTTGTACGTTGTATTTATGTATGTAATGTTAAGTGGACTCATCTCAAGGGATCTCATGTTATCATTTGTTATTGCATTGGCAAGGTGTAGTAATTAGCTATATTGAGGTACTTGGGTGGCTAGTTGTTCTTAGTTTAGTGACAATATTTGGAGCCAAGTCAATGGGTTGGGTTTAGCCACCAAATTATTATTTGTTCATCTGGTTTACTAAACCTTTGGGAATACCCTCCTGAGTGTAAGTCGAGCTCGAAGAGTAGGAGAGAAAACCCACTCTTGTTCATTGGCCTTCAACCCTCCATGGTTTGTGGATGAGCAAGTTTTAATTTCATAATGACAACCCTAGCCTTGAAAGTAAATCTTTGTTCAAGGAAGTGGAGTAGTAGTTTTGGGACCCAACGGGCCCCATTCATCCCAAATCCCAAACATCAAAAACCCCCTATCACAAGAAAAATCTTCAAAATCCAACATCGTGTGTGCAAATGTTGGTCATTGTTCCCCTCAACCCCATGGCATTCCCACATACCTCCATCTCCCCATCATATATCCACTATCCAACATATCTCCCCCAACATAACCCTTTGACACATGTTTTCTCATAATCCCCCTATCCTCCATTCAATCTACCATCCACTCCATATCCCTACTCAACATCCTCTACCATTAAACCTATAGTGGCACCTTTTTTACACCTTGGAGAATCCCACTTTGCCATATAGCAACATCCATGAGTGCAACAACAATTGACATATGTTATAGCTATTCCAAATAGAACCCTATCACCTTCTCATGGAAACAGATGCTCAAGTCCCTATCCTCAACCAACTCCAACCAATCCCTATCCTCAATGCAAAAAATCCCAAAAATATTATAAAAAAAAATCAAAAAAGTAAAAAGAAAAAACTGTCCAATGGTGAAAACCATTTCTATGGTGCCTTAGACAAGTACCATGATGAAAACCCCTAGTGGGTGTCATGTGTAATTTTCTATCACATAGTACCCTACACTTGGGGGCAAGTCTCATCTAGCCTATTGTCTCCCATTCATCCCATCTACTATAGCTCCCATCTATCCCATTTGCTATGTCTCCATATCCATCCTATCACCTTCTTATCCAATCCATCATCCCTCCCCACTTGTGATCTTGATAAAGATAGGGGAGAAAATGTTAAAACATGGTTTGGAGATCTCTTGGCATATACTAATTTCTAACCTATTCTATAACAAAAATCCTAACCACGCATCCCAATGCTTTGCCATGAGTGATACTTCTAGAGTGGGGCATCTTATTCTTGTGTGACAACATCCTTGGAGATCATAGCTGATCCCCTCCATCCATCTATCCTAAATCTTATATATCCATCATGAACCCCTATCCTAATCCCCTCATATACCCTCCTCCATCAAACTTCTACACTCCCAATGTGGTCTTGATATCCATGGATATGGTCCAAGAACTCCATTCCCCCATCTATCACCCACTCACTCAATCACCCCATCCCATCATCCATAATCCTTTGTCCCTAAACTTGGTTTTCCCTTGTCATTGGTATCAAGCTAAAGGCTACCCATATGAAAACCAATACAACCCCTCCCTAGTGATCCAAATCTCTTAGAAATCCAAAGCTTGCAAGAAAAATCCTAATCCACACATATCAGGCTAAGAAATCTAATAAAAATCATCCAATCATATACATTAGTCTTGTTCTTAGCCTTTCTACAAGACTTAATCCAACTCTTCCATTTTCATCATCGAGATACATTAGTCCCAATCCTCGTGTTGTTCTTATTATTAACAACACCATCCATTAATCCATCCATCAATCTTTGGCTTTTCAACTTGACTAGGGGCAACATCACGTTTATCTTTTTATCATTTTGTGCATGCTTTCTTTCTCGTATGTTTACATTATCATTTTGTCTTGCATCTGCATCAATCCCTATAATCTACCTACCACAATGGTATCATGGTCTTCCATATCATGGTGCTATATGGCATAGGGTTGCTTGTAACCTTGTTAGTTGTCTCATCACAATACCCACCAAGGTCATCCAACACCTTGTGATGTGTTGGGGCATCCTTTCATTTTCTATGCACGGGACACATCATCACCTTGGTTCTTTATACCTTGGTGCATAATGTCTCATGCTATATCAAATAATATTCCTCCATCCAATAGATCATAAAAACTCATTCTCCTCACCCATTTGTATTCCCCCATCCATCCTTCTCTGACCATCTTCCCATCCCAATCACTTATCCCCATCGCCCCTTCCCTCCCAATCCCCTACATCTAATCTCTTCCATCCTCCAAATCTATTTTCTTTAAATTCCACTCTCATCTTCTAAAATTCCCCTCTTCCCCCATTTTGAGAGCACACCTGTGTTCTTTGAACCCTCCTACTCTTTCGAGGGGGCACCATCTTTACCATCATTCCTCCTTGTCAATCTCACTTCAATTAGGTAGGGCATCATCATCCTTAATCCAACCATTTTCTCCAAATCTTCTTCCTACCCAACCAAGCGATATGTATTATCTTTCTTTTAAATGATTCTCCTTCACAACACTATCTCAAAGAGGGGCAAAATGTAAACACCTAAAATCATTCACTCATCATCTCATCACTATTCATCCATAATCAAGACATCTAGACCCTTTCTTCTATAATTAATTGGATAAATCCCTATTTAGACAATTAATTATCTATTTCTCATCCCAACATTAGTTAAATAATATTTTATTATTTAATTAATAAAATCACTATTCATCACTATTCATCCGTACCTCTTCCTAGCATAAACCATTAATTAATCATTTATCATCATTCTTCTATAGTCCACCTTAGGTAAATAAATCCAAATATTTATTTACCCAAGTTCCTCATCCTCATTCTAAAAATTAAATAAATATCCTATTTATTTAATTCCTATTTTATTCACTTTTGATTAATTTGGTTAAAACCATTTAATCAACGTAATCCCTCACTTGCAAATTCCAAATCCATAATTAACCCATTCAAACCCTCACATTCCTCAAAATATACAAAGGCATGGACCTCTTACAAGGGTATGGACAAGTACTTTGCACATCCCTCTAAAAGGGTCCTTTTGTCCTCTTTCAATCTCATCTATCCCCTTCTTCCAAGATCATCCTCCATAATTTATATCTCCTCAATCCAAGGACTCCACTTGTCCTCCAATCCAATCATGCCACTTGGTGGCCTCTCATCAACCCAATCCTCTCAACCAATATGACCCATTGATCTCCCAAATCAATTCTAGACCTCCAATTCTCCATCCAAAAATCTATAAATAGCCATCAACCCAAGCCATTTTCAAGTCTCCAAGTTATGAAATGTTATGCTACCAATTTGAGAAGGAATCACATATCCAACATCAAGGATCACATTCAAAATAATCAAGGTTTACATTTGAGGTTGTTTAAATTGACTTCATTTTATGTTATCATGCATTCCTTTTAGCTCAATCATGAGGTTGCATTAGATGTGAATGAAATAGGTTAATGCATTTTAGCTTGTTTCTTATGTTCACATTTATATGTAATACAACTAGGAATTAGGATCATAGGTTAAATGGGTAGGTTGATTTCCTTTATATCTAGCATGCCATTTTTTGTTGTGGCCTCATCCTAGTCACTATTTGGGGGCCTTTTCCTCTCATTGGTTGGGTATCCTCTTAGAAAAATTATTCATGGACTATTATTTTCCCCTTCTGTTGACATTGCTTTCTTTACCAATGTTGGGAATTTATTTTTTAGGACTTATTCCTCTATTTTGTGTTGGAAGTGTTGTATATGTGATGGACTAATTTTTCTTTTGATTCTTTGTATTTATTGTCAGTCATGGGTATTTATCTGCCTATTGTTGTTCGGAGATTCCTGGAGGATTTTATTCTTCTATATACTACTAGACATATTGTATTTGTGCTATCCTTTTTCTTTTTGATACTCTATTGATATTGTCAACCATCTATTTTAATCTGGCTGGTAGTGCCCATGGATTTTGGGACCATGGGAGTTGGTTGCCTCTCCTATTTTTCTACATATCTCTTATATTTCTATTTTTTTCTGTATTGCCCTTTTCTCTTACAAAGATTCATTTTAGCTTCTATAATATGTAATTTCTTAATAGCTATGAAATTATGAGATTTTTTAGAGGGCAAAAATGGGCAGCATGTTGATAATTTTTTATTACAATTAAAAAAATTTAGAGACATAACTTTTCCATAGTTAAATACTTAATTACATGGAAAATGATACAAATCTATGCAATTGATTAAATGCATTGTTTATAAGATAGAAATCAGTGAAATAAATTTTATTGCAAAGAAGTAGAAAAATAATTAGAACTAAAAATCATGTATCATAGCTGAAATTCTATCCCATCTAAAATTTCTTTTAAGTAAATTCTACCATGTCTAAATTTTGAATTTGGTATCATAGCTAATCTCAACATGAATATACCTTAGAAGGTGTGTTGGAATTGAAATACACTTATTAATAGAATTTGAAATTTTTTGTCATTAGAGGGAAAGTGGTTCAATGGTGGAAAATACTAGCCACAAGTAGGTTCTAAGTTTGAATATTAGCCTATCCAATATTCTCATTAATGTACCTATAATTCCTTGTAGAAATAAATACAACCCTTATCACAAAGTAGTGAAAAAATAATTAAAATTAAAATCTATGTAAAAATGCCTAAAATGGATCAAATAAGTCTTGTATGTGATAATGTTCATACACTCCAAGCTCTTGGGAATGAATCTATGCCTTTACGTTGTTTAGCAATTTGAGCTCATTTAGTGAACACTACTAGTTCATTCAATATCTAGGAAATAAATGGACTTCATTAATTACCACTTTTTGGTAGGGATGAAGTGTATAATTGCTATTGACTATTTGATTGTTGAAGAGTGTGATGTTTAAATAGAGTGTAGAGAGATGGACCACCTTGTGCACAAAACCTCTCTACATAGTCTACTATGTTTTTATCATGATTGGCATAGTAACATGAAATGGTTAAATAAAATAAATATCCTAAAAATACTATTTTAAACCCAAGGTTGTAAATTGACAACAAAAATTAAAATAATCTCATTCAATATTTTTAAAGAATATTAAAGTTGAGAATAAATTTAGTACAAAATCAAAGAATATTAAAGCTAAGAATGAAATTAATATATTGGTGATTTTGAATATGATTTGAGGAAAGTTGATGGCAAGATGGATACCTCTATTGTTTTTGTTCAAGACATCAAGGATCTTCAAGCCAGGATTAATAATTTGGAAGAGATGTACAACATGAATACATTGACTATCATAACTACCAGGATAATTGGTCCAATATGTTTGACACCATGAAAATGTATTAGCACAGGTTGGTTAAGTTGGAGAAAGGTATGAATGAGCTTGTTAAATTGTCAGATGATATGATGAGGAAGGCCATCTTCGGGGTTGTTACTCTTCAAACTAAATTGAACAAGTGTAAACTTCAATAGGAGACTAATGTTCTAGTAACAAGTGTAAATTAAAGACATGATATTTCCACAGTCCATCTGAATAATATCAAAATGTTTCTGGAGAAAACTATGTAGAGCTTTTTTTGCATCAATGTTTCAGATCACACCCTGTGGAAGAGGATAAAAATGATACACAATTGTAGAAACTAGCTTATTAAAAGGTGGAGATGACATGGAAAAACAAGATAGAGTAGGAGAAAAAATATAAAATATATAAAAACCAAAAATATAAAATGAGAGATAAGACGGGTAACTAGGAGGGAGAAGGGCAAGAAGATAAGGGGAAGTGAAGGAAAAGGTAAAGTAGAAGTAAAGAAAGATTGAGTAAGAATAGAAAAATAAGACAAGGCAAGAGAAAAAATGAAAAGAAAAATTAAACATATAAAAATAAAAGAAAAGTGACAAAGAGAAGAGAAGGATAAAAGAGGAATAATGAGATAAGGTTAGAGAAAGAAATGAAAAGAAATAAAAATGACATAAAAGAAAGGTGGGAAAGAGAAGAGTGGAAAGAGTCAACACAGGGAAGATGATTGACATGAGGATAAAATAAAACCAAAATGACTAAAAAATAGGGAGAGGGAGAAGGGGGGGCAGGGTGGGTAGAGGAGACAAGGAAGAAAAAAATAAAGTAGAAGTAAAGAAAGATTGAACAAGAACAAAAAAATAAGACAAGGCAAGAGAAAAAATGAAAAGAAAAATATATAAATATAAAAAATAAAAGAAAAGTGACAAAGAGAAGAGAAGGATAAAAGAGGAATAATGAGATAAGGTCAGAGAAAGAAATGAAAAGAAATAAAAAATAAAAATGACATAAAAGAAAGGTTGGAAAGAGAAGAGTTGAATAGGTTGACATAGGGAAGAGGATTGAAATGAGAAGAAAATAAAACCAAAAAGACTAAAAAATAGGGAGAGGGAGAAGGGGGGACAGGGTGGGAAGAGGAAATTAAAGACCCACCAAAAGGCACAAGATGAAGAGGGGAAATTTGAAAGGAATCAGAGGGGAGGAGAGTTATTGTGGAGGGAATCTAAAAGAGGATTCCAAGTTGAGCTTAGGTTCCATCTGTCTTCTCAGTTTAGGTTTGCAGGGTGGTTTCTAATTCAAATGGCTTCTTTAAGAATCATAAAGTCTGCCCTTGCAAAGCATTCCTCTAGCACTAAACACCACATCTGTCTTGAAGATGTGCATATCCTAGTCAAAGAAGATAGCTTCTTCAAGAGAAAACTTAAAAAAGCCATTTGCATTAGAAACCACCTTGCAAACCTAAATTGAGAAGATGGATGGAACCTAAGCTCGACTTGGAATCCTCTTCTAGATTCCCTCCACAATAACTCTCCTCCCCTCTGATTCCTTTCAAATTTCCCCTCTTCATCTTGTGCCTTATGGTGGCTCTTTCCCTTCCTCTTCCCACCCTATCCCCCCTTCTCCTTCTCCCCATTTTTTAGTCTTTTTTGTTTCATTTTCTCCTCATTTCAATCCTCTTCCCTATGTCGACATATTCAACTCTTCTCTTTCCCACCTTTCTTTTATGTCATTTTTATTTTTTTATTTCTTTTCATTTATTTCTCTGACCTTAACTCATTATTCCTCTTTTATCCTTCTCTTCTCTTTGTCACTTTTCTTTTATTTTTTATATTTATATATTTTTATTTTCATTTTTTCTCTTGCCTTGTCTTATTTTTCTGTTCTTGTTCAATCTTTCTTTATTTCTACTTTACTTTTTTCTTCCTTGTCTCCTCTACCCACCCTGTCCCCCCTTCTCCCTCTCCCTATTTTTTAGTCATTTTGGTTTTATTTTATCCTCATGTCAATCCTCTTCCCTGTGTTGACTCTTTCCACTCTTCTCTTTCCCACCTTTCTTTTGTGTCATTTTTATTTCTTTTGATTTCTTTCTCTAACCTTATCTCATTATTCCTCTTTTATCCTTCTCTTCTCTTTGTCACTTTTCTTTTATTTTTATATTTTTAATTTTTCTTTTCATTTTTTCTCTTACCTTGTCTTATTTTTCTGTTCTTACTCAATCTTTCTTTACTTCTACTTTACCTTTTCCTTCACTTCCCCTTATCTTCTTACCCTTCTCCCTCCTAGTTACCCATTTTATTTCTTATTTTATATTTTTTAGTTTTTATATATTTTATATTTTTTCTCCTACTCTATCTTGTTTTTCTGTGTCATCTCCACCTTTTAATAACCTAGTTTCTTCAATTGTGTATCATTTTTATCCTCTTCCTAATGATGGATCACAGAGTGTGATCTAAAACATCAATGCAAAAAAAGATCTACACATTTTTCTCCATAAACATTTTGATATTTAACAAGTGTAAACTTCATTGGGTACTTTCTAAGCCATGTTCTAGTAACAACCACTGATCTTGTAGGATACTTGATGTTTTCTCCATCTATAATAAGGGCATCTAATTTTTTTTTTGCCTCAACACAATCACACAAATAATAATCTACTCCTTCATTGTCTTTAGCTGCAATAACTGCATAAACATGCCCTGCATTGATATGTGCATTCAGTTCAATGAATATAGTCAATAATACAAAAAAAACTATAAAATAAGATGGAATATTAAATTCTATTAAATTTGAATGCTGATAATACCTGGTTGAACTAGATCTAAAACATGGTCAAATTCAACCGATGATTCAATCTGTGTGAGTTGTAGTGATGTCGAGAGTCGATGTGTCAATCGGGCTTAGGCTTCTTGTACACCATTCATTGACCCAGTCCTTTGACTCACAATCATACCAAGCTTGATCTATACATGAAGAAGAAAGGCATACCATCTTCTGCGTATGAATACTCCATGAACCTACATTAGAGCTTCTAAAAGAGTGTAGCTCACTTGATCCTGTCAATGTACAACAATCCTCATATTTTGCAATGTTAGTATCATCAACCAACCAAAAATATCTACAAACTGTAGACTTACCTTCATTACCTAGATGCATTGTAGCATTACACCATTTGACAATAGACCTCACATTTGTCAACTTTGCACTGTCTTTGTACTTCAACTCTTCTCATGCCAATGCTCTTTTGATACATGCTCCTGCACTATCATGCTCCCCCTTTCCATGCCCATCCTCACAAAAATTCCACATATGTTGAACACCATTCATCGTATGCATCATGCTCAACCAATAGAACATCTGCGAGTTCTTGAATTGTGATGCACAATTATCGAACCATATGATATGTTGATAAAATGATATGCTCCTACTAGCCAAATCACTGTAAACATTTGAAAGCAGCCTTACACAAACTCTATAGAATGTGTGCAATCATCACTGATATAAAAATGATACTCCCTCAAGATCTTCTTGTCGTCCTATGTACTGTCATCTACCTGAATGAGTGTTATATGCACAAATATAGCAACTTGCATAGAGTTGTAATACTACAATTGCACCTCATTATGTGGTTGTAGTGTGTAGTTCTTTGCAAAGCCAACAAATTAAATGATGGTGCCAAGTGGAAACGTGTCCTTGCATAACTTGAATTACAAGTCCAACCATTTAGCTCTATGGGTACGCCTTGCATACTCATAAACTATATTCTCTCAGAAAATAGAGATAAACTGATACACTAGAATCTTTTCAATGACCAATTCACACCTTTTTGCTTATATACCATCTTCTAGACTATATGCCACTACCTTATATTTTCCAAAACTTACTAGGTCATTCCCAATTGCATGTGTGTTCTCCATATGTTCACAAATTGGCAAATGTTGCAACCCGCCCCAATGGTCACACGTGCCATCCAAGCATAAGTTCTTGTAGAATAATTGACCATCCACTCTTTGACATAAGATGATTGATATGAAATATCTTGAAGATCTAGGTGGACACTTTATATTACACTCCTACAAAACATCATTAGTAGGCAAATCTACACATATATCTATAAACATCATAATGATTAGAAAACTCAATATGTACTCTACAACAACAAGTTGTGCATGTGTGATTTATTTTGACATAAAAAGGCTTTACCATTTCAAAATACCTTTGACTAATTTTGATTTGAGGATACATCTCTTGAAATTTCTTGAAAAACTATGTTTGAGTCACATCCAAAAAACGCTTTGGATGTGGCTCATGGTTTCGATAACCAATTCTCCTTTTTACAACATCTCTTGCATTAGGAGATACCCTTGTGTTATTTTTCTAAAATTCTTCAATGAGGGATCTCAAGGCTTCAACAACTTTATCTTTTCATGGGAGTCTCCCAGAGAATGCCCACAATTCATTGGTATTTGGATCCTCAACTCTTTCACGCCTTCCAACAACTCTCATTAGAGTTTTTCTACTTATTTTCAATGCTTCACTTATCTTTCTAATGAGGTGAACTTTCTTTTTTTATTGGCTTACTATTGTGTAATATCCCCTTTTTAGTCAGTGTTAGAGTTTGGTGGGTTAGCCTATTATCATAGTCTAATGTGGTTATTAGGGGGCCCTTTGAGGGTGATTCAGGGTTATTCAGCTGACCCTTTGGGTGTATATTTCAATACTCTCTTTCTTAGTGCATCAGTTTATTTGTGGTTTGCCTTCTAGAGGTCTTTCAGGCTCATTGTATACACACTTACTATTTTTAGTAAGTCACTTGGACGTTTGGGTCCATACTATTTATGGAAAGTCATCTGGATGGTCAAAAGGCACCACGATTATATTCGAGAAGTTGGCAGGATCAGTTGTTGGTTTGATATTTGGCATTTAATGGAGTTTAATGATTTAATTTAATTAATTAAGTCTAATCTAGCATTGACTTTAATATAATTAATTAAATTAAATATCTTTATGATTAAAGGGGATATAAGGGGTCAAGTGTGCATTTAATATATTAATGTCATAAAGTATTTAATTATTATGCCAAATGGGGTGCCAACATATGGAGGTATAAGGATATTAAGTGACTTTATAATGATGTGAATGACAAATTATAAAGTAATGTCACTTTTGAGGGGAAAAGTAAATTAAAAGAGGAATAAAATAAAATGTTACTTTTGAAAGGGAAAAGAAATATAAAAGGAGAAAAAAGTGCAATGAGAATTCACTCTTGATATGTTATTTTGAAAGAAACTTTTCCTTGAGAGCTTGAGAGCTTTGGCTTGCAAGTTCAGAAATATCCTAGGACGAAAACCTTAGAGGTTTTGGCTATTTGGACAAAAACCCAGATCAGCCCACTTGGTGAATTCATCTCAGGATTCACAATTGCATTAAATTATTTAGTATTTGTGTTGATATTGTTGGTTCATCATTATGGCAGTTATTGGAAGGGTTTGATATTATTGATTTCTGCATATGATGGCGGTTAGGTTTAATGGGTATTGAAGATTATTGCATATTCTTTCATTGCAGCCCATTAGCAACATTTTGGTATGATGTTTGAGGTGTTTCGACAGAATTTGTGGAGATTCAGAGCCATATCTTTGTAGACTTTAGAATATTGGTGTGCATGTTTGAGTGATAGATTTTGAGGTTGTGTTGCAAATAATCCATCTGGGTATTGGAGATTTACCTTTCATGTTGGTATTTTGGTGTACATGTTTGAGGAGTGATGGATTTTGATGTTGTGTTGCAAATAATCCATCTGGGTATTTGAGTTTTGTAGATTTGAGCTATTGGGTGTTGCTGCAATTTTTAGTTCCAACTAGGGTTTGACATGGGTGCTCACAGAAATTAGTTTTGGCATATGGGTATTGATGCAAAGTGGCTGCCATGAGGTTGGAATAACATATGCACTTTTGGGTATTCTTCATTTCATTGAATGATTCCAGATATTATCGATCTTCTCTTGTCAACTCAAAATTTGTAGCAGCGAACTCAAATGGAAAAAGATGCAAAAAATGCATTTGGGTGTGTGCTTCCAAGTTTGCAATGTGTTCATTTTTATTCCTAGTTGATTGTTCATCAATTCTTTTATGTTTTTATGGAAAAATCTCTATAAAAAACACACATGCAATTCCAAAACAAAACCCCTTCTACATCTTCTGTCTAGTCTGAAAGACCACATTAATAAAAAGTACAAAACACACTAAAAAGACAAACAAAAAAATTACAGCAGAACAAGGCAGCATATTACATATTTTTGATGTAATGACACGTCGTGTGACATTACTATCCTTGTTGTGTGAGGTGGAACCCACACTCTCATATGCACTCATTAGATTCTTTATAATTGATTTTTCACTTGAAGCATCCAATGTTCTTAGGCCAAGAATCTTCATAGTGGGCCTAAATTTTAGATTTCTCATCAATTCAACAAATAGTTGATATCTTTCGATTTCATTTAAGTTCTCAAAGAATGATTTCCATATCTTATTGGCATATCTTTGGCAAGTACACTTGGGAATCTTATCCTGCATGGGTTTCAAAACAATCTCATCAATATCAATTAGAAACTTACGCTTGGTATGCAAAATTCTAGGAGGCATTTTCAATGGTAAAGTTGACTTAGTATTAGGAATTTCTTCAACATTTACTTGAGATGGGATAGATGGTGTACCTTCAATTAGAGATGGAAAAGATGAAAAGACTTGAAGTTGAGATGGAGGATATGGTGTACCTTCAATTTGACATGTGAATGATGGCATGCCTCCAACTTGAGAAGAGAATGAAGATGTACCTTCAACTTGACCTGTGAAAGATGGAGTGCCTCCAATTTGAGAAGAGAATGATGGTGTACCTTCAACTTGACCTGTGAAATATGGAGTGCCTCCAACGTCAAAATTCAATTTCCTCATTGAATGGAGGTTTTGCATTTGTTGCCTTTGTGTCTCCAATTCCATCTCTCTCTTAGCTTGATTAGATGATTCATGTTCCTCTTGAATTGGCAATGGTGGCATGTCTTCTTCTATGGTTGACAATTTCCTACTTTCGCGAAGTCACCTCATTATTTCTCTTTTCTTTTCATTCTCAGCTTCACGCTCTTCTAGAATTAGAGTCTTTGCTCATTTCCTCAGCATGATGATAATTTTTGTACGCATCATGAATAAGACATAGATAAGTTATTCCATCTTGGTACAATAGAGTAAAGTAATCTCATGCACAAATCTCAAAATATAATCATATAATTAAAGTGAATAAATGATTATAAATATAAAAATTTATAGTTTCCTAGGGTGGTCCAACCTGAAACATAAAGATCACACACATGTAATAAAATAGCAATCTTTTACAAATTAAGATTAAGCTAGGATAACATTCCAATTACAAGGCAAGATGACATATATCATACCATTCTTGTACTTCATGGAGTAACTAACATTCATCATTTAGATAATATTTAAGAATGTATCATAGCAATGTAAAGGAACTCTTCCAACACTTACAATGTCTTTTAGCTCTCTCTCTATATATAAATCAACTTTTCCATGCTAAGTTTTTAGCATTACATCAATGGCCAAGATATGGTCAACATTTACAAATGGTGGTACTCACAATCTCTAGGTTAATTTCACATTTTCTTAACATATATTCTCAAACATTTTGCTTGATCTTGTCTTAGGTTCTCTTTTAGTAATTTCTTCCTCTATCATAATTTTGTTAAAATAGTGTATGTAGAGAAACCTCCTACTAGCTAGCAAAAAATTGAGATAAATGAAAAATGAAACACAAAGATTTTAATTAAGATCAATGAAAGATCTAGAAACATTACAAGTTAGATTAAAGATGCAACATATTCATTCCTATTTACGATAAATCCCTTCTCTAATCCCTCTCCCATTCCTAGTCAAATTGGTTGTGAAATTATAATCAAGTGTCAAATTTAGTTTCTTTTTGTAGCTTCACCAAATTTGGTTTCCTTCATTTGATCTTGACTGCTACTTCATGATGCATGACTTTTTCATTAAATCATGAAAAGGATATGCACCCACCAATATCAATACTCTATCTTCCTTAACTATCTAATAAATCCTTGACAAGTCACTATATATTAAGGATAACCTCATTGTGATTATAATTGTCCTAATAACTATGCCAATGATATGTATGGTTATCTTTTAGTTGATGGAAATCTTCCCTACCATATGAATATCCTTTCAAGACCACCTAGATATGTATATATAGTATCATGGATATCTTTTTACATGGATTTGAGATTAATTGACTTATCATTTAGTCTTTATTGCCACCTTGTGTATCAGTTGCTATCCTACCCATGGGTGAGAGGTCATAACTATTCCTAGGGTTGCATGATAGTTATTGTGGTATAATTTAGTCTTTTGGATGATATGATGGTTCTTCCAAGTGAGTATGATAAAGTGATAATCCTTAGCTTGACTTTATCATGATGATAATGTTAGATTCAGGACAGACAACTGAGAGGGGGGTGAATCAGTTGTCCAAATTTTTTCTTATAATTAAACAATTAAATCCACTTTACAATTCAGTAGCATAGTAATTAATCAATCATTGAAACATAATGCATTAAACCAAGAGCAACAACACATCAACAAAGAAGACACCAAGATTTTGACGTGGAAAACCAAGTTAAGGGAAAAACCATGGGGTGATCAACCCAAGATTGTATTCTCTGTTAGAAGAATAGAAAGAATGAAATGATACATGCCAATTAGGGCTCACTGCCCGAGCACACTGCTCACAATAGGCCCACTGCCTACAAGAGACACACTGTTTACAAAATAATAAGTATCACATACATGAACTAGAGAATAGCATCTTCACCATGCTTGAATCAGTTCCATTGAAGCCCAATACTTCTGCTCTGCCTTTCACTCTTCTCCTTGCTACCACACACTCATCTCCGCAAGATACCATTTGGAATGACTTCACAATTCCTTATTTATAGAAGACATCAACTTAGGAATAATCATCTAAGTTAGCAAACATCTACAAGAACATCTGCAGGATGTGTAACTCATCCGGTCAGCCAGTCTTAGAAAGAACATCATTATCCAGAAGTAATTATTCAAATGCAAACTCAAACTCCAATGTAGACCACCAACACAAACTAGACACAATCCACAGACCTCCACAAGCTTGCTTGAATCACAAAGAACATCCACACTACATCTTCTTACTGAAAACCTTCTCTCCTTCATCCGAAACCTTAAGAACACAGTCTGTCATCTTTGTCACAAAGGAATAGATGATTACAGACCTCCAAATCATTAACCAATTGATTTGGCACTTCACAAGGACTTCCTAAACACTTCATCAAATCCACAGAATAGGATAATGCATTTCTAGATCTCACCAGACCTATCTGTATCGCTCTATCACCTCTGAACTCCTGTCAGAACCGGTTTAACTTGAGCAGCCACAACATCTTCAGATCTTCATACAGACCTCTAAAATCTCTACTAGATCACCTTAAGACACATATCTAAAAACCCTTTAAACCACATCCTCTGATCCTCATCTTATCTTGGACTTTTTCCTTACTATCTTCACTATTCTTCACTGTCCCTGATATGACCAATTTTCTCAATATCCTTAGCAAATAGTTCATCCAATCCTTATCATTAATGCAACAGAAGTATGTTGACATCAATGACAACACTAGTTAGGCCCATACTTGTAACAATCTCCCCCTTTGTCATTGATGGCAACATATGATGTGAAAAACTGTTTTAACCATCAAGACAAGAACTTTTCTTTACTGACACAACTCCCCCTATTACCAACAACCATTCACATATCTTCTCTTCCTTTCCTACTCCCCCTTTGATCAGCAACTACTTGTTTTTCACATGTCTTCTCTCCCCCTTTGACATCAATGGCAAAGGGCACATACTTGCAATTCCACCACTTCAGAATCATACCAGCTGCTCCCCCTGAGTAGTAGCTTCCCATCGTCAATCTAGACCACAAGATATGACTGTGATATCCATCGGACTGACGCACATCAGTGCACCTTAGTTCATCACCGGAGGGACAATAACCCCTAACTTCTCCCTGAGATACTCAAAAGAGTCCTTAGGTAGAGGTTTAGTAAAGATGTCTGCAATCTGATCCTTGGATGGTACAAACTCCAATCTGACTTCATTCTTGTTCACTTGCTCTCTCAAAAAGTGAAACTTGATGGATATATGTTTAGTCTTTGAATGCAACACCAGATTCTTAGATATGTTTATTGCACTTGAATTATCATAGAAGATTGTGATAGGCTCCTCATATTCCACTCTTATGTCTCTTAACATTTGCTTCATCCACAAAACTTGAGTACAACTACCTACTGCTGCAATATATTCTACTTCAGCTATGGACAAATATATTGCCTCTTGTTTCTTGCTCAGCCAAGAAACCAATCTCTTCCCCAAAAAGAATGCCCCACCACTGGTACTCTTCCGGTCATCCATATCTCCTGCCCAATCTGCATCTGTATAAGCATGAAGAGAAAAATCATGATCTCTGGGATACCACAATCCATACTCAACTGTCCCTTTTAGATATCTAAAAATCCTCTTGATTTCCATGACATGAGATTCTCTAGGATTAGCTTGAAATCTAGCAACAAGACCAACAACATTCATAATGTCAGGTCTAGTTTGAGTGAGATACAACAATCCTCCAATCATTGACATGTACTTTTTCTGATCAACTTTAGGAGAGTCATCATCTTTGCTCAATTTACATCTGGTTGCCATGGGAGTATTCATTGGTTTTGAGTCTTCCATCCCAAATTTCTTCAACAATTCTTTCACATATTTAGACTGAGAAATGAAGATTCCTTTCTTTGTTTGAGTATTTGTAGACCCAAAAAGAAATTCATTTCCCCAAGCATGGACATCTCAAATTCACTTTTCATTTGATTTGCATACTATCTCTTCCTCCAAAAATGATATCATCAACAAACACTTCGACAATCAATATGTTTTCATGATCAATTTTGAAATACAAATTACTATCAGTAGCACCTTTGTTGGAACTAATCTTCAAAAGATGCTTATCCAATCTTTCATACCAGGCTCTTGGGGCTTGCTTTAGTCCATACAGAGCTTTCTTTAACTTGTAGACCATATCACCATGATCAGACAATTGAAATCCACCCGGTTGCTCAATGTATACTTCTTCTTCCAAGTCTCCATTCAAGAAGGCAGACTTGACATCCATTTGATATACTTTGAAATCTTTGAAAGCAGCAAAAGCAAGAAATAGTCTGATTGCTTCAATTCTTGCCATCGGAGCAAAAGTTTCTTCAAAATCAGCTCCTTCTATTTGAGAGTAACCATTGCAGACCAATCTGGCTTTATTTCTGATTACTTCACCAACTTCATTCAGTTTGTTCCAAAAGACCCATTTGGTTCCAATCACATTCTTGTTTCTAGGTCTGGGAACAAGATCCCAAGTGCAATTTTTCTCAATTTACATCAGTTCTTCCTCCATTGCTTTAGTCCAGTTTTCATCATTACAAGCTTCATTCACTGTCTTAGGTTCAATCTTTGAAATCAGACAATACTTATCTAAATCTTTAGCAATCCTCCTTCTTGTTTGTACACCTTTGCTTTTATCACCTATGATCTGATCCTCAAAGTGGTTCAGTCTTACATACCTAGGAACTTTGGGAGTTTCTTGCACATCTGATTCTTGGTCAGGCTCATTAAAACTCATCCCATCTTCCTGATTTACTGGATCAGTCTGGATCTGAATCTCAGAAGGGGTTTGGACTCCTTGGATCAAAACATTATTCTGATCATCTTCATCATATTCATAAAACCTTGAGGGTTTTTCAATTCCTTCATCAATTTTGACATTAGTACTTTCTATAATCTTTCTCAATCTCTTGTTATAACACTGGTATGCTTTACTTTGAGTGGAGTAACCCAAGAAAATTCCTTCATCACTTCTAGCATCAAACTTGCCTAGATCTTCATCTCTTTTAATATAACCTTTGCTACCAAAGACTCTGAAATACCTCACAGTAGGAGTGATGCCAAACCAAAGTTCATAAGGAGTCTTACCAGTATTGCTTCTGATTTGTACTCGATTGAGAGTAAAGACTGCAGTGCTGATAGCTTCTCTCCAATAGATCTGAGGAACATTTGCTTCCATCATCATTGTCCTAGATGCTTCTTGGATGGTCCAGTTCTTTCTTTCCACAACTCCATTCTGCTATGGAGTCCTAGGAGCAGACAACTGTCTCTTTATTCCATGTTTCTCATAGAATTCTATGAACTCTTCGGATGTGAATTCTCCACCTCTATCAGACCTCAGACATTTCAATTTTAATCTGGTTTCATTTTCTACCAAAGCCTTGAATATTTTGAATTTCTCAAGAGCTTCTAATTTCTCTTTCAGAAAAGTTACCCACATCATCTGGGAATAGTCATCAATTAGTAACATGAAGTATCTATCACCTTGCACACTCCTGATTCTTGCCATACCACAAGGATTAGTATGAACTAAGTCCAATAATCTGGTAGAAGATTGTTCCTTGCTTTTAAATGAGACTCTGCTTTGTTTTCCCAACTGACAATCTTTGCACAAACTATTTGTAGGTTTCACCAGTTTTAGAAGATCTCTTACAGCCTGAGTATTGCTTATGTTGATGATATTATCAAAATTTACATGACACATTCTCCTATGCCACAACCAACTCTGATCAACTTGAACAAATAAGCAACTTTTACCAGTACCAACCAAGTGGAAGATATTACCTTTAGTTTGAGTACCGAATGCAATCTCTATTCTGGAACTTTCAAAGATCTTGCATTTTCCATTCTTGAATCAGAGATCATAGCCTTTGTCCACCAACTGTCCAACACTAAGAAGATTGTGCTTCAATCCTTCAACATACAATACATTACCAGTTTTGTTCCTTCCATCAAAAGAAATAGTTCCTCTACCTCTGATTCTACCAGAAGAATTATCACCAAACTTTACCACTCCTCCTTCATACCTTTCAAAATCTATGAACTTATTTTTGTCACCTGTCATATGGTGAGAGCATCCACTGTCAATGACCCAATCATCATTTTCTTCAACTTGGGCAGCCAGAGCTCTTTCCATAGTCTTATGATTGACAGATACAGAGGACATTGGATCTTCTTCCTTGATGGCAATGAACACCCAATCATTTTTGGATTTGTTTCCTGTCTCTAATTCATCATCTATTACTCCTTCATTATCATCATCTTTATGAACATAGTAACAATTCTTTTGGAACCTTGGCTTGTTAGGATTTGGCCTTGAAAATCTTTCCAGACACCTTGAGGCAAAATGACCAATCTTATTGTAGTTAAAACACTTAAAAGGCAATTTCCCTCCATACTTACCGGATCCTCTTGGCAGTGTTTTTGCAATAAGGGCTTCAAGTTGTGCAATTTCTACTTCTTCTTCTTCCAGGTCTTTTCTTGCTTTTTCATACCATGATAGTTTCCTTGAAGAGTTCTCTCCCAGATCAAAACTTTGTTTACCTTTTACAGAGGTACTGGCTTTGAATGCATATTCAATCTTGGGGGGTTTATCTCTAAACTCGGTCAATTCAAATGCAACCAATTTACCAACCAATTGATCTCTTGTGACAACTGTATGGGCTTTGAATTCTTCAATGGTAGCAACCTTGATTTTATAAGAAGCAGGAAGGGATCTGAGAACTTTTCCAATAATCTCATCTTCATCCAAGACTCCACCAGCACATCTAATGCCACAAACAAGCTCATTTACTCTTGGCATAAAAGTAGTGATATTTTCATCTTCTCTCATCTTCATATTTTCAAATTTCCCTTTCTGACTCTGTAGCCTTGCACATTTAACATACTTGTCTCCATGCAGAAGTTCTAATTTTTTCCAAATCTCAAAAGTAGTTGGTAGATCAACAACATTTGAAAGCTCTGAATCAGATAATGCGTTTAGAAGAGCTTTTATAGTCCACATATTATTTTTAGCATCTGTGATTTCATTTTGGGATTTCGGGCCACCCTGTGGAGGAGTATACTTTGTTGAAGCCATGTTCCAGTACTGCATTCCCATACATTGCAAGTGACATTTCATGCAACTTTTCCAAAGATTAAAATTGGTTCCATCAAACTTCAGACTATCCTTTTTGTAGGACGACATCTTGGATCTCCTCAAGAGGTTAAGCTCTTTTAGAGGAACTTATCTCTATACCAATTGTTAGATTCAGGATAGACAACTGAGAGGGGGGATGAATCAGTTGTCCAAAACTTTTCTTGTAATTAAACACTTAAATCCACTTTGCAATTCAACAGCATAGTAATTAATCAATCATTCAAACATAATACATTAAACCAAGAGCAACAACACATCAACAATGAAGACACCAAGATTTTGACGTGGAAAACCCAGTTAAGGGAAAAACCACAGGGTGATTAACCCAAGATTGTTTTCTTTGTTAGAGGAAAGAAAGATAAAATGGCACATGCCAATAAGGGCTCACTACCTGAGCACACTGCTCACAAGAGGCCCACTACCTATAAGAGACACACTGTCTACAAAATAATAAGTATCACATACATGAACTAGAGAATAGCATCTTCACCATGCTTGAATCAGTTCCATTTAAGCCCAATACTTCTGCTCTGCCTTTCACTCTTCTCCTCACTACCACACACTCATCTCTGCAAGATACCATTTGTAATGACTTCACAATTCCTTATTTATACAAGACATCAACTTAGGAATAATCATCTAAGTCGGCAAACATCTACAAGAACATCCACAGGATGTGTAACTCATCCGGTCGGCCAGTCTTAGAAAGAACATCATTATCCGGAAGTAATTATTCAAATGCGAACTCAAACTCCAATGCAGACTACCAACATGAACTAGACACGATCCACAGACCTCCACAAGCTTGCCTGAATCACAAAGAACATCCACACTACATCTTCTTACTGAAAACCTTCTCTCCTTCATCCAGAACCTCAAGAACATAGTCTGTCATCTCTGTCACAAAGGAATAGATGCTTGCAGACCTCCAGATCATGAACCAATTGAGTTGGCACTTCACAAGGACTTCCTAAACACTTCATCAAATCCACAGAACAGGATAATGCATATCTGGATCTCACCGGACCTATTTGTATCACTTTGTCACCTTTAAACTCTTGCCAGAACTGGTTTAACTTGAGCAGACACAACATCTTCAGATCTTCATGCGGACCTCTAAAATCTCTACTGGATCACCTTAAGACACATATCTAAAAACCCTTTAAACTGCATCCTTTGATCCTCATCTTATCTTGGACTTTTTCCTTTTTGTCTTCACTGTTCTTCACTATCCCTGATATGACCAATTTTCTCAATATCCTTAAGAAACAGTTCATCCAATCCTTATCATTAATGCAACAGGAGTATGTTGACATCAATGACAACATTGGTTAGGCCCATACTTGCAACAGATAATTCATTGACTAACATGATTTCCCTTAGTATCCTTCTAATTGTTTAGGTTACTGTTTGAATTAGGATAATAGCAACATGTGATTGCACATCTACTCCACAGTGAAAGTGTTTCCATGGCCTTGGTCTAGTTTAGGATTATCCTTGAATGTTGATAAGACTCCCTAAATAAATATATACCAATACTATCTTGATGATTTCCTTCCCATGGTCATATGGCTTGTTGTCATTGATTGTTATCTCAAATAAATATAAATTTTCACTTTCTCATGATAATTTAACTTGTCAAAATGATAATCCTCTCACTTCCCTCATGACTGTCCTATAACATGAGATTTCATGCTTTAACATAATCATAAAGTAAAGTAAATGAATACTTAAAGAACATACCTTAGATTTCAAGATTTGAGTTGCCCAATCCTCAAGAATTTGACTTCAAAATCTTCAAAAATTTGATCTTTTTGGCAAGTTCCTTTGTAATCAATGTTGAGTTCTATATAACTCTAATAGGATTAGTGAAAGTTAAGAAAAAAAATAAACATATATCATCAAATTCAATCTAAATACATGAACATTAGCATTGAAACAACATGAAACATGAAACTATTAGTTTAAATAATCAATTTCTATCTAAAAACATTCAATTTACTTCTTCTACATTGAAAAACCAAAAAAAAGGTGGTGGATTAAGCAAACAATGATTGTCAAAATGTTAACACCATAAAAAGTGTTTTCTTGTCTGATTGTGCATGAAAAGCAGAGAATAACAGAGCATGTGGGTCTGAATCACGAATCCCACATGCTTTTTGTCCATTTTTTTGGTTCACCAAAACGTGCTTGCATTATAATGCGAGCACGTTTTGTCAAGAATAGAAAGTTTAAGTGCTTTCATGCATGGAAAGTCTTAAGTGTTGCTAGGGTAGGTGCACAAAGATGGGGGACCAAATAGGGCTCTTAAGATGCCACTTTTTTTTTCCTGAAATAAGGAAAGACTGATGTTGGATGAGAAATTGAAGATAGTTACACTCAAAATTTGAAGATACAACAAAAACAACAGTCATAATGCTCTGAATCTAGTTTCTAAATTACTAGTTTTTTTCAAAAAGGGTTGAGATTAAGGGGTTCAAAAAGGGGGAGCAGAGAAATTGGTCATGTTTTTTTCAAAAAAACATACCATAGCATCTGGTGTGCTCCCCCTAAAATGTTAATTTTTTTTAATTATTTCAAAAATCACTTTAGTGAGAAATTAGCTAATACCATGTAGTTTATCCTTGATTTTTCTAATAATTTTTTCATGAATAATTAATTTTTTACTAATTTTTAAAGTAGACACATCTAGAAAAATAGAAAATTGAGCATGCTCCCCCCTAAATTTTTTGAAAACAAATCGAAAATCATTTTTTTATAAGTGTAGAATGGAGTCTAGTTTCTAAAAATGTAATTTATTTAAAATTTCGATGAATGGTTAAAAAAAAGTCAAAAATACCAAACACTAGTTTTTGAGAAAAAATGGATACACTAATAAAAGAAATTAAAGATGAAATCCTTAACATACTCAAAATGTGAAAAAAATCATATGGTTAGAAAGCTAACCTAGAGCTTAAGATTATGGTGGTATTTTTTGACTTGTCATCGAAATAAGTGGAAACCTGATGGGGAACACACTCTAGATTATGTGGTTTTTGTTACAATCTAGAAAAACATCTTTGGATGTCCTAAACATAGTCCAAGCCTTTGGGTTGGAAGCCCAAGGCAAATCCAAGCCAAAGGCTTGGAAATTACCAATGTAAATCATAACATGAGCGCATTATAACGCGCTCACATTATGTGCATTCACATAATGCTAGCGCATTATGGTGAACTAAAACATCTCTCTCTCACCCTCCCTCCCTCCCTCTCTCCTTCTCCCCCTCCCCCTCCCTTGCACTCCCTTGCCCTCCCTTTCCCTCCCTTGCCCTCTCTCTCTCCCTCTCCCCCTCGCCCTCTCTCTCTCTCTCTCTCTCTCTCTCTCTCTCTCTCTCTTTAACTTATCTACCTCCTAGTTTTCCTTTTCTTAGCTTTCCTAGCTTTCCTTTTCCTTTCCAATTTCCCTTTAGATCCCACCAATTTCTCCCTATTTTACTATTTTCCACCTCTCCTCTCATCATTCTTCCCATCCAATGAACTTTAGTTTTATCTTGTTTCCATTTCATCCTCCCAATTTATATCATCATCCATCTTTGCATGTCCTAGTTTTCTTGTTTCCATTTGCTTTGTCGATCAGGGAGAGGGAGAGGGAGGAAGAGGGAGAGAGGGTGGAGATGGAGGGGAGAGATAGGGTGATAGAAGGATATAAATATAGGGAGAGAGATAGAAAGAGAGCCCTAGTTTTCTTGTTTTCATTTCATTTGTCAATAAGGGAGAGGGAGAGATAGAGGGGAGAGATAGGAAGATAGAGGAATGATAGGGGAGAGAGATGCAAGAGATAGGGAGAGATAGATAGGCAGAGAGAGAGGAATAGGGAGATAGAGAGTGAGCAAGATGTACAGAGAGATAGGGAGAGAGATTAAGAGGTAGAGGGATGATAGAGATAGGGAGATAAGGGAGAGATAGGGAGATAAAGGTTTAGGATTGCTCAGGTTTTGGGTTTAGGGGTTAGAGAAATTATTTAGGGTTTTGGGGTTTTGGGAGAAAGAGAGAGAGGGGTTAGGGGTCAGGGTTTAGGGGCATTATTTAGGGTTTATGAGTTTAGTATTGCTCAAATTTAGGGTTTAGGGTTAAGGGGTTAGGGGTTTAGGGTTTAGAGAGATAGAGAGGGGACTGATAGAGATTGGGAGTGGTAGAGGAGATAGAGGGGAGAGATAGGGAGATAGAGAGTGAGGGACATGTCTAATGACATAGGGAGAGAGATTGAGAGGTAGAGGGATGATAGAGATAGTGAGATAGGGGAGAGATAGGGAGATAGAGGTTTAGGATTTCTTGGGTTTAGGGTTTAGGGGTTTAGGGTTTCTCAAGTTTAGGGTTTAGTGTTTAGGGGTTAGGGGCATTATTTAGGGTTTAGGGTTTATGGTTTAGGGGTTAGGTGTTATAGTTTAGAGGTTTAGGGTTTAGAGAGAGAGGACTAATAGGGAGATATAGAGGAGATCGAGGGGAGAGATAGGGAGTTAGAGAGTGAGGGACATGGCCAGAAACATAGGTAGAGAGATTAAGAGGTAGAGGGATGATAGAGATATGGAGATTAGGGAGAGATAGAGAGATAGAGGTTTCTTGGGTTTAGGGTGTAGGGATTAGGGGTTAGGGTTTAGGGGTTTAGAGAGAGAGAGATAGGTGTTTAGGGGTTAGCAATTAGGGGTTAGCAGTTAGGGGCATTTATATTTAGGGTTTATGAGTTTAGGGTTTCTCACATTTAGGGGCTAGGGGTTATGGGTTAGGGTTTAGGGGTTAGGGTTTATGGGTTTAGGGTTTAGGGTTTGGAGAGAGATAGAGAGGGGATTGATAGAGATTGGGAGAGATAGAGGAGACAAAGGGGAGAGATAGGGAGATAGAGAGTGAGGGGCATGTCTAGAGACATAGGGAGAGAGATTAAGAAGTAGAGGGACGATAGAGATAGGGAGAAAGGGGAGAGATAGGGAGATAGAGGTTTAGAGTTGCTTGGGTTTAGGGATTAGGGTTTAGGGGTTTAGGGTTGCTTGGGTTTAGGGATTAGGGTTTAGGGGTTTAGGGTTTCTTGGGTTTAGGGATTAGGGTTTAGGATTGCTCGGGTTTATGATTTAGGGGTTAAGGGTTAGAGTTTAGGGGCATTATTTAGGGTTTAGGGTTTATGGTTTTAGGGTTAGGGGTTAAGGTTTAGAGGTTTAGGGTTTATGGTTTAGAGAGAGATAGAGGACCAATAGGGAGATATAGAGGAGACTGAGGGGAGAAATAGGGAGATAGAGAGTGAAGGATGTGGCTAGACACATAGGGAGAGAGAATAAGAGGTAGAGGGACAATGGTGATAGGGAGATAGGGGAGAGATAGGGAGATAGAGGTTTAGGGTTGCTTGGGTTTAGGATTTAAGGGTTTGGGGTTTAGGGTTTAGGGGTTAAGGTTTAGAGATTTAGGGTTTAGAGAGAGAGGATTGATAGGGAGATATAGAGGAGATGGAGGGGAGAGATAGGGAGATAGAGAGTGAGGGACATGGCCAGAGATATAGGGAGAGAGATTGAGAGGTAGAGGGACAATAGAGATAGGGATATAGGGGAGAGATCTAGGGAGATAGAGGTTTAAGGTTGCTTGGTTTTAGGGTTTAGGGTTGCTCGAGTTTAAGGTTTAGAGGTTAGGGGTTAAGGTTTAGGGGCATTATTTAGGGTTTAGGGTTTAGGGGTTAAGGGTTTAGAGAGAGAGAGAACTGATAGGGAGATATAGAGGAGACTGAGGAGAGAGATAGGGAGATAGAGATTGAGGGACATGGCCAGAGACATAAGGAGAGAGATTGAGAGGTAGAGGAATGATAGATATAGGGAGATAGGGGAGAGATCTAGGGAGATAGAGGTTTAGGGTTGCTTGGGTTTAGGGTTTAGGAGTTAAGGTTTAGGGGTTAGGGGTTAAGGTTTATAGGTATAGGGTTTAGGGTTTAGAGAGAAAGGAATGATAGGGAGATATAGAGGAGACTGAGGGAAGAGATAGGGACATAGAGAGTGAGAGACATGGCCATAGACATAGGGAGAGAGATTGAGAGGTAGAGGGATGATAGAGATAGGGAGATAGAGGTTTAGGGTTGTTTGGGTTTGAGGTTTAGGGTTTATGGGATTATAGTTTATGGGTTTAGGGTTGCTTAGGTTTAGGGGTTAGGGTTTAAGGTTTAGGGGCATTATTTAGGGTTTATGGTTTAGGGGTTAAAGTTTAGAGGTATAGGGTTTAGGGTTTAGAAAGAGAGGGCTCATAGGGGGATATAAAGGAGACCAAGGGGAGAGATAGGGAGATAGAGAGTGAGGGACATGGCTAGAGACATAGGGAGAGAGATTGAGAGGCAGAGGGATGATAGAGATAGAGAGATAGAGATTTAGGGTTCAATGGGTTTAGGGTTTAGGGTCATTATTTAGGGTTTAGAGGTTTAGGGTTGCTTGGGTTTATGGTTTAGGAGCATTATTTAGGGTTTAGGGGTTTAGGGTTGCATGTCAAAAGCACTCTGTCTCTCTCCCTAAACCCCTAAACCCTAAATAATGCCCCTAAACCCTAACCCTAAACCTCTATCTCCCTATCTCTCTTGTCCTTCTACCTCTCACTCTCTCTCCCTATGTCTCTGGACATGTCCCTCACTCTCTATCTCCCTGTCTCTCCCCTCTGTCTCCTTTATTTGTCCCCCCTCTCTCTCTCTCTCTCTCTCTCTCTCTCTCTCTCTCTCACAAGTGTGTTATAACATGCTTGCATTATGTGAATGAACATAATGCAAGCACATTATAATACACTCACATTATGCTTTGCTTTGGTAATTTTCAAGTCTTTGTCTCGAATTTGCCTTGGGCTTCCAACCCAAAGGCTTGGACTATATTTTGGATGTCCAAAGATGTGTTTTTCCAGATTGTAACAAAAATTACATAATCTAGAGTGTGCTCCCCATCAGGTTTGCACGTGTTTCAATGACAAGTCAAAAAAATACCACCATAATATTAAGCTCTCTCTTAGCTTTCTAACCATATAATTTTTTTCACGTTTTGAGCATGTTAAGGATTTCATCTTTAATTTCTTTTGTTAGTGTATCCATTTTTTGTCAAAAACTAGTGTGTGGTATTTTTGACTTTTTTTTAACCATTCATCAAAATTTCAAATAAATTACATTTTTAGAAACTAGACTCCATTCTACACGTATTCAAAAAAATTGAATTTTTGATTAGTTTTCAAAAATTTTAGGGGGGAGCACACTCAATTTTCTATTTTTTCAGGATGTGTCCACTTCAACAATTAGTAAAAAATCAATTAATCATAAAAAAATTATCAAAAAAATCAAGGATAAACTACATGGTGTTAGCTAATTTATCATTGAAGTGATTTTTGAAATACTAAAAAAAAGTCAACATTTTAGGGGGAGCACACCAGACACTATGTTATTCTTTTTTGAAAAAACATGACCAATTTGTGTGCTCCCCCTTTTTGAACTCCTTAATCTCAACCATTTTTGAAAAAAAATAGTAGTTTAGAAACTAGATTTGGAGCACGACTCTTGTTTTTGTTGTATCTTCAAATTTTGAGTGTAACTATCTTCAATTTCTCATCCAACATCAATCTTTCTTGATTTAAAAAAAAGTAGCATCTTAAGACCCCTTTTTGCTCCCCCATCTTTGTGCACTTGCCCACCAGCTAAGTCAATCTCTGAAATATCTTCCTCTAAAGATGACAAATATAAGAAGGAAAAGATTAAGTGTGTCTTTTGTAAAAAATATGGACATAATGAGCACAAATGTTTGAAAAAGCAAATAGCTCATCTAACTCATCTTCTTGAAAAGAACAACATTAAGGTTCCAGATTCAGCTAAACTGTATTCATCTATAGAGTCTTCAAAGGACACAGACAAAAGTAAGGGGAAAGGAAAGGGCAAGGCCTTAATTACTATTTCTTCATAACCAAAATTCTGGATTATTGACTAGGGTGCTTCACACCACATGACATCATCACAAGGTAGTTTTACCTCCTTGGAGTCATGTTCCATGCCATCTATTCTATTAGGTGATGACACTCCTACTAAGGTTCATAGGAGAGGGTCTATTGACATGGGTGAAGGAACATTTCATGATGTTCTCTATGTTCCATCTATGTCAACTAATCTCCTATTTGTTTATGAAATCACTCACACTGGGTCTGGCAAGTGGGTTGAGTTCACTCTAGACACATTGGCAATTAGTGAGATGCATAATGGATCTATAGTTTCTATGGGGAAAGTTGATCATTAGTCTAGATTGTATCACTTTTCTCACCTTGTTCTTGATTATCCTTCACTTGCTTTAATGACTCACTCAAATGAGGTGAGTTGTTTGTGGCATCATCAGTTTGGCCGCTTGAACTACTGCTACTTGTAGTAGCTCAATCAACATGACATGGTTTCAGGGTTACCTTCTATTTTATTTTTTGATGGAGTTTGCCAAAGTTGCATCCTTGGTAAGCATCCTGAAGACAAGTATGATAAAGGCAAATATTGGAGGGCCTCACAACTCTTGTAGTTAGTATATAGTGACTTGGCAGGACCATTTCCACATCCCTCTTTTAGCAGGGCTAGATATGTTCTAATATTCATTGATGATCTTTCTAGATACACATGGGTATATTTTCTCAAATAGAAGTCTAAGGTATTTGAGTCTTTTCAGGACTTCAAAGATTTTGCAGAGAAATAATCCGAGAAGGCCATCAAAATTTTGCATATAGATAATGGGGGGAACATGTTAACCAAAGGTTTGAGTAGTTTTGTGCCTCTAAGGGCACTAATCTTTAGCACACAGCTTCCTATAGTCCACAACAAAATGGTGTCATATAGCAAAAGAATAGGTCCTTAAAAGAGATGACCACTTGTATGATTCACTCCAAGTCAATGGCACCTCAATATTAGGCAAAGGCCATCAGTTGTGTGTGTTACATTCAGAATCAGGTTCCTCTTCAAGATCTGAAGGGGGTCACTCCTTTTAAAGATTGGACTGATCAGAAACCCATAGTAAAGCAATTATGGGTGTTTGGTTCTCCTGCATGGGCCCACATTCTAGCAGAGAAACACATGGCTACAGATTCACAAAGCAAGCCTTGCATATTTGTTGGGTATCCAAATGAAGGCTGTAGGCTTCTTCATCCCACCACTCATGAGCTATTCATCGAGAGGAGTGTTAATTCAAGGAGGATGTTTCCAATTCTTCTCCTATCACTTCACCATCTACCATCACTTTGAAGACACTACAACATGATGATAGTTCTTATGAGGATCTTAATCCTCTTGCCCTTATTGAGGAGTCTTCTTCCTGCACTTCAGATGGTGATGGTAATGATGAGGACTCATCTTCCTCCTCTCCTAGTCATCATTCAGAGGGTGATGATTCTCCTCTAGGTTCTCCCATTGGGCCTCTTTAGGTTCATCAAACATTGGAGTCAACAGGTGATTGGGTTGGTGATCCTTCAGATGCTAGAAGAACAAGGTCACAGTTTGAGCAAGCTCCACATCTCTTCAATGCTTCATCTTTTGATCCACAGTCTTTTCAAGAATCTTCTTGTGCCCCTGAGTGGGATGCTGCTATGTAGGAAGAGTTTAGTTCCTTGGAGAGAAACCATACTTGGGATTTAGTCCCTCTTCCTAAGGGAAGAAAATGTGTTCGATGCAAGTGGATTTATCAAACAAAATTTGTTGCAGATGGGTCGATTGATAAGCATTTAAGGCTTGGCTGGTCGTAAAAGGATTCTCCAAAGTTCCTAGGATTGACTACTTTGAGACTTTTGTGCCTATTGCCAAGATGAATTGCATTTGACTTGTCCTTTCCATTGTTGCAGCCCAATGTTAGGAAGTTCATTAGATGGATGTGAAGAGTGCTT
This sequence comes from Cunninghamia lanceolata, assembly GCA_027924645.1. Taxonomy (NCBI): domain Eukaryota; kingdom Viridiplantae; phylum Streptophyta; class Pinopsida; order Cupressales; family Cupressaceae; genus Cunninghamia; species Cunninghamia lanceolata. The sequence goes on from BSBN01000512.1 coordinate 7,661,812, forward strand.
TTCTTCATGGTGACCTTCAAGAGGAGATATACATGGAGCAACCACATGGGTTTATTAGGGATCCTTAACTTGTTTTCCATCTTTGAAAGTCCCTTTGTGGCCTTAAACATGCCCCTTGGGCTTGGTATGCCAAGATAAACTCCTTCCTTCTCATAATCAGGTTCACTTAGTGCCATTCTGATCCCAATATCTATAGTTTGCATCAAGATGATTTACTCCTATTTCTGGACCTTTATGTTGATGACTTGTTGATCATGGGGAGTTCATCTACCATCAAAGTAGTGAAAACTGCTCTTCATGATCATCTCCTGATATTTGACTTGGGTCTTCTTCACTACTTCTTGAGGATTGAGATCACTCAATATTCTTTAGGTATCTTCATTGCACAACCCAAGTACATGCTTGATATGCTCTCCAAATTTTGCATGGCTAATTGTAAGTCTACACCAACTCCATTTCTATTAGGGGTCAAACTTGAGGTTCACTATTCTTCACCATTGGTGGATGCTACCTTGTATCACCAATTAGTTGGGAGTCTCATATACTTGACTCACACGAGGCTTGGTTTGTCATATGTTGTGGGCCTAGTCTCTAGGTTCATGCAAGAGCCACATGAGCTGTAGTGGAAAGCAACTAAGAGGATTCTTCACTCTATACAGAGCACTCATAGTTATGGGGTTCATTATGTAACAAGCGTGGATATTGACTTGGTGGGCCATACAGATTTAGTTTGGGTAGTCTATTCTCAAGATCACAAGTCTACTTTAGGGTATTGTTTCTCACTTGGTTCTAGTACAATTTCTTATTCGAGCAAGAAGTAGTTTGCTATTGCTCTTTCATCTACAAAGGGTAAGCATTGAGGAGCATTTAATGCTACTATTCAGGCCATCTATCTTTAGAACATTCTTACTAAGTTTGGTATTCCCTTCTGGAAGCCTACAGTCATATTTTGTGACAACTAGAGTGTGATATAGATCTCTTGCAATTTAGTCCATCATCAGCAGACCAAACACATTGAGATCCACATGCACTACATTCAGGAGTTTGAAAGGAAGCATGGTACGCGGAACACACTTCCTATGCTAATCTAATGAGGGAAGTAGAGTGCAAATTATTTCAAATCCTTACAATTACAGTGTTATCAACCCAATAACAGAGATATTGCAGCAAACAACATACACATATAATGACACAGAAGGAGATAGAGACAAGATTTGACGCAGGGAAAACCCTTTCAGGAGAAAAACCCCACACTCTAAAACCTGCACAATGTATTAACAAATCTAAATGTTGTTTACAATACACTTGCAATCCAAGCTTTTAGGAGTCTTCAACACTCGTATCTAGAGGTATTCCGGTAGCATAACAGTACCTGTCAATCACATAATGCAATTCCTCCCCAAAGCACCTGTTTATATAGAATATACAAGGCAAAATTGCCTCTATCTTGGAATAGGCGTCTAACTTGGCCTCATGGCCCAAAACCCATGCCTATGGACACTTGGTCAACATTGTAAGATGCTTCTGACACTTGTCCACACACCCCATCCCAAAGAGGTCACCTATTTCCAAAATGGGCTACGACAAATGCTCTTATGATCGTCATAGAATCTGTCATAGCTATCATAACTTACAGTTGTAAGAGAATCTGTCATACACAGGCTATAAATAGCATATTCTCTTACAACATGTCATAGTCCACCTTGGGGCACCCAAAGATGCCTTTTTCAAAGATGCACTTCGACACATGTCTTCACCTATCATAGAATCTCCTATTTTTGACTCTTACATGTCATTACTTCGTCATAGGAATCTGTCATGACCGTTTCAGTCAATATTCCCTTACACAACATCCAAGATACTAACACATGGAAAAATATTCCTACCACAAAGTGGGATGCGTATCTCCTCATGTGAGGACAAAATTACAAGTTGTCATCTTCCATGTAGGATGACACATCACCGTGTCACATCCCACAAGATGACAATATGAATTTACAATTTAATTTACAACATAGGCAATGAATAAATAAATATAATGAAAATAATACAAGGAATTACCAAGGTTGAGACACCTTAATTCCCAACATTCTCCCACTTTTTGAACACCTTGTAAGAGCCAATAGAATTAACAAGATTTAACTACTATAGGCCGAGAGACCCATAGACTCCGAACACCATCTGAACTTCTCTGTGCCCACTAGCTTCGTCAATGCATCTGCAACATTCTTCAAAATATCTACCTTCTCCAAATTTACCTTCCCATCCTCTACCATGTCTCACATGAAGTGAAACTGTACATCAATATGCTTTGTTCTAGCATAGAAAGTTGGATTCTTCACAAGACAAATTGTACTCTGACTGTCACAACAAATTGTAATCTGTCCTGCATCAACACCAATATCTGAACACAATCTCTTAAGCCAAATGGATTCCTTACAAGCATGAGTTTCTGCCATGTACTCAGCTTCCATTGTGGACAAAGTAACCATAGGTTGTCGCTTACTCATCCAACTAATTGCACCACCAAACATAGTGAACACATAAGCATTGGTGGATCTCCTGCTGTCAATGTCACCTACCCAATCAGAATCCACAAATCCATGAATACAAAATGAATGCAGAGGTCCTGTAACATTACCATGATAGCATATGGAATACTTAGAAGTACCCCTCAAATATCTGAACACTCGCTTAACTGCATCCCAATGTACCCGTCTAGGATTAGCCATAAATTGACTAAGGACTCTCACTGCTTGGGCAATGTCTGGTCTTGTATAGACCATATCATACATCAAACTACCAACAATACTAGAATAAGGTACTCTGCCAATGTCCTTCACCTCACTAGGAGATTTTGGACAATCATTAACAGACAACTTTGTCCCCAAAGAAACAAGAACACACAATGGTCTACAATCTGCCATGCTGAACCTATCCAACATGGTCTTCACATACTTACTCTGGCTTAACCAAAGTTTTCTGTTAGTTCTATCTCTTCTAATTTACATTCCTAGAATGTACTTGTCTACCCCTAAATCTTTCATTTCAAACTATGCTGCCAACTAAGAATTAAAATTAGAAATCATATTCTTACCCTTCCCAATCAGCAACATATCATCAACATATAATGCAACAATGAGAATACGATCATTGTCTAAATTGTAGTACACACAATGATCCAATTTTGATCTCAGAAAGCCAATTGACAACACAAAGGTATCAAACTTCAAGTACCACATCCTAGGAGACTAGTTCAAACCATAAAAAGACTTTTTCAACTTGCAAACCAAATTTTCTTTACCTTTCACTATGTAATGCTCTGGCTGTGACATGTAGATTTCTTCCTCCAAATCACCATGAAGGAAAGTTGTTTTTGTTGCAAGTATGAGGTAAACCAGTGTTGTCATTGATGTCAACATACTCATATTGCTTTGACAAGAAGGATTCAATGAGCAGTGTGCTGAGGATATTGAGAAAATTAGCCTCAGTCAGGAACAGTAAAGAACAGTGATGAGAAGAAGGCAAATGTACTGTATAGGATGCGAACCGGAGGATGCAGATTAAAGGGTTTGTAGATATGAGTCTTTAGATGCTTCAGTTAAGATTTCAGAGGTCCGCATGAAGATCTGAAGGAGTTGTGGCTGTCGGTGTAGAACCGGTTCCGGCAAGTATTCAGAGGTGACAGAGGATCACAAAAAGGTCCGGTGAGGTCCGGAACTGTATAATCCTAATCTGCAGATTGGAAGGAGTCTTTGGGATGTCCTTGTGATGTGCAATCTCGAGTTGTGTATAATTTGGAGGTCTGGAAGTACCTCCTGCATTATGATAGTGGCGAAAGACAGTGTTCTTGAAGTTCCGGATAAGGAGGATAAGAGATTTCAGTAAGTAAAGGAAATGCGGACGTACCTGGTCATTCAGGCAGGCTTGTGAAGGTTCTTGGATCATGTTGAGGTTGTGTTGTTGGTCCGCATTGATAGTAGAGCCCGAAATTGAAGATATTCTTCCGGATGAAGTTCTTGCTCTGTTTAGCCGACCGGATGAGTTGTTCATCCTGCGAATGTTCTTGTGGTGGCCGACCGGATGTGTTATTCATCTTGCGGATCCTCTTATGGTTGTTTGTCGACTTAGATGTTTGTTCCTAAGTCGATGTCTTGTATAAATAACGGTTTGTGAGTTCATTTCGAAGTGTGGATTGTGTGGATGAGTGTGGCATAGCGAAGAGAAGTGCGAAAGGCAGAGTAGAGGTTTTTGGGCTTAAATGGAACTGATCCGGACATGGTAGAGATGTCATTCTCCAGTTCAAGATTGTGATTCTTATCACTTTGTAGACAGTGTGTCTCCTTGTAGGCAGTGGGCCTCTTTGTGAGCAGTGTGCTCGGGCAGTGAGCCCTAATTGGCAAGTGCCATTCTTTTTCTTATTCTTCTAACAGAGAATAATCCTTGGGTTAATCACCCCGTGGTTTTTCCCTTAACCGGGTTTTCCACATCAAAATCTTGGTGTTCAATGTGTTGATGTTTATCTGCTCTTGTGTTTATGTATTATGCTTTCATGGATGATTAATTGATATGCTGTTAACTAACAACGAAGAATCAAGTGTTTGAAAGAACAAGAAGTTTTATACAACTGATTCACCCCCCCCTCTCAGTTGTATGCCTTAAATCCAACAATTGGTATCAGAGCCAAGTTCCTCTGAAAAAAGCTTAACCGCTTGAGGAGATCTAGGATGTCGTCATACAAAAAGGATAGTCTGAAGTTTGATGGAACCAATTTTACTCTCTGGAAGGGTCACATGAAATGTCACCTGAAATGTATGGGAAAAGCATACTTGGCCATGGTTTCAAAACCATATGTACCTCCACAAGGTGGTCCGACAACTCTGAATGAAATCACAGAAGCTGAAAACAATCTGCGGACCAAGGAAGCTCTTCTAAGCGCATTGAATGACTCAGATCTCTCAAATGCTATTGACCTACCAACTGCATATGAGATCCTGACTAAACTAGAACTTCTATATGAAGGAGATGAGTTTGTCAAAAGTGCAAGGTTGCAAAGTCTGAAAGGGAAATTCGAAAGATTGAAGATGAGGGATGATGAAAACATCACTACTTTTATGCCAAGAGTGAATGAACTAGTGTGTGGAATTAGAAATGCTGGTGGAACTCTAGATGAAAATGAGATCGTTTGCAAAATCCTTAGATCCCTTCCTGCTACCTACAAAATCAAGGTTGCTGCAATTGATGAATTCAGAGCCCACACAACTGTCACAAGAGAACAACTGGCTGGCAAACTAGCTGCATTTGAAATGACTGAGTTTGGAGATGATCCTCCCAAGACTGAATCTGCTTTCAAAGCCAGTACCTATGTGAAAGGCAAACAGAGATTTGATCTGGGAGAAAACTCATCAAGGAAGATGTCATGGTATGATCAAGCAAGAAGAGACATGGAAGAAGAAGAAGCAGAAACAGCTCAACTTGAAGCCCTCATTGCAAAGAGACTGCCAAGAGGATCCGGTAAGTATGAAGGAAAACTACCCTTTAAGTGTTTCAACTGCAATAAGATTGGTCATTTTGCTTCAAGATGTCCGGAAAGATCTGCAAGGTCTAATACTAAGAGACAAAGGTTTCAAAAGAACTGCTATTATGCTCATGAAGAAGATGACACTGAAGGAGTAATAGATGATGAATCCGAACTAGGAAGCAAATTGGGAAATGAATGGGTGTTTATTGCTATCAAGGAAGAAGATTCAATATCCTCTGAATCTGTCAATCACAAGGTTGTGGAAAGAGCTTTGGCTGCTCAAGTGGAAGAAAAGGATGATTGGGTTATTGATAGTGGGTGTTCTCACCATATGACTGGTGACAAGAATAAGTTCTTAGATTTGGAAAGGTATGAAGGAGGAATGGTAAAGTTTGGTGACAATTCTGCTGGCAGAATCAGAGGTAGAGGAACTATTTCCTTTGATGGAAAGAGCAAAACAGGTAATGTCCTATATGTTGAAGGATTGAAGCACAATCTTCTCAGTGTTGGTCAGTTAGTGGACAAAGGCTATGATCTCTGGTTCAAGAATAGAAAATGCAGAATCTTTACAAGCTCCAGAACTGAAATTGCATCCGGTGCTCAAACAAAAGGTAATATCTTTCATCTGGTTGGTTCAAACAAAAGTTGTCTGTTTGCTCAAGTTGATCAGAGTTGGTTATGGCATAGAAGAATGTGTCATGTGAATTTTGATAACATCATCAAGATAAGCAATATTCAGGCTGTAAGAGACCTTCCAAAATTGGTGAAACCTACAAATAGTTTGTGCAAAGAATGTCAGCTAGGTAAACAGAGCAGAGTCTCTTTCAAAAGCAAAGATCAGTCCTCTACCGGATTGTTGGAATTAGTACATACTGATCTCTGTGGTCCGACAAGAATCAAGAGTCTGCAAGGTGATAGATATTTCATGTTGTTAATTGATGACCATTCCCGGATGATGTGGGTTACCTTCCTAAAAGAGAAATCAGAAGCCCTTGAAAAGTTCAAAATCTACAAAGCTATGGTAGAGAATCAAACCGGATTGAAACTTAAATGTCTAAGGTCTGATAGAGGTGGTGAATTTACATCTGGTGAGTTCATTGACTTTTGTGAGAAGCAGGGTATAAGGAGACAATTGTCTGCTCCTAGGACTCCACAGCAGAATGGAGTAGTTGAAAGAAAGAACCGGACCATCCAGGAAGCTGCTAGGACAATGATGTTGGAAGCAAATGTTCCTCAGTTATTCTGGAAAGAAGCTATCAGCACTGCAGTCTACACTCTAAATCGAGTTCAAATCAGAAACAATACCGGTAAGACCCCCTACGAACTCTGGTTTGGCATCACTCCTACTATGAAATATTTCAGAGTATTTGGTAGCAAGTGTTATATCAAAAGAGATGAAGATCTAGGAAAGTTTGATGCTAGAAGTGATGAAGGAATTTTCTTGGGTTACTCCACTCAAAGCAAAGCATACCGGTGTTACAATAAGAGACTGAGGAAGATGATAGAAAGCACTAATGTGAAAGTTGATGAAGGAATTGAGAAGCCCTCAAGATTTTATGAATTTGATGAAGATGACCAAGACGGTGTTCAAATTCAAGGAACTTAATCCTCTCCGGTAAGACAGAGTCAGCCTGATCCGGTAAATCAGGAAGAAGAGATAGGTTTGAATGAGCCTGATCAAGAAGCAGCAGTGCAGGATACTCCCAAAATTCCTAGGTATGTAACACTAAACCACTCTCAAGATCAGATCATAGGTGACAGAAGCAAAGGTGTGCAAACTAGAAGGAATGTTGCTCAAAATCAGGATGAATGTTGTCTGATTTCAAAGATTGAACCTAAAATAGTAAATGAAGCCTGCAATGATGAAAACTGGACTAAAGCAATGAAAGATGAATTAATGCAAATTGAGAAAAATCATACTTGGGATCTTGTTCCCAGACCTAGAGACAGGAATGTGATTGGAACCAAATGGGTCTTCCGGAACAAACTGAATGAAGCTGGTGAAGTTATCAGAAACAAAGCTAGATTGGTCTACACAGGCTACTCTCAAATAGAAGGAATTGATTTTGAAGAGACCTTTGCTCCGGTGGCAAGAATTGACGTAGTCAGATTATTTCTTGCATTTGCTGCCTTCAAAGACTTCAAGGTATATCAGATGGATGTCAAGTCTGCTTTCCTAAATGGTGATCTGGAAGAAGAAGTTTACATTGAACAACCGGATGGATTTCAATTGTCTGATAATGATGATATGGTCTGCAAGTTGAAGAAAGCATTGTATGGACTAAAGCAAGCCCCAAGAGCATGGTATGAAAGGTTGGATAAGCATCTTGTGCAGATTGGATTCAACAAAGGTACTGCTGACAGTAACTTATATTTCAAAATTGTTCATGAAAACATTTTGATTGTTGAAGTGTTTGTGGATGATATCATTTTTGGAGGAAGAGATAGTATGTGCAAAACTTTTGCAAATCAGATGAAAAGTGAGTTTGAAATGTCCATGCTTGGTGAAATGAATTTCTTCTTGGGTCTGCAAATTACTCAAACAAAGAAAGGAATCTTCATCTCTCAGACCAAATATGTGAAAGAATTGTTGAGGAAATTTGGTATGGAAGATGCAAAGCCAATGAACACTCCCATGGCAACCGGATGTAAGTTGAGCAAAGATGATGACTTCCCAAAGGTAGATCAGACAAAGTATAGATCAATGATTGGTGGATTGTTGTATCTCACTCAGACTAGACCAGATATAATGCAGGTTGTTGGTCTTGTGGCAAGATTCCAGGCTGATCCTAGAGAATCTCATGTTATGGCAATCAAAAGAATTTTTAGGTACCTAAAAGGAACAGTTGAGTATGGTCTATGGTACCCTAGAGATCCGGATTTCTCTCTTCATGCTTACACAGATGCAGATTGGGCAGGAGATGTGGATGACCGAAAGAGCACTAGTGGTGGAGCATTCTTTTTGGGGAAGAGATTGGTTTCTTGGCTAAGCAAGAAACAAGATGCAATATCTCTGTCTACAACTGAAGCAGAATACATTGCAGCAGCAGGTAGTTGCACTCAAATCTTATGGATGAAGCAGATGCTAAGAGACATTAAAGTTGAATATGAGGAGCCTATCACAATTTTCTGTGATAATTCAAGTGCAATTAATATTTCTAAGAATCCGGTATTGCATTCTAAGACTAAGCACATATCTATCAAGTTTCACTTTTTGAGAGAACAAGTGAACAAGGAAGAAGTCAAATTGGAGTATGTTCCCTCAAAGGATCAGATTGCAGATATCTTTACTAAACCTCTTCCCAAGGACTCTTTTGAATATCTCCGGGAGAAGTTAGGGGTCATGGCCCCTCCGGTGATGAACTAGGATGCACTGATGTGCATCAGTCCGGTGGATATCACAGTCATATCTTGTGATCCGGATTGATGATGGGGAGCTGCTACTAAGGGGGAGCAGCTGGTATGATTCTGATGTGTTAAAATTGCAAGTATGAGCCCTTTGCCATTGATGTCAAAGGGGGAGAGAAGACATGTGAAAAACAAGTAGCTGATGATCAAAAGGGGAGCAGTAAATGAGGAGAAGACATGTTGCTGATAGGGGGAGAAGTGACAGAAAGGAGAAGTTTCTTGTCTTGATGGTTTTTCACATCATATGTTGCCATCAATGACAAAGGGGGAGATTGTTGCAAGTATGAGGTAAACCAGTGTTGTCATTGATGTCAACATACTCATATTGCTTTGACAAGAAGGATTCAATGAGCAGTGTGCTGAGGATATTGAGAAAATTAGCCTCAGTCAGGAACAGTAAAGAACAGTGATGAGAAGAAGGCAAATGTACTGTATAGGATGCGAACCGGAGGATACGGATTAAAGGGTTTGTAGATATGAGTCTTGAGATGCTTCAGTTAAGATTTCAGAGGTCCGCATGAAGATCTGAAGGAGTTGTGGCTGTCGGTGTAGAACCGGTTCCGGCAAGTATTCAGAGGTGACAGAGGATCACAAAAAGGTCCGGTGAGGTCCGGAACTGTATAATCCTAATCTGCAGATTGGAAGGAGTCTTTGGGATGTCCTTGTGATGTGCCATCTCGAGTTGTGTATAATTTGGAGGTCTGGAAGTACCTCCTGCATTATGATAGTGGCGACAGACAGTGTTCTTGAAGTTCCGGATAAGGAGGATAAGAGATTTCAGTAAGTAAAGGAAATGCAGACGTACCTGGTCATTTAGGCAGGCTTGTGAAGGTTCTTGGATCATGTTGAGGTTGTGTTGTTGGTCCGCATTGATAGTAGAGCCCGGAATTGAAGATATTCTTCCAGATGAAGTTCTTGCTCTGTTTAGCCGACCGGATGAGTTGTTCATCCTGCGAATGTTCTTGTGGTGGCCGACCGGATGTGTTATTCATCTTACGGATACTCTTATGGTTGTTTGCCAACTTAGATGTTTGTTCCTAAGTCGATGTCTTGTATAAATAATGGTTTGTGAGTTCATTTCGAGGTGTGGATTGTGTGGATGAGTGTGGCATAGCGAAGAGAAGTGCGAAAGGTAGAGCAGAGGTTTTTGGGCTTAAATGGAACTGATCCAGACATGGTAGAGATGTCATTCTCCAGTTCAAGATTGTGATTCTTATCACTTTGTAGACAGTGTGTCTCCTTGTAGGCAGTGGGCCTCTTTGTGAGCAGTGTGCTCGGGCAGTGAGCCCTAATTGGCAAGTGCCATTCTTTTTCTTATTCTTCTAACAGAGAATAATCCTTGGGTTAATCACCCCGTGGTTTTTCCCTTAACCGGGTTTTCCATGTCAAAATCTTGGTGTTCAATGTGTTGATGTTTATCTACTCTTGTGTTTATGTATTATGCTTTCATGGATGATTAATTGATATGTTGTTAACTAACAACGAAGAATCAAGTGTTTGAAAGAACAAGAAGTTTTATACAACTGATTCACCCCCCCCTCTCAGTTGTATGCCTTAAATCCAACAGTTTTCACATCCATCTGCTCCACCTGTAAGTCATAAGCTACTGCAAGAGATAATAGAAATCGAATGGATGTCAGCTTTGCAATGGGAGAAAAAATTTCACCATAATCAATTCCCCCCACTTGTGAGTACCCCTTCGCAACCAGTCTGGCCTTGTACTTTTCAACACTACCATCTGCACGAAATTTCTTCTTGAACACCCATTTGCATCCAATCAGTTTTTGTCCTTCAGGCAAAGGCACCAAGTCCCATGTTTTATTCTTTTCCAAAGAAGTCAACTCATCTTCCATGGCCTCCTTCTAGGAACTTGCATCTTTCATACCCATAGCCTCTGACACAGTTCTAGGTTCATCAATGTTAGCAAGTAAAGCAAAAGCACAACTAGAATCAAGCAATGAATAACCAAACCTATTAGGTTGCTTTCTTATTCGTGTAGACCTCCTTAATAGTTGAGGTTGAGGTTCTGCTTCTTCTTTTGATTTTTCAGAGTTGCTAGAGCTCTCATGATCATTAGGTCTCACTAGGTCTATTTATTTAGTCTTCTCAGGGGTAGAAGGAAACTGAACCACATCTTCTTTCTTTTCTATCTATTCCAACTGTAGAACAACGAAATATGGTGTTATCTCTCTAAAGATAACACTTCTGCTATACAACACCTTTTTAGCCACAGGATACCAAAGCTTGTATCCTTTCACACCGACACCATAGCCAATGAAGATACACTTAACAACCTTGTTCTCCAATTTAGACCGTTTCTCCCTAGGCACATGTGCATATGCCTCAACCAAAAACACAAAGATGTCTAACTAAAGGCTTATTACCAAACCACACCTCCATAGGTGTTTTACCAACAAGAGCCGATGTAGGAGATCTATTTACCAGATAGCAAGCAGTGGCTATAGCTTCAGCCCAAAACTTTTGTTCGAGGCTTGCTCTAGTAAGCATACTCCTAACCTTCTCCATCAATGTCCTATTTATCCTCTCTGCAACTCCATTTTGCTGTGGGGTATAAGGAGTTGTCTTATGTCTTTCAATCCCTTGCTCTTTATAGAACTTCTCAAACTTTGCCAAACAAAACTCACCACCATTATCAGTTCTCAAACACTTAATCTTTTTTCTAGTCTGATTCTTAACAAAAGCTTTAAACTCTTTAAACTGACTAAATACTTTAGATTTTCTTTTGAGAAAATAAACCCATGTCCTTCTACTGTAGTCATCTATGAAAGATACAAAATATACAGATTTGGAAATTGAAGGAAGATTAACAAGACCAAACACATCAGAATGAATAAGATCCAATAAACTAGAAGACTTGTGAGAACTAGAGTAAAATTAAACACGGCTTTGCTTTCCATAAATGTAATGTTCAAAAAAGTCAAACTTGAGATTACAATCATTTAACCCATTAATGATGTTTTTATTTTTCAGGGTACGCAGACCCTTCTCACCAATGTGACCATATCTCAAATGCCATAACATAGTCTTTTCAGCAGGAAGCTTAACTTCCAAAGCATGTGCACTACCATCAGAATTAGTTTCAATAGATTTAGAAGAACTATTGAACTATGTAGTGCATGCCTCCAACTGAAACAGAGTACCTCTCTGAGTACCCTTTGCAAGCACCATAGATCCTCTAGTCATCTTGCATCCATCCTTTGAAAAGACAACTTGCACACTTGCATCATTCAACATATTTACAAAAAGCAGATTCTGTGCTAGGCTTGGGATGTGCATAACCCCAGTGATCCCCTTCACTCATCCATCAGGGAATTGGATTGAGACTCTTCCACGATCAACAATCTTTAGATGAGAATCATCACCTAGGTACACCCTTCCACCATCGAACTCTTCATATTTTGTAAACCAGTCTCAATGCGAGGTCATGTGGAATCATGTACCAGAATTAATCAACCACACATCATCAGATGCATCGGTGGCTAGGGCTGTGATGAAGGCATCACCATCATCTTGTGACTTGTCAGAATCTGAATCAGGAGCATTCTTCTTCTTCTTTTTCTTCTCCTCTTTGCATTCCTTTTAGAAATACCTGGTTTTGTCATAGTTCCAACAGAGAGCCTTGGACTTTCCAGAAGATTGGATCTCCCATGGGATTTGGATCTATCCTTCTTAGCTTTCTTGTCCTTCTTTTTCCCTTTCTCCTTGGGTCTTCCAAGAACCGCAATAGCTTCTTTAGCTGCCTCAAAAGACTTTCTCCGCATCTCTTTAGATAAAAACAAAGATACCACTTCATCCATTGTGAAAGTGGATGTGGTGCTTCCAATAGCCATCACAAGATGATCCCACGAGTCTGGCAAGGAACTAAGCAAGGTCATACAACGAACCTCCTCCTCCATCTTAACACCAACTTATGTCAATTGAGCAATTAACATGTTGAAAGCATTCAGGTGATCTGCAATAGATCCTCCATCCTCCATCTTTAGAGAGTACAACTTCTTTCTTAGAAAAAGTTTGTTCACCAAGGATTTAGCTTGATAAACATCACCCAACTTCTTCCAAAGGTCTTTTGTGCTCTTCTCCTCATGGACATTTAATAGGACAGAATCAGCTAAACTAAGTCTTATGAGACCCTTAGCCTTTTGATCTTTGAGATCCCAATTAGCTTGTGCCATAGCAGTTGGTTTTACACCGGATATAGTTTCCCATAGGTCATGATCAACAAGTAGGTCTTCCATCTTGAGTTTCCACAACTCAAAATTAGTGCCATTAAATTTCTCCACCTTGATTCTTTCGGATGTGCTTGCCATCTCTTTTCCTGCAACAAGATTATAGAATACTCTACATAGGACTCCCACTCAAACTAAGATCAACTTAAAAAACCCCTACCCGACAACTAGGACCAAAGGTGATCAAGCTCTGATACTAACTAAAAGGAAGCAAGGTACGCGGAACACACTTCCTATGCTAATCTAATGAGGGAAGTAGAGTACAAATTCTTTCAAATCCTTACAATTACAGTGTTATCAATCCAATAAGAGAGATATTGCAGCAAACAACATACACATATAATGACACAAAAGGATAGATAGATAAGATTTAACATGGGGAAAGCCCTTTCAGGAGAAAAACCCCCCACTCCAAAACCTGCACAATGTATTAACAAATCTAAATGTTGTTTACAATACACTTGCAATACAAGCTCTTAGGAGTCTTCAACACTCATATCTAGAGGTATTCTAGCAGCATAATAGTACCTGCCAATCACATAATGCAATTCCTCCTCAAAGCACCTATTTATATAGAATATATAAAGCAAAATTGTCTCTATCTTAAAATGGGCATCCAACTTGGCCCCATGGCCCAAAACCCACGCCTATGGACACTTGGTCAACATTGTAAGATTCTTTTGACACTTGTCCACATACCCCATCCCAAAGAGGTCACCTATTTCCAAAATGGGCTATGACAGATGCTCTTACAACTCTTACAACCGTCATAGAATCTATCATAGCTATCATAACTTACAACTGTAAGAGAATGTGTCATACACAAGCTATAAATAGCATATTCTCTTACAATGTGACATAGTCCACCTTGGGGTACCCAAAGATGCCTGTTTCAAAGATGCTCTTTGACACATGTCTTCACCTATCATATAATCTTCTATTTTTTACTCTTACATGTCATAACTTCGTCATCGAAATTTGTCATGACCGTTTCAGTTAATATTCCATTACACAACATCCAAGATGCTAACACATGGAAAAATATTCCTACCATAAAGTGGGATGCCTATCTCCTCATGTGAGGAAAAAATTACAAGTTGTTATCTTCCATTTAGGATGACACATCACCGTGCCACATCCTACAAGATGACAATATGAATTTACAATTTAATTTACAACATAGGCAATGAGTAAATAAATACAATGAAAATAATACAAGGAATTACCAAGGTTGAGACACCTTAATTCCCAACAGAGTTGATTCATGAGTAGATCATTAATCTCAGGTATTGCTCGACATCAAAGAAGATCGTAGACATCTTCACAAAACCCTTCATAGAGAGAAAGTTCCTTCATTTGTGAGCTTTTCTTGGGGTGTGATTGGTGTCCTCTTCAGGGGGTTTTAGTCCTTCTCTTCTCTTCTCTTCTCTTCTCTCTCTTCTGGGGGGTTTCTATCTCTACTTGTGGAGGGATTCTACTTCTTTGTTTGGGGGGAATTAGTTGTACATGGGTACCTCATCAGGATTGATTTGTTGGGACCCATCTTTTCACCCACCTAAACTATGCTTAAGGGGGGGTGTTAGTGTAGGTTTTTATTTTCCTAGTTGGGTATTTATTTCCTATTTTCCTAGGTTTTTCCTACACTTTAATTAAGACTTCTTAGGTTCATAAAGCATGTTTAGTTAAGTGAGTGGGTGTAGAGGTGTCATCCTCTTCCATGGGAGTTATATTTTCTTCTATTAGCACTGCTTTGTGGTCACTCCTTATTGGTTGGACTTGCCACCTCCTCCCTCTCCTTGAGCCTAAATAAACATGCTACCTTTCTTGTATTTTCATATGTTGGAGCTATAGATCTCTCTTGATGCTATTGTGTCATTCAGTCATTTACATATAATCTCTTAGTATCACTGTTATGCTAATTTCATTTCTTTTGCATTTACAGTTTGATTCTAACTCTTTCATTTCGATTATGGGTTGTAATCTTCTTTCTTAGATTCTAACAAAGTTTCATTGATCAAATCGCTCATGCAAATAAGGGTGTATTCAAGTTTGAAGAAGTGTAGATAGTTCTAAGGTATATTTTACATTAATTTTAGCCTCTCACTCAACTCATATTAATAATTCTTGAGTTTGTTGAATGAGGCTACCACATCCAAATTATCAAGCAAAAATGTCAAATCTTATCACTTGAATACCACAATGATCCCCAACCCAAAGATGAGTTTCAATTCCTGTGGATTGATCTCAATAAATAAAAATAAAAATATATCATTCAATTTGGGTGATTCAGGTAACCTTTATCGAGACTATGCATGCTTGGCTAGCAATAGAGCAATGTTTGAGTAATCAAATACATGCCAAATTGATACTCATGCTTATATATAGAAAACTCTACCTAATATATTTAAAATGTACTATTATAACTTGATATTTGAGCTATGTTAGCCAAATTTCTCAAATTGAAGAAGGAAAAGAATACACTAGAACACACTTTGGTGGAAGTTATGTTAATATCACTTTACATTTTATCTATCCTAACTTAGGTATGAATGTATTTCTTTATGCTTGGATAGACTTATTGTTAAATGCGGATTTCTTAGGTAGTTCTCTTATTTTGGATGCATCTAGGGTTGGTTCCTCTTGGAATACTTTTTTGGGTCTAACTAATGGTTGGTTCTTGAAAGTAATCATGATTTACACTATGGCTTGAAAGATTATTCATCCATGTTAGGGTGTTTTTTTCCCTATATCATTAAATTTTCTTATTTAAGTCTTCATTGATTCATGTCCTTGATTGTGTTTATTATCTTGTGATGGGAGGAATTTGTTGTGGCCTCCACAAAATGCCTCTATTCTATTAAGAATTGGGGACCCTTATTTTTTCTTTTCTTTTAATTTTGGACTTAACTCTTGTATTTCATATTTTAAGAAGGCTAGGTGTGAATTTCATTGTCCCTTGATTCATTTGGATTTCAATGTCAAAGTTGGTTGTTCATTGTCTAAGTGTAAGTGGATGTTTATTATAGTTTTTGTGAATTCATTGGGGAATGCTAATTTTAGGTATGGTCAAATTTTTCTAACTCTGGGGGTCAAATTCTTCCTTTAGTGGGGTTTTAGAATTTTCTTATCCTTGAAATCCTAACACTACTAGACTTTTTTATTTGACTTGCATATATGCAAATGTGTAAAAAAACCCCCAAAATGTTGAAATCCTCACACTAGTAGAACTTTTGGTCTAAATTGCATACTTGCAATGTTGCACATAAACCCTAAAACCCTAACAAGCTTTTTCTATCAAACTTTTTCACCTAGTTTGCAAGCATGCAAGGTTGCGCTTAAAGTTGGAAACCCTGATACACTTTTATTGGTGGACTTTTTAAACCAACTTGCAAGGTTACAAACATGCACAAAAACTATGAAACCCTAATGATTGGTGGGCATTTATGGATCGCATGTGTAAGAGGATATATACTCGTGCAATGATTTAGTTATTCTAATTTTCATTTTCACCTACAACCATGTGTTTTCCCCTTTTGCAAGTGCATTTTGACTTCCCTTGGTTGTTTGCATTTTGGAGATTTGTGGGTGGATTTTGGATATTTTTGCGTATATCATTTTTGCATTATTATCATCCCTATTGTTTCCAATTTTTCCTTGGAGTTCCTCTTTCTTTTTATGTGTGAATCTTTTGTTTCATGGGTTAAAATTTAGAATCTATGCATGATTAGTTTTTAGGATTGCTAGTGCACAAATAGGTTTGTAGGGTTTCATTTTTGTGTGGTTTGAAGTAATAAATGATGTGTAGGAGGAACTTAACTCTAATCCTAGATATATGGCATGTCTAATTTGATTTGAAAACCTAGTCATATCATTGTCAATTAGGTTGTGCATTGCCCCTAGAACCTTGACATGAAAATTTCTCATCACACTTAGAATTTCAATATAATCAAGATTTTAAGACCAAATTGCAACTTTACATAACTACAATTAGTCTCAACAACCTTGATTTATTAAATTATTAAAAAAATTTCATGAAGTTTCAAACTTGCAAACAAACACCAAATCCCAACAAGTTGTTTTGTTTTATGATTTCTCATCCTCCTTACACATATATAAATTGTTGAATCCAATGAACACTGAGAGGAGGGGTGAATCAGTGTTCTACAAAACCATTTATACACTTGCTCTATTATCCATTTACCAAATTTAATTATATGAAAATAGATTAAGCAAATGAACAACAACCACAAAGACATAACACATGAACAACAAGATTTTTACATGGAAAACCCAAAGAGGGAAAAATCACGGAGAGGATTAGCTCTCAATATATATATTGCAATCTTTTACAAAAGCTGATGGTCAGTCTTGGTCACTCCACGGGCCTAGAACATGTTGGGTCACTGCCATGAAGTACAACTAGGTCTAGCAGACTCACTATCTCAATCCTAAACCTAGAAAGATTACAACAAGGGTTGTTAAACCCTAATGGATGCTCACTACCAGGCTCACTATCTTCATGAGGATTTCTCATTGTCTAGCACAAGTGAAATCATATAGGAAGTATGAACATTGTAAAAGCATCTGTTAGTATGCTAGGATGCAGTCATTTAATAACTGAATATCGTATCCTTAGTCTTCATCCTTATTGATCTGCTAACTCTACTCTTCAATTCTCATACTCACATTTATTACACACATATTCACATAACTTCTTCTCAAACACCAAAATCCATCCTCTATTTATATCCGCAACTAAATCTTTCTTATGATCAGGTCAGCAAGCAAATTGTGAAATGTGTATACAAAGTGTTATATCCTGTTGGCTTGTTCTTGAGTTAAATTATTAATGTGGATCCAAATAAACATGCATATGTCTTCATATGTGTTGGCTCTAAACATACAATCACTTACCTTTATCATCCAACCCATATTTCTTCTCTGCATAATGATTTAATCAGCCTGTCAGCTTGTTTCTTAATAACATATATAATAGGTTCCTCTGTCACACCACAACCCATGTTGTGTACCAAATGGGACCTCACAAATCATATCCACTATTCATTTCTAATCACTTTTCACACCTTCTAAACTACAAATCAAAATGTGCACTTGCAAAGGAATACAGACCATTATACTGTGCCCTATTCACTGTCTCTGTTGCACCTCTATTCATCCAGACTTGGATATTTCTTCTAAGTGACTTCCAGAGGAAGTTAGGACTTGATCATTGGAATATAACAACATCAAACAATTATAAACATTATGCCTAAGCAGCATTTCCAAGTCTCCATCTATGGAAGCACACTGATCCACTTACTATCTCTTGCTTTGTTTCTTGTCCATACTTAGTCATTTTTTCCAATCAGACCTGAATTCCAATATGACCTTCCAGAGTTATGTCTTCATGTCATGTTGAAGGGATTTCTAAGCCTTGTTGCCATCAATGACAACATACAAGTCCATTTCAGAGCAATGTCTCTTGCCAACATAAACTTGCTATTAACCTTTAAATCCCCACCAAGTCTTTCTATGTTGGGATTTGCAATATCATTTGTACACTTTCAATCTTGAAATTAAACCTTGTAACACTGAAAAAATTTCCTTGTCTAACTTTTAAGTCTAACTTACACATGTGCAATCCTATAATCAAACTTTGAAACCTTGATAGGTCATACTGTCAATATTTTCATCCAAGTATGCACGTATGTGATGTTTCAAATTTACTCCAAAACTCTGATAAGATGTGTTGTGTTAGGATTTCTCATTTGGTCTACACATCTATAATCATTAAGAAAAATGTACTAGGCCATTTTCTGTTAGACATTTAGTCTTTGTCTACACGTTCAATCATGTACCAAAACCTTGAAAACCCACTAAATGTTACAAATTGGAGCCAAAACCCCAATTTTCTATAGGACAAACTTTTATGCATCTTTGCACATGTGCAAACATGCGCTTGAACCTTAAAACCTTGCTAATGTTGTAAAATACACTTAGAACCCCACAAATTACAAAGAGTGAGTTATCTCATGGCCTTGTCCATATGTAGAGTTGCACTAAAATGTTGAAACCTCATCAATGTCATAAAATAGTTATATTTTGGGAACTTCCCAAATTTGCATGGTTACCTTAAGATTTTGATGCTAATTTCAACTTGTCTTTTGATTAACAGGTCCATAATATGTACTATGTCTTCTCCTATGAAGATGAGTACAATTTCAAGGGCATGGTTCCTCCCTTGAAGTTCATTTTAGACATGAGCCCAGGCCATGTAAGACTAGATGAATTCCACAAAATAATTATAGAGACTAGTGGTACAAACCCTATGAAAAGAAACTTGGTAGAGAGTGGCTTTATTTCATCAACTACTTTTCCTATCTTGGTCTAATCAATAGACTTGGTTATGACTATGACAAATTATACAATCATGAAACAAGGGAGATAAGGAACTTGTAAAATCATGTCATTTCCAATCACAATTTATTGAAGAGATGCTAGATCTCCCTATTAGAGATGTTTATGCATAAATCAATGTGGACTTTTCTACAACATTCTATGAACTTAATTCAAATCTATGTGTGGGGATTATTTATAAGAAATGGTTCAAGAAGCCAAAAATATCTATCACTAGAATAACTAAGAAATTCCATAGGAGTTCTTTTCATGAAGAGGTGAATGATAACATTACTTTGTTGAATATAATGATTGGGTAAGAAAATGCAAAGGAATTTCAAACCTAGATGTTTCAATACATTGCCATGATTCTTGGTGGGAAGGAACACACTTGCTTGGCCACATTGATCAGTGGTCACTTACATGATCAACTAAAAAATGTCACTAAAACTAAGAAATTTTACATGAATTCATACCTTGTATATTCATTCACAAGAAGAGGGCTATTTGTAGTGTTGAATATAGAAGAAAAATGGGCATTAGGCAAAAGAAAGTATGGATATTACCCCCAAATTGAACTCAAGCAAAGTTCAAAATATTTCCAGAGGGTTAATGATGCCTTTATCTTCTTCTTGATTAGGATGCTTGAGAATGACCCTATTAAAATAAAATCTATTGAAGTGGTGGGAAAATGGGGCAGTTGGTTTATTTAATTTTCCACATTCATGTACATCAAGGTTACAGGTTTCTAGGAGGCACCACATAAGCTTCTGAAGTCTGTTAGCAACAAATTAGTATTATTATGATTGTTTTGATACCTAGTAGTCATGTATAATTTTTTATTGGATAAACATAAACTAGGTATTTGTTGGAATACTAAGGATCAATTGGGGGGGTGAATCAATAATCGGATAAAACTAATTCTAAAACCAAGATCTTCATACAATAAAACAATCTAACATGATCATGAAACACAAGACAATTGCATCAAGCTATGAAAGCATTAACAAAGCAAGGAGACATATAGAATCAACACATAACATGGGTGATTGAGTGGAAAACCCCAAAAGGGTAAAAACCACTATAAACTTGATCTCCATTAAGCTTCATTGGCAAACCTCACTTGTTACATGCAAGCCTCACTGACTAGGATTTCACTAATGACAAACAGTCCTCACTAGCCATAAACCTCACTGGTTACAATGCCTCACTAGCAAAGAAAGGATCTCACTGATCACAAATCCTATGCCTCACTAGCAATAGGAGTACATACAACAAACTCAAAATAATAAAAGGTATAAATCACAGCTTTGCAAAACACTTTCAATCAATATGATTCTCTATTTGCATCTGCTTCTTAGTCCACTCAACTTGTATATCTCCTTTTCTTCTACATTAGAATCTCCTCTACATTCTCTCTTTCATCTTCTACATATATCTCTTCAACATTATTTCATATCACAACATAAGTATCTCCATATGCAAATTCATCTCATACCTTGTCTCTACAACAACATCTCTTACTCTTCTGTGTTCTTTATTCTATAAGAAACTGATCTACTTCTATATTCATCTAACTCTGCTATCCTCTATTTTTGTCTTTCCATCTCATCACCTCACCTACACACATACACTCATTCTTGAAGCAACTATACCTTTAACATCCTCTTTATTTTCATTCAAGAACCCACATGATAGATCTCTGTCAAAAGTTAAATCATCTGCATAATTTCATACCACTCCCTTTCTCATTAATCTCTATTAGCTTTTTGGATCATGTATCTATCATCATAAAAACTCCTTTTCTCCTCATATAGGTCTCTCTATTAAAAGTCCCTGATACATTGAGGTTTTCAATAATATAAATAACATTTAGAGCCACTAAACTTATCACTAAAAAAAGTATAATTAAAACCTCGTAATTCTTTGGTTATTGAAGGCACCTATATATAGAAGATATGGGTTTTACATGCATCATGCATGTTTAGAGCTCAAAATCTAATTTTGACCCTGTTTACATTAATCCTTCTTAAATCCATGCATTCAGCAATTACCACAGAAGTTTTGTTAGACCATGCAAACTTCATACCTCCATTTGCTGGTCAAACTTAAGCTCAATAAGTAACCATTTTCATTTCAAATGAATTTGAATCCTCACCCTTGATCTTCTTTTGGTGCCCTTCAAATCATTAAATTATGGCCTTTGATTATAATTTACCGCTCGACAAGTAAAGAGATAATCGGGGGAGCTGGTCTCATTAGGGAGGAGGGCCAGTTGAGCAGTGACTAAGAACCCTTTAGTAGGTCACTTTAAGTGACAGTAACCTTCTATAGAAGGTCACTACAAAACATAACAAAAAGTGCATAGAGGCTTGATAGTTAGGGTTTAGGGATTTAGGATAAATGAATTAGGGTTTAGTTTATAGGGTTTTAAGGTCTTGCAAATTAGGTCAATAGGAATTAACAAACCCTAACCTAAAAAATGCTCATTGACATTAAAACTTGCAAACCCCTTCCACTATACACCAAGATACTTGAAGAAGAAACCTTGTGAAATCCAGTTCAATGTACCTCTGAATGATTAACAATTTATCTTGCATCAATACCATAATCAACTCTATCCACTAAATACCTCTGACAGAACAACATTCATTTTGTCATGAAGATCAAAGAGCATGCACATCTAGAGAAGCTAATGAACAACCTTGAATGATCAAGAAACTTATGATTGTGATACTGTACCATCAACCTTTCAAAGAGTAGCAACATCATTAGACCAACATCAACAAACATCACCATGAGGGAACTTCTAAACAAGGATGGAGAATGTCAACCCCTGAACACTGAAAAACATGAACTTAGGATGATTTGAGTGACAAAAACTCTCTGCATATTCAAGGTGGTTCTTAACATCAATCTTCTTAATCATCATGAAGTGGACCACAAAAAGAATCAATGAACAGTACCATAGTACCACCATGAAGTGAAGCAACTCCTAAACAACTTTGTGTCCTTTGTCAGTATTTGGACTTCTCATGCACCTTTGATCAATATACTTTGATCACCTTCAATGAGTGATAGTCATAATGATAGCCCATCATCAATACCAAAGATAACCCAATCAAGTATCATGAGATAATCAACACTCAACCTTAAAAAGGATGATCAACAAGGATAGACTCCATAAATATGCATGAACACCATATGACATGAACCATGAATGTCCTTTTGACATCAATGACCCACCTTATTCCAACAAAGTCCCCCTTTGTCATTGATGGCAAAAACTTCTTCACTCTCTCTCTCTCCCCCTTTGACATCAAGTCACAAAGGACCCTTTGTTGCAAAACAATCAACACTCCATATATTCCCCCTCTATCTCAAGTACTCAAACATTCCATATACTCCCCCTATGAAGTTGGCTCCCCCTATAGATGATAACCTCGACCATTTTGACTCATGATCTTTGTTGACACGTATACATAGTTGTTATAGATCATTATTATGTTCTTAGAGCTGTTATGAACCTCAATGTGAAAGCATGCCACCATGAATGAGCCTCTTTAAATGTTACACAGAATTTCATAGCTCTCACAAGTCACAGGAGGTGTCAAAGAATCAAATATGAGTTGGTATAATATTGTCAATATATATCTCCTTCAAATTAGAGACTATCTCACAGTCTTTTGTCAACTTATCACAGTGTTTTGTCAAACTATTCACTACTCACTCTCCCTGTTGTATTGCTTACTTTGTTCATGAGACACTTTCTCAAGCAATCTCTTAGAGATAAACTATTATCTTCAAACAAATAACTATTCTCTATCCCTTGTTCTCACCTACACTACTTTGTATCACTACTCAAATACTTAACACCAACACTGTCATCATACCCCCTGCAACAATTATGTACTGTTTGATCATATTGTACTTTTGACATTAGACTATCACATACTATTGTCCATTGCTTTTTCCTTCTTTGATTATTCTATGTTTGAAGTTGCACATTACACCTAAGATCTCTACTGCCTGCACACTTTCTACATTTTGCATACATGTCTATCACAACACTTGCAACTATAACATTTGACAATAATTTCTTTCCTTAAATTTGATGGATGTCATACCCTGTTCCATGACTCCAAGAATACTGACAAAAGTTGCATAGATTGATTTTACACTTGCCAACTGTATTTTCTTGATTTAGTGTTAGAACCTTTTCAACAAACCTTCATTGTGTGAGTCTTGAAAACACTACTCTGATGTTTGCATGTCTTTAAGCACTATCACACTATACCATAAAAGGTCATATAGACCTTGTGAAACATAGGGTCTTTGAAATCTTGAAAACTCTTTGTTGTCTATAGCCTTTGTAGACCTCATGACATCAAATAGAACATGAAGGACTATTCATGAGGTAGTTATCATTGTTTTGACCATTCATAACTCCTCTTATCATAGCTAATGACTATTCTTTGAATGATATTGAAAAGATCCTTATACCAAAGTGTCTCTATATATTTCTCTTAATACACTATCCCCTCAAACTCTATCAAAGCCTGCAAACTTTGTCTCTACTTGCATGCTGTGAGTATTGCCTTGATTTCTCCATTAGGGTTTGCATATGATGAAACAATGATTATATCTTGTAGATTAGAATACATCTTCTGACTTCAACTTTGGATACCTTCATCTACTAACTCTGGTAAGCTTCACCATTCTTTGACAATAATATCATTACAAACCAACAACCATAGATGGCACTGTCACTGACTTAACTTGTCCTAACAGGTCATTGAATTTGATGTAGGTCCATTAGATCACATTTCTTTATAGCAATTTGTCACAAAATTGATGTACCTTGTCTATTCTACTACATATTCACATGAAAGCTTATCAGAGTACCTAATGGAAGAAGTAATAATATGTGATGTTCATATCATAGTATCACACCTCAATGTTTCTTCTTACTACAGTTTCATTCTCCTTATGCCATTTCTTTCAAAGGTCACTGTGTATAAAGTTTGATGGGTGTATTGGTCTAGATCTTGACGATGATGATCTTGAACTCTATCAAACCCTTGTCTAATTAGAGACAACTCTTATACAATTCTACCACATGCCATACTATCCTCCCACATGGCTACATGTCATATCATAGTCCTAAAGACTATCCTAAACACTACATAGAGATTATGAGAACACAATCTATCTGCATATTGTCTTGCCCATTACAACTGATGAGATGTTTAACTTGAGCTTCAAACCAAGGTAGATAACTAGATACATCTCTTTCATGTATTCTCCATGAGCTGAAACCTTTTCTACTTTCTCCTTGACTGCTACAACCTCCTAATTTTTCACCTTAGGGATAAGAGATAGAACATTGAATATCTCCCCCTGACTTCATGATACATCTTATGCAACTTGTGATGCATCTTGTGCAATATGCACAAGTTTAGGTTGATCCTTTTCTTGATTTTATTTCCTTCTCCACACTTTCATAGGTTCTCTCTTTTGTTCAAGTTTCTTCCTCCAAACTTTCTCATGCTCTTTCCTTTTCTAACCTTTCAAACCAGGTGATCCTTTTCTAGAACAATGTGCTTTGTGTCCAAGAGTATTGCACTTATAACATATAATATTGCAATCTAGATCAAATGAATGATAGTTACTTTTTGACAACCTATGAGCCCTTCCATTTCTATTCCATGCATTATCATACCTTCCATGCACTCTTCAATTTATTTTTATGTGGCCAATATTCTTGCAATTGTAACACACTAGATCAAGATTCATTATTGATGCAGACAGACTCCTTCTACAATCTATTGCTTTGTGTCCAAAATGATTATAGGTAGAACAATAACCAAAAAATGAGTAATTGTACCTATACATATATGCTTACCTTGCTGGAGTAGTTCTTCTAAGATTTCTCCTTTGGTTGTGCATTTTGACAAGCTCATCCTTGGTTTTCATCTCGGCTTCAATCTTCACAACTTGCTTGAGTTTTTCTTCTGAATCTTTACCATTCATCTTTGGTGTTCCAGTAATGAATTCAATCTTCTTTTTTCCTTCCAATACAATTGTCTTTGAGCTTTGCCCTTCAAATCCAAGACCACTCTTATTGTATGTTGGCCTTTGGGAATTGATAATGTTATCTAAAATTTCTGTACTCTTCTCATTCCTCAGGTCTTTACTCAATTGAGCACTTGTTTTCTCCTATTTTTTCTTCAAAGAAACAATCTCAGATTCTAACCTTTCACTATTTTCCTCTTTTGCTTTCAATTGGATTCATACTTCTTCCTATATTTTCTTTGCCTCTTTAGTTTGAACTTTCAGATCTATGATCAATTTCTTTGCTTCTTCAAGGGCTGTAAGTACTTTATCTTTGGAGTCTTTTTCTTCTTGAAGTTGTACTTCTAATCTCTGGTTCTCCTTTCTCAGTTTCTTGATCTCATCCAAGGCACACAAGAGTTCTCCTTCAATATCAATTTCACATTCATCTTCATCATACTCCTGTTCATCTTCACTCACAATGCAGTCTCCTTTGTTATCAATCTCAACAACACAAACATCTTCTCTTTTAGATATATCATATCATGTGTCAACTGGCAGGGGTATTTCTTGCAACACCTTATCATTTGATTTGATTTGAACTTGTTGAACAAGTTTTTGATTAGCATTTCTCCTTCCCTTATTTCTTCTACACTTATCCATAGTATTCTTTCTCTAGGATCTACCCAAGTCTATTAGACTACTGCAAGGAACCTACTGCTTTGATTCCAATTGTTGGAATACTAAGGATCACTGAGGGGGGTGAATAAGTGATCAGATAAAACTAATTCTAAAACCAAGATCTTCACACAATAAAACAATCTAACATGATCATGAAACACAAGACAGTTGCATTAGGATATGAAAGCATTAACAAAGCACAGGAGACAAATAGAATCAACACATAACATAGGTAATTGAGTGGAAAACCCCAAAAGGGTAAAAACCACTATAAACTTGATCTTCATTAAGCCTCATTGGCAAACCTCACCGGTTACATGCAAGCCTCACTGGCTAGGATCTTACTAATCACAAATAGTCCTCACTGGCCATAAACCTCACTAGTTACAATGCTTCACTGGCAAAGAAAGGATCTCACTGATCACAAATCCTATGCCTCACTCACAATAGGAGTACATACAACAAACTCAAAACAATAAAAGGTATATATAGGGTTACTCTATTTCAATACAAATCAAAGCTCTGCAAAACACTTTCAATCAATATGATTCTTTATCAGCATCTACTTAGTCCACTCAACCTGCATATCTCCTTTTCTTATACATTAGAATCTCTTCGGCATTCTCTCTTTCATCTTTTGCATATATCTCTTTAGTAGTATTTCACATCACAGCATAAGTATCTCCATCTGCAAATTCATCTCATACCTTGTCTCTGCAACATCTTTTACTCTTCTGTGTTCTTTATTCTACAAGAAACTGATCCACTTCTATATTCATCTAACTCTGCTATCCTCTATTTTTGTCTTTTCCTCTCATCACCTCACTCACACACATACACTCATTCTTGAAGCAATAATAACTTTGACATCCTCTGTATTTTGATTCAAGAACCCACACCATAAATCTTTGTCAAAAGTTAAATCATCTACATAATTTTAGACCACTCCATTTTTCATTAACCTCTGTTAGCTTTTTGGATCATGTATCTATCATCATAAAAATTCATTTTCTCATCATACATATCTCTCTATTAAAAGCCTCTGATACATTGAGGTTTTCAATAATATAAATAACATTCAGAGCTACTAAACTTATCACTAAAAAAAGTATAATTAAAACCCCTTAATTCTTCAATTATTGAAGGCACCTATATATAGAAGATGTGGTTTCTACATGCATCATGCATGTTTAGAGCTCAAAATCTAATTTTGACCCTGTTTTACATTAATCCTTCTTAAAAACATGGATTTGGCAATTACCACAGAAGTTCTGTCAGACCATGCAAACTTCATACCTCCATTTGCCCATCAAACTTAAGCTTCATGAGTAACCATTTCTGTTTCAAATGAATTTGAATCCTCGCCTTGATCTTCTTTTCACGCCCTTCAGATCATTAAAATATGGCCTTTGATTGTAATTTTCTGCTCGACAAGTAAAGAGATAACTGGGGGAGTCAGTCTCATTAGGGTAGAGGGTTGGTTGAGCAATGACTAAGAACCCTCTAGCATGTCACTTTAAGTGACAGTGACCTTCTATAGAAGGTCAACTGCAAAACATAACAAAAAGTGCATAGAGGCTTGACGGTTAGGGTTTAGGGCTTTAGCATAAATTAATTAGGGTTTAGTTTATGGGGTTTTAAGGTCTTGAAAATTAGGTCAATAGGAATTAATGAACCCTAAAATAAAAAAATGCTCATTGACATTAAAACTTGCAAACCCCTTCCACTGTACACCAAGATACTTGAAGAAGAATCCTTGTGAAAGCCAGCTCAATGTACTTCTGAATGATTAACAATTTATCTTGCATTAATAGGTCATAATCAACTCTACCCACTAAATACCTTAGAAAGCACAACATTCATTTTGTCATGAAGATCAAAGAGCATGCACATCAAGAGAAGATAATAAACAACAACCCTCAATGATCAAGCAACTTATGATTGTGATATTGTACCATCATTCTTTCACAGAGCGGCAACATCATTACACCAACATCAAAAAACATCATCATGAAGGAACTCCTAAACAAGGATGGAGAATGTCAACCTTTGAACACTAAAATTCATCAACTTAGGATGATTTGAGTGACAACAAACTCTCTGCATATTCAAGGTGGTTCTTAACATCAATCTTCTCAATCATCATGAAGTGGACCATAAAAAGAATCAATGAACAATACCACAGTACCACCATGAGATGAAGCAAATCCTAAACAACTCTGTGTCCTTTTTCGATCTTTGGACTTCTCATGCACCTTTGATCAATATACTTTGATCACCTTATTTTCTCACCTTTAATGAGTGACAGTCATAATGATAGCCCATCATCAATACCAAAGATAACCCAATCAAGTATCATGAGATAATCAACACTCAACCTCAACAAGGATGATCAACAAGGGTGGACTCCATAAATATGCATGAACACCATATGACTTGAACCATGAATGTCCTTTTGACATCAATGACAAACTTTATTCCAACAGTATTCAGTACCTGATATCCATTGGTAGATACACCTACCCTTCCTGCAATGTTTTTGAAACCATTGAAACATATATGTCTCAAGTGACTTTGCACAAGTTTGAATCAAGTGTATCTTTTTACCCCAAAGAATATATGGAAGGATTTTTGGGAGCTTCTTATAAACATCAACCAAAATTGGAGGAATTCTACGCTAATTGTGATGATGAGTTTGAAATTAGGAAAAAGAGTTATTGATCGATTACCAATTATCAAATGAAGGTCTTCCAAGTTACAATAGTGCCAAAGGGAGTTTGTGATGATGGAGAAGTTCCCTCATATAACTAGAAAACTATTTTTGATAAGCCAATTTTCAAAATGGATTGGAACCTAAAGGAGTTCAAGTCAAATCAAGAAAGGACTAAAAAGGTTAATGAAAGGAGCTTGAAATGGTTAGAGTTGAAGACAAATAACATCAACCCAACACAAGGTGAGCCATCTAAGGGGAAGGAAACAAAAGAGAAAGAACAAGAAGAATAGGAGAAAGTTTTAGAAACAACCCTAGAGGCACCTCTCAAAATTATAACTACAAAATATCTGGAAGAAGATCTTGTAGAGGAGACGTAGACCTTGTAGAGGAAAAAGAAACCTAAGATCAAAATCATATGTTCAAGGATAAACCAACAAGGGTAAGACTCTTCTTAGGCCCCATTCCAACTTCTTTTGTTGCTCGTTGTCCCCCTACTACACAAAAAGAATAAATTCCTATGGATATTCCTTCTTTCCCCTCTATTGATGTAACTCCTAATATATGTAAGGAACCCTCTCCATCACCTATAAGGTCTCCTGGAACACCTCATCTTAGGCCTTCTCCTCCACATTCAACTCTTCCTAATCCTCCTCCTCCATAGGGTTCTCCCTCTATTGATATTCCTTCATTTGTGGATTCTCAAAAGAGTTCTCCTAGGTCATCACCCCCACCTTCTCCTTAGAGAACTCCCATTCCTTATTTGAATTGGTTTCCCACTCCATATCCTCCCAAAAGGAATTCCATTCCATCTCCCAAGAAAACACTTGCATCCCCTCCACAAAAATGTCTTGAGGGCTAGGAGTCCCCTTCCAAACATAATTCCTAGGAAGAATAGGATAAAGGGGATAACACACAACAAGGATAGTTAGCCACATAGGACAATCCAATATGGTTTGATAAAATTCTAAATAAGTGGAAGAGGATAACTAAACATGTTGTTGTTCAAACATTTCTCAACTTACATTTCCAAGGTAATCAATCTTCTTTCTCCAAAGAGAGATAGAGTAAGATATTTTATCACCATTGATGTACAAGGGGTAAGGAAGTTCAAATTATCACCCCTCTAATAGATAAAGTAGAAGATATGGAACTTGAGTTACTAGGTGAACAATGTTTCTCTGAGTAAACAATCCATGGATGAAGTAAAAAATGCATCTAAGACTTTCATTGATTTTATGATTCTAAAGATTGATAAGGGGCCACTAAGGAAGAGCTAAAAGAAAAGGTCAATTATCTAACTTCATACATATAGTATTTAGTTGGTCAGATATTAAATATTCTTCTACAATGACCATGTCATCCTTAATAGAAACCCCAAATAAAGATATACCTTTGATAGGAGAGTTGGAGAGCATGATTAGAGAAAGAACATGAAATGATGAATTGTTGTCCTTGGGAGCAAAGGAAATGGATGAAATTTTTAGCTTGTATCATAGAATCTTTGCAAAAGTCAATTCAATAAAAAGGTTGGAGAGAGGAATAGATTGAGAGTTAGATGCACTAGAATAAGTTTATCCTCAAGTCATTGAATTAGCCAAAGAGGAATATCAAATTTTGGTATAAAAAGGTAGTTTTTATGGTAGAAAACTACATCTACATACTTGAAGTGGACAATGGCCTCTAGGTATGTAATAAAAAACATTGAAAGGTGGAAAGGATTAGTTTAATATTGCATACTTTGGCTCAGAATAATTTTGATGATATAAAGTTCATTGAAGGGGTTTTTTGTTAGTTATTTGTGAACATAATGATATTCATTTTGCTGTCATTGTGAAATTTTTTTTGAGAAGGTCATGAAGCAGAAAACTATAGGTGGATTAGATTTTAATTTAGCATCCGTAAGCAATCTTATGAAGATAAGGATAACTTGTGAGGATTTTGAAGGAAAGATCATGGAGCTTGATATAGTGCCTCAAAGATTGTTAGATATTTACATCTATGTTGATGATAAATTCCTGTATTTTGATGGCCAACACTGGGATATAGTGAAGGTAATTTCGAATAAGCATGCAAAATTTTTGTAGAAGGACTAGAATGTGTAGAGAAAGAGTATGAGAAAGACAAGAAGCTACACAAAAGATAATGATGTGCATTTACACATCCAATTTTATATTGGATGTATGTAAAATTAGAATTTAAAAGTGCAAATCATGTGACTTTTGGCATTCCATTGTAAATTTATCCTATATGATTTCGGGAGGAAAAACTTTTCATATTCCTCTACCCATTAAAGCTATAAATATGTAAAGGCAACACATTTGAAAGGATCATAAACCTATTTTTAGATAGATACAATTCAATTTTGTTCCTCTATTCTTTCTCTTTGCTTTATTTTCTAGTTTTCCAATCACTAAGTTTGTTATCTTGCACTTTATACATTTAATTCATGAATATTGGATGCCTTAAAAATGTGTTTCACATGATACTTTGTATGGTCATCCTAAACACAAAATAATCTAGTTAAGAATTGAAAATTCACTAATGTAAAGTAACGAAATTCCAAAACACATACATAGTCGAAATAAAAGTTGAAGTAAAGGTAAAAGTAAAGTAAATGCAACTACACTATCAAATGAAGAGATGGAATTACCATTTATTGTCAAATGCAAGATTTAATTCATTAATGTGATATAGAATCAGGTTACAATTCATCTTACCGAAGTACAGTTACAGAGCTCCGTGAAGCAATAAATATATACAAGTTTAAATAATGGCTTTTTTGCCTTACAATTCATTTTGGTTTAATGATGAAATATAAAAGTCAGCATAAACTAGTAAAATCCAATATAGATCAATCCTTGACTGCCATTGACCATCTGGTCATCTGCTGCATCAAAGGACAAGAACATGGTTCAAGTGCTTTTCCGCCCAACCACAAAGCTTATACTTCCCCGGTATTCTTTAGACTTGAAGAATGCCTGACCCTGCTTGAAGGGCCTAGCAACATGTAAACAAGTGGTAAGGTGGAATCTGGTGCATGCCTATTAATCTACATGCATTCCTAACTTGAATGCATCATCACATTAATAGGATATGGCAAAGAATAAAATACATAAAACTAGGCATACAATCCATCTATTTCAATGGTACACTTGTCTATTTCAACGTCAAATATTAACTTTGGCCATAGTATGAAACTGATTAATGGTGTATAGACCTTGAAAAAGAAGACCTACTTCTCTATTTAATCCATACTCAACACCTATCCCAGAAGGTAACTTTCCAAAAAGTACAAAAAGCATAGAAAACAAAATAGCCATTCTCTTTTCAAACATATTTTACGGCAAAAATAATAACTCATTTTATGCATACAGTAATACAAGAATAGATAATTCATTTCTGTTATGAAATCAATAGCTATTTGTTTTCACATGTAATCAGTTTTCTTAGCATGTTGCATAGTGTAATTTATACAATTATAACTGTTTTAGTTCATGAATTTGATTTGTTTCTTCGCTGTTTTGTAGGGTAAAATACCGAGTTTTTCAATCATAAGTAAAAATGGATGTCTTGAACATGTATGCTGTCAAGTGGAGGGTA
Source organism: Cunninghamia lanceolata (assembly GCA_027924645.1). Lineage (NCBI taxonomy): Eukaryota > Viridiplantae > Streptophyta > Pinopsida > Cupressales > Cupressaceae > Cunninghamia > Cunninghamia lanceolata. Next base: position 7,694,432 of record BSBN01000512.1, read on the forward strand.
TATATATATACCTATATATATATATATACCTATATATATATATAGAAAACCAATAGAGAACAGTAAATCTTTTCTTTACTTCACTTATAGAGTTGAATGCTGGTAAATAAGAGTATATATAAATATATATATATATATATATATATATAAATAACCCTCTCTCTCTCTATATATATTTATTTATTTATTTATATAGAGGGTTATATATATATATATATATATATATATATATATATATATATATATATATATATATATATATATATATATATATATATATATATATATATATATATATATATATATATATGTATTATATGTATATGTATTTATTTATTTATATATACTCTTATTTACTAGCATTCAACTCTATAAGTGAAGTAAAGAAAAGATTTACTGTTCCGTATCGGTTTTCTAGATTTTTAATTTGTTGTACCATCATGGTTTTAATCAAATTTCAGTCAATAGAAGTTTTTAACAACCATACAACAGAGGTTCATAAGTGGACAATAGTATAATATGCAAGATAAGAGTGTTTTCAAAGTGGACATCAGTATAATATGCAAGATAAGAGTGTTTTCAAAGTGGATGGAAGTATAACAAGCAAGATAAGAGTGTTTTCCAAGTGGACAATAGTATAATATGCAAGATAAGAGTGTTTTCAAAGTGGACAGTAGTATAATATGCAAGATAAGAGTGTTTTCAAAGTGGACAAAAGTATAATATGCAAGATAAGAGTGTTTTCAAAGTGGACAATAGTATAATATGCAAGATAAGAGTGTTTTCAAAGTGGATAGCAGTATAATATGCAAGATAAGAGTGTTTTCAAAGTGGACAGCAGTATACTACGCAAGATAAAAGTGTTTTCAAAGTGGACAACAGTATAATCCGCAAGATAAGAGTGTTTTCAAAGTGGACAACAATATAATATGCAACATAAGAGTGTTTTCAAAGTGGACAGTAGTATAATATGCAAAATAAGAGTGTTTTCAAAGTGGAGAGCAGTATAATATGCAAGATAAGAGTTTTTTCAAAGTGGATAGAAGTATAATATGCAAGATAAGAGTGTTTTCAAAGTGGACAACAGTATAATATGCAAAATAAGAGTGTTTTCAAAGTGGCCAACAGTATAATATGCAAAATAAGAGTGTTTTCAAAGTGGACAACAATATAATATGAAAGATAAGAGTGTTTCCATCTTGTATGAATACACAAATGTGTATGCATATACAAGTATGTTTATGCATACAGATATGTGTGTATCATATATATATTCCTAAGTATTGAAAAACCAATGATATCAAATTTAGAGGTTTCTTTTCATCATGCCACACAAAAGTAATTCCCATTATACAATGGAAGAAAATAGGGGTTTCATTATGTTTTGATATGTCAAATGTGGGTTGCATTCAATGAAAGAAAATAAAGACTTTCATAACAAAACAATTATTCTTCTACATTAGTTTCCAATCAACTAGAAAATCAAGGGTTTTGTGTTCTTTTTTTTAATGTCAATGACAACAGAAATTTGACATATAGATTATCATAAAGGAACCAATTGCAAAAGAGGAACCTAGATATGTATGTGAATCTTTTCAAATTTCAGCTACCCTCCAACCTCCAGTGCTCCCCTTTCCTCTTGCCACTGTGTTCTTTCTTCTCTCTCTGCTTTTCCTTGCTTCAAATCTGCATGCATATCTCTTATTTTTGTTTGTTTTATTCTTTTTTTCACTCTATTTTTGCCTACTAAAACCTAGGGTGCCAAAGTTCATGCAATGGCTCTTTTTGTTTAAACTTCAATTTTTTTATTTCTTTTTTTCTGATGGCCGCCTAATCTTATGCAATAAACTCCTTTTAACTTCATATTTATGATACCAAGCACACATGCCTTCTAATTTTAATAACTTCATATTATAATAAAAAAAATGCAATATTATTATAATCAAAACAATATTTTAATATATATATAACTAATTTTAACAAACTATTATATTCATACAAAGAAGGATAAAGAGCTTTTCATAGAGAAATCAAGGTGATATAGACTACAAGGCATATAGTATTTAATTACCATTCAATTTGAAAAACAAGAACTGATACAAGCAAGTACGAACAACCATGCCATACATATGAAACCATTTGCAAAGAAGAACAACAATCACAGTCACTTATTCATATACCAAGAATGCCAAACAATAGTCAAACAAAGGAACACAATTATGCAATATGATTTCTACGTGTGTGTGTGTGTGATAGGCACCAGACATAACCCATCTGATTGTTGACAAATGGATAGGTCCCCTCTACCTGAAACATGTTCTTGCCTTCAACAAAACCTGCAATCAATGCCACTCATTTTCCACGAACAATAGGTTAGTTCTGTAAAAATATAGCTGAAGCGACATAAAGTAACTAAATCATAAGCTCATTAGTGCATCATCATTAAATGGAGTCCAATATTTTTCAATGCATTTAACATAAATAAAATCAATCCCAAAAATCTAAGACGTGACATCCTTACCCACTTGAAAGAGACATCGTCTTGATGTCTTATTACATCGTACAAAATTAATAATGTATCATACTAACACTATCAGTGCATCAAATGTATCATCATCAAAGTATCATAGTATCTCTAATATGCATGAAATAAAAGTGACTATGCTAATTCCTCAAATGCGGAAATGATTTATCAATCTCTATAGCATCTTCCAAAGTGGGACTCTCCACTGAATATTGGTCCTACTCGACCCTTTACTGAGCAATATCTCTATATGTATTTACTTTATGTCTATCAAGAAAAAAATTTCAAGTATATAATCAATCAATATAATTAGTACACATGGCACAACTACCAATACAATATATATAATCCAACACATGGTACAACTACCACTCAAATGCATTCATTCTAGCATAGGGATAATAATCATATCTTTAATGTACTCCAAATGAGGCATAAATCATAGTTCATCATAGACATATACAAGCATGAATCAACATCACAATGCACATGCAATCTCATGGTAGACTACATCACTCTACTCTCCAATTGCTACTGTAATGAAAAGATGCTCTACCTAAAAGACGCAACAGACTACAAGCAAGTGAAGTCCACAAAAACTTGGGACCACAACTATGCTAGGATAACCTCTTAAGCTATATACTAAGTTTAAGGAAACTCACAAGGCTACCATACCCATCCTCAAGGAGAATTACAAACAAAAGATTACTCTTTCAACATTCCTTTCTCAGGTACTACCTGCCACAAAAGAACTCAAGGTTCCAGAAAAGTTAGCTCAAAAAGGTTATAGGCATCACTACCGAACTTTTATTTTGATCAAAAGCATGCCTTAACTCTAGACATGGTTTCCCTACATGAGGTACTTCCTCACATTCTACTCCTAAAAGAGAGGGTTTCTCTAACACTCTAGCTCTATACTATTAAAACTAGGAGCAACCAAATAGGTTCTCAGAAGGAAGAATCTAATAACGTCCTCTAATAGCATAAGCACTTCCATCAAGCAAAGCTTGCCAACCTGTTAAGTTAACTAGGAGCACATCTAAGGCTGCTACAACTCACCAGCAAGGTGCAAGGCTACTCACAGCACCACTTCAACTCTTAACTAAGCTAGACCAAAAAGGTCAACAACTTCATCCCTTCTAGTATCAAGCTAGGAAACCTCCAACAATTAAGGAGAAACTTCTAAAGCAACCAAATTCTCAAGGTAGGAAACTCAACAAAGGTAAGAAGACAACTATAATACCATAAATATATACATCATGTGCTCAAGAACTAACTAAGGCTTCATCTCACCCTACTCTATGTCAAAATAGGAGTATAGTTATGAAACTCTTCTACAAAGGACAAAACAACACAACACTTCACTAATACAATTACCAAAAGCAATATTCAATCCACATGAGTTCTCTACATATCTCTTTCACATATACATCATTTAATATTCATACATAAGTTCAACTCACATCAAGTGATCCATAGAAACACAAAACCATTTCAAAACTTCCTCAACACTTCAAACAATGTTCATTGCATCTAACAAAACAACAGATTCAATCTACCAAAGCTCTAGTAACATGCAAACCAAGAATTAGTATATTCTCTGCATTCTACTCTCTTATACAATCCATCAGAGGTCCATCATGGACATGATAGAGAACATAACATGATACATGACCAATAGTTTAAAACAGTCAAGCATAGCCACCAATAATAAATAAATAAATTCCAAAGTGAAAGAAAAGTCAATTTCAACAGTAAATCAAACATGACCATCAATGTCACAAGATAAGTAAATATCAAATTTTGATGGCTATACTTTTTTATAATTAAGAATAAAATTTCAATGTTGGTCCTTTCAACATTTGGAAAATTACCAGTCAAATGAATAAAATATCAAAATTCAAAAGTTCCACATTACATGAGCTACGTGACTAATTCTAGTCACTAGAGAGGGAGTACAATGCTACACTATGCTTGGATCCCAAGCTGAGGTGAGTAAGAGAATATACTCAATCACACCAACCAAACGAGTCTTCTAAGACTCCAAACACATCTATAACATAAGATCATTTCTACTTAACCACACGAACATCATTCAATGATGCCATCAACAAAGGTTGCATTTCATTCAAAGGAATCACAATCAATATGCCAAGACACACACAATCATACATTAGCAAACAACCAACAAACAAGATTATGCTAGGACAAAATCAGGTTCACAACCCAAGATATCTCAACATACCAATCTCACCAACAAACAGCGGTTAACATTTCTCACCAAACAAGGATTCATCAATCATATGGATAATGTATTAATGAAGCATTCTCATGAGTCCAAATTTCTTCACAACATTATGACAAGCATACGAAATGCACACTAAACAATAGGGAAATCACAACCCAAAGTCACAAGATATAAGGTTTGCTAATTCACTTATGACTCTAACACCTCAAACATCACCAGGACTATGCAATTGACCCTTTTCACACCCCATTTTCCTCTTTAACTTTAAACAATGAAATGCAATAATTACACCATGGTTCCCACATGAATCCTAGGGAAGAATGCAATCTAGGAACATAATGTCATTACCTAAATGACATATTCTAACAATGCTATGCAACACTATCCTTTCTTACAACTATAAAATTAAACCACACACAGGTTCATTCTCTGAAGAAGACAATGCAATATGTATTCAAGCAAGAATTACCAGTCACCATGCAGAGGCAATTATTAAACAAATATGACAAGCATTTCAAGGATATGCTACTCTTGCAACAAACATACACACAACAGGGTGCAAGATGCAAGGTAGGTTTTAAACTAGCACTACCACAACAATTTTCTTCACATATCAAGCATATGATCAAACATCCTCTTTCACATACTATTTTGCATAACTCTTAAAAGAGTAAAACAAGTTCGATCATACTCAAGAATATGGTATTTTCTTTCACACAAGGTCCTCCAACTTCATTATCAAAAAGTGGTCATACAAGCATGAGCATGCCCTTACAAAGGTCACTCAAACACGTTGCAAGGGTCCATGCCAAGTCTTCAGGACATCCAGAAGAAAAACACACATAAGCAACTTCTCTACAACCACCAAGGTCTATCTAACCCCGAACAATGTATCTCTCACCACACACATGCGAGGAAGACAAAACAAAAGAAGAGACATGCTACTCACAAAACGCCAACACATAAGGACCCATGCATGCTTGAACAACCGAGCAATCACACACCCCAAAGCTCCCAATGTTAGAACCGTGCTCTGATACCAAATGTAAAGTATCGAAATTCCAAAATACATACATAGTCAAAATAAAAGTTGAAGTAAAGGTGAAAGTAAATTAATTGCAACTACACTATCAAATGAAGAGATATAATTACTATTTATTATTAAATACAAGATTTCATTCATTAATGTGATACACAATCAAGTTACAATTCATCTTACTGAAGTACAGTTATAGAGCTCCATGAGTAATAAATATATACAAGTTTCAATAATGGCTTTTTCACCTTACCATTCATTTTGGTTCAATGATGAAATACAAAAGTCAGCATAAACCAATAAAATCTAATACAGATCAATCCTCAACTGCCATTGACAATTGGCCATCTGCTGCGTGAAAGGACAAGAACATGGTTCAAGTATTTTTTTGTCCAACTACGAAGCTTACACTTCCCTGGTATTCTTTAGACTTGAAGAATGTCTGACCCTGCTCAAAGGGCCTAGTAACCTGTAAACAAGTGGTAGGGTGGAATTTGGTGCACCTAATAACCTACATGCATCCCTAACTTGAATGCAACATCACATTAACAGGATATGACAAAGAATAAAATACATAAAACTAGGCATACAATCCATCTATTTCAATGGTACACTCATCTATTTCAACATCAAATATTAATTTTGGCCAAAGTATGAAACTGATTAACAATGTGTAGACCTTGAAAAAGAAGAACTACTTCTCTATTTAATCCATACTCAACACATGTCCCAAAAGGTAACTTTCCAAAAAGTACAAAAAGCATAGAAAACAAAATAGCCATTCTCTTTTCAAACACATTTTACGGCAAAAATAATAACTCATTTCATGTGTGCAGTAATACAAGAATAGATAATTTGTTTCTGTTATGAAATCAATAGCTATTTGTTTTCACATGTAATCAGTTTTCTTAGCATGTTGCATAGTGTAATTTATACAATTATAACTGTTTTAATTCATGAATTTGATTTGTTTCTTCACTATTTTGCAAGGTAAAATATAGAGTTTATTAGTCATAAAGTAAAAATAGATGTCTTGAACATGTATGCTATCAAGTGGAGGGTATATATATATATATATATATATATATATATATATATATATATATATATATATATATATATATATATATATATATATATATATATATATATACATACACTCTTATTTACCAGTATTCAACTCTATAAGTGAAGTAAAGAAAAGATTTATTGTTTCGTATCAGTTTTCTAGATTCTTAACTTGTCCCATCATGGTTTTAATGAAATTTCAGTCAATAAAAGTTTTTAACAACCATACAACAGAGGTTCACAAGTGGACAACAGTATAATATGCAAGATAAGATTGTTTTCAAAGTGGACATCAGTATAATATGCAAGATAAGAGTGTTTTCAAAGTGGACAGTAGTATAACAAGCAAGATAAGAGTGTTTTCCAAGTGGACAACAATATAATATGCAAGATAAGAGTCTTTCCAAAGTGGACAGCAGTATAATATGCAAGATAAAATTGTTTTCAAAGTGGACAATAGTATAATATGCAAGATAAGAGTGTTTTCAAAGTGGATTATACTAAGATAAGAGTGTTTTCAAAGTGGATAACAGTGTAATATGCAAGATAAAAGCTTTTTCAAAAGTGGACAAAATTATAATATGCAAGATAAGAGTGTTTTCAAAGTGGACAGCAGTATACTATGCAAGATAAGACTATTTTCAAAGTGGACAGTAGTATAATATACAAGATAAGAGTGTTTTCAAAGTGGACATCAGTATAATATGCAAGATAAGAGTGTTTTCAAAGTGGACAATAGTATAATATGCAAAATAAGAGTGTTTTCAAAGTGGGAAACAGTATAATATGCAAGATAAGAGTTTTTTTCAAAGTGGACAGCAGTATAATATACAAGATAAGAGTGTTTTCAAAGTGGACATCAATATAATATGCAAGATAAAAGTGTTTTCAAAGTGGACAGCAGTATAATATGCAAAATAAGAGTGTTTTCAATGTGGATAGTAGTATAATATGCAAAATAAGAGTGTTTCCAGCTTGTATGAATACACAGATGTGTATGCATATACAAGTATGTTTATGCATACAGATTTGTGTTTATCATATATATATATATATATATTCCTAAGTATTGAAAAACCAACGATATCAAGTTCTAGTTTCTTTTCATCATGCCACACAACAGTAATTCCCATTATGCAATGGAAGAAAATAAAGGTTTCATTATGTTTTGATATGCCAAGTGTGGGCTGCATTTAATCAAAGAAAATAAAGACTTTCATAACAAAACAATTATTCTTCTGCACTAGTTTCCAATCAAGCGGCAGATCAAGGGTTTTATGTTCTTTTTTTTTAATGTCAATGACAACAAAAATCTGACATATATATACTAGATTATCATAAAGGAAACAATTGCAAAAGAGGAACATGGATATGTCTGTGAATCCTTTCAAACTTCATCTGCCCTCCAACCTCCAGCGCTCCCCTTTTCCTCTTGCCATTGTGTTCTTTCTGTTATCAAAAAATTGGGATAAATGATCAATCAAATTAATATCGAATAATCCAAATAACTCAATGAAATAGTGAACTAAAGAGAGCAAATCAAACAATGAAACAACACAAAGCAAACCTCTTTAATTCGGAGCTTCCATTGGTCACCTATCTTAATCGATCTTGCATGTATGAATAAGGCCCTCAGAGAGTGCACTTCTTTGCTTTTTCAAGATTGTCAATGGAGAACGACTATGATAAATATCACCATGAAGATGAGCTTCATGACAACAATAGTGATATGGTAACAAAGGTGATCGCAAGCAATGAAGGAATTGGTGCCAAAGGCGCACTGTGATTCCTACAGAGTAACAATGCTAAATCTTGGATGATTGAAATGGAAGAATAGGGTTCAATTTATAGACTTGGGAGAATGAAGATCAATAGTATAGAAAGAATGAGAAGATCAACGGTTAAGAACAGTTGAGGAACGTGCATCAAATAAGAAGAGGACATGTGTCTTGCTTTCTTTTGCATGAGAGGAATTAACAAGAATAGAAGAATGAGTTAAAACAAATAAAAGAATATAATAATCAGTTAAGTGATTTAAAACAAGAAGGGATTTGCATGAGGAAGAGAAGATATTTTGATTTATTAAATATTAGGAATATTTAATTGCATGTGCACATTTGATTGAATTATATTTAGAGATAACTCAATTTAGAAGAAATAGACAACTTAAATAAATATTTGATTTATTTAAATTTAGAGAAGATATTATTGGAATAAATAATTAAATAATTGGTTTTATTTAATTTAGAATGATTTGGAAGAATTTAATTAAATAATTGGTATTATTTAATCTGTTGGAGGAATTAGAAGAATTTAGGAATTTTTAATTAAATAAATTGGTTTAATTTAATTATTGGAAGAATACGAATCAAATAAATAAACTTGTTTGTTTATTTAATGATAGAAGAATTTAGAATGGAATAAATATTAAGAATATTTATTTAAACTGAATCGTGTCATTTTGAGGTGTATACATTTTTCCCCTCTTTGATGCAATGTGTTTTATCACGTTGTTTCAAAGAATAAATTTCTAATAATGATACATGCCCAAGTTTGCCCCTGGTATAGGTATAATGACGATAGGATGCTCCCTCATGAGATTGGACAGGAATAAGGTGGAAGGAGTGAGACGGACAATCTCACGAAGATGAAGGGAAAACTTAGTTAGGTTTGAAGAAAATGAGATGGGTTCCGAAGAAACAGGAAAAAAATGGGAAGAAATGGGTGTGGGAAGTAGTCATAGTCGCCACATAGCCAGTTTAGGGTTTGCATGCTATATATAAGAGTTGGGTCCACAAGACAAGTCATTTGTACACTTGGCTTTTTTGGATTGGATTTGAGAGCTTAGGAGAGTACAAAGCATAGAGCAGTCAGTAGCAGGATGAATATTCCACGTGAGGAGCATCGTTTTGAGCGAGTCCGTCGATTCAATCGGCTAGTAAAGGTAGGACCCCCAGTATGTATCTTGAAATTTTTTCCCTAGGGTCAATTTTTAGCATAATAAATGCTAGTTGAAGTTAGGCTAGACAAATGCACGAAAACACAGAGTGGCGTATATGACATGTGAAACTACACGTGTCATTTTGCAGCGCATATAGGACAGAGAATGATGCATGCATGAAAGTTGTGCATGCATGAGTTTAGATAGCACATGCATAATTCTGCAGTGCATTTAGGAGATCTTGCGGTGCATATGCCCAAGTGGCACATATACGGTATGGTACGACACATGCATGAGATTTTGCAGCGCATTTGTCAGAAGTGGTGCATTTGCTGTGAAATGGCGCATTTACCTTCTATTATGGTGCATATGAAAAGGATAGAAAGTTTGACTTAACAAAATTGACTTGATTGGCATCCTATTTGATGCGTCAATCGATGAGCTATCTTCAAGATTATAGGAATCTAGTCAAGAGATGTAGTGTGTTGTTTTGATCAATTTGATATGTTAAGTTAGTTGATATGGATCCATAGATATGTTTTGCATGGTACTTGCAGCTTTAGGTTGACATCTTGTTTTGTGTGCTTGCAGGAGGATATATGAGATACATTACAGATGAGGGAGTAGTTCCCTATGCCACTATTGCAGCATCATATGCTGACAGAGATTGATTGAGAGACGCTCGGTGCGATGGGTTAAGACTATGTATGCTTCATGCCCAAGGTTCAAGCGAACTGAGGGTTACTGATTGCAGCTGTGGAGAGGTTCCACAGTGAGGATGGGACCTTCCACTTCCTGACAGGTGAGATGACGATGACCTTGGAGGACGTGTACTAGATACTTCATGTGCCGATTCAGGGAGAGCTCGTGGAGTATGATCCATGGCGGGATGCAAGTCTTGCCGAGTGTAGGCAGGTTTTTGATGACCCCGAGCTGGATTGTCAGGTTATCTCCTGGCAGGATATTTATGATGACTATGACTACTTCCCTGGGATTGTAGTAGGATTGATTGGAGGTGTTGTATGCCCTGATAGGAGATCACACGAGTTCCCGATTGGATGGGAACGGATCATGGAGAGGATGGTCATAAAGGGCACCTGCTATGCTTGGGGTGTTTGCATTTTGGCCCACTTATACCATGATATGCATTAGGTGGTATATCACAGGGGGTCTAGCTTATCAGTGGGTGTCTCACTACTACAGTTTTGGTTGTGGGAGCATATCACCATCACTAGACCGATATGTGTTTTTGAGAGACAGAGAGGGGAGCCCTACAGTTACGGGTATGCGGGAGTGATTTCCCAGCATAGGCTGGGAAAGCTAGAGTACTGGAGGCATGCACTAGACAATGTCTATAGAGTTGTCTAGCGGCCATACCTAGAGTCCAAGCCCTGGGATGACGAGGCGGATGAGCTTCCATACTATTATCAGACTTGCTAACTGATAGGCAGGACGCAGTTCATCCTGGAGAGACAGATAGTCGACAGGGTGTGGAGGTAGTTTGGGAGGAGACAGGGCATGCCACAAGGATAGGCTTTGTTTGCACGAACACACGTAGAGAGGTTCTGATGGGGACCAATGGCATCTTATGATGAGGCATTAGTAGAGTTCAGACAGATCCCCTACACTGCTTGGCCCATGAGAAGAGAGATAGCCGATGTAGGGATGACTCAGGATTACAAGGATTGGTTTGTGGCTCACCCTTTTCTGAGGTACTCAGGGCCTGGAGAGCTGGTCCCTCACATAGACGAGGGAGATTCAGAGGAGGAGGGCGGGGGTGGCAGGAGGAGGAGGAGAGGGAGAGGAGGATGGAAAGCCGGAGGAGGTGGGGGAGATGATGGAGGAGATGATGGAGGGGATGATGAAGGCTGACCTAGGTAGAGGCAGAGATCTAGGGAGGGACCCTCCCATGCACAGTAGGTAGTGCAGCCTCAGGTTGCACAGTAGATTGCACAACCAACACAGATGCCGCCACCTCAGTAGGTGGCACAGCAGTAGGTGCCCCAGCCACAGGTTGCACAGCAGGCACTGATGTCGCCACCTCAGCAGGTGGCACCGTAGCAGGTGCCCCAGCCATGGGAGCAGAGATAGGCATAGGCAGCCCAGGATCCAGCTCAATCAGATGTGTAGGAGAGAGCCATTGCCATGTTGAGAGGATAGGTTTGATAGCTACGGGCTTAGATTAGGATGGACGAGGTTTGGCGGGGCACAAATGCAGAGGTTATCTAAGGGCTTCAGAGAGAGTGAGATATGGCAGAGGCATGGATACGAGTTATCCGAGTAGAGAGGGATACAACGATAGTAGCCCTCGGGACATATGCCACCAACAGTTTTTTGGTTGGTCAGGTGCAACAGGCATAGGTATAGCTAGCCCAGTTACAAGCACAGTTGGCACAGGTGTAGGGGCAATTGGTGTAGGCATAGGGTGAGCTTGCCAGGGCACAGGCACAAACATAGTATTATCGAGGTCTATACCATGGTGCCATCCCTGCTGACCAGAGGGCTCTGAGCTATAGGAGTCAGTCCATGGCCTCACAGAGAGCAGGTGGATCGAGGTCAGGAGCCTCAGTGATGGGGCCATAGTAGTCTGGGGCCAGCAGAGGAGGAGATAGAGGATACTACAGGTAGCCGTGGTTCCCAGCACCAGGGTGAGTAGAGACTGACTCAGAGTTTGGCTCCTATGCATCTACAGTTTTGATGGCTCAGATAGCCAGACACGTATATGTACCATTTTTGTATTTTGAGACATATATCACTATTTTTGATTGAGATGTATACATTTGTTATATGACATTGACTAACAGATGGACTTTTTGATATTGTACCTTTGGACACATTTTTATGACATTTATATGATGATGCAGCTATTTATGATCTCTAGATGCAGTTATGTATTCTATATGCCATGGATGTATTTCTATTTGTATGATGGGACTCGTGTGATGCATATTTATGTCTATATGATGTTTATCTAATGCAATGCTTATATAATGCTATGTGATCTAATGCAGACTGTTGATGTGTTTAATTGATATGCCTCTATTGTGCAAATGCAAATGGTATCTATATGATTATGCAGTGTATGTGATGCACTTATCTATGTTTTTTATTTTTTTTCTATTGCCACTATGTGATGGATGCAAAGATGTATATGGATGACCTGATGCACTTTATTATGTATGCAACTAATTTAATCATGTAAATGACTATCTCATGTGATATGATATGCACCTATATGCTATATTTTTGTGGTGTCCAAATGTACTCTATCAACACAGAAATGACATAATGAAAGATAGAAGTTTGATTGAAAGAATGACTAGATAGAAAGACTCACAGGCTTGTGACTTATATTGTTACTCTGCATTGTTTGGATCCTTTATTGAATGGGATATGGATGTATGGATGTATGATGGATGTATAATGGATGTATTGCTTTTTGACATCTTGATGGTGCAACTATTTTGAAGTTCTTTGTTTCATCATTGGGCAATTTTTTTGGGTACTTTTTCCAAATGTTGTAAGTTAATACAAGCATCTAAGTATAATTAAACTGAGATGACCTGGGCATTGCGTACATGGATTGTGATTTAGCAAGTTAATACAAGCATCTAGGTATAATTGAACCGAGATGACCTGAGTATTTCTTGCGTATCAACAGACAAGGATTGCCTCCGTTCATGTTAGACCTTTGATGTCCTCGATGATCATGTCTTTAGACAAGGCTTCACATTACTAAATTTTAATCCACAAACAACAAACAAAGAAAAATAATCATGCCCTCATCATAGCATCTCTAGCTTTTGGCATCCTTGAGTAGCATAGAAAGACATGATAACAAAAATCAAGACACTATAACTTAACCATGACTCCAACCACAAAACATGTTTGCATTTAGATGTGTTTGTTTCTTGCCATAATTTAGGTAAAATCATTTAGAATGCCTTAGGTGCTTGCTTGCTTTGCTTTGGATAGGTTAATGCCTTGCGTCAAGATTTTTGTTTGAAAGGAGTGGGCTTTGTTCGCGCTTGCCTGCCTGGTAAAAACAGACCCTAAGGGACTGACCTAGTGCCTCGGGGGCTCATTGCTAAATGGCCTTGCCTACATGACAATGTAGAGGCAACGTAGTTCAGGGTAAACCCTAATAGACCTAAGACCTAGGTGATAGAAAGTGGCATGGAGTTAGATAGAAGGACTAGACATGTGACGGATGGGACAGTGGAGCCTCGGGGGCACATTGGAAAATGGCCTGGTCTACGTGACGGCATAGAGGCAATGTAGTTCATGGGTTTGGACCATGCAGATACTGATGACGGACACTATTCTAGGCTGACACTATGGATAGGATATGGGATAAAACCTTGGTTGACAAGGCACCAAAGAGATAGAGTATCAAGCCATGATAGGTTATCGTAAGGAGATTTATTATGAAACAAATATGGATTGAATGGGACATGAGTGAAGGAAGAATGGACACAAGGTGATTGGTTTCCCAAAGATGGAGGAAGCGGTTTAGCCCAAGTAATGCCTGTTTACCAAGTTTTCACCACTTGCTTTTATTTGCACCAAAGCTAGAAAGTATGCATGACGCCTGATTGCCAAGTTTTCATCATGATACCTATCCAAGGCGCCTGTTTGTCAGGTTTTCACCAAAGGATGATTTTTTTTGCATTTTTCTAATTTTTTGATTTTTTTTTGCATTTTTCTGATTTTTTAATTTTTTTGTATTTTTCTGATATATTGCCCCCCTTGCATTGGGGTTCTCTTAGGTACAGAATCGGAGAAGATGCATACTATTGATTGGGTCATCAAAAAGCTCACCCTTGGATGTTGCTAACTGATATGTCCCCGAGCCATAGGCTACAATGATGACATAGGGACCAAGCCAATTGGGCTCAAACTTACCTTTCTTTTCTCGCTCTTGCTGATTTCTGGGATTTTCTTTGAGAACTAGATCACCAACATTGAATATCCTTGGATGGACCCTGTGATTGTAGCTTCGAGACATTCTTTGTTGATATGCTTTGAGATGGTTGAATGCATTCTATCTCTTTTCTTCTAATAGCTCTAGTTCTTGGAGTCTGGAAACTCTGTAGTCTTCATCTATGATAAGACCCTTTAACGACACCCTTAGGGATGGTAACTCGACCTTGATGGGCAAAATAGCTTCTAATCCATAGACAAGGGTATAAGGGGTAGCACCTGTGGGATTGCATATACTGGTTTGATAGGCCCATAGAGCGAGATTCAGTTGAATGTGCCAATCATAGCCAGCATCGTTAACTATTTTCTTGAGGATTTTCAAAATGTTTTTATTGGATGCTTCTTCTTGGCCATTGCCTTGAGGATAGTAGGGAGTAGAAAAACGGTGTTGGATTTGGAATTTTTCACAAAGTTCTTGCACATCCTAGTTTTTGAAAGGTCTTATGTTATCCGTGATAATGGATGAGGGAATTCTGTATTTGCAGATGAGGTAGTTGAGGATGAATGAGGAAATTTGTTTACCAATGACGGTGGTGAGGGGAACGACTTCAATCCACTTGGTAAAGTACTATGTGGTTGTTATTATGAATTTGTGGCCGTTAGATGAAGGTGGTTGAATCGTGCCCACAATGTCGAGTCCCCATTGAAAAAAGGGCCAAGGTGTTGTTAGTGGTCGTAACTCTTGAGCTGGTGCATGTATAAGGTTCCCATGTATTTGGGACTATTTACACTTCTTCATGAACTGGTATGAATCTGTTTCCATGTTGGGCCAATAGTATCCCAAACACATGAGTTTCTTAGCTAAAGAAGGACTGCTAGAGTGTGTATCGTAAATCCCTTCATGTATGTCCCGCAAGGCAATTTGAGATTCTTCTTGTTCTAAGAAACAGAGTAAAGTACCATCCGAGCCTCGACAGTATAGGATATCAGTGATAATTGTATATCGAGAGGTTTGGCAGATAAAGGTTCGACGTTGATTTGAAGATAAGTCAGTTGGGAGGATGTTGTCCTTGAGGTAAGTGTAAATCTTACCATACCAAGGTGAATCAAATCTGACTAGTAGGCATATGGAATGGGTTTCTGGAAGATCATAAGCTGGCTGCCGAAGTGGCTCCACTAAGAACTCATACTGTGATTCATTCTCTAGGATCTCTAGGAGTGAGGCGATGGTAGCCATGGCATCTACTACCTTGTTCTCAATGCAAGGAATCTGCTCAAAGGATATGATGACAAAGTGCTCCTTGAAGTCATCGACCATCTGCGTGTATGGGATAAGCTTCTCATCTTTGGTTTGATAATCATCATTAACTTGGTTGATCACTAGTTGGGAATCACCATAGACATGTAGCTCCTTTATATTCCATTATGTCACCAGTTTGAGGCCAATGACCAAAGCTTCATATTCTGCTATGTTTTTTATGCATGGGAATAACAGATGATAAGACTTTGGTATGGTGTCTCCATGCAAAGTAACCAATAAGATTCCTGCCCTCGATCCATGATTTGTGTAGGAGCCGTCAAAATAGAGTTTCCATGAGTATACTGCTACATTAAGAATGGACTCATCAGGGAATTCAAATGTCATTGGTGTATTGTCTTGTAATGGTGCTTCTACTAGTTAGTTTGCAATGATATGTCCTTTGATAGCTTTTTTGTCTACATAATCAATGTCGTACTCACTTAATAGCATGATCCATTTAGCTAGGCAACCTGTAAGAGCTGCTTTGCTTAGTAGATACTTGATTGGATCAATTTTTTCTATAAGCTTAACTAAATGTGCCAGCATGTAATGGCATAGCTTCTGGGAAGCGAAAACCACCGCAAGGCATGATCTTTCTATCTGGGAGTACTATAGTTCATAGCCTACCAATGTGTGACTGATATAACATGTGGCCCTTTCCTTGTTTTCATAATCATGTTGTGCTAGTAGGGCCCCAAGAGCTGTTGGTGTAGCAAATAAGTAGAGTAGTAGAGGCTTGCCTTAGATAGGTAGCATGAGAATAGGTGGGTTCACAAGGTACTCCTTCAATTTTATGAATGCTTCTTCACACCTCTCATCCCATCGAAATGGAATGTTCTTATGGAAAAGATGGTTGAATGGCTGGCACCTGTCTACTATTTGTGATATGAACCTCCTGATAGACTGTAGCTTACCTTGTAGTGATCTCAATTGAGTGATATTCTTAGGTGGTGGCATTTCCATAATAGCCTTGACCTTAGCTGGGTCTACTTCTATTCCGTTAGTTGAGATGATGAAACCTAGGAGCTTGCCTGAGGTGACTCCAAACACACACTTCTTTGGGTTTAGTCTGATCTTGAATTTCTCTAGTCTTTGGAAGACCTTCTCTAATATATCCAGGTGTGATTCTCTTGTGAGTGATTTTGCGAGGATATCATCCACATAGTTCTCCATTGTTACATGCATCATGTTGTGGAAGATGGTGGTCATGGCTCGTTGATATGTTGCTCCTACATTCTTCATCCCAAATGGCATGACATTCCAACAGAAATTACCCCATGGACAAGTGAAAGCTATCTTGTGCTGATCTTCAGGTGCTATCTTAATCTAATTGTATCCAGAGAAACCATCCATGAGAGACAACATGGTGTGCCCTGCTATTAAGTCCACAATGATATCTATGTTGGGCAACGAAAAGTCATCCTTGAGGCAAGCTTTGTTTAGATCTCTAAAATCATTGCATAATCAGACTTTGCCATCTAGTTTGGACATTGGTACAATGTTGGATATCCACTCTGGGTAGTCTATTGCTCTAATAAACCCTATGTCCAATAGCTTCTTGAGTTCTTCTTTGACCAATAGTGCTATGTGTGGATGCATCTTTCTAAGCTTTTGTTTGACTGGTTTCACACCTGGTTCCAGTGGAAGATGATGTAGGATCAAGTTTAGATCTAGACCAGACATGTCTGCGTATGACCAAGCAAAGTTGCCCTACTTTTTCTTAAAGAATGGTATAAACTTGGTCTTTTCCAGTGGAGTAAGAGATTTTGCAAAGTAGATAACCTTAGGCTATTCCTCTATTCCAATGTTGACTGGCTCTGTAGGTTCCACGACAATTTGGGACTTCTCCTGGTGCATGTCATCAGGGAGAGTGTCAAGCCTTCCATCATCAGGTGCCACAATTGGGTTTTCACCTTTGGATGAGTCCTTTCTTTTTATTGCTTTAGAATTTGATACTGCTGCAGAGCAATTTTCACCCTTAGATATGGTTTTGATTTTGATATTTTTGCGACTGGAAGGCTTGGCACCCTCTCTGAAATAAGCCATGGTATTTAGTTCAATGGCGAAGCCTGCTTTATGATCTCCTTGGAGTAGGTGGTCCCTAAGTTCCATGTAGTCTATGTAGGTTTCATCATTTTGGAACATATCTAATTGAGGGGTGCCTCATAGATCCCAGTCGATAAGCTTGGGATGCACAAGGTGGAGGGAGTTGGAGGATAGATCAAATTCATTGATGTGTTGAATGGATATGTGAGGAGTATTAGTAGGGGTGGAGTTCGGGATGGTACTTTCCTCTAAATTGTTTATCCTAATAGAACTCAAACCTTCCTCAAAGGTCATACTCTCAGAAATAGGCAAATCAGACTCTAATGGTCTTTGCGTCAGCATCTGTCCCTCACGGTATGGGCTATAGGTTTGAATGGTATCGACTCCCTTGTCCTCATAGGAGTGTTCTGTGAGTTCTTCCCACTCATACTCGTTGGAATCAATATCACTTTCATCTTGGAGTGCCTGAATCTATTCTACAAAGCAAGCATTTGTCTTAGCCTTGCCTTTGTCTTGGAAGCTGAGTCCTCTTGTATTTTTGTTTAGCGAGGATAAAGAAGGTTGGATGGGTTCCACTATCCCTTCCCTTCTTAGACTGATAGGGCCTTGTCCTTCGTAGCCCATCCTATGCAAGATAGTCTCACCATGCCCATAGAGTTCAGTTGGGAGCCTAGGTGGTTCCTGTTGTGTGTCTAGTTCTTCTATGTAGAGCCAGGATAAGACATCTCTCTCCTCGGTTTCATCAGATAGGGTCCCCCATTTGACAAAGGGAGATGTGGGAGGTGTAGGAGGAGTAGATGGATTTGGAAAATGCTTGGGTCAGCTGATGGATTTTGGAGATAAGGGCATTGTGGCTAGAATGAGGTTGTGCTCTATGGAGTATTCCCCTACTCTTGACTCTTTGATAATGATCTTCTACTCTTTAGGCATGGATGAGGAAGCTTCAGAGGTATGGTCATGCTATGGGATAGGGGACATATAGGCTCTGTTGTTAGGGATGATGCAATCTGGCTTGGATTGGATGGTATTGCAATGTTGGAAGGGATCAGGGTCACCTTGGATGGTTACTTGTTTACCATTGTGGGGGAACTTTATGCATTGGTGATAAGTAGAGGGAACAGCCTTCATGGCATGAATCCATGGTCTGCCTAGAAGGATGTTGTAGCCTAGCTCTCTATCAAGGACTTGGCAAACCACCTCTTAATAACAGGTCCAATCTGTATGGGTAAAACCACTGTTCCTTTGGTAGTCCTCTCCTATTCATCATAGGCTTTGATAGTAATCTTCTTCCTTGGATCAACTGCATTTTTAGAGAACCCCAATGCAAGGACTAGCTTCAATGTGCAAATATTTAAACCAACACCCCCATCAATGAGAACCCGCTTGATGCGGTGTTTGTGGATGAATGCGATGATATGTAAGGGGGTATTGTGAGGCTGAGATACTAAGAGGTTGTCCTGCTTGGTAAATGATATGGTACTGGAGGAAGTGAGATTCCCTAGTATGGCTTGGAATTTCTCTTGGGCCAAGTTCATGGGTACTATCGTCTCCACTAAGGCTTTATCGAGAATCTCTCTATGGGAAGGAGATAGACGCAACAACTCTAGGATAGAAATATGGGCAGGAGTCTTCCGTAGTTGGTCTAGGACACTATACTGATGGGGATTGGACTGAGAAGGTGATGACCTTGGAGGGAGGGTATTTAGTGTGACCCTACCACTGTGGATAATGATGCCACAATTAGGTTTGTTGGGTTCTGATTGTCGGGTAGACGTAACCACATTGATTTGTGGGACATGCTCTAATATGCAATTGATGGTATAATCGAATGGCACATGTGTGTAATTGGCATTACTATTCCCATTATTCTAATTTTTCTTGTTGTAGTTGTTGTTATTGCCGTTGTTGTCGTTGTGGCTAGTTTTGTTGTTGTTATTCACATTGTGGTTGTTGTTGTTGTATGGCCTATCATGATTGAGAAGTGGATCTCTGTAAGCCATGTGCATCTCATTAGTAGTATGTTGTTGAGCCCCTCCTTGAGTTTGATCAAGAATGTCTTGGATGACATGTTTGAGATGGATACAGTTGTTGGTTGTATGACCTCTTCCTCTGTGATACTCACAAAAATCAGTGTCTTTCCAATAGTGAGGTTTTACTTGTAGTTTGTAATCACTAGTGGGAGGAAGGGTGATCTCCTTGTTAGCTAACAACTTCCTTAGTATAGATTCTTGAGACTCTCCTAGGGGTGTAAACTTCCTTCTAGGATTGGACGTGAACCATTGTTGGGGTTCGCGAGAGAATGGTTTGTTGGATGGAGCGTTACTTGCCTCTCCTTTGAGAGTGAGGATAGGTTGTTGTTGCTTGGGAGCTACCACCTTGGCATCCACCACTCCGTCGTTGACTACATTCTTATTCTTCGTCCAAAAATTAGATTTGTCCATTGTATAGCTTGAGTTAGGTGTGTCCTTATATATCTTGATTTGCCCCTTGGCGATCATAGCATTTTCGATAAACAATCCCATCTCAATGACTTTCATAAATGAGTTGGGGCATTGAATTTGTATTTGGTAGCTAAGATTGGGGTTTAGATTATGGACAAATATTTCTATCAGTTGTTTCTCGGGCATGTGATATGAGCACTTACTCGTGAGTTGTCTCCACCTTTGTAGAAAGATGATGAAGGATTCGCCACCCTTTTGCTTTGTGTTGCAAAGTTCTAGCATGGAGATTTCGTGCTCTATGTTGTAAGAGAAGTGTGTGACAAAAAGGCTTAACAACTGATTGAAATTTTTAATACCTGGAGGAAGTCTTGAGAACCATTCCATTGCTTGACTCCCTAGGGATCTAGGAAAAAGTCTCATGAGGTAAGTATCGTTATGAGCCACTTCTAAGCACGCTGCACTAAACTCCCTGATGTGATCTCTAAGGTCCCATTTCCCTTTGTACTTGTCAAACTTGGGAACTTTGAATTGGAAGGGGAAGGGTACCATCTTCAAACTTTTGTCAAATGGGTAGGGTGAGATATCTTCCAATGAATAAGTCTTTGTTGCTATCCCCATTTTGAATTCTGTGTACTTTTGTTGTAAGACTTCAATCTATTTTTCCATTGTGTCCATATGCATGTTTTGGCCTATTGTTTGTTTGCCTTTGCTTTCTAGGGGGGTTTCCTCATTTGTATTCTTTTAGGGATTCTTTCCTCTCCTTGCTCTTTCAAAGCATCGGTATCATAATTGGAGGGGAGCTTAAGCCCTAGGCTTGCAAGGTTAAGAAAGTACTTCTGAGGGTCCTCATGTAGGATTTTGTCCATCATGCATTGGAAATTTTTACTTTGGATGGCTTCTTGGTACTCTTCCGAGGTGATTTCGGGTTCTTTGTCATGAGAAGACCCAATGTGCTCTGGTATTTCAGCCATTTCAATTTGCATTTGGTACTAAGATCTGGTAAGAACCATGCAAGGTGACACAGGATGAAGTAGGATGGCACTAGAGATTTTGGCAAGGTGCCGATGGAGACTGTTGTGAATAGGATACTTACGACAAGACTTAGATAAAGGATTCTTTCGGTTAATGATTCCAAGTAAACAATGGATACAAGACAGTAGCCACTAGTAAGGGTACTCGATACCTATCTTACTATGTAGGGACTAGTCGTGCACCAAGACCACTAGCGAAGTTCTGTGACTTACTAGGGTTACTTGAATCCAAAGTGAACCGAAAAGAGGGGTTTATGCTAATCTGATATGGGATACTTTGGACTTTGTTTAGGAAGACCTTGGGTGGACAGTGGACGAGACGACTGATGAAAGAGAGGGTATGCTAAGGAAGGGACGAAAGAATGACTAAAAGGTAAAATCTGATCTTTGAATCCTGAACAAGACTGAAATGGGTATCTAAAGATGACAAAATTTTTCCCTCAAAGACTATGGAAGTGCCCACTTTTATGCATGCATCGAATCAGATGCACAGTAAGAACAAGTAAATGCGCTGAAAGTCGACACAGATGTGCCTAGACTGGTAAAAACTAAATTTGTTGTAATAGGTATCAAATGTGCTGTAAGTTAGTACAGATGCGCCGTAGGTTGACACAAATGCGCAGCAGAAGAGGATGAATGCGCCACTCTAGTTTTTCAATTTTTTTTTGCAAAATATTTGATGTTTTTGGTATTTTTTGGGTTGCAAGAGGTCTCTTTTGATCTAATTTTTTCTAATTATGGCAAGAAGACACAGAAAACATAAAGAATGTTTTCATGGTTTTTTTAAAATTTTTTTGTGATTTTTCAACTCTTTTTGGACTAAAAGAAAGCAAGTACAAACCTAGGTTTCAAAGGACAGTATAAAACCAAATTCTCCCTATTTCTAGGTGAGGCATCTTCGGGAGGTGATCATCGCTCTTCTCTACACCAGTTTATAGGGGTTTTTGGCCACTAGAACAAAGGTGTTTAATACGGGCAACCGTTCGAGTGGTTATACATGCAGTAGCACTACTCTCTATTATGGAGTCTCCCAGCCTACAAGGGTTGCACCTTGGAGGGTTTTAGGGGAGGTTGGTTGTCAGTATAACACAACTGCACTCGTTGTTTGAAGCTTTCACTCCAAACACAATTTATTTATAGTGGATTGGAAGGGCTTGGTGTCTAGCCTGATACCACTTGGGGTCGTCCCTACTTGGATGAACGGTATCCAAGAGCAGGCCCCTCTAAAGGAAAAACACATGCGAAAATGATATGTCTGGCATTTTGATCACCCAAGATAGGGGAGAGCATAGGCCTGGTATCATTCCCAAAAACACAAAAGACAGTGGTTCTTTTTCCCCTATTACAATGGAAAAAACTAGATGAGCTATCTACTTGGGCAAGCACAAGAATTTGTTAACTTTGAAGTGATAACAAGATAGCAATGGTCCAATTTTACCAAGATAGCAATGATGTGTTCAATTTTACCCAGATAGCAGTGAGTTGTTAACTTTGAAGTGATAACAAGATAGCAATGGTCCAATTTTACCAAGATAGCAATGAGTTGTTAACTTTGAAGGATAGCAATATAGCAATGATTCAATGATATGTAAGAAAGCAATGATTCAATTATCACCTTCCTAGTTAAAACTATGTGACATTTGCATGAGCATTCATTTACTTTCCCATTTAGAAATTGAAGTGTGAGTTAACAAGTGCAACTATATGATACTAAACTAGTGCCTAGCCTGCAAACAGATCAAGAGTGTTCCTGCAAAAAAAGACGTCAGTGTTAGCAAAAACTTCAAGAAAACCCTAAAAATCACTGCCTAGATCAGATGCACAGCTTCAGAGAGTGAATGCACCGTAACAGAGAATAGAAGTGCAATAGTACAAATATGCTAAGACAGAGGTCAAAAGTGTAGGAATATAGTATAAATGTGCTGGATTAACACATGCGCTGTAACAGAGGATGAATGCGTCAGAACATAGTCTGTATGCACCGTAAGGATATATGCGTTGTAATAGGAAGTAGATGCACCAGAACAGGAAGCAGATGCACCGAACTAACATATGCACTAGAAAAAATTGTATATGCATGTTAGGATGTCTCAGATGCATTGTTTCCTCCTATGTATGGCTTTCTAAAACACAAAAACTTAGTTTTTGGGTTGAATTTGGGGCTAGGCCCCATGGTGGGCGCCAAAAATGTTATCAGAAAATTGGGATAAATGATCAATCAAATTAATATCGAATAATCAAAATAACTCAATGAAATAGTGAACTAAAGAGAGCAAATCAAACAATGAAACAATACAAAGCAGACCTCTTTAATTCAGAGCTTCCATTGGTCGCCTATCTCAATCAATCTTGCATGTATGAGTAAGGCCCTCAGAGAGTGCACTTCTTTGCTTTTTCAAGATTGTCAATGGAGAACAACTATGATAAATATCGCCATGAAGATGATCTTCACAACAACGATAGTGATATGGTAACAAAGGTGATCGCAAGCAATGAAGAAATTGGTGCCAAAGGCGTGCTGTGATTCCTGCAGAGTAACAATGCTCAATCTTGGATGATTGAAATGGAAGAATAGGGTTCAATTTATAGACTTGGGAGAATGAAGATCAACGGTATAGAAAGAATGAGAAGATCAACGGTTAAGAATAGTTGAGGAACGTGCAATGAATAAGAAGAGGACATGTCTTGCTTCCTTTTGCATGAGAGGAATTAACAAGAATAGAAGAATGAGTTAAAACAATTAAAAGAATATAATAATCAATTAAGTGATTTAAAACAAGAAGGGATTTGCATGACGAAGAGAAGATATTTTGCTTTATTAAATATTAGGAATATTTAATTGCATGTGCACATTTGATTGAATTATATTTAGAGATAACTCAATTTAGAAGAAATAGACAACTTAAATAAACATTTGATTTATTTAAATTTAGAGAAGATATTATTAGAAGAAACAATTAAATAATTGGTATTATTTAATCTGTTGGAGGAATTAGAAGAATTTAGGAATTTTTAATTAAATAAATTGGTTTTATTTAATTATTGGAAGAATACGGATCAAATAAATAAACTTGTTTGTTTATTTATTGATAGAGGAATTTAGAATGGAATAAATATTAAGAATATTTATTTAGACTAAATCGTGTCATTTTTAGGTGTATACACTTTCTTTTCTCTTTGTTTTTCCTTGCTTCATATCTGTGTGCGTATCTCTTCTTTTTGCTTGTTTTATTCTTTTTTTCACTCTATTTTTGTCCACCAAAACCTAGGGTGCCAAAGTTCATGCAGTGCCTCTTTTTGTTTTAACTTTAGTTTTTTTATTTCTTTTTCCCCATGGCCGCCTAATCTTATGCCATAAACTCCTTTTAACTTCAGATTTATGATACCAAGCATGCTACGTGTAATGCCCCCGCCAAGGAACCCCATAGGACAACACTAAACTAGGTCAAATTAATGGAACAATTTTATTTTTAAAAGTAAATAACAATAGAATGCATAACATAACATAGTAATCTAAACCTAGGTTCTCTAAGGTTCCTTGACTGCGCTACTCACAAACCAAGATTACAAGAGACAAAGGTTACATAATCGATCTAACATCAAGATTTCTAGAAACCTTCATTAATGATAAAAGATACATGATCGATATCACAAGCAAGGTTCATTTTAAAGCATCAAGTTAAATGATCTTATATTACTCACTTCCATAAGGTGGCAACTGATAATCAAACATTACAAATCATTTTCTAGCTAACTAACATACAAATGATACACTACCTTACAGTACTCTTTACAAGAAGAGATCATCAATAGTTGTTACATCAAGTACAATACTTACAACGATGCTTCCCTTAGATCATGTGGGAAGATCACATCAGATTACATCAAGAGCTACTAAATGAGATAAAATCCAATATACAAATACATGAAAGGATGACTCCACAACTAGAACAGGAACTAGAGTCCTCAGTGCAATGAATAATCTCTATGCACACGAACATGCAGCAAGAATCCCCAATGGAGAAAAGCACCAACCTCCCAACCATGTGGAACCCTTACAAAACAAGGTTAAAGCACCTTCACAAGAATAACATAAGGGAAGTAGCTATGTGAACCCTTCATCAACATTGGCCATTTTTTTTTTACCTGTATACTCAACCAAAAGTGTCAGTACTTCTCATAATTAATAGTAATTGAAACAAATGGCATATGAAAAATAACCTTCTAAGAATGATAATCAAATAGAGGATTAAATAAACACAAGTATAATTTAACTCTCCCTACTTGCATAATATCTTTTAGAGTCAAGCAATGATTGATCATACTATTTAATATCAAAATATTACCACTTATCAATAATCTAATTAACATGTAGCAAATACTACTACAAGCAAATATTTAATATCAATCATTACCTTTATATTTGCACGTACTCACACTCATAATATAAAATCACCTAACATGATGCAATCTATTTGATATACATAATAATACTGCCAACAACGAAACATCTCAATCATTGCATACTTACGTAGATAAGGAATATAAATCATTTAGCTATCACATGAAATCACAACAACCACTAGTTAGTTAGTTAACAATCAAAGTATAAGTAACTTGATGTATAGGAACAATAATCACTAATGTATATTGTTCAACATAAAAGATCATAAAATATAGGACATAAACCATCAATGACTAGTAGGATCAATAAGGCCACAAGGGATGGGGTCTTACACTCCCCCCCCAAGATTAGGCTTCCTCCTGAAAGTCCATTTTAACTGTCTACTCTAAATATCATCCATCCATGTTGCACAACAATATTACAGTTGTCAATTTCAAACATCAACTACTTAACATCATTAGCACATACCTTTAAGTATCCCTATTATTTTACCTTCATCTCCAAGTTACAAACCCAACTACCTGCACATCCATGATGAGAATGGAGGGGCACTACACTACGCATGCCTTCTAATTTAATAACTTCATATTATAATCAAAACAAAATGCAAAATTATTATAATCAAAATAATATTTTAATATATATATATATATATATATATATATATATATATATATATATATATTATGAAATGCATTTCTATTTATATTTATATATATATGGTTACATATATATTATATATATGTACATATATATTTATGTATAACTAATTTTAACAAACCATTAAATTCATACAAAGAAGGATAAAGAGCTTTTCATAGCGAAATTAAGGTGACATAGACTACAAGGCATACATTATTTAATTACCGTTCAATTTGAAAAACAAGCACTGATACAAGCAAGTCTAAACAACCATGCCATACATATGAAACCATTTTCAAAGAAGAACAACAATCACAATCACTTATTCCTATACCAAGAATGCCAAGCAATAGTCAAACAAAGGAACACAATTATGCAATATGATTTCTACGTGTGTGTGTGTTATTGCAAATATGTGCCTAAGTGGTGTTGTCATTGGTGTCAACATATCCTTGTTGCCATTGGTATCAACTGTATCCTATTTTGATGTCTGTATAGAAGATCAAATTGTTGAGGATATTTAGAAAATTAATGAGAATCAATATATGCGGACCATATGGCTATGTAGAGGATTGTTAGAGGTTTCTCCAGTTAAGAATTGAGAAGTTCGCATGAAGATTTGAAGAAGTTATGGTCATCTGAGTAGAACTGGATTTTGCAGTATTCAAAAGAGACAGAGTGACAGTAAGTTGGTCCGGATTGCTCCGTAGTGAAATATTATGGTCTACAGATCTAAAGGCATCTTTGGGAAGTCAGTGTGTATCATCAACTCCAATGGTTCATGGTTTGGAGGTCCGCAAGCTATCTTTCTAGTTTAACAGTCATGGCAGATAGTGTTCTTGAGGTTCCAGAGGAAGATACAAATGATTATGGTAATTTGGTTTAGAGTGGATGTTATTGGTGAATTCAATGTGCTTGTGGAGGTCTCTGGATCGTGTGGCTGCTGTGTTGTAGGTCCACATTGAAGCTCGAGCTTGTTGTTGAAGATTTCTTCTTTGAGGTTGATGTTCTTCCCAGTCTTGGCTAACCAGATGTTCTTAGCATGTTGCGGATGATCTAAAGAGCATTTTATGAAGCATGGCATGCTAATAGAGGAAGTTTCAAGTCTTAGCTATGTTTGGCCAATAGTGTAAAGATCTGCGATAAGTTTAGCCAACCTTGTTGATCATTCCAAGGTTGATAAAGTGTATAAATACTTGTTGAAGAGTTGTAGAAAATTATCCTTGTATGAAATGAATTAAATCCGAAGAAAGGATCTAAGGCAGAGCAGAGAAGAAGAGAAGTGAAAGGAGTATAGATTGAAGAGTCAGTGAAGAAGAATTTGAAGATAGAAGCACAAGTTTTTGTGAGCCTTCAAAGGGATTGAATCAGGCATGAATATAGATGCTATTTCTCAATTCATTACCTCTGTGTAAATCATAATTTCTTATATAGGCAGTGAGCCTCCTTTTGAGCAGTGAGCTCTAGGCAATGTACTCGAAGGCATGTGCCTTCTATTTTCTTAAGTACTTTTAACAAGGTACACATTTTTGTGGGTTAACCCCCACCGTGGTTTTTCCCTTAACCGGGTTTTCGATGTCAAAAATTCTAGTGTTGTATGTTTATGTTGTTTTTGCTCATGTGTTGATTCATGCTTAAATGTTCACATCATTAATTTGTTTGTAAATTAAGAAAGAAGATTAAAAAGTGCTGAAAAGGGTTAAAGTTTAGGGACAACTGATTCACCCCCCCTCTTAGTTGTCTGAACTAATTCCAACAATTGGTATCAGAGCCAAGTTCCTCTAAAAGAAGATTGACCTCTTGAGGAGATCTAAGATGTCGTCTTACAAGGAGAGTTCAAGATTTGATGGAACAAATTACTCCCTCTGGAAGGTATGCATGCAGTGTCATCTGGAATGTATGGGTGATGTCTTTTGGTTAATAACCGAGAATGTGTATAAGATTTTGAAGAATCAACCTTCAAATATATACAAACTCAGAGATGATGAACACAACATTCGAGCCAAAGAAGCATTGTTGAGTACCCTGTCTGATACCGAATTGGCAAATGTCCTTGATTTTAAAATTGCTCATGAAATCTGGAGTATGAAGGTGACAAATATGTCAAATGTACTAAGCTACAAATCCTGAAGGGTAAATATGAAAGATTGCTAATGAGTGAAGATGAAAACATTACTTCCTATATGTAGAAAGTAAATGAACTTGTGACCGGTATCAGAAATGTAAGTGGAGTATTAGAAGAATTAGAAATTGTTGCCAAAGTGCTTAGATCCTTACCTGCAACATACAAGCATAAAGTTGTAGCTATTGAAGAAATTGGGACAGTAACAACTGTCACAAGGGATCAGTTAGTTGGCAAGCTCTCAGCATTTGAAATGAGTGAATTTGGTGACTCTCTCCCTAAATCTGAATTTGCATTCAAGGCTAGTGTATATGGAAAGCAAAGATATGATCCGGGAGAATGTTCTTCAGGAAGATCAAATAAATTTTTGAAGACAAGGAAGGATCTTGAAGATGATGAAATTAAGACTGCAGATCTTGAAGCTCTTATTGCCAAGAGGATCCGGTAAGTATGAAAGAAAGTTTCCATTAAAATATTTTGCTTGTAATAAGATTGGTCATTTTGCCTCAAGGTGTCTAGAGAGGCTTTCAAAACCAAACCCTAACAGATACAAAAGTCAGAAGAATTGCTACTATGTCCAAGAAGCTAGAGAAGGAGTCACAGATGATGAATCTGATCATGGAGAAGGTAATTGGGTGTTCATTGTCATTAAAGAAGAAGATCCAATATCTACTAAATCTGCTAGCTGTGCAAATGTGAAAAGTGCCTTGGGTGCTTAGGTTGTTGAAAAAGTATGAATGGGTGATTGATAGTGGATGTTCTCATCATATGACTGGTGATAAGAGAAAGTTTGTGAATTTTGAAAAATAAGGATGAATGGGTGATTGATAGTGGATGTTCTCGTCATATGACTGGTGATAAGAGAAAGTTTGTGAATTTTGAAAAATATGAAGGTGGGTTTGTGAAATTTGGAGACAACTTAGATGGTAGAATTCATGGCAAAGGATCCATCTCTTTTAATGGTAAGAATTACACCAATGATGTTCTATATGTGGAAGGACTGAAACATAATCTTCTCAGTGTTGGACAGCAGGTTGACAAGGGTTATGATCTTCAATTCAAGGATGGAAAATGTAGAATCTTGGAGAGCTTCGGAACTAAAATTACATCTAGTACTCAAACTAGAGGTAACATCTTTCATTTAAGCAGTTTTGTTAAAAGTTGTTTGATTACTCAGACAGATCAAAGTTGGTTATGGCATAGGAGGATGTGTCATGTGAATTTTGATAACATTATCAAAATAGGTTCCACTCAAGCTGTAAGAGATCTTCCAAGACTTGTGAAACCTGATAGCATATGTAGAGAATGTCAATTGGGTAAATAGAACAAAATTTCATTCAAAAGCAAAGAACAAGCTTCTAGTGGGTGATTGGAACTGGGACATACTAATAAATGTGGTCCTGCTAGAATTAGGAGTGTGCAAGGAGATAGATATTTTATGTTGTTGATTGATGATCACTCCTAGATGATGTGGGTAACTTTTCTAAAAGAAAAATTAGAAGCTCTTGATAAGTTTAAAGTGTTCAAGGTGATGGTTGAAAATGAGATTGGTGGGAAACTGAAGTGTCTGAGATCTGACAGAGGTGGAGAATTTACTTCTGGTGAGTTTGATGCTTTCTGTGAAAAGAATGGAATAAAAAGACAGTTATCTGCTCCTAGGACTCCTCAACAAAATGGAGTTGTGGAAAGGAAGAACCAAACCATTCAAGAAGCTGCCAAGACCATGATGATGGAAAAAAATGTTCCTCAAGTTTATTGGAGAGAATTTGTAAGTACTACTGTCTACACTCTTAACCAGGTGCAAACCAAAGGAAATTCTGGTAAGACTCCTTATGAACTATGGTTTGGTCATCCTCCTACTGTGAGATATTTCAGAGTTTTTGGTAGTAAATGCTATATCAAAAGAGATGAGGACTTAGGAAAGTTTGATGCTAGAAGTGATGAAGGAATATTTTTGGGATACTCTACTCAAAGTAAGGCGTACTGGTGCTTCAACAAGAGGTTGAATAAGATTGTTGAAAGTGCTAATGTTAAAGTTGATGAAAGTAAAGGACTTTCTAGGTACTGCGAATATGATTCAAATGATCAAGATGAAGGTCAAAGTCAAGGAAGGCAAGTTCAAATTTAGACTCAGATCCAGATTGATCCAGTAACTCTAGTAACCCAAGAGGTTAGTGCAGATGATGAGGAACAAGTTCAAGAAACAAAAGTTCAAACAATTCCCAAAACTCCTAGGTATGTAAGAATGAATCATCCTAAAGATCAAATCATAGGATATAGAAATAAAGGTATTCAAACTAGGAGAAGAATTGCTTAAGATCAAGAAGAGATTTGTTTGATTTAAAAAATTGAACCTAAATCAGTGAGTGAAGCCTGCAAAGATGAAACTTGGGTTAAAGCAATGGAAGAAGAATTAATGCAAATAGAAAAGAATCACACTTGGGATCTTGCTCCTAGACCTGAGGACAAAAATGTGATTGGAACCAAATGGGTCTTCTAGAATAAGCTAAATGAAGATGGTGAGGTTTTAAGAAACAAGGCAAGGTTGGTATGTAAAGGCTACTCTCAATTGGAAGGAACTGATTTTGAAGAAACTTTTGCTCCAATGGCAAGGATAGAGGTAGTTAGATTGTTTCTTGCATTTGCTACCTTCAGAGATTTTAAAGTATATCAGATGGATGTCAAATCAACATTCCTGAATGGAGATTTGGAGAAAGAAGTCTACATTGAGCAACCGGAAGGATTTCAATTGACTGATCAGGGAGATATGGTTTGTAGACTGAGAAAAGCCTTGTATGGACTCAAGAAAGCTCCAAGAGCCTAGTATGCCAAATTCGATAAGCATTTGCTTAAGCTAGGATTTAGCAAAGGTACTGCTGATAGAAATATGTACTTCAAGATTAATCATGAGGACATTCTAATTGTTGCGGTCTTTGTTGATGATATCATTTTTGGTGGAAATGAATGTATGTGCAAAGTATTTGCTGATCAGATGAACAGTGAATTTGAGATGTCAATGTTTGGAGAGATAAATTTCTTTCTAGGTCTGCAAATTGTTCAATCAGATAAAGGTATCTTCATATCTCAATCCAAGTATGTGAAAAAAATATTGAAGAAGTTTGGAATGGAAGACTCAAAGCTAGTAGGTACACCTATGGTAACCAAATGCAAGTTAAGTAAATATGATGACTCCCCTAAGGCAAATCAAAAAAGGTATAGATCAATGATTGGAGGATTGCTCTATCTAACTCAGACCAAACCTAACATCATGAACGCAGTTAGACTTGTTGCTAGATTTCAAGCTGATCCAAAAGAATCCCATGTTGTGGCAGTCAAAAGAATTTTTAGATATCTCAAGGGGAAAATTGATCATGGATTGTGGTATCCAAAGGACAATGACTTCACTCTTCATGCATATACAGATACTAATTGGGCAAGAGATGTGGATGACAGAAAAAGTACTAGTGGTGGTGCATTCTTCTTGGGAAGAAGATTGGTTTCTTGGATGAGCAAAAAGCAAGAGGCAATGTCTCTGTCTACTGCAGAGGCAGAGTATATAGTAGCAACAAATAATTGTACTCAGGTTCTGTGGATGAAGCAAATGTTGAAGGACATCAAAATTGTGTTTGAGGAGCTAGTCACAATCTTTTGTGATAATTCTAGTACAATAAGCATCTCAAAGAATCTGGTGTTGCATTCAAAGACAAAACATATATCTATCAAGTTTCATTTCTTGAAAGAAAAAGTAAATGATAATGAAGTCAAGTTGGAGTTTGTGTCTTCCAAAGATCAGATTGCGGATATCTTCACTAAGCCTCTTCCCAAGGATACTTTTGAGTATCTCAGAGAAACAGTAGGGGTTATTACCCCTCCTGATCAGAACTAAGATGCACTAATGTGCATCAATCTGGTGGAATTCTCAGTCATATCTTGATTTCCAGATTGATGTTGAGAAGATACTACTCTAAGGAGTAGTCAATATGCAAATTTTGGGATCAATCTAAAGCAAAAAGGGAGAAAAGATAGCAAATATGTGCCATTTGCCATTGATGTCAAAGGGGGAGAGAAGTCATGTGAAAAACTTGGAAGTGAATAGTTGCTTATGAAAGGGTGAGTAGTGAAGAAAATGGTTGCTGGTGTGATAAGAGAAAGGGGGAGAAGTTTTTGTCTTGATGGTTGAATTCAGTTTTTCACATCATATGTTGCCATCAATGACAAAGGGGGAGATTGTTGCAAATATGTGCCTAAGTGGTGTTGTCATTGATGTCAACATATCCTTGTTGCCATTGGTGTCAACTGTATCCTCTTTTGTTGTCTGTATAGAAGATCAGATTGTTGAGGATATTGAGAAAATTAATGACAATCAATATATGTGGACCATATGGTTGTGTAGAGGATTGTTAGAGGTTGCTCCAGTTAAGAATTAAGAAGTCCACATGTAGATTTGAAGAAGTTATGGTCATCTGAGTAGAACTAGATTTTGCAGTATTCAGAAGAGACAGAGTGATAGTAAGTTGGTCCAGATTGCTCCGCAATGAAATATTATGGTTTGCAGATCTAAAGGCATGTTTGGGAAGTTAGTGTGTATCATCAACTCCAGTGGTTCATGGTTTGGAGGTCCGCAAGCTATCTTTCTAGTTTGACAGTCATGGTAGACAGTGTTCTTGAGGTTCCAGAGGAAGATACAAATGATTATGGTAATTTGGTTTAGAGTGGATGTTATTGGTGAATTCAATGTGTTTGTGGAGGTCTCTGGATCATGTGGCTACTGTGTTGGAGGTCCGCATTGAAGTTTGAGCTTGTTGTTGAAGATTTCTTCTTTGAGGTTGATGTTCTTCCTAGTCTTGGCCAACCGGATGTTCCTAGCATGTTGCGGATGATCTAAACAACATTTTATGAAGCATGGCATGTTAATAGAGGAAGTTTCAAGTCTTAGCTATGTTTGGCTGATAGTGTAAAGATCCGCATTAAGTTTAGCCAACATTGTTGATCATTCCAAGGTTGATGAAGTGTATAAATACTTGTTGAAGAGTTATGGAAAATTATCCTTGTACAAAATGAATTAAATCCAAAGAAAGGATCTAAGGCAAAGCAAAGAAGAAGAGGAGCGAAAGGAGTATAGAGTGAATAGTCAGTGAAGAAGAATTTGAAGATAGAAGTAGAAGTTTTTGTGAGCCTTCAAAGGGACTGAATCAGGCATGAATATATATGCTATTTCTCAATTCATTACCTCTATGTAAATCATAATTTCTTATAGGTAGTGAGCCTCCTTTTGAGCAGTGAGCTTTGGGCAGTGCGGCTGAAGGCATGTGCCTTCTATTTTCTTAAGTACTTTTAACAGGGTATGCATTTTTGTGGGTTAACTCCCACCATGGTTTTTCCCTTAACTGGGTTTTCCACGTCAAAAATTTTGGTGTTGTATGTTCATGTTTTTTCTGCTCATGTGTTGATTCATGCTTAAATGTTTACATCATTAATTTGTTTGTAAATTAAGAAAGAAGATTAAAAAGTGTAGAAAAGGGTTAAAGTTTAGGGACAACTGATTCACCCCCCCTCTCAGTTGTCTGGACTAAT
The DNA here is from genome assembly GCA_027924645.1 of Cunninghamia lanceolata. Lineage (NCBI taxonomy): Eukaryota > Viridiplantae > Streptophyta > Pinopsida > Cupressales > Cupressaceae > Cunninghamia > Cunninghamia lanceolata. Next base: position 7,728,733 of record BSBN01000512.1, read on the forward strand.
TCCAACATGTGTGTGATAGGCATCAGACATAACCCATCTGATTATTGACAAATGGCTAGGTCCCCTCTACCTGAAACATGTTCTTGCCTTTGACAAAACCTACAATCAATCCCACTCATTTTCCACGGTCAATAGGTTAGTTTCGTAAAAATATAGCTGAAGCGACATAAAGTAACTGAATCATAACCTCATTAGTGCATCATCATCATATTGATTTAAACTCAAGCATCATTAAATGGAGTCCAATAGTTTTCAATGCATTTAACATAAATAAAATCAATCCCAAAAGTCCAAGACGTGACAACTAAACACTTTGGCAATGGGAGTCATCTCTTCAATTGGCACCTATAATGGGGTTGTTGTTGTTGCAACTTGAATAATTTATTTTGTTCCTTTCAATATTGCACCTTGTTTTGTATTGGTTGTGAAGTTTTAGGCCAAGTGAAGAATGGTCTACCTAGAATTTATCTATTCATAGGATGATGTATAAAGTTAAATATTGATAGGCTTAAATTTTTCTAATGTTCTTTCTCTACCATCTACCTTATCAATCAGCCATTGCATGAACTAGCCCTACACCTACAACAACATGGTTTATCTCCACCATTAGTTCACTAACCTTCTAGGAAAAAGGAATCCAAATGGAACCCCTCATGAGGGTATTCAAACCCTTCTTATGCCTCTACAAAAGGGGTCAACAATACTGGGGAAATGGATAGTTTCCTTACTAGCAATAGCCATCCGTGTAACCATGACTAAATCCATCCTATACCTCTTGAAATAGTCCAATAAATTTTATTAGCCCTAGAGTCATGCCCAACACTTTTTAACTACTCACATTCTAATAGTCCCCTTTGGGATTCCCATTATTTGGCCTTCCAAACCAATGGATCCAACAAAGGAAAAGTGCCACCAAACTACCTGCCATCCACACCTACATCTACAAACCATCTTGGAAATGAATAGAAATGGTTGTAACTAATTTTGTTTGGCACATTTGGTGTTTTTCCACCCTATCACTACCCACATGGATAAACCAATAAATCAACCTCATCTAAGTCAATGATTTCCAAAAGACCAAAAATGTGTAGTTTTCCAATAATCATGCACTTTAGCATCATCTAACTAATTTCACTAGCATCACACCCATTATGTAACCACATGCTCACTTTAGCAATCAACTACCCATGACTTCAGAAACACACTTGAAACTTTGACATCAAGCCCAAATGACTTGTCATCATATTTGACAAGGTAATCTTTGGAAGCCACTATCAACTTTAGTAATAAGGGTCCCCTTCAATAACAACTAAAAACCTTAGACATGATCCCGATTGTCTGTCCAAACATATCTAAACCTTTTGATTGATCTTCCAAATTAAACTTGTACACAATCTTCATTGATAATTTCAACTAAATTGTATCTCCAATCATAAACCAAGTTAGGTTGTTGATCCTCTAATCACTCATGCATGCATCATCTCAACAATGGATTTAATATTTTCCACTAATCATCAGTCAAATGTCTTGAGTTATCCAAGGTGTTGAGATTAATTGGTTAAAGCATAGAGTTCTCATTATGGAGACCCAAGTACAAATCCCAGAGGAACATCTAATAAGTGGATTTCTAAGTTGTGACTCTTAGACTTCCATTGTTGGCTTTTTAGTGTTGAGGTGGTTTCTAAATAAGTGGATTTCTAAGTTGTGACTCTTGGTCTTCCATAGTGTGGTTTCTCAAAAGGAGCTTGTATTAGTCTCATGTTGATGCTTAGTTAACCATAATATTTGTAAACAATTAGCAATATATAAAAAAAATGGACCTTGGGTTATTTGACATCTATCAAATTTCTCTTTCTTCTAATTCTTCTAGGTTCTAGTCATTCTAATTTAGCATGATGTAGGTTCCCTTTGTATATATAAATATGGCAATGCCCTCTTGTAAATATCTTTTGGCTCTTGTATGAATATAAATGCTACTTTTGGCTTCTATTCTTTAAAATTCATTATAAATAGTATCCTCTATCTTGATAGTGTGTTTGTAACAGTTTCCTACTTATGGTCCTTAGCTGGAAGATACCTCTTTGGAGTTCTATGCACTAGTACCTTAATAGAAATAAGTTGAATCAACCTCGGCCACAAATATAGTTTTTATGGTTTGTTAGTTGGTTAAACCCTATAAGGAGAATCATTTGATCACTGGTCTTTGGTGCATTACCATTTTCTTTTATTTCTCTAACCCCCTTTTTACTTTAATGCAAATCTATTATCTCATCCCTTTATTTTCAAGCATCTTTCTAACCCTTTTGGACTCTTCAAGTTTAGATTAGGGCAAGGATAGTTTTAGACTAGCTTCTTTTCTACAAGTAGTTTAGCAGTAGATTAGAAGAGAAAGTTAGCCTTCTGCAAAGATTATCATGAACTTTGTGAAAACAATGAATGAATAAGTTTCCATATTATTAAGATTTCTAAAAATTGATTATTCCACAGACACATTTTTTGTTGGGTCTAGTGAGTGGTGTTGCAGACTCATTTCGACACCTAAGAAACTATTTTCTTTCACTTATCTAGAAGTATGAGTCCCATGTCCTTCCTTCTTATGAGAATTGACCCTTACACTACACTTTTATGGTGTGTCCAACCCTCCAAAGGGGTATTCCTATCTAAAGGAACAACAAGCCCCCTTATGATTGAACCAACATTTGGCATGCAAATAGCCTTTAATCCCACACTTAATCTTTTCAAACCCAAACACCTCAACTTCACTTCAATCCCCATCATTCAACCACCTTGAATGCCATTACATCTACAATAGTATCCCCTGAACATGACTATATTTATGGGAGTCTCAACAATATTCAAAAGGTGATTTTTCTCAATTTGACACCTACCAATTTACTCTAGTTCACATCCCTGTCTATTTATGTGCCCAAATAACCATAAATAGTCATGAAACTACTTATTAAAAAAAGGGGGTAATTGCATAAACAACTATGGCAATAGAACCAATAGAAATGAGTAGAAATATACACAAAAAGATAAATCATTGGCACAATACATAACAAAGGTCATTACTACATGTTTTTTTAGTTGCATTTACACATCCCTAACATTTGCATCCTTGCATAATTCTTAAGGCTTGAATTCTTCAATCCTTTCAAATCTTTGTGGGGCTTGGTTGTCATCTAGGACATTTTGTTGTTCAACCTCCTCAAGACAAACCTCAAAGGTACTTATGGCACCACCTAGTCCAAATAGGTAACATGTTGCACAGTTGTAGAGGATGTTGTCATTGTTGTACATGACACCTCTACAACTAAAAGATGTTACCACAATTGTATGGATGCCACCACACCAAAGAAGACATAAGTAGAATGTGGATCCCAAGTTCCTACTCCATATCTAACATAGTCCAAAATAAAATGACATCAACTACCAAAACAACTAAACCCTCTTAACTTTATTCTCTTATTCTCATTCTTTATAAACAATTTCTCCCCTTCATTAATTTAATGTTTTTTTTTAAAACATAATTAATATTTATTAAGGTTTATTAACCGATAGGCTTTTATATGTGAGCATTATAGTGCTCAGAATTATCTTAACTCGTCAGTTGTTCCTATCGACGTATTCCTTGAACCTCCTATGGGTGCAAGTGCTAGTCCTACTTGAAATCTAGATTAGAGAACCATAAAGTTAAAAAGGTCTAAGAAGAAAACATAATCTTTATTTGTTTTATCTTTACACTACCATGTACCAATACCTCGACAAGGTTAGCACAATGTCATAGGCTCCAAGAAACAAAACAAAACCCTAAAAACAAAGAATAAGACAGAGAAACTTATTATTATTCTTCTCTTGATTACCGAAATATGGAGTAAAGCTAGAAAAATAGCTAGATTTTGACTGCAAATACGAGGGAGAAAATCCAAAAGTCCAATCTTAGGATCCGATATTTGACAATAACAAAGATATCTAGATTAAATTAATTCTATCGTTGATATTTGAATACAACAATGATATCTGGATTAAATTAATTGAATCATCGATAACCCAACAAGTTTTGCTGCATAGGCTTTGGCGATATAAGCAAATCTAAATCTAAACCACTTATATTCGTCTGGTGTTGCATGTTCTGCTGATTAGAACTAATTTTTCAACATGGGTGCTGAAGCCAACAGTCAGGAAATGTCTGTGATAACCATTCATGAGAAATGTTGTGTAGTGCCTGCAAGGCCATCTGAGCACAAGTATTGTGATCTTATAACATTTGATCTTCCTTTTGTTACTGCTCAATACAATCAGAAGGTCATTATATATCCTTCTCCAAGGAAGGAATTTGCTTCCCTGGTGGACTCCTTGAAGAAAAGCCTATCTGAGGCATTGGCCTACTTCTACCCTCTGGCAGGGAGACTGTGTATGGTTGATGGTATTCTCATGGTGGATTGCAATGGGGCAGGAGCAGACTTCATCCAAGCTTCTTGGAATGATGTGTCTGTTGCTGATCTAGTGAAGCCTGATTCTTCAACAGAGGACATTGTTCCATTCAATGACACCTTCAATCTGGATGGCTTCATTCTTCCATTGCTTGCAGTTCAAGTTACAAGTCTCAAGGATGGAGTTGCAGTAGGGATTGCATTGAGTCACTTGTTGCTTGATGGGTATTCCACTTGGCAATTTATGAGCTCTTGGACTGAACTTTGCAGGGGCTCCAAGACTATATCCCTACCTCCCTCACATGACCGTGCTCTGGTTAGAAATATCAAAACCAAGCTTAATATAACTCCTCCTACAACTCACACTGCCTGCAATTACAAATCACATTTGAGGTGGAAGATATTCAGTTTCAGCACTGAAATCATGGAGAAGATAAAGAGCAAAGCTAACAAGAATAGAGAAGGCAAGCCCTTCTCATATTTTCAGTCCCTTGGAGCACATCTTTGGCAGGCTGTCACAAGGGCTAGGAAATTTTCTCCCCAGGAGATAACTGTTTTCACCCTTTTTATGGATTGTAGAACTAGGCTTGACCCACCTGTGCCCAAAAACTATATGGGTAATGTTATTCATAACATATATGGTGCTGCTACTGTGGGTGGCCTTCTTTCCAATGATTTGTCATTTGCAGCTAATATGCTACAGCAAGTGATTGACTCTCATGGAGCCAAGGCCATCATTGAGATGAATGAAAAATGGGAGAAGAATCCCAAGACTTGTAGTCCCACTGATATGGGAAATAACTCTCTTACCATTGGGAGCTCTCCTAAATTTCAAGTTTATGATAATGATTTTGGATGGGGCAAGCCACTGAAAGTCAGAAATGGAGGAAATAACAGATTTGATGGTCTGGTTTACCTTTATCCTGGTAAGGATGGAGGCGGCAGTGTAGATGCTGATATAACTCTTCTCCCTCATGCAATGGATATGCTGGAGTCTGATTCTCAGTTCTTTCTTGCAAACTGAACAGTGAATTATTTATCTCTCCACTAATTGTGTTTTTTATGTAGGAAAAAAAGAATTTGAGTGGAGATGTTACAGTAGATTTCAACTCCATTTTGTTTGAATCTCCTTAAGTTATTTCCTGGTTATAATGTTTTGTCATATTAAGCTTTGGAATTTCAGGTTTGAATCCTTCAATGAGAGACGTTTTTATGTTTATTTAACTAACAATCGCACCTTGGTGTGCAATGGGGACGCGGAGGATGATTGCATTCTTTGAGTTTATCATTTTTCAACAAACAACAAGGCAATGCATGAGGTTGATTTGCTTGATGATTTTCACATAAATTTCATATGATGTTTGAAATATTAAATACAAAATTTCATAAAAGAAACTCAAATTCTTTTAATACAAAGGAAAAGTCAGTATATAAAAGCGTAAATTGATTGAAGAAAAATTGGTAACATATTTGCTTTCACAGTGAATGTGGGTGGATTGTGATATGTACAAATCCTTTTTTAGCAAATGATTTGAATGTCTTTAGACATTGAATACTAGAAGTCATAATTATAAAGAAAATTCATAAACAATCACTAACCTTGGAGGCCATACAAATGAGGTAAACATGTATGATCTAAAAATTTGAGTTCAGATAGCAATATCCTTAAGAAACGACTCTCTCTCTCTCTCTCTCTCTCTCTCTCTCTCTCTCTCTATATATATATATATATATATATATATATATATATATATATATATATATATATATATATATATATATATATATCTGTGTGTGTCTTTGCCTCCCTCCCTCTTCCTATCTCTCTCCCTCCCTTCCAACAACCCCTTCTCCCCTCCCACTACCCTCTCTCTCATTTTCTATTGTACAATTATACAACTTAATGGTACAATTTTAGATATCACAGAGATTAGTTTGGTGTAAAGGATGTTCAAATTATCATCATTAAATTAAATTCCAACCATGTCATATTATTCAAGTCATCTTTAAAATGATGAATTTTCTTAAGAGAAGGATGATATGAACTTATCAAGTTAAAGATTTTCAGCCTAATAATACTTTGAATTAGAAATTTTAAATTTGTTATAATACCTAGTACAAACCTCGTTATTTTCACAACTATTGCTACTTTTCATAATTACAAACTAATACTTTTTATTTTGTTAAACAATTGAAGTTTCTACTATAAATTTTTTAATTAAAATTAAAAATCTAAAGTTTTTAAATTTTTTATATTTATGATAAGAAATTTTGTCTTTATTAGTTTAATATTAAGAACCCCGACAAGTGTCAACGAAAAGAGTGCTCACAGAAATAAAAATCTGTGTTTTTGGGATGCCACAAGAAATCAAACATATTACTTATTTATCCCTAACAACTAGGTCCTCTTTAGTTGGTCATAAAATTGGGGTTTGAATGGTGTGACATTAAAAAACTAATATTCAAAAATATTACATGGTTGTAGTGTGAACAAAGGTTAAAAACATCAATAAGATTTGATAGTCAAAGTACGTTAGAATTCAACACTCTATCATCTATGCACACAAATGTAAAATGACATCTTCATTAAAATTTGAGACAACAACTAACCACATACTTTCCAACATATTATACCATATAGTTACTTTTGTGAATCCTCATGCTGAATGGGAAATCATATAACGTTTGACTCTGATGTAATAAAATTTCAATTTACTTACTAATAGATAAATTGTCCAAGGGTTGGTATTTGTTTAAACAAAGAAAAGATTTGCAAACCCTGATCCGTGTCCTCAATTATTTTTAGACCGAGTTTTTATAAGACATTTTAAAAAGAAACTACATGTAAAATCACCTAACTTTGAAAAATGAATGTTTAGCATAGTGTTATGGGCCAAAACCAAAGTTGGCTTCATGGCCATTTTAACTCTCTTGTTCCTTAGTTTGGTTGGTTCTATTTATAATCGTCGATCTCCTCTGTCATCCACACCCTCCAATTGATCATGACATGCAAGTAAAACCAAAAAAAGGGGAAAACAAATGGTCAAGATGATTTGAATCGCCTTGCATCCTTCTCAAAAATTTCTAACCATCGATTTCAAAAGTCAACTCCCTCCCTCTCATAGAGGGAACCCTTTAGTGTAAAAATAAGAATACATGAGGGTGGGAAGTGCTACAATTCATAAGTGCATAATTATGATATTCAAAGACTATCAAGGCCTTATTTGGGACACTTATCCTTATAATTGTGCTTAAGTACCTAATCTTACAAAAAAATGAAAAATTATATCTCAATCCTCTATTTACATACTCATGGTAGAAACATGTAGGGTAAAAAAAATTACCTACTTTACAATTTAAATTCTATGTAATACACTCATTTTAGTGTCCATTCCATTAACATGTTTTAGGTTGCATATAGCCAAATATTCAACCTTTCACCTCGCCAAATGCCAATGTACACCTTATATGTGATTTAAACATTTTCGAAGAATTCAATTCTATTTTCTTCCTACTTAGATGCTAACACAATCACAATAGAGTCCAAGACTCCGCCACAATCATGATAACATCCATGACATTCAAATCTTTCATACAACGACCAAAATCTAGTGTTCACACCTTACAATAGACAAAATCCAACTTTTGTGGAGCTTCTATGTTTTCCCAACGGCCTATCCAAATTCTTTGTAAAGATATCTCCCTTAACCTTTTGAAGGAATGATCTTTTATTTGATCTTTTATTCAACTTCTTCCAACTTTTCTTGTGAACATGCTTTGTGATAAATTCTTCATTATTCCCTACAAGCTCTATAATTCTTCTACAACCTTTCATAGCTCATTTTTATAGTCTCAAAACCTCCATTGCTTTCTCAATCCCCTTGTATTATTTTGGTGACTCACATTTCCCAAATCCTCCACACACATCACATAACAAACACACTTTAGAATTTCCTATAGCTTTTATAGTTTCTAAAGTATATTGCTTATCTGCCTAGCACATAGCACTCTAGGCTAAACCCACACATTTCCAAACTATCTTAGATTATAGTAGGGTTGAAATACATCAAATAGGGATATGATTAAAGTAGATTCCCAACCAGTCCCACCAATTTTTTATGTCCAAGATATGTAGGTTTGAGTTGACTTTCTCCTCATAGAAGAATCAAATTCCAAATCTGCAACCACCACAAACGTTTGTAGGACACTATGTAGCCATTGCTAAAGTTTGATGGTTGTACAATCAAGGGGTACCATTGCAATCATATAGTCTCTATTATAATCCAAATGCCACCACAATTGTTTCAAAACTTATCCATTCTATGTTTCTTTGTATTCTAAACACTCCCTATTTTTTGCACCTAAACAATACCACAACTCTAACATAATATTTAGAGCTTGTCTAGACACTTGCATTGGGCATCTTCTTCATCTAAATCAAGGATGTTTCTTTTAGATTCTTCTTCTCTTTCAAAATTTCCTTTTCTAAAAGTTAAGCTAGTCTATTTCAAAAACCTAACTCATATTAATTAGATTAGCATAATATTTCATTTACTATTTTTCATATTTCTTTATGCTAAGTGAAATAAACAACATGCTAGTTTAATTAATACACATTCGGGTAGTTCAATTCCTTCCCTACATTTTGGTGAACATGTCGTTCAACACTTCAACTTCTAAAAAATTAATAAGAAATGGTAAGCTAAACCTCATATTTCCTTTATTTTTCCTTGTCAAATCAAGTCAAATACCAAATAAAAAATAAAAGAAACCCCCCACTCTGCCAAAAAAAAAAGCCATTGCCCCAAACCCTATCCCTTAATCCAAAGTATAAAAATAATAGCCTCTAACTGATCTATTTTTCTTTCTCCTTAAATTTAATTTCACCACACCCATTATTTTCTTTCCTTTGCCTATTTTCCCCCTCCAACCACCATTTATTAATCAAACTTCATTTTTATATCTTTTACAATGAATCCTTATAACTCTTTACTCTAGGATTCCTTGCATCTTTGTATCATTGATTACTTCCTTGCATTATTGATCACTTCCTTAAGATTACATTGGTCAGGCTTCCCAATACATTAAACATTGATCATTATTCTTGTCAATCTTTGTCCACCACTCATTCTCCTATATTCAAGGCATCTATCCCAGACATGGATCTTCCATGATATCACTCAAACATGTTCTCCTCCTATATCTGAGACATCTCTCCTTGACATAGATTCCTTAAATTATAGCTCTCTACCTTCTCTACTCACTCTTCCTTTCATACTAATCCATCTCTTAGAGACATCATTATCTATTTCTTGTGCACTACCCCTTCCTCCCTCTCCTCCTATTGTCACCCATCCCATATGCATGTCACTTCCTCTTACTCTTTGTCTAATATATCTTACATATATTCTAAACTCTAGGCTTACATTTATTTAATGTTGGACACTTCCTCTCATCCTCATGTTACTCCTCCTATATACCTACAGTTGTGTTCTTCCTCGTCTCCTAAGGTTCTTACCTATCCTTCTCTTATTAGCATTAGAACCCTATGTTTTGACAAGTATAATAATCATGGTGAAATCTTGTATCATGTGAGACACTTCTCTACTTTATGCTTGACTCACACATGTGATGATCATGTATTGGCCAAACTCTTTCCCAATACCTTGACAAATCATGATTTGGATTGGTTTTATAATTTACCTCTGGCATTCCTTTTTTTTATGTTGTGCATGCATTTGTATGTCATTTTTAATGTAACATGGCACCTCCAATTTATCTTACACACTTGGTACAATATGAACACAATCCTCATGAAAGTGTTAGGAACTTTTCTTCTCGATTCTTTTCTTTGATTGTCCACCTATGTTTCCAAATTCCTAATAAACTTCTCCAACTTCTTTTTTTTTTTAACTCTTGCCACATATCTAAGAGCATGTGATTACTCAACATTGTCATTGTCTTTTTGACTTATCCCTCCATCCATAGACTCCACTTGCGATCCCTTTCCCAATGACCAACCTTCTCCCCCTCCACACAGATATAAAGAATGACCCTACACACATCTTGCTAACCCTCTCGAGCATATCCTACCCAGTCTTTTGGAATCTAAACTAATAACCCTTCCACCTATCCAATTCAGAAAACCTCCTAAACATGGTTCATCCTCACTTCTTTCTTGTGCATATCATAGGATGCTTGGCCACTCTACTAATCATTGTTGAGCTTTAAAAAACTAAATATATAATCTCATTTATGTGGGTGATATTACCATCTCCTTATGATACGCCTCTCTTATTTTCTCTTGATGAAAATATTGTTGTTGTGGTTTTCTTATCTTTGAGGGAGGATTTGGCAAACATTTTTTTTGGGAAAAGCTTGCTATTTTGTGCTTCTCTAAGTCTTAGGGCAATTGTGTCTCTTTTTCTCTCAAACCTCATGATGGCTAATATAAATGTGTGATTTTCCTCTCCTCTTGTATTATTGTTGAGTGTGTTCATTTTGGTATTTAAGTGCTACTATTTTATCTGCTTACATTCTTTTTATGGAGGTTTTTTCCTCATATTGTCTATATCCTTTTGTTATTTGGCTGCAGGGGAGCCTCAAGGTATGTGTCTTGGAAAATTATCCCTTCATTTTGTATGCAACTGTACTATTTTACTCCCACTATGGAATGCATGAGGTTGTTCCTCCAAAAGTTCTAACTCCTCTAAATGTGTATGTTTTGGGTCATCTAATGCATGCCTATGTTGTGTGAGGTTGGATGATTGACTATTGCATAGTGAGCTACAAAGCTCTAGCCAAATGATGGAAGGATACCTACTCTTGGCTTATTCTCTTTCATGCTTTCTGTAGATTACTTTTTGTATTTTATTTTCCTCTTTCCTTTTTTGTCTTTGGTTACAGTTAGCTTAGAATAGGCAATGAACCAACCCTCACTCTAGAGATTGGTTTGCTAGTCACATCCCACACTTGCAAACCTTTCCATTGTTAGTGGTATTGCACAGTGCATCTACTTGTCAGAACTAAGGCAAAAATTTCCACCATCAACAATAACAAACACATAGACATGTGAAAATACTTGAAGACCTCTGTAATATAGTCTAATGACACATATACCTCCCTAGAACTCCCACTGTATGAACAATATCTTGTTTGGTGCTAACCAAAGCATCCAAAAGTCCACCATTAGCACTCACATGAATGGTGTGGCTCATGTCATCAAAATCATCTAGTATTTAAGAACACACATACTGATCTACAAATCTATAACTAAATTGCTACAAAACAAAGCATACTTCTTCCAAAGATTTTTGCTCACTCTCTCAACCATGATCTCCATTTCTCTCCCAAGTTCTCCACATCACAAAGGATAGAGATTAAAGAGCCCACCTTCTATCACTAAAAAACAATAAGTGTAATTATAGTAAATGATCACAAACATAGTGGTCATAATAGCTCAACATAAATCCCAATTCCAATGACATATGAATTGAACCTCCAGGAAGTAATAATAAACCATAGAGAAAAAGCTTGCAAATCAAACCATGACCTTCTATTAACATCTCTGAGTGGTCAAGCTATAACAAGTAAGATCCTCACCTCTAAAACCTCAAATAAAAAATCCTTCACAACATCCAATCGTTCAACCCCAAGGTCAAACATAATAGCAATATATCATATAAATCACCAAGGATGTAGGCTTCTCAATTGAAGGAAGATTAAACTAACAACCATCCCATCATCAAGGAATATGCCCAAAATCATCCCTTGCACTCCTCAAAATTATCCTCAAAATAAACTCATTCACATAAGGAGACAAAACAAAATGACACCATGCCAAGTACTCCTCAAACAAGCCCTCCAAAACTGACATCTATAGTTCAAGACTAATTCCTATAAGAAGGCAAATCACAACATAGAATACATCTAAGAAACCAAGTGGGAAATACTTATTATATAATTCTTTATCGAAAGGACCAAGAGTGGGGAATGAGATTTCTCTATCCATAAACAATGTCCTCATCAAGTCCATGTTGAAATCATGCCCAAATCTAGGTGAAGACTCCTTGTTCTTTCTACTATAACCTCATCAAAGAGTCACATTCCAACACACAATCTCCCAAACTAAAGATCTCTAGCCTCACCCCAATCTATCTAGAATCATCAAGTACTCAATTGACCATCCATGCCAACCAAACTCCAACTGCATCATTGCAATACCCAGAAACTCCCCAAGGTAAAATGATCAATGTACTCAATACTAGAAAACTACCTCAAATCATCACCAAAGCTCCCTCTACACGATCGATACAAAATCTAAGAGCTCACCATGATGTCATGATCTACATTTCCTCAACAAAAGATCATCTCTCTCCACTAGTTATATTTGCTCCCAAGAGCACCCATATCATGCCAAAACTCCAACTAGTAGTCAAGAGTCCACCATGCCACAATAACACCCATCCTCTAAACCAAGGATCATCTATCAAACCAACAAATCCACATTAATGCCAAAGCTCCCATTAAAAGGGACACCAAGCTACTCATGACATCAAGATAAACATCTCCTAACTAAAGATCTCCCATGGCCCTCGCACAATCAAAGAACTCAACTACAACTCTACGAGCTCCCAAAGGGCAAAGTAAAGCCATGATCTCTAAACCAAGAAGATAAACCAGCACTGACTATGTCCCTACACAACTCCCGCTAAATCATGATTTGAAGTATAACATGTTCACATAGTCCATGTCCTCAAAATATAGAAGACATCCAAACACCTATTTGCATGAAACTCGTCACTCATTGAAAATAGTTGTAAAACCATAGCAGGAGGTGCCAAAAGCCATTTTTTACTACAACATTGCGCAAGTCTCAAAAAATATGCAATTTCAAAAAAACTTATTAAAAAAATCCTCCATATGACCAAAATATCACTCCCAAAAAAAATATCTTTGACAACATAATTAGACAAATCTTAAGCACTCTAAAGCCTACCATGTGACCAAAGGGCTAAAAAATCAAATAGTCTCCATATGAACATGTGCTAGACTCCTAACACCTTGAAAAACACTTTCTACCCACATCATATAACCACACTTTTTTAGAACGGAAACTTTTTTAAAAAGTGTTTTAATATAAATGTCATTCAACATTTAAGCTTTTAAAAAATAAACATGAAAAGAGGGAAGAGCACAGGAGCTCACCTTAATTTTATCCGCATTAAATCTTCCCCACATTTAACTTTTGTTCATGTCTTTATCTCTTTCACATGGGATCAGACAAAAGCATAAGCATTAAAAATTTTGGAACCCCACCTTTTTGGTTATAGTGTGCTTTTAGAAACCATATCATATAACCCTAAACGAGAAGGCCCGATGAAGAGAAACATAGTGGGTTCGATTTAACTACAAAGCCGCAACGGTATAATCTTGCATCAGGGGACATTCAAACGACATGTGACTTTTTCTAACACGATTTTTTTTCCCAGCATGAGAATAACTGACGAGTTTAGATAAAACGGCAACCGAAATATCACCAGCGAAATCAAACGATGAGAAATCTTTCAATCGTGTCTAACGAAACCTCAACCATTGATTTCTAAAAGCAAGGCTCACTCTCACAAAGGGAACACCTTTGGTGTAATGAACATACTTTGAATGGAATTTGTACTTGAATCAAAATCTAATAGATAGCATTTTTACCTGAGTACAAGTTTAAAAAGCCCATTTGTATCTTTATAATACTCTAACAGCCATTATTACTCCCCTGCTATCTCCCTCTTCCTATATATGTGTATATACACATACACATATATACATATATGAATATATATATATATATATATGGAGAGCACCTTATTTAATGGACACACACTTTTCATAGTTCTATTTTTACCCTCTCTTTTATTTGTGCGTACTTTGTGTAATAACAATTCAAAGGATATAATATTATTGATTTGTTTTGAACCTATTTATGTATATATTTATAGGTTGGGAGCATATATTTGTTTTAGCAATTGAGACTTCATAAAATTTATATTCATTATCTTATTGTTATTATTATATTTTAGTATGCATGCACTTATAATTTTGTATGTACACATCAAAGTGGGATAGCAAAATGTAGAGGAGAAAAGTGATACCCTTACATTTTCCCCTCTTGTTTTATCACTTTAGGTTGACGACTTTAATGCATGTTTCTAGTGTATTTTTGGGCTCTTTTGGTATGCACACTGACCCAAGACCCATTCTAGCACTTTGTCATGCCTCAATACTCTACTCCAAATACCTCTAATGCAACTACCAAAAGGATTTCCCTACTCTGAACATGATCGTGACAATGATTTTGTCCCTTAGATAGGATCACAACCACGATTTCATCTAGTATTTTAAAATTCCAAATTATCTAAATTTCATATATGATCATTACTGTCATGCCCACATTTCCCATGCAGTCACAACACACAACACACGTCATGTCCACATTTGACATGTGGTCATGACACGAAATATTAAAAAAAATTCTACGTATCCCTAGAAACCCCTTGCACGCGTCAACGTGTTTGGTGGCAATACTCATAAGGCGTAAACATGTCAATCAATCTCAAGGAAATACGGTCACATGTGTAATCCCCTACATGATGATAGGAGACTAGGGGGTTAGGCAATGCGATGAATGTCGCTACTAGGGTTAGGGTTGATTTGACCCAAACCCTAAGTTTCCTAATGAGTGGCACAACTTTGACATGTGTCAAAATTGAAACCCTAATACTAGAGCATAAATGGATTAAATGACAACTCATCAACACAAAACTAATTTACAAAAGACATTTAAATATTAATCAATGCAAAGGTTTAATCATATAAATAACCAATCTAGTTTCCCAGAAAAATCCGGCAGCATAACGCCTTATTAGCGTTCACGGAAATTATTTTTAAAAGGATTCCTAGTTAAACTATTTATAAGAAAAATTTAATTAAAATTAAAATATACTCTTAGGCCTAAATTATCTCAACCACTCCCTTTTTAATTTAACAATAATCTAACCAATTAATTAAGCACCCTAATGCCATTAATAACCATAACATTAAATTTGCCGAACACAATTAATTTACTAATCCAATAATGTCAAGAAAGGCTTACATTTAAATAATTCAATTTTGAGGTCTATTAAAAGTCCTCTTGACTCTATTAAATTTAAAAAATAAGTTTCCTAAAATCACATAGATACCCACTTGATAGTTTTATAAAAGAATAACTTAAGGTAAAAATTTACACTCCTATAATTAGAAACCTCCCAACTAAAATCCCCAAAGTTAATAAAATTAAAGGTCATCTCAAAGGGGATGAAGGGGGGTAACATAAAATTTCACATGCATCTAAAAGACTTTTCCCTAAAATTAAAATTTAGGGTTTAATCCCATACCCTAAAAGCCCTAAAAGCTCCCTCTAATAAAAAACTAATTTCCTTATGAAAACCCTATTTTCCCCTATTTCTCATTTCTATTTTCTCACATCCTCTCTTCCTCATCTTTAGTTTTTCTTCTGTGTGTTGCAGGTATGAAATAGGGCAGCCATGATAATACCACGGAGGTATATTTATTGAATATATGTTTATTTGAAAAGCCCCCCTTTTTTTTAAGGATACGCACACACACACACACAAATCTTACCTCACAGAAAATATATTTTGAAAAATAAAAACTAGTTAGGTCCATTATATATATATATATATATATATATATATATATATATACAATTATATATAAACAAGGGATGTGATGCATATGTACATTATTAACAGCATGTATATAATTTTCCACACAGATAAATATTTTCCAACTGACTATACTACAATTTTATTTTTTGATCTTCTTCCAACTTGCTATCATGTGGAATATAAAGTGACAGAAATTAAAAAAAAATCAGACATTTCTTTTGCAAGGTAAAAAGGGATTTTAATTAAATTTTCCTTTGAGATAGTAAAATAGTTTGCATCTATCTTTCTATTTAAATAATTAGCAACTATATTCTCTTTTCTTTTGTGCAACCATAATACAACCAGCAACTTAATATTTCAATGCAATGACTTTTATTCACATGCAACATAAAACTCCTCACAGTAATAATAAAACCAACAAACATAATATATTTTTGCAACTACAACAAGATGGAGTATGACATTAAAACCATTTAAACAATACATATTAGAGAGTACTTTCTCTCCTTTCATTTTGTCCAACAATAAATAGGCCATTCTTGGCCATGGCTCTCAAGTAGCCACAATAACAATGAAACATAAACTTAAATGCACTCCCACTAAGCTCAAATGCCATAATCAACCACCTGCAAGAAACTAAATAATGGAGGGACAACCAAGCCACTAATAACACTCTCCTCCCTACCATAGACCCGCAAGTGGGTCACCCCCAAGCTTGGAGGTTGACCTTCACACGGGTCTAAAACCACAACACAACAATAAACATTCACATAATAGCAAGAAGAACACCCATAGGTTTGAACATCACAAAAACCATAACAAATGGATTTGAGGGGGGTAGGGGAGTGGACACCACTCAACTCAAGAGGGCCACTCCACAAAAATCCCAAGGTATCAACACCAATAAGGCCTCAAGTCCAAAATGATAACTCCATGAATATATAAATTTCACCATGGCACTCATGCCAACAAAAATACCCCATACACCAATATCTTTCCCTCAAGGCCACAAAAATACCAATGCCAGGAGTGTGACCTCGAGGAGGTTCACTCCTCCCCCACCCCACACATGGATGGACACACCAACTTGGTAGTCTCATCCCAAAACACCCAAATACCCCACAACAAAGAAGGAAATGAACACCCAAAGCATTTCAAGCACACAACCAAAATTAACAAAGCATAAGGAAGGCTAAAATGCCTTGAGGCTTACCTTAAGAGCCCAACAATGGATGAGAGTTGAAGAAGAGCCCACAATCTTTCTCTAAGCCTTCAATCTTCCAAAATCTCTAACTCCCCCAAAGTCTTCCAAAGATAGAAAAAAATTAAGAAAAAATAAGAACCCCATTCTCCTCTCAAAGAGGAATTAAAATAGGCCTCATTCCAAGGCCTTGAGGAATGAGAAGGTAACACATGTCACCTTCTCCTTCCTCTTCCCATCCCACTTGCAAGGGAAAAGGAATGTGAGGGTGACATGTGTCACCCTCCCATCCATTCACACCTTATCTTCTCCACATGTGTGAGAGAAAAGGTGGAGAGGTGGCATCTCACCACATGGGCTCCAAGAGGATAAGGGATGACACATGTCATCACCTTAATCTCCAAAGGGAGCCCCTTCACTCCAAGATGCTCTCACACGTGTGAGAGCATTGGAGGAAGGTTCCACACACTTGGGGGTCTTGAAGACTCCCCAAGTCTTCAAGGTGGTGGAATTCCATGCCTTGGAAAGGGAGATGGGTCTTCTTTCAAGGCATGACTCATCTCCCACACTTATCTAATTTGAATTTTCGCCACTTTTATTTAACCCAAGGTTAAGGTCACTAGACAGGGGTAACCCTAGGGTTTGGCAAGTTCAAATGGGCCCTAGACCCTAGGGGTACCACCTAGGGTTAATTTTAGCCCCTCATAAACACTTAAGGAGGTAAAAATTCACATAAAATGGCCACAAAATTAAGACACCAAGTGGTGTAAATTAAAACACATATTTTACAACACATCATTTAAATAATTAAAAAAGGGTGAAATCTAGGCCAAATAATAAAATGCAAACATTTACAAAAACATCATACAATCACACATGATCCTTGTCCCTCTTGGGAATGGATCGGTCTAACACAGAAAACACATAGGTGTGAGATCGACCTTTGATTTTCTGTGGCCTCAAAAATTACCTACGCACTTGAACAAACAGATTAATCCAACATATATATATCATAGCCAAAGCAAGGAAATGCAAACACTCACATCATAGCATAATTTATTTAAAACATTATACAAATGACATCATAAATAAGATTCATAATTGCATTTCTATATACTATCTCAGAATCAAAATCACATAGCAAATCCATATAACGATTTCACAACTAACATCTCTAATATCATCAAAGTGCATATCACATGTCTAAACATCATTACTGAATCAAAATCAAGATATAGTCAAATCACCACATACTAAGCATTGCAAATCCAAAATAAAGGAATATAATCTAGAAAATCTGCATATTAGGATCAACGGCCCCCAAATGTCTAAATATCATCAACTATAATATGAGCTAAGCAAAAATAAAGGAATGAAATAAATAGGCCTCACAATTACCCATCAACATGTACATCAAAAAGGTTCAAATTTGGTAACTAGGGCATGCATTTAAAGGAGTCATCCCTAAGTCATTTTAGCATCATTCAATCATTGAATCAAAGTATGATAGCACATTCACACATCTATCTTTGATATTTTGCAAGTTGATGACAACATCTAAATGTCTACATTTACAACTATTAACACTCACTTATCCCATTCATTTTCACAATTAATTCATTTGTAGGGCTTGACTAAGGTGTAAGGAACTCTAGAACTTCAACCCTTGAATAGCAAGCCACAATGCTCTTTAGCACCACCACTATTTTCCTTTCTTAAGATACCATTAGGCAAACACGTGTTGCAGGTACAAAAGAGATAGGATCATAAAAATGTGGATGGGATTGTGCCCCAATACAAGACTGATGTTGTGATCACATCCTAGTCTCTTAATTTCTTACATTCTAGTCGTCTCAATCCTTTGATCAATAACCCAATTCTAATTTTCTATCTACAACCCTCTATCACAACACCACATTGGGTAAAGTTCATTCTCCTCTAGTCTCAAGGAATGCAACCCTAACTCAAACTCCTATTTTATTTGACCACATGTTTGATTTCACTCTCTATTTTCATACATTAGTTGTGTTATCAAACTCAACTCATTTATCTAGAGTGTCACTTACATTTAATTGATTTTACGCATTAACACTTTACATATTTGAACGATCATTTTATTTCCCTTCATTAAATGATTAACCTATAACGTACATGTATATCCCTTAGAGTTTAATTTTTTTTTTTTTTTTGAGTTTCAAATCTAAGTGCTCTAATTTTTCCCATTGTTTTTTAGATTTTTTTCTCCTTATGCTTATAGTGCTTCATCTACTTGGTTTGGCCCTTAGTTGATTGTCACTTTTCAAATTCCCTCATTGTTTATGCTTCATTGTTAAATCTTTAATTATGAATTGCAATCAATCCCTATCATTGACTTATATCCATTCTTATATATCAAGGATCTTCATGTGTTTTCACAATTTGTTCCTTCTCACCCATTGATCCTTACAGATGTCATCTCTTTTTATCACATGGATGATTCTCCATGTTCTATGGATACATTAGGTCATAATGTTATCTATTTTTTTCATCTTTCATAGAGCTTCTTAGCACCTTCCCTTCTATGTTAAAGAATCTCACTTCATTTATTATTAAGCTCCATGTTAATTTTACTCTTATGACTAATGATGGTGATTTTCCCTTGAGTAGCTTTCTTGCTTCTCATGATATATGGTAATGAGGAGGTACATGATGATTGCCTATGTGATGTGTCTTCTTTATTTTCCCATGTTTCTTTGCCCCGATGATGATGACATCTTTCAAGCAAATCATAATGAATCCAGTGATGATAAAAATGCCTTATTATTTGATGATAGTTTAGTTTATGTAATTATGTTATTAATGCACATATTGTTTATTAACTAAGTTCTACTACATACAATTAGTGCCTTAGCCCTAACTTATATTGATGCATCTAGCGCTTGTGGTCCATGTCAGATGAAGTTATTTCACTTAATGATGAAGATGCTTCTTCCTTGTTTATGATTATTTAGCTCATTAAGACCATCATGATGCATGCTTAATTGATGATTATTCTTTAAATCTTTTGTCACATGAGGTTTTTATGGTTAAAAATGATGTGCATTCTTCATAACTAATAAATTACAGCGATACAAATGTTCCAATGTAGTAGATTCTACTCTTTATAGAGCACATCTCATTAGAGATCTTATGATTTATGTTTTTAGAAGAGATACAAGAGTATATTTAAATGTTAAATTTTTCACTTCTTATATTATGTCCATGACCAAGGATTTTTTTATTGGCTATATGTCACCATTTGGCTATTTTTTCCTCTATCCCCAAAATTTGGCTATTTTTGGGTTCTTCAGAAGTGTCCAATTTGCCCATTTTTGATATATTTTCTTGGTCCTAAAATAAAATTGCCTCACATTGGAAACTTTAATTCTTTAGGATAAATATATATCACACTATTATATATATAAATTGGGACCCTAATTTCTCCTTATTTTATTAGGGGCTATTTTTTATTTTCTATACTCACCCCATTTCAACATCTTTGTTTAAAATTTATGTGATAGAAAATTTAGACATTGAATCACTATAAAAGCCATATATTAATAGAAAAAAATAGTCATTGAATTTTTGAAAAATCATAGAAGGAAAAAAAATTCCCATCCACTCTAAAATTTGATTTCCAATCTAAAAGAAAATCACCTAGGATATTATGCTTCTTTGTAGTGGATTTGTCAAGGATTTTATAGATTTTTTGAGAGGTTGTTTCTTAAAGTATACACTATCCATGACATACATGATGATGTGTTTCTAATGTACATTCATTTAGAGTCTAAAACCTAAATGATGAGGCTTTACTATGGTTTGATGTAGATCTCTTTCTTCTTATAGTGCATTCATTGATTGTGTATGTACTTTATTGAATACTTTAACAATTGCCCTAGACTATGTTTTTTCTAGTGATCTCATCCCCTACCCTCTAGTGACCATTCATTAGGAATTTTTGTGGGTGCACCTCTATGCTTTCACATGATACATCATCTTTATCTATTCCCATAATGAATCTCCTAATAAACACCATGCATGATCTTTAGGGGAGCATAATAAACATGATTATATCATTTTGACCACTATACTTATCTACTATTCCACATGAGACTACACATCATGTCAAAGCTATCACTACATCTTATGAGAAATTTATTCAGGGAAAACCAAATACATTTAGGATATTCAATTTAACAACAAAAACTCCTCACTTTACGTCCCATCAAGCAAATTAATAAATCTAAATTTATCCCAAAACACTTTAGGTGAAAACATGGTATTGTGGAACACTTTTGGCCTATTTTCCACCACCTTTTTCTTATAAATGCATTCATCCCGACATATCATTGACCACATGAGTGAGATATCAATGTTGGAATTTGGGTGAGTTTGGGATTTTGAGGGTGTGCATCGAAGGGCTAGAAGAGGTTTAGAGATAGAAAAAATACTTTCATTCAAACCAAGGTTTGTAATCCCTCCATGGTGCTCAAATGTTTCACACTATCATTCTTGTACTCTTTGATGCTAATGCCCTCTGTGATTCTCATAGGATAAATGGACACAATATGTGTAGGTATATCACACTTAATCATATCTTATTGGTAAACATGTGCTACATGTTGAGAACATTGATGACAAAGGAAAGTAACATACAAGACCTCAACATGTAGAAGAGAATGAGGAGGATTATTCCAAACCTAGTCATGAGGAATATCAGAAGTCTAATGAATCTAGTACATTACCTATCTATATCACATGTATGAATACATCAACAACATGATAAAGAACAGAGATTTTACATACAAGTTAGCATTAATGACACAATATGTGGTTGCATGATTCGTGACCTTAGTACTTTAATGAAAAATACCCTATAAATAAAGTTATGTAAATGGACCTTAGTACTTCAAAGTAAAATACTTTAGAAATGAAGGTATGTAAAAAAATTAAATGATACAAAAGTTATAAACAACACATCTTTAGATAAACATTCTCACGATCATGATGAATGTGATAATCAATGAATATTTATTGACATGTCTCAAAAACAAAGGTCATGAAACACAGGTGACAAAGTTGTAAAGAGAAAAAGGGGTTTTGGTTCTCTTGTTAACCAAAGAAGATCTCAAACCTTTATCAATCACTAGATAAGACTAAGATTCAAAAAATACTATTATTTATGACAAATAACTAGAAATGTGCTTAATCTTATCTTACTTTTACTTTTACCTAATTAAACTTTGTTTATCCTTTAAACAAAAGTACTAAACTGGGAATGGAAATAATAAAATACTAGAAATAGAGAAAGAGAATACAAGAATAAACTATATAACAACAAACCTAAGCTAGATAGGAATCTAGGCCGAACTACTCAATTCGGACATTAGTGCATCAATGATGTATTCCACCAAGCACATTGTCATCTATAGTTGTACTATCATCTGAATAAAAGAGAAAAATAAAGTATGAGCTATATAAATACCAAATTTCCTACACATAAAGAGGATGAATGCGCAAAACAAAGCATAGAAGATATCTAGAAAAATGACTTAAATGAATTAACATATTGAAAAAAAGGGTTTTAGAGAATGCAAAACCTCTATATGAGAGACTCTCCAAGAGATACTTATAGATGGGATAAAGGGAAAAGGTTTGATTGCTTGGGAGCTTGCCAAAAAGGTCAAGCCTAAAATATACGGTCTTTCGACCTCCACAAGTAGTCATATAGAAAATAGATTGAAATGAAGAAGGATAGTGCGTGCTCTTAAAAATCATAAGTGTGTCTAGAATTCCAAAGAGAAACAATATGGTAATAATATATTGATATCAATAGCCCTAGTCTACATAGATACCAATATCCTAGTGTGTACGGTAATGGATAATAGTAGGAGGGAGAATGAGCCAAAGTACCAACAAGAGCAAGTATGATCTAAAATAACAAATATAAAAATTCTTATGAATCTCTCACAAGACGAAGGAGAGAGTATGAGAACAACTATGATATCATGAGATTTTAATATGCTACAAAATAGTAAAACATTTAAAGTGAATGTAGTGCCCCTCTAGTTTCAACTTGTATGTGTAGGTGGTCGGACTATGAAGCATGAAGATGAAGGTAAAATACTTGGAATACTTAGGGTATGTTAGACAAGTTGAAGGTAGGTTTATTGTTTTGACATGTAGTTGATGACACTCATTGATGGTTATTATGATGGCACTGTTGATGTTTATGATTAATACATTATGCTTATGATGTGATCATTTATGGGTTAATTGATTATGTAGATTAGTTTAGTATGTGATTTATGCGACTATTTGATGATGTGTTATCAGGTTGTTTATGAACTTGGTTAATGTGGATATTTTTGATGTGTTTTGTGAAGGGAAAGTGTAGTATTACTCATGTTGAGTACCCTACTACGTTGTGATTCCCTGTCATAGTGTGACTATTGGATGATTATGTATATGTTGTATTCGACACTTTTGTTTGCTGTAGGATTGCAGGTACCAAGCATCGACTCCACCTGATTTAGCAGGTCTGAGCGTACCTTTACACCAATGGATAATGTGGATGGGAGATAACATGGGGTTCCCTCTATCAGCCAATGTCTTCAGTTTGTTGTCATCCATGTATTTCCAGTCATAGGTGTAGTTGTCGCTCAATTGATACTTGTCCTTAGGTGTTGGTCATCCTTTGGTATGTTGTTATTGTTTATTTATTATAGTTTAAGGTTCATTTTATTGAACTTAGTGACCAAGGTATTAAGTTGTGGATTATAGTCGTTTGGTTCATTTTATAGAATAAGTGGTCTATGTGTATAGATGTGTTGATGTTTGATCATTTTGGTTATATAGTCAATGTGTATTTGTTGGAGATTTATTAATTGTTATAATAATAATAATAAGTTTATATATATACATCAATATTAGTTATTTAATTAATGTAGAAGATTAAGAATATTAATTAGTTGATTTTTATATTAAATTAAATTAGTACCTTTGAAAGCTAGCAATAATAATAATATTGTGTATTTAGTACTTTATTGATTTTATCTGACATGAGAGATTTTATTTTATTTTGCCATTAATTTATTGTTGGAGTGGGTTGTCAGAAATTTGAAAAATATTCCTGTTAGTGGTGTTATGAATGCATTTAAAATTTTGAGGAAGTGGATTCCTGTAATGGAAGTGTGGAAGTGGCAAATTAATTGGTTTATCTATTTTAATGATAGAAGGGATATTTGAAGGGGGTTCTATGGAAAATTTTAGGAGGAGTTTTGTAGATGAAGTATTTGGGAAGGAAGGCAACAGAAAATGGGAGGAAGAAAGAGGATTCATCTAGAGGAGGCTCAAGGATAAAATTTCTGGGTATGTCCATTTGAATAATGTATGTCTCTGTATATGGATCTCTATTTAAACTATTAATTTTTCTTGTCTAAAAATTCTTATGTGTATGCTTGTTGATCTGAGCATTTCTTCAATTTGCCATCATCATGACTTGATAAATGTAAATTCTCTTCTGTCGCCTTCTATTTTGAGAGAAAGTTTCTTGTAATCCTAGCCTGGGTCTTTTTATGAACACATTTCAATCTTCCATTATTGATCATCCCTGCAATCACCTTTACACCATGTTATCCACAACTTTGTCTCAAAAATTTCCATAGCTTCTTTTCTACAGTGATCCAAATGTGCATATCTTGAAAAAAATTTTATGAGGAGACTATTGGGATTTTATGCACTTTGTTTTTTGTTCCTACAGTTATTACTTCTTAGCTGGATAGACCCATCTTGTGCCCTGTGCATTCTTCTTCCTCTTGCATGATTAAGAATTGTGGCTTCTGTAATAATTATTCAATTACTGTATGAGCTATCATGATCTCCTTGAATACAAAAAAAAAATATTAAGCATACTGACATGCATTCATTGTCAATCTCACATATAATGTTTTTATATTATCTCTGTAGATAACTTTGTAGTAAGGCTCAAGAATACTTTAGCTCATTGTCTTTATTACAAATTATTCTCCATTTAATCATCCTTGAGCCACATCCAGACTTTGCTGATGTGTAATCCTTAATAAGTCTCCTTGCTTATGAAAATTCATTTGCTTTACCTTCACCTGGTTCTTCTTTTTGGATTTTTTTTAAAAAACTTGATTGCAAGCATAAATTATGGGAATGGTTCTTCTCTTTAAAACATTAATAATCATTGATTTTATTCTTTTTAAACATTCTAATTAGAAGTGAAAACTTAGGGATTCCCTTACAATCTCTTTAATTAGAAACTAAAATTTTCTTTCCTTATAACCATAACTTTCTTCTTAAGTAATTTATTTAGTAAGAATGTTATCTTATTCTTTTGAATTTGATTTAATTAATTATTGCATATAATAACTTATTTTAATTTTAATTTAAGAATTTAGATAATTAAATCTTATTAGCTAAATATTAAGTTTTGTTGCATAATGTTAATTATAAAGTTTTATTATCTTTAAAATTGTCCTTTAATAAATTAGTGTTTTAATTTGAGTTTTATTTATTATTTGAAGGTGTGATGTCAACTCCCTATTTAATAGGGATGAATAGTTTTATGGATGTGTTTTATTTTTTTTAGTATTTTTTTTATAGAAAAATCAAATCCCTATTATTAGGATGTGTTATATTTAAGTATTATTATATTTAAAATCAAATCCCTATTATTTTGGGATGTGTTATATTTAAGTGATATTTTATTTATGAGAAATCAAATCCCTATTATTTGGGATGTGTTATATTTAAGTGTTATTGTATTTATGAGAAATCAAATCCCTATTGTTTCGGGATGTGTTATATTTAAGTGATATTTTATTTATAAGAAATCAAATACCTATTATTGTGGGATGTGTTATATTTAAGTATTATTTTATTTCATCCCTATTATTTAGGGATATGTTATATTTAAGCATTACTTTAAAAATAAAAAAATCAAATGCTTTTTAAAATAATTTATTGATTTATTATTTTATGCCTCATTTAAAAGATTTGAATGTAGATGTGATTTAAATTTTGGGTGTGGATATTGATATTTTTGTTGCATATTTTAAATATAAGAATATTAAAAAGTATTATTCAATTAGTAATTAATTAGAATATTTATTTACCAAGTTTTATTTAATTAATGAGTATTATATAGTATATAAAGTGGAGTCAGATGCTTAGGTAAAATTTATCATATTATAAATATTCAATTGTTATTTTTAGATCTAGTTATAAGGTGTGTATGATGACCTTAGTAGTGTGCATAGAGTTAGTCTATGAATTTAATTTATGACTATTATATGTCTAGTTATCTTGATATATTTTGGTGCAAGATAACATTTAGTTTAGATTTAATAGGGCTTGTCAAGTATATATTTATATATCTTGTTTCCTCTTCACCTTAAGGAACTTTGTGGTCATATAATGGAGTCTAATATTATTTATGACTTAAATTAAAAATGGTGCTTAGTTATGAAATTGGGTGAGTAAGTGGAGGTTAGGTTTGATATAGTATAAAACGTTTAGGATTTAACTCAAATACTTTCTAAAGATTTAAATGGATGATCGGTTTTAATCTACTTTATGATCCTTTATGTTTTGCTTATACAATTATTTTGAATAGAAACCACAAAGTTGTCAAGAATTTTAATAAGATCCACATTAGTGTAGAAAGAGGTTTAGTCCAATAACAGGTAGCATCTTGTTTGACTGAATTTTTTGTTATAGAATAATTGGTAACCCTTTCAAGTTATTATTGTTCTACATTGTTGGGATAGAGCTATCTTATGTTGTTAGATGATTTATCATGCTTGGAATAATGTTACATTCTTAAGACCACTATTAGTGCATCAGATCATATGTTACATTTGTGGTTTTTTTATTGAAGTATTGATGAGGGATCTTGGTTTATGATGTGTTTTAGAAGTAATCGTGATGTGTGACCATACGTTTTAATGGTGTTATCCATTGTGTAATTGGGGGAAAGTGGTTTCCAGAGGCCTAGGAGGGTGTGATTGTGTGGGAGTTGGCTTTCTGTGCATCTTGCAAGTTGGATGAAATGTATTCTTGAAATATGGTTTCTTATTCATGTTGGTATGATACATGTGCAAGATGGGTAATGCCTTGCTCAGAGTACCTATTCTTTATGGTTTTGTCTTGAACTCATTTTGATGTCAGGTTCGTGATGTAGTTGTAGAGTCCTTCTTGAATGTTGGGGTTCATTATTGTATTGAGCATGGAATAAAATATTGTGTTGGTTTATGTAATTGGTTGTAATTTGGGAGCAAGATGACCCATGCCTTGCTTTGGTTTCATGTTGTTTATGGTTGTCATGACTGTTTCAACTGAAAGTTTGGGACAATGATTCAAGAGTTGGTCCTTGAGATATGATTTGTATGCAAGAGGATAGATGCCTTGCAGTGTCATTATCATGCATGTCATTTTGGTGATTTCTAATTTTTATCTTGATAGGGGTACTAGTTGTATGTAGGAGAGTGGCTTTCATGGTGGGGCCAGTGCCCAAAGTGGCTGCCTGGATAACCCCATGAAAGTTGTAATCAAGTGATAACATAATAATTAACCTAGATGGGTTGGGTAGTTAAACACATAATAAGATAATTATGATGCCTCGCCCATGCCTATAGCACTTTCTTAGGCTAAGGATGGGATGAGAAGGCCTGGTTGGCAAGATCGACCTCCTTGTCTTCATGAGAGGATGTGTCAGTTCTGCATGTCACCCTATGGGGCTGGTGCCTAGAGAGAGGCTACCAGGATAACCATAGATGGGGGCCAGTTTCTAGAGAGAGATAGCCAGGATAACCCATGCTAGGACCATGTGATGACACTCTTCCTACTGCAATTTAGTTACTTCATTTTTTTTATCTTCTGATGTTGCCTCTAGAGTAGTGTTAGCCATTGTTGATCTATGTTTCTGTGTTGATTTTGTATCTGCCTATTTGTACCTTGTGATCTTTGACTTAGTGGAACCTTATTGTTATCTCCTAGCATGGGGATGGACCTCAAGGTTCCACATGGTTGGGTAGATGTGATTATTCTATTGGTTTTCTGGCATCGTGGCTCATATGTAAAGAAGATGTATCTTTCTTGATTCTAGTTTTGCACCTGTATCGAAGATGGACATTTGTACTATTTGTTTTTAGATCTTTTGTATCAAATTAAATCCTTATGTAATTGATGTATCTAGAAAGATAGCTTTTGTATCAATGAAACTATGTAATTCCTCTTGTAAGATAAACTATTTGTACTTGTAATCTTAGTGCAAACTTCTGTGATGTATTTGGATGTCTTAATGAAAGATGTTAGTTGGTGTATTTGATTAAACTATGTATGTGTTGTTTATTGTTATATTTCAATAATGCAGCTATGTAATCCCTAGAGATGTTAGTTTAACTTGTTGCTATTAGACCATGTTGTGTTTTGT